>OY998240.1:44360102-45746479 GCA_963922005.1 Cornus suecica
ACATATTATTTTGCACAACTATGATTATTCAATATGAGCAGGAACTCGGATGCTTAATTATGGTTTTCTATAGAATAGTGGTAATGGAACTTAGAACCCTAGTTTGACACAGGTCGTGCCTTAGCGATTTAATATAGACATGCTTTAGTTTATTTTCATGCATTAGGAGTAGAATAGAGTAACATAATTGGCATGTACTAGTTAGGTCAATCATGAGACGAGTTGTCACAATCCGATTGATGGTACTCCTTTTTGAGGTCGTATTTAATTATTTGTGGTACGGCCTGATTCACAGTTATGGATCGCCCTCTTACAATTAATACATTAATAAACTATATTATGCGGTTAGTGGTGGAGTGATGAAAATCCTATTTTTCTCTCTCATCTGAATCACAACCAATTTAATTTGTTTTCTAAATAATTTTAGTTAAAATAGATAATTTGGTCTTCGACCACCCAAATAAACAATTTTCAGAAAATATAATTCAGTGTTTTTAAATTATTAAGGTGAATAATCTCAGTCTCTGTGGGATCGATATCCCTTACTCAAGCCGTTTTGCTATTCTACAATTGATACGTTCGCTTGCATAGAGTAAAACCTAGAGTCGTTAAGGTGTTGTTTTAACCACATATTTTTATACACCTAACGATCACATCAGCAGGATCATTTGTCTTCTCTACAGCAGGGCCATTTGAGTGTAGCTAAGTATGAGAATCAGTTTACGATGCTTTCTCGGTTCGCACTTGAGCTTGTAGTTGATGAGTATCAGAAAGCTAGAAAGTTTGTTCCTTGGTTGAGAGTTGACCTTAGGTCACAGGTGGTACTTTTTGATGTGCAGACATACTAGGATGTGGTCACTAAAGCTTAGTTTACCGAGGTGGAGGCTATGCACTCCGAGTGTGATGTTGCTCTTTTAGGCATTGATTTATTTGGGTCTTCCTCATGTAGCGATGGTCTGAAGTGCTAGAGAGAGGACATTTCAGGTGTTATGGTTCGGTATTAGATAGGTTCTGGACCTTCTTTTTCATTGCCTTCGAGTTCTGCACGTAGGGCAGTTGTATTCCATTTGAGTCGGTAGCCAGGGCACATCAGATGAGAGTGTCCGCATCTTCAATCTATTATTAGTGGTGGACCGAGATTTCTTTTTCAGTATGGTCAGTTAGGGCATCTGTGGAGGGAATGTCCTTTGGCAAGCGGCATGTTTAGTGAGGAGATTTCTCAACAGCGGACTGTTCAGTTTCCTGCAGTTCAACCTTGTTTTGGGATTCCTCAGTCGTCAAAGTCAGCATGTTCTGCGCGAGGTAGAGTTTATTCGACTGTACCAACTATGGTTTCAGCAAGTCCTTCTTGACAAGGTATGTTTTCTCATTTTATAGTTATTAGTCAGTGTGGATTGCTCCCTTAACGTATTTTCTCTCCACGTGCGTGTTACCACCTTGTATTATGTTTTGTGGTTTGTTTATGTGTTATATGTGGTGTTACCCTTTCATGTTATTATATGCTTAATGTGCATGTTTCTGAGTTGATTTCCGCCGTTATCAGAGTTTTGTTCCTTCCCTTCTCTGTAGGACGTGGTCCTTTAGTGTCACGGATGATTGTATTGGTTTTAGGTTGACTTTGCCAATTGTTGTGGTCTTACGTACGCCTTTCTTATAGGATCTATTATGTAGGTTCTTGGTTTCTTGATTAGGCTTAGGCCGGTTATAGAGATCTAGGTTATACCCTCTTTGTTGGCAGAAGCAGCAAGGTTGCGATGTTTCTGTTATTGTAGGGGATGTTGTGACTTCAGCTCTGACTTCATCCAAAGACTCTCTTCTTATGAGCAAGTGTAGCATTATGAAATTAGCCTTGGTTTAAGCATGGTGTGATTAAGTCATTCGGTTGTTAAGCCTTTACGATTCTCATGCCCCTGTCTCATTTAACATTTTAACAATGATTTTAGGTCATGGGTAATGATACTGGTTTTCACTTCTGCTATTTGATCGACATCCAAAACCTTGATTGGTTTTGGCCACTAGGCTAGGATAATAAATAATAATGATAATGATACTAATGCACATAAGCCTTTAGAACTGAGCTAGGTTTACCTATCGCAAGTTAACGAATCGAATTGTAGTATAGTATACTTTTGATTGGGATATAGTATCCACAAACACTAATGATTTCACAACTCCGTCTATAATTATTGTAACTAAATTATGAAAGATAGTTTGTTTGTTTGTTTTTTATAACTACTTTAACAAGAATTAAAATAACATTAAAAGTAGAGATAGATTTTTTGTGAAATTACCTAGACGATAGTGAAAACAGCCTAGAGGGGGGGGGGGGGGGGGTTAATAGGTTTTTTTTGTCAATTTTATGATCAATTAAAATTATTTAGTGGAAATTCAATTTTAATTAGTCACAAACCCTAATTCTCAATTCAATTCTCAAAAATAGAACAATCAATCAAATATGAATATAAGTGCAGAAATTTAAATCATGAAAAGACACAAAGATTTTTACGTGGAAAACCTTGGAAAGACTTCAAGTAAAAACCACGAATACACTATGGTATTGATACACTATGAATCAGAGAATTTGTACAGACTCTATGAAAATAGAACTTACAACCGCTGTTATTTGTTGTTCTTCACTCGACGTCTAAAAGTCTTGATTCACTCGCGTTCCAAGAAGCTTTCGCTCTGATCTTCATACTCTAACGGCTCTGCTTCTCAACATCTCAAAATCACCACGAAGCCTCCTGATTCGATCTCCGCACTCAGACGGCTCCGTTCTTCAATGGATCAATGCAAACACGTTGCTTTAGATGGTGTGTAAATTTTTCAGCAACTATACCATTCAATCGTGCATAGAAATTGTCGATGTAGAAGCACGATTGAAGACGTCCAAAAATAAGAGAGAACTTGTGTATCTCTAATCACTCAATAATATTCTGTCACCATATGTATATCTCTGTAGAAGAAGAAGATGAAGCTGTAGAAAACTTGCAGAGAATTCTTAAAGACATATCTCCTCTTGTTGTAAACTTGGGTATTTATAAACAAAGATGATCCAAACCATAAGTTTGTCATTTCTCGTAATTTCACATCCAAACCCTATGTTCTGGTGAATATAATGTATATAGCACCCAATTTGATGTATATAAGTCGTGGACATATCATAAAACCAAACCATGGGAAAATCTGACATCATAGCAAAAAATTTTAAAAACTTTGTCGCAGCTACGCTTCAAGCGTAGCTAGACCTACACTTCAAGCGTAGATGGCCCACGCTTCAAGTGTTGGTCCAAGCGTACCTCCAAGCATAGGTCCAATCGTAAAAATGTGTTTGCCAGCCACTTTTTGAAACTGAAAGCCTAGGCTTAAGCGTAGGCATTTTTGTTAAAACTATTGTTCTTTGCAACTGCGCCAAAATGACCCCTCTTGAACTCTTAATACTTTTTGCTTAAAGTGACAGCTACGGAAAATGTCGTTTTCGCCCTCCAAGAGACATTTTTCCTCAATATGTTCACTTTCCTATTTCACTTGTATTCTTCATTACTTCAATTTTTTATTCTGCCTTTGACAAAGCTTATCGATGTCAGTGAAACCAAACCAACATATCTAAGACTCAATATGGTTATAAATAAACAATACACAAAAGTGTTCTTACAATCTCCCCCTTGGCATTTCTGAGACAAAACTATGTTTTACAATATAGCATCACAAATAACAACGTAACAATTTCTTGCTTGTGTGACGAACTACCAAACTTGTAACCACAACACTGAACAAACCATTAAACGCACGTGTGGAAAACAAATATAAACCAACATAATGATCTTCAGAAACTCATAACAACAATGCACAAATAATGATCATTATTCTCCCCCTGAGAATAAACTTCCCCCTTGCTAAATACTTCTCCCTCTTAATCAAACAATCTTCCCCCCTCACTTAATACTTCTCCCCCTTTTTGTCACTGAAATGTCAAGTAAAGAGAGTATATGTCATAGCAACAATGTAGAGAGATGCAAGAAAGTACTCAAAGAGAAACACCAAGATACAGAACTCTATCAGATCATATTCAAATTCTCAGGGTAACAGAAATCTCTACTATGCATGACCCTACTACTAATGCATGAATGCAAAATGTTATGAATAAAAACAAAATAAAATATTTTTGTTTTTAGAAATCTGTGAGCAAGGCAGTAGAGACACAAAGTCAATCATTAACACATCATATTCTCATATTTAACTTGACCATTATACACACGGTATAGAATAAAATCAACACACATACCTTATAGACTCAAGAATGCACAAGTCAAGTTTTGCAAATATATATATATGAAGATTCTCATGTGCAAGCACTAAGATAAGATGAAAACAATACATACTAAAGTTGATAACCTCCCCACCAACCGTGATGATAATTCAATCCAAGATCCAAACTAGAAGGAAAAAATAAAATATATTTTCTCTTTGTCACACAATTTCCTCCTTTTTATCTTTTCAACTTTTTCACCATATCCCTTTTTGTCTTTCTAAGCTCCGGACACTCCAGCAAGGATTTTTAGTCCCGACCAACTGGGCCCGAGCTTCTTTCATGTGATTAATACTCATTAGTCTTCTCCCCTTTTTTTGCGAACATTCAATGCTTACTGAGGCAAAACGCCCGGTTACTCAGATTGAAGAACTAATTTTTGCATTTTTTATATTTTAAACATCTCATTCTTTCCTTTATTCAACATCACCACAACATTCATACACATGCAAAAACTATTTCATGCATAGACCAATCTAGTATAGCTCATGAACCTTCATACCACTTTGAGTTAAATGAAAAAAAAAATTAACAGATTCAGTCGACATTACAATCATCACCGAAGCAACTAGCACCTAAGATTAAGGTTTTGTAACGTAAAATAATCACGCCAAGTGATCATCCAAAAATCTTAGGTTAGATTGATAACTCTACTTCACATATGCATAATGAGATAAGTAAATTTGAAAATATAGTAAAATATGACCACTTATGTACTCTAGCCAAGCTCAACAATCTCAAAACTTTTACTATCATTTATTTCAAAATAAAATGCATGCATGAATAAATATAATACAAATGCATGATTACCTATCAATTCTAGAAAAATAATGCAATGTTCCTAGAATGATAGATAATAAGATATATATTATAAAGAAAGCATACCAATAGATTTCCTAAAACTAACATGCTTTTTAAAATCTAATGTTTTTGTAAAGATATCTGCTAACTGAGAATCTGTGGATATAAACTCTAGAGACACTATACCATCTTCAACAAGTTCACGAATGAAATGATGTCGAATATCTATATGTTTTGTCCTAGAATGTTCAACAGCTTTTTTAGAAATATTTATCACACTCGTGTTTTCACAAAACACAGTCATCCTGCCTTGAGAAAAACCATAATCCTGCAACATTTAATGCATCCACAAAACCTGAGTACAACAACTACCAACTACTATATACTCAGCCACAGTAGTGGAAAGGGAAACACAATTTTTCTTCTTGATATGCGAAGCAACTATGCAATTTCCAACATAAAAACACCCTCCACTAGTACTTTATCTATCATCAACATTACCGGCCCAATCAACATCAGAAAAAGATGCGATATCAGTATTAGTACCTGATGGATACCACAGTCCATAATTAATTATCCCTTTAACATACTTGATAATCCTTTTCACAGCAGTAATATGAGACTCCTTAGGACTTACATAGTAACGTGCACACAAACCAACACTAAAAGCAATATCAGGTCGGTTGGCAGTCAAGTATAACAAACTCCCAATCATACTCTTATAAAGTGTAGGGTCAACATCTTTGTCTTTAGTATCTATGCTAAGCTTGACACTGGTACTCATAGGAGTGTGAGCATCCTTAGCCTTTTCCAAACAAAACTTGTTTACTAATTTCAAGGCATAACGAGTTTGAGTAACAAAAATCCCATCATTTAATTGTCTAACTTGAAGCCCTAGAAAGAAGTTCAATTCACCAATCAAGCTCATCTCAAATTCATGTTTCATTTGATCTCCAAAATAATGAGCAAGCTGATCAGAAGTGGAACCAAATACAATATCATCAACATAGATTTGAGCAACAACTGTATCACTCTCAATTTTCTGAATAAATAGTGTTTTGTCCACTCCCCCTCGAGCAAAACCTGTTCCCAACAATTAATCAGTCAACCTTTCATGCCAAGCTCTAGGAGCTTACTTTAGCCCATACAAATCCTTTTTCAACCTGTAAACATGACTCAAACAATCAGGATCTTCAAATCTTTTCGGCTGCTCCACATATACTTCCTCATGAAGAACACCATTCAAAAATGCACTTTTTACATCCATTTGATACAACTTGAATCCAAGATAACATGAAATAGTAAACGAAATCCGAATAGATTCAAGCCTAGCAACCGGAGCGAAAGTCTCATCAAAATCAATACCCTCCATCTGAAAATATCCTTAAGCAACAAGCCTATCCATATTCCTAACAACTGTACCATTTTCATCTTTTTTATTCTTGAAAATCCACTTGGTACCAATCACGTTTATCTCTTTCAGTCTAGGTACAAGATACCACACATCATTCTTACCAATTTCACTCTTAGTAATTTTTGTTAATTCACGAAAATTAACATGTCCCATCCGCTGATGTCAGTTGTCAACTTCATCAAGTTTAACTCTATTGCATAACAATTTAGAAGTAGGAACAATGCAATAGCAATTATCAGTTGAACGCATACCTTCCATCATGAAATTCCCAGAATAGTCAATGATCGAACACTTATCAGAAGAAAAAGTGACCTTATGATTGTTATCACATATCTGACTTATGCTCAACAAATTTGCTTTAGGACCCTCTACATAAAGCACATCTTTTAGTTTAGGTAGACCAGGAATCACAACTATACCTTTACCTTTAACATTTGACTTCTTTCCATCACTAAATGTTACTATCCCACCATGACACTTCTCAAGAAATCCAAAAAATGACTTATCTCCAGTCATATGCCTCAAACAACCACTATCCAGATACCAAGAAGTAGACTTGCATGCTCTAAGAGCAGGATGAACTATAAAACAGTGTAGCTCGCCTTTACGAATCCATGCCTTCTTCATCTTCGGAGCTCCATTCTCCAATCTTGACAAATTCTTCATTTTTTCATTCAGCATTTGAATTTGATCTTGAACATGACCTCAATGTTGAACTCTTTATTCCTTCACTGACTTCAACACCTTCCCTCACAGTTTAGAACACCTAGGTCGAATGTGACATCTGACACCACTGTGGTGACATACAGGAACAAACCTTTGAACTCAATTAGTCAACCTCCTATGATATCTAGCAGTAAGAAAAGGCTTGTTTTCAATAGGCCTTTTGACATAGGCTTGAACACCAGGATTCCAATTTAAATTTCCTTGTGAAGAACTAGACGCTATATGGGAGGCTTTTACAAAGGTGATTTTTGCAACATTCGAATTTGGCATTACTCCAACAAAACCCAAACCCTTTGTATTTCTTATTGATTTTCCCTTACTCAACATCTCATCGAGCTTAAGAGTTCCTTCAGACCATTTACAAAGAGTTAATCTAGCATCTTTTAGCTCTTTTTCCAAATTCTCAATCTTAGTAGATTTCTTAACCACGTCTTTATCGAGATCTTCGAATAACTTAAAAGTCTGAGTTCTTTCTAGTTCAGACTTCCTCAAATCTTCAAGCAGCTTGGCCTTTTTAGTCTGAAGGAGATTTTGAGTTTGAGAACTTTTGACTAATTTATCTTTTAAATAATGTAATTCTTTATCATGTTAAGACTCTTAGTTAATAGTTTCATGTGATTTTTTTGAAGTTGTGCAGTCTTATCAAATAATTTGTCATAAGATTCTTGAAGCATTTCATCACAATCTTCATCATTCTCAGAACCTCCTTCTTTAGACATCGCCAAACTTGAAGCAACTTCTTTAACCTCCTTGCTCTGTGCAGCAAACACAGTGAAATTCTTAGAATCATCACCTACTTCTGGTTTTATCGCATCACTAGTTGATCCATTGTCAGAGTCATCATCCCAACTGACAGCTAATCCTTTGGATTTCTTGAGAGTGTTTGCACACTCTGCAGCTATATAACCATATCCTTGACATTCAAAACATTGAGGTTTCTTCTTTCTAGGATCAGACTTATCCTTCCTAGTTTGAGTCTTATTTCTACTTCTAGACTCACCCAACTTATCTCCAAATTTAGCCTTAACAAATTTGTTCAACCTCTTATCAAACATGGCAATATCACTCAAACTCAACCCACTTTCTTCATCAGATTCAACATGATCCTCCCTAGTGGTTTTGAAAGCTATTTTTTTCTCTTTTATGCCACTAGCCTTCTTAGGGGAATTTTTTAACATCTCCATCTCATAAGATTTTAAATATCCAGCCAATTCTTCAACCTTAATTTCTTTAAGACTCATAACCTCTGAGATGACAATGACCTTAGATCGAAAATGTTCAGGAAGAGACCTAAGGATTTTCTTTACTATCGTAATATTAGGAATAGACACACCTAGATTATGATAGCTCATCACAATATCAGTTAGTCTAGTCTCAAATTCGATGAAGACCTCATCCTCCTTCATCTTCAGCTGTTAAAATTGAGAATTCAAATTTTGATGCTTTGATTGTTTCACATTCTAACTTCCTTCATGAGTGACTTGGAGAATGTCCCAAGCTTCTTTGGCAATTACACACTTAGCAATCCTCTTGAACTCACTTGAATTTACAACATTGTATAATGCATTCAACGCCTTCAAATTCCAATTCGCGTTATTCATCTCGGCAGTAGTCCAGTCGCTCGACAATTTTGGTGTTGATTCATTGGTCGCGTCGTCTTTCATAGTAGGAGGTGAATATCCTACTTCAACAGCATTCCATGCACTTTCATCTAAAGATTTTTAAAATGCTGTCATTCTTGCTTTCCAATATGTGTATTTCGATTCGTCAAACAAATGGGATCTAGATATGGAACCTCCTTCACGAGGCATCTCCATCGTCTAAGTTCACGATCTAACCCTAGGTAGTTAACCTAAATTGGGGCAACCACGCTCTAATACCAATTGTTATTACCTAAACGATAGTGAAAACAGCCTAGAGGGGGGGGCTGAATAGGTTTTTTATCGATTTTATGATCAATTAAAATTATTTAGCGGAAATTCAATTTTAATTAGTCACAAACCTTAATTCTCAATTCAATTCTCAAAAATAAATCAATCAATCAAATATGAATATAAGTGCATAAATTTAAATCATGAGAAGACACGGAGATTTTTACGTGGAAAACCTTGGAAACACTCCAAGTAAAAACCACGGATACGCACGGGTATCAATTCACTATGAATCAGAGAATTTGTACAGACTATGAAAACAAAACTTACAACCTCTGTAATTTATTGTTCTTCACTCGACATCTAAAAGTCTAGATTCACTCACGCTCAATGAAGCTTTCGCTCCGTACTCTGACGGCTCAGCTTCTTAATAGATCAAAATCACCACGAAGCCTCCTGCTTCGATCTCCGTACTTAAACGGCTCCTTGCTTCAACAAATGAACGCAACCACGTTGCTATAGATGGTGTGTGAATTTTTCAGTAACTATACCATTCAATCGTGTATAGAAATTATCGATGTAGAAGCATGATTGAAGACGTCAAAAAATAAGAGAGAACTTGTGTATCTTTAATCACTCAATAATATTATCTCACCATATGTATATCTCTATAGAAGAAGAAGATGATGCTGTAGAAAACTTGTAGAGAATTCTTAAAGACGTGCCTCCTCTTATTGTAGACTTGGGTATTTATAGACCAAGATGATCAAAACCATAAGTTTGCCATTTCTCGTAATTTCACATCCAAACCCAATGTTTTAGTGAATATAATCTATTTAATATCCACTTTGATGTATATAAGTCATGGACATATCATAAAACCAACCCTTGGACAAATCAGACATCATAGCAAAATTCAGAAAAAACTTTGTCGCAGCTACGCTTCCACGCTTTAATTGTAGGTCCAAGCGTAAAAATGTGTTTTCCAACCACTTTTTTAAACTGAAAACATAGGCTTAAGCATAGGCATTTTTGTTAAAACCACTTTTCTTTGCAACTGTACCAAAATGACTCTTTTGAACCCACGATAATTTTTGCTTGAAGTGACGACTTCGGAAAATGTCATTTTCGCCCTCCAGGAGATATTTTTCCATAGTATGCTCACTTTCGTGCTTTACTTGTATTCTTAATTTCTTCAATACTTGATTCTGCCTTTAACAAAGCTTATTGATATCATTGAAACAAAACCAACCTATCTAACACTCAATATGGTTATTGTCTAAAACATACCATAAATAAACAATACACAAAAGTGTTCTTACATATTGGTTTTTTGTTGAAAACAGTGGAGATAAAAGATCTAGGGTATTTCTAACTTCACCACTAACCACATAATATATCCTCCTAATCATTTAATTATAAAGGGTGGTCCACCATATGTGAATCAGATATAAAGTCGCAAGCATTGGCAAATCCTAATCCCAGAAAAGAAGAATTAACCCAATATAGCTATAACCCAACTTCGAAATAGTATAACTAATACATGCATCTACTATAATGATCAGACCAGAATATTTGGTATTTTGGGCGTTAATAAACCCTTAGTTATTCTCTTTATTTTATTAACAAGATATTCTTATGTGAGTTGTGTGTATAAGCATGTTTCAAGGGTCTAAACGGAAATCTGACTTAATTTTAGGTTTTTAGCAAATGCGTCTGATCCGGAATAATACTTGGAGGATAAATGCACTAAATTCAGAGTAAGGTACAAGTCAGCAAAGTAGAGTAAAAATGGGTGAAACACAAAATCGCATAATAAAGAAATATTAAAATTCAGGAGTCACCGATCGATCGGTGGACACTCCTGATCGATTGGGCAACGCCGATATTGGGAAATGTGCACGAAGATACTGCAGAATTCTGACTTTGTGTGCAAGCATATCAGAGGGTAGATTAGTCCATTCACTACTGTTACTTGGTCCTCACACCAAATATTTTTGGAATGCAAAAAAATGGATATTATATCTACACCAATTTTTGTCTATAAATATATGAATAATTCATGAAGAGAAGATATCCTAAATCATATATCATCATTCATACACTAAGTCTCTCTCTAGAAAGATTCTCCTCAAGAACTCAAGAACCAACTATTCAACTGTGAATATGGTGGCTTCATCAACCATGCAGTCTCCTTTCTCCATGAGCGGCTAGTCAGTATTTAGGATTTCCAACAAAACCCTACTCAAGTAATATAGACTATTAATTGATTTTATTGCAAAGATGGAAAGTTGAAGGTCACTTAGATGATGATTATGTAGTGAGAGACCGAACAAGAACACCTAAATAAGATTTATTTATTAATTCTTTACTTAAGCTAAGATTGAATTAATAATTTATCTTGAACAATCATATTTTTACTAAAGGCAAGAAATCCAAGGTTTAAATAATGGTTTCTACATAATGGTACTCAACGGTATGAAAAGGTTTTAGGTGCATACGGTTCATACTAAGTGGGGATGATCATTAGTATGTTTTTAATTTCATGTTTTAGGAGTATTTATAGTATAGATGCATACAATGGTCATACCGTTCAAAGATGAAACTATAGTAACTAACATTTAATTACATCTCTTTTATGATTAGGCAACTACTGTAGCATTACTAATCTGATTCGTGTAAGTTGTATCGCCCTCTTGAAATAATAAGATTAAATGGCTATATTATGAGACTAGTGATGTAATTGGAACAAAACCCTAGACTTGTTTATATTGATTCACAAACACAAAACTATCTTTTTATTTTATGTTTATTAGTTACAAAACAATCCAATCAAAACAACATTTATAATATAATTCAATTTTTTGTTGTACAATTATTTGAAATACAACTCTGACCTCTGTGGTTCGATACCCTCTCCACCCAATTATACTATATACTACTTGTGTACTTGCGACTGAGAGGTAAAACTAGATCGTGTTAATTCTTCATTTTAAACACTTTTATTTACATACGACGAAAACCGATCACAAGTTTTTGGCGCCATTTCCAGGGATCTAATGGATATTTCAGATTATTCTATTGAAGTTTATTGAATTATTGTACTAATTTTTATTTTTGCATTTTTTATTTTAAATTGCAGGTTAGTAACCACACTGTTCGAAACTGCAAATTTCCCAAAAAACTCACGAATCGATCGATCGGCTCCTTCAGCAATTATTCGGTAAGTTCTACGATTGTTCGCAACTTCCTCTGATCGATCAGTAATCACCCCGATTGTTCGGTTGATTTTATGATCGATCGGAATATTTATGTTCATACAAAAACAAAGATAGACAAAAAAGATACAGAGCAATCATATCATAACTATATCAAAAAAATAAAGATACAATATTTTCTTAAAATAAAAATATAAACAGATTTGCATAACATATATATTTTATTTCTATATATAATATAATATAATAAAAATTAATAAAAATATAATAATCATAATAATAATAATAAAGACTATTTATTCATTTATTGTATTACTTATTTATTGCAACTTATTGTTTTATTTAATATCATTGTTTATTGGTTATGCTTGAACGTCGTTCAATTAATAGTCATCTTGAAGCATTTGATCCTGAAATTGATCGAACTTAACAAATAAATAAATGAAAGAATTTAAATAATATAAGCATGGCTGATAACGCAGTGGTAGCTCTGCCTGCTGTCTTTAAAGATTTCTATACTCTGCAAGAGTATACTTCCCCATTAGAAATCACGATACTAGCAAGGGCGGACCAATACGAAATTAAACCCGTTATAGTTAATATGTTATCTAAGTTTCATGCGAACACTCATGAGGATCCCTATCATCATACAAATTAATTCTTAGAGGTCTGTAACACTGTGCGTATAAGAGGATGTACGGATGACGATTTTAAAATTAGATTATTCTCTCATTCCCTAAATGATAAAGGAAACTTTGGTATAGTACAATACCAAAAGATATTAGAAATAACTAGAAGAAACTTTAGAAATAATTCTTACATAAATTCTTCCCAGTGGAAAAATGCACGAGACCCGTAGAGCTATCCTAATGTTCTCACAAATACCTGGTGATCAATTTAATGAAACATGGGAATGATTTAATGAGATTTTATGAAAATGCCCTCATCACGAATTCCCTAGTCACGAATTAGTCCGTAGTTTCTACGTAGGACTGGGAGAAGGCCATAAAAATACAGTTGATGCAGCCTGTGAAGCAACATTTACACAAAAAACCGTAGACTTCCTATGGAATCTTTTTAAGAATCTTAGTGAAGATTCCCGACAAAATATGTCTGATATTAGAGCCCCACGAACTATCCTAAAAAAATCGATAGTGCATTTGAAACAAGTCAGATATATGAAGTAACATCAAAAGTGAGTGAGTTAAATAAAAAGTTTGATCAACTAATAATAACAACTCACATAAACACTACACCTCAAGAAGTCTATTCGATATGTGTTAATCCCTCGCACTACGCAAATAACTGTCCTTATACACAACCAGAATCTGAGTATATCACTGAGGATGTTAATGCCACCTTTACCAATCTGAATAATGACCCATTTCAAATAGTTATAATCCTGGTTGGCGTAATCATCCTAATTTCTCATATAAAACTCATAATAACACCTTTACCCAAAATCGTTATAACCAACCAAATCAATTTCGTTCATTCAATCAAAATCCTAATCAGCCACCTTTTAGAAACCCAAACAATACACAACCTATGAGACCATCTGGTATTAAAAAAGAACTCAAGAGTGTGCTAAATGAATTCAAAAATTCCACAGAACTCCTATAAACCCATTCCCAATCTATCTCTATACTCGAGACCCAAATTGGAAAGATAGCTAATTCTATGAATAGAAGAGAAAATGGGAAACTACCAAGCCAACCACTCATAAACCCAAAAGGGCAACATATAATTGAACGTATAACACCAGTAGGAGAACCAGCAATTGAAACCGTTCAAGCCATAATTACACTTCGAAGTGGTAGAGTCATAGACAATAAGGCTGAAGAACAATTCGAGGAAATGACGAATAAGCAAAACAATAAGGACACCGATCCTGAAGAGGAAAAAGACTCAGCTTATAACAAGAAAGAAAGAAATCCCTAAATAGAGGAAGAATTTGTTTCTAAAAAGAAACAAAAACCAGTTATGGAAAACTCTACACCAACAAAAGAAATAGGAAAAAGGAGCTACGAACCTAAAGCTCCATTTCCACAGTGCTTACAAGAGCATGTTCCTTACGGAAAAAAAAGGAGAAAAGATTCAGGAGATGTTTGAGACATTCCAACATGTGAAAATTAATCTTCATCTCTTGACAATAATCAAATAAATTCCCCCTTATGCTAAATTCTTGAAAGATCTATGTACATATAAAAGGAGGAACAAAACTCATAACGCTAAGAAAATAGTGTTGACTAATCATGTGAGTTCTATAATATCCAACAATATGCCTTTAAAATATAAAGATCCAGGAGCACCAACTATCTCATGTACAATAGAAGATCAAGAAATTGAAAAAGCTCTTCTCGATCTAGGACCTAGTGTACACTTACTACCATATTCAGTATACAAGCAACTAGGGTTAGGAGAATTATCACCAGCAGCTGTTGTTTTGCAACTTGCTAATAGATCCACTAAACACCCACAAGGGATAATAGAGGATGTCATTGTCCAAATCGAGAACTTCTATTTCCCTATTGACTTTGTTGTTTTGGATATGAAACCTGTTTATGAGCATACTATACAAATACCGATGATCATAGGCCAAGCATTCTTAGAAACTTCAAATGCATGCATAAACTATAGAACTAGGGCAATGGATTTATCATTTGGAAATATGAAAGTTCGGAAAAATATCTTCGAATCTGGCTATCAATTAGAAGGTAGTAAGGAATGTTTTATATTAGAGACTCTTGACAAATCGCCACCAAAAATAGTACCTCAACTAGTGGATAGACCACCTGATGACTTTGTAGCTTGTCAACTAGACACATCAACCGCTAAACCTAAACCTGATGTTATTTTAGAAATGTTGTCTGAATATTATGAGGAAAAGGTAAGGAAACAATGTTCAAAGGAAGCTGAACAAGAAAAATATAAAAAGACAATAATTAAGTCTGAATTAATCCTATCAATTATACCCCCACCAAAGATAGAAAGGTACCTTCTGGCTGATCATAAATTGAAGTACGAAAGTATCTTCTTTATAGATGAATATCCTGAGTAAACAATAGAAAAAGGAGTGGAGGAACTTAAAAGACGAAGATTATAAAACCTATTGCAATGATACCATTGTTAAAGCATGGCATAGTCCTCATAAGATACCCTCGAAATCAATGGAAAAGATTCAGAAAATCTTGCCTTATGATCTTACAACTCGTGAAATGGCTAAAATTATTTGTGGAAATAATGACAGAAAACCCATAATGGGAAGGATTACAAAAGCACAAATTCGACCTGAGTTATGGTTTATAGATAACATCATCACTAGACATGTATGTCTTAAGTTTGGTAATGACCGAGGGTCGTCACTTATCAAAATGCTCTATTATTTCGATCAAGCATATTGGGTGTCTATACCGGATATCATTTATGATCATATAGAGACATTCTGGGAAGCCGTGATCGCTTGTAAACTTTCCTTTGAACGGAAATGGAAAATTCCATTCCCATTCTTAAGTACAAGCGCTAATAAAAGATCAAGTAGGATCAAAGTTCGAAATTCCATCTGAATCGGGGATTTTTGTTATAAAAGATTATGATCATTGGAAATTTTTCGATACCTTGACTTCGACGAAATGGGGTGATGGTGGGAGTTCCAGTTATGACTAATTTGGCAAATTAAAAATTGTGTAAGGGAAAATAATACGCGAGGAGGAAAAAAATCTATCAATTTGATAGATTTCACGGAAAACTAAAGTTTCCTCACTCTACCACTAACCGCATAATATAGTACAAATTCTATTTCAATTGCATGAGGGCGATCCATTGATTGTGAATCAGGTCGCATCGTGCCAGCAGTTTGACCCCAAAAACGATTACACTAAACCAGATCGCAACAACCCATCTTCAGACTAAACTGATTAGTGCATGCCAACTACTAACAGAAAGTAAATGCAGAAAAGTAAATTAAAGTAGTAAATTAAAGCATAAAAATAAACTAAAGCATGTCTATATCAGTTTGTCAGGGCATGGCCTGTAACTAGGAAACAAAAGAAGGTGTCATTGCACCCCATGTTGCCCATAGCCAAAACCTTTCCTGCAAACTAGCATTTGGGATGCCAGACAAAAGAACGACGGGGTGAGCTCATCGAAGCCCCGTAGGAGAAAGGAATCGTAATTGTCACATCATGCGACCATTCAAGTCGAGTGCGAACCAACCCGTGTATATGCATCTACCCTAGGTTAGTCAAATGTCCCTCATGACACTCGCGCCAATTCAAGACCCTGGGAACACATCCCCCTAGTCCCCTACCATGCATCAAGAAATAGGGAAACTAGCACGTAGTGAAACCATAGTACAACAACATATAATAAACGCACACACCTATATATACATATATATACGTATATATAGAGAAAGAGATATACATCCAATACAAGCCATGTACCCGTCAGTCCCACACTGACAATCAACACAACACTACACACCAAATCACAGGAGCAACACTCCTATTCATAACACCCTAGGAAGGATAACAATCACACTTCCTAGATCACGAGATTAACGAGCTCCAAAACCTCCAATTAGTATCAAATCATACTACTTATCACCTCACATGTCACTACCCAACATCCATAAACCCAACTCAGTGGTAAAACAGTCACTTCAACCTAAGGGAAGTCAAAAAGGTTTTCGAAAACCAAATGGAAAGTGAAAGGGATTGAACAACCCATCACACCGATCACTCAAAGGTCACATGTTCTCTCGAGGGTAAAATGGTCATTTCAAGGGCAAAAATATATTTTCAAACTTTCCCCACCTATTTGGACATAGGGTCAACCATAGAAATAAACGAAACCGAATTCAAAACCCTGACGTGAGAGATATGAATTTTTTAAAATGGCATCGGACAACGCCAACCCAAACAGAAAGTTAAAGTACCCCTCTTTCACCGAGAGTAAAACAAACATTTCAAGTTCAAATAAATGATTTCAAATTTTTTATAAAAACATTTGGACATAGGAGGGCCCTAGAAATAAACGGGACCTAAATCAAAGTCACGAGACGAGAAATATGCATTTTTGAAAACGGTATCGGACAACTCCGACAAAAACGGAAAGCTGAAGTACCCCACTTTCACCAAGGGTAAAACAGTTATTTAAAGGGTAAAAATGACATTTAAAAGTATGAATCCAAATTTTGGACCTAGCACATACAATAGGAACAAACGAGACCTAATTAAAAGCCACGAGGTGAGAGATATGACTTTTTGAAAACAGTATCGGACAGCGCCGACAAAAACGGAAAGCTAAAGTACCCAACTTTCAACGAACATAACTCACTAAAAAATATGTTAATTTGAGCAATTCAAAAGCCTAAAACCAAGTTCAAGATGTCATCTTTCCAACACCACAAATATCGGCTTGAACCAAACTACGAGGAAGGAACTACAGCATTTTGAAAAACACCGCATGCGCTGGGTTACACCCGGCAGCATATGTACAGGTGCAGCACCAAAAATTTCTGCCCATTTTCAAGTTCTGAAAAACTGCATTCAACCCCTATATACTGATTCAATATTACACTAATAAGCTTAGAAATGTTTCTTTTTGGGAGAATTTTCGGTAAAATGACCGTTTTGCCCCCGGTCTCCGTTTTAGCATCCTACCGACTTTTTAAGTGCCAAAATCTTTTCAAACAACTCAAAATCTTTTTCTAAAACCCAAAATTTTAGTCGGGGTCACGGGGGTAGGCAAAAATAGGTTTTTCACTTAAAGACCAAATGGACTCAAATACAAGTCTTTTGAAAAACCCAAAGAATGCCCACAACTTCAATGACATTCCTATCCTTAAGATCGCTAAAGGGAACTTAGTGGTTGTTACCATGGAACCAACTAGTTTCAATTAAAACCTCTTCCGATCCTTTCAAACCTCTATTTCACATTCGAAATTGTAACACCCCGCTCCAACACTTGGTATAATATTGTCCGCTTTGGGCCCAACCCGCACGGTTTTGCTCTTGGGCTCCTGCCCAAAAGGCCTCATACCAATTGGAGACAACACTACACATATAAGCACATCCCCAGACCTCTACCCGGGCGATGTGGGACATCACAATTACCCCCCCTTGAGACCCAGCGTCCTCACTGGCGACCCACGGGTGATGTGCATGCTCCCACACTTAATTTCAGTCGGGCTCTGGCTCTGATAGCAATTTGTAACACCCCGCTCCAACACTTGGAATAATATTGTCCGCTTTGGGCCTAGCTCGCACGGTTTTGCTCTTGGTCTCCTGCCCAAAAGGCCTCATACAAATTGGAGACAACACTTCACATAGAAGCACATCCCCAGACCTCTACCCGGGCGATGTGGGACATCACAATCACCCCCCTTGAGACCCAGCGTCCTTGCTGGCGACCCATAGGTGATGTGCATGCTCCCACACTTAATTCCGGCCAGGTTCTGGCTCTGATACCAATTGTAACACCCCGCTCCAACACTTAGTATGATATTGTCCGCTCTGGGCCCTGCCCGCACGGTTTTGCTCTTGGGCTCCTCCCAAAAGGCCTCATACCAATTGGAGACAACATTGCACATATAAGCATATCCCTAGACCTCTACCCGGGTGATGTGGGACATCACAAAAACCACATCTCTTAGATTTCTAACAAGATTATATGACCATCAATATACAATCGACTCGGTTTACTCATAACCTTGTCTATCATAACCAAAACATCAAAGTCACCATTAATACCACATTGCTACACCAATGCTAACTTAGACCAAAAAATCATCACCCGTCTTCCCAAGGCTTCAACTCATCTCAACTCAATAGTCACAACTGACTTTACTTATCACAAGAAAGTCCTTAAACCCACTCATACCACCCCCCCTCCTAAGGTATATAAGCACATCTCAACAAGTATAAGCATTTATCTCACATTATACTTTAAATAAGGCATGCAAATTATATTCTCACATTCTTCAATTTCACTTGAGCATTTTAATAACAAATGAATTATATTTTGAAATTCACATTAAACATGCTCCGTAACCACATAGGATAATATCATGATCCACATGTGGAGATAAATCATATAATGGCAATATGACTCAATACACATCATGGTACACCCGTTCAACCCATGAAACTCAATGCACAACCCAGTTGCGACTTCAAAATCGGAAGACGGATGCACAACCTAGTTGTGACTTATAAGCCGAAGACGGATGCACAACCCAGTTGCGACATCAAAATCCAAAGATGGATGCACAACCCAGTTGTGACTTATAAGCCAAAGATGGATGCACAACCTAGTTGTTACTTCGACACAAGACTACTCACACATGATTACATTACCCACATATACCAAGACCATGATTTGACACTACACAATGTACTCAATATACATCCAGGTTCTCAACAATAATCATGTTCCATAACAATATATATGTTTTTCTCTTTTGCAAAATATTGTACTCAATAAACCATCATGCTTACAATTTCAATTTTATAAACAATGGTCCACAACATGCTCAATCATAATACATATTTTTTTCTCATTTGCACTATATTGGACTCCAATTAGCACAATGCTTACAATTTCACATTTATAAGCAATAATCAATAAGGATGTTTTCTCATGTACCATTCATGATCCAAAACATCAAGTTGTCCTTTATTACACAAGGATAACATTTTCATTCATTTAACATGCTTATATCTCAATTAAAGCATTTAAATCCCAATGATACATTCTCATGCACAAGTAATGTTCCAATTCATCAAGTTATCCTTTAATTCACAAGGAAAATAATTTCATTCTTTTAAACATGCTCTTAGTTCAATTAAAGAAATTTTATCACAATTCACATCTCAAACATGACATGAATTCCCAACATAGCTCAAAGGTACTGACCAAAGGAGCTAGCCTAATCTCACTACAAAGGCTACTTTCCATATCACTCACATACTCATATGTATAATTACACTTACATATATAGGCATACAAGCACACTTGAATATGGGAAATCTCAAGAACAACCACATAACTAGCATGCTTCATAATCCTATTCAATATCATTACAAGTACTCCATACACAAGGTTTAATTCACATAAATATGTTCAAACCCTAATTCACAATTCCAAGGATACACTTAGAAATTTCATCTAAGTTTAGGAACCTTAGAATCAAACTCATACCCACATAATCATAATATGAGCTAGTTAAGAAGATTTCCCCTACCTCTTGAAGAGCAAAGCTAATCACAAAGCAAGGCCAAAAAAACCCTAGGTCTTACCCCACACGAAAATCAAAGGAGCAAACCGGTGGAAACCTTCACCATAGCCTCCAAACAATGAATCAAACTCCAATATAAGAAGAGAGCAAGAGTCATGAAGTGGTTTAACAAGAACCCCAAAACTAGGGTTTAAATGGAAAACACACAAGGAAGGAAGAACACTTACCAATCATTGGCTCAAACCAAAGAGAAGAACACCATGACTAACTTCCATGTTGATGGCCACATCAAACTCCCAACTTAGGGTGATCAAATCAACCCCTAAGTGGAGAAGAAACAAGAAGGAAAAAGAGAAGATAAAAATGGAGAGGATGGCAGTTAAATGCAAGAATCCATTATTGTTGGTCTTTCACTTGGCAAGACTCTCTTGTCTACTATTGGATGGTTTATTGATTTCCATTGCCTTATTCTAAACCCTTGGATGTTAAGGCCTTGTTGGAAAGTGTATAAGAGGGGTGATTATTGGTTTAAGTCTTCCAATGGCAAGACTATTTTGTGGCCCTTGGATTAAGCTTCATTTGCTAGCTCTATTATTGGCTATTGGATGGTGAGAGGTGGTAGTGGGAAATCTCTACACATTATAAGTCTTCCATATGACAAGACTTCCTCATTTCCAAACAAGGCCCTATGATCCAAATGTTGAGATTAAAGATGGGAGAAGAATATCAATGGTTATAAGTGAGACACCACATAAAAGTGGGAAATGACCAATTTCTTCCAAACTTAAGGTTAATTACAAGAGTATCATCATGCCTCTTAATTACCCTTTCACCCCTTGTCATCCTCTCTATTTACCACTATGTCACTCATACCCCAATACTTAGCCAAAATTCTAGGATTTTCCACTAACTCAATAATTAATGAAAATACTATAATGCCCCTAGGCCATTATTTTCTCAAAATTATTTTTAATTATTTTTATTACTTACAAAATTAAAACACAACAAATAATTCATAGAATTACACCTATCAAAATGCACTCGTTAAATATGCTAAGCACGCATGCATATAACCACATAAGTGCTACACCAGAATGTCTAAAATAAACTAAAGTAACACGTTCGGGAATGCAACATGATTGCCAAAGCTCCAACTAGAAAATGTTGCAACAAACCCACGTAGTCGCCAACGAACAATAAATCATGAAGCCGAAAACAAAATTCTACGAAGTCATCTCGCTAAGTCCAAAACTCAAACGCGAAAAATTTACACGTACCGAGAATACACAAGACATCATGAATAAGTGATGTCACAAAATGTTAACACTTGAAAAAGAATTCCAGAAAAGAAAATGGAAACACAGGACATTACACTGAATGTCACTTATATGATGATGTAGTGAGAAACCAAACAAGATCACCTAAATATGATATATTTATTAATTCTTTACTTAAGTTGAGATTGAATTAAAAGTTTATCTTGAACAACCATGTTTTTACTAAGGGAAATTAATCCAAGGTTTAAATAATGGTTTCTACGTAATGGTACTTAACGGTATGAAAAGGTTTTAGGTGCATACGGTTCATACTAAGAGGGGATGATCATTAGTATATTTTTAATTTCATATTTTAGGAGTAGTTGTAGTATAGATGTATACAATGGTCATACCGTTCAAACATGAAACTATAGTAAACTAACTATTGATTGCA
Organism: Cornus suecica; assembly: GCA_963922005.1. NCBI lineage: Eukaryota > Viridiplantae > Streptophyta > Magnoliopsida > Cornales > Cornaceae > Cornus > Cornus suecica. The sequence continues at coordinate 44,382,394 of OY998240.1, forward strand.
TCTCTTTTGGGATTAGGCAACTGCTTGTAGCGTAACTAATCTGATTCGTATAAGTTGTATCGTCGTCTTGCAATAATAAGATTAAATGGAAATATTATGAGACTAGTGGTGTAGTTGGATCAAAGCCCTCGACTTGTTTATCTTTATTCACAAATACAAAAACTATTTTTTGATTTTATATTTATTAGTTATAAAACAAAACAACATTTATAATATAATTCAATTTTTTGTTGTACAATTATTTGAAATACGACTCTGATTTCTGTGGTTCGATACCCTCTCTACTCAACTATACTATATACTACTCGTATACTTGTGACTGAGAGATAAAACTAAATCGTGTTAATTCTTCATTTTAAACACTTTTATTTACATTGTGTAGAAATTCGTCTATATTATCTTTTCTTGGCATTGCCTGTCTATATCTAGATTGCATGTCTACGACCACCATTGTGTAGAAAATCATGAGTTAAGCATCCAAGTTCTAGCTAATCATGATTGTGCAAGATAAAACATTCATTAAAGCTAAGACAAGACATAGAATAAACATAAAACCTTATATAAAATCAAATATAATCACTCATCTACACAATCATCACATACATGTCCTTTAGTTTCCCCTTATACAATTAAAATAAGAAAGAGTCTACATTACTTGGCTAGGGTTTTGTTAAAAACCCTAGATACCGGTTTAGTTTTTCATGGCCCTGGATGTCTGCATTTATGATATAGACACGCCCGCCATGGTTGATATTCTTCTCTATCGATCTCTTGCAGAATCTCTAATCGGCCTCCAAAAAGCTCTATCAGTCTCCCCCAACTATAGGGAAAACCCCTCTCTTTCATAGAAAAAGAGGCATCTTTATTTGGTAAATTGATTGCTTCACGTTCAAGTCAGGATCGTATCATTATTTTTCTTGAAGAATGATGTTAAATCTCATTAAATATAGTCAATATTGTGTCCAAAATAGCCAAAAAGTCATTCCATGTTGAGTCTAGCCGAAACGGATCCCACCAGTGCATATACAAGTTGTCGAGTCAAGGTTGATGTATTTGGTCTTATCGAGTACTCAAAGAAGGTTACACTGAGTACTCGGTGCATTCAGAGTGCTGCACAATGGTGCACAAGTTCGCACAATGTTCTGGTCAATTTTACTCAAGTGCGCAAGTTCGCACATTTACGCACTCATCGAGTACTCGATGAAGGCATTACCGGGTATTCGGTAGTTCTTCACCTTGTTTTTTCATGTTTCATCTTCTTTGCTCCTTTTATATTCTCGGCTTCATTCTACTTCACTCCTTTTGCATCATTAACTTATTTTTGGTCTTTTATAGGTCTTTTATCCATGGTTTCAGCTCTCAAACAATCTTGAGTCGCAAATCTAGTTATTTCACCGAATTAAACTCGTTTTGCATGACATAGTCCTAAAACGTCTTAAAACACAAAAATCATATAAAAGCACCAATATAATGATAAACATAGACATAACAATGCATAATTAGGAGCCTTAAATGTATGATATTTGGCTCATATCATTGTCTTATGGTTATCTTCTGAAGCGGCATTTTTTTGCTTCTGTTGTGGTCATTATTGGTTAATTTTTTTTAGGAGTTTGATTCATAGTTGGTTTTTCTGTCAGGACATTGTTGTTTTCGGTGGTCTTTGCTTGTTGGGGGTTTTGAATTATAGACGTCCTTAGGATATCTTAGGTCTGTTTTCCACGAGTGCGGGTTAGGTATTTTCTTTGGATCCATTATGGTATGACATTGGTTATTGTTATCGTGTTTAGATTTTAGCCTACTCGGCCTTTAATTTATCGAGGATATGTCTTGCAACGTGTGCCCATGGAGGCTTTGGCTGAGGTAAATATCGCGGTGTGAGGCAATTCTTTGGTTAGGATTATGGTATTGAGTTTTGTTGTTTAGACTTGTTACTCTGGCCGGAGTTAGGTGATGTCTATTACACGGTGTCGGTTACCAAGAAAACTGGATATATAGTTCGGCCTAATCAATCGAATGTTGTTAGCGGACTGTGGTACGTCGTGATTTTGATGACAAATTTCCTAAGGTGGGAAGATTGTAACGTCCTATAATTTTTCTCATTTTTACGAGTGATTTTTTTTCATTTTTTTCGGTTTGTGACGTCACGTGATTTGTCACTTCTAAGTTTTCTTGTGAGGATTCTATTTGAGCTTTGTCCTTTTAGTTTTCCTTGCATGGATTTGAGTATGTTAATGTATTGAGGTTCGTATTGGAGTTGGTGTGACGGGATTAGTTCTCGTGTTTTACATTCTTTGTTTTGGTCATTTGATAGACCCGGGACATACCTAGTAGGTCCGATGAATGGGTTTTATACCCATGACTATTTATTTCAGTTCATGTTATTTATCTGATGTCCCATTTATTTTTCGGGTTCGCATGATTTTATTTAGGGATTTTTCCAGTAAATTTTTGGTTTTCATTAATAGAAATTTTTAATCGGTGATCAACATAAAGGGCCGTCAGACCGAGTATTGGGTCATTTTTTCGCAGGGGTTATTTGATTGTTGGCGTAACGAACTATCAGGACAAGTTTCAGGTTTAATTATACATGTATATATATTATTAATTGTAATATATATATGGGTATATATTATATATATATTTATTTATAGGTATATATATATAGAAAATATATGTATATGTATATTGGTGGCCGTGTGAGAGACACGATGACCTTATTTTCTCCTTCCTCTCTCCATAACTTGGGCATCTGTTTCTTCTTCTTTTCTTCAATTGACCGAGTATCTCCTCCTCTTCTGCAGCAGTCGTGATTTCTTCTTGTGCACAACTATCTATTTGGTGAGAGCGAGAGAAAGTCACGCACAATTGGGGCAAGAGAGCAGCGCATGATAAGGGAAATAGAGAGCCTCAAAGGTCACCAGAGAAACGGCGACATCTGGTGCTAGCTGCGTGACAGAAGGTGGTCGGCGTGCCAGTGGTGGCCCAGGTGGCGCGACGGTAACGCCGCGTGTGGAGCAGTTTGGCCAAAATTGTTGGCTCCTGTTCAGAGGTCTCCTAGTGTCGGATCATCATGAAAATTTAAGAAATTGTTCCTCTCCCCGTACTCATCAACATACTGAAATTTGGTGTGATTTCATTGAGCGGTTCGTTGGGAATTTTAATTTTTAGGTAAGGAATTTTTGTTGGTATTTTTCAGATTTGTTCCATTCGTTAATCGGTTTCTTATGGATTTCGACTATGTTGAATAGGTCATTAAGGTTATCATTTTGGTTCGATCAAATTTTGATTTGGATCATTTTTGTCGGCGGCCCCACTTTCGGGCGTGGACGCAATTCGGGACAAAATTGAGCTGACGTATCGGTATGTTCGTTGCAGTCGTGGGCATAGCGAGTTAGGTTGTGGCCCGCTTCAAGAGGTATGGGTGTGCGGTCCCTTTTACTTTCCGGTTTTATGAGTATGCGACACTAGTAATTTCCACCCTTAGTTGGAATTGTAGTTATTCGGATATTTAGAATTGCATGATAGGTGACTAATTTAATTGAAGGAATAGTTATAAATAAATAATTGTGAAGAATGCTTGAGTTGATAAAATGGTGATATTATAATTTTTTGAATATTTATTTATATATGTGAAGCATGGTTGAAATGGTAAAATATTATAATTGGATACTTGGAATTTTATATAAATATATATACAAATAGTTGTTGAGTTGGTGTTTGATAAAACGACTAAGTAATGTTTTGTGGGAGATGCCATGAAAACGTGATAATACTTGAAATTACTTGTCTTCATGTCACTTATATATTCTATTTAATATAAAAAGGCATGATATAAATTGTGTCTTGTTAAAGTATGAAATCTTGTCTTGTAAGTGCTTCATAAAATACTTATATGAGCCTTCTTTGGTATAGGCCTCTAGAAGCATGACATTGTTTGATACTAGTTGATTTCATGGCTTGAATACGTGATACTTGTTACTTTGTGAACTATAAATTAAAGGCACTTGAATAATATTTGAAGCATGTTAGTTTGTTAGAAAAGAAATACTTATATAGATATTGGTGTCCTATGAGCATAAAATTAAAAGCTAGTAGTAATTGGAAAAATCTTGATGTTGATTAGTATAGGAGTATGATTCCAAATTAAGTGAAAAGGTGTTAGGTTAAGATTTAGAGACATACATGAATGATTGTAAATTCATGTTATAAATGGTGCACTTCCTTGTTATGCTTGTTTTATAGCCAGATCGGTGCCAAAATCTTGATTGGTTTCAGCCACTAGGCTAGAATAATAAATTATAATAATAATAATAAATAATTGTGCAAGTAAGCCTTTGAATGTTGACCTAATTTTACCAACCGCAAGTGCACGAATCAATCATAGTATAGTATGCTTATGATAGGTGTTAGCCACATATTGACACCTAGAGGGGGTGAATAGGGTCAATGACAAACTTTGTGCCTTTTTCGGTTTGACATTGTTTTATCAAGATAGGCATTATAGGACTCTAGTCAAACGCTTAGCAAGATAGATGATCTCTTAAGTGACTAACTCAATTCATACTTTGAATTATGCATCGGTAATTTCCACAAATAAATACATGCATCATTGATTCAAGTAGAAATGAATTGATCAATTAACCAAGTAAATATGTTATTCAACTAAATATGTAAATCACTTTTCTTATATAGAGACTTAATGTATAAAGTGCTATTTAACATGAAGAATATTTTTGTAGAGTTTGTACAAAGTAATCAATCATTAAGAGTGCATATAAACTCTCAAACAAAAGGTTGTGTTGAATATCCATTTTGTCAAAAACTTGGTGTGCACTTAGGAATTAGATAAATTATAATCCACAACTTATCTAACCAAGTTAACAATTCAATTCACTTCAACTATGCATTTTCCTAACCACTTCATTAATTCACGAACACAAGCAATTTCATAGCATTTATATATAAAGCTCAAGATTATAAATGACAATTGCAATGTTATGTTGAAAATGTATTATGTCAAACACTTGGGGTGCATATGAACGTTTTATGTTATGGTGTGTTGAAGATAAATTCTATTAAACACTTGGTGTGCAACTAGATTATAACAACATAATGAGCAAGTAGAGAATTTATAATCTAAGTTATAATCAAGTTCACATTGCAATTTACTTTAACCAAGCATTTTCCTAATCTCCTCATTAATATTTAAGCACACACAATTTCCAAGCATTGATAAATAAAGCTCAAGATTGAAATGAAATTGCTTGCAAAGTAAAGAGTTAAGGGATAGAGAAAATGTATACCAAAGACACCGAGATTTTACATGGTTCAACCAAAGCTTTGGTTTAGGTCCATGCCTTGAGAAAACCTCTCAAGGATTCCACTATCGTTTTTTTTTTGCCGGTGAAAAATAAACCCTTACATGTTCCTTCTTCCGGATGAAGAGCCAACCTTGCTCTCTCTTGCGGGTGGAGAGCCAACCTTCCGTCACTCTTGCTTCCGGGTAAAGAGCCGACAATTGCTCACTCTTACGGGTGGAACCAACCTAATCCTCTCTTTTTAAGGTAAAGAAAAACCTTTACATAGCTTCAACAAGCCCATCCCATGCCAAGACAACTTCTTGGTCTTTGACTCACAAAGAATAGGAATTGAATTTGAGTGTATACAACATATCTCTCAATAGATGGATATAGAATATCAAAGCTCACTTCCTCACATACTTAAAGTTATAGATGAAAAAACTCAATTAAAAAGCTCAACTCAATTATGGAAATATGAATCATAATGACTGGTATGAATAATGCTCAATGATTCTGTATTTGGAGATTTTTTACCCAAAAATAAATTCAAGATTGAAGCCCAAATGGTATATTTTACTCATACTTCTATCTCCCTCTTCTCCAACCCTCTTTTGGCTCAAATGAAGCATACATATAGAGTAGGAATGAATTATAGCCGTTTTGAGAGTTTTGGGGGTGTTTAGGTGATTTTGGAGTTCAGAATATACCCGTTAGAACTCAAAATCTAAGACCATCAGTCGACTCCAACACATTCATTGGTCGGCTGTAAGATGATTTTCTCAAGACTTATTACCTTTGACATGTATCAGTCGACTGCACTAAAACCATCAGTCAGCTGCATGAAATGGATCAGTCGGCTGGAAGAATTTTGCTCAGAAACTCACTTTTAAATTACATCAGTCAGCTGCAAGATGATTTACAGTCGGCTGCAAGATAAAAATATTTTCATCTTGCTCTAAATATTCTCAGCTTCGACCCAACTCCACTCTTTTGATCATAACTAGAGTTCCGTAACTCGGATTGAGGTGTTCTATAGCGTTTTGGAAAGTGGACTTCAAGCTCTTGATTTTAGGCTTTTTAATGGCTCCATTTAACCCATTGTTAAGTGCGAAATGGTCATTTGAATATACTGCTTTATTTCAAACTTCTAACCCACTTGACGGTTTTTCGTGAAATCTTTTGGGATTTTTCCGAAATGACTTAAACACACTCCTAGGATGTCTTAAAGACGTAATAAGGTACTTGGTATGCCTAAAGTTAATATTGAGATCATAAAATGATTTTCCAATTTAAACAAATTCTAAATATTTAGACAAAAGTTTTTCATAGTTTAACAATTTTGTTTAAAGGTTTAATATGCATCTAGAATCCATTTCAAGTGACATGAGTTAAGTTAATGGTCCTAGGAAAACATGTTTGTTGAGTTCTTCCATAGCTTATGAAAGCTTGAACTAACTCAACTTTAGCAAAGTTTAAATGATGTTCATAGTCTAATGCTAATGATGCAAGGATTGATGAATGATATGCATGGTCTTATATGCTATATGGTCAAGAGTTGATCCTTCAAATAAGTTATTTCAAAAATAACTTTACATTTAATCTAGCACTCACCCAAGACTATTTTACTCAATTCTTTGATCTTCAAAGTCTTTAAGCTTTGGGTTGATATCTTCATCATTGCCTTCATTGTCTTTTGAGCTCAAAGCACCTTTGTTTGATCTTCTCATGGATCCACTACCTTTCTTGATTTTATCTTGAATCATCAACCTATTTAGCATAACTCAAGTAAACGTTAAATTCACCACATTAAATGATTTGTTATCATCAAAATATCATGTTTACCCATGGTGGAAAACCTTGGGTCATCAATCTCCCCCTTTTTTATGATAACTAACATTGATGTGTGCTAATAAACCATTGAGGGCATTTTATAAATGCTCCCCCTATCAATATGCAATCAATGAATATTATAATAAAGCATATGCATAATCTTCTGGATTTCTCCCCCTATCACCATGTTTTGAATGATGTTTACATTTAAACATGTAACATGTGATCATTTCAAGGAGCAAAGCTCCCCTTAAGAATGTGGATACAACATTTGTGCATACAACATTTACACATCAACTAATCTCTCTCCCCCTTTGACATCATAAAAAAGAATAGATACAATCAAGAATAAGAAGAGAATCAAGTTGCATATATGAATTGTGATCATAGAATATATCATTTGAAGCAACACAATCTCATATTGTCTATATATTTCATGAATATGCATGAGATGATACCAAATTACAAACATAACTTTGCATTCATGATGGCAACAAGGACATGCTAGCACATGTAATCAATGATGACTAAATCATTTGCTTGCTTTTCATAGACAAATAGGATACATGATCAAAATAGATTTTCATATATGAAGTACATGTATCAAGTGAATGACTCAAACGGAGAGTGACTTAATGTTCAAGTGTGTGTGTTTGAATGAAAGCTCAAATCATAAGTATTCAACATCCTATATGCAAACAAGGAACACTCAATCACTAGATCATTTAAAATCGCATAGTCATGTAGGAAGATTCAGTTAAAATCACATATGAGCATTTAAGAATGAGTCAACACCACCTATATCTCAACCATTTGAAATACAATAAACACATATGCAATACCTAATCATGGAATGTATTGTGAATAAAGCAAAAATCATAATGATGAATAAGAGATGAATATCCTAAAATAAGCATGTGAAAAATACACAAGACATATGCTAACACATTGATATTCAAAGACATTTCCATTTCACTATGAATTTTACAAAATAAGTTCTCTTGGAGAATTTGGTGAGAATATTGACGAAGAAATTTATAATCATGAAAATGAGCTCAATATCTCTCATAAATACATGTCTTTGTAATGTATTATGATGGCATTGTATGCATTCTTCTCAAGTGCATAAAACATATCTCTTATATATATGGTAAAAATACTTATCTAAAATAATAAGAGATGAACAAGATAATGAATGTATATATATATACAAAAATTAACACATGTTATGCATTTTCATTTATGTTGCTATAAGTCTAAGAATAGTTAACCAAGGAAGCCATATATTCCCAAAATCAAAGTGTCAAAAAGTATTTGAAATTATTTTCATGACACTTAAATGGCCTTTACCCAATAAGGAAATAAGTTCATCTATCATGCTCATTTTGAAATAGTTTGCATGTTTGTGATAAACTTCTTTGCATAACACGTCAAATATTGGTAAACATGATATTCTCATATATATGTAATAACCAACTTTAAGAATTTATAAATGACAAATAACAAGAAGAATGTTTATCAAAATAGGTTCTAAAATAACCTTCATTCATAAGAAAATCACTTAAAGCCATTCAAAACACCCTCTTGGAGCATATTTCAAGTTAAGCATGGCTTATGATAGTTTTAAAACCCATTGTCTAAAACTTATACATTTTAAATCATTGTGATTCTCTACATGAAAAAATTTCATTATAAAATCATATAAGAGTGCATTAGATAAAAATATTTCATGCAAAGAGGCATGTGGCATTCTTAGAACTTTAATTTCATTCACATGTGCAAAGAATTAACTATATCCTTCTCAGTAAGCTATTGGGATAGCAATGGTCAAAACCTTGGGTCACTACACTTAGTCTTTAAAAATAACAAACTATGCATTATAAAATATACAAGAGTATGCATGTATGGTAATGAAACAAAAAAAATGTAAAATATAAGAGATTAAAAATATTATATATCATTGAAAAACTTATATAAAAATAATAATATAGGATATAAAAACAATAAAAATGTATGTCTTTTAAGATATATGCACATAAGACTCATGATTCATGCTTATCAATACACATTCAAGATAATTACATATAAGCACACTATTTCCCATTTTTCAACATGTTTCCTTTAAAGAAGGACAATTAGTTCCTTTTCCATCATGAAGATCCAAGCATAAAATATGTTAGCCTCAACCAAAATTTCATCTTTGAAACAACAATGGCTAAACATCATGAATATCATTTTTATGGAAATCTTTATGCAAATACCTCTAGAATGATCACCAAGAAGTTATATAATAGAGGATGGTGAATCATTTAACCATATAGAAGTTCATCACATATTCTTTATCCTCATTTGCATTAGATAGATCATTCAAAGAAATTTTGCTCTCTTGAGGTTTACTAGTTGTGGACTTAATTGATTAAACATATATTGCAAGTTCATCTTAATTTCACTTCAAGTTCAAACACCTCAATTCAATGTGCAATATGTCATATCAAGAGAAATTAGATAAAACACAAACAATCATGGAAGCACATAGACAAATATCAAGAAATAGCTACTCAAGAAATCAACCAAATTCAAGTAAAATAACTTTGATGGTCTAGAGGTGGTCATGACTATATTCTTTAAATTTCATACATGATCAAGACTTTCTTTAATAAAACTAGTCTTCGAAAAACAAAAGACTAATATCATGATATCATATATCCAAGTCTCATTTCAAAGCAAGTTACTTTCAATAAATTATCAAAAATCTATTATATAAGCATATTCAATGATACCCAACAAGAAGCCTACCAAAATCATCACAAATCATCAATTTATATCATGACATTCCAATACAGATTCAACAAAATTTATAAGCTTATGAATGTCATGTTATCTCATCAATGAAAGCTCATTAACAATGGATGATAGAAAATATTTACCCATAGTGCTAGCTTTACCCATTGTACTTGAAGTTGCTTGTAGATGATTTGTATCCTCCACTTATCTTGTGAGAGACCTTGATTTAATCTCCCCTTTTGAGTTGAAGCATCACTATTGAGGAACCAATAGTTCTTGAGTAAGAAATCAATCCAAACCTACAATACACTCAAGTAGCTTTCTTTGGTACCCATTTGGCTATTGAGTCCATTTGTGTTAGCACAATCATGGGCATAGAACATTAGCACAAAATGAGTGATCTTCTATAACCAATATGTTTCAATTGAATTTAACATTCAAGTACATTATCATGAAGTACATTTGTCAATTCAAATATAAAATATGTTCATGATTATTTCACAAGTAAATGAGCCAATATGAAATTACAAATAGGAGTGAAACTCTATTTCATATATGGATCATACATGGAACACAACAAACAACCATATCATTCGTATTCAACTTCAAGAATTGACAAGAAAATTAAGTTATCATCCCTTGATTAGTAAAACTAAATTATATGTCCTTTTTCAAAATTTATCAAAGTTTTAGTACATGGGAAGATTTATTTCCTTTCATTTCAAAATTCTTTGAGCATTTGAAAGCTTAATGAAATGTTGTTTTCATAAGAGTCGCCTTTTCAAAATAAATTCTCTTTAATCCAAGATGTCATTCTTCTCATGCAATTTCAAGATATTCAAAAGTATGTGATGCATGAACAATGAATATTCATCAATAAATAAATACATTCATAAAGCACATTTATAAATTAATGAATAGATGAATACATGTATCAAGTCAATACAATGTATAAATTTTCACAATTCACCTAGACATCTCAAATATTGCATACCATCATCAAAATTCTTCTTTTATGCCATGTGCATGTTCAATGGTCATTGGGTACTAGAGATCATCTAAAAACACTTCCCCTTATAAGAACATTCTCCTTCAGCCTTTAAATGCATTTAACTAACTTGTAAACACCATAGGAGAATAAAAGGTCAAATAACCTTACGAAGGGGAAAAAATTTCAAAGTTGTCATCGATCAACTCTAAGCCGGTTAAGGCAAGAATAGAGCCAAGGCTTTAATACCAATTGTTGGCCACATATTGACACCTAGAGGGGTGAATAGGGTTAATGACAAACTTTGTAACTTTTTCGGTTTGACATTTATTTTATCAAGATAGACATTATAGGACTCTAGTCAAACACTTAGCAAGATAGATGATCTCTTAAGTGACTAACTCAATTCATACTTTGAATTATGCATTGGTGATTTCCACAAATAAATACATGCATCATTGATTCAAGTAGAAGTGAATTGATCAATTAACCAAGTAAATATGTTATTCAACTAACTATGTAAAGCATTTTTCTTATATAGAGACTTTATGTATAAAGTGTTATTTAAAATGAAGAATATTTTTGTAGAGTTTGTACAAAGTAATCAAACATTAAGAGTGCATATAAACTCTCAAACAAAAGGTTATGTTGAATATCCATTTTGTCAAATACTTGGTGTGCACTTAGGAAGTAGATAAATTATAATCTACAACTTATCTAACCAAGTTCACAATTCAATTCACTTTAACTATGCATTTTCCTAACCTCTTCATTAATTCATGAACACAAGCAATTTCATATCATTGATATATAAAGCTCAAGATTGTAAATGACAATTGCAATGTTATGTTGAATATGTATTGTGTCAAACACTTGTGGTGCATATGAACATATTATGTTATGGTGTGTTGAAGATAAATTCTATCAAACACTTGGTGTGCAACTAGATTATAGCAACCTAATGAGCAAGTAGAGAATATATAATCTAAGCTATAATCAAGTTCACATTGCAACTTACTTCAACCAAGCATTTTCCCAATCTCCTTATGAATATTTAAGCGCACACAATTTCCAAGCATTGATAAATAAAGCTCAAGATTGAAATGAAATTTATTGCAAAGTAAAGAGTTAAGAGATAGAGAAAATCCAAACTAAAGACACTGAGAGTTTACATGGTTCAACCAAAGCTTTGTTCTACATCCATGACTTGAGAAAACCTCTCAAGGATTCCACTATTGTGTTTTTCTTGCGAGTGAAAAATAACCCATACATGCTCCTTCTTCCAGATGAAGAACCAACCTTGCTTACTCTTACGGGTGGAGAGTCAACCTTCCGTCACTCTTGTTTCTGGGTGAAGAGCTGATCTTTACTCACTCTTACGGGTGGAGAGCCAACCTAATCCTTTCTTTTTAAGGTAGAGAAAAACCTTTATATAACTTCAACAAGCCCATCCCATGCCAAGACAACTTCTTGGTCTTTCACTCACAAAAATAGGAATTGAATTTGAGTGTATACAACATATCTCTCAATAGATGGATATAGAAAATCAAAGCTCGCTTCCTTATATACTAAGAGTTATAGATGAAAAAACTCAATTAAAAATCTCAACTCAATTATGGAAATATGAATCATAATGAATGATATGAATGATGCTCAATGATTTCATATTTGGAGATTTTCTACCCATAAATAAATTCAAGATTGAAGTCCAAATGGTAGATTTTACTCATACTTCTATCTCTCTCTTCTCCAACCCTCTTTTGGCTCAAATGTTGTATATATATATAGTAGGAATGAATTATAGCGGTTTTGAGAGTTTTTGGGGTGTTTAGGTGATTTTGGAGTTCAGAATATAGCCGTTAGAACTCAAAATCTAAGACCATTAGTCGACTGCAACACATTCATCAGTCGCCTGCAAGATGATTTTCTCAAGACTTATTACCTTCGACTTAAATCAGTCGACTGCACCAAAAACCTTCAGTCGGCTGCATGAAATTTGCTCAAAAACTCAACTTTTGAATTCCATCAGTCGGCTGCATGAAATGGATCAGACGGCTGGAAGAATTTTGCTCATAAACTTAATTTCGAATTACATGAGTCAGCTGGAAGTTGATTTGCTGTCGGCTGCAAGAGAAAAATATTTTTAGCTTGTCTAAAATATTCTTAGCTTCGACCCAACTCCACTCTTTTGATCATAACTAGAGTTCCATAACTCGGATGGAGACATTATTTAGTGTTTTGGAAAGAGGACTTCAAGATCTTGATTTTAGTCTTTTGAATCACTCCATTTAACCCATTATTGAGTATGATATAGTCATTAGAATATGATACTTTATTTCAAACTTCTAACCCACTTGACGGTTTTTCGTGAAATCTTTTTGGATTTTTCCGAAATGACTTAGACACACTCCTAAGATGTCTTGGAGACTTAATAAGATCCTTGACATACCTAAAGTTAATATTGAGATCATAAAATCATTTTCCAATTTAAACAATTTCTGAATATTTAGACAAAAGTTTTTCATGGTTTAACAATTTTGTTCAAAGCTTTAATATGCATCTAGAATCCATTTCAAGTGATATGAGTTAAGTTAATGGTTCTAGGATAACATCTTTAACTAACTCAACTTTAGCAAAGAGTAAATGATGTTCATAGTCTAATGCTAATGATGCAAGGACTCATGAATGATATGCATGGTCCTTTATGCTATATGGTCAAAAGTTGAGTCTTCAAATAAGTTATTTCAAAAATAACTTTACATTTAATCTAGCACTCACCCAACACTATTTTACCCAATTCTTTTATCTTCAAAGTATTTAAGCTTTGGTTTGATATCTCCATCATTGTCTTCATTGTCTTTTGAGCTCAAAGCACATTTGCTTCATCTTCTCATGGATCCACTACCTCCCTTAAGTTTATCTTGAATCATCAACCTATTAAGCATAACTCAAGTAGACGTTAAATTCACCACATTCAATGGTTTGTTATCATCATAATATCATGTTTACCCATGGTGGAAAACATTGGGTCAACAATAGGGTATATCGAATTCACATAGACAAATGATTTCAAAACTTCTTCTATAATTATTGTAACTAAATTATGAAAGATCGTTTGTTTGTTTTTTTTTCTATAACTAATTTAACAAGAAATAAAATTACATTAAAAGTAAAGATAGATTTTTAGTTTTGTGTTGAAAACAATGGAGATAAAAGATCTACGGTATTTCTAACTCCACCACTAACCGCATAATATATCCTCCTAATTATTTAATTGTAAAGGGTGGTTCATCATATGTGAATCAGATATAGAGTCGCAAGCATTGGCAAACCCTAATCCCAAAAAAAGAACAATTAACTCAACATAGCTACAACCCTTTTTCGAACAAGTATAACTAGTGCATGCATCTACGCTAAACTACTCCTATTAACATAAATTCAAAGCATGTCTATGTTATCTTTTCTTATCATGGCCTGTCTATATCTAGATTGTATGTTTATGACCACCATTATATAGAAAATCATGAATTAAGCATCTGAGTTCTAGCCCATATTGAATAATCATGATTGTGTAAGATAAAACATTCATTCAACTAAGAAAAGACATAAAATAAACGTAGAATCTTATGTAAAATCCAACGTAATCAATCATCTACACAATCATCACATACGTGGCCTTCAGTTTCCCCTTGTACAATTAAAATAAGAAAGAGTCTACATTACTTGGCTAGGGTTTTGTTAAAAACCCTAGATACTAGTTTAGTTGATCGTGGTCGTGGATGTCTGCATTGTTGATGGAGACATGTCTGCCATAGTTTCTCTTCTATCGATCTCTTACTAAATCTCCAAGACAATATGCAAAAATCAACCCCAACACTTTAGGGGAGACCCTCTCTTTTATAGAAAATGAGGCGTCTTTATTTGGTAAATTAATTGCTTCATGGTCAAGTCAGGATAGTATCGTTATATTCCTTGAATAATGATGTTAAATCTCACTAAATATGGTCAATATTGTATCCAATATAGCCTAGAAGTCATTCCATGTTAAGTCTGGCCGAAAGGGGTCCCACCAGTGTATATACAAGTTGTTGAGTCAAAGTTGGCATATCTGGTCTTAACGAGTAACCGGTGAAGGTTCCACCAAATACTCGATGGCTTCAGAGTGTTGTGCAATGGTGCGGAAGTTCGCACAATGTTCTGGTCAATTTTCCTGAAGTTCGCACACTTGCGCACTCACCGAGTACTCGGTAGTTCTTCACGTTATGTTTTCATGTTTCATCTTTTTTACTCAGTTTCTCTTCTCGGCTTCATTCTACTTCACTCATTTTGAATTCTTGACTTATTTTCGGTCCTTTATAGATCATTTATCCATGGTTTCGGCTCCCAAACAATGTTGAGTCACAAATTCAATTATTTCACCGAATTAAACTCGTCTTGCATGACATAGTCTTGAAACGTCTTAAAACATGAAAACCGTATAAAAGCACCGATATAATGATAAACATTAACATAAGAATGTATAATTAGGAGTCTTAAATATATGATCTTTTCCTCCTATCATAACCCTAAAATAAGACATTTAGATTCTCGATTTCATTTCATGTTAGGCACGATGCCGGTTCTAGGCATGGAGTGTATTGGCGTCTTAGGGCGATTTTGGTTCCTCCCTCCTCCTTTAGTATTCTTATGATATGTTATTGTGCCTCAGGGCGGGTTTGGTCTCTCTTTCTCTCATTTCTAAGGACTCTCTTATGATTGGTTGTTCCTATAGGAAATTCTGGTAGCAAGCTGGGTAGGCACTCATCTGATTTTCCTTTGGCGTGTACATGAGGGAGTTGATCCCCACTTGTTTACATTTCTTGGGATAGGCACTCATGTGATTTACCTATGGCATGTGCATGATGGAGCTGACCTCCCCTTGTTTACATTTCTTCGGATAGGCACTCATGTGATTTACCTTTGGCATGTGCATGAGGGAGCTGACCTCCATTAATTCTAGAGCGGATGTGATAGTGTAAGAATATTTATTGTAATTATTTATGTATGGCATGTTCTAGACAATAACTATGTTATGTTAGATAGGTCGGTTTGGTCTTAACGACATCTATAAGTTTTGACAAAGGCGAAATCAAGTATTGAAGTAGTGAAGAATACAAGTGAAGTGCATAAGTGAGCGTATTAAGTAAAAATGTCTCATGGAGGGCAAAAATGGCATTTCCCAAAGTTGTCAATTCAAGAAACAAATATCAGGGAGTCAAAAGGGTCATTTTGGCACAGTTACGGAGAAAAGTGGTTTCCATGAAATTACTTACGCCTGACCTACGCCTACAGAAGCAAAAAGTGCCTAGAAAGTGAAAATCTACGTCTGAGCTACGCCTGACCCCTATGCCTGAACCCTACGCTTGACCTACGCCTAAGGCGTAGATGCGGCAGGGTGATTTTAAAATCATAAATTTCCCTTATTGCCCTGATTCGTTCATGGTTGTGACTTTATACCTTGATGCACTAATATACATATATATACATTAGAATATAGGGTTTATCTCAATGGGGTGTGAAATTACGAGAAAGGGTGAACTTAGGGTTTACTTCATCATTGTCTATAAATACCAGGGTCTTTTATAGATGGGAGACAGCCTTTGAGCCATTGAAAGATCTTTGCAAGTTTTCTACATATTCATATTCTTCTACAGAGTTAGAGATAATGAGAGAAAATATCATTGAGTGATTCTTCTAGTTCTCTCTTAGTTTGGAGTTGATTCTATCGTGTTTTTCCATCGACGATCTTATGCACAATTGAATGACCTTGATTCTTAAAAATTTACACACCATTGATTGCAACTAGGTTGCGTTGATCCATTTTAAAAAGCGGAGCCGTCTAAGTGCGGAGATTGAAACAGGAGACTTTGTGGTGATTTGATACGTTGAGAAGCGGAGTCATCTAAGTACGGAGATCAGAGCGAGAGCTTCATGGAGCACGAGTGAATCTAGACTTTCAAACGTCGAGTGAAAAACAACGAATTACAGCGATTATAAGTTTTGCTTTCATAGAGTCTATACGAATTCTCTGATTCATAGTGCATCAATACCTGAGTGTATCCGTGGTTTTTACTTGGAGTCTTTCCAAGGTTTTTCATGTACAAATCTTGGTGTCTTCTCATGGTTTATTTTCTGCACTTATATTCATAATTGCTTGATTTATCTGAATTGGGAATTAGGGTTTGTGACTGATTAAAATTGAATTTTCGCTATATAATTTTAATTGACCATAAAATCGACTAAAAGCCTATTCACCCCCCCCCCCCCCCCCCTCCCCCCACTCTAGGCTAGTTTCATTAATCGTCTAAGTAATTTCAAATAGGCACTCATGTGATTTGCCAAGGGCGTGTGCAAGAGGGAGCAGTCCTTCATCCGTCTCACTTGTTGTTATTCATCTCACTTGTTGTTATCCCTTTCACTGGTTGTTATCTTGTCTCGCTTGTTGTGTTTTGCACTCACTTGTGTTGTCTTTTGAGTTATCTGAACTCGCTTGCGTTATCTTGACTCTCATTGTGAGATAGAGTCCGTACGAGGTTTATTTTCCTCTTGTGGTTTAGGACATTGTTGATCTTGCTAAAACTTGTCTAGTGAGAGGCATTATTCATTCATGGCATTCTAGAATAGCATTCATAGACGGTATTTTGTGCACTATTGTATGGGTTGGTTTATATTGTTGCTAAACTTGATATGCCTTATTTACCCATGTCGTTATGTGTACTTAGAGCTTTTACCTATGATTTCTACCTAACTTGCTAGGTTGCCCTTGAGCTGCATGTCCTAGTTAATTCACCAAAGTTAGCTTGTTTTCTTCATTAAGCTCCTGAAACACACTTATACATACAAAATGCATAAAAATACCAAATAATGGAATGTAAATACATAACAATAACAGGATAGGGGCCTAAAATGAATAACATTTGGCACTTATCAAAGCTCCTGAAACACACTTTAACACACAAACGGCATAAAAATACCAAATAATGAAATGATAATACGTAACAATAGTGAGTTAGGTGCCTAAAATGGACAACATTTGACACTCATCAGGAACTAAAGTCCTCACACGCCCCTTGTTTAGCAGACTAATAATCCGCAGGTTGCGAGCGACACCTCCTGGCTAGTTGTTGCGACTATCCAAAAGGTTAAACCACATAAGGGTTTTAATGAGGCATGAAACACGACACCAATGATGATAGTATTCACATGGTGTCCTATAATATCAAATGAACCACAATGTGAATCAATGTCAACATGCAAACGCTCTCAACGTGATCGACATGTTTCCTAATATTTTCATTCAACAATTGATCAATAAATAATTATATGAGAGTATTTTTAATGCATTTTGCACACTTTTAATTCATTTATAGTCATAATCCTTGATAGTCCAATCTCAAGAACAAACCAAGTTTCAATTAACAACTTTTTTAATGTTATCCAGAACAATGGGAACTAAGACCCATCTAGGTTGAAGGTACCCACGTTTATAAGTTTTAATAACATACTTAAATCTTTTAAGAGATACAAAGTAATTAAGGACATGCACACACACAAGGAATACATAAATAAACTAAGGCACACATCTAGTGCCTTTTAGTCCTGTCTTTTTTTAATATTAGTATGTTTATATTTTTAAGGTCACGATATTCTCTCCTACTCACCTATATATTTATGTATATATATATATATAGTATAATTCCACATAACCATACTAATCAATTCTTCATATATACACAAATACACAAATATATATAAAATAAAATAAAATAAACTCTAGACGAGCTTCGCACACCCAAACAAAATCAAATGATAAGGAAGTTAGAATTTTTCTCCTGCCTTAAAACACATGCTCAAAACCATCCCCAAAACATGCCAACATCCAAAAACGGGTCCCACTGATGAACAATACCCATGCCCGAAAGTGTGGCCCATAGACAAAAATTATCCGAATAAATTTCTAATCGGATTGAAACGACTACCTCAACGACCTATTTAATATAGTCGAAACCCGTTAGCAATAAATTTACAAAACATAACAAATATGAGAAAAACAAAACAAAAATCATATCGGAAAATCACAATTTCTCGCCAAACCGCTTAATGGAAAATTCTAAAATTTGAGTATGTCGTACACAGACCCGATACCCATCTCTCCTCCGAATTTCTCATCAAACGGATCACGAATCATCGCCGAACAGGGGATGCAAAACCAGGCCGAACTGCTGCCCTAGCCGCCATGCGCGGCTGCTACAGTGACCACCACCTAACGCGTCACCTCCGGCGGCCTCCCTAGTTGCGCCGTCGACCAGCCCAGTCGTTGCCGGGAACTCCGGCAACCTCCATTGGCCGTGACACCTCCAATGTGAACTCCTAACTCGCGTCATCCCTCTCTCTTCAACGGCTCTCTTTCTCTCTCTAGCTGATCGGTGATGGAGAAGAGAATGAGAGAAGGTTGCGATGATTGTTGAACAAGAAGAATAAATCACGTGAGTTAGGTGATCGTGAAGAAAGAGAAGAAGATTCGTTTCTCAGCCTCACGTATAATATCTAATACATATATAATTACATAAATATATATATATATATATATATTTGTAAATGCCAAAAAATGCACAACACAAGAATAGAATGCTTTATTCAGATTTGGCTTTCCTTATATACATTCCTTTCTTAGGCTTTGAGCCCATTAGGGCAACATTCTCTTGCTTACATCATTTTTGTCATTTTGCCACATTACTAACTTGTTCCTCAAGCTTGTTCTAGAATATTTCACGAAATGGACCTTTGGGGTGGGCCTTCCCTTCAGGCTCCTTCCTTTGTTGGGCGAGTGGGGTCTTCCCTTAATGGGCTTGACAGAATCCGCACGTACACAGGCCCACTTCTTGATCATGGGATTTTTACTGAAGGCCCATCATCAAGAAGCAAACGTGTGGAAATAAATACATATATCACCCATGTCGGGTGACATGGCGGTTGCATTAAATGGAGCAGTTACCATCATCGTTTCGAATTTCAAATGCACAGCCCTTATGGCTTCAGTTTTCATGAAGTGGGCTGGTGAGACGGCTCGATGCCCCGTTCTTTGTGCACACAACCCTTAGTCTTCTTCGGTAACCTCTATAAATTTTCCAAGGTTCATTTGCGAAACACTTCTAGCATTTCAAATCTCTTGGCTCTCAAAAACTCTCTGCAACTTGGTTTATCTTCTTGTTATTTCCAGAATTTGCACCTTTTTCCTAGAAAATTCATGAAACCTTTTCGAAATCATCCTTAGAGTAAGTTATTTCTTCCAGCTCTCCTACCTTTCTGTCAATATATCTGTAGCAATGATACTCGGTCGGGTAGTGACCGTCTCCTTTCTTCTGTAGATCTCGATGCCTCCCTTACTTCCCCATTGGTAGAGGTGGTCAGGAGGGTTAGATCTAGTCCTCCTGAAGTCATCCAAAACGTTGTTATGGGTGGGAATCTGGCTGAAGGAAGATCGGGAGATCAATTCTATACGGATCCCCTTCCCCCTGCATATAGGGTAGATACTATACTAAAAAAATTGAGGGTTAAATGTAGAATACCGGATGGGGTATTAGTTAAGAATTATCCCAAGAAGTACGATTTCATGATAGGGAGGGAGTTAGGGATGACCAGATCTTGTTGTCGGCCATCCATCTTCGGGTTCTTTGTTTCCTAATCCACCCTTTCTTTCTCTATGTCCTGTCCACCCTAGGTCTGGCTCCGCTTCAAGTGGGACCCAATTTCTTCAGGATCGTGGCTATGGTCCTAATGATTAATTGGGAGATGGACCTTGATCTTGGTCTTCTGAGCTCCTATTCTCTTACAAGATACAGGACCAGAAGGACTGTAGGGGTCGGTACAATCTTTTTCCTGTAAGTGGGAGAAAGATGTGCGATGGTAATGAGAAGTCCAATAAGGGGTGGAAAGAAATAATGATCCTAGTGAGCGGGAATTAGAGGCTTCCTGGCTCAGCCAGATTCGTAGTCCCTAGTGAGTTTAACAAACATTTATTTCCTTTCTTCAAACCTTATCACAGAGGGTCATGCTATTTTGAACAGTGCAATGATAAGTTGGATCATCATGTGCTAGAGTTTTTGGGAGCGCCCGACCGATTTAAAACTCCAAACTATATCTCTTCTCGATTTGATATCCTTAAGTCTAAAATCTCGGGCCAACCCCTGAGGATGTGTAGCAATTACCTGACTAGTGCTAATTTGCATGAAGTAACATCAGAAGGAAATAACACCATGTTGAGGATCCCACCACCCGTCCTTAAGAAGAAGGCTAAACGAGTACCGGGCTCTCAAATAAACCCTTCGGTGCCACGGGATCCCCAAGCCAATCAGCCGCCCCAGGGTATTCCAACTCCTCCCTTCGGGATAGTTCATCCACTACCATCGGGAAGTCCTTCAGTAATTCCATCTCTTCCTTCGGGGGAGGGTACTGCCAATTCTCCCTTTGTCCCTTCTTTGGGGGAAATCCCTGTTCCTGAATCCCGATCAGTTGAGGGAGAGCTCAGTCTAGCGGGAACACAATGTCCCCGGTCTAAGGAAGATGTCCCCAACCGATCGGTTCGGCCCCGTCTGATTATGGCATCATCGCCAAGCATAGTGGCAGAGTCCGGGGCTACATCTGGGAAGGAGCAACCCGCCCCATGGGGACCAAAGATAAAACTTCTGCGCGGTGGCTTCTTGGTCGCGGGGAACGAGACCATTCATAATGATGTTGCCCTTCGGGAGATGGGTCTCCAGATTTGGACCCCCGGAGACCGAAAGAAGCTGACACATATCGATCGGGCAGAGTTCGCCCTGAGCGGTCCAAAGATTGCCATGAAGGTACATTTTTAACCTTGTTGTTTCTTCAGTCACACTTTGTATTTCTACATTTTATTCGTTGATCTGGCTAACACTTGTGTTTTTTTCTCTTTTACTTTTAGCAGATTCTCTACCTAACCCAAGCTTAAAATACAAAGCTAGAGGAGGACAGCAGGTTGCTCAATAAATCTTCAGAGCTCCTGAAGTTGAAGGAGGATGCAAGAAAAAAGGTGGCCACCTTGTTATCGATATTTAATGATAAGCTGGAGGTCCAGACCACAAGGGAAATCCTGTAGAGCAAAAGCTTCAGGCGGCCCAAGATAAGATCAAAGAGATATAGACAGTTCGTCGGGCCCTAGCTGCTGAAGTCGAAGGCTTGAAGGCAGAGAATGAGGGCCTCCAAGGAGAAGCTTCTGGAGGAGAAGGTTGAAATCGAGAATCTCCTGACAGTGGAGAGGTCAATAGTGGAAATGTGCCATCAGGGTGGCAATCAGATGTATAAGTGTCTCTGCGACACTGCACAATACCGGATCGGGTTCGGTTGGAGGACCTACTTCCTGGACATCCAAAAACCTATTGAGGAGAGGGACTTTGCCTCAGTGGAGGAATTAGATGAGTCTCTAGGCATTGCTCCACCGTATGATGATCCGGTTGGAGGTCCGGATGATGTTCTCTTTTATGAGTTCTTGACCAAACCTCTTCCGGGGCCAACTTTCGATTCTAATCCTTAAATGCAGCCGAATCTTGTCCAAGTTTTGGACCCAAAAATGGCTCATGTGGACTTAAATGCGGCGGGCACTGAGGCTGGCACTTAGATAGTGAATTCTATCAGGCTTCCTTCTAGGTTTCAGGATAGTAGAACGTAGGATTCTTCTTTTGTAAAACATTTTGTAAGCCTTGGCCATCGGGGCCTATATTTTGAATGAAAATTGTGGTTCCTATCTAGTTGACTTCTGCAATACTTATATTATTTTACCCAAAAAGTATTGTGTATTTCGGGTGCTTGAGGCCATAGGAGAGGCATCACCACACTTGTTTAATTTTTCACAAAATTTTGATATATTCTGGATCAGTGTTGTGTTTTTCAGGCACTTGAGGCTATGCGAGAGACATGACAACAGTTAGTTCATTTTTTGCAAAATTTTGATCTCTTCTGGATCAGTGTTGTGTCTTTTGGGCACTTCAGGCCATGTGAGAGACATGACAACACTTAGTTTATTTTTCATAAAATTTTGATCTCTTCTTGATCAGTGTTGTGTCTTTCGGGCACTTCAGACCATGCGAGAGACATGACAACACTTAGTTTACTTTTCACAAAATTTTGATCTCTTCTGGATCAGTGTTGTGTCTTTTGGGCACTTCAAGCCATGCGAGAGACATTACAACACTTAGTTTATTTTTCACAAAATTTTGATCTCTTCTAGATCAGTGTTGTGTTTTTCGGGCACTTCAGGCCATGCGAGAGACATTACAACACTTAGTTTATTTTTGCATCAGTAGATACTTATAAGCTATTTTTGTGAAGAAAGATAATTTTACTGATGAATATTTTTTATTAATCTGGCGTTGGGGCCTTTTTATAAAAGTGATCAAAGTAAAAGAAAACTTGGCCTGTTACGGGTAGTATCTCTTCAGGCGAGAGGCGTTCTGGGAGTTTGGTTCCATTCTACCATCTATGTTCCTTCAGACGCGGTATGCTCCACGCCCGATGACTTCGGTAATGGTTAACGGGCCCTCCCAATGCTCCTTGAGCCTGCCCACGAGTCCAATTTTTCGCCTAAGGACCATGTCTCCGACCTGGAACTCTCTTCTTTTAACTTTTTAGTTGAAGCGGTTTTGGACACTCTGTTGGTAGGTGGCCAACCTGATCCCGACAGCTTCCCTTCTTTCATCTAGTAGATCAAGGTCGTGAGCCAGGTGCTGGTTATTTGGACCTTCCACCCAGGCCTAGCTCCAGAGGGTTGGAACCCTAACCTCCGTTGGAATCACAACCTCAACGCCATATGCCATGGAAAAGGGGGTCTCTCCGGTGGGTTGCCTGGGGTTCGTTCTGTATGACCATAGCACTTCAGGTAGCTTCTCGAGCCAGGCCCCTTTAGCTTCCTCAAGTTTTTTGTCCAGGGTGTCGAATATGGTTCAATTTGTTCTCTTAGCCTATCCATTCCCTTGTGGGTGCGCGATGGAGGATGTATTCTGGTTGATACCATGCTCGGCAAAGAACGTTCTCACTTCTTTATTGTCAAGATTTGTCCCATTATCCATCATAATTGTCCTTGGTAGCCCGAATCTGCATTTTATGTGGGTCCAAATGAACTTGATGACGTGGCTACTTTTGATAGCGGGGTAGGCTTCAGCTTTCCCCCATTTGGTGAAGTAATCAGTGGCTAGGAGGACATAGGAATTTGATTGAATTACCTTCGGGAGAGGTCCTACGATATCCATTCCCCATTGGGCGAATGGATGTAGGACTATGGTTGGGTGTAGGAACTCTGGCGGTCGATGCATAGCGTCCCCGTGCATCTGGCATGGCTTGCACCTCCGGACGTAGTCCTCGGCATCCTGTAATAGATAGGGCCAAAAGTATCCTTGGGAGAGTATTTTATGGGCAAGGGATCTTCCTCCGGAGTGGTTCCTACAAGATCCACTGTGGATCTCTTACATCACTACTCTTGATTCTAAGGGCGTAATACATTTTAAATAAGGACCCGATAAGGAATTTTGATAGAGTTACCCGTTTATGACTAAATATCGGGCTGAATTCCTCCTGATCTTGTGAGCTTCAGCTTTGTTCTCCGGGTGTGTCCCATTTTTCAGGTAATTCATCAGAGGATCCATCCAGCTGGGCTCCCAGGGAATAAGCATCACTTGTTCGGGGTCTTGAATACTTGGCCTAGTTATAAAATCTACCAACACAACCCAGGCCAGGTCATCTCCAACTGAGGAAGCCTAACCGACTAAGTGGTCAGCTACAGAGTTTTCGCTTCTCGGGATCTGAGTTAAGGTTATTTTTTGAAATCTCTTTGTTTCCTTCAACACAGGTGCCTAGTAAGACTCCATTTTGGGGTCTTTTGCCTCGTATTCCCCTTTAATTTTTTAAATGACTAGCTGAGAGTCGTTGTACACTGTTAATGCCTAAATTTGGAGGGTTTGGGCTAATCTCAAGCCAGATACGATTGTTTCATATTCTGCCTCATTGTTTATGGTTGGGAACTGTAGTTGCATTAACATGTGGAGGTGTGTTCATCGGGCATCTAGATCTCTAATCCGATAGCCGATCCGGTAGAACTAGTCGATCGGTCCATGAAAAGCTTTCAAGTGTCTACCTCAGTCTGCTGGTCGGGTTCTTCAGTTTCATCTTCAAATAAGAAATCTGCTACCTCCTGTCCCTTGATGGAAACCTGGGGTATGTAAGTTATGTCATATATGCCCAATTCGATGGCCCATTTGGAGATTATGCCCGAAAGATCAAGTTTCGACATAATAACTCGGAGAGGCATGGAGGTCAGGACAATGATTGGATGAGCCTCAAAGTAATGCCTCAGTCATCTTTTGGCATTTACCAAGGATAGAACCAACTTTTCTTGCCTGCTGTATCGGATTTTCGCTTCATCCAAGGATTTACTGGTGTAGAAAACTGGCATTTGCAGGTTTCCATCCTCTCTGATAAGGGTTGCACTGGTTGAGACGAAGGATATTGCTAGATACATATGTAATACTGCATCGGGACTTGGTGTGGATAGGATCGGGGGTCTAGTCATATACTCCTTTAACTTTGTTAGGGCTTCAGACTACTCAGGACCCTAGATTTCCCCTTTTTTACCTTGATTGCTGAAAGAATGGTCTGCATCGATCAGTGAGTCATGAAATGAACCTGCTGAGGGCAACACTCTCCCAGTTAGGACTTGAACATCTTTATGTATCTGGGGCTTCTTTATTTCCATCAGGGCCTTGACTTGTGTCGGGCTGGCTTGGATCCCGGTCCAATCCACGATGTGTCCCAGGAATTATCCAGATGACACGCCAAAAGAGCATTTCTCTAAGTTAATCTTCATGTCATGCATCCTGAGGGTGTCAAACACTTGGTGCAGGTGTGCAAGATGATCTTCCTTTCCTCTGTTCTTGACCACAGTGTCATCAATATAAGCCTCAATCACTGTACCCATCATCCCCTTAAAGATCTTGTTGACCAACCTTTGGAAAGTGGCACCTTTATTTTTCAGACCGAAGGGCATAACTTTAAAGTAGTAAGTACCTATTTCAGTAATGAAGAAGGTCATTTCTTCGTTCATCGGATTCATTCTTATCTAATTGTATCACGAATAAGCGTCCAGGAAAGTTAGACGTTCGTAGCCGGTGGTAACGTCCACCATCTGGTCGATCTTTGGCAGTGGAAAACTGTCATTCGAGCATGCCTTGTTCAGGTCAGTAAAATCAACACAAACCCTCCACTTACCATTCTTTTTCTGGATGACCACTACGTTGGCGAGCCACACAGGGTACTTGACTTCCCTGATAAAACCAGCCTAGAGCAATCTAGACACTTCGTCCGCTATGATCTGGTTCTAATGCATTCCCATGCGCCTCTGCTTTTGCCTGGTCGGTCTTATGTTCGGGTCAACGTGTAATGAATGTTGGGTAATAATAAGATCAATACCTGGCATGTTTATCTGTTCCCACGCGAAGACATCAGAGTTATCCTGCAATAAATGTGTCAGTTCTTTCAATTCAGAGTTGGTAAGATTTGTACCTGCAAAAGTAACTTTTTCCGGTCTATCGGGTATAACAGAGATTGGTTGTAATGGCTCAACCACGATTGGGGTACCCGGATCCCTCTCCTTTAATTGTTATTTGGGGCCTGGATTCTTTTTCTTCGAATGGGACACCTCTGGGCCTTTTCATTTCCTGATCTCCTTTAGAGTGACCGCATAGCATTCCTTGGCGACCACCTAGTCGCCCTTGATATTGATGATGTCCATACCGTTCGGGATTATGCATCTCATCACTTGGTGAAGGGTTGAAGGCACGCCCTGCATCCGTTGAATCCATCCCCTTCCCATGAGTAAATTGTACGAAGGCTTTACATCCACTACAACAAACGTCTCGGATAGGGTCCTTTGAGTAGCAGATACTGGTAATTGGACTTCCCCAATCGGTTCGATTTGTTTTCCATCTAATCCTGCAATAGAACACTAAGAGGCCACAATCTCGTTCGGGTCGATTTCAAGCTTTTCAAAAGCCCATTTGGTAATGACATTTGCACTGCTCCCAGGGTCGATCATGACTCTCTTAACAAGGTAATTGGCCACCATCAATGTCACAACTAGAGGGTGATCATGTGGGGTTTGTATATTCCGAAGGTCTGATGCAGAGAAAATAATTTATGTTTCTCCTCTCCTGTGGTGGAATTTACTGACTTTGTTGATTTTTCTCATTTTTTGGGCTCTTTGCAGCTGGCTCCGGTTGGATCCTTCCGTCTCTTTGGAGACGGGGCCACCAAGAATCATATTAATGATCATGACCGGCTGTGCAACTGCGGGGTTCCGAGGGGAGTTAGGAACTTGTTGATCGGCCCTCGGCCTATCCCGTTGGATGTAATCCCGGAGCTCACCGCGAAGCAATAGTGCCTTTACCTGTTGTTTGAGATTACGGTACTCATTTGTGATGTGCCCGAAATCACCGTGGAAAGCACAATGTTTTGACTTGTCCCTTTGGTCCAGTGGTTGTCTAATGGTTGGGAGATGTTAGAAGATCCCTCTGGCCTTATTCTCTTGGTAGAGCTTGGCAAGGCTGACCCTCAGGGGGGTCACTCTCTCTTCAGATTCGAAATGTTTGAAAGGGTTCGGGGCTGAAGGTCCTGAAGGAGCTAATGGCCCTGATGATATTGGACGCTTTCGATTGGTCGCCTGATCCTTTGACCGGGCTTCAACGCTAACCAAGGCCGCCCTCTTCTGCCTGATTGTCTCCTCCTCTTTAATCTTAAAGTACCCTTGGGCTCTAGAGTTTAACTCCCCAATACCCGATGGGGGGTGTTTCACCAAAGACTGATGGAACTTGGTCCCTGGAATAAGGGCCATTCGGAAGGCTTCAATAATAGAGTGTTGGTCACAGTTATCAATAGAAGAAGACTCAATGTTGAATTGG
Organism: Cornus suecica; assembly: GCA_963922005.1. NCBI lineage: Eukaryota > Viridiplantae > Streptophyta > Magnoliopsida > Cornales > Cornaceae > Cornus > Cornus suecica. Next base: position 44,410,302 of record OY998240.1, read on the forward strand.
GATAAGAAGCTCTTCATGGATTCTCCTTTCTTCTGGATTATAGTGAAGAGGCAAGATATGGTCTTCTTCTTCCTCTTGTTCCCGTAGTATTAGGCAACGAAGAGCCTGGTCAACTGTTGCCAGTTGCTGATGGATCGGGGTGGCTACTTCCTGAATCATAGTAGAGTTGCATCGGCAAGACTTGTGGAAAATACCTTGCAAAGTAAGGACTCGTTCTCAGTGTACATGGTCATCTTCTGATGAATCTGATAAATATGTTCCTCGGGGTCCTTGGTGCCATCGTAGGGGGTAAACCGAGGAATAACAAACTTCTTCGAAAAAGGTTCCCGGGTTATCTCGGGCATGAAAGGTGATTGTATATACTCGGTTGACACCTGGATGGTCAGGACATCGGTAGACTGGGTTCTCAAGTCCCCGAGTACTTTCCTTTGGAACTCGACCATCATTGCTTGGAGCTTTTGGGGGGTCATGGCTTCGTCGGCGGCGGGAGCCTTTCCTAAGCTCTGGGAAGACTCGGCGTGCTCTTCCAGTCTGTTGCCATCTTTCTGGTTTTGAGAGTGGTTGAGCGCCACTGCCAGAGAGGCAGGCGGTTGTAGAGCCAACCTCGCTATGAGCTCTGCATTTTATTTCTCAAAAGCTTGGCTACATTCCTCAGCGACTATCAGGAGTTGCAGGATTTGCTCAATGGTTTGAGGACCTTCTACACGGCTGTCCTCGGTGGTCGAAACGTCCGCTTGAGAACGGGTGACCGATATGTTTGTTTGGAAAATAGTGGGTCAGCGTGAATAGAGATTTAGAAGATGGTGAAGAATAGAAACAAGTTCTCCGATCTTCAGATTGAATAAAACAAACTCAGCTTAACAAGATGGGAAGAATGAGATGATTTACAAATCTTCAAGAACATATCTGAAAAATCAAGAACTCCTTGTAGCTTCTCACAGACGGCGCCAATGTGTAAATGCCAAAAAATACACAGCACAAGAATAAAATGCTTTATTTAGATTTGGCTTTCCTTATATACATTTCCTTCTTGGGCTTTAAGCCCATTAGGGCAACATTCTCTTGCCTATATCATTTTTATCCTTTTGCCATGTCACTAACTTGTTCCTCAAGCTTGTTCTTGAATATTCCATGAAATGGACCTTTGGGGTGGGCCTTCCCTTCGGGCTCCTTCCTTTGTTGGACTAACGGGCTCTTCCCTTAATGGGCTTGACAGAATCGGCACATACAATATTATAAATACCCTTAAATCAATAACAAAATAACAATTATTATTACGTTTAATAATTATTATGTAGTAATAATGACCCAAATTTCTAACCTAATACTCGGTGCACTAAGTCGATAATCGTAAGATCCCAGTTAATGAAAAATCTGAGAAAACACCGGATCAAATCCCGAATAAGATGACACGAACCCGAAATAATAACGGAACGCTAGATAAATAAAATAACCTGAAATAAATAATCCGAGGTATAAAACTCAACCACCGGAACAGTTGGTACGTCCCAGGCCTACCAAAACTCCTAAAACAAGCAAGCGTAAAAATCTACCAAATAGATCTAAAAACATGTCACGTACATATAAACACGAAGAAGTCAAACAAAGGAAAGGTAAACACGCCTACGAACAGGAGCAAAAATAGAACACGTAATAATCCAATTATAAGATAAAACAAAAACATCAAACATATAGAGCGCGTCACCGTCCAGCTGAAACATCAAACGCCAACAGTCAAAACGAAGCACTTAGTCGGCAACAAGAACCCACGAAATCATCCCTCCAAGTCTGAAACACTTAACGCGAAAAATTTACACGTGATATACTAAGAAAACTCATGAGTTCAGGAACAAGTGATGTCACAATCAAAAAATAAACTGAAAGAATTTTAGGAAAAAGGGACTGTAACACGGGGTGTTACATTGCAACTCCAGCAGGCGCTACAAGTGTGACCATCCCCTCTGCAGCAGTTGGTGGAGGGGGGAGAGCAGCATGCTACCTAGTGGCAGGATTGGGCACCTCCACAACTTTATCATCCAAATTTGAAGGGCGTGGAATACGAAATGTGTTGATCGATGCACCCAACCGAGAAATATCCTGGAAAGTGGCAAAAGTCGGTACTTCTAAAGCATCAAGACATTTTGACCATACCTCCTTCCTAAGTTGGTCAAAACGAGCATCAGTAGCCCCGATAATTATGTCCTTATCTTTTAAGCCAAAAAACTTATAGACATACTATGCTCTGTGTTGATCACACCCCCGAGTTGAGGCCGTATTATTTATGAAAGGAGGAAAAGAAAGTAAATGAGAGGCGGTCGAAGGCCTTGGGAGTAGGATACTTTAGAGAGGGGGTAAAACCAATACCCATTAACCAAAACCATCTTCTCATTCCAAATTTTTTATGTTTTCAGTAAGCCAGTACAGATCGACAGACCCTTGAAAGGGTAGAAGTTATACCTACCCTGGAAACCAACTAAATCCTAATTTTATAACATAAAAGAAGGTCTGTCATACCAATTTTTAACTCATTGTCCCTCCTAAGCACAAGAAGCATGAACAAGACGCGATATAAATTGGTATTGACATAGACATGGGCCAAGCCCAGAGTGCAGAAGACGTAATGAAAGAAGGGGTGGAGGGGAAACCAAAACACCTTGATATGAAGGCTAGAAAGAAAGATCTCATTCGGACTGACACCCTCCCCTTTCCTAAAGTCTAGTTTGGGATCGTAAGATTCCAAAATCACCCCCCTTAGGATTTGGCACTCATTCTTCAGACTTTTTATGTTTACCCCCTTTCGATTGTTAGCCTCGGTAGGCTAAGCAAAAAAAAGTTCAGGATCAACACCATCCATAACACTGGGGCTAGATCCATCCCCACCTCCAACTTGGGAAGATGGGGGGGAGAGTAGGAGAAGAAAAATGAGAAGGACTAACCGAGGGAGGGCTACAACTCATTTCCTCACCATATTGGTGAGAAATTCAATCGCTAACTGACTCGGTGGCGCTACTACCAGACATGATTAAGTAAAGTCACTTACACAGGAAGAAGGAGAGGTTGTTGGTGATTAACTCCAAAAAGGAACTCAAGAAACTCCGACGGAGAATTTGCAGAAAACGGCAAGTAACAAGAGCTTAGATGTGACTTGAAAATTTGAGAGAGTTAAGAGGTATGAAAAAATTAAAGAGGATTAAATAAGGCATATATAGGCACACCTGAGCATGTAAACCAACGCCATTAATGTCTAAGGGGGCACTACAACTTCCAAGGCATCAATTCGGAAGAAAGGGGAAGGGTCAGCCATTTTTTCAAAATTCAAAAGACACAGGCAATTGCCTCATGATTGCATTGATGTCATCATCTAGCTGTCAACCTAATCACACAAGATAGATTTGGGTCAAGCCCGTGACATCATTGGGACAGACCCGAAGGGGCCAGTGTAAGGACCAAAATTAGCAAGCCCATAAAAGGGATGTGTAAGCTCAAAGTCCCAGCCCATTATCAAGAACATTCTGGAGTAACTTCACCAGCAAGAAAAGAGGCCCACTAATTTGGTAGTGGGGAGTTAAAATAGGAAGAGGACCATGTCCCTAAAAATTAAAATAGATGATTGAGATATGGAGATCGTGTTTAAATGGGCCAAAAAGCCCATCAATGTAATATAGAAATACGGTCAAAGGAGCCTCAATAAAATCCATTGGAGTATATGGAAAAAATAGCACTTACACAAAGCAACATCGAATTGTTCTAATACTTGTATCTTTAAAAAATATACTATAAGTACCATTCACTTTTTTATTCTTAGTTTTATCTCTTGTAAGTCCCTTCTACTCTCTTGCAACTTTGGTTTTGTGGGTTTAATTTGTTTTAGATCTTTGGCACGTATATGTAAGATCATCAATTTTGTATATAAATCTGATATATAAGGTAAATAATTAATATACTAAAATTTAGAATAAATAATAAAATATATAATTTTAGTATATATCTATTCCGTGTTGGGGTTGGTGGAGTTCGGAGTGGGTTTCACACAAAACCCATACTCACTTCGGGTTTTAATTTTTTAAACAAAATATATCATAAATTTGTTTAAGGACTTACCAAATCCGTTCCGATAGAAGCGAAGCGGGTCCAAACCCAACCCGATCGGATTAAATTGTCATCCCTAATACGGATTAGGCAAGATGAAGCATCAATGATAAAATATAAATAACATCATCGAACGAATGCCATTAAAATACACAAACTATATTAGACGGATATGGATTGAAAATAAAATCCGATAACCCGATTAGGATCCGAATCCGATAATCCGATTTCTTAACAAATTGGATTTGGATTTATGTCAATCCGATCCGATATCAAATATATATATATATATAAAAATATATATTTGATATTGTACAAGTGGTTATTCAAATAACCATTTTTTTCAATAACCTGTCTCTGATACCTTATACGGAAGCAAATTATTTGAATTGAGCAGGAATTGAGCAAGAACATATCACAGTGTAAATATAGAATATAGATTATTTGAATCAGAGAAATACAAGCAATTGCATAATATATAAGTAAACAGTATATATTAGTATATAGGACACAACCGTCCAAGCAGTTTATATAAGTATGTAGGCAGTTTAATAATAATAGTAGTATAAGTATATAGGACATAACCGTCCAAGCAATTTAATAATTTGAAGTGGTCTAGGCAGAGCGAGACTCAAAGTCTGTCATACACCGTAACTCTCTTCAGTTTTAATTATAGAAGAATGTAAGACAAAGTAAGTAATTAATTAATTGCAATTAACTGAAAATCTTAACTGAATATTATTACGATTCAAAAATACATTTGACTATGATAGACGAACTTACAAGTGGATGTATGACAATCCATCTGGGTTCGGAGGCTTAGCATGCTTTCAGAAGAGAAGAGAAAGAGAGAAGGATTACAAGGTAGAAAGAAAATTGGGAAACTAAAACCTGATCTAAGACCATTACATTTGACTGCTTATATAGAGGATATAACAGAGTTTACTGTAGGTTTTGCACTGTTGATCTCGTGACTTCTGGGGCAGACAACTCTTGTCTTTCACTGTAGTCTTTTTGACTTTTGGGGCAGAGAACTGTGTCTTTTTACTGTTTGCAATAGTAGTCTGTCGGTACTGTTGAGCACTGTATTTGTTTTTTGTGCCGACGGTTTACTGTAGCAAAAAGTCACTATTCACTATTCTCGTCTTTTTGTGCCTTTTTGTATCTGTTGACTTGAGCTTGACTGTGTTTCTTTCTCTTAATTTTTTGACAGATCAAAGGGATCTTGGGCATCCTGGTATGGCCTGTAGATGATTCATCTTCTTCATTACTGCTTGAATCTCCTTCTATTTGGGCAAGGAGCTTTTCCATTTTTTCTTTGAGCTTTGCTTTGGAAGATGACTTCTTGGAGGCTGATTTCTTGACTGCGGTTTCCGTAGAGGAACTTGATTGTGCTGATTCAATGACTTGTGTGACTGGGCTAGCCTTGAGTGGCTGAGAAACTTCTTTTGGGAATTCCAGTTGGACTTGTTGAATGATTCTTTCGATTTTGAAAGGATCCCACCATTTGGTATAATGGACTCTACATACTGTGCCAATATCACCTTTAAGGCTGTAATGCCATTTGAAGATCCAAGGGATTTTTTATTTTTTGGCAAAAATTAGTAGTAGGGGGAATTGATGATCATAGGAAGGGATTTTGAACTTGGTTTCAAAATAGTTGATTTGTTCCTAGAAGATTTCAGGGATCACATCGTCGTCTGGGCCATGGTTATTCCACCACTTAACAGACCAAGAAGGGAGTTGACTGTTAAATTTACTATCAAAATTTACGAACCAAGAATGACTAAAAGTTTTAGTTTGAAAAAGGAAAATTTTGAACTAGGCATCAATGTAGTCATAGTAGGTGAATGGGAGTGAGTTATCTAACTTTTTGGGTTCAGAGGGATGTTTTCCCCACTCTTTGAGGGAGATAATTCTCAAAATGTACAAGGAGTGGTAAATGACTTTGGTTGGATCATTGCGATCAGGGACAGGTTTGATGAAGACAGAATTTGTTTTGTAGAGGATATCTCTGTAATATTGCAAGTTGTGACTAGGGGTGTGTGGTATCCAATGAGAATTTGGGGGAAAAAACTATTTTACTAGTGCAATTGGATCATTTGTGTGAGAAAAATGAGGTTCGATGTAGAAAAGGGTATGGTAAGTTTTTTGAAGATATTCTGATCCTCCTGGAGACCACACAACTTTATTAATTCAAAAGTCCTAAAGATCAAACTTTATTAATTCAAAGCAGTATTTCTAATGCAAATATTCGAATACCAAAAACGATTGCCTGGAAAGATGTTTCCCTCCCAAATGAATGGTTACTTGAAAATGAAAATCACCCAACCAAAATAAAAATGATGTCCGAAATCTTGAACATGTGCAACAATTCCTAGATGGAACTGTTAAGTTAACATTTGATAGATCTAGACACAGTTGCTCTTCCGTTAGTTCAAGCTCTAAAATGTTCACCCCCTTACCAATTAGAGAAAATACTAATAACCATGAAACATAATTTGTAGAATCTCTAGTCCACCGATCCAGACGTGATCATAGATTAAAAGGAATTGAAAAGGATGAACAAGTATCTACTCCATATTATGTCCCAAACATAGAAACTAAAGATTCAATCTCTAACCACTCTCCTACACAAACTGACTTTGAGACCGAAACTGTTAATCCACAACTATGTGTTTTAAGTAAATCATTTTCCTATGACCTTCTAAAGTTAGAAGTTGAAGCCAAGTCCAAAGAAAATAAAGCAAGAAGACAGATATATAAAACAAGTTACACGCATGAAGAGAGATCAAAAATTACAAAAAAATGGCAAATATTCATGATAACAAACCAATTAGAAATTAGTTTCTTTGATTATCTTGAAAATTACTCCAAATAAATTAATGTTCTTACAAATCATAAATGGACAAAACATGATAAAACAATTGTTTCTTCTAGTCACCCTCCTTTAGAAAACCTAATTGTTAACCACCTGGGAACCGAAATTCCAGCCTCCCCTTTTAAGGTTGTTACCTCCGCAATCGATCCTAATACTAAAAAAATTATTAAACAAAATAATTTCATCAATCAATATTTAAGTACGCTAGGTTCTCAATTGGACAAAATAGAATCCAAACTTGACGCTTCCACCCCTGTGACTAAAACTATTGATTCCCCTCTAATCAAGTTTCCTACAAAACGTCAAGGATTACCTAACAAACCAAGCACAAGTGACTCCTCTGCCCAAGTTGATAAATTGTTAAAAGCCTTAGAATCACAACTAATCAAGGACAAAAAATCCCTCACAATTCTCAATTTTGATTCTCATAACGATACTGATAACTCTGAAACCTCATCTGAAGAAGACACAGATAAAGATATACGCAGGTTAGAAAATGCCTTTGAGATCAATAGGATCACACATCTCCCAATTAACCCTACTAGTATTACAAAAAATTGGTATACCCAACCCACTCCTATCGATATTCAATATGAAAAAAGAATCTTCCAAAACCAATTCTGTGTCATCTAAAAAAATTTATGAATGGAATATTGATGGACTCTCTGAACAAGAAATTTTAAACAAATTAAACCACATTTCTATGACAGCCAATAGTTACCTTACACATCACAATATGCCTCAACCTGATATTGTAGAATTACTAGCCTCTGGATTTTCAGGGATGTTAAGAAATTGGTTGGATAAACATCTTACCCAAGAAGCAAGAGATAATATAACACATGCAGTCCAAAAAACAGAAGATGGAACCCCTATTTTTAATGAAGAAATTGGTCTCGGACTCCCTGATGGAGTCAATACATTAATTTACACAATTATAGATCATTTCATTGGCAGACCACGTGACATTACTTCTACAATTCATGATCAACTTAGTAACCTTAGATGTCCTACATTAAGTGATTTTAGATGGTACAAAGATACTTTCTTATCACGAGTTATGTTACGAGAAGATAGTAATAAACCATTTTGGAAAGAAAAATTTATTAACGGATTGCCCAGCCTTTTCTCTCATAAAATACGCACAGAACTTAGTAACACAACTGGTGTTATTGAATATGACAATCTAACATACGGTAATATTATTAGTCTAATCCAGAAAGTAGGACTCAAAATGTGTATAGATATGAAAATTAATAATCAGCTTAGTCAAGATAAAAAGAAGGCTAAATATGAAATGGGCACATTCTGCCAACAATATGGATTACCCCCAATTGCACCATCTCGGCAAACAAAGAAATCAAAACAAACAAAATCTTTCCCAAAACGATATACTCATCCTCATAAAAGATATAATAAAAAATTCCAACATAATGAATTCTATGATAAACAAAAGTTTAAAAAGAACGAAAAATATACGAGGAAAAAAAAACCTTTTGAGAAGAATAATAAAATTGATCTAACTAAAGTTACATGTTATAAGTGTAGTAAGAAAGGTCATTACGCAAGAAATTGTCCTGTAAAAAATAAAATTAATCAGCTCGAAATCCCTGATGAAACTAAACAACAAATTTACACAATCCTTGAGTTAAAAAACACAAGTGACAGTGATACTGAAATTGAATCTAGTTCCTCTACTGAATCTTCTACCTCCTGTCCCAATTCACCTTATATTAGTTTTGGGTGCAAAGATAGTTGTTGTACAAAAACAGTCAATATGCTAAATCGACACCAACATAAAACCCTTAATGTTCTCACCAAGGCAGAAGAACAACAACATCTTCTGCTAGACCTCATAAGTAAAGTTGAAGACCCGGATTTAAAAATTTCTTATCTTCAAAAGCTTACTAGATTACTCACCATAAACAAAGATACTCAACCCCCTACCATAAACAAACCAAATTTTAGTCTTCACAAAACTCTTGAACGTTTTACTCCTAAAAAAGAAGTCACTATACAAAACCTCCAAGCAGAGGTCAACATCGTTAAACAAGAAATCAAAACCCTGGAAAATGAAAATCAAGATATAAAATCGCTCTTTCACACCCAACTCAAAGATCTAGTTAAAACTTCACACCAATTTTCAGTTTTTGATTCCTCTTCCTATGACAGTAATGAAGATGATGACAACACAAATCATTTTCAAAGTACTGAAAAGGAAACCAATGCTTTGAATCTAATTAACCGAACCTCATTTAAAAAGTGGAAAATAAAAGTCACATTAGTTATTAATAAGGAATACCAAAAAACTGTCATTGCGCTAGTTGACTCTGGAGCTGATCTTAAGTGTATACAAGAAGGTCTAATTCCTAGCAAATACTATGAAAAAACAAATGAGAAACTCAGTTCTGCTAATGGTAGTGCAATGAAAATCAAGTATGAATTATCTAAAGCTCATATTTGTCAAGATAATGTCTGTTTCAAAACTACATTTGTCCTAGTAAAAAATATGACTGATACAGTCATCCTTGGCCTTCCATTTTTATATCTTCTTTACCCATTTACCATAAATAATGATGGTCTTTCTACAACACATTTTGGTCAAAATATTACTTTTCCTTTTTTGCAAAAATCTTCTAGTAAAAACCTCGAAAGCATCATTGATTTTTCAGTCTCTAAAAATATTTACATTCTCCATCATAAAGAACGACATTTAAATTCTTTAAAAGAAGAAATAATTCACAAATAAACAGAAACACAATTAAGAAACCCTACCCTTCAAAATCAGATAAAACAATATGAATATAAACTTATTCAACAAATATGTTCGGAACTACCCAATGCTTTTTGGCATAGAAAACAACATATTGTTAGTCTTCCTTACATCAAATCATTCACTAATAAAAATATTCCAACTAAAGCCCGACCAATTCAGATGAATGTTGAAGTCTTAGAATTCTGTAAAAAAGAAATCCATGACGTTCTTCAAAAGAAAATCATACGTCACAGCAAATCACATTGGTCTTGCTCAACTTCAAAAGAAAATCATACGTCATAGAATTAATAAAGTTTGATCTTTAGGACTTTGAATTAATAAAGTTGTGTGGTATCCAGGAAGATCAGAATATCTTCAAAAAACTTACCATACCCTTTTCTACATCGAACCTCATTTTTCTCACACAAATGATCCAATTGCCCTAGTAAAATAGTTTTTTCCCCCAAATTCTCATTGGATACCACACACCCCTAGTCACAACTTGCAATATTACAGAGATATCCTCTACCAAACCAATTTTGTCTTCATCAAACCTGTCCCTGATCGCAATGATCCAACCAAAGTCATTTACCACACCTTGTATATTTTGAGAGTTATCTCCCTCAAAGAGTGGGGAAAACATCCCTCTGAACCCAAAAAGTTAGATAACTCACTCCCATTCACCTACTATGACTACATTGATGCCTAATTCAAAATTTTCCTTTTGTCAAACTAAAACTTTTAGTCATTCTTGGTTCGTAAATTTTGATAGTAAATTTAACAGTCAACTCTCTTCTTGGTCTGTTAAGTGGTGGAATAACCATAGCCCAGACGACGATGTGATCCCTGAAATCCTCTAGGAACAAATCAACTATTTTGAAACCAAGTTCAAAATCCCTTCCTATGATCATCAATTCCCCCTACTACTAATTTTTGCCAAAAAATACAAAATCCCTTGGATCTTCAAATGGCATTACAGCCTTAAAGGTGATATTGGCACAGTATGTAGAGTCCATTATACCAAATGGTGGGATCCTTTCAAAATCGAAAGAATCATTTAACAAGTCCAACTGGAATTCCCAAAAGAAGTTTCTCAGCCACTCAAGGCTAGCCCAGTCACACAAGTCATTGAATCAGCACAATCAAGTTCCTCTACGGAAACCGCAGTCAAGAAATCAGCCTCCAAGAAGTCATCTTCCAAAGCAAAGCTCAAAGAAAAAATGGAAAAGCTCATTGCCCAAATAGAAAGAGATTCAAGCAGTAATGAAGAAGATGAATCGTCTACAGGCCATACCAGGATGCCCAAGATCCCTTTGATCTGTCAAAAAATTAAGAGAAAGGAACACAGTCAAGCACAGTCAAGCTCAAGTCAACAGATACAAAAAGGCACAAAAAGACGAGAATAGTGAATAGTGAATTTTTGCTACAGTAAACTGTCAGCACAAAAAACAAATACAGTGCTCAACAGTACCGACAGACTACTATTGCAAACAGTAAAAAGACACAGTTCTCTGCCCCAAAAGTCAAAAAGACTACAGTGAAAGACAAGAGTTGTTTGCCCCAGAAGTCACGAGATCAATAGTGCAAAACCTACAGTAAACTCTGTTATATCCTCTATATAAGCAGTCAAATTTAATGGTCTTAGATCAGGTTTTAGTTTCCCAATTTTCTTTCTACCTTGTAATCCTTCTCTCTTTCTCTTCTCTTCTGAAAGCATGCCAAGCCTCTGAACCCAGATGGATTGTCATACATCCACTTGTAAGTTCGTCTATCATAGTCAAATGTATTTTTGAATCGTAATAATATTCAGTTAATATTTTCAGTTAATTGCAATTAATAAATTACTTACTTTGTCTTACATTCTTCTATAATTAAAACTGAAGAGAGTTACGGTGTATGACAGACTTTGAGTCTCGCTATGCCTAGACCACTTCAAATTATTAAATTGCTTGGACGGTTGTGTCATATATACTTATACTACTATTATTATTAAACTGCCTACATACTTATATAAACTGCTTGGACGGTTGTGTCCTATATACTAATATATACTGTTTACTTATATATTATGCAATTGCTTGTATTTCTCTGATTCAAATAATCTATATTTACACTGTGATATGTTCCTGCTCAATTCCTCCTCAATTCAAATAATCTGTTTCCGTATATGGTATCAGATTCAAACCATTGGTTTCCTCTTCAGTACTTTGAAAAGGATGACAAAATCTTGAATTAGAGATTGTCCATTTAAATATATTTATATATATATAAATATATATTTGATATTTTTATGTGTATATATTTAATATTGTACATGTATATAAATGTTAGTTGTTAATTATTTTATTATTTATTAATAATGATTGATCATATATACAATTATTAAAAGTGTGAATAATTTTAGTGTTTCAGTATTTGTTGATTTTTATATTTTTGTATTTTCTTAATTAGATATTCGGATCAGATATTTTATAATGAAAAAATTCGAATATGAATTAACTAAGTGAAAATCCGTCGAATTATTGGATTCGGATCGCGAATCGGGAGTTTTTGTCATCCTTATCAATAGACATGTCAATAATCCGATTATGATCTGAGTCCAATCCGAATCCGATATTAACCGGATATGGATTGAAAATAAAATCCGATAACCCGATTATGATCCGAATCCGATAATCCGATTTCTTAAAAAAATGAATTTAAATTTAACTAATCCAATCCGAATCCGATCCATTGACAGGTCTATATAGGAGAATCGAACAAACACAATGCAACATGTGAGTATAAGGTCATATGATCCTCTAAGTTGCTGAGCTGGATCCACTTATATATGTTCGTTGATGCATTGAACAACCTGAATCTTGCCACGACAGCCGCAGCGATCCAATATTCCAAGTCTGTAATTCAATCATCTCCTTACAACTGAGCTGGCACAATCTTCACCGCATGATGGAACAGTGACATCAACAGATCCATCTAGCAGCGTAGAGGATTCAAATCCGACTTTCACACGGGGTGGACCCACCAATATTCAACCATTAGAAAAAGAAAAACAATTACAGCCTCTACATTTTTGAACACTGAGTCAAATGAAATAGTTCAAAAAAAGAAAAACTTTACGAGTGTTGTATTTTAATTTTTTTCCAGTTTAAATTGCAATCAAAATCTAAAGATGAAAATTGATTACACTTTGCTTTATTGAGATTGGTGTAGGGAAGTTTGGACTTGGTTGTTGCATCATGCATGAAAGGAAAAGGGAAAGCCGTCTTTATTAGAGGACGAGTATAAGAGGAAAGGATGCATGTGACCTGGTGTGCGACATGTTTCTGTTGGGTGGCTTTATCAAACATGTTTTTTTCACTTCACATTCACATGTCTTTCGTTTTCAAATTTTAGTTATAGGAATCTATAAAGACTATAACCTATCATTATTGGCAATTGATATTTCATACAAAGGTCAGTTCCACAATTGGGAGTAGTTTCACTCTTTCTTTTTGGACCTTTCAATAACCTTGTTTCACCGCTTATGTCGTGGAATAATATTTAGACACGAAATTATATAAAAAAGGAATTGAGGCTAATTCCTCTATTTATTAATTTTATATCCATCTTCCATTTTTTAAAGATTTTGATCTCACTTCCAATTTATATTGGACAAACATAAGTGAAGTTCATCCTCCTGTAATAGTAAATTACCATTTACCATTTGTTAAAAATTAAAGTGTGAAGAGATAATCTCATTTATAGGATGTCTATTTTCTCTCCTTACTTTTTTTTTTCTTTTAGTAGAGTGGCTATAAAAATATACATTAAGAGGTAACTAAAGTAAAAAAACCTAAAACTATGCTAGTTTTCCTTTTAAAATATTAATTTTATACTACTGATTTGCCTCCCAAATACTTCTCCTCGATCTGCCACTTAATGAGAACACTCCAAAGTCCACAATAGCCTCCATTCTTATCTTCTTCACGAGTTTTCAAGTAACAAAGACCACAGAACCTTTTTTTTTTTCCAATGCCATTCAGTTGGCTTATCTGTTTTTAAAGTGGTATAACCCTATATAACACCAGTTAAACATTTCCCTCTTTCTTTTTTCTTTTTTTTTAACTAGCTTTTTATTTTAAAATAAATATTTTATTATTATTTTGTGACATGTCCGTGTTGTTTCATGTTCTGTTTTTTTTTTTTAAGTTTTCCGCATTGCTGTTACCGTTACCGTGTCGTGTTGTACCTGTATTCCGTGTTCGTGTCCAGACTTCATCGAGACCTCCAAAGCAGTTATCTATTTTCTGAGAATTCAAAATTTGTATAAACAGATTTGTACCCAAAAAAAAAAAAGTGGGAACCAACTTAATTTTCCTTTATTAAACCACTAGTAATAACAATAATAACAATAATAATAATAATAAATTAGTGTTAACTCCTGCCGTTGAGTGTCACTATTGACCCTGTTTGGATTGGCTTTTCAGCGCTTTTGGCTTCCTGGAGGGAAAAGCTGCCTTGAACAGTGTTTGACAAAATTTTAGAAGAGCTTATGGGCATTGGGAAAACGTTTTAAAGAAGCTAGGGGGTACCAACTTCCCAAAACGGCTTATGTTTCTCTTCTTCTTCTGTAAAAAGTCAGAAGCAAAAGTTATGTCAAACGGGGCATATGTGTGATTGAAATAAAATAAAATAAGAAATAAAAAAACAAAAAATAAGACGTGGTTGGATTCCATCAATCGTAAAGTATGGTTTGTAATTGTTTCAGAAGATTTCAATTACGAACCCGTACACTAAATAAAAAGAGTTCGAGGATTTAACTCAGGGAACGTATGAATATTATACTTACCGAAAAAAACATATGAATATAATCAGAATAATAAAATAAAAGTTAAAAAATTTAAAAATAAATAAAAATGGGAGAACTGAAGATACATATGGATATAATAAGAATAATAAAAATAAAAGGAGGAAAAAAAATGAGTGATTTTTTCTTGAAGAATTTAAGAATACTAAATTTTAGAAAAAAAAAACAAATTAGAGATAAAAGGAGAACAAATAATAAAATTAAAGAAGAATCCAAGAATTTTAAGAGGAGAAATTTCAAAAGGGGACACTTAGAATATAGGGAAAACTAGATATAGGTAATGTTATGGGATCTAAATTACAAAATAGTCAATAATAAAGTTTCACAATTCATTTTGATAAAGTTAAGCGAACAAATTACAAATAGATAAACAATTATTATTGATGTCCAAAATACAATCCAAACACTTTTTATAAGTACCAAAATACCCATTGTCCTCCTCTTTCTCTCCACCACCCTCCGCCACTCCATTGTCCTCATCCACTTGACTATAAGCCTTGATGAAGTCATGTTTTGGTCAGAGAATTATATGGACCCCGTTTGGAAAGCCTTTTTTGTTCTTTTGACACTGTTCATAGAACAAAACATATTTGGGAGACCTAAACATTGTTCAATTTGTTCTCAAAGAAAAAAACATTTTGCTGCACAGTGCTAAGAACATGGGAACACCAAAATGATGTTTTTTTGTTCTTAACTTGAATTTTTAAAAAAAAATAATAATATTGCAAACCCTCTCGGCACCACCATCCTCCACCACCTCACCGCCACCTCCAACCACCACCTTCGATTTCTCACACACCATATATATACACACACACACACACATACATATATATATACACCACCATCGACCCCCACCACCCACCACCACCACCGTCGCCCCTAATCGAACCCCACCTCTACAACACACATATATATATATATATGTATACACCACCATCACCCCCAAACAAACCCCCAAACCCTAATCGAACCCTTTGGAGACACCCCTAATTCAAAACCATAATCGAACCCCTTGGAGACGAGGAGAGAGAGAGAGGAAAGTCGATCTTGTCGACGATCGTGTGTGTGTGTATATGCGTGTGTGAGTGTGTTTTTTGTTTTCTCAAACAAAAATAGGATCCCAAACACAACTTTTTGTTTTGTTTTTAGGGTAAGAAAATAAAGACAAGAATAAGAAATGTTCTTGTCTTTTTATTCCCAAAACAAAAACAAAAAACAGGCTTTCCAAACGGGGCCATGATTTTGTCTCTTATTTCTATTGTAGGGTTTGGTTTTGTTTTAGATCAAGCAAAAATAATCCTCTCCAGCGCTGGATCCGTCCAGCGAGGGGCCCATTAGGTGAAAAATTAAAAAGTTAACCACCAAATTTTGAAAATTCACAACAATACATAATATGCATATATATATATATAAGGGCCCACCAAGTTGTTTATTAGTGTATGTTTCATACTACGTATTTTGTTCCTTATTACATAAATGATGGAACTCTTTTATAGTGAATTGTCTTTCTTATTACAAAAATGATAAAATTCTATTACAGTGAAGTTGAAATAATATATGTATTTTTCAATATATTCAATTTGATGGTAAATCCAAGGCTTATACTTTTTTATTGTATTCTTACTACAAAAATAAAGTTAGAATGATGATATATGTGTTTTACATTATACTAATTTTGATGGCAAATTCAAAAGTTGCATTTTTTTTTACCGTACGTTGCAGAAATGATGGAATTCTATTAGATCGAATTGTGTTTCGTATTACAAAAATGATAAAATTCTATTACAATGAAATTGAAATGATATATGTATTTTTCACTATACTCATTTTGATGGTAAATCCAAGGGTTATACTTTTTTATTGTGTTTCTTACTAAAAAAATGAAATTGGAGTGATGATATACGTGTTTTATATTATACCTATTTTCATGGCAAATCCAAGAGTTAAATTTTTTATTGGTGTATGTTTTATACTACGTATTGTATTTCTTATTATAGAAATGATGAAACTCTATTAAAGTGAATTGTGTTTCTTATTACAAAAATGATAAAATTCTATTATATAGTAAAGTTGAAATGATATATATATTTTTCAATGTAATTATTTTGACGGTAAATCTAAGGCTTATATTTTTTTTATTGTATTATTATTACAAAAATGAACACTACAAGAAAAGCAACTTTTAAGCACGGTCCATTAGCCACGGTCTTAAAACCGTCACTAAAGCCTTACTTTTAGGTACGGTTTTCTTGTACTATGCTAGAAACTATTATTTATTAGCAGCGCGGGTGGATTTTACTCCAAAATTTTGATCGAACGTGTTTGGCGCTACTACAGTGGCAAGCTTAAGATAATATTTTTTATATATTTTTATTATAAATTCCATAAAAATGCAATACTATGTCGTTTTATCAGCATCTAGTCTACACCACTCAGTTTTTTTCATTAAAACTCATGGAGTCAAAGGTTACCCTACCCATACATTCACCCATTGATCAAACGAACCCTCAACGCCCGATCTTCGCTTGATAAATTCATGATGCAATTCCATCATAAATTGAAAATCAATATTCATCAAAGCTTCGTCAAAAATAGTTGGATGGCCCAACCCTGGGTGTTTGATTTTTTTTTTCTTCTTCTTCTTCTTCATCGTTTTTTTCCTCCATCTTCCGTCCCTCTCCAAAGCTCAAAGAAATCATCAGATACTACTTACCCGTAGCCAAATACAAATAGCTCTTGTTCTAGCGATGAATCCCCAACAGCCCGCGTTACCCGTGTCGAGATTATCATAGAAAAGGTTCGGGCTTGTGTTTCTTAGGGCTGGGTCAGGGCCTATGTGCTGTTATTCGGACAACAACGTGGTATTTGATGTCGATTCTCGTTGTTTTACTTGTTTTGGGGCTTTCCCTATAACCAGGTGACCCTTCATCTTTTAAATCTCCCTTACAATTATGCTAGTTACACTATTGGGTTTTGTCACATTATTGTTTCCTGTAATTCTGTATCAGATCTATGTGGTGTTTCTACTCCTACTTGTTTTTATATTTTTTTGTGTAGAAGTTTGTATAATAGTATTGATTAATTGAAATTATCCCCTAATTGAAAATATTTAGGGTTTCGTTAGTTTTCATTGAACAAATTTGGGGCTTTCTATTTCCACAAAAAGAAAAAATAAATAAATTGGGGCTTTATATTTCCAAAAAAATAAAAACAAATTGGGGCTTTCTACTGAATTAAAAATCTCTGCCACTTAAAGGTTCTCTTGTTATTTTTCTGTATATTAGAATCCCAAACTAGAAGCGTTCTTAACTCTTGGAATTTTTTACTGCTTGGTGAAGTGATATAGCAAGTGATGTTAAATTGAAATTTAAACTGTAAATCTCTTTGTCATAGATAACTAACTCATTTTTGCTTGGTGGGACTAGTTTTAGACAAGTGACCCTGTATATATTTTCATATACATGATTAATGTAAATGGCATTTAATACATTTTAACTTTTATTATTTCTCAATTTGCTTATTAGATATGTGTATTTGCTTAATAAAACTATCTTGGCTCCATGATTGTGTATGTGTCTGTGTGTGGCGGAGGGGTACTTATTGATGGGAGGTTTGGTTAAGAAAGAGTATTAGGATATCTAAGATGGAAATCAGTTCAATAACTCATGCATATAAAGATTATTGAGGACTTACATAGATCTGTATATAATTTTAGGTTTCATTGATTTTCCCTTGGAATTCTTGTTTCAACCAACACAATGTTAGTTGTGCTCCTTAGCACATCTAGAAAATTATTGTTGTATCAAGTGTTGCTCCTTAGCACAACACAGTGTTCATTCTTGGACCAACCACATGTGAATGGTTCCTGCTTGTAATTTTTCCATTGTTTTATACTGTTTAAATGTGAAATGTTTATAGAAACTTAAAGCCTCAATGAATGTATATTTCATAAATACTTTGTATGATTAATCTGTTGCATGACATTCATCCAGACTACCTTCAAGCAGTGACTGTGAGGAGTAGAAAGACAACCATCTTAACCATGTAGATAATCTAGCTCTGCTCATATCTTTGTGGTGATTGGTAAAACTTTCTTTCGTAATTTTCTATGCAGCTCTTCATGTAGTTCAGGAGTGTTTAGGCGCTACTATAGAATGTAGCAGCTAATTATCCTGGCTTCCCTAAGTTTCGCTAACTACATATATACATGCTGTGAAACAACACTAATTTTAACGGGTTCGGTTAGCGATGTGTTGCTTTGTGGAGGGGTGCGGGGGTTGGGGGTCAGGGCCCACGGTCGTCCATTTTGGAGGGTGGCTCCGCTTTGCCTTTGGTGGAGCATTTGGTTGGAACGCATTAGGCGTTGTTTTGAGGGTGCGGAGTTCTCGTTGGGAGCGGTTAAGGATTTGTTTGTTTCTAATTTATTTTTTTTAAAACTTTTGATGAGAAGGTTGAGTTCTTAGGCTCTCTTGGCCCTTAGGGTGGTTTTGTATATGGGACGCTCCCCCGTTTGGGAGCTTTTTATACTATTTCTTACTTATAAAGAAAACAACACTAATTTTAAATGCACATGAAAATATGAGAAGGAGGAAAGGTCTTTTGCGCGTCACTTTCTTTAGTTAGGTATAGTGAGAGAGAAAGACAGATGGAAACAAAAAGTTCAGCTTTAGGTTTCATACGTCAGTATGCTTGGAAACACAGATGTGAGATTTTGTTGAATGTGCAATTTCCAACTGATACTTGTTTTTTTCCCACACATATCTTTTAAGGAACTTGAAAGATTGTAAAGATTATATTTTATATTTAAATGCAGTCAATGTTGGATTCATAGTTTGAATGTCTTCTCCCCATTTTGTCACTCAGAGATCTTTTAAGGAATTTAAAGCATCACAAGGATGAGGATTTTCTAAAAGGTCAAGCAGTCAAAAATCAGAAGGTATGCTTTTTTTGATCTTGTAGTTGATGGCTTCTGCTTCTCAAGCAAAATTCTTTTCCAGTCTCCATCAGAATGGCAGAAATTTTAACAATGATATTGGTTTTTAGTTAACATTTTGGTTTCTCTGGTAGAGGTCATAAATGGGTTTTATTCACCATATACTTGCTAATCGTTGGTCATTTCAATATAGTAATGAACTTATTGCGGAAGTGCTTGAATGCTTGACCATTATCTTCATTGTCAACAAGAATTACAGAATTGTTTTACTAATACTAACTTGTATCTTAACGGTATCTTCCAAAAGAACACATTGAATTGCATTTTGACTGTTTCTATTTGTTATTGTAACTCTCTGCTATTCTTTTCTGATTTGTTTTGGTAAAGCAATTGTGAAATCTTTTCTTTTATCTTTTATTTATTTATATATTTCACTGGTTTTCACATTTTTGTTTGAAGACTATGTGGGACAAGACTCTGGACTTCAGGTTCTTACTGCAAAAATCATTATCTAGTTCAAATAGACTCCCTCAGGTATTGGTAATTAGTTTTGACTAATCCCTCTTCTAGCTTCATATGATTTTTGAACTTTATAGTTGATACGTAATGAATATTCTACAGGAGCCACTCAAGTCTTCATTTTCTGATAGTGATAATGGTGTCAAGGAAGCATATTCAGATTTGATCACCTCATCTAGTAAGACTTTGGATTCATTACTGGAATTGCAAGAGGTACGGTGTTAAGAAATTATATTAAATACCTCAATTTAGTGTTTTATTTTTGTTTTCTGTTTTTTAAAGGACTGTAATGATATAACGTGGTGTTGATGCGATTATTTGGTTGTTTAATAGCCTGTACATGTTACTCTTTGTTTCCAATGTTTACATTGTTATATTTGTTTTGACAGGCATTATTGGAAAAGAATCCATCTATTGCACAAACCACTGATGGTAAGGCATGTAGTTTTATGTAGTTCTTATTCTGAAATTTATGTGGAGTGTTAGGTAGTATATTCTTCGTCAATCAAGCAATAAAATGTTGATCTTCTTTTTTTGTTCACTCTTTGTTCATGCTGAATGTTGTACTAGGAGTTGTTCTTCCTATCATGTAGCTTGGGTATTTCTTTTATGTTTTTCCTAAAATACTTGGAGAAAAATATCTGTATACTCCCTGTACTGATCTCTTTTCCTCACTTGGAAGCAAAATTTCATTGAAAATGTATGGAAGTAACCAAAAGAAAAACCATTTTATTCCTACATTTTATTCTAGCACTAGAAGGAAAATGAGCACTCTGATTCTGTTGGACTAAACCTGTGAAGATGTCTAAAATAACTCTTCCCCTTACTGACTACTTGTATCGGACGGATCAGGGGTAGACCCAATAGTCGTGAGTATGACCAAGGTATAAATAGACATTACTTTGTCTTGACATTCTCCTTCATCTCGTTAAGTTTTATTATAATTGTGAGTCAGCTGGTCTGTTTTGACATTACTTGTTTGGCTTCATAATACTTGTGTGGTCAGATAGTCTTTGTCTTAATGTCCCCAAGTATGTGCCCCTTTCAGTATAACTATCAGTGCCCTTAACATCCATTTCTGGTTCTTAATTGCAATGCAGAAACTCTTCATGCGTTAAAAGATGAAAAATTCAATGCCAAACAACCATGGAAATTAAACCCAGCAGCAACATAAAAAACAGAAGCAATCGAATAATTTATTACATTCACCAATTCAACAGCTGCAAGCGAAACATTCACCTTTGCAAATGCAGCAACATCAGTATTCCTTAAGGCAGACAAACTTAGGGGACTGCATTTTTTCTTTTGTAATTTGTTTTTGTTGTTATATTTTAGATATTGGTACAAATACTTTATTATTTATATATATAAAGTAATTTATTTTATTTCAAGAGAAATGTCATTGAATTGTTTTCATGATTACTGGTGATATGTATTTATGTGGTTATTGAACAATCAAAATGACCAATTACTGAAAAAATATTAATTAAACAACAAAATACATGGAAAGTCAAAATAAAAAAATAAAAATAAAGGGTTTTAGTGACAATTTTTGTGGGTTTTAGGGACGGTCTTTACCGTTGCTAATAACTTAGTTTTAGGGATGGTCTGTACCGTTGCTAAAACCCTGATTTTTAGCGACGATATTGTCACGAATAAGCATTTACGACGCTAGTTTTTGCGACGGTCCAGAAAGTGCATTAGCGATGGTTTAAGGGCTTTGAGCGACAGATTGGATTGTCCCAAAAAGCCAGATTTCTTGTAGTAGAAGTTAGAGTGAAGATATATGTGTGTTTTTATTATTGTAAGTTTCATACTACGCATTTGGTTCCTTATTAGAAAACAGATGGAACTCTACTATAATGAATTATATTTTTTATTACAAAAATGATGAAATGATATTACAATGATTTTGAAGTGATATATGTATTTTCAATTATACTGATTTAATGACGTGGCAGTTTGGTGGGCAACTTTTTAATTTTTCACCCGGTGGGCCATTATATATATCAAGTAGACTTGTCAATGGATCGGATTCGGATCGGATCAGTTAAATCCAAATCCAATTTGTTAAGAAATCGGATTATCGGATTCGGATCATAATCGGGTTATCGGATTTTATTTTCAATCCATATCCGGTTAATATCGGATTCGGATCGGATTCGGATCATAATCGGATTATTGATAAGTCTATTGATAAGGATGACAAAAACTCCCAATCCGCGATCTGAATCCGATAATTCGACAGATTTTCACTTAATTAATTCATATTCGAATTTCTTCATTATAGAATATCTGATCCGAATATTTAATTAAAAAAATACAAAAATCAATAAATACTGAAACACTAAAATTATTCACACTTTTAATAATTGTATTTATGATCAATCATTATTAATAAATAATAAAATAATTAACAACTAACATTTATATACATGTATAATATTAAATATATACACATATATATAAATATATATATGTATATTTTATCGGATCGGATTAGACTAATCCAAATCCAATTTGTTAAGGAATCGGATTATCGGATTCGGATCATATTCGGGTTATCGGATTTTTTTTGCAATCCAAATCCGACTAATCGGATCGGATTCGGATCAAAATTCAATCCATTGACAGGTCTATATATATGTGTGCAAATAGTGATATTGTTGTGAATTTTCAAAATTTGGTGGGTAACTTTTTAATTTTTCACCCAACATTATTTTTCTTAGATCAAGTGACTAATAATGACATAAACTATCACCCTATTAACAGTTCCAACAAATAGTAACTCCCAATGTACATCAGCATAACTATAGAATTCAATAATCAACAGCAACGAAGAAATTAAAATACACAATTAAATACCAAAGAGACAAATATAAAAAGACCTAATACGAAAGCAGGGTTTTAAATTACCTAATTTCAAATATGTTGGATTACTGAAGCTAATCACAAAATGAAATATAATTGTTTCAATCTAATGAAATAGTGAGTCAGTATTATAAATTGTTTCAATCTAATCTCAAAATCAAACTAAATAAAGTCTGTAATCATTCGGAAGCTAACTCCAAGAACAATTATAGAACATATTGACTAACCAAAACTATCACATTATTACAGAACTGAAATAAAAAAATTGAGCATATATACAAATATATATATATATACATATATATAGAGACAAAGAAAGAGAAAGAGATTACTCCATGTTGGTGGGCGCTGGCATTGATGTGTTGGATCCAGATGCGACGGTAAAGTGGTGGAGGGTGCTGGAGAGGTGGAGGAGGACGGTTAGGGATGGCAAAATGGTTCGATCCGGCGGGTTTCCGACCCGATCCGATCCGTTAAAAATCCGACGGTACACATATAAACGGGTTTGGGGCGGGTTTGGTATGAAAATTGAAAACCCGAAACGGGTTCGGATTTCCTGTGAAACCCGTCGGTAACCCGGCCCGTTAAGAACCCGACCCCGACCCCGACCCGACCCGACCCGCTAAGAACACGGTGGTAACCCGCCCCGCGAGAACCAGAACCCGCCCCGCCCCGTTAAAAACCCGTTGGTAACCCGCCAGTTTATTCAATTTCCTCCAATTAAAATCAATTTCAGTAATATAAATTAGTAACCTTGTCAATTTTACTCAATTTAATTACTTTGAGTTGGAGATTTTCATCAATTAAACTTAATTTCACTCAATTTAACTACTTTAAGTTGTGAATTTTATCAATTTCACTCAATTGAATACAATCAAACAAGTTTAAATTGGATTATTTACTTAATTTTAATTAATTGAAGTCAATTTCACTATTTTAAATTGGGGTCTTTACTTAATTTTACTTTGTGTTGAGGATTTGTTCAATTTCACTCTATTGAACATAATTAAACTAATTTGAATTATAAAATTTACTCAATTGAACTTAATTTCACTATTTTGAGTTGAGAAACTTATCAATTAGACTAATTTGAATTAGGGATTCACTCAATTTCATTTAGTTGAAACCAATTTCACTAATTTAAATTGGAAATTTTATCAGTTTCGTTGAAGTGAATTTAATCAATTTGAGTCGGGGATTTACTTAATTGAATTTAATTTCACTCAATTTCACTACTTTGTGTTGGGGATCTTGTCAATTTCACTCAATTGAACTCAATTAATCTAATTTAAATTAGGCAATTTATTCAATTGAACTTAATTTCATTATTTTGTGTTGGGGATTTGTTCAATTTCACTATATTGAATATAATTAAACTAATTTGAATTAGGAAATTTACTCAATTGAACTTAATTTCACTACTTTGAGTTGAGAAATCTATCAATTAGACTAATTTGAATTAGGGATTCACTCAATTTTATTAAGTTGAAACCAATTTCACTAATTTAAATTGGGAATTTTATCAGTTTCGTTGAAGTGAATTTAACTAATTTGAGTCGGGAATTTACTTAATTGAATTTAATTTCACTCAATTTCACTACTTTGTGTTGGGGATCTTGTCAATTTCACTCAATTGAACTCAATAAATCTAATTTAAATTATGAAATTTACTCAATTGAACTTAATTTCATTACTTTGTGTTAGGTATTTTATTTATTTCACTCAATTGAACACAATTAATCTAATTTAAATTAGGGAATTTACTCAGTTGAATTTAATTTCACTATTTTGAGTTGAGATTTTTATCAATTAGACTAATTTGAATTAGGGATTCACTCAATTTCATTAAATTGAAGTCAATTTAACTAATTTGAGTCGGGCATTTACTTAATTGAATTTAATTTCACTCAATTTCACTACTTTGTGTTAGAGATCTTGTCAATTTCACTCAATTGAACTCAATTAATCTAATTTAAATTAGGCAATTTACTCAATTGAACTTAATTTCATTACTTTGTGTTGGGTATTTTATTTATTTCACTCAATTGAACATAATTAATCTATTTTAAATTAGGGAATTTACTCAGTTGAATTTAATTTCACTATTTTGAGTTGAGATTTTTATTGGAGATTTAATCAATTTCAATCAATTAAATTATTTAAATCCTATACTAATATAAGGATAATTTGATTTATATATATTTAATTAAGTTTATAAATATAAAATATCAATAAAGATAAAATTTAAATTTTATAAATCCTAGAATAGTCTAAAACTTGTACTCAAACAATCCTAATCCTATAGTGGACAATCCTACTCCTATGCCCAAACAAACCCCATTACCCAAACTCAAGTCAAGTTTAAACCTAATTTAATACATGATATCATGTATCTAAACTCTCAAGCGCCGCTCTATTAGAGTCTCAGACAACTAAAACTCTTTCTCAAATGTCAAGCCCTAGGGGCTAGATCTGGCTGAAGAAACAATTCTCTATTTGTGGTCTCCCCGTCACCATCTCGATTCTCTACATGACCGCCTTTTCCCTCTCCTTGTGCTCTTCGCAGTTCAGGTAATACATATATATATATATAATTAACAGTAGATGAGATTGCTGTGATTACCGAACCTTGTGATTGCTTACATGATTAGAAATAGAAAATGCAGCCACTAGTGTAATGGCTCATTTCAGTAGTATAAACTACTTTCAGGGGATGTCTGTGGTTTGAAAGAAATGGCTGTTAAATTACTAATTTAGAGGTAGTGCATCTTGTATTTTTTTTTTTTTGAGGTTGTTAATTTGTTGGTTGCCGTTTATATTTAAATGTATTTATAAGCTTGAAGTATTTGTTTCTATATTTTCATTGATTTAAAGTTCCTGACTTCACTTGGAAGATATATGACCATGGTAAACTCCATCCATGCACTCCCCGCTTGAGTGCCTTTCCTATTACTACTTACTTATCCAAAAAAAAAACTCCATCCATAGCTATAATCCTAAACCAATTGCATCTTTGTTTGGACTGTTGCAAGTGTTTTCTGAACCCATCGAGTCTATCATAATACAGTAAAAATTAATTGAAATTCTTGCACTTGTGAGTGTGCTGATGTTGTTTGATTATATTGTAAAAGGCAGTCCAGACCGAGAATGTTTACGCCCTTCCTTCCTTCTCCTCTCCTCTTGCATAATCATGGATTTGCATATTTCAATTTACCCATTGTAAACCTGTGCAATTTACACTTGTTGTACAAACAAGAGCAGGAAAAAGAAAAAAATGTTTAATTTAAAGAACAAGATGAAAAATGTTCATGCCATTTTATTACCAATGGTAATCCGATGGAACCCGATTATACCGACGGGATGGTAATGGTATTACGGATTCCAACCCATCGCGGGTTTGGGGTGGGTTTGGTATTAGTAATTTTTAAATGGGGTGGTAACGGTATTAGCTAAACCCGTACTAAACCCGACCCGTTGCCATCCCTAAGGACGGTGGGTGCTTTGGTACTTTTAAAAAGTGTTTGGAGGGTATTTTGGACCTCAATAATGATTGTTTACCTCTGTGTAACTAGTTTGTTTAACTTTATCAAAATAAAATGAAAAACTTTAATATTAACTAATTTATAATTTAAATCCCCTAACATTACCTATATGTAGTTTTCCTAGAATATATATATGTACTATAGGCATAAAAATAAATAAAAGATAGAATATAAAATAAAAAACAATACGCATATATGAGGAAAATACACATATATGGGGAAGGTGCAGCAAGTGTTAGGGGTGGTTTGTTAATATAATTTAGGGAAAATATCTCTGACCTTTCTTGAGTAAGGCCTAATTGCACGGGCACCCCTAAGTTTTTGAAAATATATATCTCTCTTGGAGATGTAAAATTACGAAATTACTCTCAATAAACTCCTAGACTATTGAATTTTCACATTGCCCCCACCCTAATAGGTAAATTACAGTCTCATCCCCTAAAATTCTAAAAAATATTTAAAATTTTAAAAAATATATATAATTTAAATATATATATAATTAAAAAAATATATATAAAATTAAAATATATATATATAATTTGGAAAAAATATATAAAGTTTGAAAAAAAATATAAAAATAAAAAATAAATATAAATTTCGAAACACATATAAATTTTGAAATATATATAAATTTTGAAATAAATAAATAAAATTAGAAAACATATATAAAATTCGAAATATATATATATATAATTCCGAAAAAACATATAAATTTTGAAATATATATATCTAATTCGAAATAAATATATAAAATTTGAAAAAGATATATAAATTTTGAAATATATATATCTAATTCAAAATAAATATATAAAATTTGAAAAAGATATATAAAGTTTGAAATATATATATATATATAATTTGAAAAAAATATATAAATTCAAAATTATATATTTAAAATTAGAAAAAATATATAAAATTAAAAATATATATATATAAATTTGAAAGGAGTTAATTTGCAAATTCAAACATGCATATATTTGAAGATGCTACATTACTGGAAGGTGTTCCAATGTTTGTTGTGTAGAGGGTGAGAAGTCTATCAAATCCTTAGCACTTCATTTTCTAATAAATGAGAAGCTAGCTATTATGCAATTTTTTGCTTGGAAAATTGAACCATCAAAATTTCAAATTATATAAATATTTTTCTAAATTTTCTATGTTTTGCAAAATTTATATATATTTTAATTATATATATATTTCGAATTTCATATATTTTTTTCGAATTATATTTATATTTTTTGAAATTTATATATGTTTTTCGAAATTTATACATTTTTTTCAGAATTTTATATATTGTTTCCGAATTTTGTTTATTTTTTCTTATTTTATATATTTATTTCTAATTTTATATATATATTTCAAATTTTATTTATGTTTTTCGAAATTTATATATTTTTTCCATTTTTTATATCTTTTTCAAATTTTATATATATTTTCCAAATTTTATATATTTTTCTAATATATATATTTTAACTTTATATATATTTCGAATTTTATATATTTGTTTCAAATTATATATATATTTTTTGAAATTTATATATGTTTTTCAAAATTTATACATTTTTTCAGAATTTTATATATATTTTTTGAATTTTGTTTATTTTTTCTTTTTTATATATTTATTTCAAATTTTATATATATATTTCAAATTTTATTTATGTTTTTCAAAATTTATATATTTTTTCAATTTTTTATATTTTTTTCAAAATTTATATATATTTTCCAAATTTTATATATTTTTTCGAATTTTAGGGGGTGAAATTGTAATTAACCTATTGGGGTAGGGGGATTGTGAAATTCAATAATTTAAGGGGTAAACTGTAATATGAATTTGAGGAGTATTTAGAGTACCGCGTTGACTTTGGATGGAGGGGTGAAAGTGATAGAAAAAGCTAACCTGAGGGAGGTAACTAATAGATTTCAAAATTAAGGAGTACCGCGTGCAATTAGGCCTTACCTCAAGGGAAGTCAGTGATATTTTCCCTATAATTTAAGGTAAAATCCAATGTTAATTTCATGATTGAATCGAAAGTGCATATATTATTTTTTGTTAATCTAATCAAAAGTTGAACTCATATCTTAAACAGAGTTCCTTATATTATTTTTGCTTTACTTATATCCCCTACTATTCATGCTCAAATAAATATTATTTTTTCTTTTATATATGTACAGAGTGATATCATAACAGTAACAAAAAAATATCAGATGTCTCATACGACTTGATATGTTTTTATTTTGAAATGTAAACTAGTAGCTGAAATTTAACCTTCATGAAATCCCTTGTACCCTTTTAATCCAAATAGAGCAAGTGGCTGTTATTTGGGAAGCGCAAAAAATCCCTTGGAACGATAGAACCATTAGAATCGTGGCTTTGCTATGGTTCTTTTACCGGTCGTTTCGGTTTGAATTCCAAAAATTGAAACCATTAATTTCCCCATTCCGGTTCTGATTATAGATCCATTAGAACTGTGCAGATTGAATCGAATAGTAAACTATGTATATATATATATATATATATATATACATACAAGTAACGAGCACATGCGATGTCGTACTTGTTTTATAATCTAAATACATGTTTAAATTCTTAATTATTATTATTATTATTATTAACTATTATAATAATAATATAAATTTAAATAAATCATTTTAGAATAAAAATATTGTAGATTATCCACACTATCGCACTCAATATAAAACCCTTTGTCAAAATAAATAAGAATTTTTTCTATATTAAAGTGTAAAAAATAAAGTTTTTTATTATAATATATATTTTTCCTTAACTTAATACAATTCTAATATAAAGAATCAAGAATACAAGCAAATAAAGAAAACAAATTACTACAAATTAGAAATTAAAACATTCCATTTAAAAATTATACCCTATGAAGATGATATTTTTTTACAGCTTATTTATATTAATCTTAGTGTATGCATTCACATAAAAAAACCACTTACGAAAACTGAAAATGGAGAAACAAAAAAAAAAAAGGTTGTAAATCGCATCTCAATATGCATCATACGGGATCCTTGAATTGTTTGTACACTTTCTTCCAAGCTTTCCAAGAATTACATCCCTCACAAAACTCATCTCCTGCAACATTAACAATAAAAATACACTGTGAAAACTATAGATAGTTTAATTAAATTTAACCCAATCTGTTGAAATTTTATGATTAAAGTATTAAAATGTTCAAAATGGAATACACCTTCGTTTATGGCAGCATCTCTATCCTATTTCAAGTTAGTGGTCACGATTTTGTAATTTTGAGACTGTCTTTTCACATGCTACATCTAAATAGTAAAAACTGTGTTATAAACCTAAACTATTTTAAACTATGTTAATTGGGCATCAAACAAATTAAAAAAATCTAAGTTATACATAAAAACTTACCCATTTCTTCAGTTTTTCGTACCAACAAGCACTTCACATAAGAACTTCAAAAAATTACCCAAAACAATTAATAAGAAGAAGAACTTCAATGGCACTAAACATTCAGCACATCCACTACCCCTCGAATTATATAACCTATTTTTTACAACTTGTCAATTCCACAATAAATTTCTCTAGTCCACTCCACTTGCAGCAATTAATTCATATGGGTAAGTATTGAGAAGGT
Source organism: Cornus suecica (assembly GCA_963922005.1). NCBI lineage: Eukaryota > Viridiplantae > Streptophyta > Magnoliopsida > Cornales > Cornaceae > Cornus > Cornus suecica. The sequence continues at coordinate 44,440,364 of OY998240.1, forward strand.
GTAACGGTTGAAAATATAACTCTTAGATGGAAGGGTAATTAAATGGCTATAACTTTGTATTTGTAATATTGAGTAAAGTGAAACAAACCCGTGAACTAAAAATCACCTTTTAATAAGGCCCCATTCCCTTGTGCAATAAGGCCTCATTTCCTTGTAAAATATCATACAACCCTTTTAATAAAAAAATTTATTTTTCTAATTATACCACTATATTTTTTATCTTTTGAGATTTTAATTTTACCATTCACTTTAATCGTATTTGCGTTAAATATATTCTCAAAAATAATAATACGAAAGTTCATAAGAGGTAATTATTGAATTTTAAGTAATAAACTTGATATTAGAATTTTGTTTGATTTAATGTATAAAACTTCTCACCCTAAATTTAAAAAATTTAATTGCTAAAATAAAAACCCTTTTTCCTAAGATTTAAAAATTACTTGAATAACAAAAAAACAAAATTTTGTGATATATATAAATAGACCCTTTTAATAAAAAAATTCATACTTCTAATTATGCCATTATATTTTTTTGATCTTTTGAAATGTTAATTCTACCTAGGGGTGTTCAAAACCGGTTCGGTTCCGGTTCCGGCCGCAACCAGTTTTTTCGGTTTTAAAAAAGTAATAATAATAACACCAAATATCAAAAAATATTATAATTATAAACTAAATTAAAGAGAGTAGTTCAAAATTTTAATTATTACAAACCTAAAGTTAATTAAAACATATCAAATTATAACTTATAATTTTAAATATAATATAAATATATATATAAAGGTAAGAATATAACACTAATAAAAATAAAAAAGTATAGATAAAAAAAGCGGGTTCGGTTCCGGTTCCGTTCGGTTCCAAAGGGGTAAGAACTGGAACCGAACCTAATATTTCGGTTCTTTGATTTTTGAAACTAGAACCGAACACCCTGGTTCCGGTTCGGTTCTGGTCGGTTCCGGTTCCGTTCTTGAACACCCCTAATTCTACCATTCACATTAATTGTATTTGCATTAAGTATATTCTCAAAAATAATAAAAAAATGTATAAGTTGTAATTATTAATTTTTAAAATTTTGTTTCATTTAATGTGTAACAACCCGTGTTATTTTCCTAATTTACTGGAATTATTTTCGATTTATTTTCGGTTGTGACGTCACTTGTTCATGACGTCATGGTTATTCTTGGTGTTTCATATTTAAATTTTTCGTGTTTAACGTTTGGAGCTGACTAGGCGATTGGAATATTGTCTCCTTGAGGACTTTGTGGACTATCGTTGGTGATTACGTGACTTGACTTGACGTGATGGTAGTGTTTCAGACTTAGTGAAACGTTGATGTGAATTCTTATTGTCGACTAAGTGGATTCGTTTTGACATTTAGCTTTTAGAGCTTCGACTGTATGGCGGCTCGTTTTGTTAACCGACGTTGAAGGTTTCGACTCAGCTGTTCGAGTTCGGCATTTAGTGCTTTAGGGGTTCGACGTTTTGTTTTCCTTTATAATGTGATTAATATGTGCTTTATTTGATTGACGTACTCTGTGTTTGTATGTACGTGTATTGTTTGACTTGTGTGCTTAGGGGTATTTGCGTTAGCTTGTTTGTTTCCCCGTATTTGTACTTGTGTGACATGTATTTTTAGATTTATTGGGTTGACTTTTGGTATTTACTAGTTTTAGGAGCTCCGATGGGTCTTGTACATACTAGGTGTTCCGGTGGTTAGGTATTTGTACCCCGGATCATTTATTTCATATTGTATTATTTAATTAGTGTTCTGTTGATTTTTCGGGTACACATGATATTGTTTAGGGATTTTTCGATAATATTCCATATATTATTTATTAATAAATTGAGGTTAAATGGTTATCTTTTTAGTTCTGCACTCGACGCGGATGATTTTAGGCCGTTTCTTCGCAGTGGTTATTCGGTTGATGGCGTAATGGGCCATCGGGTCAGGAATTTTCTCGTAATATTTTATAATTAATTATTTTTAAGTGGGTGGTAAATTTTGGGTTATTATTATTACATAATAACTAAAATGTGTAGTAATAATTATTGGTATTTATATATATATTAATGGAAATTATATAGACATATTGGATAAATGGTGTGTGGCTGGTATAAAGAAGAGACGACCATGATCTTCATCTTCTTCCTCACAAACGATGACCTTTCATTCTCCATCGTCATCTTGCCGAGAGAGAGAGAGAGAGAGAGAGAGAGAGAGAGAACCAGAGTTAGATGGTTGGGTCGCAGCTGAAATCACGACCTGGTGGTGCTGGGTGTCTCCGACGAGGAGTGGCGGCCCAGATGACGACTCGCAGCGGCAGCTGGGTGCAGAGGAGGCGAGCCGGAGTTGGGTGTTGATCGCGGCTGGAGGGAGACGCGATTTGGCGAGGGTTTCAGCCACGACCTAGGGTTTCAGCCACGACCTAGTGGTTTGTGACCTAGGGTTCATCCAGGGCTGGCGACGGCGGCGATGTGGCATCACGCAGGAAGTCGTGGTGGCTCTGGTTCACGCGACGGTGGTGCTGACGAATAGTGAAGTGTTCGGCTAGACTGAGTTGGGTCGACTCGGTGCCAATTCGGGCTTCGTTTGGCGTGAATTTTTAAGGATAACTTTCTCCCGATGTCGTACATAATATACCCAAATTTTGTGCGAAACCGTTGAGCGATTCGCTATGAATTTCAGATTATAGGTATGATTTTTTGGTTTGGTTTTCGTTAGATTTGTTTAAATTTGTTTATCGATTGCTGGTTTCAACTATATTGAATAGGACGGTAAGACAGTCGTTTTGATCCGAGCGAGAAAATTTTTGGACAACTTTGGTCGGCGGGCCCATTTATGGGTGCTGACACTATTTACGGCGGGCAATTTTGGGGCTGTTCTGTAAGTTTTATTTTAGGTGGGATATTTTTAAAATATATCTAACTCTCACACTCGTGGCGTAGGGAGCCATAAATTTTATTATTATTTATTGAGCATGCTTTAAATGTTTAGGAAATTTTATTTTTCCTGTTGTTTGTGTATTGCTAGTATTTGATGGCATGCTTTGTGTTATTTAATATATACGATTTAGGAGTTTTATAAACTCGATAACGGAGTGCCTCTAGGTGAACTAGAAAAGAGGCGGTGGATAGTGATTTACTCGAGAAAGTAAAATGATTTAAAACCTACTTCAATTGGATTAAAATATGCGGCCTAGCATCCCTTGGAGTTGAAGTAGGTTAGGAAAATTTGTGAAAATTGTATATGAACTTAGAACACGATATTAGCTCCCCTGTTGCTTATGTTTTATTGAAATTAAATATATGTTAGGGGATATATGGAAGCGAGGGACGTTAAAACTTAGATGCGATTCTAGTTCCCTCTAAATTTTCTCGTAAATTACAGATAAGTGAAATTGCGAACTAGATTGTCTTTGGGGTGGATCTATTCGAAATTGGTTATTGAAATTTAATTATTAGCATGCGGATACGTAAAATTTATAACAGTTGGGTAATTAAAAACCTGGGTAACTTCGAGATGGAATTGTAGTGGTTTACTGCTTTAATTTAATTATAAAACATGTTTTAAATGAAAATGGCTATATTGTGAGCTTCTTGTGTAACAAGGACTGTAAGACAATCATAAATCATTTGAAAATATTGTACATTGATATTGATTCACTGTTGAGGCATGATATTTATATTGTATACACCATGGGCATATTTGCATTGAGTGTGGTTTCATATCTCATTCATATACCTTTGCTGTGAGTGAGTCCTCGGGTTGTCGCAACAACTGGCCAGGCAGTGTCTCTCGCTACCGGCGGACTAGTACTCCGGGAATCAGGGAGGCGTGTGAGGACTTGATCCGAACACGGTATGTATTTCACGAGTCGATAAATTCCTCGTGGTTGTGTAACTTTAGCTACATTATACCCGGATGTCCCTTGTTAGATAGGGTGCATTGGCATTCACATTGATTATTTGTTTTCTATATGGTTATTTGTTAAGCTTTCATGATATTATTATTTGCTTATAGCGATCAGGTTGGAATTGAATTATATTAAAATGTATATTATTCCCTTGGGCGTTACGACGCAGTGGTTGTGATCGTGATGGTATTTGTAAGTTCCTAGAAAATAATAAATAAAGCACTCAATGTGAATGAAGATTTAAGAACTTAAAGTTGGGAAATAAAAAATGTAATACTAATGAGAACCAGGGTCAATGGAGCCACGATTGGCATATTTTCGAGGTGGTTAAGTGAAACTAAGTAGGAAGAGGCAGGAGTGGGGTAAGTTTTCCCCTTGAGTCGGGATTGTATGCATAGGCTATCCTTAAATAGAAAGTTATGATAAACGTGTTCCCTTGGGCTAGGAGAGTGACCTATAGACGTAGTTTTGACCGTGAGTTCTAAATTTTTTGAAGGGACAGTTATAATTCTTTGTTGGACTTAGACACGTATGTAGTAATGACCAAGTAGGCCCTTGAGTATTGGTCGGTGTATGAGGTTATGGAGTGGTCGGTATATTACTCTAGTTGATATATAAGAATGATTGATTTGAGGTCTAACCGGGTATGATAGGTTAACATTTTTCCTTTTCTCTGGACTAGAGTTATTTTTAACTCTACATATTATTCAGCACCACATCAGTAATTAAACTTTGGGCTATCCTGTGCCTTAAGGATCTATTCAATTTAAATTGAGGTACCCATAATGATTTGAGTTGTCATACTCCCGAGTGGACGTTTGATAGTAATTTTGAGACAGACTGACAATGTTTGAGGATGGTATTGATCATTTGTTTGTGGTATAGTGATATTGAGATCTTAGAGTATTATTGAGATTTTATGGTGATACTGATAGGTATGGAATTGATTACCTTTTAGTGCATACATAATTCACACTTTGTTTTTATAGTTTCCTTGTCTTAGTCTCGAGTAAGAGACATGATACTGATTTATGCACACAGTGCGATTCATAGTACTTTGGGTGGGTTCAGAGACATTGGAACTAAATAGATTTGACCGGGTCCTAATTTATTTCTTAAAAGCCGGTTGAATCCATCGGGGTTCAACATTTTTCTTTAAAAACCCGAGGGACTCGGCATCCGTTTGGGACTAAATGATTCCGGTACCCCTTTCTTATGCCTCAGTAGGCAGTATGAATTGGAGATTGACTTGAGATTGTCGAATCTGATCTAATGACAGAGTTCTTCCACTTATGTTACTTTCGAGGAATAGATGGTAGCAGTGTAAGCCTACCATATGACCACTAGTTGGTTTTATAAGCTTTTTTTACTATAGGAGGTCTTGAAGAAAAGACCCTTTAAGTGAACGAATTATTTTCACTGGTTATTATGGATAAGAGGAAAGTTTGAGGTTAGAATTATGAGAGTGAGACTCTCTAGGAATGATTTGATAGCGGTGCTGTGTAGGCGTTGTGGTTTAGTTATGGGCGTGATTCTGGTTATTCATTTTCAGCAGTCCTAAGGAGTGACCTATTTACCTCCTAGGAACCTTGAGCGGCGTGCTCGGTGCACGGTGTGATAGATAGTTAGTTATGGTAGTATCTCTATACGTGAGTGCGTATTAGACTATTTGTGTACACCTATGCGGGTATGATTAGTTATATACGAGATTTTACTTGTGTACATGTTTATATTTATGTTGTTTTGACCTGTGTATATAGGTTGGTGATATTTTTATTGCTCTGTGTTATCTTGATATGATTTGGATTATCTGTGGGGTTGTTTCGGGGTCTCGGATTGGCGTGGGTGCTAGATGAGACAACTGACTGACCTAGGATAGATGCATGCACACGGGATGGTTAGAGTTTCCTAGTGGCTAGGGGTGTGTTTGTTAGGGATATTTTTGGTGAGCCCCCGAGGTTGTGCTCACCCCTACACAGATTGCAGGTTTGCAGGTGGATGCAACATGGCGTGTTCATCGGCGATGGTACGGGTGAATTGTGATGTTTTTAATTAGTTTTGTTCCTTTTATCCATATATATTCTGGTGTATTCTTATTTCTCTTGGGAGCCAGTCTGTTGGCATATTCCCTTTCGTTGTATATTTTATTTCGGGTATTTGTTTATTCGGGGTGCCATTATACTTTTCCTGCATCGCCATCTGATTTTCTTTATAATTTCATTTGAGCATTTGGGGCTTTATCGATTATAAAGGGGTTGTGTAGAGGTAGCGATGTTCTTTTCCACTATCTCGGTCCTAGTAGGTTTCTGGAATGTTGGACTGCGTGTCATTGATTTTATTTCTATTATTATGGGCAGGTTGTTCTATTGTGTTGATTTTGGGTTGTGCGGATGTTCCATTTACAAATGGAACTCTGCCGGATTTTCATTAGAATTCACTTCTGAGTTTCTATTACCTAGGTGGCATGGACAAAAATTTATTTTCATTCTCATTCCATGTATGTCGTTGTTATTAATTCTAGTGGTCGTTTTTCGTGACGTCATTCCTCGGGATTCGCTGATTTTCTGGATTGGAGTCTCAGGAATAGCGGGGGGTGACATAATGTATAAAACTTCTCACCCTAAATTTAAAAATTTTCATGAAGGATATATTATCAAATTTGTATAAATTATTCCATAATGTATGTTAATAAGAAAAATGCATAAATATAATTCAATAAGAAAGGACATTATGGTTATTTATGAAATAATTTGGGCAATTTGCAACTTCATGTCATAGTTAAGGGATTTTTTGAAAGAGAGAATACAGTTCAGAGGGGTTTATTGGACCTTACCCTTTAATGTTCTACCATTGGGTTGGTAATGTTATGACCCTACAACTTTGCACTTAAAATATACAATATTCTTATTTAGTTAAAACATTAACAATAAAAATAAAAATAAGCCCCTAGATTTTTAGAAGTGGTTTTTCAATTTTTAACATAGCGAAGAAATGCATTTGAAGTCTTATTCTTTTTATTTGGTAGTTAACATATTGATAAAAGCTTAAAAAATTAAATATAAATATAGTAAGAACTATCAAAAAGATAAAAAGTTGTAATTCTATTATTTAATATATTTAAAATAATTAACTGATCCAAAGTATTCGCTAAAATAATGTATTTTATTTTTCAAAAGACTTAGATATACCAAAACCTTGATAGTTTTTTATGTAATCCGAATGAAGCATTTTTAAACTCGATAATCAAATTGTCTATGCATGAGACTCCCTCAAAACTTTAAATACTAAAAACTACAGTAATGGATAAACTAAATACATTGAAATTATTACATTTACCTTCTTTGTAAACTACCATATTGTAATCCTTGAGGACATTCAAGGCCTCGACGAATATTTTTATGAATTACTAATAAAACTTTATAATCATAATATACTATGGTACAAGTTGGGGCACACTTGGGTTTCGCACACCAAAACTTCCTGTCACAAATATGATATTTCAACATTCTAGGATGTCTTATTAACTTAAGAGGAAAAAATAAAAAAATAAAAAAATAAAAAACAGAGATGTACTGAAATAGGGACATACACCTTAGAGCATGGCAAACAATATCGAACACAGTAGCCTCACTTACAAGACTAGTGATCGCTGTCCCATCATCATTCACGCTTCTTTTTCACGTTAAATCTGGTTAACAAAAAAGTTATGTTGATTTAATATATAACATATTATATAATTAAACTTAAATAGATATAATTAATTGAGATAAGAATACAATACAAGTATAACATCAACCTCCTATCTATTTCTTCAAGCTCCCACACCAACACATACCGCATATCGCTTCAAATTCTTGATACAATATTTATAATGATACTACTTCAAACATCTCACAAATTCGTTATACAGTAGTGCCAAAAGATCACAAACTATCTCTTCATGAAGTCTCTTCTTTTCAAATGTAGATTCGTCGGACTGGTAACCTCAAATACACAAAATGCTAATTCGCCCCAACTACACAAAATGCTAATTCTCTGGATACTCCAATTTAAATTCTCGTATGAATGAAGACTTGAGAAGCCACAATTATTATTTCGAAACTGGTGAAATCATGAAAATCTTGTTGGAATAATGAGTAAAAACAAGGATGTTTAACTTATTGGTGAAGTAATGATTCTAGATTTACATTTTACACCATAGAAAGATATTATTTAACACAACAAACTAATAAAATTTTATAAAAAAAATTAGACTTGAAAGTAGTATACACTTTTAATTATCAAAAAACGAAAAAAAAAGTCGTAGTATACATTGTACATTGATAACAGTAGTAATAGTAATAATTATATACATTAATAATAGTAATAACAATACTTGGTGGAAGATCAAAAGTTAGACACATCAAATATAGGAGTAAATGTTAAAATCAATAAATATAATTTTTAATTTAAAATATTACAATAGTATCAAAAACAAAATGTAAAAATGATTGGCAGACTTTTCAATTATATGATATGTACGGCTCTCAAACAAATATTCCTTTAAATTGTAAATATTTTTGAGAGAAGATGCTGCTACAACTTATATGTATGTATAATAGAGGTGAGAAACTAAAAGGATATAAGTTATGCTCTTTATAACCTTTACATAATTAAGAATCATTATAACAATAATAATAATAGTAATAATAGTGTTTGAAAATATTCTTAGGCCTCACACTTTTAGAATAGTTGTAGACTTGAAAGTAGTATACACTTTTAATTATCAAAAAACAAAAGAAAAAGTAGTAGTATACATTGTACATTGATAACGGTAGTAATAGTAAATATATACATTAATAATAGTAATAACTATTGTAGGAGTCATTTGTACACGTGGCACTCGCTTAAGACACGTGTCACCTTATCTTAGTTAAACATATTTTTTTCTCGAGAAGTTTAAGTAAGAAAATGTCACGCCCCAAATTCCTAGGACTCCGAAACCCGAACCTAAGAGCTAAGGGAGTGATTGCGGAAGTAAAGAAATGAGAACCAACAAAATTCAATCATCAAATACCCACGAAAGGGTAAAATGATCTGATACCACGCTGTCACGCCCCTAAGATTCCCGAAACTCAAATCTAGAGAATCAGCGAATCTCCAAGGGATGACGCTAGTCAAGCGACTACTAGAGTCAACAACAACAAAGAGACACATGAAATAACAATAAAAATATACTCCATGTCAAGTAGAATGCTAGAAACTCACTAGCATCCTCCAATACCAACTGACACGCTCCTAAATTCCTAAGACTCCCGAACAGGGACATCCGAGGAATCCAGGATGTGATCCTTAATACAAATGACCAACTAAGACATCATTAACCAAGAAAACATATGGGTTAATGGTAGAAATGGTATATTTAATACCCAAATGGATAATAAACAAAGCAGCGGAATCTAACGAAAATCCGGCAGAGTTCCATTTGTAAATGGAACATCCGGACAACAACCACAACACAAGAACCTGCCAATAGCAATTCAATAATCACAATGGCTTCCAAGCCCCACATTCATCAATCCTACTAGGGCCGAGATAATGGAAAGAAACCAAAACCCCTCCAAACCCTCTAATAATCAACAGAGCCACAAATGCTCGAATAAGATACAGTAAAGCACCTAGCTGTGCAGAATAGATACAATAACCATCAGAAAGAATAAATACAGGAACTAAAGAATACATCAACAGGGATATGCCAATAGACTGGCTCCCAAAAGAAAATACATAACAATCCCATAACAATGGGTAGAGAAACTGAAAGTGGATACCTATCGTCCCCAAAACCAGTCGTGTTGCAACCGTAACCGCATCACCCAACGCAACTCCAAAACCTGTAACAAGGAAACAAAAGAAAGCTGTCGTTGCACTGCATCCTGCTCATAGCCGTATATTTCCTGCAACCTGGCGTGGAATACCAGGGGGCGAATGAAATTCCCCTGTGAGCAAATAAGCTCAGTGGGAAAGAATACTCTAACTACCACATCCTCTGATAGTTTAGGTAAAGCTAAACCGTCTAATAAGATATAAATAGCCCAACTAATCCCATTCACGCAAACCCAAGTCACACGCTCATATACTATCGTAAACGAGTATACATAAGTATATAGGGAATATGTATATATATATCTACACGTATATATATATAAATACACAACATGAGTCTCTAAAACTCGTATTCCAAGTATCCAACACCAGTAGTCTACACTATTCCCACCAACGTATATCAAGTACCCGACACTAAGGTCAAATCTAACCAAGTCACAAAGTGCTCACATCACCAAACAGAAGATCCAACAGAGGAGATCACACTCACCTCTAATATCCACAAGGAAACAAAATCCACCAATAGTACCAAGGAAGGCTCAAATCCTACACCCCGATAACACAGGAAGGAAAACACCCACGCCCTTGCGTACTAACACAACATCATCTATATATATATTTATATAATATATATATATATAACAAATCTCATCCCTCTCCTAGAGTAAGTCTGTACCTCAAGGATGGGATCACCCCATCATCTCACTATGCGAAAACCTCAATGCTATCTCCAACAAGTCAATAAGTCACCAACAGGATAAATCCATCACTAACACTTGCACTATAAGCTACAAAACCACCCGATCAATTCACTAAGAGTACAAGAACTCAACTCCCAAGAACGACCACTTAAGGGTCACCAAAATGAAGCAAAGGAAAAGAGTTCCCAATGCTAACCAACAGATAACCAAGACAACAACGTCAAGGTTAAGAATACCCAAACAAGGAAAGAACACCACAAGTGAACAAAGAAAGAACACCAAAAGTGAACAAGGAAACCAAAAACGAATGGCCGAGAGTAGAAGTAATAAAAAGATGAATCCCAGAGATTCAATAGTTTTTAAGAAAAATGTTTTCAAACTCGAACCGATCCATTTGGCATCCATGCCCCTAACGTAAGAAAAACTCAAATCACCTAGGTGGTGAAACCAATAACCCAGAAAAGAGAAAGGCAACACTATATGTGTGCACTGAACAACAACAAACCTCAAAACCGAGACTTAAAAATGATCGGAAGCAAAGGTGAAACAATGGAACACCTTTCAAAACTCTACAAGTCGAGGTTTTGAGAAAGAAGTCTCGTAACCTCAGAATCCCAAGAAAAGTAATAAAATAGTTTTCTTTTAGAAAATCACATAGTAGAAATGACCGTCTTGCCCCCGCTCTCCGTCAGTTGTCATCACCGGCTTTTAAAAGTTGAAATCTTTTCAAAGAAGATCCTAAGATCATTTTATAAGGTATTAAAACTTTTCATTTCTACGGGGGTAGGCGAAAACGGGTTTTTCCCTTTAAATACAAGAGTTTACTTCAAAACTTAGGAAACACCGTTTTCGAAATGACAACCAATAAGAGAAAACACAACTCTATAGAATCAAATTACAACACCAGGAAAAGGTTCGGCACCACGCCGTAACCGACAACTCAAGGAATAACATACAAGTCAACGACCACGTACTAGTGTACAAAACACAGTACAAGAAATGCTTAGGGGAATGAACTAAGCACTATAAACCACGCTACAGTACCCTAAGTACTTAATAGAACTCACCTCAACCATAACCTCTTATCTCCCAATCAAAATCTCAGTTACAATTGATAACATATTCCTCAAAAGTGAAAGGCACCTAAAGGTCCATACTACAACTCACAATCTCATCACCCGCCTTCTCGAAGGCCCCAAATCATAACTGATACTAAAATCAATCTCGGATCTCAAATCTCTAACAAGTCACACAGCCAACCAAAATCACCAAACTACTAACCACAATCACAAGACTAGTAACCACAGTCACAAGACTGCTAACCACGATCACAAGGCTACTAACGATAATCACAAGGCTACTAACGATAATCACAAGGCTACTAACCACAATTACAAAACTATTAACCACATTCTCTAAGGCATTACTCCACATCAACTCAACCTCAATTCTACAATCCATCTCTAACTTCAACTAACCACAGAAGTCGCCAGACCAATATACTTAACCTCCCCTACGGGCACAAAAGTATACAACACAAGTATAAGGATATACGCCTCGTTTATACTTTAATAATTACTGCTTATAATTCCCGTTTTCACATTTATCACTTTCAACTGATCATTTTATAAAATGAATTCATTTTGCATATTCATAAATAATCATGCTCCAACATATATATATATACATATCAATAAATCACATGATGATATGCAACGCACCGTACTCACAGACTGCCTGTGGTACACACACACAAAAACACACCCTTCCCAAGGGTACTGGATCATTCTCTACCATTCCCCTGAGGATACAACTCACTAAGGAATATAGACTTATCGTTCCGTTCTTCCCAAGTGCTTTTGACACTTCACACTTTTAACCAAGGAAGACGTCCACCACGGCCCAGCCGTGAACATAGGGCCTTGGACTATGTGTCCTCCCCCTATATCGTCTGCGTTCTCAGAAGATTAGTTCCGTGGGTGCAGCACCCCCTGGCCAGTTGTCACGACGATCCAAACACAAACGTCTACCCGTGCCTCACGCACAAAGGAAGTAAACCACACCAAATGAATCTCTCTGCAAATGGTGAAATCATGCAACACATGCACCAACACCCATGTCTCACAATACATGGTGTACGCAACAAAATCATGTCCAACATAAATATATAATGCACCATATTTATAAAAATACCCACATGGTAATATCAACATAAATCTCAAATCTCTGTACATGCTTTTAAAAATATATTAAAGCATTTAAATCGTGAGAAAATAGATTCATGTTCTAAACAATATATTTTATTTAATTCTTTAGAAAATATTTCAATTTCAATTAACATGTCTTTTTAAATAATTTAAACAATTATTTCACGTATACCAAAAGGATTTTAGCACATCGTCTAAGCTTTTCGAATCTCTAATAACCCATTTAAATTCGTAAGGGTTTCTAAGCCGTCCATTCTTATTTAATTTAAATAAGAATATTATTTAATCACATAGGAATAATTTAATAAATTTTCTTAAATTAATTCCTAAGCCCTATCCTGATCCTAAACAATTTATAGATATTTAAACTAGCAATTTAATATATCTATAATAAATTAAATAAGGGTTTTGCACCCCTAAACTACTTCAATAATGCGGAGTGAGAAATATAATTTCTCACCTGAAATACGCTTACAGAACAGCCGTTTCGGGCCATCGTGAACAGTACCGGCACCCGATTATGACGCCCGCCGACCAAAGTCGTTCGAAAAATATTTCACCTATATCGAAATGTCCGTCTCGACAACCTATACGATATATACGAAGCCTATTAGCAATAGATTAATTAATTTGGTTAAATCTAAAATAACCTAAACGAAAATTCGAAACTTCAAATCGAATTTTCCGACAAATCGTTCAACGAAAAATTACGAAATTTTTACACGTCGTACCTGACATATAGGCGAAGCTACCCTCCGAAAATCAGCCCAAACCGAGGTCGGGAAGTCGACCAAACAATTCCACGAAGTTCCTGGCCGAAATGGCCCTGCAGTGCGGACTGCTACAGTGTGCGACCAGCTGCTGCACGTCGTCACTGCGCGAGCCCAGCTCCACCCTGCACCACCACCAGACTGCCACGCCGTCCACCGCGAACCGCCGCCCAGCCTGGTCGCCGCCGCTCCAGCTGCGCAGCTCCCTTCCATGGCCTGCTCTCTCCTCAGCCGGCCTCCCTCTCTCTCTCTATAGCCATGACCGGCGACTGAAGATGGAGGTGGGGAGTAGGTTCGGCCGGCCATGCGTGAAGAGGAAGGAGAAGAGTAGTCGTGGGTAGCGTGAAGGAGAAGGTGTGGAGCATATAGCGTATGTGTATATACATATATATCATTACAAATTCAATTCCAATTGAATTTTGTACAATTAAATTCATGTGACCAAATTAAATAAGTGTGACAACCTATATACATATATTCTTATATTGCAAAAACAACTTTCAATTTATCCATAATTGCGAAATGACCTCATTTCAATATATATATATATATATATAATAAATCCCAACAATTATTGGAAGCCTCCAATTAATATTGCGTCAACCCGTAAGTCCGCAGGACGCCCAATAACCAAATTAGTCCGAAAGAAATACACCGGATTAGGAACCCAACAACCGTAACATCAAGAAAGTAAATTAATACGCTTCACACCGGATCCGTAAAAGTACTAATATCGTGTAATCGAGAATAAGAATTCGCGTAGTCGTCAAAGAGAAACCGTAAAGTCATACAGTCGACTTTAAAACTAAACGCGAAAAATTCACAGGTACCAAATACCAAGAATAAACAATACGTCATGAACAAGTGACGTCATTTCTGAAATTAAATTAAATATAATTTCAGGAAAAAGGAAAATAACACGGGGTGTTACAGAAAAGCTTTCTTGACGTAACTGCTCGACGAGGGATGTCTCACGAGTGATTGGATTGGAAGTTCGAGTTTGGAATCTAGCCTCCTCGAGGCCTAGATGGGAAGGTAAAGATCGACTAAGGCATTTAATGCAGATAAGATAGACATTTATTATTTGATTAGATCTCTCTGATCGAGGCTACCTATCGCCGCCTAAAGCAGGTGAAATTACCTAGACGATAGTGAAAACAGCCTAGAGGGGGGGGGGGGGGGGGGGTAATAGGCCTTTTGTCGATTTTTTTATCAATTAAAATTATTTAGCGGAAATTCAATTTTAATTAGTCACAAACCCTAATTCTCAATTTAATTCTCAAAACAAAATCAATCAAGCAAATATGAATATAAGTGTTGAAAATAAATAATGAGAAGGCGCGGAGATTTTTTACATGGAAAAACTTGGAAATACTCTAAGTAAAAACCACGGATATGCTCGGGTATCGATGTACTATGAATCAAAGAATTTGTACTGACTCTATGAAAATATAACTTAAAACCTCTGTAATTTGATGTTCATCACTCGACGTTTGAAAGTATAGATTCACTTGCTCTCCACGAAGCTCTCGCTCCGACCTCCGTACTCTGACGACTCTGTTTCTCAACAGATCAAAATCACCACGAAGCCTCCTACTTCGATCTCCGAACACAGACGGCTCTGTTCTTCAACAAATCAACATAACCTCGTTGCTATAAACGGTGTATGAATTTTTCAGCAACTATATCATTCAATTGTGCATAGAAATCATCGATGTAGAAGCACGATTGAAGACGTCCAATAGCAAGAGAGAATTTTGTATCTCTAATCACTCAATAATATTCTCTCAACATATGTATATCTCTGTAGAAGAAGAAGAAGAGGTTGTAGAAAACTTGCAGAGAATTTTTCAAAACCTGTCTCCTCTTGTTGTAGACTTGGGTATTTATAGACAATGATGATCCAAACCCTCAGTTTGTCCTTTCTCGTAATTTCACATCCAAACCTTATATTATGGTGAATATAATGTATATAGCACGCACTTTTATACAAGTCGTGGTCATATCATAAAACTATCCCCCGAACAATTTGGACATCGCAGGCAAAATCTGGCAAAAACTTGCCGCAGCTACACTTCAAGCGTAGCAGAGCCTACGCTTCAAGCATAGGAGGCTTACACTTCAACGTAGGTCCAAGCGTACCTCTAAGCGTAAAAATGTGTTTTCCATCCACTTTTTGAAACTGAAAGCGTAGGCATTTTTGTTAAAACCACTTTTCTTCATAACTGCGCTAAAATGACCCTCTTAAACCTACGATACTTTTTCCTTGAAGTGACGGCTTTAAAAAATGTCGTTTTTGCCCTCCAGGAGACATTTTACCTCAATATACTCACTTTCATGCTTCACTTGTATTCTTCATTACTTCAATGCTTGATTCTGCCTTTGATGAAACTTATCGATGTCATTGAAACCAAACCATCCTATCTAACACTCAACATGGTTATTGTCTAGAACATGCCATACATAAAACATTACAATAAATGTTCTTACAGCAGACGCATCTTCACCCACACAACAACGACAGGTTCACTATCCCATGACGTAGTAATTATTTCAGACCGATTAAAAGTCTTTAACTAGTCAAGGGAACGGAGCTCGAGTTTGCACAATGGGTAAAGAGCTGCCTTTATGGAGCCTATAAATATCCTCATCTCGGTGCCTTAAAGACTAATCATTTCTGCCTTTACTACCACCTAGTTCCATTCTTTCCCTCTCCACATGAATCATTTGGTGAGCTTTCTCTTTAATGAAGTGATTAATACCTCTCATTTATTTTGATTAATGACCCTAAAGAAAGAACCCCTACATTTTGGTGACTCTGTTGGGGAGGTATTTCACTTTGAAGGATGGAGGCTAGTGGGGATTACACTCCACGTTCCGATGATTCAATAAGGCGAGAGAACCCTCCACCTGAGAATCAGTTACCGGAGAGCCAAATGAGTTGCAAACACCAGCAGCCTCGCGACATATGGCAGTTGAGTAGTAGGTTGTCCATGAAACCTTGGATGGTAAGTTAGCTCGCCTGGAAGCACTAATGACCAGGGAGCTCGAGGCAAAGGCCCATAAAAGAACTAGAGCACAGTAGGCGAGCTCGTCTGTTGTGACCCCTCCAGCTAGGCCCAATCCTATACCGATGGTTCCTTTCACTCCCATGACCAAAACACAAATTGACGCACAGACCAACCTGCTAATGCCAAATCCTCCCACTACCTACTCACCTCTCTTTGTAACCGAATCTCGACTACGAGATTTCTTTGTCAAAAACTCGCCACAGTCAGCTGGAACACTATCCTTCAAACAAGAACCACTTTTCCCAAAAGCTGTCATACAGTCACCATACCCTGCGGGCTACCTTGTTCCGAAGTTCCAGAAGTATGACGGGCTCGAAGGAGACCCCGAAGAGCACATTAGTCGCTACATCGAGTCTTTGGGAGGTGATCGATTCTAGTCGTATGAAAATAAAAGTGTGTAAATGAAGAGTTAACACGATCTAGTTTTACCTCTCAGTCACAAGTACGCGAGTAGTATATAGTATAGTTGGGTAGAGAGGGTATCGAACCACAGAGATCGAGGTCATATTTCAAATAATTATAAAGTAGCAAATTGAATTATATTTTGTAAAAGTTGTTTGATTGGTTTGTTTAATTAAACTATTAAACATAAAATAAATAAAAATATAATTGTTTTTTGTTACACTCAAGATAAACAAGTCTAGGGTTTTGTTCCAACTCTACCACTAACCTTGTAATGTATTCCTTTAATTATTCTATTGCAAGAGGGCAATACAGCTTATATGAATTAGATTTGTAACGCTACAAGCAGTTTCCTAATCCCAAAAAAAATGCAATCAAGTTTAGTTTACTATAATTCATCTTTGATTAGCATGACCATTGTATGCATCTATACTACAATTACTCCTAAAACATGAAATTAAAAACACACTACTGATCATCTCCTCTTAGTATGAACTGTATGCACCTAAAACCTTATCATGCCGTTAAGTACCATTATGTAGAAACCATTATTTAAACCTTGGATTTCTTGCCCTTAGTAAAAACATGGTTGTTCAAGATAAATCATTAATTCAATCTCAGTTTAAGAAGAGAATTAATAAATAAATCTTATTTAGGCAATTCGTTCGGTCTCTCACTACATAATCATCATATGAGTGTTCTTCAACTTCCCCTTTTTGTAATAAAAATAAATAAAAGTCTATATTACTTAGCTAGAGTTTCGTTGGAAACCCTAGATACTGACTAGCCACTCATGGAAAAAGGAGACTCCATTATTGATGTAACCACCAACTTCATGATTGGTTGGAGGGTTCTTGAGTTCTTGAGGAAGAGAACCTCTCCCAAAGAGAGACTTTTTATTGAATGATCTATTCTATACTGAAAGATATATTTTCTTCATGAAGTCTTCATATATTTATAGACAAAAGTTGGTGCAGATATGACATGTATTTTTTTCCACTCCAAGAAGAATTGGAGTGAGGACCAAGTAAAAGCAGTGGATGGACCAATCTGCCCTCTGATATACTTGCACACAAAGTCAGAATTCTGCAGTATCTTCGCGCACATTTCCCAATGTCGGCGGTGGCCAATCGATCGAGAAATTTCACCGATCGATCGATGGCTCTTGAATTTTAATATTTCTTTTTTCTGCAATTTTGTGCTTCATCCGCTTGTACTCTACTTTGTCGACTTCTACCTTGATCTAAACTAAGTGCATTTATCCTCTAAGTATTATTCTGGATGAGGCATATTTGTTAAAAAACTGAAATTAACTCAGATTTGCGTTAAGACCCCTGAAACATGCTTAAACATGCAACTCAAATAAAAATATCTTATTAATAAAATAAAGAGACTAACTAAAAGTTTATTAATGCCCATAATACCAAAAATTCTGGTCTCATCAGAAGGTTTCGCTGGAGATGATCTGCTACGATTACGTGAGTTCTTGAAATCTCTCACGGGTTTGGCTTACAAATGGTACAAGAACATAGAGCCTAACTCAGCCACAACCTGGGAGCAACTGAACAAGCGTTTCCTTGAAAAATTCATCGAGGCTGAAGAGAGGGTTACGACACTCTCGCTTATCAAATAAAGATAGGAGAAAAATGAGGAGCTTACTAAATTTGTAGCCAGGTTTCAGGCCAAGGCAAAGGAATACTTCAAGAGCTGCAGCGAACGAGATCGGGTCGAGATTTGCATCCAAGGCCTGCAACAATATTACAGAATCCATCTGATCAATCTTCGATTGGAATCTTCCACCGAACTCACAGTAGCCGTGAGAAACTTGGGACATGATCTCAAACTGTAAAAGATTGATACACCACAGATCATGTCACCACAGTTCATGTCTTCAAGGAGTACATCCTCAAAATATGATAAGGTGAAACGCAGGAAGGACGACTAAGGAGGAAGAACTCTGGCACAGGTCACTGAAGCACCTCTGAATTTCCCTGTTCCGATTGAAGAAGTCGAGGGAATTCTGAATAAGTGGGTACATCACGGAGATGTGGTTCTTCCAGCACCTCGATATGCATCATCAACAAAGGATAAGACAAGTCAGAACTTCTATGTGTACCATTAATTCGTTTCTCGCCCAACTAGTGATTGTCGGTCACTCAAATGCATCTTTCAGAAAATGGTGGTAAAAGGAGACCTTGAGATCACTAATCTAGAAGACGTTTGTTGAAATACTTATCCAAGGCATCCAGGAGCCGTCGTAGTAGTTTCATGCTATGATGAAATGGAAGAAACAAACCCAAGTGTCCTTCTTGTCGAATAGACTAATGCCTCGATGATGGAAGAACGTTAAGGGATAGTGGCCAAAAGCAAACCCAAGCTACACCAACGACCAACAATCTCATTTTTAGATAAAGACAAGCAAGTTCAAAATGCACAGAATCGCCCCTTGTATGTATCTGGGACTCCTCAATGGTGAGGAGTTCAAAAGAATTTTTTTAGACAACGGATCATCGATGAACATTCTAACTTTGGCCACATTCAAGAAGGTTGGTATCATTGACAAACATCTAGTTCGTGATCCAATAGAAGTTCTGGGCTTCGGGAACAACGTGAGAAAAATAGTTGGGCAGGTGGACATGGACTTTGCAATTAAAAATTTTTGAGCACCGACTAAGTTTCAGATGATTAACAGTGATCCTTCGTATCACATCCTACTAGGAAAACCTTGGCTGCACCGATTTAGGATAGTCCCCTCAACAGTTCATCAATGCTTTAAAGACATCTTGGGGAATCAAATCATCACAGTATCATGTTCTGAAAGGCCTTTCGCAGCACACGAGGCCCACTACGTCGAGGCCCTTTTCTTTGACGAGGTTGATGAGTTCGCTAAGCCCGACGAGGTAGCACTTGTCTATACTCTTCTGCCGACATGGGAGGAGGTCGAGAAAGGTATCTTCCATCTGAAACAATAATACCACCCCAAAGTTGCCGTTCCACAGCCCCGAGAATGCAAATGAGTTTGTTTACCCAGTGGGCAATTTGTTTATCGCTTGTAACGGTGTGAGGGCTCGGAGGTGTTTGTTGCCACCGATGAGCCCTAAACGAAGAGAACAAGTTTGTAAACTTAGAAGAGCTCAACCTTGCAGAAGAATGACAATCAACGTAACTCACCTACATCGCCAAAAATTTAAAGTAGTAGAAGAGAGCAGATTTGATCGACCTCCTCAAAGAAGTTTTTGATGTTTTTGCTTGAACCTATCATGAGATGTCTAGCCTCGATCCTAAATTGGTCACACATCATCTCAACATTATGCCCGAGCACAAACCGATCAAGAAGGCATCGAGGACCTTTCGACCAGAGCTCGAGCTTCAGATCAAGCAGGAAATTTAGAAACTTCTCGAAGCAGCCTTCATTAGGCCAACTATTCACCCGACTTGGATGGTAAATGTAGTTCTAGTAAAGAAAAAGAATGGAAGTATAAACATCTATGTCGAGTTCCAAGATCTTAACAAAGCATGCCCAAAAGATGAATTCCCTCTACTAAATATTGATACTCTGGTTGATTCTACTGCAGAACATTTGAGATTCTCCTTTATGGATGACTATATCAGCTACAATCAAATCCATATAGCATCGGACGATATAGAGAAAATGACATTTCAAACACCCCTAGGAAATTTCTACTACACAAAGATGTCTTTTGGTCCAAAGAACGCAGGAACCACTTACCAGCGAACCATGACAACCGCCTTCCATGATCTACTGCATCAAATAGTTGAAGACTATGTTGCTGATCTAGTAGTCAGTCAAAGAACGAAAATGATCACTTGTGAGACCTACGGCAGGTGTTCGAGCGATGCAGACAATATAAACTACGAATGAATCCTCTGAAGTGTGCTTTTGTTGTTGATCATGGCAAGTTCCTTGGATTTGTAGTTCATTAAAAGGGTATTGATCTCGAACCCACAAAAGCAAAGGCTATCCTCGAAATGCCTGAACCAAGGACTTTGACAAAATTGAAGATCTTTGTGGGCAAAATTTCCTATCTTCGTTGATTCATAACAGCTCTTGCAGAAGTCACTCATTCTTTCAGTTCAATCCTACAAGGCAAGTCCATATTTTCATGGAATGAGAAGCACAAGTTATTACTGTTGTCACCACAGATTATGTATACTCTAAACCCTTGACAGTCATTGTTGCTTTACCTCACATCTACTGAATTTTATATTGGGGCGTTGCTTGCTCAGCAAATAGAGGGGAGTGAATGACCCATATACTACATCAGTTGATGCGTCAAGGACACAGAACAACGCTACTCAACTATGGAATGCCACTATTTGGTGATGGTGTTTCCAGCAAGGAAATTTCACCATTATTTTCTTGCCCATGCAATAAACCTCGTTACTAAAGTTGATCCATATCACTTTCTACTAACTAAACCTTTGCCTTCAGGAAAAGCTGCTCGATGGATTTTAGCGCTCACAGAATTTGACATCACATACTCGCTTTCTAAAACCATTCGAGGCCAAGCTCTGTCAGATTTGCTCACCCAATTCCCCTCGAATGAAGTAGAACCAATCGAAGATAGTCTATCGCTTGATGACCTGCAGGTCACTATGGTATCAACAGGCATCGAGGGATGGTCTCTATCCTTTGACGGTTCCTCGACCACTACGGGAAGCGGTACTGGAATTGTCCTTTCTACCAATGATATCCACTTTATTAAGGCATTCAAGCTCGATTATCTATGCTTAAATAACGTGGCAAAATACGAGGCCTTGATCCTGGTCCTACTATTTATAATCGAGAAAGGTGTGTTTCGAATCTGTGTGAACGGCGATTCGAAGCTAGTCATCAAGCGAACGACAGGAGAGTATGCTCTTCGAGAACAAAGTCTCACTTCTAGAAGAATGATCATTTAGAAACTCCTCGCCAAGTTTGGAGCCTATAGATTTGCCCATGTACCTCGCTCCCAAAACAGGTACTCAGATGTGTTGGCAACACTGGCCTCAAAAGTACCTATCTCAGAAGATAAAGCTCACATCGATAGCATCCGAAAGCTCGAACCTTCTACAATAGCAAACAACGAACCTACTGAGATTACATATGACTAGTTGGGTGGAATCATCGCCTAACTCAAAGGTAAGTGCAACAACGCATCAGTAATATCGCTTCAGCGGTTTCAATTGTTGCATGAACTGCTTTACTTTAAGCTACCTTGTGGGGCCTTAGCTCGAGTTATGGGCCCCAACAAAGCAAACATAGTCCTACATCTCATGCACAAATATCATTGCCCATTGCCAATGGCATTTTACAGACAACTAGAGAGGCAAGGTTACTATTGGTCGAGCATGGCTGCTGATGCAAAGAAGGTCCAACAAGATTGCCTGGAATGCATAGATACTTTATCTCCCAAAGAATGTAGTTTCCTCGAAGAAGCAGATTGGCGAGCGACCTTCAAAGCGTTCTTTCGTAGTGGAATTCTTCCCTCTGATAAAATGCAAGCTAACAAGATCCAATGACAAACCAAGCATTTCTTCTTGAAAGAGGACATTCTGTATCACAGCTCACTAGGAGGGACCCCACTGCGATGTTTAAAACAACAAGAAAGTACTTTGTTTCTTCAAGAGGTGCACCGGTGCACCAGTTCAGACACCAAGGGGAAATAAGCTCTTTGCATAACTTATTCCTCTAGGATACTATTGGCCAACAATGGAGCATGATGCCTGCATGTATATTCAACATTTCCAAGCTTGCCAGAAGCAAGACCATGATATACACGCGCCAACATCGTCACTTCAACCGATCATCAATCCATGGCCCTTTCATACTTGGGGACTCGACCTTATTGGCCCCATTCGATCCGCTACAACCGACCTCTCTACTAAATGGATTGAAGTAGTTCCCCTCAAGAGAGCGCTCGCTCCATCAATCGCTAACTTTATTCAAGAATCCATCATTTGTTGTTTTGGAATCCCCATGGAAATTATATCTGATAATGGTAAGCCGTTCATTAACCAACATATAGGATGACTTCTCGACATGTACAATGTCAAGCATCATCGATCGACAAAATACTACCTTCAAGGAAATGGCCAAGAAAAGGCTTCCAACAAAAATATACTCCGAATCCTTAGTAGAATTATCGAGGAGAGTGGCAACACATGGATAAACTATCTCTCCATAGCATTATGGGCCTATCTCACTTCACCAAAGTGGTCGATAGGGCAGACACCTTTCCAGTTAGTCTACGGAATTGAGGTCGTTCTACCAGTAAAAATTGAGGTCCCATCGCCTAGCTTGGCACCGCGCAGCAATCTCGAGGAAGATCGACTAATAGCACTAGAAGCATTGGATCAACGTCGTGCAAATGCTCAAACTTTCCATCAATAATATTTAAGCCTCATAACACGAGCTTATAATAGGAAGATCCAATCTCGCAAATTCCAGCCAGGCGATTCAGTATGGCGAGCGCAATTGCATAATGGAAGTTATATCCTCGTTGGCGACATCGATAGCCCGGGACCGATCAATGCTAGATGGCTAAAGCCCTATTATCCTTAAAAGTACCATGTATTATCAACTTGTTGTCACTTTTGATAAGACAATACTCGAAACTATCTTTTAAACTAATTGTAGCATTTCATGAACAACTTGAGATCTCTTGTATAAACTAACAATTTACACAACAAACTCTTCAAGTACAAACTCGAGTTTCAAACACAACAAACTCTTGAAGTACTAACTCGAGTTCCAAACACAACAAACTCTTGAAGTAATAACTCGAGTTCCAAGCACAACAAACTCTTGAAATACAAACTCGAGTTTCAAACACAACAAACTCTCGAAGTACTAACTCGAGTTGCAAACACAACAAACTCTTGAAGTACAAACTCGAGTTTCAAGCACAACAAACTGTTGAAGTACAAACTCGAGTTTCAAACACAACAAACTCTTGAAGTACTAACTAGAGTTCCAAACACAACAAAATCTCGAGATACAAACTCGAGTTCCAAGCACAACAAACTCTTGAAGTACAAACTAGAGTTTCAAACACAACAAACTCTTGAAGTACTATCTCGAGTTCCAAACACAACAAACTCTTGAAGTACAAACTAGAGTTCCAAGCACAACAAACTCTTGAACAACAAACTCAAGTTCCAAACACTACAAACTCTTGAAGTACAAACTAGAGTTTCAAAGATAACAAACTATTGAAGTACTAACTCGATTCCAAACATAATCAAATTCTTGAAGTCTTAGCTCGAGTTTCAAAGGTGACGCCTTCAAAATCTACATTTCATAATTAAGTTCATTAACAAATCAGACTACAAATGCAATAACGTCTTCAAAACATCAGAAACATATGTACATGTGATAAATGTTTACAACCACAATATAATAAAAATAAACAACTATCTTATTACAATGGACCTTCAGCTAATGTGCATAATCGTCTCATCTCTACTTCAGACACATAAAAAAGACCAGGGGCAGAAGGAAGGGGGACAAGGGGGGGCCATGGCCCCACCAACTTTCTAAAATATTTTAAGTACCATATATAAATTTAAATAGAAAAAATGAAGTATAGGTATATTGGCCCCCCAAATAAACTAATAAGGCCCAAAGATCTACTAATATATATATATATATATTATTTGAATTTTTAGAAAAAGACTCTTTGTAACATTTCAAAAAAGAAAAATATAAAATTAGAAAGATTGTATTAAAAATAAGAAATAGTAAGTTTTGATATTAATTTATTTCCATTGAAAACTTGTTTTTGGTAGTGATTTATTTCCTTCAAAGCTTGTTTTGGTATTAATTTATTTCCATTTTAATAATTTTGATTAATTAAATGCAAATTTAACATCACTTCAAATTTTCTTTACCAAAAAAAGGGTCTTACTTTTTTAGTTATTTTTTAAATTTTTTGGAAATACGGAGGGTCATATATTCATCCACATAATTCATAATTATATCATAAAATTAGTTACAAAATTTAGTATTTATAAATTAAAGAATATTATGATAAATAATAATTTGACTGAGATTAAGATTGTCATTTGACAACTCTTCACAAACTTGAGACTCATTGAAAAGCTCAATAAATTAGTACCCGCAATTTTCAAAAAGGGCATTTTTTATGATGAAGCTTGTCACAACACAATTTCTTCACATGAAAGTAGTCGGGTTTCGCTTATTACTTGAGTTGTATTGAAAAAACAATTGCTTAATATTTTAATTCAAATTCTATAATTGATGATTTTTATCATTTGAAACTTTTCAAAATTCAAATTTTATAAGAGATTTTGGAGAACTGTTTTTTGTTATATCATATAGGGGCCGATTGTTTTTAAAAGTTTGAAAGCAAATAGACCAAATTTCAACTAGTATTTTGGCAATAGTCATATTAATTAGGAATTATTTTCTATTTAAAATATATTTATATTAAATAAAAAAATATTTAACAGATCGCCCCCCCGTCTTCAAATCCTGGCTCTGCCCCATAGAAAGATGAGTCAGTTGACTCTTCTTGAACTTTAACACGTAAAGTTGTTCTTTAAGTATTATGATCTCTATATCAACAACAACCGTCTGAGCTATAACATCCTCATTTTCAAAGCAACGGCCCATGATCTGCACTCAATTTGCCAGCCAGCCAACATCAACACCTAAATTAGATAAATACTCTAACAACGATGAGGCCTTTGTCAAGCACTCTCGATCCCTCTTTCCATCTGCAAATAGGCGAATTATATGTAATAAACATCCTAAGGCTGCGTAAGCTCCACTACAGACAATTGCATGTTTAGTCGACAAGTATTGACTTATCACTGGATGATGGAACACGACTTCTTCAAGAAACGACACATACAACCTCGGAACGCAAGAACCCATCAACTCCACGAACAATATATTCTCACTCTTTACCTCATTGTCAGGTCTCAAAACAATAGGTTCCATCTGTGTACCAATGCCTTGCGCAATGACTGTTGTTTCTTCTATACTGGCATGTTCATGTCCAGCATTGGTCGCACATTTCCCAGTCTGTGCCTGAACCACAATGTCATCATCTTCTAACTATGTTTCACTTCCCTTTCTGGATAAATCAGTAGAGTCACTACCAATAGTTAAATCGTCGCTAAAATCAATCACACAACTCTTAATTGGCTTTACTCCTAGCCTTTCACCTTGAGCAGTAACATCAATGGTTCTATCTACTCGGGTCTTTACTTCATCAATTCCAACAGTTGATTGAGCAATATTAACTATTTCGACAATGGTCACCCCTTCCAATGACCCTAGAAACCCTTCGATTAAAGCCAGAGTTGTATTATTTTTAGCTAAATTAACAGCAAAGGAATCCATACTCATTAGATCAGTATTCATCTCACGCGTATAATTCGGCGAATAGAATAAATATGATATAGTAATGGATGAGAATTGAAAGAAAAATACACCTTGTTGTTTACCAGTAGCACCCAAAACATTAGTCATTGAGCCATATTCTCCAGTCGAGGGTAACCCTACTTCCTCTTCTCAAATAACAGAATCGCCAGTCTCATATCGATCCCTCTCTTAACCCGCATTATTACCAGTCCCATAGCCAATGATTTCCTTAACTTGAACTAAATCCTCATGCGTTTCTCCGCCTTGAATTTTCTTAACTTGAACCACACCCTCGGGAGCTTCTTCTTCTCGAACCTCCTCAACCAAGATCACGTTATCACAAGTTTCCTTACCACGAACCTCGTCAACTTGAACCTCCTCAATAAGAGCCCCATCTACTTGAATCCCCTGATCTTGATCCATTTCATGACCAACAGATTGTTGTAATGTTAGTTGCCTAAAACACTTAGATGTTTGCGTGCTTGGAACACCTTCACTCGTACTGACAGAGGATTTCCTCGCAACTCCTTCAGACCTTTATTTTTTTAGTGGCACGACAATGATAGGCATCTCCTCCTCATTGGCCTCCAGCACAACATTCACTGTCTGAGAGGACTCACCCTCTATGACTGTATTTTGTCTGCTTCACCAATAAACTCTTAAACCCTCTGAAGATACAATTGTCGGGAAGCAATCGAAGTGTCTCATCCTTTCTCCCAACAATCACATTTGTCCTCTTGCTCGTTGATTTCTTTACAAAGCTCTTTAAACCAACGAGTTATGTTTTCTAGTACCTCATATACTGAGGCGAAGGACGCCCCATACGACATCGTTCGGGAAAACCAAACTCCCCCAACCCATTGAGAAAAACTCGAGCATGAGTTTCTAAAAAATGATTATAGTTATCCACCAATGACATAGCAATATCCACATATATGTATTCTTGAGGAGTACATTGATCATATCCAAACTGTCGTGCCAATTATCGAGGATTATACACCTTGCACAAGTCCCCCCCTTCTTTAATCAAAGGCAGAAAACTAAGAGTGATGGTTATAAATGGTAATAACTTCACATTTGAATACCTCTTCTTTCCTCGAGCAACTACAATATCATTGTCAAGATACATTACGCCCTTCAGCATGCCATGAACATGAGCAATGTAAGGACGTGCCACAAAAACAAGGCTATTGTCAATATGTGTATGTAATGTGGAAGACGGTGGAAGGCCAAACTAGCGACTTGACCAAATCACCCTATCATCCATTACTAGCAACTTGGGCAAATGATGATAACCCTTAAAACGCTCGAACAAAAAGAGCTACAAAAATGAAGCCGCTACATGAGAATTAATCTATTGTGCCCATAATCTTCTGAAAATAAATCCAAACGGTAAAACAAAGTCCCAAAAAAGGGTATTGCATATGGCAAAGCTATGCCTCGAGACAGCTTTACAGCGATTCCTGCCAAATGGTAAAATAAAGTCCCCATAATCTCGTTAACCAGCATAAAAGATAGGCTGCTAAGTTCGAATCTCGCCCAAACAATGGCCCATTATTCTCCAATCGCTCTGCCATTCCATTCGCTACCTTTTGGATATCCTTAAAATTACATCAACTCCATGATCCAAAAGTGCATTTCTTTCCACCATCGGAACATTTAGGCTTAACAACACCACCAGCCCCACAAATAGTACCATATGTCTTCGATCAAGAGCGCGTTGCCTTTAGCTCCTCAATCAAGGCCTCCTCGTCCTAAAAAAACCCTAAATTTACAGGATTCTCTTGCCCTTACACTGGCAGCCCATACAAGTGCACAACATCTTCAATCATGGGCCCAAAATTTCCCCACAAAGACAAGAAGGTATGAGTAGATGCATTCCAATGCAAAATCATTAACTCTAAGTCACTCTCATCACGCGCCACATCAAACTTTTGGAAAATCCTAATCGCATATTAAATCCTTGTATTCTTCAAATGCTGAACATACGCTGACACCGATAAAATGTACGATGTCCACTCAGCCCACAAATAACTGGGGCCCAAATTGGTTTTGAAGTCAATGAATGAATAAGGGTAAAACTGTTGTTCGATGTTAAAATGAACGGTTTCCCCAGTGGGAATTGAAGACACCTGAGCCAACTCATTTTCTTCCTTTATCACCATCATTCTCGCATTAAAACGTTCATCTTCTGCACTCAGCATATCACTGTACTAATATGCCCTAACCCAGAAAAAATATTTCTTCCCAAAGTATGGTGACTTGAACCATTATGATTTTGGTGGTCATGGCACAACTGCATCATCTTTTAATAATTCATTCTTCGTCATAGTTTACTATTTGAATCAAACACAATGGTTTATTCGGCTAAGGATTTGCACAAGTTCTACACAAGAAATGTAAAAAATCTCTCATTCACTACTCTGCTATCTCCGGAAAATTTCTCACTCAAGCAAATTAACAAACATTGTATTTTAAGTGTAGCTATATATAGCCGGCACAAGTGTAGCTATATATATGCACACATTTTCATATGCAATGAAAATTAACACATTATGTATATAGTTGTTATATAGACTCAAATGTCACCTGATTATAGCTATGCCATCGTTGCATTAAATACTTACCTAAAAAATTGGCGATGTTATCATTACGTATGTCAAATCAACCATCACAATGTTTCCCAAAAATATATTTCCATATAATTATGCCATCCTTTAAAAGAAAAATACCATTCCCAACAGATACAACGATAAAGATTGATAAAACGGTATCGTATCTAAGCGCGCCTCTTTAGTTGACCAAATGCATGAGTCATTTCTTTTCTCTCTTTTCCCTCAAAATATTTTAAAATATGTGTTATTTTAGATATTTTATTCAAGGAAGGATCCAATACAAAACACTCATGCAGGGGGACTAAATGTAGGAGTCTCTTGTACACGTGGCACTCACTTAAGACATGTGTCACCTTATCTTACTTCAACATATCTTTTCCTCGAGAAGCTTAAGTAGGAAGAGCTTTCTCAACGTAACCGCTCGACGGGGGATGTCTCATGAGTGATTGGATTGGAGGTTCGAGTTCGTAATCTAGCCTCCTTAAGGCCTAGATGAGAAGGTAAAGATCGACTAAGCATTTAATAAAAATAAGACATGCATTTATTATTTGATCAGATCTCTCTAATCGAGGCTACCTATCGCCACCTAAAGTAGGCGCATCTTCACCCACGCAACATCGATAGGTCCGCTATCCCATGAAGCAGTAATCATTTTAGACTGGTTAAAAGTCTTTAACTGGTCAAGGGAACGGAGCTCGAGTTTACACAATGGGTAAAGAGCTTCCTCGATGGAGCCTATAAATAGCCTCATCTCGGTGCCTTAAAGACTAATCATTCCTGCCTTTACTACCACCTAGTTCCATTATTTCCCTCTCTAAACCAATTATTTGGTGAGCTTTCTCTTTAATGAAGTGATTAACTCCTCTCCTTTATTTTGATTAACGACCCTAAAGAAAGAACCCCAACAATTATACTTAGTGGAAGATCAAAAGTTATACACATCAAATATAGGAGTAAATGTTAAAATAAATAAATATAATTTTTAATTTAAAATATTACAATATTGTCAAAAACAGAATGTAAAAATGATTGGAAAACTTTTCAATTATATGACATGTACGGCTCTCAAAAAAACATTCCTTTAAATTGTAAATATTTTTTAGAGAATATGTTGCTACAACTTATATCTATGTGTGATAGGGGTGAGAAACTAAAAGGGTATAAGTTATGCTTGATGTTCGCCTAGGGGTACAAAAATAGTGATTAAAATTAACTCCTTAGGACGGCTAAGGTTTTACCTATCGCAAGCGTACGAATTGTATTATAGTATAGTTCGGCTTGAGAAAGGTTATCGATCCCACAAAGACTAAGTCGTATTCTGAATTATCATAAAATAATACACTTAAATTTCTATAAAAATATGATTTGTCGTTTTGTAATTGATTAACTAATTAACTAATAAAGTAGTGAAGATAGATTAAGACAAGAACAATAGAAATAAAATCTAGGCTTTCCATACTCCACTACTAACTGTAAAAAATAATTCTCTCTTTGATTAATTGCAAGAGGTTAATCCATAACTATGAATCAGGTCTTACCGCAAATAGTCGAATACGACCCCAAAAAGGATACCGCCAACTGGATTCGCTACAACCCATCTCCGGATATAGTATAACTAGTGCATGCTATTTATTTTACTCTAATCTACTCCTCCTGCATGAAATTAAACTAAAGCATGTCTATATAACCTCGCTGATGCATGACCTGTGTAAACCTAGGGTTTCAAGTGTTAAATACCATTGTGTAGAAAATCATGAATTAAACATACGAGTTCTAACCCATAGTGAATAACCATGATTGAGTAAGAAAATATATTCATTCAATCTAAGATAATAGTTTAGAACAAATATAAGATCTTGTGTCAAGAATAAAAACGGTTACAGATCTACAACAATCATCACAGTATGGTCACAACTTCCCCTCGTTACAATTGAAAACAAATTAAGAACTACATTACTTGGCTAATGTTATACTAGAAAACCCTAGATACCGAATTAGTTGCTCATGGTATAAGGAGACTGCATCGTTGATGTAGAAACGCCCTCCATAATCTTCTTCTCCAGATCTCTAGGTCTTGAATGGCTCCCTCATTTGAATGATATGAATCTCCAGAGAAAGTGCTCTAGAAATTATGTGAATTGAAGCTTTAAAATAATGTGAAGAGAAGTTCCCAAAATCTGTAGCAGACCTTGGTATTTATAGACAAAGCTAAGGGAAATCCTAACTTACGTTAGACTCCTATTGAGAATAGGATTCCCCTTTGGTATGATTTCCTTCCAAACTGAGTCAAACCCTTCAATATGAAGTATAATAAGTCTAAAACATGTGCTTAGAAGTGGTCTGGTCGAACTCAAAGTCATCCAGGTCAAAACGGATCAATTCAAGTCAAACTAGGATTTCTGTCCGATTCTGAAATTTTCAGCTTTTTCTGCAGACACGTCTCACTCTTTTGATCATAACTGGAGCTACACATATTATATGGAAGCATGTAATAACTTTTTAGAAATTTGACTTTAAGCTCTTGATGTTAGGGTCAATAATCACTCCATTTGAACCTATTTTTACTGAGATATGGCCTTCCAAAGTTGACTAAATATTTGTGCTGAAAACCCCCCTACGCATGGTGCGTAGGCTAGGCCTACACATGGTGCAATCATGCATAGGTGATGCGTCAAAACATTAATTTCTAGCCACTTTTACCTATTGGAAGCATAGGTCATGTGTAGCAAAACCCTCGGAACCAATATTTCTTGGGAATAGTGTCATTTGAACCCCCTCGACTCCCTTGGTATGATTCTTGAAGTTGTGACTCAAAAAATGACATTTATGCCCTCCAGGAGACATTTTTCTCTTGAAAATACCTCTTTTGCTATATTTTTGAATAGACACAAGCACTTCTCTAGTTAATTCACCAAAGTTAGCTCATAATCTTCATTACGCTCCTGAAACACGCTTAGACACACAAACGACATAAAAATACCATATAATGGAATGTAAAGATGTAATAACAGCAATATAAATTCCTAAAATGGACAACATTCGGCACCTATCAATGCTCTTTATAACCTTTACATAATTAATAATCATTATAACAGTAATAATAATAATAGTAAGTAAATTTAGTGGGATGTTTAAAAGTTAGACACATTAATATAGGAGTTAATGCTAAAATAAATAAATATAATTTTTAATTTAAAATATAATAATAGTGTTTGGAAATATTCCTAGGGCCTCACACTTTTAGAATAGTTATAGACTTGAAAGTAGTATACACTTTTAATTATCAAAAAATGAAAAAAAAAGTAGTAGTATACATTGTACATTGTTAACGGTAGTAATAGTAATAATTATATACATTAATAATAGTAATAATAATAGTAATAACTATACTTAGGGGAAGATCAAAAGTTAGACACATCAAATATAAGAGTAAATGTTAAAATAAATAAATATAATTTTTAATTTAAAATATTGCAATAGTGTCAAAAACAAAATGTAAAAATAATTGGCAGATGTAAAGGGGGATTCGCATTGATATACTCCACGAATCCAAAGGTCTGACAAAGGAAAGTTGGAAAAGGTCAACAAGGTGTAAAGGGGGATTCGCGTTGATATAATCCGCAAATCCATGGGTCCGACAAAGGAAAGTTGAAAAAAGGCCTATAGGGTATCTATGGATGAGATTGGATACGCGATAAAACTCTACAAAAAGAAAATCATTGAGGGTTGACAAAGGGGGTCATAGCCAAAAGTGAACATCACGACCCTATGAGCTTATCACGTAGGGAGTACTATTTGACAAGCCTAAGGAAATACTTTGAGATGGTGAATGGTGGGTTACGACCTCATTTATCAAAATCACTCAAAGTAAAGTACTTGGAATGCGTCAAATAATGCTAAGGGTCATGTAAATAGAAAATATGCATAAAGGACATGAACCAGGAAACTATGACATCAAATGAAGGAATCCGCAAAAAATAACCTCCTGATATTGCGGGATGGTAAGGTCGCGGATTGATAATGTCGTGAATTGAATATCGCAACCTCGGTAAATTATAGAGGCCACCCACGGATCTACATCACGAATAATCATGCTGACGTGATAATAACTTATGCCTGAACCAGTGCCTATAAATAAGGGATCAGTGACTCAATAAAGAGGACTTTTCAGAGACATAGAGAGAGATATTCTTAAAGAGAGAAAGAGTGATTCCTAGATGTTTCATTGTGTAATTGCTCTTCTCTTCCCTTCTCTTTCTATAATTATGTAATCATCAAAGGCATTCAATAAAGATATTATTTTTAGCGAGTATTAGAGTGTGTATATACTATTTCCAAATCACATTAAATTCGAACCCCAACATTAAGGCGACTCTACTGGGGAGGAAATGTCATCTACACAAGTTAATCCTTAAAAAAATCACCAGAGAGAACGTCCACCTACCCGACATGCTGAGTAAACTGAAGAACAAGAAGATGAGCCAATTCAAGAATCTGAACCAGCTCCGCCAGCACAAAAGTAGCACTGTTGTGCAACTACAAGAGACGCGTAGATAGAGGTTCCTTTGGTAGAAAATCCAGCACCAAAAACATTAGAAGTATCACCAGTTTTGCTACAAGCTTTGCTCAGCATCCAAGAGACTCAAAAGACTCTTATTGCCATGATGGAAGCCTCTCAGGCAGCAACACCATGCTCAGAAGTACCACAAACTGAAAATCGAGCTCTGTAAAAAACCGCTACACAAGAAGCTTCACGAGAGGTGCCCCATGTACAAACAGAGTCACAAGAGAATGAGATCTATATCACCAGGGATCAACTGCGAGCCATTTTAAGTAAAAATATTGATGAGGAAGAAGTTGAGATATCACCACCATATCATCCAAGTATCATGGCCTTGTCGTATCTTGAGGATTATGTTGCACCAAGTTTTTAGCAATTCGATGGCAGAGAAGGGAACACAAGAAAACATGTTTCCAGATTCGTTGATGCTTTGGGGCCTCATAGAAATAAGGAGTACTTGAAACTTAGGGAATTCTCTAGACCCCTGATAGACACCTCATACACATGGTATATTAGCTTGTTTCCTGCCTTGGTAATAAGCTAGACAGATTTGGTGGTAAAATTTTACACAAAATTCTTCCAAGCAGATGAAGAGGTATCGATGCTCTTAGTCACCAGGCAAAGACAACGCCTTGGAGAAGAAGTCGCTGCTTAAGTTAGGAGATTTTATGAGACTGCTTTACAGTGCCATGAGCCTCTCTCTGAGCTTCAGTTAATCAAATCTTTCATAGAAGAAATGTTGCGTGAATATAGAGTGCCTTTGGTCAATCATGAGGTCAAAAAAATTTCAGCACTAGTAGATAATGCGTGAAGATTGGGAGAGGTCCTAGCACTTCCGACATAGCATTACCATGAGGCGAGTAGTGATGGTGGTAGATACACAAAATGAGAGGACAAGGGGAGACCGTGGGGATCGTACCAAAAAATCTGAGCCACCTCCTTGGCCTTTTGGTGAAAAAAAAGCAATTGCCTTGCTTAATCAGTGGATTGCTGACGAAGTTATAACACTACCCACCATCCAAAGGATGCCAACAAGGGATGAAAATATGAGGAGTAATTACTGCCATTATCACAGGTCCATTTAACATTCCTTAACAGGGTGTTGGGCATTTCGCAGGTTAGTGCACAAAAAGATAGCGTCAGGAGCCCTTTATGTGGCTAAAAACGTGGCTAATGAGCCTTTTCCAGCACACGTGGCAGTAGTAAGTGCTCATAATAATATTGAAATGGTGAGTGCTGACAAGTGCAAGAATGCTCCAGCTCGCGAAATAAAGGTGTCCACTAAGTTTGAAGCTTTCTTTAATAAACTCCCAATTCAAGAGCATGTAAAAGAGTTTTTGAAAGAACAGACGATCACTGCTCTTAATCATACTATTATTATCCCACGGCAGGCAAAGGCTATAAGAGAAATTACATTCTCGTAGAATGATAGGCAAGTCTTGTTTCCTCACAACCGACCCTTGTATGTACCTGCTACGGTTAATGGTCGCGAAATGAAACGAGTTTTTCTGGATAGTGGAACATCTGTCAATTTAGTACCCCTCCCGACCCTACAAATGATTAATTTTCCTAAAAGTAAGACCGTGACCCATGCTATCTCAGTTATCGATTTCAATGGAGACCAACAATCGACTATGGGTTTCGTGACATTGGATCTCAAGGTTGCGAAGATCAGGGCTCCCACTAAGTTTCATGTCATTAAAGGTGAGCCCTCATATCAACTACTACTAGGAAGATCATGGTTACATGCATATGGCATACTACTTTCATCATATCATCAAGTGATGAAAGCCAACTAGGGAGAAGACATAATAACACTTAAAGCTACCATTAACCCCTTCGGTGCTTCTGAGGTTCACTTCACAAATGCAATTTACTTTTCTAAATACGGATAAGAAGGTGGTCTGGGTGTCTATGCCACACCTTTACCAAAATGGGAAAAATTGGAAGCTGAAGGTATGCATAAAAGAAAATCAAAGGAGGTGAGTTGGTCGCTAGTAAAAATGCCCGATGGACGTGAAGTATACAAGTTGTGATGGGGTTGGGGGTCAGAGGCCTGTACAATTGGCACTGGCCCTGAGACATCAAAATCAAATTCGCGACCAGAGCATGGCTTATGCGAAGTTGACATTAGAGATGGAATCATTCTGCGACCAACCTTCATAAATCATAGTCTAAGCATAGAAACCAAAGAATACTTGGTAAGTCTGCTCAAGGAGTATCGAGATGTATTTGCCTGGGAGTACGGCCAAATGTTAGAGCTCAGTACTGGACTAGTTAGTCATCATCTTAATGTGCACTCGGCGTCAAAACCAAAGAAGCAAAAACAACGGGTATTTCACCCAGACTTGGAAATACAGATCAAAGTAGAGGTGGAAAAATTGTTGAAAACAGGTTTTATTAAACCTACTCAGCATCCAACATGGCTCATAAATATAGTACTTATGAAGAACAAGAGTGGGCAGATTCGAGTTTGCGTGGATTACCATGATCTCAACAAGGCCTATCCAAAATATGATTTTCCTCTGCCCAACATTGATATTATGGTGGATGCGACTGCAGAGCATGAGATGTTTTCACTTATGGATGGTTTCAATGGCTGCAATCATATCAAAATGACACCATAAGATGCTGAGAAAATAACATTTCGAACCCCAATGGGAAATTTCCATTACACAGTAATGCCATTTGGACTAAAAAATGCCAGAGCTACATATCAGCGTGCCATGACAGCCATTTTTCACGATTTGGTGCACAAGAAAGTGTAAGATTATGTGGATGATTTGGTGATCAAGTCCAAAGTAATACATAATCATGTGGATAATTTAAGGAAGGTGTTGCAACGATACCGTGAGTACAATTTAAAGATGAATCCTTTGAAGTGTGCTTTTGGAGTTCCAAAACGAAATTTTTTAGGATACGTTATACATCGACAGGGAATAGACTTGGACCCTATGAAGGCTAGAGCAGTGTTAGAAATGGCACCTCCAAAGACTCGCAAGTTGCTGAAAACATTTTTAGGAAAAATTTCATATCTGAGAAGATTTATTCCAACACTGGCAGAAGTCACTCACCCACTCATGCAATTGCTAAAGGAAAAAACTAAATATAATTAGGGGAAGGAAGAACAAGAGGCTTTAGAAAAATAAAGCAGATTTTGACATCTCCAAAAATAATGATGGCACCACAATCAGGAAAACCACTGATAATGTATCTCACCTCTACCAGTAAGTCGATATAAACACTATTGTCTCAGTATATTATACTAGTCGCGTGCTCAGAGGGCCTGAGTCGCGGTACACATCCTTAGAAAAACATTGTTTGGCTTTGGTATTTGTGACTCAGAAATTTTGACATTATCTATTAGCTCATTCTGAGTGGAAGAACAACACGCTGACTATTAACATTATCTGAGTACGAGATCACATGCTCTAGGCCAAAGGCAGTGAAAAATCAGGCGTGGTCAGATCTATTAGCTTTATTTCCAGGAGGTTTTGAGCCCAAAGGTGAGGAAGTAGGAATGGTGGGAAGCACAGAGTACACGTTGGAATTCGATGGCTCTTCCACATATCAAGGAGGAGGAGTTGGTTTTATGTTAAGAAATGAGGAAACAAAGGAAGAGGTGGTGATGGTCTACAAGCTTGACTTTCCTTGCACCAACAACATAGCATAATATGAAGGTTTGACACTAGGGTACAAATAGCCCAACAATTGAAGGTAAAGGTTCTCCATGTGAAAGGGGATTCAAAACTTGTCATAAAGCAAGTTAAGGGGAAGGGGGAGTATGATATGAATGAACCCCATCTTGTGCCTTACAGAACTTTTATTAGACAGATGTCGGGAACTTTTGAGTCTGTAAGTTTTTAACATGAGCCACGAGAAAGAAATAGACATTCTGATGCGTTAGCAACATTGGGTTCGCAACTACAGTTTCAAGGGATAGCTCCAATTTGCAAATACTGCGAAGAACTAGTTCGATAATTAGTCATGAAGCAGAGCCACAACCTTATTCACACTGGAGAAGGGATATAGTTCAAGCCTTGATTAGTAATGACAATACTACCCTGAGGCGGAGATATTAAATCATAAAGGGAACATTTTATCATAAGGCCGTAGAGGGGATGCTAGCTAAATGTGTACCAATAAAGGAAGCACAAAGGCATTTGCACAAAGCTTATAAGAAAATATACGGACAAGTGGATATAAGTCTTTACCAAAGTATACAGCGAGAATGATACTTTTGGCCAAGTATGAAAAATGATGCCACAGAATTGCAAAGCAAGTTTCAGAGTTGCAATACTTACCCATCCGTGAATGAGGGGAACTTCGCGGATATTATTGACTGGCAGGATAAGTATGTGTTTTATCTAAAGGAGGGAATTCTACCTGAAAAGGACAAGTCGCGGTTTAAAAGACTAGCTTCGCGGTATGTTTTTCATGATGGGAAGTTTCAAAAAAGCTTTGAAGGGAGGCTGCTGAGATGCATTAGCGAAGAGGAAGTAGGAGAAGTGTTAAGGCAAACTCATGAGTTTGGACATCAGGGCTAAAGAAAAGTATTTTAGCAACTTTTGTTATCCGGATATTATTGGCCAACAATGGAAAAAGATACGGGAGATTTTGTCAGAAAATGTTATACCTGTCAATTACATGGATACCTTATTCATGCCCTAGCAGCAGAGCTACACAGCTTGTCCACCCCTTGGCCTGTTCACACCTGGGCCTTGGATATAATTGTGTCAGTCACACCACATGTTTATGGGCATGTGTGGGTATTAGTTGCAACTGAATTGTTTACAAAATAGGTAGAAACTATTCCACTACGACGAACGACAACTGACAATGTGGTCAAGTTCATAAAATAAAACATTATTTACCGATTTGGAATACCAAAAGTTATATTTTTAGATAATGGGACTCCTTTTGTCAACGCTAAAGTCACGGATCTGCTTGAAAGATATTCAGTAATTCATCACAAGCCAACACCATACTACCCTAAAGGGAATGGACATGCAGAAGCTTCAAACAAAGCTTTGATCAAAATATTGAGTCGTTTGGTGCATGATAATCAGAAGAAGTGGATGGAAGAGCTTCCCATAGCTTTATGGGCACACCAAACATCCTACCGTACATCTACAGGAATGGCCCCATATGCCTTAGTCTATGGGGCAGAGACAGTATTACCACTAGAGATAGAAATCGCGGCTAAGACATTAGTTGTGGATAGCAAACTGAAGGAAATGATGTTACAAGTGGAGAGTCTGGAAAAGAAAAGGGATGAAATATTCATGAACCAAAAGGCTTACAATCACCAACAGGTAAAAGGGTACAACAGGAAAGTGCGATGTCGTTGGTTCAAAGAAGAGGATAGGGTGTTGAAGACAGTGCCAGCACTAATGAGGGGACGAAGGTGAGAAAATTTGAAGCAAAATGGGAAGGCCCTTATATAGTCATCAATGAAAACAGTAGTGGATATTATAGATTGGAGTATGAGATTACTTGGGAAAAAACAAGTTCGCTCAACATGAAATGGATAAAATTGTACCAATCTTAAAAAAAATAATGATACGTACACTGTTGTATTGATCAAAAGTCAACAAGGATGATGATAAATGCGGGACAATATGGTTAAAAATTCACAAAATATGTTTACAAATCATGTGTATAAAAAAAATCATGTGTACAACCATCTCTAGTACAAGTCTTTACCAACAGGAGAAGAGACATGAAGGCTCTCATGCTCTTCTTTTAGCTCGCGAGAACGAGTATAGTGATCCACGAAATCTTTTAATTTTTGATTGGCTTCTTCCGCAGCAACCAGTTGCGCTTTAGACTCTTCAACCTTCGCGACACTCGCTTGATACTCATCATGAGCTTTCACTTCAGCACAAAGTTTGACATGAAGACGTTGTACCTGTTCCAAGCGAGTTTCCTACCAAGATATATCAATTTTCATGTTTTTCCAATATTTAATCCGAGCAACTAAGAGATAAAGCCTCTGGGGGTAAGGTTTTGAATAGAAGTAGATATCAGAGAAGTAAAAGTCTCCGCGATAATATAAAGAAAAGTTGGTTGAAGAAGTGGGTCATAAAGCTCTATGCATGCAAAAGTTTCTGGATGATGGCTGTGAACACGATCTAAATTGGCCATGTCATAAGGATAACATAAAAGTTCATGCCAATACACGAATCCCTGATTAGGAGGATTTGGCATTGCTAGTATTGATGATGACCCTGGAACTAATTGATGCTGAGCCAAAAATGGTGAGCTTGTACTCTGAAGAGGATGGATTGAAGGAATTTGCTAAAATAGATGTGTTTGAGATGGTTGGAGAGTTTGCATATGTGATTGTTGAGGATGAAAATGAAGGAAAAAGGATTCAGAATTAGGGAAGGAAAGATTATGTAAAATATTTCGCAGTGAGGAGAACTCATTGAAGGTTGCATCATTAAGTAGGGTTTCAGGGTTTTGAAGTGCGGATTCTGGAAATATTGGGCCATGAAGATCATCACCCGCGACATGAGCAGACTCACTAGTTGTTTGAAATCCAGAGTTCCTGTTCAAATTGCTTGCAACAAGAGCGGAATCATCAGTACAAAAATCTCTATTTAAAGCCATACTTACGGATACTTGTTCTTAACTGACAAAGGCAAAAGATTGACCTTGATTAGTAATAAACTCGCGATCTGTGCGAATGGAGGACTCAAAAACTGTCTCAATATCACTAACAGGACCTCCAAAGAGTGATATTTGAATTCATGCCCCATCTTCTAAAGTAACAGCTATCTCTATAGTGATATCACCCCGAGAAGTTGTATGTGCCGAGTATCTGAGTCCTCACTATCAGTCGTCTCAAGCATTGCATCACTATCAAGGTTTGAAACTAGAGGATTGGTCACCTCCACGATATCATCCTCTGGATTGGGGTTGGCATCATTTCCTTTATGGGTCTCTGCCACTCTCGCGGTTTCATCTCCTCGGTTTGAATTTCTGTCGCGAGAAGTGCAGTTGTGTCCACGGTATAGACATTCTTAACTGTTTCTATAAATTATATATGGAGATTTGTGTTTTCAACAGTTTGAGTACCCTTACGAAGGATTCTATTTCCATCATTATAAATATACTATGCGGGGTCATCGTGGATAAGAGTAGAGATGGAGAGATTATCCTCTTCGCCTGAGTCATCCAAAATGACTCTTCTTGTGGATCTATGGGGATCTTATGGCTTCTCATTTCCATGATCTAGAAAATCCGAAAGGATAACAGCTACCTCGCGATCTGAGGCATCAATAGAAAGATCAGTGTCTTGGTTTACGGAATGGCCTGACAAGGTAGTACCTTCTGTGGTCTCGCAGCCAGAAGCATTGTAAAAAAAAAAACTAAGCAGAAGGAAAGAACAATCAAGGAAAGTTCGAAGCCATGAATTTTTTACGTGAGAATAAAAGATCTAAAGCCTAAATGTCCCCTACGGCCTATACAACGGTATCAAGTAAGAACTTTCTCTTACTAGGTGAGGAAGAAGCAGCATGGACTTGTCTTCCTTTTTGTGGAGATCTAACCTTTTGTGGAAACCCCTCCCTTCGCGGAGAAGCGACATTGTAGCCCAAAGCATTGTGGTCTGGGGCCTCATCTTGGTCATCCTGGGAAATGGTAGGATCAACTTCAAATGTATCATGAGAAGGGATTGAAGTATGAAGATTCGACCTCTTTTTTCCAGAGTCCTCATCTTGATCATCCTAGGAAATGGTAAGATCGGTTTTGAATGTATCATGAGAAGGGACAGAAGTATGAAGATCCGACCTCTTTTTGCGAATTAATGGAATTTCGTCTACCTCATCATCTAGAATTGATGATTCAATTGCGGAGGCTAATATTTGAGCTTTCTGGGTATCTCTTCTTTGAGAAAGAGAGATGTAATCCAAGGAAACAGAAGTGTCCTTTCGTTGAAATAAAGGAATGCTATCCAATTCATCACCCGAAAGAGGAACACATGCATTGTGGGTTGTTTTCGCAGAATAGTTCGCGGATTGCTAAGAAAAAAAAAAGCTATGAAATGAGGAAATGAATAACGATGAAAAGGATAGAGGAACAATGGGAGATGTTCTTACCAATCTCTTATAGATGGGTTCCTCATGGCTAGATACAGAGACAGGAATTTCAACGCGCTCTGAGCGTTTTCTCTTGGGTGTAGGGGGAGGAAGTTTTGCCTTGCCCTTAAGATCTTTTGAGGTCTTCTTTTTCTTAGGAGGAGGATTTGAAGGCTCTGGTACTTCATAACGCTCCTTGTGATGGTCATAAGACTCGAGTGCTAGCTTGCTATAAAAGCCGCGAGAACCATGAGGTTTATGAATTTTCAAAGAAGAATCGCCATAATATATATTCACTGGTTTTATGGTTACAGGTGGCTCCATCATGAAGGTCTGAAAATTGGTGGTCACTTCAAGCCATAAATCAACATAGGCTGAGGTCCAGCCTCCTAAGCATGATCTCAGAGGAATGTGTATCACAAAGGAAAACTGTTTCTGTGTTTTCTCATATTCCTCGTAAAACCTTTTAGCACATCATCATAAGTGGCATGAGAATCTTCCTTATGGGCAACATACACAGGAACAACCTAGTCAAAGCCCAACTGACAGGCAACTCGTGATGGGTTGTAGACTATGACCCATGAGAAATACTCGTCAAAAATAGGGAGTTGGCACTCAAAAGAGGTGACCGCGGAAAACAACTCTTCTTGAGAATAATACTCATAAGAAGTAAAAATCTCATCCTTATAAAAAATGGGAAAATGAATGTCTTCTAACGGAGCAGTGTAAGGTCTCCAAGAAAAATGATGGCTAACATCAATAAAAGTTTCAAGCCTTCTAGTAGAGAATAGGCCTGACCAACGTGCAACTCGAGACTTGAGAAGAGGAGGATGGGTAGCCTCTGGTTCTGGGAGGGGTGTAGAAATATCTAGGGGCTTTGGAGCGTATTTGGGGAATCTCTCAAAAATAAAAAGCATCAAAAATAGACACGGAACATGTGTACTAATGTCATACCTCCCCATGGATCTAGAAAAATCAGTGGCAAGAATGTCCAACTGAGAATAAAGAGTGTCGAGAAAGATGGGAGCCAAAGGTATTTGGATACCCCGCGATAAGATAGAAGCCATCAAGAAAACCATCTTGTTGGGACCATCTTTAGGACGCCCTTGAAAGATATAACGATCTAGCCAATAGGCCAAGAAACCCGTTAATTCAAATTCCCCGTTGAATTCTGGGCCGGGTATTCTTTTACAATCTTGGTCGCGGAGAAGAGGAAACTTTTGTTCATACTCCACAAAGAAGTGAGACACCAATTTGAGTACTTTAGTTTGGCACTTTTGATAATTGGAGCATCAGCAAGAATGGCACCATTTTTAAAATGGTTCCCTCGTTTTACGGCTCAATCTTGAAGATGAAGGTGAATCCGTTGATCTTCCTCATCAAACGGGCAAGCATCTTGGGGTCGCGAATCGAAAGCTGGAAGTCTAAAAAGCATGTAGACATCCTCTGAAGTAGGAGTAAACTCCCCCCAAGCCACCAGAAAAGTATGAGAGGAAGGGCTCTATCGCGAGGCCAGAAAAGTAAGTGCATCAGCGTCGCGGCAAATTGATAAATCTGAAAAAAGTTCAATCGATTCTAGCAAGCCAGCCCTTCTCAGTGTCTCGCGATGTCTCTCTTGCTCAAGAATATGGCTGGACCACATCTTCCAGTAAGTAATGGGAGAGACATGACCTTCGTATTCAACAAAATAAAAAGGAACATCTCCTCTTTCGATGAGCAAACGCGGGAGAGAAGACAGTGGAATAATGGCCAAAGGAATTTCACCATCAATACGAATGAGCATAGGATCTTCGGCTATCCCCCGCGGGAGGAAGGTTTACAATAGAAGACCAGAAGCTATCATGTGAAGCCTAAAAGAATGGAGGTTTCCTCCATTCCGCTGGCAATGGAACAATCCCAGAGGGAGGAGCTAAAAGCTTGGGAGTGGAAGAGAAAGACTTTGTCATAAGAATAATCAAAGAATGGAAGTCAAGGTTGAGGATTAGGTACCGCAAAGTAAAGAAGAAGGTACATGTACAAAAGTATTGGTGTATGTGAAAAATATATGACAAGATAAATTAGGGAAAGAGGGAAGAAAAAATAAGAGGATACAGTGGAGAAAGTAGGAAAAATGGAAGAAATGAAGTAAGAAAAGTATATCTATGGGTGGAGGCACAAATTTCTAGGAGGTGCATTAAATGTCCGCGGTAGCCGAACCGACACCAAGGTTGCCGCAAAATAGGGTGTTGCGGATCATGATCAAGGATGAATTTTGGTAAAGCAGGGACATATTTCAAAAGGGAAGAATGAGGAGAGTCATAAAAATGGTCCAAAAGGCTAAAATAAGGTATGTCAAAATGCATATATAAAAGTGCTCCCGCGAAACTTAAAAGTGGTTTTGGTGGTTTACTCTTTAGTACTGGCTAAGTACTAAATTGTAAAAGGGAAAAATGTAAAGGGGAATTCACGTTGATATAATCCATGAATCCAATAGTCTGGCAAGGGAAAGTTGGAAAAAGGCCAACAGGGTGTAAAGGGGATTTGCATTGATATAATCTGCGAATCTAGGGGTCCGACAAGGGAAAGTTGAAAAAAGGCCAACAGGGTATCTCTGGATGAGATTGGATACGCGATAAAACTCTACAAAGAGGCAATCGTTGAGGGCTGACAAAGGGGGTCATAGCCAAAATTCAACCTCGCGACCCTATGAGCTTATCGCATAGGGAGTACTACTTGACTGGCCTAAGGAAATACTTTAAGATTGTGAATGGTGGGTCGCGTCCTCATTCATCAAAACCATTCAAAGTAAAGTACTTGGAATGCGTCAAATAATGCTCAGGGTCATGTAAATGGAAAATATGCATAAAGGACATGACTCGAGAAACTATGATATCAAATAAAGAAATC
Organism: Cornus suecica; assembly: GCA_963922005.1. Classification (NCBI taxonomy): domain Eukaryota; kingdom Viridiplantae; phylum Streptophyta; class Magnoliopsida; order Cornales; family Cornaceae; genus Cornus; species Cornus suecica. The sequence continues at coordinate 44,484,827 of OY998240.1, forward strand.
CGTGAAAAGTAACCTCCTGATATCGCGGGATGGTAAGGTCGCGGATTGGTAATGTCACAAATTGAATATCACGACCTAGGTAAATTATGGAGGCCACCTGCGGATCTACATCGCGAATAATCATGTTGACGTGGTAATAACTTATGCCTAAACCAGTGCCTATAAATAAGGGGTCAGTGACTTAAATAAAGAAGACTTTTCAGAGACTTAGAGAGAGAAATAGTGATTCATAGATCTTTTGTTTTGTAATAGCTCTTCTCTTCCCTTCTCTTTCTATAATTCTGTAATCATCAAAGACATTCAATAAATATATCATTTTTAGCGAGTATTAGAGTGTGTATATACTATTTCCAAATCACATTAAATCTGAACCCCAACAGCAGATTTTTCAATTATATGATATGTACGGCTCTCAAAAAAACGTTCCTTTAAATTGTAAATATTTTTTAGAGAAGATGTTGCTACAACTTATATGTATGTGTAATAGGGGTGAGAAACTAAAAGGGTATAAGTTATGCTCTTTATAACCTTTACATAATTAACAATCATTATAACAATAATAATAATAGTAATAATTATATTTAGTGGGAAGTTTAAAAGTTAGACACATTAATATAGGAGTGAATGTTAAAATAAATAAATATAATTTTTAATTTAAAATGTAATAATAGTGTTTGGAAATATTCCTAGAGCCTCACACTTTTAGAATAGTTATAGATAAATAGATAGATTATAGATTATAGATAGATATAGAGATATAGATGATGACAATAATAATATGGTAATAATGACATAGTGAGAAGTTCAAAGGTATTACCCATGAAACAACACCATGCATTTAATATTTAAAATGACATTATTTTTATTTTAGAAAAATAAAAATAAAAGTTTGGAAATATTCCAAGGCCATTAGACTTTTAGAATAGTTATAGATTATAGATATAGTAGTGTTCTCTTGCTCTCTTGGGAGCAAGATAAAATATACTCACTTTTAATATGAATCCTTAAATTTAATTCAAAGATCATATATTGAAACCACTAATTATTTTTATTTATTTCCTAGAATGAAAAGGTAGTTTATTTTTTAAAAGTTTATTTCAGTACCCTAATAGTACTACAAAGATAAACAAAATACAGGGCACTATTTTGTTTGAATTAATTGGATCATATGATCATGAAGTCCATCTAATACCACTAATTCTTTAAATTATATTAGTATTATTTTCTCTTATTAATAATTCTAATTAACCATTAAACTTATTTCTATTAGAGTAAATATAACTTCAAATGAATAAAATTAACTACAAGTTGAAACTGGGCCCATTTAAGACTGTTGGGCCCAACTCATATCAGGCCCGTTTAGCACAAACCCACGAAGGGAACCATCGACGCGGCCGAACAACCATCAAATCAAAGAGTTCCCACAAGTCAGGAGGTGAATCCCAACAATGCAGCAGCTAAGGCAAGACAAGGATCCGAAAATACCCTTACCGAAGAGGTTCCCAAGCATCAAACAGCTCTAGTGAAGGAACCTCCAAAGCACGGGATGACCTTCGGCGCTAAGCACGGATGCAAAACACGAAGTCAAAGGCCCCATCAAAGAACCCTGGAAGAGGCCTCCATGTCCTTTAGCCCTATTCTATAGCTTACTTGCTAAGCAAACTCCAAGGGCACTCTTGACATTAGATAGGGATAGTTATAATAGGACAAAAGATAACCACTAAGGTATCCTCCTAGAATAATGGGCCAAAAAGCCCACATCATCTTGTATATATATGGAAATAATTACCCCAATTAAGGTAACTGTTGTATAGAGAAACATTACATAATACAAATAAAAAATTTATACTCATACAATTGGCGCCGTCTGCGGGAAGCTAAGAATAAAAGCTTCAAAACATATCAACAATGGTGGACACTCGCACCAAAGAGTACGACCAACCTTCCAACACCAATTAGGCGACCTATTAGCAAGCGAGTGAGCTATTGACGCAGCAGGTGGAGGATCTGCAGAGGTAGAACCAAGAGCTCATTCGACGGCTGTCCGAGATGGAGTAGCAACACCAAGCTGCGCCGCCAGCCCCGCCGTAGGAGAACCACCCGGATGATACCACGAGAACCCAGGATGGGGGAGCCGTGGTAGAGTCGACGCACTCCAGGGAAGAAGTGCCACTAGCTAGACCCCTAGCAGATCTAGCGGCCGCTTCCCGGCGGAACCTCAAGCCGCGCAACTCATACCCGCACATTTAGCCGACGAGCTATTTGCAAGGGTCCAAAAAGAATTGGGGGAGCATATGAAGGGGCTCAGAGCGCAAACCCCAAAATATTTCGCGGTAGAGGCGATAGTCCAGCTCCTCAAAACCCCGTTCAGCCACGCCATAACGGAGAGAAGTACCCCAGAGAAGTTTGTGGTGCCCATCTTTACTCCATTCGATGGAATAAAAGACCCTCTAGATCACATCCGTCACTACTAGTAGAAGATGGTCCTATTCGTTCACAATGAAGCCCTAATGTGCTGGATGTTCCCTATCAGTTTGGACAACTCACTATATCGATACCATAGGGATTAATTGCTCACGACACAAATTAAAATTGATAAATAAATAAATATTCTAATAATTGTATATTAAATACATATTTTAAAACATACCTAAATAATCAATTTTGAGTGGGTCGAGACAGTCCTATTCATTCACAATGAAGCCATAATGTGGGGGATGTTCCCTATCAGTTTAGACAACTCATTATATCGATACCATAAGGGTTAATTGCTCGTGACCAAATTAAAATTCATAAACAAATAAATTGACGCCGGACATAATAAAAATTATTCTGCAGGCTAGTTGTAAATGCAGAAAAGTTACACAATAGATATTTGGTTAAAACTTTGGATCATTTCTCATTAATCAAAGTCATCTCTTTATACAAGTTGTGATAAATGGGTCAAGCCCATGTACCCAGGTTTATCAACCCCTTAAATCAAGGGATTTGATAAACCCTAACCTTATTTGGACTCTCCATACTATAATTGGATTACTTCTTGCCTTATGGACCACACTTTAGCTTCTAGAATTTTCCATGGGCCCATTGTTGTTTTCGGCCTGCTTGTTTTCAGCCCATCCGCCTTCCGGCCCATCGGTCTCTAGCCCATCCGTCGTCGGCCCATCAGTCCAGTGGCCCATCTATAATTGGGCCAAATATTTCAACCATTACACAGGCCCCTGAGGTTATGGGCTTGACATTCTTTCTAAAGCCCATGACCTAATAAATGTAAATACCTATGTATATATACACTAATAGTTTTTATGGGAAATGAGGATGATGAGTTGTCATGTCATCATTGTCTACTTAATGATATGCCAAAACGTGAGGCCATTACTCCCTTAAATCTCGCACCATGACGGCTTTGGCGTGCCTTTCGGACTTCGTGCAGCCTTTTTGGCTTCCTTCTCTCCTTCTATAAAAACCCCATTTTTCTTCACTTCTCATCACATTTCATACTTTGTAACTCTATATTCTTGTCTCTGCCTTCTTTAGCTCTTCATTACTGGGATTCGTTTCTTTGTCATTGCCGCCGTTCATTCCGTCGCTCATCTCAGATACCATAGAAACCTGCTGTTACTCAGAGCTTTTGTAACTCTTCTTTCGCCAACTAAGTAAGTCGATCGGTTTTCTTCCTTTCTTCTTTCTTTAATTTATCACCTTTACCTCCTTCTGTCTCTTCTACATTTCTGAACGTTATGTCCGATAGTGACGATACCCGGTCGGTAGAGGAAGTAGCTTTACCTTCTGCCTCTACTAGCAGTGACACTCCCCAGCCTGTTTCTAAAGGAACCAGAAAGACCACTCTCAAAAGTACTAACCTTCCGGGTTCCTCAGTGACCGGTCCTGCGAAATCCAAACCTTCTGAACCATTCGTAGTGGCCCCACTTAAGAGGACCCGACCTGAAGTGGACATCAAACACCTTCGGGCTGAGACCCATGTTCCCCAGGACGTTGATGTGTCCCCCTATCCTGGTTATCTAGACTTTACCCAGAGCCAGGGCCTAGCCCCCGGTAGCATTCTGCTATCGGCATCTCATCTTAGGGTTCTAAGGTTTCCTCTTCATCCCTTTTTTCACTATGTATTTTTCATGCTTGGGTTGCACCCTCTTCAACTGAACCCGAACAGCATTAGGATCATATCCATGCTACTGTTGTACAATAGGGATATGGATCTGAACTTAGGGTTGGCCGACCTCCTCCTTTGTTATTTTTTCCAAAATGCCAGAGCGAGTAGAGGTAGATACAACCTTTTCCCCTTTCACGGCCGCAACATCTGTACCGATACTGAAAAATCGGACAAGGGATGGAAAGAACGAATGGTAGTAGTGAGTGGCAAGTGGTCGTACCCTTTTTCTCGTATTTTCCCGATCCCCAACAAGTTCGGTCCCATTCGCCTGCCTGTCTACCGCCCCCTTCATAAGGCTTCTTGCCTCTGTGACCATTGTGACCTTCACCGGGGGGACTACGCCTTCAAATTTTTAGGTTATGAGGACAAGGATCTTCCCCTTACCTTTATAAAACAGCGGATAGGTCTCTTGAAAACTCATGTTTGGGGCAAGACCCGATCGGCTACTGACCTGCTGACCCTGGACAATCTTAAATCGATCTCTAACTTGGGCGCTGGTGTTGACAGGATGGACTTGCCTAACAAACCTATGTCCGCCAGAATCCCTCAAGTTCCCGAAGGGATTACGCTTGTTGATGCTGTGCCGCTGTCAACAGCACCGCCTTCGACTTCGGTGCCTCCTCCTGTTCAGAACCCGCCAGCGCCACTAGCGCAGAACCCATCGGTTCCTCCTCCACCTCCTGTCAATGCTCCGACTGTGAGGACCCGATCCAGTACAACTGGTGGAGTGGGTACTAAAAGGGCCAGGGCACAAGCCGAGAATGCTTCTTCAAGCAAGGCTCCTGCTGCCCCTGAATCATCCCAAGCTCTGATCCCTTGGGAGCCTAAGTTTCTATTGCCAGATGGAACTCCAGTTTGTGCTGATCAAATCACCTTTAACCATCCGGAAGCTCTTCGGGCTATGGCCAAAGGGATCTGGACACCAGCTGATAGGGCGGCTCAGTTAAAAATCACCAGGACTGATCTGGCTAAGAAGACTTCGATAATGGTTATGGAGGTAAAAGACTTCAATTATCAGTTTGTGCTTTCTATTTCGGTTGTTGACTGCTATTTGTGTAATAATCCAATTTTTATTGTGCAGCTTCTCTACGGCGTTCAGGCCTACAACAGCCTCCTTGAGGCTAATGTCAGAGAGATGGCCGGTATGAAGGCCCAAATAAAGCAGAATGAGATCCACCGGGTTTCTCTAGTCAAGGAGGCGGATGGTCTGCGCCAGACCGTTTCTGAACAGAAGACTCTTCTGGAAACCGGTGAGGCAGAAAAGCAAACCCTGATTGCCGAAAAGCTGGTTCTGGCTGCCGAGCTGGAAAAAGCGAAAGAGGTTGCTAGGCAGATGGCAACTGAAAAAGCTGAATCTGATAAACTCTTGGCAGAATCAGAAAGGCTTCTTTCCCTGGAGCGGGAAAAGGTAGAGATGTGCCGTCTGGGAGGGCTTGACATGTTCAAAAGATACAGTGTCATCTGTGACCTCCGAGTGGTCAGGGCCTGGAGATGTAGGCATGAAATGGAGCATATCCCTCTGGAATCCCGGGAATTCAAGACCGCAGAGGCATTCGATGCCCATATAGGAATACCCTTTCCTTATGAAAACCCTCCTGCCTTTGAGAACGAGAAGCGCTTTGCTGCCCTCCTGAAGGGGAAAGAATACCATCCTCCCGAAAAGTAGCCAGGGCAATTTTATATGTTTTTGTTTCCCCCAATGGGCTAATTTCTTATAACTTCCTCCATTTTTAATGAACAAGAACTTTTATCCCTTTTTTCCAGTAATTATTCGTCCTTTGTGTGGGTTTTTATCGTTTCGTCCTTAGCTTTTATGAAGCAATCGAGTCTTCGGACATATGGCTCCTGAGGCTATTTATTATTTATTCTAAATTCACACATTTAGCGTGAATTTCATCCTCTGGTTAGTTCAAATCAGGTTTGAACTCAAACACTTAGGAAAATTTTTAGCAAATTGTAAAGCCTTCGGGCATTTGGCCCCTGAGGCTTGGTTTCATCCTCTGGTTTGTTCAAATCAGGTTTGAACTCAAACACTTAGGAAATTTTAGCAAATTGTGAAGCCTTCGGGCATTTGGCCCCTGAGGCTTGGTTTCATCCTCTGGTTTGTTCAAATCAGGTTTGAACTCAAACACTTAGGAAATTTTATAATCCTAGAGCCTTGCACAAAAGTAGAATTTATTTTTATTGAAATGAATTGGAAAATCATGAAGCAGAGGTACCGATATCGGGCACAGATGCTTCGTAACAAAGGTGTCATAGAAAGACACAGTTTTATTTCTTAACAAGAAAAGCAACTATCTAAGGATAATACCTCTTTAACCGATAAGCATTCTGAGAGTTGGACTCGAGGCGGCCTGTTTCGTTCTTCCGAACCCGATAAGCACCGCGTCCGATAACCTCAACCACTGTGTAAGGTCCTTCCCATGTCTCTCGTAATTTGCCTACAATACCAATCTTCCTTCTGAGCACCATATCGCCTACTTGGAATTCTCTTCTTTTGACTTTCTGATTGAAACGTGCTCTGACCTGTTGCTGATAGGCAGCCAGTCTTATCCCGGCGGCTTCCCGTTTCTCTTCCAGGAGATCTAGATCATAGGCTAGGTGCTGATTGTTTGGACCTTCTTCCCAGGCTTGACTCCTTAAAGTAGGTACTTTTAGCTCGGTCAGGATAACTGCTTCGGCCCCATAAGCCATGGCGAAAGGGGTTTCTCCAGTTGGCTGTCTCGGAGTAGTCCGATAGGACCACAACACCTCTGGCAATTTCTCCAACCAAGCCCCTTTTGCGTCTTCAAGTTTTTTTCTCAGTGTGTCAAAAATTGTTCTATTCGTCCTTTCGGCTTGCCCATTTCCTTGCGGGTAGCCGACGGAAGAAGTGTTTTGATTGATCCCATGCTTTGATAAGAATGCTTGAACCCTTCTGTTGTCCAGGTTGGTGCCATTGTCCATCATTATGGTTCGGGGTAGGCCGAACCTACAGATGATGTGGCTCCAGATGAATTTTATAACATGGTTGCCTGTTATGGTGGGGTATGCCTCCGCTTCCACCCATTTGGTAAAATAATCGGTGGCCAGGAGAACATGTGTGGTACATCGTATTGCCTGAGGGAGAGGACCTACGATGTCCATGCCCCATCGGGCGAAAGGGTGAGGAACAATAGTTGGGTTTAAGAACTCCGGCGGTGGGTGAATGGCATCTCCATGAAACTGACATTTTTTGCAGTGTCTGACATAAATTTCAGCGTCCCTTGCCAAGTAGGGCCAGAAATACCCCTGGGTGAGGATTTTATGAGCCAGGGACCTTCCTCCAGAGTGATTGCCACAAGCTCCTGCATGGATCTCTTCCATGACTGCCGATGCCTGTGAGGGGGTCAGACATCTCAAGTATGGTCCGGAAAAAGACTTTCGGTATAGTTGGCCGTTGTATAGGGCATATCTGGCTGCCTTCATTCTTATCTTCCGGGCTTCTGATTTTGATTCAGGCAATGTGCCAAATCTCAGATAATCTACTATCGGATCCATCCAACTTGGTTCCCATGGGATAACCATTACTTCTTCGGGGGGTTCCAAACTGGATCGGGCAATGAAGTCCATTGGTACAGTGCGAGTCATACTTTCTTTTGTGGCGGAGGCTTGGTTAGCCAGATGATCTGCTGCAGAATTATCCCCTCTGGGAATCTGTTCAAAGTTTATTTGCTGGAACTCTTCAGCCTCTCTTAGAACTAGATTCTTGTAGGCTTCCATCTTCGGCTCTCGGGTTTCATATTCCCCATGTAACTGTCGCACGACTAGCTGGGAGTCACTTCGCACCTCTGCTTTCTGGACCTGAAGGCTTCGGGCTAACCGAATTCCTGCAAGGATGGCTTCATACTCCGCTTCGTTGTTAGAAGTTGGAAATTCCAGTCTAACGGATTGTTGGATTTTGGTACCATCCGGTGTTACGAGTACTACCCCGACCCCTGCTCCGTTGATGTTGGACGATCCGTCTACGAACACGAGCCATAATCCAGGTTCACCTTCTTCTGTGGGGTCAGCAGTTTCTGTTTCTAACAGGAAATCAGCTACTGTTTGTCCTTTGATGGTCGTTCGGGGGACATAGGTTATGTCAAAAATCCCCAGTTCAATCACCCATTTTGATATTCTACCAGATAACTCAGGTTTCGCCATTATGGATCTGATCGGAGTTACAGTAGGTACTATGATCGGGTGTGCTTCAAAATAATGCCGTAGACGTCGCTTAGCATTGATCAGCGATAGTACCAGCTTCTCCTGCTTTGAATAACAGGTTTCTGCATCAGCAAGGGATTTGCTGGTGTAGAAAACTGGTGTCTGGTACCCTTTGCCCTCCTTGACCAGGGCGGCGCTGGTAGATGTTACTGAAGTGGCCAGATATAGGTGCAGCGGCTCATCGGCTTCGGGGGTTGCCAGAATCGGGGGCTTTGCCATGTAACTTTTGAGTTTGTGTAGGGCCTCCGCTTGCTCTGGCCCCCAGACTTCTCCTTGTGCCGCTCTTATTGCCTGAAAGAACGGCCTACACCGATCGGTTAGCCGAGAGATGAAACGACTTAGGGCTGCTATTCTGCCGGTTAGCACCTGGATTTCTTTCCGGGACTTTGGCTCAGCCGTTTCTACGAGTGCTTTGACTTGCGCAGGGCTAGCTTGTATTCCCGTCCGATCAACTATGTGTCCCAAAAATTGGCCTGAGGATACTCCGAAGGAACATTTGGCTGGATTGAGCTTCATATTGTACTTCCGGAGGGTATTGAATACCAGTTGTAGGTCGGCTAGATGGTCTCCTTTTACCTTGCTTTTGACCACTGTGTCATCGATGTAGGCCTCGATGGTGGATCCCATCATCCCTTGGAACACCCTTCTGACCAACCTCTGATAGGTAGCTCCTGCATTCTTTAGTCTGAAAGGCATAACTGTATAACAAAATGTACCTGACTCAGTGATGAAGGCAGTCTTTTCCTGGTCCTCAGGATCCATTCGGATCTGGTTATAGCCAGAGTATGCGTCCAGAAAACTCAAGCGTTCGAATCCTGCGGTGGCATCTACCATCTGGTCGATCTTTGGTAAAGGGAAACAGTCTTTTGGGCATGCTTTATTCAGATCAGTGAAGTCAACACATACCCTCCACTTGCCTTTTTTCTTCTGGACCACCACCACGTTTGCCAACCAGGAAGGATACTGAACCTCCTTAACGAATCCTGCTTGCAGAAGCCGATCAACTTCTTCAGCTATGATCTGATTTCGATGGGCCCCCATTCGTATCTGTTTCTGTCTAATGGGCTTTGCGTTGGGATCCACATTGAGAGAATGCAGGGCTACTGATGGATCAATACCGGTCATGTCCATATGGCTCCACGCAAATATGTCAGCATTGGATTGGAGAAGGGATTCCATTTCCTCTTTTTCTTATGGATTGAGGCCTGAACCAACATAGGTAAATCTTTCGGGGTGATCGTGACAAATTTGAACCTCCAGTAGTGGTTCAACTGCTACCGGTGATCCCGAGCCGCCCTCCTGTAATTGCTATTTGGCATCAAGTACTGTCTTGGACCGCGACTTTTGTTCCGGTTCCGTACTCCTTTTTAGACTTTTCATCGTGACTGCGTAACACTCCTTTGCTGCTACCTGATCTCCCCTGATATCGATTACGTCAACTCCGTTCGGGTCGATACACCGCATGACCTGATGCATGGTAGAAGGGACTCCGTGCATACGATGGATCCATCCTCTTCCTATGAGGAGATTATAGGAAGGTTTGACATCCACCACCACGAAAGTCTCTCGGAGTGTGCGCCTTGCTGCTGTTACTGGTAGCTGGATTTCCCCCACCGATTCCACTCTCTTTCCATCGAATCCTGCTATCGGGCTTCTGGATGGGACTATTTCCTGGGGGCTGATTTCCAATTTCTCAAAGGCCCATTTGGCGATAATGTTGGCGCTGTTTCCTGGATCGACCATTACCCTCTTGATCAGGCAGTTGGAGACCATGAGGGAGATAACCAGGGGGTCGTCATGAGGTGTCTGAATATTCTGCATATCCGCAGAGGTGAAAGTAATCCGGGCATCCTCCTTCGGGCTTCGAAACTTGGTGACTTCTCCAACCCTTCGTAACTTCTGGGCTTGCCGCATCTGTGATCTATGAGTTTCTTCCGCTTCTGACCGACTGGGCCCTCCATGGACCATGTGAATGACCCGCACGGGTTGTCCCAAAGCCCCCTTGGTAGGGGCATGCGTCGCTTGATCTGATCGGGCTCCTTCCTTGGCAACATACTCGGTCAACTCTCATTTGGCAATCATGGCTTCCACCTGTCTCCGGAGGCTTCTGCACTCATTAGCGTGGTGCCCGTATTCGCCATGGAAGGCGCAGTGCCTCGACATATCCCTTTGGTCCATCGGCTGTCTGATGGGAGGTGGTGACCGGTAGATTCCTTTGCTCTTTGTTTCCTGGTACAGCTTTGCCAAGGTTACTTTTAAGGGGGTGACCTTCTCCTCAAACCTTGGTCGTTTCTCTGGGGCCGGGGAAGGAGCAGGAAGTGCGCTCGGTCTCTTCCGGTCTGGTGCCCGATCCTTTATCCTGGAAGGTTCGGACGCTCTGGCCTCTACTGTTGCAAAGGCGGTCCTTCTTTATCGTATGACCAACTCTTCTTCTATTCGGAGGTGCCCCTGTGCCCTAGAGTTGAGCTCTCCAATATCGGTTGGCGGCCTTTTGACTAGGGACTGATGGAACTTGGTTCCAGGGATCAGGGCCATTCTGAAGGCTTTGACGGCTGAATGTTGATCACAGTTGTCAATTGAAGACATCTCCACATTGAACCGTGAGACAAAACTTTTGAGGGATTCGCCCTTTTCTTGGATCATGGTGAACAGACTGGAGATAGTCTTCTTCTGCCTTTTATTGCCAAAGTACTGTGCGATAAATAACTCGCAGAGTCTGAGCCAACTACCGATCGATCGGGGCGGTTGCTTTCTGAACCACAGGAGGGCTGCTTCGGTCAGGCTGGTGGGGAAAACTTTGCAGAGTAAGGCCTCGTTTTCGTTGTAAACGTTTATCTTGGTATGGATGTGATAGATGTGTTCGGTTGGATCTTTTGTACCATCAAACAGGGTGAACTTCGGTAATCTGAACCTTTCCGGATAGGGCACGCTGGTGATCGAGACGGTGAATGGTGTCTGAACGGCGTCTATGGATGCCTCGGATGCCAGATCGATTGGGGTCTGTACTTTCAGGTCCCTGAGCACGTCTCGCTGGAATCTTGACATGATTTCTTCCAGTTTTTTCATGGTCAGGACCTCCTCGGGGTCGCGTACCCCAAGAACCTGTAAGGATGACTCGGCCTGTTCTTCACGACCGTCGTGGGCTCTAGCGGGTAGGTCTCCTTTGTCTGTTTGGCGGCCCACGGATCGTTCGTGCTGGTCGGATTGTTCGTCATCATGGGTCTCCTGTAGGTTCTGCAGTTGAGCCAGTTTTGCTGCCAGTTCGGCGTTCTGTCTTTCTAACTCGGCGGTTCTTTCCTCAAGGGCTCTTCTGATCGGATCTTCTGGTTGTTGGCCTCCGTTTGGAGGCAAATCGGTCTGTTGTGATCGTGTAATCGCCATTGGTGGTATGAATCTTAGCTTTTTGTAGAGGGTGGGAAGCTTATTGAAAAAAAATACTTCAATAATAGGGATTCCCACAGACGGCGCCAATTGTGTAAATGCAGAAAAGTTACACAATAGATATTTAGTTAAAACTTTGGATCCTTTCTCATTAATCAAAGTCATCTATTTATACAAGTTGTGATAAATGGGTCAAGCCCATGTACCCAGGTTTATCAACCCCTTAAATCAAGGGATTTGATAAACCCTAACCTTATTTGGACTCTCCATACTATAATTGGATTACTTCTTGCCTTGTGGACCACACTTTAGCTTCTAGAATTTTCCATGGGCCAATTGTTGTTTTCGGCCTGCTTGTTTTCAGCCCATCCGCCTTCCGGCCCATCGGTCTCTAGCCCATCCGTCGTCGGTCCATCAGTCCAGTGGCCCATCTATAATTGGGCCAAATATTTCAACCATTACACGCAATAGGTAATTTGCGAAGGAAAAACAAGAGAATTTCGACCCAAAATTCAGAGAACACTCTGGAATTTAATAAAATTGTTTATAATCAAGAATTATTTTAAAACAACCCACAAGCCGGGTTTAAATAGCTGAAAATCAAGGATTTTACCAAAAATAGCAAAACCCTAAAAGTCTTACCAAAACGAAATACGGAAAGAAATCAAAAGATTGCCAAAAATCTGGCCCAAATTGAGTTTAGAATCAATTCCTAATTGACAAATAGAAATTACCATAAGTAGTAAAAATTAACTAAAAATAGAGATTTGAAAAGGAAAACAGCAGATCACGATTTCCTGCCATCCTTGCGCTGATCCTCCTGCATCATAAATATTCTAATAATTGTATATTAAAGATATATTTTAAAAAATACCTAAATAATCGATTTTGAGTGGGTCGAGACAGAGCAAATACAACATAAAATCTACCGCCACGCTAAACTCGATGCAATTTTTTTGAATTACAAATTTTCCATACCTAATTGATGACCTTACAAATGTTGCTTGAATTACAAATTTACAATGTTGTGCCACTTGTCTTTCATAAGATAAGTCGGCAAAAGTGCATAATATCCTCCTAGGCTTTGCATCAGTTGCAAAATACCCCTTTGGGCTTTTTTTTACCCCAAATTCACTACCCTATACTTTTCAAATATTGCAAAATACCCCCATGTGTTTTACTTAGTTCCAAATCACTATCTTGTGTTTTTCAAAAGTTACAAAATACCCCCTTAGATATGTTTTACACAAAAATATTGATCATTTTGCCTCATTATCTTGTAATAACCCATTTTTAGTTTTTTTTTCTCTTTCAATAATATAATTAATAATTCAAAACTTCATACACATATATTTATTTCTAGGGGTGTCCAAAACCGGTTTGGTTCCTTAAAAATAGGAACTGAAACCGAAAAAGAAAAGCCACAAAAAATATAATTAAAAAACTACCAAAAATATTTTGTAAAAGGCTACCAAAAAAATTTAATTTGTGAAAAAATATATTTATATATATTTTTTATAAGAAACAATTAATAATAAAGTGATAATATAGGGTATTATGCATTTTTTTCATGAAAACAATTAATTCACAAAAATATATATATAAATTTGTACATTTTTTGTAAGAACAAAATAATAATAAAGAGATAAAAAAGGGTATTATGCATTTTTTCATGAAAAAAAATTTTAATTCGTGAAAAAATATATATAAATTTGTATATTTTGTTTATAAGAAACAATTAATAATAAAGTGATAATAGGGGGTATTATGCATTTTTCACGAAAAAAACTTTAATTCGCGAAAATATATATATATATATTTATTTGTTTGTTTTATAAGAAAAAATTAATAATAAAGTGATAATAGGGGGTATTATTCATATTTTCACAAAAAAATATTTAATTCACATAAAAATATATATAAATTTGTATTTTTTTTATAAGAAAGAATTAATAATAAAGTAATAATAGGGGGTATTATGCATTTTTTCCCAGAAAAAAATTTTAATTCGCGAAAAATATATATATATTTGTATATTTTTTTACAAGAAAAAATTAATAATAAAGTGTGAATTGTGTTCATAATGCATTTTTTCACGGGAAAAAAATATTAATTCATGAAAAAATGCATAATAACCCTTATTCTAACTTTATTATTAATTTTTCCTTATAAAAAAAGATGCAAATTTATATTTGTTTTTCACGAATTAATTTCTTTTTAGTAGCTTTTCACAAAACAATTTTTGGTAGTTTTTTACTTATATTTTTGGTTTTTTTTTTTGTTCCGGTTCTTATTTTGAAGGAACTGAATCGGTTTTGAAGACCCATAGAAATAAATGTGTGTGAAGTTTTGAATTATTAATTATTTTATTGAAAGAGAAAGAAAAAAAGTAAAAATGGATTGTTACAAAACAATGGGGTAAAATTGTCAATATTTTTGTATAAAACATATCCATTGGGGGGTATTTTGCAACTTTTGAAAAGTACAAGATAGTGATTTGAAGCTAAGCAAAGCACATGGGGTATTTTGCAACCTTTGAAAAACATAGGATAGTGAATTGTGGGTAAAAAACGTTTAGGGAGTATTTTGCAACTGCTGCAAATTCAGTCTGCATGAAGTCTCCAAATTCAGTAACACTTCGGCCCTGTTTGGTAACCGGTCTGGTCATGTCCAGTCCGGTCCGGTCTGGTTTGGTTTGGTCCCTAACCTGAAAGTCTGTTTGGTAAGCGATCTGGTCTAATAGTCTTGGTCTGAGAAAAATGGAACCTAACCATTTTTAAATATATTTTCTTTTATTTATTATTTATATTATTATTTATTCATTTATTATTTATTTTATTTATGAATATATTTTATTTTATTTATTCATTTATTTTTATTAATTTATAAATATATTTTATTAACTTATTATTTATATTATTATTTATTATTATTCTTTTTATGTATTATTTAATTCATTTTGTTTTTATTTATTAATTTATAAATATATTTAATTTAATTTTTTTATCTAATTTATTTTTTATTTATTTATTTTTATTACTTTAGAAATATATTTTATTAATTTATTATATATATTATTATTTATTCATTTATTTATTATTTTTATGTATTATTTAATTTATTTTTTTATTATTCATTATTTTTTTTATTCTTCATTCATTTATTTTTATTAATTTATAAATATATTTTTATTCATTTATTATTTATATTATTATTTATTCATTTATTCATTTATTTTTATTTTATTCATAAATATATTTTATTTAATTTATTATTTATATTTATTATTTATTCATTTATTTTTATTTATTTATAAATATATTTTATTTATATTATTATTTATTGATTTATTTATTATTATTATGTATTATTTAATTTGTTTTATTTTTTTTGTTGGGTGGTTGGTGTCTCAAAATTTTGATTTTGGTTACTAATTTTTGGAACTAGAGCAACGTGACCCAACAAAAAATTGGGTCTAAATATAATTCATTTGGTTCAATTTAATTTGGGTCCAATTTTTGAGACTAAATCAAAACAAACATTGCCTAATTTCTACACAGCAAAACCATAACAGATCAAATGAACCCAACCAGAAAACAAACATGGCCTCCATGAAGTGGGCCATTGAGCATAATCAATGGATAGGAGAATCAGCTGTAGCAAAGTAAATGTTAAGATGATAAAGTGACAGTTATCTTATCTTGGACAAGAAAAAGGTTAGTGGTGGTGTATATATATATATATATATATTATTATTATTGTGGTATTGTTATCCAAGGTGAAAAAACAGGATACAAGTAGATTTAGCCCCTACCCACTACCAAAGTAGTCTATTCTGTTCCTATCAATTTCACTTGCTTACACAAAAAAACAAAACCAGAGTGATACTAGGAATATCTAATTTGTTAGATGAGATCAAATTAAAGTTTTGGATATTGAGAATCATTATCTATAATTCAGTACCACCACTGTTATGTTATTTACTACATTAAGATATAGGAAGAGAGACAAAAGGCAAATAAAAATCCATCCCGGTTTGATGGAGATATATTTTCTCAACCTCATTGTGCATATTTTCTTACAAAACTTCATAATCATCTAATTTAATATGGATAATGTTAGGTTCTTACTAGTTAGGATTAACTTGATCTTTATTCTTTTTTTGAACTAATAAAATTAAGACACATGTTTAATATTAATTAAAAAATAATAATAAGTATTGCCCATTATTATGGGTTAAATCCAAATTTTTTTTTCTTTTTTCTTTTTTACCTTTTTTTATCAACAACTCATCAAAAATTCTACACATTGAAATCCCTTTCCTCTCACTCTCCCTCTCTCTCACGCGCACACACACATATATAAATATAATGATTTTATATCATACATAGACAGTAACATCCGCCCCATATTAACTTTCTGTTTCGTCGTCTCAGTTGCTTATTGGGATTATGTAAATCACAACTAAATTTGACTAACACACATATGGTCATTTATAGCAAATGTTATTCAATAGATTAAATTAAAGAATGAAAAATTTTCAGGAACAATGGACACATCATACATCAAGTCATCAACCAATAGAGGCATTATAATATCTGCTTGAATATCAAGTGTGTGTGCTTGTGCAGAGAGACGAGAGTGGGAGGAAAGAAATACATCCATTTCAGGTGTAGGATTTTTGATGGGTTGTTGATGAAGAGAGGAGAAAAGAAAAAATAATAATAATAAATTCGGGTTCAATTCATGATAGTGGATAATACCTATTATTATTTTTTAATTAATATTGAACATATGTCTTAATTTTATTGGTCCAAATATGAGGTGATCACCAAAACATTATCCATTTAATATATGTATTTAAGCATTACAGTTGGCATACGTATGGTATGATACATTGACTCAATCCAACTAAATATATTCTATGGGTGCTAATGGTTTCACGCGGGTGCATTTTATATACTCTCTCGCCCTTTTTACTTGTCATGTTTGAAAAGTTAATAATTTTTTAATTTTATTGTCTTTTCATTTTTGTCCCCTACATATATAATTAAGGTTTATTTTTTAATGGGGTTCATTACATTTTGAATTTAGTGTTGAGAGCTATCCTATTGAGCACTTGAGTTGATATTGGATTGGACATCTTTTGGGCATATGGTGTAGCTTGCTTGGAATTGAAGTAGGGGAAAAACGAATTGTGTTCGTCTTTGTACGAGGGTGTGTGCATCTATGTGTATATATGTCGTATATATATGCGAGTTGAGTATTGACAACTTATACAGTGAATTAGGCCCTTGAAATCATGATTTTGTGATATAAATGCTTGTGGTGGTTTATTGCTTATAAATGTGAAATTGTAAACATTGTGATAATTTGAGTACAATATATTGCATAAATAAATAAACATGTATTGTGATGGTATATGGTTGTGATTAAGAATCTTGATGCATTTTGAGTACACCATGTAGTGTCAAAACATGGGTATTGGTTTCTATGGTTTACGTAAACTACATATGAGTTTTCTTGTGTTTAGATTATCGTAACAACTGGTCATGGGGTGTTTCTTGCTCCCACGGAACTAATCTTCCAAAAAACACAGACGATAGGCGGAGGACTTGTCCAAATCCTATTCCACGACCGCGTCGTATTTGACGTCTTCCTTGTTAAAAGTGAAAGTGTCAAAAATCAATTGGGAAGAATCGGTATGATAAATCTACCTTCCTTCATGAGAAAAAGGGAAAGTGTTTGAGAATGATTCCATTGACCCTTCGAGTTAGGGTGTGTGTTCGTGTGCATACCATGTGTGTGTTGGGTTGCATTGCATCTAAACTGCTATATTTGTGATTGTGGTTTTTATGTTGAAGCATGCTATATTTGTATGATTATAATGTGAGCATGTTGGGGGAATTGATTGTTGGGTTCGATAGGGTCCCAGATTGGTGTAAGAGTCATGTGGGACAAGAGACCGAACTAGGATTAGTAGCATGTACTTTGGGTGGTTTGTACCATTCGGACTACCGAGATAGAGGCAACGCCACTTCCTCTATTGGGCTAGTGAGTTCACCCCACGACATATATATTGTTCAGGTGATGGTCCATTTTTGGGAGGTCCGTAGTCTCTCGGTAGAGATACGGTGGTGATTTCGCCATTTTGTGAATAAGGAGACGGAATACTTATTTTGTAGAGCATTAGTGTAATTTACATGTATACACATGCTCCTCTTTTTATAAACATGTAAACAAATGATTAAATAGTTATCCTTGGTCGGCTAGCATGTTAGCCGAGTAGCTTACATTAATATATATCCCTTAGAGCGTTATACGCGGGGACTTTATTCTTTTGGTGCACTTCGGTGCCGAAAATGTAAACTATTTCATTTTGTGGAAAACTATGTGTGTAACACCCCGTGCTATTTTCTTTTTTTCTGAAATTATTTCTGATTTATTTTCGGTTATGACGTCACTTGTTCATGACGTTCGTGTTATTCTTGGTATTTCGCGTGTAAATTTTTCGCGTTTAGTTTTAAAGTCGATTGGGCGACACTACGCGAATTATTATTATCGACTACGCGGTTTCGTTTCGACGTTTAACATTAGCGCTTCGACTGGATGACGACACGTTATGTCGTACGACGTTTAAGATTTGGATTCGGTGTTTCAGTTGTTGGATTTTATACCCGGATTAATTATTTTGGGTTATACTATTTTAGTTCTTTGGCGTCTCGTGGACTTACAGGGTCGCGCGATATTATTTGGAGGCTCCCGATATTTATTGGGATTTATTATATATATATATTTAATTATAAATATATATATATTATTTTGGAGTTAGTTTGTAATTTCGGATAAAAGGATGGTCACTTTTGCAATATAAAGATACATGTATATAAGGTGTCACATTTATTTATTTTGGCCACATGACATGTCACATGGGCTTATTGAAAATAGGTTGCACAAAATTCAATTGAAATGGAATTATATACATATATATATATATATGTATATATCGGTATTGAGAGAGGGAGCAGACCTTCTTCACGCACCATCAACCCTCACGCCATCCTCTTCTCCTCTCCCTGCTCAAACAGCAGCCACACCATACACCTTCATCACGTCACCGGCTTGGGAACAACTCGTCAGAGAGAGAGAGAACCAAAGAGAGAGATGAGTCGCGCTTCAGTTGCGACTTGGTCTAGTCAGCTATGGTTCGCTTGCGACTGCTGTGGCAAGGGGCGGTGATGGAGGGGCAGGTTATCGGTGGTGAGACGCTGTTGGTGGCGGCTTGCAGCTGGGCAGCCACGGTGGTGCGAGTAGGGGCGGTTCGGCCAGAAACTTCGACCATTTTTTAGGTCGACTTCTCGGCTCGGATAGCTGCGATTTTCGGAGGGTCGCTTCGCCTATGTCAGGTACGACGTGTAAAAATTTCGTAATTTTCCGTTGAGCGGTTTGTCGGAAAATTCGATTTGAAGTTTCGAATTTTCGTTTGGGTTATTTTAGATTTATCCAAATTAATTAACCTATTGCTAATGAGCTTCGTATATATCGTATAGGTTGTCGAGGCGGACGTTTCGATATATTCGAAATAATTTTCGGACGACATTGGTCAACGGGCTCCGTAATCGAGCGTCGACACTGTTCACGGTGGGCCTGAAACGGCTGTTCTGTAAGCGTAAATTCATGTGGGAAATTTTATTTCTCACTCCGTATCGTTGACGTAGTTTGGGGTGTGCAAACCCTTATTTATTTTAATATAGATATATTAAATTGTTAATTTAAATATCTATAATTGGCTTAGAAGCGATGTAGGACTTAGAAATTAATTTGCGAAATTAATTAAATTATTTCCTACGAAATTAAATAAATTCCTATTTGAATTGAATAGGAATATGTGGCTTAGAAATATCCTTGAGAATTTAATCGGTTAGTAGAATCTTGTAAGAGTTAGACGTGGACTTAGGAATTGATATAAACTTCCGTTTGACTGCATTAGGGGATATGTGCACGTGAGAAACGTGAAATATTAAACGTTATGCTAGGTTCCCCTTACGATACGTGGATTATTTGCTTTAATTGTTTTAAAAACATGTTAAAAGAGAATGAACTTGTATACTTGGAATTAAAGTATAAGTTGATGAATTGCAAGCATGATTATGTGATATAATTGCTTATCGTGATTTACTCCTTTATTGTTTTAAAAGCATGTGAAAGAGATTATGAGATTCATGTGGTAACATGTGGATATTTTCATAAGTATGATGTATTACATATTTATGTTGAGGCATGATTGTCACTGGAACGTGGATGCATATTGAGAACGTCATGTAGTGTCAAATCATGGTGTTTGTAGATGCGGGTTGTGAAATCATGTGGGGTGTCATTGTGTCGAATCGTCGCAACAACTGGCCAGGGGGTGTTCTCATCCTACGGAATAATGAGTCGTGAATGGAGTATAGGGTGAGTCATCTCATTCTCGAAGTCGCGGGTTGTCTCGTGCATTCGTGTTTACGAATCTTTTGGTACGGGTCGTCTCGTACAAACCGCCTTCATTGTTGAAAGTGTAGTGTCAAAAATACTTGGAAAGAATCGGTGCGGTACTCTTTCTCTTTGTAAATGGGTGGAGTGCGTATTCGTTAATCATGTGATATGGGCAAAGGGTGGTGTTAAGTCATATTGTATTTGCATAGCATTATGTGATTTCATTTGACATGTATACGTGATATTATTACATGTGATATTGGAACATGTTTATATGTGCTCTTATTACCTGTGGATTATGGATCATGTTAATTATGTATTTCATTAAAATGCTCAACTGAAAATGAATAATGTGAAAACATGAATTAAATGCGATAAATGTTCAAGTATAATGAGATGTTTATTTATATACTTGTGATCATATATATACTTTTGTACCCTTGGGGGAGGTTAAGTATATTGGTATAGTGACTTCTTTGGAAATTTGAGGTCAGTGATTGATTCTAGTATCAATTGAGATTTAAGACCTTGAAAAGGAGAGTGATAGTCTTATGGTTTTGGTTGGTTGCATATTACTGACCCATGATATTTCTTTCCCACTTAGAGGGATATATCATTTATCGTACCTTTGAGGTTTTGAGTACGGTTAGACAAGGTCGTGATTGAACCTGTCTAGTTGAGTGACAATGGTCTCTTGATTCTGTTGGTAATCTAGAGAGTTAGTATCAGATGTGAAATTGAGGTTATAATAAATTGGAAGAGGTATTGATTTAAACTAGTTAGTTCCGTGGTGTCGGCCGCTAGTTTTCCCTTTTCAAGATATTAAGGGGTCTAAGTGATTTTATTAAGTACTCGAGGTACTGTAGCTTGACAGTCTTGGTTCTAGTGCTTAGTTCATTCTCCTAAGCATTCCTTGTACTGTGTTTTGTACTTTGGTATGTGATCGTTGACTTATAGGTCACTTCTTGAGTCGTCGGTTACGGCGTGGTGCCGAACCTCTTCCTTATGTTATCATTTGATTTCGTGGGGTTGGAAACGAATAGTTGTGCTCCGTGAACCCAATGTATTTCTCTTCCTTCCTTGTCCTCTTGGACATTATAGGAATCCGTAGAGTTGCATTCACTCTTGTTTTGCTGTCTTTTGGAAACGGTGTTTTCTAAGTCTTGAAATAAACCCTTTGTATTTAAAAGGAAAACCTGTTTCGCCTACCCCCGTTGCAACTAAAAGTTTTAGTACTTGATAAAATGATCTTAGGATCTTCTTTAAAAATATTTTTAACTTTAAAATCCGGTGATGGCGACTGATGGAGACCGGGGTCAAGACGGTCATTTTTACTATGTGGTTTCTTAAAGGAAAACTATTTTAATTACCTTTCTCGAGATTCTGAGATTTCGAGACTTCTTTCTCAATATCTTATCCTGCAGAGTTTTGAAAGGTGGTTCCTTGTTTCACCTTTGCTTCGGATTATTTCTAAGTCTCGGGTATGAGGCTTGGTGTTGTTTAGTGCACACATATAGTGTTGCCTTTCACTTATTCTTGGTTGTTGACATCACCACCTAGGTGATTTGAGTTGTTACACGTGTTAGGGGCATGGACGCCGAGTGGATTGGTTTCTTGGTCCAGGTGTTCTCCCTAAACACTTGTGGTGTTTTTAACCTTGACGTTGTTGTCTTGGTTATCCGTTAGTTTAGGATTGGGACTTCTTTTCCCTTGCTTTGGTTCCTTGACTCTTATGTGGTTGTCATGAGAGTAATGTTCAGGTACTCTTCGGGATTCGACCGTTTAGCGTTCCTTATCCATAGAGAGAGTGTTGGTGATTTATTGACCTTGTTGGAGGTAGTATTTTGAGATTTTCATATAGTGATATGATGAGGTGATTCCATCCTTGAGGTATAGATTTGCTCTAGGAATGAGATGATGTTTCTTATATATATATTGTACATATATATATATAGATGACGATTGTGTTAGTACGCAAGGACGTGAGTGTTTTTCCTCCTGTGTTCTCGGGGAGTGAGTTATGAGTATTCCTTGGTACTAGTTGTGGATATTAAAGGTGAGTGTGATTCCCTATGTTTGGATTTCTTGGTTAGCGTGTGAGCGCTTGATGATTTGTTAGATTGGACCTGGGTGTCGTGTACCTAGTGTATATTGGTGAGAGTAGTGTTGACCACCGGTGTTAGTACTTGGGGTACGAGTCTTTGTTGTATCTTATAGACTCTTGTTGTGTACTTATATATATATACATATATATATATATATATATATCCCCGATATATACTCGTTTACGGTAGCATGTGAGCACGTACCTTGGGTTTTCGTGGCTGGGTTATGTTGTGGGCTATGTATCTCACTGGGTGGTTTAGCACTACCTAAACTATTAGAAGATGTGGTAGTTAGAGTATCTTTTCTCACTGAGCTTATTTGCTCACAGGGGAATATACGGCTATGGGCAAGATGCAGTGCAACGACAGTCTTCTTTGGTTTTCTTGTTACAGGTTTTGGAGTTGCGCAGGGTGATGCGGTTACAGTTGCAGCACGACTGGTTTGGGGGACGATAGTTATCTGCTATCAGTTTCTTTACCCATTTTGTATGGGATTGTTATATATTTCTTTTGGGAGCCAGTCTGTTGGCATATCCCTATCGATGTATCTTTTATTTCCTGTATTTATTCTTTCAGGATGTTATTGTATCTATTCTGAATAGCTAGGTGCATTTCTGTATTCTTATTCGAGCATTTGTGGCTCTGTTGATTATAGAGGGTTTAGAGGGGTTTTGGTTTCTTTCCACTACATCGGCCCTAGTAGGATAGATGAATGTAGGGCTTGGAAGCCATTGTTATTATCGAACTGTTATTGGCAGGTTATGTTGTTGTGGTTGGGTGTCCGGATGTTCCATTTACAAACGGAAGTCTGCCGGATTTTCATTAGATTCCGCTGCTTTGTTCTATCTTTCATTTGGGTATGAAATATACCGTTTTATCATTATTCCATACGTTTTCATGGTTAATGATATCTTAGTTGGTTGTTCATTATAAGAATCACACCCTGGATCCTTTTGGATGTCCCAGTTCGGGAGTCTTAGGAATTTAGGGACGTGTCAGCATGGGATTAGAACATTTTTACCCCTTTTGCGGGTGTTTGATGACTGAAGGTCATTTGTTCTCGTTTCTTTTTACTTCCGCATTCACTCCCTTAGCTCTTAGGCTCGGGTTTCGGAGTCCTAGGAACTCGGGGCGTGACAATGTGTAATAGTGAAAATATGTGGCCCAATAAAATTGGGCTATAGGCAAGGACCGATGGGCCTGACCCATAGAAGTTTCTAGAAAATGAGTGATCAATAAGTTAGGGATTAGTCCCAAATATGGAAGATAGAGCCCAAGAAAGAAAAAAGTTTATCAAATCCCATGATTTAAGGGATTTGATAAACTTAGGTAGATGGGCCTGACCCATCTACCGAATTGTGTAAAAATATATGGCCAAAGGATGAATAAAGGCATTCCATTTTTTAACCTAATTCGTTGTGTATTTTTCTGCATCTACATAATTGGTGCCGTCTATGGGAAGCATCCTTGAAAGCTTTTTCAATAGCTTCCCACTCTCTACTAGGAGCTTAGATTGACATCATTCATGGCGGTTATCACCCGGTCACAACAGTCCAAATTACCCCCGAACGGAGTTCAACCTTCTTAAACCAAAGATCCGATCAGGCGAGCCTTGGAGGATAGGACCGCCGAGTTAGTGACAAAACTGGCCCTACTGCAAAACTCTCGCGAAGCCCAGAATGGCGAACAATCCAACCAGTAGGACCGATCCACGGGCCACCAATCGAAAGGAGACAACCACCACGCAAAGTCCAACAACGATTGGGAGGAGCACGTAGAGTCATCCCTACAACTGCTCGGGATGCACAATCCCGAGAAAACCCTGACCATGAAAAAGTTGGAGGAAATTATGATCAGATTCCAAAATGAGGTGCTCAAGGATCTGAAGATTTAGACCCCCAATGATCTGGCCTCTGAGGTATCCATCGACGTCGTGCAAACACCATTCACATTGGCGATCATCGACGTGTCCTACCCGGAGAAGTTCAGGCTACCGAAGTTTACCCTGTTTGACGGCACAAAAGATCCGATGGAACATATCTACCATGTTCATACAAAGATGAACGTCTATAACAAAAATGAAGCCTTACTCTGCAAAGTCTTTCCCACCAGCCTGACCGAAGCAGCCCTGTTATGGTTCAGGAAACAACCACCCCGATCCATTGGAAGCTGGCTCAGACTTTGCGAGTTGTTCATTGCCCAATACTTACCATGATTGGGCAATAAAAGACAAAAAAAGACCATCTCCAGCCTATTTACCATGATCCAGGAAAAAGGTGAATCCTTGAAAAGCTTTGTCTCGCGATTCAATGTTGAGATGTCCTCGATTGACAATTGCGATAAGCACTCAGCCGTCGAGGCCTTCAGGATGGCCTTGATTCCTGGAACCAAGTTCCACCAGTCTTTAGTCAAGAGGCCACTAGCAGACATCGGGGAACTCAATTCCAGGGCACAAGGGAATCTCCAGATAGAAGAAGAGCTGGTCATACACCAAAGAAAGGCAGCCTTTGCAAGCGCAGAGGCAAGAGCATCCAAACCTAAAGTTAAGGATCGGGTTCCAGATCGGAAGCAGCGGGGCGCTCCTCCTGTACCCTCCTAAGTCCTAGAGAAATGCCATAGGTTTGAAAATAAGATCACTCCTTTGAAGGTTAGCCTGGCCAAGCCGTATCAGGAGACTAAGAATAAAGGGATCTTCCGATCACCACCACCTATCAGACAACCAATGGAATAGAGGGACATGTCAAGGCACTGTGCCTTCCATGGCGAGTATGGGCACCATGCCAATGAGTGCAGAAGCCTCAGGAGGCAAGTAGAAGCCATGATAGCAAAAGGAGAATTGACCGAGTACGTTGCCAAGAAGGGCATCCGATCAGATCAAACCTAACATATGCTCGTTAAGGGGACAAAGGGTTAGCCTGTAAATGTCATTCACATGGTTCACGGAGGGTCAAGTTGATCAGAAGTGGAGGAAGCCCGTAGATCCCAAATGCGTCAAGCCCAGAGACTGCGAAGGGTGGGGGAGATCAACAAGTTTCAAAGTCCGAAAAAGGATACCCGGATAACTTTCTCTTATGCAGATTTACGGAACATTCAGTCACCACATGACGATCCCTTGGTGGTCTCCCTCATGGTCTCAAATTACTTGATCAAGAGAGTAATGATCGACCCAGGAAACAACACCAACATAATCACTAAGTGGGCTTTTGAGAAACTAGAGATTAACCCCCAAGAGATAGTCCTTTCTATAAGCCCGATAGTAGGATTCGATGGCAGAAGAGTGGAACCAGTGGAAGAGATCCAACTGCCAGTAACAGCAGTAAGGCGCACGCTCAGAGAAACTTTTGTGGTGGTAGATGTCAAACCCTCATATAATTTCCTCATGGACAAGGATTGGATCCATCGGATGCACGAAGTTCCTTCCACCCTGAATCAAGTCATGCGATGCGTCGATCTGAACGAAATTGACGTGATTGACATCAGGGGAGATCAAGTGGCAGCCAAATAATGTTACGCCATCACCCTGAAAGGCCTGAGGAAAATGATAGAACCGAAGCGAGATTCAAATCCAAGGCAGTACCCGATGATCAATAACAATTACAAGATGGGGATGCGGGGTCATCTATAACAGTTGAAGGTTTGCTGGAAGTTCAGATTTGCCTTAATCATCCTGAAAGGATGACTTATGTTGGTTTTGGCCTCAATACACAAGAAAAGAAAGAATTGGAGGCCCTTCTGCACTCTAATGTTGATGTATTTGCTTGGGGTCATCTATAGCAGTTGAACGTTTGCTGGAAGTTCAGATTTGCCCCAATCATCCTGAAAGGACGACTTACTTTGGTTTTGGCCTCAATACATAAGAAAAGAAAGAATTTGATGCTCTTCTAAGCTCCAATGCTGACATATTTGCTTGGGGCCACATGG
The DNA here is from genome assembly GCA_963922005.1 of Cornus suecica. Taxonomy (NCBI): domain Eukaryota; kingdom Viridiplantae; phylum Streptophyta; class Magnoliopsida; order Cornales; family Cornaceae; genus Cornus; species Cornus suecica. Next base: position 44,511,104 of record OY998240.1, read on the forward strand.
ATATGCTCGTCATCGATCCTTCAGTAGCCCATCTTCCTTCAACATGGACCCCGATGCGAAACCCGTTAGGCAGAAGTTGCGACAGATGGGTACCCATCGAAACCAGATTATAGCTGAAGAGGTTTATCGACTTCTCCAAGCCGGATTCATTAAAGAGGTGCAATATCCTTCCTGGATGGCAAACGTGGTTGTGGTCCAGAAGAAGAACGGGAAATTGAGGGTGTGCGTGGACTTCACTAATCTGAACAGATTATGCCCGAAGGATTGTTTCCTCTTACCAAAAATCAATCAAATGGTGGATGCCACCGCAGGATTCGAGTGCTTAAGTTTCCTTGACGCATACTCTGGGTATAATCAGATACGAATGAACCCAGATGACGAAGAAAATACGGCATTCATCACTGAATCAGGTACATATCAGTATACAGTTATGCCTTTCGGACTAAAAAAATGCAGGTGCAACCTTTCAGAGGTTGGTTAGAAAAAATTTTCAAGGTATGATAGGATCTACCATAAAAGCCTACATTAATGACACGGTGGTCAAAAGTAAGCCAAAAAGTGACCACCTAGCTGATCTTCAGTAGGTGTTTAACAACCTCAGAAAGTACGAGATGAAGCTCAACCCATCCAAATGTTCCTTCTGAGTGTCCTCGGGCCAGTTCTTGGGACACATAGTTGATCAGATAGGAATACAGGCAAGCCTAGCACAAGTCAGAGCTCTCATGGAAATGGTAGAGCCGAAGTCCCGGAAAGAGATCCAAGTATTAACCGAAGAGAGTGTCAGCCCTCATCCGTTTCATCTCTCGATTAAATGATCAGTGCCAGCCCTTTTTTCATTCTATAAAGGCAGTAAAATGAGAGGTCTGGGGGTCGGAGCAATCAGAAGCTCTGAAAAAGCTCAAAAGCTACATGACAAAGCCTCCCATACTAGCAACCCCAGAAGCAGACGAGCCATTTCACTTATATCTAGCCATATCTACAACATCTACCAGCACCGCTCTGGTCAAGGAGGGCAAGGGGTACCAGAAGCCGGTCTTCTACACCAGCAAAGCCTTTGCTGATGCTGAAATCCGCTATTTCAAACATGAAAAGCTGGTACTATCACTGATCAATGCAAAACGACGTCTTTGGAATTACTTTGAAGCACATCCGATCGTGGTACCAACTACAACCCCAATCAGATCCACAATGGCCAAGCCTGAGTTGTCAGGGAAAGTTTCCAAATGGGCAATAGAACTAGGAATCTATGAGATAACATGTCCCCCAAACTGCCATCAAAGGACAAGCGGTAGCTGACTTTTTGTTAGAAACAAAAACTATAGACTCTCCAGAAGATAATGAACCAGGCTTATGGGTAATATTCGTGGACGGATCGTCAAATGTCAACGGAGCAGGGATCAGCGTAGAGCTCGTAACACCCGATGGAACAAAAATTCAGCATCTGTTCGATTGGAGTTTCCAACCTCCAACAACGAAGTCGAGTACGAGGCCCTTCTAGCAGGAATTAGGTTGGCCTGAAGCCTGCGAATAGAAAAAGCAGAGGTACGAAGTGATTCCCAATTAGTCGTACGACAGTTGAATGGGGAATATAAAACCCGAGAGCCTAAATTGGAAGCATACAAGGATTTGGTACTAAAAGAGGCCGAGGAATTCCAGCAGTTAACCTTTGAACAGATCCCCAGAGGGAAAATGTCATGGCAAATTATTTGGCTAATCAGGCCTCCATAGCAGGGGAAAGTATGACTCGAACAACACCAATGGATTTCATCATTCGATCAAGCTTGGAGCCTTCCGAGGACATGATGGTCATTCCATGGGAGCCAAGCTGGATGGACCCCATAGTAGACTATTTGAGGACGGGTGCCTTACCTGAGTCAATACCAGAGGCCCGAAAGATAAGAATGAAAGCCGCAAGATACGCTCTATATAACGGTCAACTTTACCGCAAGTCATTCTCTGGGCCATACTTAAGATGTCTCACACCCTCCGAAGCTTCTACGGTCATGGAAGAGATATATGCCGGATCGTGTGGCAATCATTCCGAGGGAAGGTCTTTAGCTCATAAAGTCCTCACCTAGGGGTATTTCTAGCCTTATCTAACAAGAGATGATGAGGTATACACCCGATGCTGTAAAAAGTGCCAATTTCATAGTGATGTCATTCATCCACCTCCTAAACTATTGAATGCAACAATCATCCCTCACCCATTTGCCGGGTGGGGAATGGATATTGTGGGTCCTCTCCCACAAGCCATACAATCTACTACACATGTTCTTCTGGCTACGGATTACTTTACCAAATGGGTGGAAGTCGAGGCATACTCAACTATCAAAAGTAGCCACGTTATCAAGTTTATCTGGAATCATATCATTTGTAGATAATGTCTACCCCGAACTATAATGATGGATAATGGCACCAACCTGGACAACAGGAAAGTTTAAGTGTTCCTGGCAAAGCATAGGATCAATCAGAACACTTCTTCCGTTGGTTACCCACAGGGAAATGGACAGGCCGAAAGGACAAACAAAACAATTTTTTATACACTTAGAAAAAAGCTCGAAGTAGCAAAAGGAGCTTGGTTGGAAAAATTACCCGAGGTCTTATGGTCCTATCGGACCACTCTAAGGCAACTAACGAGAGAGACCCCATTCGCCATAGCCTACGGGGCTGAAGCAGTTATCCAGACCGAATTGAATGTACCAACGCTAAAAAGTCAGGCCTGGGAAGAAGGTCCAAACAATCAGCACCTGACCCATGATTTGGACCTACTAGAAGAAAGAAGGGAAGTCGCGGGGATAAGGCTGGCTGCCTACCAACAACAAGTTAGGGCCTGATTTAATCAGAAGGTCAAAAGAAAAGAGTTCCAGGTAGGCGATATGGTGCTCAGAAGAAAATTTTGGATTATTGACAAGTTACGGGAGACATGGGAAGGACCTTATACAATAATTGAGGTCATCGGTCGCGGTGCCTATCGGGTACGGAAGAACGAAACAGGCCGCATCGAGCCCAACTCTCAGAACGCTTACCGTCTGAAGAGGTATTATCCTTAGATAGTTTTTTCATTAAATAGTAAAATGACATTGTGTCTTGCACATGACACTTTTTGCTAATTATAATAAAACATCTGTGCCCGATGTTTGGCACCTCTGCTACATGTTTCTCAAGCTTTTGAATAAAATATTACATTTTATATGTATGATCATACCTTGCGAAAACTCAATATTAATATAAAATTTTTCTTAAGTGTTGAGTTCAAACCTGATTTGAACTAACGAGAGGACATCAATGAGTCTCAAGGGCCATATGCCCAATACCCCATATTAATATAAAACTTTTCTTAAGTGTTGAGTTCAAACTTGATTTGAACTAACCAGAGGACATAAACGAGTCTCAGGGGCCAGATGCTCGAAGACTCCATACTAAAATGAAATTTTTTTTAAGTGTTGAGTTCAAATCTGATTTGAACTAACCATAGGACATAAACAAGTCTCAGGGGCTAGATGCCCGAAGACTCCATACTAAAGTGAAAATTTTCCTTAGTGTTAAAGTTCAAATTTTTATTTATCTCGGGCTAGTCAATAGCTAACCGAAGTAACAAGAATGTAAAGCCACAAGAAATTGGAAAAATCCTTTCATTAATATAAATAGAAAATACAAAAATAACCCGTCTGAAGGCTAATACATAATAAAGTACGAAAAACCTAAGTCCTATTTCAACTAAGGGGCAAAACTAGTCTTCTCCTTTCAGAAAGGCAACAAACCGCTTCTCATTCTCAGAGGCCAGTGGGTTTTGATAAGGAAGAGGCACCCCCATAAAAGCATCAAACTCCTCAGCAGTCTTAAACTCCCGATCTGCTAGGGGAATGTGCTCCATTTCGTGTCTGTCCCGCCATGCCCTAACAGATCGAACATCACAGATAGTAATGTACCGTCTGTGCATGTCCAGACCACCCAAAAGGCACATCTCTACCTTGGATTGCTTAGGAGGCAGAAGATTATCTGACTCCGCCTTTTCGACAGCTATCTTTTGGTAGGTTGCCTTTGCCTCTACTAGTTCAGCAGCTAGGGCCCTCTTCTTAGCCTCTCCGCTATCTAGAAGGCTTTTTTGCTCAGATACACTCTGATGAAGAACATCCATCTCCTTGGCCAAAGTAATACGATGCTCATTATTCTGCTGTAGTTGAGCCTGCATCTTAGCCATTTCCCGGACATCGGACTCCAGGGCATGATTATAGGCATGGATCCCATAAAGGAGCTACACAAATAGGGAAGAGGGTACATATTAGTACAAAATGAAGTAAAAATAGACAAAGGAATAAGCTAAGGTACAAAAGAAAAAGAAGTCGAAGAGCCATCCTCCATGGCCATCGAGGAGCCTTTCTGAAAAAGCTTAATCCTAGAAATCTTCGACTGAGCAACCCTGTTTGCAGGAGTCCAGACTTCTTTTACCATGGCCCAAAGGGCATCTGACTAACAGATAGTAAGATGGTCAGCACAGACAGGAGAGCCATCCTGAAGTAGAAACTTAGGCTCCCAGGGAATTGCGGTGCGAGGAGTTTCCTGAGCCTGAGGATTTTTGCTCGTTGAGGCATCAGTAGTCTGGGTCCTTGGTCTTTTATTTGCCGCTCTACCACCCGTACCAGATCACGACCTGGTGGTTGCAACATTTGCAGGAGGAGGCCGAGGTGGATCTGAAGGACTTTGTGCAGCCGGGCGTACCAGAGGTGTCGGGGGCGCTGTCGAGAGTGGTATGGCATCAACCAGATTAGATCCTTTAGGGACCTGAGTACGTCTGGCAGAAAGGGGCCTGAGGGGCAAATCCATCTTGTCAACAGCAGCACCCAAATTAGAAATCATCTCCAAATTGGCCTTAGTTAGAAGAGTAGTGGCAGATCGGACGTTGCTCCAGATCTTAGCCTTCAGAAGTGCAAAACGTTCTTTTATAAGGGATAACGGTATTTCTCTATTCTTATAGCCGAGAAATCTATATGCATACTCTCCCCGATGCAAGTCTCAAAACTCACAGAAACACGTAGCTTTGTGGAGGGGACGATAGACAAGCAATCAGATAGGGCCAAAGACTCTATGGATCGGGAATGTCAGAGAGAATGGGTAAAACAGTTGCCACTAACAATTACCATTCTATCCTTCCATCCTTTATCAGATTTTTCCGTATCAAAGCATATGTCCCGACCTTGGAAGGGAAAGAGGTTGTACCTACCCTTGCTTTCTCTGGCATTTTGGAAGAAATAACAGAGAAGCAGGTTAGCTAAATCTAGATTAAGGTCCAGATCCCTATTGTATAGAAGAAACATGGCTAAGATCCTGAAACTATTCGAGTTAAGCTGGAGAGGGTGCAACCCTAACATAAAAAAGACGTAATGAAAAAAAGGGTGAAAATGGAATCTTAATACTTTGATATGAATCGTCGATAGCAGAATGCTACCTGGTTGAAGTCCCTCACTTTTAAAGAAATCTAAATAGTCAGGGTAAGGGGCCAGACGAACATCACCGGGTACATTAGTTTCAGCCCGAAGGTGTCTAACATTCACCTCAGGCCTTGTTTTCTTAAAAGGAGCAACATAGAAAGGTTCAGGAGGGTTGGGGTTCACAGGCTCATCATTATCATGGGAACCCCCTTCATCGGGTGTTTCTGGATTCATTGATGAATCCGAAAGGTTAGTATTCAGGGGAACTATTTTGGGAACCAGGGCCTCTTGACGGATAATGGAAGGACTATCGTTACTGGTTGAATCAGGGTCGGTTCCAGAGGACAGAATGACATCTTCTACTGACCTGGTGTCGTCACTATCAGACATGGTTTCAGAATGGTAAAAAAGATAGATGAGGGGTAGAGGTGAAAATTAAAAAAGAAAAGTACTATCTGACTTACACAGTTTAGAGAATAGAGGTAAGAAAAACTTCAAAAAGGGTTAAGAGATTGCTCCGGTGGAAATTCCTGGAAAATGCCGGCTGAGAGTTGCAGGAATCAAATAGGAGAGAGCTCCAAGGAAGAGAATTAAGAAGTATAGAGTGCAAAATGGCTTGCAAGTAATATGGAAAGGAATACATTGAGGATTATATAAGGGATCAGTGGCAAGCCAAGAGTCATGCACAAAGTCTGAAGGATGTGTGCCATAAATTCAGCCCCAAGCGCGAAGAATAAAAGAACGTGGGCCATTTGTTTAAAATAGAAATGATTGCCCACCTACCCCAGCATTGAATAGGTTGCCACGTCACATTTGTAGCCGCCACTTTCAAAATCCCTGCACACATGTATATACTTATCTATATATATATATATATATATTCGGTTATGGGCCTAAAAAATAAATCATAGGCCCATAACCTCAAGGGCTTGTGAAATAGTGAAAATATGTGGCCCAATAAAGGTGAACTATAGGCAAGGACCGATGAGTCTGACCCATAGAAGTTTCTAGAAAATGAGTGATCAATAAATTAAGGATTTGTCCCAAACATGGAAGATAGAGCCCAAGAAAGAAATGAGTTTATCAAATCCCATGATTTAAGGGATTTGATAAACTTAGGTAGATGGGCCTGACCCATCTACGTAATTGTGTATAAATATATGGCCAATTGATGAATAAAGGCATTCCATTTTTTTAACCTAATTCGTTGTGTATTTTTCTGCATCTACACTATGACATGTATCGCCTTAGGGAATTTGAATATTAATCTACGAATGCTTCCGTTTAGTGTGGTGTAGTGAAATTTTGATATCGATGTGATTATTAGGAGTTTGGCTGAAAACGATATTTTTTTAGGTTTTTAAACAACCCTTTTTGATTTGAATGGAAAAATCCGTTTTTGCCCACCCCCGTAGCTCCGACAAATTATCTTGTTTTAAAAATGGTTTTAAACTCACTTTTAAAAATATTTTGATTTTTAGAAGCCGGCGCTAGTTAAAACGAAGATCGGGGGTAAGACGGATAATTTTACGAGATTTTAAGAAATCACTTTTACTCAAAGTTTGCATTTTTCATGTTTTTCGAGATCTCGGTGACTATTTTTGAAACTCGAAGGTGAAAACTCACTTTTCAAATATTTGTGATTTTTTGGGAGTGAAAACGTCAAAATCGGATACCATATGAGATAATTATATTTTATGAAAAAATTTGGGGTCTTTGGGCAAATTACCAATTCTGGCTGGGGGACATCTCCCAAAACACAGCTTGTAAATGGGATTCAACCATTCTTGTTGGGCGACATCTCGCAATTTGCGAGATGTCAAAGCCTGCAGTTGGGTTGCGACGGTCCATTTTCAAAAATCCATATTTTCTGTTTCGTTACTCTGATTTCGGTCTCGTTTGTTTCTACGGCTTGTCTTATGTCCAAATATGTGGGATAAAATTTAAAATCACTTCTTTTCCCTTTAAATGACTATTTTACCTTTGGTGAAAACAGGGTACTTCAACTTTTTTTCTTTGGCCGTCTTTGTCCGATACCGTTTTCAAAGATTCATTTCCCTCACCTCACACTTTTGATTTAGGTTATGTTTGTTTGTAAGACTTGTGTTAGGTCCATACTTTATATGTGTACCTTGAAAATACTATTTTACCATGAAATGACTGTTTTACCCTTGGGTAAACATGAGATGTTATGATAATCCGTTTAGAGGGTCGGTTGAGTCGTTTCACTTCCTTTTCGATCCCTAGTGATATTTTTCACATCTTTTAGACGTGAAAATGACTATTTTACCCTTGTACGGGTATTTGATGACTTAAGAAGATTTTATTTTTGTTTCTTTTCACTTCCGCATTCACTCCCTTAACTCTTAATTTCAGGTTTTGGAGTCCTAGGAAATTTGAGGGGTGACAGGGGTATCATACACGTGTCAGACACGCAAACACGCCTCGGAGTTTGAGGCGTGATAGAAGTATTCTAAAATTTAAATAATTTTGGATACTTCATGAGCACATTTCGGATACTTCAAATACAAGTTTTTGACAACAACAATAAAATATATAAAAAAATTAAAATCTAAATGAGTAATTTTTTTATAATTATATGAATAAAAATATTTAAGTTTGTTTTGTTTATAAAAAAAATATTATATTATTATTTTTTTACATGTTTCGTTCGTGTTTTGTTATTTTAATATTTATCTTGTCGTACCAATGTCCGCGCTTAATGGACCAAAACTAAAATAAGTAGACCAGGTATAGAATTATATGAATAATCTTTAGGTGTGTAACGAAAAAATTAGGGTTAATTTCATTTAGATTTTTGAGATATATTTTTATTTCAAACAAACTCCCTCACATTTGAGAATCTTCATTTACATCATCTATCAGCTTTTGGTGATCAAATTTAGTATAAAATATCTAAACTGTCCTTAACCCAAACACTACCTAAATCTTTTTAATACTAAGATAGTCTAAACCCTATAACCAAACAAGCCTAACCCTATACCCAAACACTCCTAACCCTATACCCAAACAAATCCTATTTAATTACAAAAAATACTACCTAAATCTTTTTAATTACAGAACACTTTTTTTATTAAAAAAAATAGTTTGAAGTAAATAATATATATGTATATCCTTTAAATTTTAGAATTAGAGAACTTTATTAATTTTTAATTTCAAATAAAAATCAAACCTATTATCACCATTATCAAACCCTAATCCACCTCCTCCTCTTCCCTCCCCGCCGCCGAAATCATCCAAGAGTCCTCCTCATCAGCTCCGATTAAGGCGTCGTCGATGTCACCAACAACAGTTCCCTCCTCTCCCTTCTCAAATTGTTGTCCCCAATTTTTTCAAATCTATATCTCTTTATATATGTATATTTCGATGCATTTGTAATTGAACTTTCAAAAAGTCTCAATCAAAATCACAAAATTTGATACTTGGAAGAGCTCTATTACATACTCTGAATAGATCTATATATGTATGTACATATATAGATGTATATACATTCATCTTTGTATATATAGAAATATAGATGTGTGTGTATATATATATATGAAATGTTTGCATAACAAGATGACATAGATGTATATATATTATAAATTTGTTGGTTTGCACCTGTGCTGGTTTGCACATGTGCTTGACCGCGGCGGCGCGGGAGGGAAGAGATGGTGAAGAAGTGGGTGATACGGATTGAGAAGATTAACAGTGAGGGTTTTTTAATCTAAATTATAATTTTGTCTTTTCAAAAATGTTTATTTTCATTGATTTAAAAACAATAAATAATGATGAACAAATGAGTGGATTTGTCAAATTGATTAAACATGGTTAAATGATAGTTTTTGTATTTAAAAAATAATTGATGATGATGATATATTGAAAGTGACATTAAAATTGTAAATACTGATATTTTTAAATTTAAAGGAATATAAATGAAAATTCTCAAATATAAAAGAGATTTGATTGAAATAAATATATATTTAAAGATGTAAACGAAATTAACTAAACAAATATAGTAATATATAATATATACACACCTCTGAAGTTTTGGTTGAACAGTTCACATGTCCCTTATAAAAGCACAGAAAGTTCATTACACCCAAAATTAAAACGTTAAAAACATGAACAAGTTATAACTCTCTCTCACACACACAAACACACACAGAGCACTCTTCACATGAACGATGAGCCCTCGCTCAAGAATTCTCGGAACGGTGAACTCGCCGTCGACGGAGTCGCCGCCGGAGGTCAACGAAGTTGACTCCGACTTCGTCGTCATCCTCGCCGCCCTCTTGTGTGCCCTAATCTGCGTGCTTGGACTCGTCGCAGTGGCTCGATGCGCCTGGATCCGCCAGATCGCCGGCCGAGCCGCCGGCCGGTCAGTTCCTCCGCTGCCGGAGAACAAAGGCCTTAAGAAGAAGATCCTGAAGTCGCTTCCCAAACTCACTTACACCGCCGAATTCGCGGGGAAATTCTCCGACTGCGCGATCTGCCTGACGGAGTTCGCCACCGGAGACGAAATCCGGGAGCTGCCGCCGTGCGGCCACGGATTCCACGTCGGATGCATTGACAAGTGGCTCGGATCTCACTCGTCGTGTCCGTCGTGCCGGAAGATTCTGGTGGCGCGGTGTGAGAAGTGCGGTGGCTTACCGGCGAGCTCGATTGCTGGAGCTGAGGCCGAGGCCAGATTGAAGCAAAGAGAAGATCATATCAATAGGTTCTTGCCTTAGCTTCCAAAGTTAATTTTGAAATCTTTTTAAATTATTCAAGCAATTAGGGTTCGGAAATGAAAATTCGATGCTCAGAATATCAATTTGTCTTTACATTTGTATATATATATATATATATAGTTTGGAAGCTACCCGAAAAAAACTTTATTTTCTGTAATATTTATATTGAATATCTAGTGCCTTATTTGTGGTTACATTTAAATTTCTTTTTGTTTTTGTTTTATATTATGTGTTTGTTGGTATGGTGAAAGTAGTTATGATGCTTCAAGTGGAAAATAGTACCAATTAAGAAAAAAAATTGTGGACCAAATTCATTTTCTTGTGCCTTATTATTATTTAATTTCTAATGTTAACTACGAAAAGAGTTGTTATATATTGTTCTGATTTTAGGTGACCCACGGAATCCATTAAGGGTGTGTGTTTGGTATAGGTGCGGTGTTAGTTTTAGTTTTGGGTTGAATTTGGTTTGGTGTGATTTTATTTTAAATTGGAATCATATTTGGTGCAGATGATTTTGGTATAAGAAAAAGTGATACTGAAAAATCAAACAATGTTTGGTAGAATTGGTATGAGTTGAAATTCTGAAACCGAATCATATTTGATAATTTGGACTGGTTTCATATTTTATTTATAAATATTAAAATTTATAATATTAAAATATATTTAATATTAATATATTAAAATATTAATTTTTAGGAAAGATAATAAAATTATAATATTAAAATATATTAAATTTTTAAAAATATATTTTAATATTAATATATTAATTTTTAGGAAAGATAATAAAATTATAATATTAAAATATATTAAATTTTCAAAAATATATTTTAATATTAATATATTAAATTTTAAGAAATATAATAAAATTATAAAATTAAAATATATTAATATTAATATATTAATTTTTAGAAAAGACAATAAAATTATAATATTAAAATATATAAAATTTTCAAAAATATATTTTAATATATTAATTTTTAGAAAAGATAATAAAATTATAATATTAAAATATATTAAATTTCCAAAAATATATTTTAATATTAATATATTAATATAGTGTAACTATTTGGTTTTGGTTTTGGTAAGATGGTGCAACCATTTGATTTTGGTTTTATTTTTGGTTGCTAGAGTACTACACCACCAAAAACCATCAATTCATATGGTTCAAAATTTTGGCCATTTGGTGTCAATGGTGCCAATACTGTTGATCGAAAACCATTTTACCAAACATGAATTAGTACCATCTTTTCACACCAAAATCAAAAAAATGATAACAACCCATGTTACCAAACAGGGCCTAAAGGGATCATATGGATGACACTTTTTTATTTTATTTTTTTCTTTCACATTGATTTTACATTAAGGTCTGATCAAATGGCCCACTTAAATAATTATTTGAGCTTGAAGCTCCAACATGTAAGTTGTCTAGCCATTAGAAATTTTCTCCTTAGTTCTTCTAAGTTCTAATTCTTACATCTCTTAGATTCAATAGTGTTTCGAGTTCGAAAATTATTGTTATGTTCGGAGTATGGAATGAGTGGCGCAATAAACTTTTTAAGTTAATTTTTGAAATAATATTTCTTCTACTTTTAAAATTGTTACAATTTTGAGTTAGTCAGCAAATATAAAGTTGCTAGAAGTTAAGTTTTCCATATTATTCATGTAGCTACACTAATGTAATTGGTATTATCTCATTTACGTGACCCATATAATCAATTTTTTAAACTTCCCAATTGAATTTTGAAGGTGTAGTCATTTAGCTGAACCGCTTTCATAAATTCTGTTTTATAAAACTGAAAAAACAACAATACTATACTGTAAGATAAAAGAAGAGATGTCTGACTTTAGCTTTGGCAATGATGATACAAGCAGGGATGGAACCATATATTTTTTGTTTTTTTTATTGGGGACAATTAGGAATAATTAGGGACAATAAACATAAATTTGTATCATCGGGGATGGAACCATATATTTTTTGTTTTTTTTATTGGGGACAATTAGGAATAATTAGGGACAATAAACATAAATTTTTAAAAATTTAATGCGGTCAAATCTCATTTTTTTGCCTATATTTTCTTTAAAATAATCTGTGTGTAATTCCTTTGGCTTTGACACTAATTGTAACGGGTGAATATTTTGCAATTCGACCCAAAAGTTCAAGTTCACCCACTATAAACTACATTCACTTTCTCATCTTTTTCCGATGTGGGACAATTGGTAGCACATAACCTACCAATAGTAAACACGCATTCCACAGAAAGTTTAAGGCGGATGATCGTCGTTTTTCTATAAAGTGGTTCAAATCTTGATGAAGAGAAAGAACAAGATAACTCGCAATAGCAAGATACAAATAATGACCAGATTCATCTAACTTCCTCGCACCAACTCATATCTTTTATCTCCCTTCACAAGCTGTCCTTTCTTCAATGATATTGCTCAGTTGATATTCTGTTATTTACGAAAGAACCTCACAATAGTAACAAAAAGTAGTAATTCATCGCAGCTCAAAGTAGTACCTACTTACGATAAAATATTTCAAGACGTGTGTTAGAGACTTAGAGTGTGCCATACAGGGCCTGGGGTCCGAATCGTCTACAATAATTGCTGCAGAATTCAGCAATTCATAACCAAAACGACGTCGTTTTGCAACTTTAAAAATAATAATAATAAAAAAAAAGAATAGACGCTGTCTAACTCTGTGTATTTGTTGGTTTTTGGCGCGAAATTGAAAACTTTTCCCCCCAAATCACATCATCTCAGTTCCTGTGCTTGAACCTCTCCTCTCTATCTGGCTTGAACCTCTCTATCTCTAAGGCAACATCCAAGGGTCGATCCTTCTTCATGTTGACTTTGAAAACCCTAAAAAAACTCATCTCTCCATAGCTTTCATGTCCATCTTCTCTTAAATCTGAACAAAAAGAAATTCTTACAGGTACGAAGTATTTTATGTTTTCGTTATTGAATAATGCATCTGCATCATGTTTTTGTTGTTGAATAATGCATCTGAATCTGTTTTCTAAAGTATTCAGAAGTTCTTTTATGTTTTAAAAATTTTATTTTTAGGGTTTTGGGCAAATACCAGAGCCGACACATAGAAAAAGAGTTTGTACAGGTACAAGTGATTTTGTTATTTTATCAACCCCTTGAATGGTAGTAAAATTTGATGTATTAAGTACTTTCAAGTTTTTTTTTTATTTGATATTTATGTTCCAGTCGACTGATAGTTAGTTTCCTGTAAATTTGGTAAAAAATGCCTAATAATAAATAATCAATTCCTAAATTTTCATATCATTCCAATATGTAATTTATGATTATATGTTTAGAAATTTTTAAATGCAAAAAATATATAAAATATTTCTTAAAGTTAAAAGCACAAATATATCAGTCGATTTCTAGAATCAACCAGTCGACCGGTTATTTAAGGTATGATTTTCAGCATTTTTAAACACAAATGCAGCATTATATAACTATTCCGCAGCAAATTTATAACTACTTTTTTTTTATCACTTAATAATGGTTTAGAGATTTTGCTATGAATGTAGACCTACATTGAATATTTGTATTCCCGAATTTTTTAAGCACTTTGAGAGATTGGTAAGCCACTTACATCATAACGAAAAACATGTTGATTTCGATTTGTGTAATAAGTTTCCGATGATACAATTAAGCTCTTCGATGATAGTGCAAGCTGGAAACATCTTCACTAGGCCAATATTCGAGCGATTTCAAAAGCAATTTATAAGGTCGGTCAATGCATTTATCGGCGAGGACATTATCGATGAAGGTGGAGAGTTTAAATATACTATTGTCGTTGTTGAAGGGCATCGATCAGAACGATGTGTAAGGAGGATTAAAACAACTAACCATTTAATTTGTGAGTGTGGAAAATTTGAAATGGAAGGAGTTCTATGTTGTCATGTGATAAAGATTTTAAGAAAGGTCTTGCATGTAATTGAAATTCCAAAGGAATACATTTGTAAACGATGGATGCGGCATGCTAGAGATGAAACAATGCATGACATCCTTGGCAATGTAATCGAAGAGGATCCAAATCTGCAAGAAGCTGTTCGGTACAAAAGATTATGTCATCTAGCGAGCCGGCTAAATGTTGTTGCAGCGGGGAGTGAGAATGATTACCTTTTAGTCCTGAAAAACTTTGAGGACATGCTTAGTGTTGTAGATAAAGGAAAAAATACAACGAATGCCCCAACTTCGAATGAAGGAAATTATGTCGATGACTAAAACAGAATCCTGGCTGGTTTGAAAAAGAAGAATGCTTGGCGAGGACAGAGAAAACGTAGAGAGAAGCTAGGGTATGAGGCTGGATCAGCACGGAAGAAAAAAGCTCATGCAAAATCCTCTGTAGTGAACAGTAATGTGAGTAAAATTTACATGTACATAATTTAGGGTATTCAAATTATTTTCCCAACTAATATATGTTTTTGTATTGTGTTTAGGGCTTCGAAGGTCATAAAAAGCAACCGATGTCGACTGAAACATCGAGTACGCCCTCAAGCAGTTGCGGCTGGAGTTTTACCCAACCAATGTCAACGACAGATTTACCAGAGCCTAGCTCCCTCACTCCAATGTCCCAAAGCCATTTCACTTTTTATCCGGTTCGTGCCTAATTATTATATTTATTTCAAAACTGATAATAAAATCTTACAAATGAAGACCTAATATACGAGTTCTTTAAAATATTTGGAGGGGAGTGGTTTAGAGAAAAATGATACTCCAAGAGAGTCGGCCATAAAAAATATTTTCGGATAGGTAAATGAAATAACCCATTCATAAATATCTGGTATTTCATGATATACGTAGTAGCCTTTTCTTAACTTTTAAGTTGTTGAATGCAGCCATTGCCGGATCTCAATCAAGGAACAAATGATCCAGACGCATGCAAATAACATAGGAAACCTTCTTGGTTGAATACTAAGTTTGGCTGCTGTGTAACTGTTAATTTATTTTAGGGGTAGTTTTATTGATTTGGGAATGTTGTACTGATAGAGCTTTGTAATAATGGATCTGGCATTTACATTTGTATTATATTAATTTATTTGTGTTTGAATTCCATTAAGTCAGTATGAAGTGGAGTTTAATATTGTTTTATTGAAGTGAATCAGAAGATTTATTTTACAAATATATCAGCCGGCTTCTATAATCAACCAATCCACCTCTTAATTTCCAGCTCTTTTTCCTAAACATGCATCATTATATAACTATTCCGCAACAAATTTATAACCAGTTTTTTAATCACTTAATGTTTTAGATATTTTAAATCATTTAGTGAATTTTAGTCCCTATTAATTCTGAAAATTGTTCCTAATAATTAGAATAATACAAATATTATATTACTAAGTTCATGGATGGAAGGTGACCACAAGTGTAAGAACCACAAGTGGTATACATCTCAATTTCCCCAAATAATAATTTGTAATCAGTAATAATAAAGTTATATACATCCCAAATTTACATCTCATTCCAACATGTAATTTATGATTATAAGTTTAGAGAATTTTAAATTTAAAACATATTTAAAATTTCAAATCATGTTAAAACCACAAACATATCAACCGACTTCTACAAACAACCAGTCGACCTCTTAATTTCCAGCACTTGTTTCAACACATGCAACATTATATTACAATTCCGCAGCAAATTTATAATCAGTTTTTAGTTCACTTATTGATTTAGAAATTTTAAATTGTTTTAGTGAATTTAAGTTCCCTTTACTTCCCAAAATTGTTCCCAATAATTAGCATAATAAAAATATTAACTTGCTAAAATTAAGTAAAATTGATTCTTTATATGTGAATTTAATTTGACTCCTTTGAAATATACTTTGTTTTTTCCGTAAATACAATATATTTGTGGAAATATATGTCTATTTGGAATTCAATTTTTTTCATATTAGTAATGATAAATTATTATATATTCCTTAAAAATTCCCTTTCAATAAATTATTTAAATTTCAGTTCCCTGAAAATATTAAAATTTCCAGTTCCCTCAAAATTTCACTTCCCTCAAAATCAAAATTTCAGCTGGCTTCTACAATCAACCAGTCGACTTCTTAATTTTCACCACATGCAACATCATATAACTATTCCGCAACAAATTTATAACCAGTTTTTTGTTCACTTATTGATTTAGAAATTTTAAATTATTTTAGTGAATTTCAGTTCCTTTTACTTCCCAAAATTGTCCCCAATAATTAGCATATTAAAAATATACTCTTTTTTGGGTAAAAAAAAAATATTTGTAGAAATATATGTGTATTTGGGATTCGATTGTTTTTATATTAGTAATGACAAATTATTACGTATTCCTCAAAAATTCCCTTTCAATAAATTATGTAAATTTCGGTTCCCTCAAAATATTAAAATTTCAAGTTCCCTCAAAATTTAACTTCCCTCAAAATCAAAATTTCAAATTTTGAATTCCCTCTAAATATTAAAATTATGATGTGTAAATTTAAAATATGTTTGAATGATTTGTATTTAACTTGAAAAGATATTTATAATATGTTGTAAATTTAAAAGACTCTAAACTTATAATCACAAATTACATGTTTGAATGATGTGTAAATTTGGGATTTTATTCTAGATTATTAGTGATAGGAAGCTAGCATTTGGGGAAATGGATGGTTTAGGGTTTAGAATACATTGAAAGGGTTAACCTCTCTTACCACCACACTTGTGGCTCTGACATTTGAACTTTCTTATACTTAGTAACTTAATATTTTTATTATCCTACTTGTTGGGAACAATTATGGGAAATAATAGGACATGAAATCCAATGAACTGCCCCAAAATCGATAAACCAAAAACTGGTTATATTTGTGCTGCGAAATAGTTTTATAATGATGCATGTTTAGAAAACATTGCTGCGAATAATACTCTAATTAAGAAGTCGACTGGTGGATTGTAGTAGCCGGCTGATATACTCGTGTATTTAACTTGAAAAATTATTTATAATATATTGTAAATTTAAAAAAATCTAAACTTATAATCACAAATTACATGTTTGAATGATGTGTAAATTTGGGATTTTATTCTTGATTATTAGTGATAGCAAGCTAACATTTGGGAAAATGGATGGTTTAGGGTTTAGAATACATTGAAAGGGTTAGCCTCTCTTACCACCACACTTGTGGCTCCGACATTTGAACTTTCTTATACTTAGTAACTTAATATTTTTTATTATTCTACTTGTTGGGAACAATTATGGGAAATAATAGGACCTGAAATCCAATAAACCGCCCCAAAATTGATAAACCAAAAACTGGTTATATTTGTGATGCGGAATAGTTTTATAATGATGCATGTTTAGAAATCATTGCTGCGAATAATACTCTAATTAAGAAGTCGACTGGTGGATTGTAGTAGCCGGCTGATATACTCGTGTATTTAACTTGAAAAATTATTTATAATATATTGTAAACTTAAAAAACTCTAAACTTATAATCACAAATTACATGTTTGAATGATGTGTAAATTTTGGGATTTTATTCTTGATTATTAGTGATAGCAAGCTACCATTTGGGGAAATGGATGGTTTAGGGTTTAGAATACATTGAAAGGGTTAGCCTCTCTTACCACCACACTTGTGGCTCCGACAGTTGAACTTTCTTAGACTTAGTAACTTAATATTTTTATTATTATACTTGTTGGGAACAATTACGGGAAATAATAGGACCTGAACTCCAATAAACCACCCCAAAATCGATAAACCAAAAACTGATTATATTTTTGTTGCGGAATAGTTTTATAATGATGTATGTTTAGAAAACATTGCTGCGAATAATATTCTAATTAAGAAGTTGGCTGGTGGATTGTAGTAGCCGGTTGATATACACGTGTATTTAACTTAAAAAATTATTTATAATATATTGTAAATTTAAAAAACTCTAAACTTATAATCACAAATTACATGTTTGAATGATGTGTAAATTTGAGATTTTATTCTTGATTATTAGTGATAACAAGCTAACATTTGGGGAAATGGATGGTTTAGGGTTTGGAATACATTGAAAGGGTTAGCCTCTCTTACCACCACACTTGTGGCTTAGATTAAAAATTTTCATTTCCAATTTGAGGCATGAAAATTGTTTTCGGTGCTTGTTGGATCACCAAGTTTGGGGCATAACTTGGAACAAGAATAGGTTACATGGAAGACGGCCTACGGGAATCCCAGATTTTGAAAGCATGGCGGATTTTTATAAATACATTCAAAGTGCCTACGTAGACTTGCGCGACTGCGAAAAATCGACAATTGTGAATAAGAATTATAATTTTGAAGATGAAGATTGGTAACTGCACTATGTTTTCAACTGTAATAATGATTATCAAAAATTTTCACCACCTCTTAGTTTATCATTAAGTGATAAAAAAATTGATTGTAAATTTGCTGCCTAATAATTATAAATTTGCTGCGTAATAGTTATAAATTGTTGATAAATAAGCATTCGAGTGGTTGATTGTAGAAGCCGACTGGTTTATCAGTTAGTCGGCTCATTCCCCTGTTCCCCCTAAAACGAAGTGAGCCCCTTCCAAAAACTACACATTCATTCAACTGATAAATTTACACATATATATGCACATACAAAAATGAATCAATAACATACATCCTACTTGTTTCCAGTAATTACAATGAAAATAATTGGTAGTCATTGTGTAGTAAAAAAATGACTACCAATTACACATTCAGTCCTCCTACCAAAAGAATTGCTACATATTACACAGTCAGTCCATCTACAATTAAGATAGATATACACAATCAGTCATCCCAAAATAAATATTGATCTCTCATCGCATTGCATTTATGGTATGCAAGCTCGATGGCGATTAGGTTCCTGAGATCCAGGGGGTTGTTCTGCACCAAAGGCAAATGGTTAAATTTCCAATTTAATACGCTTACATTGTTGTTAGCAAACCATAAAGTTCGATAAAACAATTCTTAACATATATCCCACTCACTGTCGGTAAAATAAATCTCAGGGCCTTTTTGAAACTTTTTCATGTACCACATCACAAAGACACCGCATGATTGAGTATCAGTTTGTGTGGGTGCATGAATCTTTTCGGTCCTATAATCATCCCATTGTCCTGGAGAGGGTTGAGCCGATGAGAGCTTTTGGAAGGCGTAGGCAAGGAATTTCACCTGTAAATCGATACGCGTCTCCTTAGACCATATTATGTCATGCATTTCTGTTACCCAATATTAAAGGTAATTTACCATCAAATTTCCGGTTGCTAACCGGTTGTATGTGTGGAGGGAATCCATATAATATACAGTCTTCCTTTCCCTATCAACCACATATAGACACCAGTGTTCCTTCCAGCACACTTGGAAAAAAAACTGTAATATGAAAAACAAATTTATGAGTAAACAAAAATTGTCAGCAAATAATTATCATGAATTGAGAGCAAATGAAATTGTTGTCTTTAGGGACACAGATTGCTACCGAAATTTGGAAAAAATCAGAATACAAAATTCTACACTAAAAACAACACTTCAAATAAATAATATTGTTATATCACTTACCTTAACAATAGAAAATATTGTGTTGCTTTCAAAGTAGCAAAAAAATGATCAATTTTCTGTTTCGTTGGTTTGTAACCCTAGAAATATTTCATCCACAAATCCTTTCTACAATTCCCAAAATTACAACCACAAACCATTAATAATGAGAAAACAAAATGGGAGTACCTTGAAATTACAGTGGGGTTGCAGATAAATTAAAAGATTGACTCTTTGATTTGAAGTTTTCAGAATCGGATATATATATATATATGCCTGTGCTTGCCCTAAACACTTTTCAATTTTTCGGGACAAGATGAAGATGGAGAGGTGCACCTGAACCCTAAAGATGACGATGGAGAAGATGAAGAGTTTGGAGAAGATGATGCTATGGGGAAGAGAGAGATCAGATATGGGATGGTTTTGCATGGGAAAAATCTATATAGGCGCCTATATACACAGTGTAGACGGAGATTCCAGAGTCCAACGTCGTTAATTTCATTTTTTTTTTTAAATGACCAAAACGACGTCGTTTTGGTCAATTTTTTTGCTGAATCCTGCAGCAATTATTATAGACGATCGTTTTGATCAATTTTTTTGCTGAATCCAGGGCCTGCAAAGGGTATTATGCCACACATAGATAGAATATTACGGCACATCTAACATAAACTACATAAATAAATCTTTATTAAAGTTATTTTCATGATTGTCCTCAAATATAATATTTGGAATTGTTAGCTCCTTTGTATAACAACCAATGCACTCAGAGTGAAATGTATGAGTATTAATATGGTTATTAATTATTTTTAATGATATAAAATGGTGAAAGTTGGTCCAATGTATAGTCAAATGGAATTTATTACGGACTTGTTCTTAAAATGAACCAACGGCAACTACAATAGTGGGGGCACAACCACTAATTAAGCTACTAAAAATGGTAATGAGTAAACTAATTTTCAAGATATCATTAATTACTACCTAATGTCACCAAGGAAACTCCATTCAAACAACTATCATATTTTACTTTGTCTTAACCTAACTAAGATAGTGTTAGTCCAACTTAATGGTATTATTAAAATATAGTCTACAATTATTCCCTTTTATTTGGAGCCGTCCAAAACATTAAGAGAGTCGGCCCACCAAAATGCCACTACACCCTAATACATGGCCACCACGTGTACAATGATACCTACTATCAAACTATTATTCATCCACAAATCAGTGTGACAATGCTTGGTCCTCATATTTACTTGGATCAATAAAATTAATACATATATATAATATAAATAAAAATTAATAATAAATATTACTTATTATCATGAATTAAACCCGGATCTAAAATATTTAATTTTTTTCTTTTTCTTTTTTCCTATCACCATCGTCTCTACACCCATAGCTAACCCTACATCGCTTCTCATCCCAGGTCGCCATCCGCTTCTCATCCCGTCGTCCTCTACAAATAGTACTCTCGAGTTGTTCGCTTCTCATCCTGCCGTTCTCCGATTAATAATCGCATATGTTCTAAAGCCCTAACTATTTGATTTGATTCGGATATGTTATATTCATATATGCAGTTCTAAATTTTTTTATGTTATTGATTTTGTTTTTCATTTTATTGATTAAATTTTAGGTAATTGTTGCTTGAAAACTCTTGTAAATGAACATTCTCACTCTTGCCTCAGGCCACAGTAACTTCAAGTGCAACGTTAACAAGAAAATTTGATTAGAAAAGGGTTTCTTGAGGAATCTTGGAGATGGGTTGTGAACGGAGAGAAACTGTCGAGATTGAGAATAAAAATAGCTTCAGTATGTCTGACAAAATATTGAATTAACTACTCAATGATTTTCTGGAGCTTTCTCCTTTTTAGATGTTTTGAAAGTGTCAATGTTTACTGCTTTCGGTTTGTACTAATATTTAAAACTAACAAATAATTAGAAAAGGATAGTTAGCCATTACTTCAATTTTCTATGCTAGTAATTTTGATTATATGAGTGCATATCTTGAATTACCTATTCACGATAAAAAATTAAAATTTTATTAATTGGACAAATTGTTATATTGTTAAATTGAAGTGCATCCCAGATTCTAGTGCTAGAATAATAGTTTCTATAGAGGACAAACTTTGTGAGAACAGGATTGTGTTCCAGCGGCACAATTGTTAATCTTGCTTCTTTCAAGATAAGAAGCATAGTATCTACCACCCCGACCTAACAAAACTAACATTGCAGATCAGAACTCGAGAAGAAGCATAATATCTACCACCCTCTACCAAAAAAAATTAACATCGTAGTTATGAAGAAAAGTGATTTTGACCTAACACAAAAATTTATGTTATTGGACATCTCGTCTTCGCAGTGCAATTATTTCAAGAAGTTCTGTTGAAGGTGAAATGTCCATTTCGTGTTAATGATCGAGAGAGATGTTTAATTGGCAGATCAAATTCGATTTTAATTTTATATGTGTTCCGACTTGAAAAAAAACATGCAACAAATTAACAATCAGTGATTCATTGTCGATATGCTGAATTGATTTAAGATTGGTATCAACAAAAACTATACAAGCCAAAGCCACCTAATGGGCAGAATTTTCATATAATATACCATTAGTTCCAGAATTCGAACAAAAAAAATGCTAAAGAACACATCTTGAAAGCAATTAGTAATATATTGTTGAAGATCGAATTGAAACAAAGACCATCGATGATGTGAAAATTCAAAGGGAATTTAAGACGAAGATCAAACAGAGACACCAGAGTGAGATCGGAATCGCGATCTAAAGAAGCAATTCCATCAAACTACAGATTCTCATCTTCCAATTTGTCGCTCTCTCCTTCACCAACTCTCTCTTCAGCTCCTCCATCGCTCATCTGAAGAAGCAATTCCATCAAATTGCAGAGTCTCATAATGAAAATGATCATTATTTCGTAATTTCTCTCACGAAATTAAATGAGAGAAAGAACCTCTTGGTAGAGTCCAGTCCTCCGGAGGATAGAATAACACTACTTAGTTTAGTGACTAGGAGCAGGGAGCCCATTGCGCGTTGTTTTTGTTTGACCGACCTATCTTCTTTCTATAACCAAGCTCCCTCCGGCCGTACAAGGACTGCTCTCGGTTCTTGAGCGTGTTGGTGGATTAGACGATAGTTGAAAGAGCTGCTTTGAAAGCTTGACGAACAAGCCACCTTTTAAACTCTCCCTCTCCCCATTTATTCTTACTTTTAAAAGCGAGAGCTAAAACTTAATTATGGAAAGAAGATAGGCCCCTCTCTCCTTAGCTTACAAGATGAAAAGCGAGCTCTTTCAGAACCTTCAGGACCTTTCTTTTCTATCTTATTAGTAAAGAAGCCTTTTCCTTTACTAGTCAAGTGGTAAGGTAGGGCGTTATTTGATGAAGAAAACAAACTTTAGGAAAGTGGTTCAGGTAGCTTAGCTTGTTAGAGCAAAGGACTGAAAATCCTTGAGTCAGTGGTTCGAATCCACTTCTAATAGGGCGAAGGGTCCAAAGGACACGTAGCCGGGAGCGGGCCGGATGTGTAAATGAAAGTGAAAGAGTAAGCAAAAATATTTGAGCGCTTCTACACTATATGACTTTTTGGCGTCGTCCTATCTTGCTGGAGGCAGATTTTATAAAAAAAAAGCGGTTGAAACCTCGGATTGGTTCTCGCGTCCTTGTACCCAAAGGGATGGGCAATTTCGGTTTGAGTGTTCATCGATCGGATGGATCTATATGCTCTGGGGTGGTGAGACGAGGTGTAACGTAGCCTAGTCAGCGCATCTGTTTTGGGTATAGAGGGCTATAGGTTCGAATCCTGTCACCTTGATGTGAGGCTGAAGTCAGCAAATACTAAAATATGAACATCCATCGACCGTTTCCACCTCCTTTGACTCGTGACTCGTATATTTAATTTCTTTAACAAGCACATTATACGAGATCTATAGCTAAATATCATATAGTGCCATAGTATATATACGAACCTATACGGAACACTTCTCTCTTTCTAAGTGCTTTCTTTAGGCTCTTGGCTTCTCATTGGTAGAACACAACCAATATGATATAGAGCTTGAGCATCCAGGCTAGTGGAATTTTTAAAAATCGAAGAAATAGTTATTTATAAAATGACAGGGCAACTAGTTTGAGTGGGGCCTAACGCGGGTAGTTGGAGAGGAAATATAGATCTCCGACAATCAAGGATTTCTTTTGGAAGTGGTGCTTACTGAAAGAGTTCAACACTACGTTCATTGCTCTTCTTCTAAAGTCCCTTGGAGCCAATCGGTTGCCTGAAGCTTGACATGATGAAGGTGCTTTTATTTTAAGCCCTTCCCGAAAGAAAGGGGGAATGACCGTTCCTTTTACCTTCTGTTGAGATAATAAATGTTCACTTGGGGAACCCATTCCCTTCGTCTACACAAGTCATAATCAACTAGATCGTGTGGAATTGAAAAATGACATCTTTCACAAATTCATAACATTGCACATCTGTTTCCTTAACTCACTTCGCCTTTGACTTGCCACTTTCATTCCCTTGCCTAGATGTTTGCCTTCTTGCCGACAGACCACTGTCGTCCCATTATTGAGAGGTTTCTATGGTGTTCTACCTTTGTGGAGTCTCGGTCAATAGACTTGCGCCTATAGTAAGTACCTTGACAGAGTTTTGTGTCCTCCCTATTTCCTACTTTTTACTGGACCTGAGAGAGATTTCATTATTATTGGAAAGGGTATACTTTCTTCTCTATGTCTATGTATCTATATCTGTTTGTTCTTTTCTTAGTAGTGACTAGTGTTGTTGTAATAAAAGTGGGAAAGAGGTAGTGGTCTTGGTCTCCTCTCCTAGTCGAGTAGCCCACGGAGCGATCGTTCGAGTAGGGCGAATAAGGATAAGGACTCGATTGACCGACGGAAAGAGCGATTCATTCATTACACATATATACAAGCACACCAGGTAATGAAATTGAGCAGGTATGTATTAGAAATCAATCCTAAGCTGGAATATAGACAACACCCCCGCATTCCAGCAAGCCTACCAATTAGAAGAAATGAAGAAGACTAACTAGATATGTCTACAGTACCATAGTTGTAAGACCTAAGGCCGAAGCAAGTATAGCTGCTAAAGAAAGATAAAAGAAACTAGAGACATAAAGAATAAGACTACTAATAAGGAAAATAGGTAAGGAATGGAATGTAGTAATAGGTAGCTAGGCTTTCTTCTCTTTGGCAGTGGGAGAGCTAGTTGTAGCTCCTCTTTCTAGGTTTATACCAAGCAAGGACATGTTAGCGTATAATGTATTTCCTTCTTTTGTGACTTACATTAACTTCCTTGATGCATTCAGAGTTCTTTAAGGGATTATAATTGCTCATGTCTTATCCTAGTAGCTAGCTTGACTGTAGTTTTCTAGCACAATAGGATAGAAAAGAATGGTATTATATTGATCTTCATCCTAGTATCTAGATGACCCAACTCGGTTCCAGGGGGAGGATGAAGAGAATGAGAACATCCCTCGACCCTAAGCGCCTATCCTGACTTAGGTGAGGAAGAAGTGGAACTCCAATGAGAACGTAGTCTTGCTGCATCCCCTGAAGGAGAAAGGGCTAACCTATCCTTAAAATAAGTTGGATCATCTGGAGTTAGATCAGCTGGAGTAGCTACTTACCTTACTAGTGTCCGAGGAAGTCTGTTGGTACAGATGTCATATGAGATGTGAAAGCGATTTTTGACTTAAAGACTACTAGTTGACTAAGAAGTAGAACCGACTGTAACATCTGACCAAAGAGGCCAGTTAGTGATGGGGAAACAAAGAATGGAATGTCTGTTTTGTAACAAGAAGGTTACTTGATTTGAATATTATTTTTCAAGAGCAAGCTATAAGGACTCTGTAGATCGCGAGAATGCATGTTAGCCATTGTTGTAGGAGAGAGGGAGAAAGCTTGGAGACCTAGTCAGCCTGTGCCTAACCCAAAGGGTCAGTTTCATATTAGTTACCAGCCCACTTCTGATTCACATGAGCAAGTTCAGTCTATCACAATCCTAAGGTAAAATCTCATAATTTACGATCAATTCATTCAATCTTTCCTTTTTTAGAGGATAAATTATGATATTTAAATTATGTATTAGATATAGGAATACCCTATCCATCCCGTCCATCTGGAAATCTTGGTTTAAAGTCAGCCATTAAGGAATTTATTGCACAAAAGCTATCTATAAGTTGGTCGATCCGGCTCGGCTTTTTCAACTACTCTTTCCGAGTCTAATGTTTGGGATGAGTCAGACTGATTCGTGTTGGCTTTGAAATTTACTTTCGGCAAACAATTCCAAAATTGATGATAACAAACCATTGAAGAGTGTTTGATACTAATGAATTTTCGAGCTTAAGTTTTCAGCAAAAGACAGGTGAACGACTCGGAAAACAAACTCGGAAAGAAAACGACTCGGAAAGCAAGTTCGGAAAGAAAGTTTGAATTAAAGCGAAAAGCCGTAAAAGAAATTGAAGCGCAAATGGAAAATCAACGGCAAAGGCGAAAGTCGAAGACTCAAGACTTGGGGTGGATAGGTCAGGAAGCGATCATTGTAACAAGGTAATTTTATTCGTCGATTTTATTGTATAAGCTCAAGTATAAAATGAACCAAATTCAAATGAAATGAAAAACGCTTTATCGAACTTAAACGGAAAGAAAAATATTTTTATTAAATGTTTTTCATGTTTGAGTCGACTAAAATGAGCCTGTGTATTTTCTACTAGTCGACTAAAACAATCAGTAGCTATAGGTTTTTCATCCACATCAAAAGAGTCGACTGAAAAGAGCTTGAGTCGACTAGACTACTTCATGTAGTCGACTAGAACTCATTCTAGTCGACTAGATGGTCCAAAGTAGTCGACTAGAACTCAATCTAGTCGACTAGATGGTCCATTGTAGTCGACTACAACAGAGAAGTAGTCGACTAGAAGTTCCTCAAAACCTGCAGATTCTTCAGAAAACATTTCCCATGTTTTGTGGACTGTGTTCAATGGTATTCAAACGGCTCTTATCTTTCAAATACTATAATCATTCTTCAAAACCCTAATGCTATGCTATATATAGAATGAGATGTGTATATTGAAGATCAAGAGATTGAAATACAAGAAGAAACAAAACTATCAAAAATTCTGCAGAAATTTTCTCTACAAAAGCCATTGAAACCAAGCTTTGAAAATCTGATTTTCTCCAAGTTTCTTTGAAAATCAAAACCTCTAGTATCTCTTCTTATTCTCCAAATATCATTCATTGATCATACCCTTTGAGAATACATTTCTAGAGCTATTGTAAAATCACCAAAAACACTTGAGCTTATATTGATTTATCTTCCATAAACAACCTTTGGGTTTTGAGTGTTTTTGTTCTTGAGTGATTTTATTGATTACATACGAATTTGTAATCTCGGACAAGTGAAATCCACCGATTGTTCAAGAGAGGGTTGTTCTCTTGATTGAGGGACAAGCTCGAGAGGCTTGTGTTGTAAAGGTTTGCCATTCCACCTGTGAAGGAAGGGCCATAGTGAAAGGATCGGGAAAAGTCTCAAGAAGGGGTTCTTGAGCCGAGGAGTAGGAGTTACCGAACCTCGAAAACATCATGGTGTCAAATCTCTCTATCTCTTTCTCTTTACTTAATTATTTTGCATGCCATAATTGCTTGAATATCTTGTATGATATCTTGTCTTGAAATTAATAGTTAGAGAAGTTCAAATTAAATCATTCACTTGCTTATTGTGATATAGTTTTTATTTGAGAGTGTTCTAATCTCGAAAAGAATTAGACCTAATTTTTGAACACCCTATTCACCCCCCCCTCTAGGGTTAATTAGTGACTAACAATTGGTATCAGAGCCTAATCTCTATTTATTTTAGACTTAACCGTCTTAGAGAACGATCATGTCATCGAATTTAGTCACTCATATTGAAGGTCAATCGAATAATAGGCCCCCATGGTTTGATGGATCAAATTATAGCTATTGGAAAACTAGAATGATAGATTTTATTCAAGCTATTGATTACCAAATTTGGCAAGTAGTTCTTGAAGGACCATTTGTATTAACTAAAATTGTTGATGGAAAAGCCGTCCCCAAATTACCCAATGAGTGGGATAATGATGATCGTAAACTCATGTCGTACAATGCTAAAGCCAAAGTAAATTTAAATTGTGCTTTAAGTCCAAATGAATTTAATCGTGTATCTACTTGTTCAACGGCAAAAGAAATGTGGGATAAACTTGAGGTAACCTATGAAAGAACATCTCAAGTACGAGAATCCAAAATTGACATACTCATGCATGAATATGAATTATTTGCTATGAAAGATGATGAAAATGTGAATTATATGATGTCTCGTTTTACAAATATTTTGAATGGACTAAAGCATCTTGGTAGAATTGTTCCTAGATCCGATGCGTCACGAAAAGTTCTTAGAAGCCTTCCGGCAAAATGGGATGCAAAAGTAACGGCTATCAAAGAAGCTCATGACCTCAACACCATGAGTCTCGATGAAATTTTCGGCTCTTTACTCACTTGGGAAATAACGTTGAAAGCTCGTGAAGACGACATCAAGCCAAGAAAGGGAATAGCTTTGCAAGCCTTCACTAAAAATGAAATCAATGAGCCGAGTGAAGAAGAAGAGGATGAGGACATTGCATTGTTCACCCAAAAATTCAAGAGACATCTTCAAAGAAAGAAAGCAAATGGTGGAAGATTCATGAAGAGAATCGAACCTAAAGGCGAGACTAGCAAAAGGGAACCCCCAACGTGTTTCAATTGCGGAAAGCCGGGACACTACAAAAGTGATTACTTCAAGCTCAAAAAGGAAAATGACAAAATACCTAGCAAGATGGCAATGAACATCACATGGGAGGACTATGACTCATGCGACTCGGATGAGGAGAAAAGTAGCGAGGAAACGGCAAACATTTGCCTCATGGCAAATGAAGAAGAGGTACATTTAAATTTAAGTGATTTAGATAAACTATCATATGATGAACTTCTTCTTGATTACAATGAATTGCAAGATGTGTTTGAAGAATTACATGATGAATTTGAAAAATTAGCTAGAAAATATATCCTTCTTAAGAAAGCTAAGTCTTCATGTAGTCTCACTAATTCAAACTTAGAAGTTTCTTGCAATGACAAAAGCATTGAGCTAGAAAAGGAAAATATTCGGTTGAAAAATACTATTGTTGATCAAATAAATGTTTTAGCTAAATTTACAAAAGGAAAAGAGAACCTTAGTATCATGTTAGGAAGACAAAAAAGATCATTTGATAAATGTGGTCTAGGGTATGATGCTTTTGACAAGGATGCTCTTATATTGAAAAAGAGAAAATCACTTAGCTCTATATTTACTAAAAAATCATCTCATGCATCTTCAAATGATTATAAACATGTTACTTGCTACTATTGCAATAGAAAATGACACAAAGCAAATGTATGCTTTCATAGAAAGAAGAAAATTATGTCAAAAATGGTTTGGGTTCCGAAAGGGACTATTGGATGCTCTCATAGAAAAGAGAATGTTGTAACGAAACAAATTTGGGTTCCAAAAGGAACTATTGCATATCTATCTAACCAAAATGGACCCAAAACAGATTGGGTACCAATAAAAGTTACTTGAACTTGTTTTGTAGGTATGCTTGAAGTCCGCATCAAAAGAAAAATGGTTTCTTGATAGCGGATGCTCAAGGCATATGACGGGAGATAAATCAAAGTTTATTTCACTTAAACCTTATGAAGGAGGAAACGTAACATTTGGAGACAACTCTGAAGGCAAAATTATAGGAATTGGCTCAATCGGTATTTCCTCTTCTCTCTCTATAGATGATGTGCTTTTAGTTGATGGTTTGAAGCATAATTTGTTTAGTATTAGTCAACTATGTGACAAGGGCTATGATGTTATATTTAGGACAAATGAATGCATAATCAAGAAAGATGGGAAGCAAATGTTCAATGCCAAAAGAAATGAAAACTTGTATACTTTGTTGCTATGTGAATTGCATGATCAAGATGTTAAATGTTTTGTCACATATAGCGAAAATAGTTGGTTATGGCATAGACGTCTAGGACATGCTAGTATGGACCTCATTCATCATTTATCTAAAAATGATTTAGTCAAAGGCCTCCCAAAGACTAAATTTTCGAAAGATAAAATATGTAGCGCATGTCAAGTAGGCAAGCAAGTTAAATATTCTTTCAAGAGAAAGAAAGATATTTCCACTTTTAAACCTCTAGAGTTACTTCACATGGATCTTTTTGGTCTGGAGAGAACGGCTAGCTTAGCCGGGAAACTCTATGTACTTGTTATAGTTGATGACTACTCTAGATTTACTTGGGTTCACTTTCTTGCTCATAAGAATGAAACTCACTCCATTCTTGAAAGATTTTATAGAGTCATTCAAAATGAAAAAGATTTGAAAATCAAGAAAATTAGAAGTGATAGAGGTAGGGAGTTTGATAATCAAGACTTAGAGAAATTATGTGATGACCTAGGTGTTTCTCATGACCTCTCAGCTCCTAGAACCCCTCAACAAAACGGTGTAGTTGAAAGAAAGAATCGATCTCTACAAGAGATGGCTAGAACCATGTTAAATGAGCACAACCTTCCCCGAAGCCTTTGGGCGGAAGCGGTAAACACTGCTTGCCATATAATTAATCGTGTTATTATTCGGATGAAGTTGGGGAAAACGCCTTATGAGTTGTGGAATGGTCGAAAGCCCAATATTGGATATTTCAAAGTTTTCGGGTGTAAATGTTTTGTGTTAAATGATAAAGACAACCTTGGAAAATTCGACTCCAAATCGGATGAAGCAATTTTCTTAGGTTATTCTACAAGGAGTAAAGCATTTCGGGTTTATAACAAAAGGACTCTAACCATGGTTGAGTCTATTCATGTTGTCTTTGATGAATCACCCTCACCACCATCACCTAGAATTGACCTAGAAGAAGATGAGGTTGTTGGAATTGAGGATAATCCAAATACTCTCAATATCTCCAACTCATCATGTAGCCAAAAGGAAATGAGAGAAGTTGAGCATCAATCCAATGATGACTTGACCAACTCAATGCCTAAAGCATGGAGGATTGTTCACAATCATCCTCTTGATCAAGTCATAGGTAATCCTTCAAAAGGGGTTAGTACCAGATCTCAACTTAAAGATTTTTGCAACCACATGGCCTTTGTATCGCAAATCGAACCCAAGAACTTCCACGAAGCTCAATGTGATGATTCTTGGATCGTAGCAATGCAAGAGGAACTAAATCAATTTGAATGGAATCAAGTTTGACGTTTAGTTCCTAGACCCGAAAATCAAACTATAATTGGCACAAAATGGGTTTTTCGAAACAAAAAGGATGAGAATGGAGTAATTATTCGAAATAAAGCAAGATTAGTAGCTCAAGGATATAATCAAGAGGAAGGCATTGACTACGATGAGACCTTTGCACCGGTAGCTAGATTAGAAGCAATTAGAATGCTTCTTGCATTTGCATCATATAGAAATTTCACTCTTTATCAAATGGATGTCAAAAGTGTTTTCTTAAATGGTGTCATAGAAGAAGAAGTTTTTGTGAAGCAACCACCCGGTTTTGAAAATAATCTTTTTCCAAATCATGTTTTCAAATTGGCTAAAGCTCTATATGGTTTAAAGCAAGCTCCTCGAGCTTGGTATGAGAGACTTAGCGGGTTTTTAACTCAAAATGGTTTTACAAGAGGGAAAATTGATAACACACTTTTTACAAAAACCATTAAGAATAATTTATTGATTGTCCAAATTTATGTTGACGACATTATTTTTGGCTCAACAAATAATTCTTTATGTAGGGAATTTGCCACAAGTATGCAAAACGAATTTGAAATGAGCATGATGGGTGAGTTGACTTTCTTCTTAGGGTTGCAAATCAAGCAAAGCTCGGATGGCTTATTCATTAGCCAATCCAAGTACACTAAATATTTGCTAAAGCGATTTGGTATGGAGGTTACCAAACATGCCATAACTCTTATGAGTTCCTCTATTAAGATTGATAAAGATGAAAATGGTAAATGTGTTGATATTACTAATTATAGAGGCATGATCGGTAGTTTGCTTTATTTAACCGTAGTAGACCGGATATAATGTTTAGTGTATGCTTATGTGCCCCGTTTCAATCATGTCCTAAGGAATCTCATTTGCTTGCGGTCAAACGCATTTTTCGCTACCTAAGTGGTATAATAAACTTAGGGCTTTGGTATCCCCGTGGAACTTCAATTGATCTTATTAGTTATTCGGATGCTGATTTTGCGGGATGTAGAATTGATCGAAAAAGCACAAGCGGCACTTGTCATTTTCTAGGACACTCACTAGTATCCTGGTCAAGTAAAAAGCAAAATTCCGTTGCATTATCTACGGCCGAAGCTGAATATGTGGCAGCCGGTAGTAGTTGCGCTCAAACTCTCTATATTAAGCAACAATTACTTGATTTCGGTCTTACTTTCTCTCACGTGCCTATTAAATGCGATAATACTAGTGCGATTTGTATTTCAAAAAATCCTATTCATCACTCACGCACCAAGCATATAGAGATTAGGCATCATTTTTTACGTGATCATGTTGCTAAGGGTGACGTTGAATTGATCTTTATCTACACTAAAAATCAATTGGCGGATATTTTTACAAAACCACTTGCGGACGAATCTTTTTCTAAAATTCGTCGAGAAATTGGTATGGCCATGGATTTTGATGTTTTATCTTAAACTCTGTAATAATATTTATTTTCCATATTTTCTTGATATTTTTGTTTTTGTTTTTTTTTTTATTTTTTCTCTAGTTTTATCATTTTTTTTTACCTTCTAGTCGACTCATCCTGTGCAGTTCAAACCATTCTAGTCGACTACTTTGGTCCGTAGCTTCACAATTGAAATTTCTTCACCTTATAGTCGACTCATTGCTATTCTAGTCGACTCAAATATTTTCTAGTCGACTCAAACCTCACTCTAGTCGACTACTTTGCCTTCCCAGTCAACTCAAACCCAGCCTGGTCGACTCAAACCTCAATCTAACCGACTTACCTAGACCTAGTCGACTCAACCCACTATAAAACCTAAACCCCCTTTCATCTTCTCCATCCGCCTCCTTTAACCTTCACCCACTCTCAAACCCTCTCCTCTCAATCCCTCTCCTACTACCATCTATACCTTCAAATCATCACCTATCTCTCATTAATTTCACATTTCCATCATCTTCCACCCATTTCCCTCACCCAAATTTCTTCATTCTCACTCTCTCACATCTATATATATACCCCATCATATATCTATATATCTCTATATATTTGTGCATCATCTTCTACAATGCCACCGAAGACTCGAGGTCTATTTCAGAAACGTTCACGCATTGATGGAGGCCAAAGCTCCACCAATCCACACATTCCTACGGCTGTTGATGAAGAGGAGTCGAATGAACCTCTTCTTCTTGAGGTACTTCTTCTTGATGATGATAATAGAAATAAATTCATCACTGTTTTTTATCACCGTGCTCCTACACCTTGCCGTATTGTCACACAAGATTTATGCACTGAAATTCGGGCTCAAACTTTAAGTTATTCCGAGCAATTGGTTGGGATTTTTTCGTTTCTCTTGACATTCCGGTATTTCCGCGAACTGTCAAAGCCTTCTACGATTCTCTTGCAAATCACAAGGAGAAATTACTCCCTCATCTTCATTTTAATCTATGTGGTGAAGACGAGACCGTTGATGACAGCGAAATCAAGCGCATTTTCTTGCTTCCGAATGACGGTATCCGCCACTTCTCCAAGGATTGGTATAAGGATGATGGTTTCGATTGTATTGAGGCTGTTCGGGTCATATGCGTCGACAAGGAAATTTCGCAGAATGCCGGTATTACCTTTTCTATGCTACTACCCGAGGCTAGATTAATTGATAATGTTATTACTTACTCTATTTTGCCTAAAACTGGTAGTCGTAGTAGTGTTTCTCGTATGGAGGCTTTTTTGGTTTATTGCGTTTTGACAGGAACCCGCGTTGATTTAGCTTATATTTTCCGTTCCGTCATCCTCACATGTTAGCGCAAGCCATCTGGCCCGCTTTTCTTTCCCGCGCACATTACATATCTACTACAGCAGAAAGGCTTTAAATTTCCAAATGAAATATCCGAGCATCATCCTATTTTTCTTGACGCTACTCATGTCAAGCATATGCATATTCTTTCTGATGCGGAAGGAAATATCATTTCTGAAAGTGCACCTGCTCCTCGTTCGCGTACAGCTCCTAGCGGTTCTGCATCGCGCCAGGAAGCCTCTTACTCGGTTCCTCCGTTGGACAGTGCTTCGGCTTCTCAGGCTGCTCTTCTCACCCAACTTCTTGGAGTTGTTCAAAGCAATACGGAGCTACTTAGGCAGCAGGAACAAATGCTTCAGCGCCTTGATACGATCGTAAATCAGAATACGAAAACCATTCGATTGATCAATGAGCGCCTTGTTCTTCATGATGAGGAAATGTCTACCCGTATTACAAATCTGGCCGGGTCACTTGATGACCTCACTCTTGGACAAAGGAACCCTCGCTCACGCACCCCTCGACGCTGACAAAAAAGGGGATAAATTATGCTATTTGCACTATCATGTATTTCATTATCCGACATTAGCAATTTCTGTTTTTGTGTGGCTTGTTATGGTTATTTGCGACTTGTTTGTTATTTCCATGTTTTTTTAGTATAAACGGCTTGTTTTAAATTGAAACATCTATGATATGCTGTTTATATTTGTTATCTCAAATGTGCGCATATTTATATATTGTATCAAAATGCCCATTAAATTGCAAATTTCATTTTCTAAGGGGGAGCATTTAAACAAAATAGTATGCACATATTGAGGGGGAGCATCACTTGATGTTTCGCTAAATGCCAAGCAAACACAAAATGTTTTGTCATCATCAAGGGGGAGATTGTTGGCTTTGAAATTTAATTTCGGCAAACAATTCCAAAATTGATGATAACAAACCATTAAAGAGTGTTTGATACTAATGAATTTTCGAGCTTAAGTTTTCAGCAAAAGACAGGTGAACGACTCGGAAAACAAACTCGGAAAGAAAACGACTCGGAAAGCAAGTTCGGAAAGAAAGCTTGAATTAAAGCGAAAATCCGTAAAAGAAATTGAAGCGCAAATGGAAAATCAACGGCAAAGGCGAAAGTCGAAGACTCAAGACTTGGGGTAGATAGGTCGGGAAGCGATAATTGTAACAAGGTAATTTTATGCGTCGATTTTATCGTATAAGCTCAAGTATAAAATGAACCAAATTCAAATGAAATGAAAAACAATTTACCGAACTTAAACGGAAAGAAAAATATTTTTATTAAATGTTTTTCATGTTTGAGTTGACTAAAATGAGCCTGTGTATTTTCTACTAGTCGACTAAAATAATCAGTAGCTATAGGTTTTTCATCCACATCAAAAGAGTCGACTGAAAAGAGCTTGAGTCGACTAGACTACTTCATGTAGTCGACTAGAACTCATTCTAGTCGACTAGATGGTCCAAAGTAGTCGACTAGAACTCAATCTAGTCGACTAGATGGTCCATTGTAGTCGACTACAACAGAGAAGTAGTCGACTAGAAGTTCCTCAAAACCTGCAGATTCTTCAGAAAACATTTCCCATGTTTTGTGGACTGTGTTCAATGGTATTCAAACGGCTCTTATCTTTCAAATACTATAATCATTCTTCAAAACCCTAATGCTATGCTATATATAGAATGAGATGTGTATATTGAAGATCAAGAGATTGAAATACAAGAAGAAACAAAGCTATCAAAAATTCTGCAGAAATTTTCTCTACAAAAGCCATTGAAACCAAGCTTTGAAAATCTGATTTTCTCCAAGTTTCTTTGAAAATCAAAACCTCTAGTATCTCTTCTTATTCTCCAAATATCATTCATTGATCATACCCTTTGAGAATACATTTCTAGAGCTATTGTAAAATCACCAAAAACACTTGAGCTTATATTGATTTATCTTCCATAAACAACCTTTGGGTTTTGAGTGTTTTTGTTCTTGAGTGATTTTATTGGTTACATACGAATTTGTAATCTCGGACAAGTGAAGTCCACCGATTGTTCAAGAGAGGGTTGTTCTCTTGATTGAGGGACAAGCTCGAGAGGCTTGTGTTGTAAAGGTTTGCCATTCCACCTGTGAAGGAAGGGCCATAGTGAAAGGATCGGGAAAAGTCTCAAGAAGGGGTTCTTGAGCCGAGGAGTAGGAGTTACCGAACCTCGAAAAAATCATGGTGTCAAATATCTCTATCTCTTTCTCTTTACTTAATTATTTTGCATGCCATAATTGCTTGAATATCTTGTATGATATCTTGTCTTGAAATTAATAGTTAGAGAAGTTCAAATTAAATCATTCACTTGCTTATTGTGATATAGTTTTTATTTGAGAGTGTTCTAATCTCGAAAATAATTAGACCTAATTTTTGAACACCCTATTCACCCCCCTCTAGGGTTAATTAGTGACTAACAATTCGTATAATTGATTAGGTAACAATATAGGTAGATAAAAGAACCCGTTGGTAAGCTCTTTCAGAACTTTCGGGCAAACCACTTTTCTACTTAGGATATTTATTTGATAAGTGGTATTTACCAAACAGGTTTTCTCGGACCATGTTTATTTAAGTGGAATTATGGCTTATTCTGAGTGGGATATGCCCCCGAGTCCGGTAGATGGGAAGAAATAGGTGAATATGCTCCTTGATTGGATTGAATCTTATCGCGAATGGCTGGGCCAGAGATTAGGTGAAGCCCGATTGACCTATACACTATATGTGTGCCGGTTAAGCACCTCGATGAGTCAAATGTAATGATTCGGTCTCCAGTGGTTCATTCTTTTTCTTTTTATTTCATCACTGACGCCTGGTCTGGCTTAATTGCTTTGTCAGAACATTTGTAGCACTAAAGAGAAAACTTTATTGACAGAAGGAAGCGACTCCATCAACAAGATTTGATCACGAACCGTGGAATAAGATTCATGAAGTCCCATGAGACATTTCATGGTTCTTTGGCGTCTTTGGTATTCAAGAACTTCCTTCGTGGCACCACAAGAGAACATGAAGGTATAGGAGAAAATGCATTGAGTTCATCCCAACAACATTGCCACTCAAGATAGATATGTGTTGGCATTCCTATCCAAGTAGTTCCTATCCACTTGTAAGGGGAGGAATAATATCCCATAAATAAGAGAAGGGTTCTTGTTAGTGCTCGGCTATTCTGGACCATTCTCTTGCCACTTTGTGTTTTTTACTGGCCAAATCAAGCATCGTACTTCCGCTTGGGTCGAGGCTTCCCCTTGGTAATAGTATCCTAGAGTGTCATCCATAGGGAGTTGCTTTGATAAATGATAGGTGCTCAATATTGGTCATTTTTCACCCCTATCTTAAGTTTGTTATGTCTTTACATTCCGTTACTTGGTATTTTTATCCCATTGTGTGTGTAAGCATGTTTCAGGAGCTTAATGAAGAAAAATAGCTAAAATCGGTGAATTAACTGAGTTCATGTTCGTTTCTATCTCAAGAAAGGAATCAAGAGGTGTACCAGAGCAAAGAAGAGCTACCAGAGGGCAAAATGATCATTTCCCGACATCGTTATTGCACTGAAGGGAAAAAATGTCATTTTCAGACATTATTATATCACCGAAAAACATTGGGAGTCAAAAGCAACCAGTCTAGCTCAAATATGAAAAGACGAGTTTTTAAGCAAAAGATGCATTATACCCTACGTCGTCAGAGAGAAAAAAAGGTAGATTGGACCTAAGCTACGCTCTTAAGCTACGTTGTGGTTTATACCCTACACCCTAGACCTATGCCCAAGCGTTGGTCAGGAGCGTATGTACCACCTTGTGGTCACGTGATCCCTTTATGTGCTGAAGTTGTTTCGGAGTTGTTTTAGAATTTTCTAGTTTTGTCCCTACTTCGATATTTCAAGTGATCGGTGATTCCAGGCCTCTACATACAGGTTTATACACATATTTACATAAGATTTTATGAGATTATTCATGTATTATGAAATGACAGAAAATGGCAACCATTTGGGTTTCCCTCACTTGTCTATAAATATGAAAGGGTTAGGTTTAGGGTTGAAGTGTTGTTTTTGGAGGTTGGTTCACGCACATTTATTCATAGAGTTCTTCCATTGAAGAGAACCACCATTAGACCTAGAGATCCAGAGAAGAAGGCCATGGAGAGCGTTTCTACACCGACAATGCAGATTCTCTCAGCCATGATCAACTAACTCGGTATCTAGGATTTTCTCGCAAAACCTTAGCCAAGTAATGTAGTTCTGATTTTATATTCAAGTGTAGAGAGGGGAAACTATGACTATACTGTGATAATTGTGTTAGATGAGAGACCATTTTTATTCGTGATACAAGTTTATAGATTTGAATTGATTCTTGTCTTAGACTTTTCGAATATATTTATCTTACACAATCACAATTATTCACTATGGGTTGGAACTCGGATGCTTAATTTGTGTTTTTCTACACAATGGTGATCATAAAACTCAAAACTTTAGGTTGACACAGGTCATGCCCTGACAAACTGATATAGACATGCTTTAGTTTACTACTTTAATTTACTACTTTAATTTACTTTTTTATTAGTAGTTGGAATGCACTAATCAGTTTAGTCTTGTAATGACCGACTTAATTTAAATAATTTATTTTTCTTCGGTTAATATATATATATATATATATTTATCTCGTGCATTACGTGGCATTGCATGTGTTTTCGTGCATTAAGGATTTCATGATTTGAATTTTTGGGTTCATTCCTATGTTTTGTAAAATTTTCATTTTGTCGTTGACCGGGTAGTTTTAATATTTTAATTAAATGTGGGGGTTACTTTTGAGTTTGATAAAAATGAGGGTAACTTTTGCAATATATTCATTATGTGTAAATGTGTGACCTAATTCCACATGTTTATTTTTATTTTTATCTTCAACTTTCCAAAAGCATATTCCTCCATCGTTTAAAGGTGCAATCATACATCTATTATATTGACAGCAAAACCATTTTTCCATCATCCTCTATTTTTCTCGTATCTTCTTCTCTCTACATTTTGGGCATCTTAGAGTGGGGATTCAATTTTGTCCTCAACTAGGATGTTGTTCTACGTGTTCCGATCTTCGGTTTAATACCAATTACGGTATGTGATCTATATTATTTAATTTAATTTGATTTTTCAAAAATTCCAGATTGCTAGTTTACATGTTTAGTGAAAATCTAGGCTTTAGATCTCTAATTTATAATATATGTACGGATCAAAATTAGTTTATGAACATTTTACAGATCATATATAGGTATGTAATTATATGTTCCTGAAAATTTCAGAATTTATAGATAAGTAGAGAGTTAATTAAAAATCTAGGAAAAACATGTTATTCGGATATTGTTGTTGCTGGAGACCGTTTGTTTTTACTCGGTTTGAGCAATTTATAGACCATGTTAAATTATTTATAACTTTTTGAAACTTTTACAGTGTGCTTTTTTATATGTATATTATCATCTCTCAAACTTTCAGATCATTTAGATAAATATTTAATTTTCTAAAAATCACGGAAGTAGGCTGTCCAGTGATATTTTACTGCTTGCTGATCCGATTTCTGTTTCGGTTTAGCCAATTGTTTTATATGGTTTCGTATTCTTATAAATCTTGAACATTTTATTATAACTTTTTGTATATGACTAGGACATATGTATTAAATATCAAGAATTTTAAGTTAATTTATACTAGTAAGATAAATTGTTGAGTAGTAACTGTTCAGTTTCAATCGTAGTTTAAAACCGAAACTTGTGTTACCAATTTGAGCTATCTATAATTCTAATTTTGTACTTATAATTTTATAACCTACTCATGAGTGTATATGATGTAAATATGGAGATTTTGGTAGTCATATAATTCATGGATAGGATTGTAAAAATCTTGGAGTAAAGGGTGTTCAGTTTTCGGAACTGTTAGGAAAGCTGTCTTTTATAATTATTTTGGACCACTGTCCTTTGATTAAAGCTTATGAACATTTTACAGTATACCTACGTAGACATTTGGAGTGTATCCTGTAAATTTCATATTTTTATCAAACTTGTAGATTTTTCTAAAAATCATAGATTACATGTTGTCTGTTTTACGGTAGTATTCGAAACCGAACATTTCGACTCTTAATTAAGTAACTAAATTTTGTCTATTAATCCCGAATATTTTTGAGTATATATTTATATATATCAGAATGTTTATTGACAAATATTATTATAAAAATAAATATGGTTATGTATATAAAAATTATTCAATATGTGTTAATTGGTTTCGGGCATAACAGGGTACAAATGAAGGCGTGAAGGGAGAACCGTTCGTTTCTTCATTCTCTACACAACCATATTGTTTTGATTGTTGGTATTTTACTGGATATTTTATCAAGTTTGAGGTAGGGATTTATTGGGGTATCGTGTGAGTTTAAGAATCTTTATTTATGCATTTTAATGTTTATATATAGATTTATCATCTTATTGTGCTATGTTTGACATGAGTTGTGAGTTGCATTAATGTGTTTAAATGCATTGATTCATGCCACGATAGAATTTTATTAGGTGGATCATGGATTGCGAATATATTTATTACTTATGTGCGCATGTGAATGACATTTATGAATTGTGAATTGTGAATGGTGGATTGGTTGTTGATTTTGGGAAATGTTCATGTGGTGTGAGCAATGGGGGGACGAAGGAGCTCCCGGGGTGCAAGTCCTCAAATTATCGCGCGATTGGTTGACATCACCGTATGATTAGTAGCCCCAAGACGACTAGGCAGATGAACAGGTAGTTCATGTCCTAGGGTTTATTTCACGACATAATTTTCTCATTTAATGATTTTGAATTTGATACTATCTCTGTTGTGATAGTTGGATTTGAATTCGTATTGAGAGTATTGGTTTTAATTTTGTGATTATAGAACTTTTAAATTATCTTGATGATATTATTTAAATTGTTCTACATGAGTTTATATTGTGATTCCTTATGCATTTATATCATGAAATTGGACTAGGGTAGAGACTTGACCCTATACGTATTCATTAATTTACATACTTGCGGAATCTTACGCTTCATGATTTTTCTCTACTGGGCCGTTTGTGCTCACCCCTTATCATTTTTCAGGAAAAGAACCATTGGTGGATGATGCATGAGCTATTTGAAATTTGTGGAATTTGAACTTATAATAATTACATCTTTATGTAATAATAAAGATTGCATGTTTATTATGATTTGTAATTGTTTGGCTTTAGACTAGTGTGTTTGTGTTGTAATTTGATTTAATTTCGGGATCTGTGTGTGATTTTATTATTTTTATTTCGCTTCCGCGCTAGTTACCATGTAAACAATGTCGGTTGACCATTTTGACCATTTGATATCTTATGTATTTTAATTAAATTTAAGTCATTATCCGGGTTTTCGGACTCGGGGCGTGACAAGTCTCCAGATGGGTTGTCGCGATCCGGTTGAGAGTAATCCTTTTTGGAGTCAAACTGCTGGCGCGGTGCGACCTGATTCACAGTCAATGGCCTGCCCTCATGTAATTGAAATAGAATTTGGCCTATATTATGCGATTAGTGGTGGACTGAGAAAACCCTAGTTTTCTTTCTATCTGAATCACAACCATTATATATTATTGCTTTCTGTTTTATTTTCATTATTATTAGATAATTCATAAAACAAAACTATTTTCAGAAAACTATAATTCAGTGTTTTTAGACTATTGAAGTGAACAATCCTCGTCTCTGTGGGATCGATATACCCCTACTCAAGCAAAACTATATATAATTGATCTGTACGCTTGCAAAAGGGTAAAACCTAAAGTATCGTTAAGGTGTCGTTTTTAACCACATATTTTGCACAC
Source organism: Cornus suecica (assembly GCA_963922005.1). Lineage (NCBI taxonomy): Eukaryota > Viridiplantae > Streptophyta > Magnoliopsida > Cornales > Cornaceae > Cornus > Cornus suecica. The sequence continues at coordinate 44,552,719 of OY998240.1, forward strand.
ATCTGACGCCCATTAGGAAATAAGGCATGGATGTGGGCACTGGCGTGAAGGAAGAAGGAAGGATGATCCATTTAAAGGAATTCATGCTGATTTCCTAACTTCGGGAATGACACCATCCTCGGTTCATACTAGGGGTGGAGGCTCGAGAGACCTCGTACACCAGAGCACAGTCTATGCAATTGTCAATTATAGACTATACGAATCTACAACTATATATTCTTTACTTTGTCATAACGAATGACTCTTAAAGATAGAAAATAAGAGTTAGTGTATCTAGTGGCACCTGTGAGGGTTGGCCTTAAAGGGTCGATATCTCGAGGAGAAAACCACAATCTTTAGCAGTCGGCTTATACGGCTGATTGTTAAGAGATATCTGGTGTGAGAAACCGGACGCCTACCACTGGTCGACCTTGTGTTGATCAACTAAGGGAGTCGATATATTTTTGTGCATCTTTTTAATATGTAAATAAGATGAACCAAAGTAAGATAATGGATCGAGTGTGCTAGCTGGTCTTAGATGTGCAATGCAAACGAGACTTAAGAGTGAAAATGAGACTTAAGAGCTCAAGTGAGGACTTGCTCAGTGGGATAACTTGCTTGCCGGATTTCCGGAGATCTAATTACTTGTTCTCTACGTCATGTAAACTTCTTCAGTCAATTCTTTTCCTGGAAAAAGATAGTACGTAGTTTGCTTAAGCAGACGTAGGCAAACTACGTCATCCTCTCTCCAAGTTGCACAGACAGTTCATGTAGAAAGATGAATAAATTATGGTAGCTTAGGAGACCAACATGTACTCTGATCTCTTTATTTTTCTTTCATCCCCCCTTGAATAAGTAAGGCCCCGCTCTTTCTAATTCAAAAAAGATAATAGGGGCAAAATGCCCGTTTGAAGTGGCGAAGGCCTATGCTACAGTAAGAAAGAAAGTACGTTGAGCTTACAAAGTAACTTAGCCGTTAATTAAAACTAATTAATCAAGTAGTAGTGAGGCGTCACTATGGAGTTGCGTCAGCTCTGGATACAGACTAAGCTAAGGGATGGACTTCATCTCTTCTATTCTCTTCACTTACACCTTACACTTTCGCTGAGTCTAACGAGGCTCAGGTGCGGAGCCTTCCATTATGGACTGAGATTACACAAAGGTAGAACACCATAGAAACTTTGCCGACTTTCTCAGATTTTGCCACGCTCAATAAGAACCTGGAATAGCGGAAATAGGTTCGTGTTCTGCTTCCAAAGTTAGTCATCTTTGCCTAAGTGTGAATTACAGATGACTCTCCAGTGGTTCCATTCCTTCTTACTGTACTTTTGGGTTAACTCAACCCGAATGGGAAGAAGAGGGTCAACCAAACAGCAGGCAACTCCATTTTGTATGTTTGCTGAGCAGACCAATCAGGTATTTTAGAAATGGGAAGGGAACTTCTCACCGAAAGGGGTAGTAGGAATGAAGGAGGCGGGAAGCTACCACTTCTAAAATGCTAGCTTGTCCTTGACTTTTTTTAGAGCGTACCGCTATTTTGAAATAATAAAAAGGGTATATGGATGAAGTAATCGGAATGATAAATGGTTACGGTTGCGAAAACCAGAGAAAGTCGCGTCGGTTACCTTTTGAATCAAAGTAGCGACGACTTGAGTACTATGACTACAGGGGGGAGGCAAAGCTTCTATGACATATTTGATTCCTCGTCGCTTCTTTCTGGCGACTAACTTTTAAATTGGTTGGCTTGGTAAGAAAGCAACCTTCAGCATCGGTAAAATCCTTATAAATAATAGGCTAGAATGGTGGGGAAGGAAGCCCTCCCTACTTCAATGGAAAGAGGGGAATCGCCATTTCATAACCGCTCCTCTACAACTACCTTTCGCCCAACATGATCACGAATGAAGACAGAGAGTTATGTAAAAAGGAGGACAAAATGAACCAACCCACTTGTCCTAATCAGGGAACGATTGAAGAAAGAAAGAGAATGGTGGCCCGGGAGGAGAACAATGTCGGGGACAGGGTGAGAATCTTTCATTGGTTATGCCTTTGTTGTGTTGGTTATTCCATATTTAGATATAATGGAGATAGATCTAGATAGAGATCTATATCTTTCTATCAATTGATAGATCTATTGAGAAATGGATATTGATATAGGTTCAAGATCTATGAACAAGAGAGATCCCTAAATATCCATTTGAAAAAACATATTAATAATAGGGCGAAACCAGCTGAAGGAAAGGCGTTAACGCGCCCCTACAATCTTTCTAAAGGAAGAAGTGAGAAACTTGACTTTGAGAAAGAAGGACCAACTATTTATATTAGTTTCTTACTAAAGGCAAGAAGCAACGGATTGAGCTTTAGAAAACCGTTGCGCTAAAGTGAGAGAAAACGGATGCGCGTTACTAATGCCCTATCTAAAGTAAGGGGCTTTTGCGCTAGCACGCTCGCTTATTCTAAGATAGATGGATGAATCTATCTTGCTATTGATATATATTTATTACTAAAAAATGGATTTATATAGTTAAGTAGCGTAACAAGAAGCCCCAAATCCCTGATTTAGCCAGGAAAGAATGCACTGCTTTTGGGGCCAGGAAGCGAAGGGAATGAGCTTGGTTGCTTCTCCTCCACGCTTATTTTTCTCCATGCCCGTACCGCATGCGTTTTGCACGCCATTAAAGTTTTTCTCTCTTATTCTTCATTGAACGATTCGGATGGACTTCGCCGTTCTTTCCCAACTAAAATAGAAAATGTTGTATCATATAGAGATGTTGATTCGCTTTTTTCCTCGAATGAGATGGGGAATTTTTAACCCCTTATTTATACTTTTGGGCCCTTCATCTTTTTGAGTCGAGGCCCGGCCCGGCTCGCATCGTTCCAACAACCAGCGGGGAGAACCTCAGTATACGATTGCGCATAGTAATTAGGAGTCCAATTACACCTAAGGCTAACTTCAATTCACCAAACCAAAGTTCATCTCGTGTAGTGATTGTGGACTCATACAAGGATATGTAGTAAACGGTTGATGTATCAGACTCGACCCTATCTTTCGTAGCATGCATTTTAATTCGTGTCGCAACTGATTCGGTAAGCTACGTGTCCGGTGCACGGAGAACTGCCTTCGGTCTCCCAAACTGACTTACTCGTGGCAACCTTCCGGCCACCTAACGACCTACAACGCTAGTCACTACTCCCACTGGAGCTAGGAAGTAAGCCCCACAACCCAAAGTGGCGAAGAACAAATAGAATTTGCTATAAAATCCAACTAACGGGGGTAATCCTACGCATGAGAACATAGTAATGGAGAAGGTAATAGCCAAAATATGATTCATTTTGGCTAAAGCGCCCAAATCCGCTATATATTTGACACGGGTTTGTTGTAATGCTGAAACTATGGAGAATGCATCTATTGTCATGGATGCATAAATAAAGATACCAATTAGTAGTTATTGAATTCCTTCTATGTTTCGACATGATAACCCAGTACGAATATAACCTATATGTCGAATTGAACTATGAGCTAGAAGTCTTTTTACTTTCGTTTGGGCCATGGCGGCCAGTTCTCCTAAAATCATAAAAGCAATACTGCAGAAAAATAAGATTTGTTGCAATGTAGCTCCATAGGAATCATTAATAGAAACACGTGAAATATTAGCAGAAATAGAGATTTTAGGCACAATAGAAAGGAATGCTGTAATCGGGGTGGGTGAACCCTCATAGATATCAGGTGCCTACAAATATAGAGTTAAAAGAGATATGGAGTCTGAAAGGGAGGGGGGTTTTCTTCGAGGCTAGAGAGATGAAATAGATAGGGCCCACAAGTTTTTAATTCGCCGCTAGGGAATTCACATGAAAGGGAATGAGGAATTCTCAACAAAAAAGGGCTCTCTGAACTGAATGTGAAAGTAGTTTTCCATTAGACGGCTGTTCTTGTAACTTTGATCTCGACTTGGATTCTATATCCAAAAAGGTCCGTTCTCGTTCTTTCGTCTATTCTGAAGTGAATTCTCTCTTTTGTAATAGATGTCGATCCTGCTGACCCATTGACTAAAAAGGGGGTGGGCGCAACAGCTACATGAACCCCTTCTTTTCTGTTGTTTCCAGCGTTTTCCTAGGCCGAGCCGAAATTCTTTATTATAAAGGGCAAGCAAAGCCCGAAGGCTATTATCCTAATAGGGCAGTGGGCGGAACGAGGAGAGGGCCTGGCAATCATACCACAACGGTTGAAAAAATGTGTTCCCTTCAGATAACACATACCGTAGGCCATCCCCATCCTTCTTCATTTTTGATTAAAAAAAATATCGATCTCCGAAAGCATTTTCCTTCCCTTGCCGCATCTCCCTTTCTTCATCCAGCCTTTCCTTTAATGGTTAGGGGAAACATTCTCTTATCTAAACTTGGCGGGCATTCTTTCCAGCCTTACTCAAATAAGGGGTGGGTTGAACATAGGCTCAAACATGATTTGAAGGGTCCTAGCTATGACATGCGTTCAATATAAAATCTGGAAAACTGCAGGGATGATAAAAAAATGAGTAGAATAAACATCCTTTCAGATGTCTCTGTATCCTTTATCATCTCCCGATTCTATTTTATATCATTATTATTTGCTCTCTTTAAAAACAATCGAGAGAGAAAGAGCAGACTCCTTTGGACCCTATATCGAACACTCATTCCTATCTATTGATAGAAAAATCTTCGTCAAATACTGGACTTTGCCTTTTTTTTAGGAATTCCTCATATCCAAGGCAGCTTACCACAAGCCACTACAAGAAATCTGGCTTTTAGTGATAGTTCAAACTGTTGCTAAAAGTTCAAAAACCGTCTCTAATGCTCATAAAAGACCGTCGCTAAAAATTGCATGACAAAAGATTTTTAGCGACGGTTATTTTATACTCTCGCTAAAAGTGAGGTTATTGGTGACGGTAATACGGTCGCTAATACTACTACTATTGGCGATGGTATTACCGATAGTAGTAGTATTGGCGACTGTATTATTATCGCCAATAGTAGCAGTATTGGCGACGGTTTAACCGTTGCCAATAGTAGTATTATTAGGGATGGTCTAACCGTTGCCAATAGAATAATATTAGCAACAGTTTTACTGTCCCTAATAGGTTTTAATGACAGTCATACTGTCCCTAATACCTCATTCTTTTTGCCAAAAAATGTTGTATTGGTGACGTTTTGAGATTGTATTTTACACAGTTATACCGTCGCTAATTGTGCTTTTTTTTCATTTAATTATTTGATCACTTTAATTTTCTAAAAATATAAATTCTCAACCATGTATAAAAATGCAATAAATTATGTATTTATATAAACTTTGTCCATCCTAACACTTGTACCAAAAATGAAGCCCAATAATAAAGCTTTAATGTCAAAGTTGGTAAACAGAATACCATCACATGCAACATTATATCAAAAGCATTTGATGGCATACAAGTCATCCTAAAGGACTCCAAAAAAATAAGACTTCCAAAAATAAGGATGACAGAGATTCAAGACCACCTAAAGGACCCAAAAATATAAGATTTATCTTACTAATTAAGATGTGCTTATATTGGTCATTCAGGAGGACGTGGTGGTGATTGTTGTTGTCGATAATGCTGGAACCATGTCGGCGACATGAATGATGGCGGACATTGATACATTGGTCTCACTTATTGTTGGGAATTTAATGGAGGTTGCTGGAAGAGTTGAAGAAACCAAGCTGGAGGATCGTTCTGGTTAGCAAGCAACATATCATGGACTTTGGACATTTTCTCCATTTGCTCCCGCATTTTTGCTAGTCCCCCGCCATATTTATGTTCTTTTCCTCGGCCTTTTCTGCTCTCTTTCGCCATATTTCGTCATAAGATAATGATGCATGTTGGCAACTTGGAACTTTGTAACCATGTCCTAGCCCACGGGGATATCCTTTCCTCACACCCATATGCTCAAGAAGTATCCCGACATCATCTCCATCTCCATTTACATTAGTACTATTAGAATTTTGAGAAACTTGTGTTTTCTTCTCCATCATTTCATCAAGCTAAAAGAATTTCAAAAGCAAAATAATAACTGTTATATATATATAAATAACATGTAATGACGCTTCATTAAACTAACCGTCTAATAAACTCAGTGCTACAATACTTGTAAATGCATTGGACATGGCTAAGTGCCACAATATAAATACACCTATCTGTAACACTCCTGACATAGGTCTCTCTATTTTTTTTATACTTTATCTTTGTAACTATAGTAAAAAATCATTGAAGACAGGGTTTACAAAGCCAAAACATGATGATCAAAGTTGGTTCGGAGGACAACCTCAGAGGACAACTGTGGGATCACAAGGGAAAATCAGAAATTGTATAAATTTTTATTTTGCACAGTACTGGTGGTCAAAAGGTTTCTAGCATCCAATTCATTAATGTTGAGATGGAGTACCTGTACTGTCAGAAAAGCATGGTGACTTGACTGGAGACATGTTCAATGTGGTAAAAGATATATATATGTATGGGTGGGTTGGGGGGTGGGGGGGTTAATATGTTCTGTAGTTGACTAATTATGTATGGTGATCCTTAGCAGTAGATAGAAAAATTACTACTTTGGTTTTTTCCATCCTTGAAATATGGTTAGTGTAAGTAGTCTGGTTTGTTTGTTTTGTAGGTTAAACTTGATTATCCTTCGGAGGTCATAACATGGATAAGTGATTATAAAGGTTCCGAGATAATGATGTCACTAACAATAGGTACCAACAAAGGCAGATATGGACCTTTTGGATGCCCAAAATCGCAGCACAACTTTAAAATTCAAATGGGAGAGGACAATGTATTTGGTGGATTCAATAGATACTACACTTATCCTCAACCAATTTATCAATCAAAGTTCAAAAGTTTAATCAAATTTGATATAGCAACAGACTTTAATTCACAATTTCCATTATCCTCAACCTTCTTATCAAGCAATCCATCACCTGACTCATTTTCAGATTCAAAAAGTGACAATCTTTGCACCAACCACAATAAGAAAACACAAGAAATTTTGGATCCCATCGCAAGCCTATAGTGATCAACAAAAAAAAAATGACTTACATAGTTTCTCTTAGCCTTAGGGTGTACCCATCCATTTTATTCCCTAAAGTTTGTCTCTTTATACAAGGATATTGTAGGGCCAGGCTGAATTTCAACATCCTCATCTACCACATCATCTTCATTATTCTGTGATTTTTTATCTTGCAATACATTTTCCTTCATGTTAAAACGGTTCAAAAAATAATAAATATGAATTTAAAATTTTACTTATCAAAACATCATAACGTTTAACAAATGACCTTGATCCACCAATATGTGGAACCTCATTGTTAGAGCGGTTTAATTTATTTTGTTCACTTAATGCCTGCAAATTTATTTAAAACATTACTACAAAACATATGTTTTTTTTATAACCAAAAGCTAAATTGTACAAAGAATTAGTTAAGAGCATGAACCTTAAACTCTTCTGACATCCACTTATCACACAACTTGTGCCAAATATAAATGTTAATACCCTCAACTGGATGTCGGCGTGCATTGTCAACTGGAAGATGCTTATCAAAATGTTCCTTCAAATTACCTCTATATCTACGCAAACAATCAACAAGCCCCTTGTTTACTCGCTCAAAATCCTCTTGTGAGGCATGTGCATCCACCCCAAAAACCTTCTTCATAAGGAAGAATTCATGCAACAAAAAATAAGCAAAGAATTTAAACAAAGTTGAATATATTTAAATCTTGTGAAATTGAATGTAGTAAAATCTACATGAAATTCACTTAACAAACTCTCATCAATTCTAAAATTTGTAATTAAAATATAATTAATTTTTGGTAAATAAAATGAAGTTAAAAATTAAGATTGCTACACTGTAGTGGTAATTATGCTCAAAGATAAATTATGTTGTATGTAACATGTATGACTTAATGTACAATTTCTCTAATTAGAAGCCTTTCAAGCCATGGACTGAAGGAGCCACTCACAAATCCAAATACTTTTTGTTTCTAAAGATGATTGCATTACATAAACTTGGATTCCTATTTTAGAGCCCAAAACACTTGATATCCTTTTGTGATTCAACATGTATGACAAAAATATGTTATATAGGTTCCATTAAAGCCATGATAATATATATATATATATGCATATTGTACAACCTGAAATATCTCTCATCACCAAAGGTATATTTCTGTATTCCAATTTTATGGAACAATTGAAGTATTCCCAAACATGTTCTTTTGTTTTTGAAGAAGTAAAAACAAAATAAAAAGATGTTCATATTTTTCAATAACAGAACACTATAAGAAGAAGTTAATAAAACAAGACAAGTGTGTGTGTGTTTTCTTCCTTCTTCTTGTTAGTTAGGTAAAATATTGACAGGGCTTTAAGTTCTCACCTCCCATTTTGAGGAAGAAAGGTGATATTAGGTAAACAAATGTAAGGGCGGTATAGGTTAGTTTCTACAGAGTTAACTTTCAATTTTTTCTTGTCTTATGAAAGTTTCCTTCTTGTTTGACCAAATGAAAAATTGGAATTTAAACAAGTTACCAGTATACGAGCGTAAAGAGCCTATCGCTCATGAATGGGAACCTACCTCCACGTTTTATAAGTCAGTAGTGCAAACGTTTTACGCGTATTGATGCCAATCTCAGTAGTCCATAGGTGGTCATTCTTCCCAACTGGTTTATAATAATCTGGATGAAGCTCTACTACGACTGGGATATTTTTTCCGTTGACATCTTTTCCAAGAATGCTTTGAGCTTTTGCCAAGGCTTTATTTTTAGCTATCCCCCACCCTTTCTTAAACCGACTTGAGCTTGAAAAAAAATGTTACGCTACTATTAAAATGTATACTTACAAAATAATTCATGGTGACTCAAGGTAAACCATACAAGTATTACCCGCTCCACTCGGTTGTGCGTTCATCTATGGAGCACTATTACCACCTTCACCATTTGGTCCATGCGTAGGTAAAAGTGTAGATGGTGGCTTTGTTCCAGCCAAACGAGGCCTCAATATTCTACGTGTTTCCTATAGGTGAGAGGTCTCCATAAAGAGATATACAATCAAATAACTTCAAAGAAAAGTCAGTGGACTAAAATAATATATGAAACATAAATAATTAATTTGAGTTAAGGTATTGAAATAAATTGAAATGATTTCTCAAAAAAACTCAACATATTAAAAAAACCATTACAACAAGCAAAAGTCAATAAACTAAAAGGCATAATATAAATAAACATAACTACATAGAAATGTAAACATAATACAAAAACTGACAATCTCTAATGATCACATATCATACAAGTCACTGTCATCATCATCTTCTGTGGGCAAATCTAGTTCTTCATTAGAACTGCATTCAATGTCATCATCATCGTTGTCCTCATCAAGCCAATCATCTTCAATAATTGGTGGTTGTCTTGTAGCAGTAGCTTTCCGAACCATTTCTGCATCAATATTTTCACCCTCCAAGTCATCCCTATTCAAAGGGCATGGAGCCATGTCCAAATCTGTCTTAATGACTCTAGTAATATTACTCAGTTCATTCTCCTGATAGGCCGGACCATTGAGTGTTTCATCCTCCTCTCCAGTTTCATCCTCTACTTCAACCGCATCAAAGGAGTTTCGATTTATTATATCTTGAACTACCTCCCATGTTCCTCGTAATTTGTTATCTTTCACATAAAAACATTGCTTTGCTTGATTAGCTAATACAAATGGCTCATTTTTGTATGCTCTGCTAGCTACATTAACGCTCGTGAAATAAACATCTCTATGAATACCAACTCTAACATCAAACCAATCACATTTGAAAAGAAAAAAAATTCTTCCTAGAGGATATTGTAACTTGATGATATCATTTAAGACACCGTAATAATCTCGGTCTTCTCCTTTAACTAAGACACCACTATTTTGTGTTCGTCGATTTTGCTCCCTTTCCTTAGTATGAAACCTACTCCCATTTATAATACAAGCAGAATATCGATTCACTAAAAAATTAGGTCCATAGGTTAATGAATAAAGGTTATCACTAGTTGTTGCCTTTTGATGATGACGCATTTTCTTTATCTGTTAGATAAATTTTTATGTATTAAATAAATGCATAAGAATACATCACATAACTTGAATTCAAACTATTTAGTTTAATTAAACCTAATATATACTTATTTCAGATTCAAACCATCTCGGAAATTCTTTTCCATGTCTTAAAGAAGTAGTACGCGAATTTTATGTCTCAAGAATTGCCTTGTGTTTACTAATAAGTTATATAATAGTTAGACATAGATATATAATTGTTTTAACAAACAATAAAAGAAACAATTGAAGAAACTAATAGGTAATTACTTACTCCTCCTATTCCCTGACTTGTTCACAATTTTGTAACACGTTCAACCGAGCCATCTCCATGTCCACATGGGGCAATATTTCCATACGTTGCGCCACAGTAGGTTGAATTGATTGCTTTAGATCTGAAAAAATAGTCCAGTTATTGGTGCAATCTCTATTGCTATTTCTTTCTTCTCGATTAAACCTTGTCTCAATCCCTCGAAGAAACTTCGAAGAAAATGTTAGACACTCATTATCAACATAAGCTTCAACAATGGACCCTTTAGGATGTGCTTTGTTACGCACATACAATTTGAGTGTGTGTAAAAATCTGCATAATAATATTCTCTTTTATCAGTGAATTAAGTTTCAATAACTAAGATAAGAATTGGAAAGAATGTTGTCGGTAAAAAGAATATAAACATACCTTTCAATAGGGTACATCCATCGATATTGTACGGGTCCTGCAATGATCGCTTCACGTGGCAAATGCAGAGCTAAATGCACCATTATGTCAAAAAATGATGGGGGAAATATCATCTCCAACTTGCACAGTATTACAACAATCTCTTTTTCCATTGCCTCTAAGAGATCCAATTTCACTGTTCCATAACACAACTCCTTGAAGAATAAACCAAGCTCTATTATTACACTACAGATATTTGGATCTAAGAATCCTTGTATAGCTATAAGGAGGAGATGCTGTAAAAGAACATGTGAGTCATGACTTTTCAATCTAGATATTTTTTTGATGTTGATATTCACACACCGACTTATGTTCGACGCATAACCATCTGGGAACTTGACTGATTTTAGCCATTCACACAACTGCCTTTTATCATTCTTTGACAATGTGTAACGAGCATGTGGCATCTCAATTTTTCCACCATTATGCCTAAGGTGCAGTTCTTTTCTAATTCCCATTTCTTCTAAATCCAGCCTTGTTTTGAAAGTGTCCTTCATTTTCCCTTTAAAGCCAAATAACGTTCCTAAAACATTATCACATATGTTTTTCTCTATATGCATAACGTCCAAATTGTGCTATAACAAAAGGGTCTTCCAGTAAAGAAATTCAAAGAAAATGCTCTTCTTTGTCCAATTAAGTTCATATGGACATGGAGATGGCTCATTATTGTCAGGAAGCATATCCTTATATGCCTCAAGCATCATGTTAAAAGATTTATTGGTCATTCGACTCATAACCTTCACATGAAACAACTTCAATATTGTAGATAACTTAGAGTATTTTTCACAACCTGGCCACAATTCACATTTTGCATCATTTAACAATCTATCAAAACTTCCTCTACTTCCTCCTCCTACTTTAGGCAAATCTTCTTGTTCCTCTATATTAGAAGAGTTCCCCATTTCGATAGTATCCAATAATTCAAATACATTATCCACTATTCTATCATTAGCAGAGACATTTTCTTCACGAACATTACCGGTATTGTTGCTTTGACAAACTTCCCCATGGTATATCTAATTGGTATACTCTCTGTCCATCCCATATTTCAAGAGATGTTTCTCAACCTCCTTAATGAGATCATTGTAAGGGGTGACTCGCGGAAAGGGTAATCCACAAGGATTGACTTATTTTGGGAAATTGGCCCAATGATATATTTATTTGGGATAATGGCCTAAGGTTTGGTTTATTGGGGAAACTGGCCTAAATAAAGGATTATTTTGGAAAATGGCAAAAATAAGGTTTGTACGCGTGATCTAACATTATATACAGGGAGGTATGAGGGATTGATGTGTTTATAGCTCACATCTGAACTCATAACCCTATATGCTGCTCACGTAGGGAGTACTATTCAAAATCTGGGGGAAATGCTTGGGATATGTAAATAATGGGTCGCGATCCTATTTACACCGTTCTAAGTAAGAGTACCTTAGAGAGGCCGATTGTATTCAAGGTCATGAAAAAGGTGTGTATGCAAAAGGTCATAACCCAGGAAAGCTATAACATCAGGGTTCCTTGGCTAAGGAAAAATCAGATCCGTGATGAAATGACGCGGATCACAGGGCACGGGGTACAGTATGATCTGTACAAGGGATTGCACGAATCAGTATCATGTAGTCGAGGGCGCGAGATGATACTGTGCAAGGTATTTATGGCGCGGATCGATATTGCAGGATTCATGTCGCGAGATAGGTGCTGATGTGGTAATGACAATCCGCGAGGATCTACTGGACACTTACGTCTATAAATAGAGGAGCGAGAGCTCACTTTAGGGGGACTTTTCAGAGATTAAGGGATAGAAATTCCTAGAGAGAGAAAGTATTTCGCATCACTTGGAACTGTTTGTTTTCACTTCCATTTTTCTTTCATTTCTCTGTACAGCAAATCAAAAGCAATAAAAGCATCATCACCATTATTTTACTGACGAACTTGTGCAGAAACTATCCCAAATCATTCAATTAATTCGAATCCCTATATTAAAGGTGACTCTGCTGGGGAGGAGATGTCTTCTACACAAGTTGAGCGACGTCAGACTCGTCGGAGTGGTCATCCACCGACCCAGCACACCGAGCAAGTTGAAGAGGAAACAGCAGCACAGGCGCAAGAAGATGAACCAGTCCCACCAGCGCGAAGATAGCGTCGTCGCACTAATGCTAGTGTGGATCAGGCAAAAAATCCTCCGGTGGCAGAGCCAGTACAGAATTCAGCAAAATTGCCATTAGCTCTGCTGCAAACTCTTCTCAGCATTCAACAAATGTAAAAGGCCAGACTTCACTTCATGGAGGCCTCGCGCGTTTCAGTACCAAATCTTGAATCACCACGGATGGATAATCAAACCGTGCCAGAAATGTCAACACAAGAGCTTTTTCAGGAGGCACCGTGAGAGAGAACTGAGCCACTAGTGAAAGAGTCATATATCACTAAGGATCAGCTGCGGGCTATCTTTAACGAGAAATCTGAGATAGAAGAAGTGGAAATTGCCCCACCGTACTATCCCAGTATTATGTCTTTGCCTTATCCTGAAGACTATGGAACACCGAGCTTCCATCAATTTGATGGCAAAAATGAAAATGCAAGAGAGCACATATCTAAGTTCATGGATGCTCTGGGATCCCACAGAAACAATGTGTATTTGAAACTTAGAGAATTCTCCAAGTCTAAAACTGGAACTGCATACAAATGGTATACTGGTCTCGCTCCGACTTCAGTGTCTAGTTGGATGGATATGGTGCTCAAATTCTACACTAAATTCTTCCAGGCAGATGAAGAAGTCTTAATGATTTCGCTTACAAGACAAAGGCAACGTTTCGGAGAAGAGGCAATAATTTATGTCAGGAGATTTTGTGAGGCTGCTTTATAATGCCATGAACCAATTTATGAGCTTCAATTGATCAAAATTTATATAGAAGGAATGCTGCGAGAATATAAAGTGCATTTGATCAATCATGAATTCAAAACTTTTTCTGTACTTGTTGATAATACACAAAGATTGGGAGAAGTTTTGGCTCCCCCGACATGACCAAGTATCAGTGTTGGGCGGGTGGCAATGGTAGCAGTAATGCAGAACGAAAGGCCTTGGGAAGAGCATGCTAGGAGATCTGAACCACCTCCTTCACCTTTCAGTGAAAAGGAGGCAGTCGCTTTGCTAAATCAATGGATCGCAGATGATGTCATTTCTCTACCTTCAGTGCAAAGGGTGCCGACAAGAGAGGAAAGGATGAAGAACAACTATTGCCCCTATCACAGGTCCGTTCGGCATTCCCTGATTGGATGTTGGGCATTTCACGGATTGGTATAGCAGAAAATAGCATCAGGCGACTTGGAAGTGGCAAAGAATCTAGTTCATGAGCTCTTCCCTGCACATGTGGTTGTAGTGGCCGCCAGAGACAGTATTGAGGATACGATAAATGCCATCAACTATGAATGCCCGCTAGTGCATGAAGCAAAGGAGAATGCTAAGATAGACATTTTTTTCAATGAGCTCCCCATACAGGAACATGTGAAGGAGTTTTTAAAAGAGTAGACGGTTGCCACTCTTAATCATACCATCATGATTCCACAGCATAAGAAGACCTCCAGTAAGATTACATTTTCTGACGTAGACAGACAAGTTCCATTCTTCCACAATCGACCCCTATATGTACCAACTACTGTGAATGGTCGAGAGATGAAACAAGCTTTCTTTGATGGAGGAGCGTCAGTCAACTTAATCCCGCTGGCCACTTTGAGGATGATCAATTTTCCTGAAACCAAGATTGTAAATCATACCATTGCAGTTACTGATTTCAATGGAGACCATCAGGCCACCATGGGATTCGCGACATTGGATCTTAAAGTGGGGAAGATCAGGGGGCCCACCAAGTTTCATGTGATCAAAGGGGAACCCTCGTATAAGTTGTTGCTGGGAAGACCGTGGCTGTATGCATATGGCCTAGTACCATCATCCTATCGTCAAGTGATGAAGGCCAATTGGGGAGAAGGAATAATGACTGTAAAGGCATCTAAGAGCCCTTTCTGCGCATCTGAGGCCCATTTCGCAGATGCAGTCTATTTCTCAAAGTATAGTGAGGAGGATGGACCCGGCGTTTTTGCTACACCATTACAAAAATGGGATAACCAAGAAGATGGAAGTTCAACTAAGCGGAAGCTCAAAAAGGTGAGATGGTCGTGAGTCAGAATGCCCGATGGGCGAGTAGTGTACAAATTATGATAGGATTGGGGGTCAGAAGCTTACACAGTTGGCACTGACCCTGAGACAGATAAAACAGGTGTACAAAGAAAGTTGGTCACTGATCCTGAAGCACTCAAAACAAATCCTCGATCGGAGCATGGTTTGTGTGAAGTGGACATAGGCGATGACACAGATCCACGACCTACCTTCACAAGCAGTACGCTGCCCGACGAAACTAAGAATTCTCTGGTAGAATTGCTCAAGGAGTTTCGAGATGTATTTTCTTGGGATTATAGTCAAATGTCGGGACTCAATGTTGGATTGTTAAGCCACCACTTCTATGTGCATCCCGCATCAGAGCCGAAGAAGCAAAAGCAACGAATATTTCATCCGGATCTGGAAATACAGATTAAGGCAGAGGTGGAAAAATTATTGAAAACAGGGTTCATCAAGCCAACCCAACATTCGACCTGGCTCGCAAACAATGTGCCTGTGAGAAAAAAGACTGGACAAATCCGCGTATGTATAGACTATCGCGATCTCAACAAAGCCTGCCTAAAGGATGACTTCCCTCTACCCAACATTGACACCATGGTGGATGCAACCTTAGGACACGAAATTGTTTCACTAATGGATGGATTCAGCGGGTATAACCAGATTAAGATGGCATCGAAAGAAGCTGAGAAAACTGCTTTCGCACCCCAATGGGGAATTTCCATTATACAGTCAAGCCATTTGGACTTAAAAATGCCGGGGCTACGTATCAACGCGCCATGACAGCTATATTTCATGATTTGATGCATAAAACTATGGAGGACTATGTGGATGATTTGGTGGTAAAATCCAAAGCAGTGCAGGATCATGTGGGTGATTTGAGAAAAGTACTGCAACGGTGTCGCGAGTATAATTTGTAGATGAATCCCCTGAAATGCGCTTTTGGAGTACTAGAAATAAAGTTCTTGGGGTATGTCGTACATCGATAGGGGATTGATATGGACCCAACAAAGGCTAAGGTGGTATTGAAAATGGCTCCACCCACATCTCGCGAAATGTTGAAAACTTTTATGGGGAAAATATCTTATCTGAGGAAGTTTATCCATCACTGATAGAGGTAACTCACCCACTCATGCCTTTATTGAAAGAAAAGTATGAATATAGTTGGAGAGAAGAACAACAAGAGGCCTTTGAGAAAATCAAGAAGATTTTGGCATCACCAAAAATAATGGTAGCGCTAAAGTCAGGGAAACCGTTGTTAATGTATCTTACTTCCACTAATAAGTCTGTAGGAGCTCTGTTGGCCCAGGAACATGAACGGTAAGAGAAGCCAGTTTACTATATCAGTCGGGTACTCAAGGGACCAGAGTCGCAATACACATCGTTGGAAAAACATTGTCTCGCTTTAGTATTCGCGGCTCAGAAATTTAGACATTATTTACTGGCACATCCGTTGGAGCTAATCACCAAAAGTGACCCCATATGATATCTACTCACAAAACCCTTACTCAATGGAAGAACTGCTCGATGGTTGTTAGCACTATCTGAATATGAGATCACATGCTCTAGACCGAAAGTAGTAAAAAGTCAGGCCTTGTCATATTTGCAAGCTTTATTTCCTGGGGGAGCTGAGCCCAAAGTGGAGGAGGTGGGAGTAGCGAGTATGGAACAAAGCGTGGAATTTACTTTGGAATTCGATGGATCATCCACAGAAAAGGGAGGTGGGGCCGGTTTCGTACTAAGGAATGAGGAAATAAAGGAGGAATTAGTCATGGCTTACAAACAGGATTTTCTTTGTACCAAGAACATTGCCGAGTATGAAGGGTTGTCACTAGGATTGATGATGGCTCAGCAGTTGAAGGAAAGAATACTTCATGTTAAAGGAGATTCCAAACTTGTCATTAAGCAGGTTAAAGGGGAGTATGCTATCAAAGAACCCCATCTGGTGTCTTACAGAACCCTCATCCGTCAGATGATAGAAATCTTTGACAATGTGAATTTTTTAGCATGAGTCGCGAGAAGCCAACCAATGATCCGACGCATTGGCGACATTAGGCTCGCGACTACATTTACAAGGATTAGAGTCTTCTATGCAAGTAGTACAAAGAACCAACTCTGTGGTCAGTAGCGGGAGGGAATCAGAGGTGTATGAAGAGCATGATTGGAGAGCACAAATAGTACAAGCTCTACTAAAAAATGATAACAATGCCTTGAGACGAGAATACCAGATCATAAAAGACGTGTTATATTACAGAGCGGCCGGAGGGATTCTAGCCAGATGTGTGGCAATAAACGAGATAGGAGAATTGTATAGAAAGCTCACAAGAAAATATGTGGTCAAACAGATTTCAGTCTCTATCGAGTTTTGCAGCAAGAAGGTTTCTTTTAGCCAAATATGAAGGATGATGCAGTGAAGTTACAAAGCAGCTATTAGAACTGTAATGCATATCCCTCCGCGAACGAAGGTAATGTGGCAGACATGATAGACTGGCGGGACAAATATGTGCATTATCTGAAAGAAGGGGTTTTGCCTGAAAAAGATCACCCGCGATTCAGAAAATTGGCCTCGCGATTTGTCCTACAGAAGGGAAAATTGTTTCCCAAAAGTTTTGAAGGAAAATTGATGAGATGTGTAAGCGAAAAAGAGGCATGGGAGGTATTGAAACGAGTTCACGAGTTTGATCACCAAGGCCCTAGAAAAATGTTTCAATAACTACTATCATCCGGGTATTACTGGCCAACAACGGAAAGGGATTGCAGTGATTTTGTCAGAAAATATCATATATGTTAGGTGCACGGGGATCTTATTCATGCTCCGGGAACTGAATTACACAGTTTGGCTACCCCCTAGCCTTTCCACACTTGGGTGCTGGACATAATTGGACCACTCACGCCGCAGGCTCAGGGACATGCGTGGGTTTTAGTGGCAACTGAATTGTTCACAAAGTGGGTGGAAGCTATCCCGCTGTGATGGACGACAACAGACAATGTGGTTCGATTCATAAAGGAAAACATCATCTATCGATTTGGGATACCAAAGGTGATACTGTCAGATAATGGGACTCCTTTTGTCAATAGTAAAGTCGCGGATTTATTGGGGAGATACTCAGTAATTCATCACAAGTCCACGCCTTACTATCCAAAAGGAAATGGATAGGCTGAGGCCTCTAATAAAGCGTTAATTCAAATCCTGTCTAGATTGGTGCATGATAATCAGAAGAAATGGGCGGAAGAACTTCCAATAACAATGTGGGCGCATCGAACCGCATACCGGAGTGCGATAAACATGACCCCTTATGCACTAGTCTACGGAGTAGAGGTTGTGCTATATGCGGAGCTAGAGATGGTTTCTAAAATACTGGCATGTAAAAGCAAGTTGGAAGACAGGCTACTAGAGATAGAAAATTGGAGGAAACAAGAGCAGAAGCCTTTGCAAATCAAAAAGAATACAGTAAGAGACAAACAAGAAGCTACAACAAAAAGGTACGGTACATATGGTTCAAAGAGGGGGACAGAGTGTTGAAAGTAGTACCAACAATCATGAGGGGACAAAGGGTAAGAAAATTTGAAACTAAGTGGGAAGGTCCGTATGTGATTAAAAGTGAGGGCAACAGTGGGTATTACAGGATGGAGCATGAAGTCACTCGCGAGAGGGCTAGACCTTTTAACATGAAATGGATTATATTGTATCAAGAATAAAGGCATTGCGGATTATGGTGTTATAAAAATGTTCTTTAATAAAGACATAGCATCAAACAAATCATCATATATGTATAAAATATGTCAGAGTTACTATCATAAGTACAGAGTTAAACAACAAAAATGTGGTTATAATTAGAATACAGTACATACATCATGAAAAAAAAGGGCTAGAAAATATTCTCGGTGATGGGATCTGACAATTTGAAACCCTTATGCTCCTCCAAGTACAGACGGGCCCGCTCAGAATGATCAACTGCATCTTGAAGTTTCTTTTCATCCTCCTCGAGAAGTGCTAACTGCTTGCGAGCTTCTGCAATCTCAGCTTGCTTCCTTTAATGAGCTTCACGATCCTTCAGCTCAACCAGATAGTTAAGGGAGCTTCCTCTGAACTAGGAGTCTCTCCTGCCACATGGGTTGTGGAAGCTTTGGAGAGTTTTCTTTTCCTCTTTGCGAGGGGAACATTGTCCAAGGCTGCTGCAACAGACAGGTTTTTAAGACAGACAGAAAAGGGGACATGATCCAACAAATCCATATAATCAACGATAATACCTGTAGTCTGGGCACTGGAACGCTGTAGAAGAGGAAGGAAATGGTTTAGTATGAACACAAGACATATAAAAACATGACAGAGCAAATGAAAAAGGAGTTAGAAAATTTACCAGACGTCGAGCAATTGGATCCTCGCGGATAGGCTAGTCACGGATGGGCTCCTCGCGGACATGTGATTTTGCGCTAGGTACCTCCTCGCGAAGAGAATCCTTGCGAGTCGCCTTTTTGGGCTTCTACGGTTAAGAGGAATCAGCATGAGGTTTGGGTGTAGGCTTACCCCTCACCTTGCGAAACTTCAGTGATGGATCAACAATATATACTGGAACAGGTATGGGAACATGAGGAGTTTCAGCCATGAAACTTTGGAATCTCACCAATTGCTCCTTTCAGAACTCACTATAGGCCACGGTTACTCCACCTCTGCGAGTGCCTGGCTGAATGAAGATGACTGTAGAAAATACGCGAAGGCTCCTCTCAATGGATTCGCGAAAAGCAATTAGACACCTATCAAAGTTGTTCTCGCGATATAGAGGAAGAGGAGGGGGAATGGCCTGATTAAAGCCTAACAGCCTGGACACGCGAGAAGGGTTGTAGGATGCAACAATGTCGAAGGTATCACTAAAGATGGGAAGATGACACTTGTGGATGATGGCCGAGAAGATGTGATGGTCATCTATCGCTATATCATAAGAAAATATTTCTTCATTCAGGTAAAAATTGGGAGAATAAAAACCATCAAGAAAATTTAGAAAAAGTGTCAATAAAAGAGGCAAGGGTTTTTGAAGAAAAAAGGGAGGTCTAGCGGGTTTCCCGCGATCTTAAAGAAATAGAGGTGTCGGTCTCTAAGGTTTGAGGATAAAAGGAAGCAGGAATGGGGGCATAGTTGGGGAAACGCTCGAAAAGAAAAATAGTAAGGAAAATACCTGAAATATGAGTACTAATCTCATACCTACCCATGGAATGGGCGAAGTTGTTCACAAGGGTGTCATGCTGCGAGTACAAGGTGCCAAGAAATAGGGGGGCTAAGGCAATGCGCACACCTCGCGACAACATGCCAGCTAATAGAAACACCATGTGACTGGGACCATCCTCTGGCTTGCCTTGAAAAATGTAACGGTCAAGCCAGTATGCAAGAAAGCCTGCCAGCTCTAAGGGGCCATTGAATTGAGGGCCAGGAGCAGACTCGCAGTCTTGACCAGGAGCTGGCTTTCGTGATGGGTACTTGCAAAAAAAGTGATGGCACCAAGCTGAGTAAGACAGCTTCGGGCGATTGGATATAGCTTGTTCAGGAAGGAGTACGCCCTTTTCAAACCAACTGCTATGCTTACAAGCGTACTTGCCACAGTCACGAAGTTGGTTGAGGATCTTCTTATCCTCTGGATCGACTAGGGGCGCCTTGATGGGGCACGAGTCAAGGACGGGGAACCGAAATAACAAAACCACATCTTCTAAGGTTGGTGTTAACTTGCCCCAGGAAGCAATAAATGTGTGAGAGAATGTGCTCCATCACGAAACCAAAGTACTCAACGCCTCTACATCGCGACGAACATAGAAGTCTGAGAAAAGCTCAATGGACTCAAGAATGCCAGCCTCCGCGAGAGTGGCGCGATGACGGTCTTGACTGAGAATATGGCTAGACCACATCTTCGTAATAGGTTCGTAATAGGTTCTGCTTCATTATCAGGGTCAAGTGTAAGAGGAGAGCTTGCAATGGTATCAAAAGGAACAACTTGCGAGGATTCCCAGAATGTATCATGAGAATCAAGGAATGGAGCTTTTCTCCACTCTGAGGCATTTGGAACAGAAGGGGTGACCCCTGAAGAAGGCGTAAGAAGCTTGGGAGTGGAATTTTTTGTCATTTTGAAACTACACTTGCGAGAAACTTTTAAAGAGGATGAGTATGCGCGAAGGGAATGAGATGCGAGGAAGGAAGTGCAAATGAAAGGGTTGGGAAGAGGAGATCCGAGGAAAATATAAGTTATGAGTGGTGAAAATGACGGGAGCAAAATATATAAGGGTTGGGCACAAAAACCAAAACGACCCATTAAATGCGCAAGAAAAGCAAAAAATCGCATAACCAAGCGTATGAAAAAATTCTCGGATCCGACGATATGGACAGATTGAAAAAAACAAGAAATACATGGGCAAAGTCAAAATATGTACATGCACAAGATTGGCCGAAAAACAGAGAAACTTATAAGGGAAGGTCGTGGATTGGAGGGAAGGTCGCGAGATGTAGAAAAGATACTTCATCTGCGAGAGAAAAATAAAAAATGGCATGGGGAAAAATAGCTTACAAGTAATGATACAAGGTACGATGATTCACGAGGCACATGTTATTGCACTTTAATACTTGGCCAAGTATCAAAGCACAATGGGGAAAAATGTAAGGGGTGACTAGCGAAAAGGGTAATCTGCAAGGATTGGCTTATTTTGGGAAATTAGCCCAAGGATATATTTATTTGGGACAATGGCCCAAGGTTTGATTTATTTGGGAAACTGACCCAAATAAAGGATTATTTGGGAAAATGGCCCAAATAAGTACGCGAGATATAGCATTATACAGAGGGAGGTATGAGGGACTGATGTGTTTATAGCTCACATCTGAACTCATAACCCTATATGTTTCTCACGTAAGGAGTACTATTCAGAATCTGGGGGAAATGCTTGGACACCGTTCTAAGCAAGAGTACCTTAGAGAGGCCGATAGTATTCAGGGTCATGAAAAAGGTATGCATGCAAAAGGTTATGACCCAGGAAAGCTATAACATCAGGGTTCCTTGGCTAAGGAAAAATCAGATCCGCGATGAAACAACACGGATCACAGGGCATGGGGTATAGTATGATCCGCGCAAGGAATTGCGCGAGATCAGTATCGCACAGTCGAGAGCGCGAGATGATACTGTGCAGGGTATTTATGGCGCGAATTGATATTGCAGGATTCATGTCGCGAGACAGGTGCTGACGTGGCAATGACAATCCGCGAGGATCTACTGGACACTTATGTTTATAAATAGAGGAGTGAGAGCTCACTTTAGGGGGACTTTTTAGAGACTAAGGGAGAGAAATTCCTAGAGAGAGAATGTATTTTGCATCACTTGGAACTGTTTGTTTTCACTTCCATTTCTCTTTCATTTCTCTGTAAAGCAAATCAAAAGCAATAAAAGCATCAGCACCATTGTTTTACTGACGAACTTGTGTGTAAACTATCTATAAATCATTCAATTAATTCGAATCCCTACAATCATATCTTGTATTTTTGCAACGACGACTTGGACAATGAGTCCTATCGGCTGAGTTTGTATGATGACTTGCCACTTGAATAAAGCGTTTAATGCCATCAAAATACATTACGCTACCCCTAGTATGATGATGAATCCAGGCCTTATCCATATAAATGGACTGTAAAATAAATTGTAATTGTTATTACAAAAAACATTTAATGCTTTATACATCTTTTAACTTCACCATGCTAGGTGGGTGGTCCTATCCCATTCAAGAACGCAAAGTTTACATTACGTTCAATAGCTAACTGATATTAATTTGATTTTAGTAAATTTTGGTAGCATCTCCCCATGGTTCTCCAAATATGCGAAATAAATTTAGTAACATACACTGATATAGCCAACAGTGTATGAAACTAAATCTAAATATGTATTTAGAGAACGTTGGGAGAAGTTATTGAAATTTATAAGTAAATGAAACTCATATAGTTTTTAGCTAATGAATCTAATGAAGACATTGATGCGTTCTCAAACTGTCCAATATTGGGACAATTCAAGCTTCGTTGTATTAACATGATCCTCACATGCACTATAGGATAAGATTAAGGTTGGTAGGACTGAACCCTCGAGGGAACAATCATGCTAATGCTAATAAGCATTCCATCTTGTCCTATACATGCAATGATATATGCATGTCTCAAATAATGATCCTCGAACAGGTCTAAGAGGTTAGATGTGTGCTTAATTTCTTATAAAAATTATGTCACAAAAATTATAAAAGAATGATATTAGTACAAAAATAATACCAACCTGATATACACTCTTAACTAAAATCATTAGCATTGTTCTACTAAAATAATTGTTCTATTTAATGACTAAATCAACAATATGTGATGCCATTACAACTCTTTCAGGAAGAAGCAATGAGTGAAGAAATCCAAAATGTAATTTGGTGAAGGAAGTTATCTCTAGTTCGGTATATACCATGTTCCGGGTAAAGGAAGTTGGATGTTAGGTTGTGTACGTGATCTAGATATATACTAGAATAGTGGGAATTACATAAGAAGAAATATAAATCAGGGATGCCCTGCTTCCAAATATGGGAAGAACACTTAAAGGGGTCTAGGTCCATGTGTGTTTAATGTTGGCCATGAAATTTATTCTCGAACAATAAATCCTATTTTGATATTAACAAAATATTTAAAAACGTGTTTAGTACTAATATAACTTTGAGCTAAGTATTTCAGTAAGGATAGAAGAATGATTCGGAAAGAACATCAACACAAAAAGCGATAAGTGATAAAGTAACTCAAGCACAAAATCAAAAAAGGACAAAATGGTCAACAAAAGGTGAAAGCTAAAGACTCAAGACTCAAGACCTGGGGTAGATAGGTCGGGGTGAGAATATTGTAACAAGGTATCTATGCGTTGATTGGTCTTAGAAGCTTAAGTGATTAAAGAACCAAACTCAAAACGGATCAAAAACGAACCTTGAAACATTTTCTAGGAGTCACCCAGTCGACTGGTCATGAAATGGCAGCCGACTGGCAGTGACCCAATTAACTGGCCAAGGGCCCAGCCGACTGGATGAACTAGAGAGTTATAAACATTTTTGATTGCCTGAGGCAGTCGACTGGCCTGTCCAAGGCAGTCGACTGACTTTCTTGAAGCAGTCGACTGGCCATAGCTGTTGGGGAAAATATTTTTTTATTTCAGCATGGAGGCAGTCGACTGGGTGCCGGTAGGCAGTCGACTGGGTGCTTCCGGATTTTAAGAAAAAGTATTTCTAAAAAATAGTTTTGCCCCATACTTTATGGTTATTCTTCCTACTTTTCAGATCCTACTCTCCAAACTTTCTAGGGTGAGATTCACACTCCAAACCCTAATGCTTCACTATATAAAGAAAGAGATATAGGATTGAAAAATATAGTTTTTGTGTGAGAAATGTTCTGAAAAATATTCATGTCTTATTTTCTCTCAAGCACTCTCTTAAAAATCTCTTGATAGCAAGAAGATATAAATCTCGTTTTTCACTCAAATCATTTTGAAGATTTAAACTCAAGCTCTTAGCTTATTCTCTCCTTGAAAATATCTTTTGAGAATATATATCTTGAGTTATTGAAATATCACCTAAAAACACTTGAGCTTATCTTGATTTATCTTCTATAAAAGCTTTGGGTTTTTGAGTGTTTTTGTTCTTGAGTGATACAATTGATTACATACGAATTTTGTGATCTCGGACAAGTTAAGTCCAACGATTTTTCAAGAGAGGATTGTTCTCTTGATTGAGAAACAAGCTCGTGAGGCTTGTGTTGTAAAGGTTTTCCATTCCACTTGTGAAGGAAGGGCCATAGTGAAAGGATTGGGAAAAGTCTCAAGAAGGGGTTCTTGAGCCGAGGACTAGGAGTTTCCGAACCTCGTAAAAATCACGGTGTCAATCTTTCTATCTCTTTCTCCTTACTTCATTATTTGGATGCTATATTTGCTTCAATATTTTGTATGCTATAATTAGTCTTGTGATAAATTATTAGATCAATTGAATTGAATCTTTCACTTGACTATTGAAGAAATTGAAAATTTGTTATAACTTGTTCTACTTTCGAAAAGAGTTAGAAATATTTTTGAACACCCTATTCACCCCCTCTAGGGTTAATTAGTGACTAACAATTGGTATCAGAGCCTAATCTCTATCCGTTTTTAGACTTAACGGTCTTAGAGAATGATCATGGCCTCAAATTTAGTCACTCATGTTGAAGGACAATATAATAATAGGCCCACATGGTTTGATGGTTCAAACTATAGTTATTGGAAGACTAGAATGGTAGACTTTCTTCAAGCTATTGATTATCAAATTTGACAAGTTATTGTTGATGGACCTTTCATTATAACAAAAGTTGTAGATGGAAAAACTATCCTTAAATTGCCCAATGAATGGGATAATGATGAGCATAGGCTTATGTCATTTAATGCTAAAGCTAAGGTAAATCTAAATTGTGCCTTAAGTCCAAATGAATTTAATCGTGTCTCTACTTGCCCCACAGCCAAATAAATGTGGGATAAACTTGAAGTAACTTATGAAGGTACTACTCAAGTTAGAGAATCTAAAATTGATATATACTTATGCATGAATATGAATTATTTGCCATGAAGGAAGATGAAAATATCAATTCTATGATGTCTCGTTTCACTAACATTTTGAATGGACTAAAGCATCTTTGTAGAATTGTTCCTAGATCCGATGCGGTACGCAAAGTCCTTAGAAGCCTTTCGGCCAAATGGGATGCAAAAGTAACGGTAATCAAATAAGCTCATGATCTCAACACCATGAGTCTCGATGAGATCTTCATTCTCTTCTCACTTGTAAATCACGTTAAAATCTTATGAAGAAGACACCAAGCCAAGAAAATGCGTAGCTTTGCAAGCCTCTACTAAAAATGAAGCCAATGAGCCGAGTGAAGAAGAAGTGGTTGAGGAGATTGCATTGTTCACCCAAAAATTCAAAAGTTTTTTCAAAGAAAGAAAACCAACGGTGGTAGATTCATAAAGAAGAACGACCAAATGGGCGAGCCTAGCAAGAGGGATCCTCCAACTTGCTTCAATTGTGGAAAGCTGGGGCATTATATAAATGATTGTTTCAAGCTCAAAAAGGAGAACGAGAAATGGCCAAACAAGATAGCTATGAATGTTATATGGGATGATCATGACTCATGTGATTCGGATGAGGAGGAAAATGGTGAATAAATGACAAACCTTTGTCTCATGGCAAATAAAGATGAGGTACATTTAAATTCACATACATTAGACAAAGATAAATTATCATATGATGAACTTCTCTCTTCTTATGATGAATTACAAGATGCGTTTGAAGAATTACATGATGAGTTTGAAAAGTTAGCTAGAAAACATATTCTTCTTAAGAAATCTAAATCTTCATATAGCTCTACTATTTCCAACTTACAAGTTTCATGCAATGACAAAAGCATTGAGCTAGAAAAAGAAAATGATCGATTGAAAAATACTATAGATGATCAAATAAATGTCTTAGCTAAATTTACAAAAGGAAAATAGAACCTTAGTATTATGTTGGGAAGACAAAGAGGATCATTTGATAAATGTGGTCTAGGTTATGATGCTTTTGACAAAGATGCTCTTATCATGAAAAAGAGAAAGTCATTAAGGCATACATTTACAAGACAATCATCTCATGAATCCTTAAATGATCATAAGCATGTTACATGTTATTATTGCAAGAAAAAGGGACATAAGGCAAATGCATGTTTACTTAGAAATAAGAAAGTGAGAACAAAAATGATTTGGGTTCCAAAAGGAACTATTGCATGCATACGTAGGAAGGAGAATGTTATACCAAAAATGATTTGGCTTCCGAAAGGAACCATTGCATCTTTCTCTAACCCTAGTGGACCCAAGATAAATTGGGTACCAATTACTTAAATTTTTTTTGTAGGTATGCTTGAAGTCCGCCTTAAAGGAAATGGTTTCTTGATAGCGGATGCTCAAGGCATATGACGGGAGACAAATCAAAGTTCATTTCTTTAAAATCTTATGAAGGAGGAAACGTAACTTTTGGAGACAACTCTAAATGCAAGATTATAGGAATTGACTCAATTGGTATATCTTCCTCTCTTTCTATAGATAATGTGCTTTTGGTTGATGGTTTGAATCATAACTTATTTAGCATTTGTAAATTGTGTGACAATGGCTATGATGTTAGTTTTAGGACCAATGCATGCTTAGTTGAGAAAGATGAGAAACAATTGTTCAATGCTAAAAGAAATGAAAATTTGTATACTCTGTTGCTTTATGAATTTATTCATTGATTGATGAATAATCATTATTCATGCATCACATTCTTTTGATTATCTTGAAATTGCATGAGAAGAGTGATACATTAATTTAGAGAGAAATTATTTCAAAAGGGTGACTCTTATGAAAATATCTTTTCATTGTGCTTTTAAATGTTCAAATAATTTTGAAATGAAAAATCAATGAATATTCCTATGTGTTATAGCTTTAAAAATATTGAAAAATGACATATAATTTATTTTTGCTAATCAAGGGAAGTTATATTGGTTTTCTTGTCAATTCTTGACAATTGAACATGAATGATGCATACGGTTGTTTACTATGATTCATATATGAAATAGAGTTTCATTTATATTATTAATTTAATATTGGTTCATTTACTTGTTAAATAACCATGAGCATATCTTACTATTTGAATTGACAAATGCACTTCATGATAATGTTCTTGAATGATAAATTCAATTGAAGAATAGTGGTTGTAGAAGATCATTCATTTTGTGCTAATGTGCTTATAATAAATTATGCCCATAAATGTGCTAACACAAATGGACCCTAGAGCAAAAAGGGTACCAAAGAAAGCTACTTGAGTGTATTTTGTAGGTGGGGATTGATTCCTTACTCAAGAACAATTGATTCTTCATTTGTGATGCTATGACTCAAAAGGGGAGATGAAATTAAGGTCTCTCACAAATGAGTGGACAATACAAATCATCTACAAACAACTCTAAGTAAAATGGGTAAAGCTAACACCATGGTACACATTTTCTAACCTCCATTACTAATGTGCTTTCATTGATGAGATTAAACATGACATACATATGCTTATTTAAGTATGTTGAATCGTTATTGATATGTCATGAAAAAAAACAATTGGTGATTGGTAATGATGGTGATTGGCTAGTTGGTGCATGAAATTGAATATGCTTTTGATGAATTCTTGATAGTAGCTTGCTTTGAAATGACTTGGATATATGAAAGAAAGTCTTAATCATGCATGAAATTTAAAGAATATAGTCATGTCCACCTCTAGACCATCAAAGCTATTTCACTTGAATTTGGTTGATTACTTGAGTAGCTATGTCTTGATATTTGTTCATGTGTCTTCATGATTTTAGTGCTTTATATAAATTCTCTTGATATGACATATTGCACATTAATTTGAGGTGTTTGTTTTTGAAGTGAAATTAAGACGGACTTGTGATATATGTTTAATCAAATAAGTCCACACTAGTAAACCTCAAGAGAGCAAAATTTATTTGAATGATCTATCTAATGCAAATAAGGATAAGGAATATGTGATGAAATTCTATGTGGTTAAATGACTCATCATACTCTATTATATATCTTTTTGGTGATCATTCTAGAGGTATTTGCATAAAGATTTTCAAAAAAATGATATTCATGTTGCTTAGCCTTTGTTGTTTCAAATTAAAACCTTGGTTGAAGCTATTTAATATATGCTTGGATCTTTATTATGAAAAGGAACTATAGGTTCCTCTTTGAAGGAAGCATGTTGAAAACATGAAGATCTTGTGCTCAAATGTTGCTATCTTGAATGTTTATTGAAAAACATGAATCATGAGTCTTATGTGCACATATCATGAAAGACATACGTTTTTATTGTTTTTGTATTATTATTATTTTCTCAATGATATATAATATTTTCTATATCTTAAACTTGTATATCATTATCATACATGCATACTCTTGTATATTTTATAATGCATATTAATGTTGCAATCTAAGTCTAATAGTGGTGATCCAAGGTTTTGACCATTATTATTCCATGATCTTAATCAAGAAGGATATAGTTAATTCGTTGCACATGTGAATGGAATTGAAATTCTAAGAATGTCACATGCCTCTTTGCATGAAATATTTTTATTTAATACATTCTTATATGATTCTTCAATGAAAAATGTTCATGTAGAGAATCATAATGCTTTGAAATGTATAAGTTTTAGACAACGAGTTTTTAAAACTATCATAAGCCGTGCTTAACTTTAAATATGCTCCAAGAGGGTGTTTTGAATGGCTTTAAGTTATTTTCTTATGGATGAAGGTTATTTTAGAACCTACATTAATAAACATTCTTTTTATTGTTTATCATTTATAAATGATCAAATTTGGTTATAAAATTCACATTGGAGTATTATGTTTACCAATATTTGATGTGTTGTGCAAAAACGTTTATCACAAACATGAAAACTATTTCAAAATGAGCATGATAGATGAACTTATTTCCTTCTTGGGTAAAATTAATTGAAGTGTCATGAACATAATTTCAAATACTTTTTGACACCTTGGTTTTGGGAATATATGATTTCCTTGGTTGACTACTCTTGGACGTAGATGATTATAGTAACATAAATAAGAGTATATATTATATGTTATTTTGTTCATTATCTTGGTTCATCTCTTATTATTTTAGATAAGTATTTTTACCATATATATAAGAGAGATATTTTATGTTAAATATATATTCTTTTTGCACTTGAAAAGATTACATAACATTGCCATTATATTAAATTTTCAAAGACATGCATTTATGAGAGATATTGAGCTCATTTTCATAATTATAATTTTCTTCGTCAATATTCTCACCATTTTTCTCCAAGAGAACTCATTGTGTAAAATTCATAGAGAAATGGAAATGTCTTTGAATATTAATGTGTTAGCATTTGTCTTGTGTATTTTTCACTTGCTTATTTTAGAATATTCATGTCTTAGTCATCATCATTTTTTTACTCTATTCACATTACATTCTATGATTAGATATTGCATATGTGTTTATTGATTTCTTAGTGCTCATATGTCATTTTAAATGATCTAGTGATTGAGTGTTTCTTGTTTGCATATAGTATGTTGAATATTTATGATTTGAACTTTCATTCAAACACACACACTTGAACATTAAGTCACTTTTCATTTGAGTCATTCACTTAATACATGTACTTATTATATGAAAATGGAGTGATTATTCGAAACAAAGCAGGATTGGTAGCTCAATGTTACAATCAAGAGAAAGGTATTGATTACGATGAGACTTTTGCACCCGTAGCTAAATTAGAAGCAATTAGAATGCTTCTTGCATTTGCATCATCTATAAATTATATTCTTTATCAAATGAATGTCAAAAGTGTCTTTCGAAATGGTACTTTAGATGAAGAGCAACCACCCGGTTTTGAAAATGAACTTTTTTTGAAATCATGTTTACAAATTATATAAAGCCTTATACGGTTTAAAACAAGTTCCTAGAGCTTGGTATGAAAGGCTTAGTGAATTCTTTATTCGAAAGGGGTTTTCAAAAGGAAAGGTTTATAATACTCTCTTTACAAAATTTGTCAAGAATAATTCATTGCTTGTCCAAATATATGTTGATGACATTATATTTGGATCAACAAATGCCTCTCTTTGCAAATACTTTGCTACAATTATGCAAAATGAATTTGAAATGAGTATGATGGGTGAGTTAAATTTTTTTTTTGGGTTGCAAATCAAGCAAAACTCGGATGGCTTATTTGTTAGCCAATCAGAATACACTAAAGATTTGCTAAAGTGTTTTGGTATGGAGGAAACCAAACATTCCATAAATCCTATGAGTATCTCTATTAAGCTAGACAAAGATGAAAATGGTAAATGCGTTGACATTACAAATTATAGAGGCATGATCTGTAGTTTGCTTTACTTAACCGCTAGTAGGCCGGATATAAAATACTTGATTTTGATCTTATTTTCAATCATATGCCCATTAAATGCGATAATACAAGCGTATTTGTATATCAAAGAATCCAATTAATCTTTCACGAACCAAGCACATCGAGATTAGGCATCATTTTTTACATGATCATGTTGCTAAATGAGACATTTTATTGGTTTTTATAATCTTTTTCAAAAATTCGTAATGTAATTAGGATGGCTTTGGATGTTGATGTATTCACATGATAATTTCCTTATTCAGCCGTCACTTCCCACCTTTTTATGTTGCCAAAGGGGGAGAAGTTTTGCTTTCGTGTATGCTAGTCATGTTTATGTGTGGGCTTTCGTGTATACAAGTCATGTTTATGTATGGCTTCATGCAAATGTACGAAATTGAAAAAATCTATTTACTAAAGGGGAGCATGTAATGCACACATTGAGGGGGAGAATCATTTGATACTTTACCACTTACATGTAAACACGAAATGTTTTCTCAACATCAAAAAGGGGGAGATTGTTGGCCTTGAAATTTATTCTCGGACAATAAATCCTATTTTGATATTAACAAAACATTTAAAAATGTGTTTGGTACTAATATAACTTTGAGCTAAGTGTTTCAGTAAGGATAAGAGAATGATTCGGAAAGAACATCAACATAAAAAGCGATAAGCGATAAAGTAACTCAAGCGCAAAATCGAAAAAGGACAAAATGGTCAACGAAAGGTGCAAGCTAAAGACTCAAGACCTGGGGTAGATAGGTCAGGGTGAGAATATTGTAACAAGGTATCTTATGCGTTCATTGGTCTTATAAGCTCAAGTGGCTAAAGAACCAAACTCAAAACGGATCAAAAACGAACCTTGAAACATTTTCTAGGAGTCACCCAGTCGACTGGCCATGAAATGGCATTCGACTGGCAGTGACCCAATCGACTGGCCAAGGGCCCAGCCGACTAGATGAACCAGAGAGTAATAAACATTTTTGATTGCCTGAGGCAGTGAACTGGCCTATCCAAGGTAGTCGACTGACTTGTGAGGCAGTCGACTGACTCTCTTGAGGCAGTCGACTGGCCATAGGCGTTGGGGAAAATATTTTTTTATTTCAGTATGGAGGCAGTCGACTGGGTGTCTGTAGGCAGTCGACTCGGTGCTTCCGAATTTTAAGGAAAAGTATTTCTAAAAAATATTTTTGCCCCATACTTTATGGTTATTCTTCGTACTTTTCAGATCCTACTCTCCAAACTTTCTAGAGTGAGATTCACTCTCCAAACTCTAATGCTTCACTATATAAAGAAAGAGATATAGGATTGAAAAATATAGTTCTTGTGTGAGAAATGTTCTGAAAAATATTCATGTTTTATTTTCTCTCAAGCACTCTCTGAAAAATCTCTTGATAGCAAGAAGATATAAATCTCGTTTTTCACTCAAATCATTTTGAAGATTTAAACTCAAGCTCTTAGCTTATTCTCTCCTTGAAAATATCTTTTGAGAATATATATCTTGAGTTATTGAAATATCACCTAAACAAACTTGAGCTTATCTGGATTTATCTTCTATAAAAACCTTTGGGTTTTTGAGTGTTTTTGTTCTTGAGTGATACAATTGATTACATACGAATTTTGTGATCTCGGACAAGTGAAGTCCAACGATTTTTCAAGAGAGGCCTGCTCCGCTTCTGTCGCGCGTCGCCACTGCGCGCAAACCACAACTGCACCACCTGCGGTCGCCGTCGCTCCCGCCGCCACCTCCACCAGCCTGGTTACTGCCACCGCCCTGGCCAGTGACCACTATGGGTCGCGCCTCTGCTTGCGACTCTCCTATTCTAAGCCCGACCACTCTCCCTTTCTTTATCTCTCTCCAACTCGCCGATCAATTAAGGAGAAGAAGATGTTTGAAGCTGCAATGCATGGAGAAGAAGAGTTGTAGTCATGGTAAAGGGAGGAGAAGAAGCGAATGTCTGCTATCTACTTCAACAGATATACATATGTGTATACATATTTATATATCTAAAATACAAAATTAACCCTCCAAAATTAAAAAATAACCCAGAACAATATATATATTTAATTAAAATTAAATATATATATACACAATAAATCCTGAAAAATACCGAGAGCCTCCAAATAATATTGAGTGAACCCGTAAGTCCACGGGACGCCAAATAACTAAAATAGTCCAAAATAAATACACTGGGGTAGGAACCCAAACGTCGGAACACCTAACAAGCCCGATCAAATAAAACATGTCGTCGCTCCATCATAATGCCAAACACTAAACATCGAAACGAAACCCGCATATTCGGTAACAAGAATTCTCAAAGTCGTCAAAGAGAAACCGTAAAGTCTTCCAGTCGAATTTAAATGTAAACGTAAAAAGTTTACACGTGAAATACTAAGGATAACCAGAACGTCATGAACAAGTAACGTCATAACCGAAATTAAATCGAAAGAATAATTTCAGAAAAAAAGAAAAATAACACGGGGTGCTATAGATGTTGTTTTACATGGGTGAGTGAATGAGTGAAATTGAAATTAAAAAAGACGACTTTGACATATAAGCACAAGCACACATTCACTATGAGAAATATGTTGATTTTTGACTATGTAGTTGAAAAATAATTTTGCCACAATAAAAGGGGAGATGGGGAGTTGTTATGGTTGAAATGGAGAAAATTGAAAATTTATTGTAAAAAATAAAATGTAAAAAGTAGTTCTTCGATCTGAGTAACCGGGCCTTGGTATCACCAATATCATTATTCGCGTTTGAAGTGGATAAAACTAATGAGCCTAAATCCCATGGAAGAAGCTTGAGCCCAGTTTGTCGAGACTAAAAATCCTCACTGGAAAGTCTAGAGACTTAGAAAGACAAAAAGGGATGAAAAGTGGAAAGATGAAAGAGTACATTTTTTTTACTAAAAATGACAAAGTTTGATCAATGAAGTATGAGAAAAGAAACTGAAATATCGTAGTCAAGTGTTCACAAAATCACAGAAGGTTGTCTTGATTTTAAGTAGAAAGTGGCAAAATCATTCACTTTAGTGGGAACCATTCATAACACAAAGCTTGATATAATTGTTGTTCAGTAGTAAGTGGGAGTATTTGCATCCATGTTGTCTTTTGCTTTAAATCATTACTTAATTGAATTTGTGTGTGAACTCAT
Source organism: Cornus suecica (assembly GCA_963922005.1). Classification (NCBI taxonomy): domain Eukaryota; kingdom Viridiplantae; phylum Streptophyta; class Magnoliopsida; order Cornales; family Cornaceae; genus Cornus; species Cornus suecica. The sequence continues at coordinate 44,586,827 of OY998240.1, forward strand.
GATTGCATGATTATAGAGAACTGAGATGTTTATAGGTACCATCACTGGAAACCTTCACGAGACTTCATTCGTCCACTAAGGGAAACCTAGGGGTTTAAAAGGCTTGTTACACGTGCTAAGTGTAATCGTTGACACTCATGAAAACAAGGGATTATGTTAAATTACTTAGAATAATTAGAGTAGTTAGATTAAGAAGATCATTAAAAGAAAAGTTTCATGAGTTTATTGCTAAGGGACTAGCAATATGTAAGTTTGGGGGTGTGATAGGTGTCAAATATTAGTCATTTTGACCCCTTAACTCACTATTGTTACGTTCTTTCATTCCATTATTTGGTATTTTTATTGCGTTTGCATGTCAAGACATATTTCAGGAGCTTAATGAAGAAATGAAGCTAACTTTGGTGAATTAACTGAAGATTGTGTTCTTTGTATCCAAGAGGAGAGTCAGAGAGGCAATTTGAGACAAAAATGGCTCCCAGAGGGCAAAAATGACATTTTCAGAAGCCGTCATCTTCAACCAAAAGTATCGTGGGTTCGTGACGGACGTTTTGGTGCATTTACAGAGAACAGTTATTTTCCACCAAATACCTACGCTTTTGCCTACATTTCCAGTTTCAAAAAGTGACTAGAAAACACATTTCTACGCTTGGACCTACGCTTGAAGGTACGCTTGGGACCTACGCTTGAAGCGTAGGTCCGATAACTGTTTGGTGATTTTTCATGGATTTTTCCTATTTTATCCCCGGCTCAATTGGAAGACGTGCATGCGACTCCAGACCTCTATATACATGTATATACACTTATATATATAAGAAGTTAGGGTTTGCATGAGTTTTAGTGAGAAAAGACTGAAAATGGCCTCTCTATGCCATCGCCTATATATACAAAGACCATACATCAGAATTGAGGAGGTATGTGGTTGGAGAGTTCATACGTGAGTTTAAAAGTTTTTATTCCTTCAGATTTGCTGCTGTTGAGATCCATATTCAAACCTAGACATCCGAAGAAGAAGACTATGGAAAACGTTTCTACATCAACGATGCAATCACCATCTTCCATGGCCAACTAACTCGATATCTAGGTTTTCTAGCAAAACCCTAGCCAAGTAATGTAGTTCTTTTATTATTTTTAATTATAAATAGGGAAAAATGTTGACCATACTGTGATGATTGTAGTAGTTAAGAGACCGTACTGATTTGCAATATAAAAGTATATGTTTATTTTAAATTCTTGTCTTAGATGGAATGAATATATAGTTTTACACAATTGTGATTATTCACTATGGGCTGGAACTCGGGTGCTTAATCATGGTTTTCTACATAATGGTGGTAATGAAACTTCAAACCCTAGGTTGACACAGGTCGTGCCTTGGCGATTTAATATAGACATGCTTTAGTTTATTTTCATGCATTAGGAATAAATTAGAGTAGCATAATTGGCATGTACTAGTTAGGTTAGTCATGAGATGGATTGTCGCGATCCAGTTGAAGGTACACTTTTTTAGGGTTGTATTTAGTTGTTTACAGTACGACCTGATTCACAGTTATGGATCGCCCTCTGCCAATTAATACATTAATGAACTATATTATGCGGTTAGTGATGGAGTAATGAAAACACTAGTTTTCTCTCTCATCTGATTCACAACCAATTTAATTTGCTTTTTATATAATTTTAGTTAAAATAGATAATTTGATCTTCGACGACCTAAACAAAACAATTTTCTAAAAATATAATTCAGTGTTTTTAAATTATTAAAGTGAACAATCTCAGTCTCTGTGGGATCGATATCCCTTACTCATGCCACTTTGCTATTTTACAATTGATACGTGCGCTTGCGTATGGTAAAACTTAAAGTCGTTAAGGTGTTGTTTTTCACCACATATTTTTATACACCTGACGTACACATCAGTTCCCTTTTGTCAAGTAGGTAAAGTAGGCATACGAAGCACTTCACGCTTTGCCATAGATTCTATTGGAACAAAATAAAGAAGGCGGAATAATGGAGAAAGGAAAGGGACAAGGGCGGTCTTGCTTGGCGCGAAGGCTGCTTGTTCGGGGGTAAATTATAGTACTAAAGGTCCTCGAACTTCCAGGCTATTTTTCTTTTGGGCAGGTGTTCACTGTTGGATCTCGCCAATACATCTCCATATAGTTTTTGTTACCGAGATATCTTTTTTTTCATTGTTCCAAGGATTTTTTAGGTAATCTTCTCCCATGCTGCAAATAGTGAAATCTGAACTAAACCTTGTCACTCTTCTTTCTTTTCTCGCGAGCAGGAAGCACACCAGTAGTGTGCATTGTGTGATTATACTATGTTTTCTTACATTTGATTGGATGGATAGTTGACCGGAAGATAACTTTGATTCACCCGGCCAATAGGCGGGCGGCGTGCTTATCTTGTGCGACAACACTACAGAGCAAGTGGCTCTTCTAGGCGGTTAGCTGTATGACAACACTTTAGAGAAAACGACACTTTCGTGTAACATGTTATGGTCTCAACACCATTATGAGGTAGTGACGAGTTTCACGCACTCTAAACCCGGCCCGTGCGGGGTGAGGTAGATTGGCTGCAATCTGAGCGGTATCACCCACCTTACCCTACCACTTATTGGTGGTTCTACGTCCTACAGCTGCCCGAAAAGAAACTGTAGTGATCTTGAATAGAAAACCTACAGCGATAATTAGAATCCCCATAAAAATACCACTAGATCGAGCACTAGTGATTTCGTAGTTAGTCAAAACCTTGGCTAATTGATCGAAATGGGTAGCTCTAGTAGACCCATAGATCATGGAATAAATAGGGTGGGTAGGCACAACCACTACATTACACGTATAGACGCAAACCCCCTTCGTTACCGTACATTCGATTCTCACTGCATATGGCTCGCACAGACTCCTAAATCCATCCCGACCCTTTTCTTGCACCTCTCCTCTCCAACCCTCGATCAAACTTGCGTTCCCAAGGCGCTATGAAATGGAGGTCTTTCCTTCGCATATCGTATGTATCGGCTTGGCTTCGTCCTGAGCCAAAGAGGCATTCTAGCGGGTGCGTGAGAATAAAAGACTACGGCTACAAGCCAAGCCAGAAGCAAGTCGCTTCTATTCTCGTTGGGATTGGATATGGATAGAGAATCTATAGATCATAATAGTTCGCCAACCTCTCTAACTTACATATGATACAATTTAACTTCATGGCACGGCCAAAAAAAAGAAAGAGCTTCGCTCGGTTTGCCTTCCTACGCTGACGAATGCCTCATTTCTCTTCTTTGAAGTCTATAACAAAAAAGTGGGAGAGGCAGGATTCGAATGCACTTAGAAAAAATTCAACAGATTTAAAGTATATTGCTTTTGACCACTCGGCCACTCTCCCCTTACCGGGTTAAGGTATCCTTTGTCACTTCCGGCTAAGCATCTTTTGATAGAGGAAGGGAGGTGACTAGTCGCTTCTGGTGAAGCTGAGGGTTCATGATCAAGTGAATGAATGAGCTATGTTCCTAAAAGGAGTGACCATCTTTGTTTTTTTCCCTTCCCCTATCCCTTCAAAGAATAAAAAAAGCTAGCGCTTTACTATACTATAATATAATAGAAAGTAAGGCTCTTCTACTGAGTGAAGCTGTAAACCTACCCTTCTCGACTCGAGCCTACTTAAATAGCCAATGCTTACCAAGCCTAATCTACTAAAATAGGGCTACAATAAGCAAGCTTTCCCCCTTCCCTTGTTGTAGGTACTGAATGAATGAAATAAGTGGAGATCTTCCTTCCCCCTTGCTAATTACCAAGAAATTTATTGCCACTAGTGGCGAAAAAAAAATTCGACCATCCCACGCAAAAACTACTCGGACCCTAAAGAGAAGAGAGTTCAGTCTACAAGAAGCGGGTAGAGCTTTAGCCATTGGACCACATCCATCCATCCACAATAACCTTTTTCTAGTTCATTCTTCAAATGATGCTAGTGGAGACTAATTCTGGCTAATGAAGATACTACTTTAAACTCTCCCTCTCCCCATTTATTCTTACTTTTAAAATTGAGAGCTAAAGCTTGATTATTGAAAGAATATAGGGTCGATCATTCTTCTCCCTAAGAATTGAACGAACCAAGTTCACCTATACAAGAGTGAGGAATAGAAACCAACAATCAATTTACAACTTTTGATGTCCCACGATTCTGCTAGTTTAGAAAGACAGTCGAAGGACTGGGGTTGCTAGGTCAGAAAAGCGATAACTCAAAAATCTCCCCAAGTAGGATTTGAACCTACGACCAGTCAGTTAACAGCCGACCTCTCTACCACTGAGCTACTGAAAAACAACGGACTTAAGGAAACCTACTCTCATTCTTTGGACCAACCTATGAATAAATAAAAATTAGTTCATCACTCCTTTATTCAATAATAGAATCGATTACGATCAAGCTAAGAAAGCCCCTACCCTAAATATCTATTATTTATGGGATATTTGAAGAAGCGCATGTAATTTCTCTTGTACAATTTTTTCAAATATACCATAAATATATCTATTATTTATGGTATATTTGAAAAACTATACAAGCCAAAGCCACCTTATGGGCATAATTTTCATATAATATACCATTAGTTCCAGAATTCAAATAAAAAAATGCTTAAGAACACATCTTGAAAGCAATTAGCAATATATTGTTGAGGATTGAATTGAAAATGAGACCATCGATGATGTGAAAATTCAGAGTGAATTTAAGATGAAGATCAAGAAGAGACACCAGAGCGAGATCAGAATCGCGATTTGAAGAAGCAATTCCATCAACTGCAGAGTCTCATCTTCCAACTCGTCACTCTCTCTTTCACCAACTCTCTCTTCAGCTCCTCCACCGCTCATTTGAAGAAGAAATTCCATCAAACTGCAGAGTCTCATATTCTGATTCGTCGCTCTCTCCTTCACCCACTTCATCATCTCCCTTTCCTCTTTCTACAATTCAAATCAACAAATGAAGTTCCATACATATATATATAGTTGTATATGTGTGTGTGAAGAGAGAGAGAGGGAGAGTGAGAGACCTTGTGTTCTTTGTCGTTTGTTGAGTTGATTTTCATTGGATTTCGGGGAAGAAATTATGACACCCCTTAATTTTCAACCATAGGTTGGCCAGGCCTATACCGAAAATTAAGGCGCATCAATACTCAATAATAAACAAGCACGGAAGCAAAAGACATTGTTAGTCACTAATTGACCCGAGAGGGGGGGGGGGGGGGATAGGGTGTTCAAAAATCTATTTAAATCTTTTCAGATATTAAAACAAGCTATATCAAATTAACAACTACTTTAAGAAACAAGTAATTATTTCAATGATAAATTCAATTTAAGAAGTCTAGTAAATAATCACAAGGTTAAATATAACATGCACAATATTGAAGAAAAGAGAAAGTGATAGAGAGATTGACACCGTGATTTTTTCGAGGTTAGGTAACTCCTACTCCTCGGCTCAAGAACCCCTTCTAGAGACTTTTCCCGATCCTTTCACTATGGCCCTTCCTTCACAGGTGGAATGGCAAACCTTTACAATACAAGCTCACAAGCTTGTCTCTCAATCAAGAGAACAATCCTCTCTTGAAAAAGCGTTGGACTTCACTTGTCAAAGATTACAAAATTTGTCTGTAATCAATTGTATCACTCAAGAACAAAAATACTCAAAAACCGTAAGGTTTTTATGGAAGATAAATCAACATAGGCTCAAGTGTTTTTGGTGATTTCTCAATAGCTCTAGATATGTATTCTGAAAGGATATAATCAATTAATAATATTTGGAGAATAAGAAGAGATACTAGAGTTTTTGATTTTCAAATATTTTGCAAAAAATTTGTATATATGCTTCTTGCCTTCAATGGCTTTTTCTCAATGAGTGTGTATGAAGAAGAAGACTTGGTATTTTTCTCACTTATGGAACTTGTCTTACAAACACACATCTCTTTCATTATATATGGAGGCTTTAGGGTTTTGAAAATGAATACCATATTTGAAAAGAGACAAGAGCCGTTTCAAAAAGTTTGAGACAATTTGCTCAAATGATGGAAAAGAATTTCTGTAAAGTTTCAGAATAATGAAGCTTTAGTCGACTACTGAATAGGCTTTAGTCGACTATACAGTCTTTACAATTGAGTCACAATTCATCGTCTTGGTTCAGTCGACTACATAGAGGGCTTTAGTCGACTACATTGAGGGATTTAGTCGACTACATGAAGACTTAATCGACGACATGGATGGACTTAGTCGACTAGATAGTAGTTTGTAGTCGACTACAAAGAGGACTTAGTCGACTCAATAATGTGATGAAAATCTAGTTAACCTTCGCCATGGTTTAGTCGACTACTTCAAATGGTTTAGTCAACTAGATGATGGTTTAGTCGACTACATGGTGTACTTAGTCGATTACCACTTAATTTGAAATAAAACTCTAACTTTCATCATGGTTTAGTCGACTACATAATAAGTCTTAGTCGACTAAACTTCAAAGAATACTAGTTTTTAAAACATTTTTCTTTCAATTTGAGTTCGGTTAATTTATTACTTGAGCTTATAAGATTTTACCAACATATAAAATACCTTGTTACAATGATCACACCCGACCTATCTACCCTGAGTCTTGAGTCTTCGACTTTCGCCTTTTTGTTGAATGTTTGATCCTTTTTCCGTTTTCGTGCTTCAATTTCTTTCTTGCTTTTTCGCTTTTGTGTAAACTTTCTTTCCGAGCAAGTTTTCGAGTTCTTCACCTGTCTTTTGCTGAAAGCATGTAGCTTGATTTTTTATTAGTATAAAACACTCTTTAATGGTTTGTTATCATCAATTTTGGTATTGTTTGCTGAAAATAAATTTCAAAGCCAACAATCTCCCCCTTGATGATGAATAAACATTTTGTGTTTGCTTGGTAGTGGTGAGACATCAAGTGATGGTGCCCCCCAACATATGCATACAATTATTTGTTTAAATGCTCCCCCTTTATAAATAAAATTTGCAGATTAATGGGCATTTCGATACAACTACTGTTTAGGCATATTTGAGGTAATAAAAATAGCGTTTCATAGAGGATTCAAATTGAGTACAAACTATTATACTAATGAAATCGGAAATAACAACAAGCAGCCACAAAATAACAACAACAAGCCACACAAAAACAGAAATTGCTAATGACAGATAATAAAGTACTGGAGACTACTATAGCAAAATTTCTCCCCCTTTTTGTCAGTGTCGAGTGTGTGCGAGCGAGGGGTCGCGAAATCAAGATGAAGATCATCAATTGAAGATGCGAGACCAGAGATGCGGGCAGAGATTTCTTGATCAAAATCATGAACATGCTCATTGACCTTTTGAATCGCTTCCGTATTCTTGGTGACAGTTTCATCAAGGTGCTGAAGCACTTGGTCCTATTGCTGAATTAAGGCTGCATTTTTCTGAACAACCCCAAGAATTTGGTTGAGAAGAGCAGCCTGAGCACTAATCTCAAAAACAGGTGGAGTAGAAGCACTGTCCAACAGAGGAACCGAGGAAGAGGCTTTTTGGCACGGTGTAGAAGTGCCTGTTGCAAGGCAAGAACGAGGAATAGGAAAATTATTGGCAATTAAATTTCTTTCGGCGTCAGAGGTGATTTGTATATGCTTGACATGAGTAGGGCCGAGAAAAATAGAATGATGCTTGGACACCTCATTGGGAAAAGAAAAGTCATCCTGCTGAAATAGATAGGTAATATGGGTAGGAAAGAAAAGCGGACCGGATGGCTTGCGCTGATAGGTAAGAATAAAAGAGCGGAAAATAGTAGCTAAATCAACTCTTTTTCTTGTCATGATGCAGTAAACAAGAAACGCTTCCATCCGCGACACACTACTACGACTACCAATTTTAGGCAAAATAGAATAAGTAATGACATTATGAATTAACCTTGCCTCAAGTGGGAGCATAGAAATGAGAAGGCAGGATGTCTACGTGGTCTCTTTGACAATGCAAATTATCTGAACTGCCTCAAGACCATCAAACCCATCAGCAGTGTACCAATCCTGCTTGGAAAAATGGCGGACTCCGTCATCAGGAAACAAAAATATGCGATTGATTTCCCTTTCGGGAAAAGTCACATCGCGACCCACTAAATAAATCCGAAGATGTGGGAGAATGTACTCCTTGTAATTTTGTAGTGAATCATAAAATGCTTTGACAACACGAGAAAAAACCGGGATGTCGAGGGAAATGAAGAAATCGGGTGAAGAAATTATAGGGAAATAGATGGAAATGTGAAATAAATGAGAAATGGAGAGGGAATGAATGTGGAAATGAAGGTTGAGAGTTATAGAGTAGAGAGGGAATGGGTTTAGATGAGGAATGTGGGAGAGGCGAATGAAGAAGACGAAGTGGAGGCTATGTTAAATAGGAGGGTTAGTCGACTAAGGGTTGGTGTAGTCGGCTATTTGGACCATTTAGTCGACTAAGGCTGGGGGTTTAGTCAACTAAGAGAGGACGAAGGTTAGGAGTGAAATGCAATAGGTGTTTAGTCGATTATGAGCACTGGTTTAGTCGACTAAGGCAAAAGAAGTTTTGAAAAAATATTTGAAAAATGGTGAAAATAGGTAAAATAAAAAATATGAAATAATTTAGGTTAAAACATCAATATCCATGGCCATTCCGATTTCTCTACGAATTTTTGAAAATGATTCGTCAGCGAGCGGTTTAGTGAAAATATCCGCTAATTGATTTTTAGTGTTAATAAAAACCAATACAACGTCTCCTTTAGCAACATGATCACGTAGCAAATGATGCTTAATCTCGATGTGCTTGGTTCGTGAATGATGAATAGGATTCTTAGATATACAAATAGCACTTGTATTATCGCATTTAATAGGCACATGATTGAAAACAAGACCGAAATCAAGTAATTGTTGCTTAATGTAAAGAGTTTGAGCGCAACTAGTATCGGCTGCAATGTATTCGGCTTTGGCCATAGACAATGCAACGGAATTTTGCTTTTTACTTTACCAAGATACTAGAAAATGTCCTAGAAAGTGACAAGTGTCGCTTGTGCTTTTTCGATCCATTCTACCTCGGAAAATCGGCATCCGAAAAGCTAATAAGATCGAGTGAAGTTCCACATGGATACCAAAGCCCTACGTTAATTGTACCACTTAGGTAGTGAAAAATACATTTCATGGCAAGTAAGTGAGATTTTTTAGGACACGATTAAAAACGAGCACATAGGCACACACTAAACATTATATCCAACCTACTAGTGGTTAAGTAAAGCAAACTACCGATCATGCCTCTATAGTTAGTAATGTCAACACATTTACCATTTTCATCTTTATCAAGCTTAATAGAAGTACTCATAGGAGTTATGGCATTTTTGGTAACCTCCATACCAAATTGCTTTAGCAAATCTTTAGTGTACTTGGATTGACTAATGAATAAGCCATCCGAGCTTTGCTTGATATGCAAACCTAAAAAAAAGTTCAACTCACCCATCATGCTCATTTCAAATTCATTTTGCATACTTGTAGCCAATTCTTTACATAAAGAATCGTTTGTTGAGCCGAATATAATGTCGTCAACATATATTTGGACAATCAACAATTTTTTCTTAATGGTTTTTGTAAAAAGTGTGTTATCAACTTTCCCTCTTGTAAAACCATTTTGAGTCAAAAACCCGCTAAGTCTCTCATACAAAGCTCTAGGAGCTTGCTTTAAACCATATAGAGCCTTAGCCAATTTGAAAACATGATTTGGAAAAATGTTACTTTTGTAACCGGGTGGTTGCTTTAAAAAAACTTCTTCTTCTATGACGCCATTCAAGAAAGCACTTTTAACATCCATTTGATAAAGAGTAAAGTTTCTATATGATGCAAATACAAGAAGCATTCTAATTGCTTCTAAGCTAGCTACGGGTGCAAAAGTCTCATCGTAGTCGATGCCTTCCTCTTGATTATATCCTTAAGCTACCAATCTTACTTTATTTCGAATAATAACTCCATTCTCATCCTTTTTATTTCGAAAAACCCATTTTGTGTCAATTATAGTTTGATTTTTGGGTCAAGGAACTAAATGTCAAACATGATTACGTTCAAATTGATTTAGTACCTTTTGCATTGCTATAATCTAAGAATCATCACATTGAGCTTCGTGAAAGTTCGTGGGTTCTATTTGAGATACAAATGCCATGTGATTGCAAAAATATTTGAGCTGAGATCTAGTACTAACCCCTTTTGATGGATTACCTATGACTTGATCAAGAGGATGATTGTGTACAATCCTCCATGATTTAGGCATTGAGTTGGTCAAGTCATCATTGGATTGATGCTCAACTTCATTCCTTTCCTTTTGGCTACTTGATGAGTTGGAGATATTGAGAGTATTTAGAGTATCCTCAATCCCAATAGCCTCATCTTCTTCTAGGTCAACTCTAGGTGATGGTGGTGAAGGTGGTTCATCAAAGACAATATGAATTGACTCAACCATGTATAGAGTCCTCTTGTTAAAGACTCGAAAGGCTTTATTTCTTGAAGAATAATGTAGAAAAATTACTTCATCCGATTTTGAGTCGAATTTTCCTAGGTTATCTTTATCATTTAGCACAAAACATTTACACCCGAATACTTTGAAATACCCAATATTGGGTTTTCGACTATTCCACAACTCATAAGGTGTTTTTCCCAATTTCATTCGAATAATGACTCAATTAATTATATGGCAAGCGGTGTTTATCGCTTCCGCCCAAAGGCTTTGGGGAAGGTTGTGTTCATTTAACATGGTTCTAACCATTTCTTGTAGAGACCTATTCTTTCTTTCAACTATACCATTTTGTTGAGGGGTTCTAGGGCCCGAGAGATCATGAGATACACCAAGATCATCACATAATTTCTCTCTTGATTTTCAAATTCCCTACCCCTATCACTTCTAGTTTTCTTGATTTTCAAATATTTTTCATTTTGAATGATTCTATAAAATTTATCAAGAATGGAGTGAGTTTCATTTTTATGAGCAAGAAAGTGAACCCAAATATATCTAGAGTAGTCATCGACTATAACAAGTACATAGAGTTTCCCGGCTAAGCTAGCAGTTCTCTCCGGGCCAAAAAGATCCATGTGAAGTAGCTCTAATGGTCTAGAAGTGGTAATGTGTTTCTTTCTCTTGAAAGAGGACTTTACTTGCTTGCCTATTTGACATGCGCTACATACTTTATCTTTTAAAAATTTAGTCTTCGGGAGGCCTTTGACTAAATCATTTTTGGATAAACGATGAATGAGGTCTTTGCTAGCATGTCCTAGGCGTCTATGCCATAACCAACTATTTTGCTAGATGTGATGAAACATTTAACATCTTGTTCATGCAATTCACATAACAACATAGTATAAAAATTTCCATTTCTTTTAGCATTGAAGATTTTCTTCCCATCTTTCTGAACTATGCATGCATTTGACCTAAAGATAACATCATAACCCTTGTCACACAATTGACTAATGCTAAACAAATTATGCTTCAAACCATCAACTAAAAGCACATTATCTATAGAGAGATAAGAGGATATACCAATTGACTCAATCCCTATAATTTTGCTTTTAGAGTTGTCTCCAAAAGTTACGTTTCCTCCTTCATAGGATTTTAGAGAAATGAAATTTGATTTGTCTCCCATATTATGTCTTGAGCATCCTCTATCAAGAAAACATTTTTCCTTTGATGCGGATTTCAAGCATACCTACGAAACAAGTTTAAGTAACATTCATTGGTACCCAATTTATTTTGGGTCCACTAAGGTTAGTTAGAGATACAATAGTTCCTTTTGGAACCCAAATCATTTTTGTGCTACATTCTCCTTTCTATGAAAGCATGCAATAGTTCCTTTTAGAACCCAAACCATTTTTGTTATAATTTTCTTCTTCCTATGAAGGCATGCATTAGCTTTGTGTTCCTTTCTCTTGCAATAGTAACAAGTAACATGTTTATAATCATTTGAAGATGTATTAGATGATTGTCTTGTAAATATAGGACTAAATGTTTTTCTCTTTTTCAAAATAAGAGCATCTTTGTCAAGAACATATTACCCTAGACCACATTTATCAAATGATCATCTTTGTCTTCCTAATATAATGCTTAGGTTCTCTTTTCCTTTTGTAAATTTAGTTAAGATATTTATTTGATCATCTATAGTATTTTTCAACCGATTATTTTCCTTTTCTAGCTCAATGCTTTTGTCATTGCATGAATCTTTTAAGTTGGAATTAGTAGAACTAAATGAAGATTTAGCTTTCTTAAGAAGAATATGTTTGCTAGCTAATTTTTCAAATTCATCATATAACTCTTCAAACGCATCTTGCAATTCATTATAATTGAATAGAAGTTCATCATACGACAATTTGGATTTATCTAATGCATGTGAATTTAAATGTACCTCATCTTCATTTTCCATGAGACAAATATTTTCCATTTCCTCGCCATTTTCCTCCTCATCCGAGTCACATGAGTCGTAGTCATCCCATGTAGCATTCATAGCCATCTTGTTTGGCATTTTCTCGTTTTCTTTTTGAGCTTGAAACAATCACTCTTATAGTGTCCTAGCTTTCCACAATTGAAACAAGTTGGGGGTTCCCTTTTGTTAGGCTCGCCTTTTGGTTCGATTCTTCTCATGAATTTTCCACCATTGGCTTTCTTTCTTTGAAGGAATTTCTTGAATTTTTGGGTGATCAAAGCAATATCCTCATCCACTTCTTCTTCAGTCGGCTCAGTGGCTTCACTTTTGGTAGAGGCTTGCAAAGCTACGCCTTTTCTTGGCTTGGTTTCTTCTTCACGAGATTTTAACGTGATTTCCTAAGTGAGAAGAGAACTAAATATCTCATCAAGACTCATGGTCTTGAGATCATAAGCTTCTTTGATTGCCGTTACTTTTGCATCCCATTTGGCTGGAAGACTTCTAAGCACTTTGCGTGACGCATCGAATCTAGGAAAAATTCTACCAAGATGCTTTAGTCCATTCAAAATATTTGTAAAATGAAACATCATAGAATTCACATTTTCATCATCTTTCATGACAAACAATTCATATTCATGCATGAGTATGTCAATTTTGGATTCTTGTACTTGAGAGGTACCTTTATAAGTTACCTCAAGCTTATCCCACATTTCTTTAGCCGTTGAACAAGTAGATACACAATTAAATTCATTTGGACTCAATGCACAATTTAGATTTACTTTGGCTTTAGCATTGTAGGACATGAGCTTACGGTCATCATTATCCCACTCATTAGGTAATTTGGGAACGATTTTTCCATCAACGACTTTAGTTAATACAAATGGTCCTTCAATGACTACTTTCCATACTTGGTAGTCAAAAACTTGAAGAAAATCTATCATTCTAGTCTTCCAATAGCTATAGTTTGATCCATCAAACCATGGGGGCCTATTATTAGATTGTCCTTCAACGTGAGTGACTAAATTTGAGGCCATGAACATTCTCTAAGACGGTTAAGTTTAAATCTGTATATATGTTTCTTGCTTTCAATGGATTTTTCTCAAAGAGTGTGTATGAAGAAGAAGACTTGGTATTTTTCTCACTTATGGAACTTATCTTACAAACACACATCTCTTTCATTATATATGGAGGCTTTAGGGTTTTGAAAATGAATACCATATTTGAAAAGCGACAAGAGCCGTATCAAAAAGTTTGAGACAGTTTACTCAAATGATGGAAAAGAGTTTCTGTAAAGTTTCAGAATAATGAAGCTTTAGTCGACTACTCAACAGGCTTTAGTCGACTATACTGTCTTTACAATTGTGTCACAATTCATCGTCTTGGTTCAGTCGACTACATAGAGGGCTTTAGTCGACTACATGGAGGGACTTAGTCGACTAGATGAAGACTTAGTCGACTAGATGGTAGTCTTTAGTCGACTACAAAGAGGACTTAGTCGAATCAATGATGTGATGAAAATCTAGTTAACCTTCGGCATGGTTTAGTCGACTACATCAAATGGTTTAGTCGACTAGATGATGGTTTAGTCGACTACATGGTGTACTTAGTCGACTACAGCTCAATTTGAAATAAAACTCTAACTTTCGTCATGGTTTAGTCGACTACATGATAAGTCTTAGTCGACTAAGACTTCAAAGAAAACTGGTTTTTAAAACATTTTTCTTTCAATTTGAGTTCGGTTAATTTATTACTTGAGCTTATAAGATTTTACCAACCCATAAAATACCTTGTTATAATGATCGCATCTCGACCTATCTACCCGAAGTCTTGAGTCTTCGACTTTCACCTTTTCCTTGAATGTTTGATCCTTTTCCATTTTCGTGCCTCAATGTCTTTCTTGCTTTTTCGCTTTTGTGTAAACTTTCTTTCCGGGCAAGTTTTCGAGTCCTTCACCAGTCTTTTGCTGAAAGCATGTAGCTTGATTTTTTATTAGTATCAAACACTCTTTGATAGCTTGTTATCATCAATTTTGGTAATGGTTGTCGAAAATAAATTTCAAAGCTAACAGACATATTTAAGAAATAACAGTGTCTCAAAAGTTTCATTCCCTTGAATAAATAAATCAAGAAATCCAATTTTTCCAAAGATACAACTCAGAAATCCATATCTACGGACCCTTAACCATAAATGAAAACAAGAGTCTAAAAATGTTTATGAATTGAGTTCCTAAACTGAAACAAAGTGAAAAGCTAAACAACTTGAAAATGAGTTACTAAATGAGATGAGTCATCAACCCTGTGGCAAATACTGTCGAGGACCTGAAACAAGAACAGTGGGTACCAATAATTCCATCATCTACCCACTATAAGAATAAGAAAAATATTATAATTCCTATAACTTTAAGTACCACACTTAAATATATATCCTCAAGAAAATAAACAAAACAAATAGGGTGCAATCATAATTAAATAACAAGTCAATGAACAAAACAAATAAAACACAACCAAAATCAAATCACAAGTCGATAGGCAAAATAAATAAAATAATACAATAACTAAACCACAAGTCTATAGGCAACTAAAAAACAATGCCAAACCATAACCACGTACCCGATCTCCATGTCAAGGTACAGATGAGACTGCATTAATAGTCAATCCATCGTGGTTCCCTCCATTCCACAATCATAAAAAATAATACATATATATATATATATATTAAATAACATAAATATCATGGAATAAAGAATTTATTTATTCGTTTACAATAATTTTTCCAAGCACGTACTGTACACCATATTATTGTTATAACCATCAAAACGTTTCTCATGTACCACTAGAGGAATTGTCCTCAACAAGTCTCAATTCAAAACCATATAAATATGAATCAGAAGAAAAATGACCCCTGTAGTCAAATCATTACAAATAATAAATTACAATTCTAACTACCAAAGTTTATGTATTTACATAAACATAAACATACCAATTTATATACTCTTATCAATCATTGTATATATATTAAATGACAAATTTAACTATCAGGAATGTAATATTTACCTAAACATATTAATATATACATACACACACACTATTATCAATCATTGCAACCATTAAATTACCATTATACTACCAAAGTTCTAGTATCTACATTAGCATACCAAAATATATATACACCGTTATATCATTACAAATATTATATATATTAATTTTAAGCACCAAGGTTTTAATAATCACCTAAGCATACAAATATATATATATATATATACAAGTCAACCATTACAAAACTGATATCATAATTCTAACCATCAAAGTTCCCTTATTTACATAAGGGTACCCATATATATATATATATATATATACATGAATGCAACACTGAACTCATATGGCTATATACACAGCTCTGCTAATAACTACTCCCAAGAGTTAATCATGGATATGCCCACGGTTCGAAGCATGGAAAAATATTGGTTTAAGTTTATTCAAGATCAACTAGACATCAATTATGAATATATATATATACATATATAAATATAACATATATATACACAAACATTAAATCATTAAGAAATATAAGATATTGATGTTACGATTAAAGGTTCAAAGGGGAAGAGAAGAACATTCTACTTGCCTAATCTTATAGTCAAAATACGCATGAACTGTAGACGAATCGTCGTTTTCTCTCCCCCCCCCCCCCCCCCCCCTCTTCTACGCGGCTTTATCCCCTCATTCTCTGTGATCGTCTGATAGAAACGTAGTATATGTCTCTTAGGGCTCCTTTTATTATATATATTAATAAAAATAAAACCCCTCCAATGGGCCAAAAATAAATAAAAGCCCACCATTACTTAAATAGTGGTCCATTGGACTTATAAGCCCAACCAAATAATTTATAATTAATTTAATTTAATATATTCAATTTAAATAAATAAAATAACGGGGTATTACATTCTCCCCCCTAGTAAAGGAATTTCGTCCCTAGAATTCACCACATACTTGAACTAAATAGCTCTGTATACTTTCCAAGATTTCATCATCCCTTTCCTAAGTGGACTCGGCCTCATTGTGATGGCTCCACTGATTACGCACAAGGGGATTGGTCTTTGTACGAAGGAAATGATCCTTACCGTTAGTCACTAATTAAACCTAGAGGGGGGGGGTGAATAGGGTGTTCAAAAATATTTCTAACTCTTTTGGAACACGGTATAACCAAAAATCAATTTCTCAATAAACAAGTGGATGATTCAATTTCAATTCTCTAACAATTAATCTCAAGACAAATTATAGCATACAAAATATTCAAGTGATTATAGCATGCAAGTTAATCAAGTAAAGAGAAAGAGATAAAGAGATTGACACCGTGATTTATTCGAGGTTCGGTAACTCCTACTCCTCGGCTCAAGAACCCCTTCTTGAGACTTTTCCCGATCCTTTCACTATGGCGCTTCCTTCACAGGTGGAATGGCAAACCTTTACAACACAAGCCTCTCGAGCTTGTCTCTCAATCAAGAGAACAACCCTCTCTTGAACAATCGGTGGACTTCACTTGTCCGAGATTACAAATTTGTATGTAATCAATAAAATCACTCAAAAACAAAAACACTCAAAACCCAAAGGTTTTTATGGAAGATAAATGAATATAAGCTCAAGTGTTTTTGATGAGTTTACAATAGCTCTAGAAATGTATTCTCAAAGGATATGGTCAATAAATGATGTTTAGAGAATAAGAAGAGATACTATAGGTTTTGATTTTCAAAGAAACTTGGAGAAAATCAACTTTTCAAAGCTTGGTTTCAATGGCTTTTGTAGAGAAAATTTCTGCAGAATTTTGAGAGCTTTTCTTTCACTTCTTTCTCTTTTGTTTTTCAATCTCTTAGTCTTCAATATATATATCTCATTCTATATATAGCATGGCATTAGGGTTAAGAAGAATGAATATTGTATTTGAAAGACAAGAGTCGTTTGAACACCATTGAACATAATCCACAAAACAAGGAAAATGTTTTCTGAAAAATCTGCAGGTTTTGAGGATCAACTAGTCGACTACTTCTTGTTTTAGTCGACTACATTGCTTCATCTAGTCGACTAGATTGTGTTCTAGTCGACTACAACATGTAGTCTAGTCGACTCAAGCTCATTTCAGTCAACTACTTTGATGTGGATGAAAAACCTGTAGCTACTGATTGTTTTAGTCGACTACTAGAAAATACACAAGGTGATTCTAGTCGACTACAACTTGAAAAATATTTAATAAAAATATTTTTCTTCCCGTTTAAGTTCGGTAAAGCGTTTTTCATTCCATTTGAGTTCGGTTCATTTTATACTTGAGCTTATACGATAATATCGACGCATAAAATTACCTTGTTACAATGATCGCTCCCCGACCTATCTACCCCGAGTCCTGAGTCTTCGACTTTCGCCTTTGCCGTTGAATTAATTGATTTTCCATTTGCGCTTCAATTTCTTTCACAGCTTTTCGCTTTAAATCAAGCTTTCATTCCAAGCTTGCTTTTCGAATTGTTTCCTTTCCGAGTTTGATTTCTGAGTCGTTCACCTGTCTTTTGCTGAAAATATAAACTTGATAATTCATTAGTATCAAACACTCTTCAATGGTTTGTTATCATCAATTTTGGAATTGTTTGCCGAAAGTAAATTTCAAAGCCAACACTTACGATCGATATTGCGATAAGGCTGCTCCACATAAGTAACATCACGTTCTAACTCAAACTTTCCCATATTAGTATGCTCATACACATCCTCTTCCTACAAAAAATTTTATAACATAGAGACATGAAAAACATTATGAATTATGTGCATATGATATGGCAGTGTTAAACGATATGTCACTGGTCCAATCCTGTCTGTAACCATAAAAAGACCTACAAAAACAAGTTGACAATTTCCCCTTATTTTCAAACCGCATCACTCCCTTCATGCTAGACACCTTGAATAAAACCTAATCCCTTTATTAGTTCTAATACTCAAGTCCGCCGATCAGCATAACTCTTCTGCCTACTCTGAGTAGTCCTCATATGGTCCCAAATAAGAACAACATTCTCTGAGGTGTCCTTGATGAACTCAGGACCCAGAAACCTACTATCTTCGACCTCAAGCCATCATACCGGTGATCTACATGGTCGCCCATACAATACCTCAAATGGTGTCATACCAATAATCGTTTGATAACTATTGTTATAGGCAAACTCTGAAAGTGGAAAAATAAAACTCCTAATTGCCCTTGAAATCAAGGACATGTTCGAAACATATCCTCCAAAATCAGGTTAACCCTCATAGTCTGACCATTTATCTACAAATGATAAGTTGTACTAAGATTCAACTCTGTACCCAATGATTGATGAAAGCTCGTTCAAAACCCAAATACAAAGTTCAGATCTTTATTAGATAGAATAGACAAAGGAATCCCATTAAACTTCATTATCTCTGTAATGTAAAGCTTCACATATTGCTCTAACGTGTAATTTGAATGAACAGGTAGAAATGGGCAGACTTTGTAAGTCTATCAACTATCATCCAAATGGATTTATGGTTCCGATATGAGGTACGTAACCCCTTAATGAAATTCATAGAAATGCTCTCCCATTTCCACTCAAGCACTGGAAATGGCTGCGATGCTCCTGGTGGTTTCTAGTGATTGATTTTAACCATCTAACAAGTACTACACTTGGAGATAAAAATAGTTATGTTTCTCTTCATACCAACCCACCAAAATTGGAATTTCATGTTTTGGTACATCTCTTCCCTTCCAAGATGCACTGAAAATAGAGAATTATGAGATCCTCTCTCATCGCATCTTTTCTCATGTCATCGGTAGAAAGAACAACTAATCGACCCTTGTACCTTAACCCTCCATCTGAGCCAACAGAGTAAAATGGAATTTATCCCGATGCCAACTTTACAACTTTATCCATACACTACTGGTTTACCTGTTGGGCCTCAAGTACCCTCCGAATGATAGTAGACGTCACCACAACACATGTCGCAAAAGCGTTAGTTAACTCATCAACTGACCTCAGCGCATTCCACTCAGTCTCGAACAAGGGTGAAAGATTAGCATATAGTCAATGACTGAGGGCGTCTGCCACTACATTAGCCTTCCCTAGATGATACTATATGGAGAAGTGATAATCCTTCACAAATTCCAGCCATCTAGGTTGCCTTATATTCAACTCCCTCTGCGTAAATAGATACTCCAAACTCTTGTGATCATTGAATAATCTTATAGTCTCACCCAGGAAGTAATGTCTCCACATCCTTAATGGAAAAACCACCGCTGCCAACTCCAAATCATGGGTAGGGTAATTAAGCTCATGTGGTTTAAGCTTACAGGAACCATAAGATATTGGTCTCTCCTCCTATATCAACACACAACCCAGACCCTATAACGATGCATCGGTGTAGACAAGATACTCAACCCCACTATATGGAGTGGCTAGAACAAGTGCAAATATCAACTTAGTCTTCAGTTCATCAAAACTTTTCTGGCAGTGATCATCCAAAAAAAATGATAAACCCTTCCTAGTCAAGTTTGTGAGCGGACCAACGATCTTATAGAAACCCTGAATGAATCTACGATAATAACCTGCCAGTCCCATAAAATTAAGGACCTCTGAAGGTGAGGTAGGTTGTCCCCACTCCAGAACCGCTGAGACCTTCATTGGGTCCACTAATATCCCATTCTCTTATGCTACATGGCATAAAAATATCATATCTCTTTGCCAAAAAGCACACTTCTTAAACTTTGCATCTAACTGGTGCTCTCTAAGGGTTTGTAACACCGTTTGTAGATGTCTGGCATACTCCTCCTCAGATCGAGAGTAAACCAATATGTCATCAATGAATGTGATAACAAATTGATCTAAAAATGGCCTGAATACTCCATTCATCAGATCCATAAAGACAGTTGGAGTGTTGGTCAATCCAAAAGGCATAACACGGAACTCATATGATCCGTATCTAGTGAGAAATGCTCTCCTGGGTACATCTTACTCCCTAATACGAAGCTAATGACAACCGGACCTCAAATCTATCTTCGAGAAGTAGGTGGATCCCCTTAACTGATCAAATAAATTATCAATCCTAGGCAGCGGATACTTGTTACATATTGTGACTTTATTCAGCTCCCTGTAATCAATACAAGACGAAGATAACCATCATTCTTCTTCACAAACAACACTGGTGCTCCCCAGTGTGATGTACTCCTGCGAATAAGACCCTAACTAAGAAGTTGCTAAATTTGATCCTTCAACTCCCGCATCTCCATCGATGCCATCCTATATAATGCCTTAGCAATAGGCCTGGTGCTTGGAGCTAAGTCAGTAACAAAGTCAATCTCAAGACTCGGTGGTAACCCTGGTATCTCCTGAAAGACATCCTGATAATCACGCACTATAGGGATATTATCTATAGATATAGTAGTCTCCTCCTAGGTCTCTGTATCAATATAAAATAAATGTGTACTAGACCCTCTCGATGGACGTGGCATATCAATCAAGTACATCTCCTGACCTGGTATCGCAAAGACTATCGTTTTACCATAACAGTCCAATTGAGCATGGTTGTGAGATAACTAATCCATCCAAAGTATCACATCATACGTATGCATATCAAGTACTAACAAATCAGCTAAAAATCTAAGCCTTCCAATATTAATAGGGACGTGTGCACAACTCTTCCATAAAATCGCATCAACACCTACTGGTGTGGAAAAACTAAGGGGTCGACTACTAGATTGAGTCAATAAACCAAATAAAGTAACAAATGACTGCGACACAAAAGAATGTGATGTACCAGTATCAAAAATAACTCGACCAAGTCTACCATGAATAGAAAACATATTCTCAATAGCTAGAGGTGTGTGAGAATCATAAGGCATGACGTAATACACCATGCCATAATGCAACTGCTGCTCTCACTATGATTGAGAAGTACTACTCGTCAAAATGAGTCTGGAACTAAGCATAAGCCAATGTGGCCCTCTTTTTTGTAGTGGTGACTAACTCCCACCACTACAAAGCATCACCAACCAACTTGAAAGTGGAAAACATCTAAAGCTGCGAGATTAGGAGGATGTTCAACATTGACATAATGAGCATTGCCCTGACCCTGATTCGCATTCCTTCTCCTACGAGGTGACATACTAAAATAATGATAATATGAGTCGTTAATACCACAACAATGAACTTAAAAGAGTACAACGAGTCCTAAATTTAGGCTCTAAATATCAAAATATGCAATGCCAAAAAACCTAGCGAAAACATCCCTAGGACACTTGAACCTGGAGTGCTCTAATATCAACTGTGACACCCCTTAATTTCCAACCATAGGTTGGCCAGGCCTATACCGAAAATTAAGGCGCATCAATAATCAATAATAAACAAGTACGGAAGCAAAAGACATATTTAAGAAATAACAGTGTCTCAAAAGTTTCATTCTCTTGAATAAATAAATCAAGAAATCCAATTTTCCCAAAGATACAATGAAGAAATCCATATCTACGGACCCCTAAACATAAATGAAAACAAGAGTCTAAAAATGTTTATGAATTGAGTTCCTAAACTAAAATAAAGTGAAAAGCTAAACAATTTGAAAATGAGTGACCAAATGAGATGAGTCCTCAACCCTGTGGCAAATACTGTCGAGGACCTGAAACAACAATAGTGGGCCAGACCCACAAGCAAAGTAGACTCTACATGATCCCAAACAGAGTACCAATAATTCCATCATCTACCCACTATAAGAATAAGAGAAATATTATAATTTCTATAACTTTAAATACAACACTTAAATATATATCCTCCGGAAAATAAACAAAACAAATAGGGTGCAATCATAATTAAATAAAAAGTCAATGAATAAAAAAAATAAAGCACAACCAAAATCAAATCACTAGTCAATAGGAAAAACAAATAAAATAATACAATAACTAAACCACAAGTCTATAGGCAACTAAATCATGCCAAACCATAACCACGTACCCAATCTCCATGTCAATGTACAGATGAGACTGCATTAATAGTCAGTCCATCGTGGTTCTCTCCATTCCCTAATCATAAAAAATAATATATATATATTAAATACCAAAAATATCAGGGAATAAAGAATTTATTAATTCGTTTACAATAATTTTTCCTAGCACGTACTGTACACCATATTATTGTTATAACCATCAAAACGTTACTCATGTACCACCAGATGAATTGTCCTCAACAAGTCTCAATTCAAAACCATATACATATGAATCAGAAGAAAAATGACCACTGTAGTCAAATCATTACACATAATAAATTACAATTCTAACTACCAAAGTTTATGTATTTACATAAACATAAACATACCAATTTATATACTCTTATCAATCATTGCATATATATTAAATGACAATTTTAACTATCAAGATAATAATATTTACCTAAACTTATTAATATATACATACACACACACTATTATCAATCATTGCAACCATTAAATTACCATTATACTAACAAAGTTCTAGTATCTACATTAGCATACCTGTCACACCCCAATTTTCCTAGGACTCCGAAATCCGAGCCTAAAAGCTAAGGGATTGAATGCTGAAGTAAAAAGAAACAAGAACAAATGATCTTCAATCATCAAACACCCACAAAAGGGTAAAATGGTCATCACAGGGATAAAGTGGTGATTTCAAGGTATAAATACAAGGTTTGGACCTAAAATAAGTTATACGAACAAACGGAACCGAATTTGAAGGTACGAGGCGGAAACTACAACATTTTGAGAAAACGGCCAGTGTGAAGTGCCGAGGCTCAAAACGTACCGTCCCCTTCAAACGACCATTTCACCATTAAACGCGACTCAGATGAAGAACACCTTCATCCGACACCCGTAGCTCGAGATATGAGCGAAATAGTAGAACAAGGTCAGAACAGGGCTGAACCACCCAGTCGACTGGCTATTGACCCAGCCGACTAGCTAATGACCCAGTCGACTGGATGAACCCGAGACCTCAAGTTTTGAAGAAAAATGTACCTCCGTTTCACCCAGTCGATTGCCCAAAAGGGTCAGTCGACTACCTAGACTAGAAAACCTCAAATTTGACTCCCATACAGCCCCAAACCCTTATAAACTACCAAGAAAGATCTCAACTGGTCCTTGGGACTTTAGAAATGAGGAAACGTCCCCCCCTAACTTGGAAGTGAGAAGAGAAATGGTTATTTTTATCAAAGACGCTTCTTAAAAATCCATAAAAATAACCGTCTTGCCCCCCGTCTCCGTTTTAACGACCACCGGGTTGTAAAGATCAAAATATTCTTAAAATGAGTTTAGAATCATTTCTAAAATAATAAATTTTACCAGGGCCATGGGGGTAGGTGAAAACCGGTTTTTCCATTCAATCGAAAAAGGTTAGTTTGAAAACCTAGAAAAATACCGTTTTTGGCCAAAAACCTAATACTCACATTTCACGGAAAATAGTCCATTTCACATTCACAACTACTAATGAAAGGATTCAATAATGACATCAAAGCGCACTAAGGCAAAACATGTTATAATTTGTTCAAATTACACATGTATACAATCTGGCACCGAAGTGCACCAAAAGAATATAATCCCCGTGCATAGCGCTCCAAGGGATGTACATAGGCAATAACACCCCGACTAACATGCTAGCCGGATCAAAATAAAGTAGTGTAAACTATCAACACCAACTCGCATATATATATATACGGCATATATACACATAGACGCACACACCCTCATACAAAAACAAACACAAATCGTTTTCCACTACCTCAATTCCAAGTAAGAGCACCAAGAACAAGTAAAGGCTCCCAAGAGTGATTCAAATCAACCCAACACCCTCCAAAGCCAACAATAAGCTCAATTCAACTGGTAGCTAGGCTTCAATGGAGTCTTAATCAAGAGCTATAGACAAGACAACCCCAAAATCAAAAATTGAAGACAATAGCTCAAGAAGAGAAATTAGGGTTTGAAATTAGAACTTCCAAAGGAAGAGAAATCACTTACCAAGCTTTGGCTCAAAAGGAAGCTTGGAGTACCAACATTAACTTTCATGCACAAACCTCCTTGAAATTCTCATCTTAAGGAAGAGAGAATTTGACAACTTGAAGAAGGAGTGAAGTGAGGGAGAGCAAAGAGAACTGTATGAGAGAAGATAGAGAGTTTCTTGGTGAGTGAGGGAATTGTCTTGCAAATGAGAGAAATACACAAGTGTAGAGATTTCCCACTCACCCTTCTCACCATCGAAGGGTCCAAACTGAAGATGGGGAAAAAGGAAATGAATCCAAGGGCTAGGAATAAGTCTTTCCAAGTGGAAAATTTATTACACAAATCACAAAAATCATTAATTTGCCAAACAAGGCCTTATCTTCCAAGGGCTTAGAATAAATATGGGAATCAATAAACCATCCAATGGTTAAGAAAAAGTCTTGTCAAGTGGAAGACCAACAATACTGGATTATTCCATTTAAGTGCCAACCAAACAAGGTCTTATGATCCAAGGGTCTAAAAAAAAGATGGGAGAATGAGATCAAGGGCTAGGAACGAGACAACACATGAAAAGTGGAAATGACCAAATTCTTCCAAAGTTGGGGTTAATTACAAGAGTGTCATCAAGACTATTAAATACCCTTCTACCCCTTGTCATCCTCTCTAATTACCAATATGCCACTCATGCCCTAATTCTTACCCAAAATCTCTACACTTTTCACTAAGTGTTTAAAATGTGAAATTACTCATTTACCCCTCGGTCATTTCTTTCCCGAAATCATTTTCAATAATTCTCATTAATTTCAAAATGAAAATAGAACATGCTACGTACAATTTTTATAACACGTAAAACATGTAAGGCATGCTAACACACATAAACACATTAAGCACATAATCACGTAAGCACTTAATTGTTTAAATAAAATTTTTAAATTGACATGTAAAAATACCGGACGTTACAACCTCTACACCTTAGGAGATTTCATCCTCGAAATGAAGACGTACCTATAGGAGAAAACAAGTCCGGGTATTTTTCCCGTACTTCACGCTCACGCTCCCAAGTTGCCTCATCGACTCTGCGATGGTGCCACAAGACCTTCACTAAAGGAATAGTTTTACCCTGCAAAACTTGCTCTCGAGCTTCCAAGATCCTCATAGGTCGCTCCTCGTAGGATACGTCCTCGGCAACATCGACATCAACCCAAATCAATACATGAGAAGGATCCGGCTCGTACTTGCGAAGCATAGAGACATGAAAAACATTATGAACTCTTGATAAATCCGGTGGCAACGCTAAACGGTATGCCACCTCGTCGACATGATCAAGAATCTCAAAAGGCCCAATAAAATGTGGAGAAAGCTTTTCGCTTTTCCCGAATCGCATCAAGCCCTTGCGAGGTGAGACCTTTAGAAACACATGATCTCCAACATTAAAGAACAAAGGACGCCTACGCTGATCCGCATAACTCTTCTGTCGGCTCTGTGTTGTAACCAAATGCTGTTGAGCAATCCTAATCTTCTCAGTCGCCTCATGAACCATATCGGGTCCCAAAAGTGCAACATCACCAGCCTCGGCCCAACAAGTCGGTGAACGACATGGACTACCGTATAACGCCTCAAAAGGTGCCATCTGAATACTGGACTGATAACTGTTGTTGTACGCGAATTCCGCTAAGTGAATATGATCCTCCCAACTTCCTCTGAAATCAAAAGCACAGGCACGAAGCATATCCTCAAGGATCTGAATGGTACGCTCTGACTGACCATCTGTCTGAGGATGAAAAGCGGTGCTGAACCGTAACTGCGTATCCAAGACTTTCTGAAAAAGCCTCCCAAAATCATGACGTGAATCACGGATCTCGATCCAAAACAATAGTCACCGGAACCCCGTGAAGCTTGATAATCTCCTTCACGTACAATCTACTAAGAACCTCTACATTATCCGTCTCACGGATAGGTAGAAAACGTGCAGTATTCGTCAATCGATCAACGATCACCCACACTGCATCCTTCTGATTCTTCGTCTTTGGTAACCCTGTCACGAAGTCTATGCAAATATGCTCCCATTTCCACTCAGGAATAGGTAACGGATTCAATAACCCGGCAAGTCCTCGGTGCTCAACCTTAACCTACTGACAAGTAAGACATCAACTCACAAAATCTGCAACTGATTTCTTCATTCCTTGCCACCAATAATGACGCCGAAGATTATGATACATCTTCGTGGCACCTGGGTGAACAACAAGCCTAGAACTATGAAACTCTCATAAAACCTCCTCACGGCAAGTCTGTGGTACATAGAGTAAATCCCTAAAGTGATAACCTTTGTCGAAGTGCAAAACCTAATCATCAACAACCTCGCCACTAGTAATACGAGTGCGAACTGAAGTAATGTTGTCATCGTGCTCGTGAGCCTCAATCACCCGACTCACAAGTGAAGGTTGTGCCACCATACTAAATAAAGTCACCACTGAATCCCCACTATCACGGAACTGAAGATCCAACTCTGCGACTTCCTCCATCATCTGCCACTAATGAATAAAGATGCTAGCCAACGATGCATGTGACTTGCGACTCAACGCATCCGCCACCACATTAGCCTTCCCGGGGTCATACTGGAGTGCAAAGTCATAGTCCTCCATGTACTCGACCCATCGACGCTGCCGCAAGTTCAAGTCCCGCTGCGTAAAGATATACTGCAAACTCTTGTGATCGGAGAAAACCTCAAATCTTTCATTGTACAAGTAGTTTCGCCATCCCTTAAGGGTAAAAAGAACCGCTGCAAGGTCCAAGTCACGCGTAGGATAATTCCGCTAGTGAGTCTTTAACTGTCGAGACCCATAAGCCACAACTCTCTCGGACTACATGAGTACACATCCTAGTCCCTCGTGAGAAGCATCATAATAGATCAAGTACCCGACGCAGCGCTCAGGAATAATCAACACCGGAGCTGTAGTCAAACGTGTCCTCAACTCAATAAATGCCTTTTCACACTTGTCATCCCACACGAACTTGACACCCTTTCGCGTGAGGCGAGTCATAGGAACCACCAAACGAGAAAAGTCCTTCATAAATCGCCGATAGTAACCCGCCAAGCCAAGAAAACTACGAACCTCAAAAATGTTACTATGTCTCTTCCAACTCATAACAACCTCTATCTTTGAAGGATCAACTGAAATGCCGCCTCCGGAAACAACATGCCCCAAAAATCTTACCTCTTGAAGCCAAAACTCACATTTACTATACTTAGCATACAATCGGTGCTCTCTTAGGATTTGAAGAACGGTCCTAAGATGAACCTCGTGCTCACTTTCCGTAGTAGAGTACACTAGAATATCGTCGATGAACACCACTATAAATCTATCCAAGAACTTGTGGAATATATGATTCATGAGACCCATGAATGTCGCCGGTGCATTAGTCACACCGAAAGGCATCACAAGAAACTCAAAGTGCCCATATCGAGTGCGAAACGCGGTTTTCGGAATATCAATATCCCTAACCCGTAACTGATGATAACCGGACCTCAAGTCAATCTTGGAGAAGAACTTAGATCCCTTGAGTAGATCGAACAAGTCATCAATCCATGGTAATGGATATCTGTTCTTGATCGTCACCCGATTCAACCTACGATAATCAATGCATAACCGTAGTGAACCATCTTTTTTCTTAGCGAAAAGAACTGGAACACCCCAATCGAAAACACTAGGCCGAATAAAACCCTTCGCCTTGAGATCGTCAAGTTGCTCCTTTAATTCCTTTAACTCTGTCGGTGCCATTCGGTACGGTGCCATGGAAATAGCATCGGTACCCGGTACAAGATCAATAGCAACCTCACGAATCGGAGGCAAAGAAGTTAAGTCATCGGGAAAAACATCGCAATACTCGCCCACAACATAAGGTACCTCGACATGACCACAAACCTCATCATCGGAAAAGAGACTTGCCAAAAGAAAACTGGAAATATTATGACCCCATATACATTAGGAAGAAGTAGAAGAGTCGTTGCGGTCACCAAAGAAGTGGAAACGCTCGCCCTTAGGCGTGCACACCGACACCCGACCTCTAAAGCAATCAATCTGCGCACGGAAGGTAGATAACCAATCCATGCCCAAGATGATGTCAAAGCTCGTCATGTCTAGAAGACTGAAGTCAAACCTTAACGATCGTCCGACAATCACAATATCACACTTGCGACACACTTTAGATAAATATGCACTACCCCCAATTGGTGTGTCTACCCACAAAGGTACCCCAAGATATGAAACAAGTATCCCCAAAGCAGATGCATAAGCAGAAGCAATAAAATAATGCGAAGCTCCAGAATCAATAAGAACATGAGCCCAACAACCATATACATGAAATGTACCTCTCACGATAGAAAGTCCTGCTACACTGTCTGCTGCGGTGACTACATAAGCATGGCCCTGAGGACTTGGAAGATGCTAGATAGTCGATGCAGATGTCCTAGCCTGAGAACCCTGAGTTGATGGTACTGGTTGTTGTGGCGCTTTATACCCAAACTGGCCTGCTGGCTGTGTAGCCCTAGATTGTTGCCCAATCCCACTCATTCACGATAATTCCTGGCGATGTTGCCTTGCTGCCCACACTGGAAGCAACCCTTGTTATGCACTGGACCACTACTATGTCCCTGCTAAAGAGACGGACACTCAGGCCTCCTGTGTCCTGACTGACAGCAATGATAACAACCAATCTCACGGTGAGTAAAACTCGGAGATGCCCTAAAAGAAGGTGCAGATTGTCCCTGCCGCTGCTGCTGCTGTACAACCGGAGCTGAAGTACCTTCATGTTGCCTCTTCTTGTTCCCAAAACCCGAAGAAGAAGAACCTACGAAGCCCTTATCCTTAGCTTCATGAGCTAATTGATACTCTCTTGCATCCTCCTCAGCCAATAATGCCTTCATAACGGCCTCTCGATATGTCGGCATAGTAAGCACCAAAATCTTTGACTTAAGGTTGCCCTCAAGCCCCACACAAAACATCGGCCTCTAACCTCATATTTTATCACCATCTCTGGTGCGAATCGAGATAAGCTAGTATACTGAAGCTCATACTCGGTCACTGACAATTCACCCTGAACCAACTCACAAAACCGATCCCTCATGCGCATCCTAACAAGATGTGGAAAATACCGATCCAAGAAAAGTATGCATAAATCCGCCAATGTGATATTTCGAATGTCCCTCATGTTCGTGACAGACTTCCTCCAACCCTTAGCGTCGCCCATAAGTCGGAATGCTGCAATCATGACCCGTACATCATCATCAATCACCTTGAGAATATCAAACCCGTTGGTTATCTGCTCCAACCAATCATCGGCTATAAGTGGATCCGGACAGTCCTCAACATGTTGCCTCTGAGGAACCTGTGCCATAGCTGCTGCTAAAGCACGTGCGAATTGATCACCATCCATGAAAGGTGCAGCCGGTACACGTTCCCCTACATCCGGATGTACTGGCACATTCTCATCCACAACCGAAGGTACTTGATCCAGAGCGTTACCCTTTCTAATGACACGCGGTCGACCTCTACGTAGCGGCATGCTCTCTACATGACAACAACCAAACATGTAAGGCACAAGTACAAATACAGTATGCCAAACAAAACCACAAATCCATGCCGACACATGCATAAGCCAACAACATACAAGAGACGAGAACTAATTCATAAACACGTAACATAAAAGTAAACAAGAAGTGTAAAGCGATAACGACCCTCGCCAGTCATCCCATAGAGAAAGAACACACTCTGATACCAAGTTGTCATGCTCCAATTTTCCTAGGACTCCGAAACCCGAGCCTAAGAGCTAAGGGAGTGAATGCGGAAGTAAAAAGAAACGAGAACAAATGATCTTCAATCATCAAACACCCACAAAAGGGTAAAATGGTCATCACAGGGATAAAGTGGTGATTTCAAGGTATAAATACAAGGTTTGGACCTAAAATAAGCTATACGAACAAACGGAACCGAATTTGAAGGTACGAGGCGGAAACTACAAAATTTTGAGTAAACGGCCATTGTGCCCTCAAACACGACTCAAATGAGGTGATTCAAAATCCTAACATCAAGAGCTATAAGTTAGCTTTCTCAAAAGCTAAAGAACACCTTCATCCAACACCCGTAGCTCCAGATATGAGCGAAATAGTAGAACAGGGTCGATACATGGCTGATCCACCCAGTTGACTGGCTGAGAGACCCAGTCGACTGGATGAACCCGAGACCTCAAGTTTTGAAGAAAAATGTTCCTCCGTTTCACCCAGTTGACTACTCGAAAGGGTCAGTCGACTGCCTAGACTAGAAAACCTCAAATTTGACTCCTATACAGCCC
This sequence comes from Cornus suecica, assembly GCA_963922005.1. Lineage (NCBI taxonomy): Eukaryota > Viridiplantae > Streptophyta > Magnoliopsida > Cornales > Cornaceae > Cornus > Cornus suecica. The sequence continues at coordinate 44,617,580 of OY998240.1, forward strand.
CAAACCCTTAGAAACTACCAAGAATGATCTCAACCGGTCCATGGGACTTTAGAAATGAGGAAAAGTCCCCCCTAACTCGGAAGTGAGAAGAGAAATGGTTATTTTTATCAAAGACGATTCTTAAAAATCCGTAAAAATAACCGTCTTGCCCCCGGTCTCCGTTTTAACGACCACCGGGTTGTAAATATCAAAATATTCTAAAAATCAGTTTAGAATCATTTCTAAAACAATAAATTTTACCGGGGCCACGGGGGTAGGTGAAAACGGGTTTTTCCATTCAATCGAAAAGGGTTAGTTTGAAAACCTAGAAAAATGTCGTTTTTTGCAAAACACCTAATACTCACATTTCATGGAAAATAGTCCATTTCACATTCACAACTACTAATGAAAGGATTCAATAATGACATTAAAGCACACTAAGGCGAATAATGTTATAATTTGTTCAAAGTACACATGTATACAATCCGGCACCGAAGTGAACCAAAAGAATATAATCCCCGCGCATAGCACTCCAAGGGATGTACATAGGCAATAATACCCCGACTAACATGCTAGCCGGATCAAAATAAAGTAGTCTAAACTATCAACACCAAATCGCATATATATACGGCATATATACATATAGACGCACACACCCTTATACAAAGACAAACACAAATCGTTCTTCCCCTACCTCAATTCCAAGCAAGAGCACCAAGAACAAGTATAGGCTCCCAAGAGTGATTCGAATCAACCCAACACCCTCCAAAGCCAACAATAAACTCAATTCAACCGGTAGCTATGCTTCAATGGAGTCTTAAGAAAGAGCTATAGACAAGACAACCCCAAAATCAAAAATTGAAGACATTAGCTCAAAAGGAAAAATTAGGGTGTGAAATTAGAACTTCCAAAGGAAGAGAAATCACTTACCAAGCTTTAGCTCAAAAGGAAGCTTGGAGCATCAACATCAACTTTCATGCACAAACCTCCTTGAAATTCTCATCTTAAGGAAGAGCGAATTTGACAACTTGAAGAAGCAAGAGTGAAGTGAGGAAGAGCAAAGAGAACCGTATGAGAGAAGATAGAGAGTTTCTTGGTGAGTGAGGGAATTTTCTTGCAAATGAGAGAAATACACAAGTGTAGAGATTTCCCACTCACCCTTCTCACCAACCAAGGGTCCAAAGTGAAGATGGGGAAAAAGGAAATGAATCTAAGGGCTAGGAATAAGTCTTGCCAAGTGGAAGACTTATTACACAAATCACAAAACTCATTAATTTGCCAAACAAGACCTTATCATCCAAGGGCTTAGAATAAAGACGGGAATCAATAAACCATCCAATGGTTAAGAAAAAGTCTTGTCAAGTGGAAGACCAACAATAATGGCTTATTCCATTTAAGTGCCAACCAAACAAGGCCTTATAATCCAAGGGTCTAAAACAAAGATGGGAGAATGAGATTAAGGGCTAGGAATGAGACAGCACATGAAAAGTGGAAATGACCAAATTCTTCCAAAGTTGGGGTTAATTACAAGAGTGTCATCAAGACTATTAAATACCCTTCTACCCCTTGTCATCCTCTCTAATTACCAATATGTCACTCATGCCCTAATTCTTACCCAAAATCTCTACACTTTCCAGTAAGTGCTCAAAATATGAAATTACTCATTTACCCCTCGGCCATTTCTTTCGCGAAATCGTTTTCAATAATTTTCATTAATTTCAAAATAAAAATATAACATGCTACATACAATTTTTATAACACATAAAACATGTAAGGCATGCTAAAACACATAAACACATTAAGCACATAATCACGTAAGCACTTAATTGTTTAAATTAAAATTTTAAATTAACACGTAAAAATACCGGACGTTAGAATACCAAAATATATATACACCGTTATATCATTACAAATATTATATATAATAATTTTAAGCGCCAAGGTTTTAATAATCACCTAAGCATACCAATATATATATATATATATATACAAGTCAACCATTACAAAATTGATATCATGATTCTAATCATCAAAGTTCCCTTATTTACAAAAGGATACCCATATATATATATATATATATACATGAACGCAACACTGATCTCATATGCTTATATACATAACTCTGCTAATAACTACTCCAAAGAGTTAATCATGGATATGCCCACGGTCCAAAGCATGGAAAAATATTGGTTTAAGTTTATTCAAGATCAACTAGACACCAATTATGAACATATATATACATATATAAATATAACATATATATACACAAACATTAAATCATTAATAAATATAAGATATTGATGTTACGATTAAAGGTTCAAAGGGGAAGAGAAGAACATTCTACTTGCCTGATCTTATAGTCAAAATACGCATGAACTGTAGACGAATCATCATTTTCTCTCCCCCCCTCTCTTCTACGCGGCTTTATACCCTCCTTCTTTATGATCGTCTGATAGAAACGTAGTATATGTCTCTTAGGGTTCCTTTTATTATATATATATTAATAAAAATAAAACCCCTCCAATGGGCCAAAAATAAATAAAAGCCCACCATTACTTAAATAGTGGTCCATTGGACTTATAAGCCCAACCAAATAATTTATAATTAATTAATTTATTGAATTTAATATATTCAATTTAAATAAATAAAATAATGGGGTATTACAGAAATCAAAATTGCAGCCTTTGCATAACGAATTACAATCTATGATTTCATCTTGAGCTTGTTGCCACCTTCGAAGACAAGGTCGGTTATGCAAAGGTTGTCGCCGCCGCCGCCGCACACACCGCCGCCGCTCTCCTCATCGAAAACTCTCTCTCTCTAAAGTAGCGATGTAGGGTTTCTCTATCGACGAGAGAGATAGGAAAAAAGGAAATAGGGAAAAAAACAAATATTTTAGATGCGGTTTAATCCATGATAATGGGTAATACCCATTGTTATTTTTTAATTAATATTGTACATGTGTCTTAATTTTATTGGTCCAAGTAAGGGGTGAGGACCATCTGGTCCACACTAGTCAGGACCCAAACATTGTCCTTAATTAAATATTAAGGTTCTGTTGGATTGACATTTTAAAAATTATTTTTATCTTCATGAAGAGAAAAGTTATTTTGAACGTTATTTGGAAAAAAATTTAAAAGAGATTTTGGATCTTAAAAGAAAATTTTGAACACGGTGGGAGGTACCAACTTTTTCAAATTAACTTCTACTTTTTGGTGTGTGTAAAAGTATAAGTAGAAGTTCTGTCAAACATAGTCTAATAGAGAAATTAAAAGGATGATTCATGATCACAATAATTATTAATACAGGAAAACAAATTTTATTTTTCTTTTTAAGCCATTAACCACTACAACATAACAAATGATGTTGAACTGAAGACCAGCCTAAAAATACTTTGGGATATCTTTAACAAGAACATTATAAGAAATTTTGGGGAAATGTAAGAACTTATTCCGGCCCACATGATTTAGGACATGTGGTATTTTAATTTAGTGATCTAGTAAACAAATATCAAAATTGATGTTGTATATACTTTGAATTACTTTAAAACTTAAGTAATTATTTGATTGAAAACTAGTTCTTTTATTGGGGTCTGGATCCTCTGCAATAATTGTTGTAGAAATAAGAAAAAAACGACACCATTTTGGGTTGCAAATTTAACAACGTTCATTTAAGCCCTGTCTAACAGCCCAACTGCAAGCCACTAAGCCGATGTCTTCCAACTGTAACCGGCTCACATTTATCTTCTCCATGTAAACCCTAAAACTCTAACCAAAATATTTCATCCTCTCTCTTTCAACCTAAAACTCCAAAATATATCATCTTCTCTCTATCAACGTTGTCATAGGGTTTCTAAGATCTTCAAGGTGAATGATCATAACTTGGAGAAGACCGAAAATGGAGTACGATTACAGGTAAATCTCATCAATCTATGATTTATAGGGTTTCTTCTTCTTTACGATCAAATTTTGTCTTATTTTCTTTGGTTGTGTGTACAAAAATTAAAAGTTTCCGTGGATTTAGCTGCAATTGGATAGTAAATTTGTCTGTGTGTGTATGCATATATACATGTGGGTAGTTATGTGTGTATATGTGTATATAAGCATACAGATCAACACATATTTTGGTATATTTTGAGGCAATTTTAAAACGATCTGTATATATATATATATATATATGCATATCCTGCTTTTAATTTGGACATGCGAGAAATTGCGTAATTTAAATTTCTCCTCTCTTTCTTTCTCTCTCTCTCTATATATATATAAATCTGATCTACAACACAAAAATTGTACAATCATCTTTGATTTTACATCCAAAATTCCAAATCCTCCAATATCTCTAAACCTTAACTTTCCATGTGGGTTCAATTCATTGTATATGTATTTGCCTTTGAGCAATCGATTCACCTCAATTATCATCTCGCTTATTGGATTCAATGTGTAGTTCTCCCTAGTTGCTGCTATCAGATTGAATGCCTGATTTCAACTCCGCCTCTGGTACCGGAGGATAATCAAATGCCAACATCGGTGGCCAAGAGGGCAGGCGAGAGTTCAAAATTTGAGAGCATGTTGCAACTTGATGCTCTGCTCTTATACTACAAGCTTTGGAGAGTGGAAAAAAAATATATATTCAGAAGTTAGGGAAAACAATTATTGCTTGAAATTTACAAGTTCCCAATACATAGAGGTAAGGTTTAATGGATTACTCGAAATAAATTTGATACTTTGCATGTGATAATTATTGAAGAGAACATGTAACTTGATAGTTGAAATAAATTTTAGGTGCTACTTCTTTGTGAGCAAGCAGTAAAAGAGGAGGTGTCTTGTTTGTTTGCCTAATTGTTGAATAGGTTTGGGGATAGGGACTTTCATCATATAATATTTGTATTAAATGCAAGTTATTGTTACTAAAAGTGATCAGTTTTAGTGTGAAAATGAATCATAAAGAACTCACTCAAGAAGTTACTAGATAAAACTTAAGCAGTATTGTTGTTTTGCATTTTTCTAGTTGTCTAGTTGATTTGGGGTTAAGCTAAAACTGATGGGGGTGGTTTGATGGTGGCATCTTCCTTATTTTAATCTATTTATGAGTGGTGAGAAGGTGAAGTCTCTCTCTTTCAAACTCATTAAATAAAAAATGATGTGATTTGGTTCAAAGTAAGCTAGCAGATCTTGTCTAGTTGTTAACAAATTGGTGGGTTCTTAGGAGTATAGGGGTATTATCTAGCAACCTTCAACCACCCCCTAAAATGGGTGAAGGATCCAAATAATGTATAGAACCTGTTGTATATTGTTGTAAGTTAATTGTTGTTCGGTATTAAGTTTTATGGGATATTGACATTTTTCAGCATCGCATAGACATCAGTGTTGAGGATCATGCAAATGGCATTGCATTGAAGTGTGTTGTGGGGAGTACTGTTGTGGACTTGTATGGATATTAGGTTTGTTTTCAACTGACCTATCTCTTTACCCATTCTTCAACTTGAAACACTTGGAGGATCAACTGAATGAAGGTATGTCATATGTTAAAGAAAAGAATGTGATATATACACACACACAAACACAATTTTATAGGATACTACGACCCTTGTTATTCTTTTTGTGTTTCTCTGGGATTGGGTTTTGTTTATTGATCTTAGTAATCAATTTTAACGGTACTCTGATCTTGTTGATTCTTTTGGATTATCTGGATTTGTGTTTTGCTTATTGATTTTTTTTTTATGATTGACAATAATAATTATATTGGACTTAAAATAGAAATGGTCGGATGTTTTGCTTTTTCTTTATTACTTTATATATTAACTCTTATAATAATATTCATTTTGTTTCATTTTTTTTTTGTAGGTTCTGACTTCGGCCTATCTAGGTGAGGGAGATTTGTTCATAGATTTTTGCAAAAGTACTCTTGTATATGTTGGAACAAGCTGTTTGTAACAGGGTTTGTTTATAAAGATTTATTCGTTTATTGTAATGTATTTACGAAGATTTATTCGGTTATTGTAATGGAGTTATGTGGTGTTACATAAAATAATAGATTTCTTATTGGAAGTTATCAGCTTATGAAATTTGATGTAAAAGATTTTATAGAGTTGAACCCCAAGTGGTAATAATTATAAGGTGTTAACAAGTTTTATACTAATTGCTTGCATTGTTCATTCATAATTGTCATGATTACTAATTAATAATTATTAATATGCAATAAGTAAAACATTTGTATTTCAAAGAACTAAGATAAATTACAAAGACATAATTAAAAATAGATATATTAAATCCCAAAACATGTTTAAATGTTTTGTATGATGTGATTGGAAGGGAAGTGAAATTTTAAAATTTTAAGTTCATGGCATTTGGGCAGGAAGCAAAGAAAGGGGAGTACATAATATCATAAACTGCAATCATTAAAACGTTTTGACATTAGTAAAATGTCAAAATATTTATTAAATAATTAATCAATATATATTTTGCAATAAATGATGAAATTTCAAAATATTTATTACAATTAGATATATTAAATCAATGATATGTTTAAATGTTTTATGTGATGTGATTAAGAGGGAAGTGAATTTTTTTAAACTGGAGTTGATGTTATTTGGCGGGAAGAAAAGAAAACTGTAATTATTAAAACGGTTATTTAGGGTATGTTTCCCAGCATTTTTTCATACAAATGCAGCATTATATAACTATTCCGCAACAAATTTATAACCAGTTTTGTTTATCACTTAATGGTTTAGCGATTTTAAATCATTTAGTGAATTTAAGTCCCTATTACTTCCGAAAATTGTTCCCAATAATTAGAATAATAAAAATATTAAATTACTAAGTTGAAGAAATGTGAAATGTAGGAACCACAAATATGGTGCTAAGAGAGGGTAATCCTTTCAAGTCCCAACAACCTAAACCATCCATTTTCCAAAATCGCAAATTTGTAATCACTAATAATAAATAATCATATTCAAAATTTACATATCATTCCAACATGTAATTTTTGTATCCAAGTTTAGAAATTTTTAAATTTAAAACATAAATATAATATGTTTTCAAGATAAAAGCATAAATAAGTTTATGGTATGTTTCCCAATATTGTTTCATACAAATGCAACATTATATAACTATTACGCAACAAATTTATAACCAGTTTTATATACACATAATGGTTTAGCAATTTTAAATCATTTTATTGAATTTGAGTTCCTATTACTTCCGAAATTTGTTCCCAATAATTAGAATAATACAAATGTTAAATTAATTAGTTGAAGAAATGTGAAATGTAGAAACCACACGTTTGGTAGTAAGAGAGGGCAACCCTCTCAATACCCTAAACCATCCATTTCCCCAAATTGCAAATTTGTAATCACTAATAATAAATAATCATATCCCAAATTTTATTATAAGTTTAGAGATTTTTAAATTTAAAACATATATTAAATATTTTTTCAAATTAAAAGTACAAATATATCAGTCGGCTTCTACAATCCACCAGTTGACCGGTTATTTAGGGTATGATTCCCAGCATTTTTTTATACAAATGCAGCATTTTATACCTATTTCGTAACAAATTTATAACCAATTTTTTTATTACTTAATGGTTTAATGATTTTAAATCATTTTGTGAATTTGAGTCCCTATTACTTTCGAAAATTGTTCTCAATAATTAGAATAATAAAAATATTAAATTACTAAGTTGAAGAAAGGTGAAATGTAGGAACCTCAAATATGGTGCTAAGAGAGGGTAACTCTCTCAAGTCTCAATACCCTAAACCATTCATTTCCTCAAATTGCAAATTTGTAATCTGTAACATCCGGTATTTTTACGTGCTAATTTTAAAATTTATTTTATTTATTTATTTATTTTTTTTTTTTATTTATTTATTAAATAATTAACTGCTTATGTGCTTATGTGCCTAACATGTTTATATGCTTACGTGAATAATTGAAAATATTGAAACGTTTGGGAAAAATAAATAAATGACCAAAGGGAAATTAGTAAATTCACATGTATTGAGTTAGTGGGTTTTGTAGATATTTAATTACTAAGTGTTGGGAAGATGATGAGTGGCAATATTGTAGTTGTGTAGAATACTTGGACAAATTTGTAAATTTGGTTCATAATGGCAAAGGTTGTGAATAAGTGATAAAGGGGTGGGTAACTTGGACATTTCACCACTACCTTTAATGTTGTCATCATTGTGGCCCTTGGATCAATTCTATCTTGCCATCTTCATTCCTAGCCCTTGGATAGGATTCTCTACACACCAACCCTATCTCTAACTCTATCATTGTCTTCTTCTTCCCTCATTTCTCACTAAGAACACACACTCTTTACACACATAATTCTTTACACCTAAATTTTCGGCCACCATGTTCTCCTTGGAATTTTGGCTTCAAGTCTTGCTCTCTCCTACTCTTCATGCTTGATGGATGGTGAGCACTTGGGGTGGTCTCTTGGTGTGGTGTTCTTGAGCTCATAGTGGTAAGCTTCCTCTCTTTTTCTAAGGTTTTGTTGTAAGAAATCCTAACTTCCAAATTCTAGAAATTCATGTGCTAGTATTGAATTTTTGCTCTTCCATTGTTCATTCTTGTGGAAGGTTATGAATTGGCTACAACCATCAAGTGAATTGGCTTGTGGTGAATTCTAATTTCGTTTTGGGAAGAACTCATTGGTGAGTTCACAAATTCCTACTCCTTTGAATTATTTTCCATGAAACCTAGTTTAACCATTTTTGGGTTTTTAGCCTTACTTTGAATTCTTGATTATAAACCGGTTGCTGCTACTAAAAACCATTAGTTAAAGATCCATTTTTGTTTTAATGTTGGTTGAAGGCTTAGGAGACCTTTGACTCAAATTCTTGAAATCACCTCCTTGAAGCTCTCTTGGTCATTCTTGGCTCGGTTTGTTGTTGGCGTCATTTGGACGGATTGCTTGCACCCTCTTGCTCATTAGCTTTGCTTGGATTGAGGTAGGGGAAAACCGAGTTGTTTTAGTTTTTATACGAGGGTGTGTGCGTCTATGTGTATAGATGCCGTATATATATATATATATGCGAGTTGAGTCTTGACAACTTAAACGATGAATTAGGTCCCCTTGAAAAGAATGATTATATGATATTAATTCTTGTTGTGGATTATTGCTTAAAATTGTGAAATTATGAGCATGATGTTAAATATGATTATAATATACTGCATAAAGAAACAAGCATGTATTGTGATGGCATATGATGGAAATTGTGAACCTTGATGTATTTTGAGTGTACTATGTAGTGTGAAAACATGGGTAGTGGTTCCTACGGTTTGGGTAAATTTCATAGGAGTTGTCTTACTTTTGGATCGTCGTAACAACTGGCCAAGGGGTGCTTCTCTCTTCCCGTAGAACTAATCTTCTGAAAAACTGAGAGATAGGGGAAGGACATATCGTCTGAATGTGCTCGACTGGGTCGTGGTGAACGTCTTCCTTGATAAAAATGAGTGTGAAAAACACTTGGGAAGGACGGTACGATAAGTCTACCATTCCTTAGTGAGCCTGTATCCTTAGGGGAATGGTGGAGAATGATTCGTCACCCTTGGGAAGGGTGTGTTTTTGTGTGCGTGTCATGGGGTGTCGGTCACCTTGGATGTTAATTGTTATACTTGTATGATTGTGGTATTAATAATGAAAGCATGCTATAATTATGATAAATTATGTTGTGAGCATGTTGAGGAACTTGTTGTTGGGTTTGATGGGGTTCCGGATTGGCGTGAGAGCCATGTGGAACAAGAGACCGACCTAGGACTAGTTGCATGTACCTTGGGTGGGTTGAACCACTCGGACTACCGAGATTGAGGCAATAACGCTTCCTCTACTGGTCTAGTGAGCTCACCCCACGATATATACATTTTTTTCAGGTGATGATTCCCATTTGGGAGGCCCGTAGTCTCCCGGTAGAGATTCGGTGTTGGTTCCGTCCTTTTTGCGCATATAGAGGCGGAGTACTTTTGTAGAGCATTGATAGACATTGTATACATGTGCTTATTTTGTTTAGTGCTTCAATTAAGTTAAACCTATTCTTTTGCCGGCTAGTATGTTAGTCGGGTAGCTTAAATTGATGTACATCCCTTGGAGCGCTATGCGCGGGGACTTTATTCTTTTGGAGCACTTCGGTGCTAGAAATGTAAAAACTATGACTTGTTCCGCCTTAGGGCACTTTTAATGTTAATATATAAATCCTTTTGTTTAGTGTTATATAGTGGACTTTCTCCATTGATGTGGTTTAGCCGAAAACGGTATTTTCTTCTAGTTTTTAAGCAAACCCTTTTGTTTGAAAGAAAAACCAGTTTTCGCCTACCCCTGTGGCCCCGGTAAAACTTCTTGTTTTAGAAATGATTTTAAACTCATATTAAGAAGATTTTGATCTTTACAAACCGATGGTTGTTAAAACGGAGACCGGGGGCAAGACGGTTATTTTTACGGATTTTTAAGAAGTGTCTTGATAAAAATAACCATTTTCCTTCTCATTCCTAAGTTAGTGGACTTCTCCTCATTTATGGAGTCTCAAGAACAAGTTTAGATCTTTCTTGTATGTTCCCAATGGTTTAGAGCTGCATGGGAGTCAATTATGAGGTTTTCTAGTAGAGGCAGTCGACAGGCCCCTTTTGGGCAGTCGACTGGGTGAAACGGAGGAAATGTTTCTTCAAAGCTTGAGGTCTCCGGTTCATCCAGTTGACTAGGTCATTAGCCAGTTGATTGGGTACCTCCGTGAGTTGACTGGGTGGTTCAGCCATGTTCTGACCCTATTCTACTATTTCACTCATAGCTCAAGCTACGAGTGTCGGATGGAGGTGTTCTTTAGCTTTTTAGAAAGAAGACTTAAAGCTCTTAATGTTAGGATTTTGAATCACTTGATTTGAGTCAGTATTGAGGGAGAATTGGTCGCTTGAAGTCGACGGTAGATTTCTAACCTTAAACGTAGGAATGCCGATTTCAAAATGTTGTAGTTTCCACCTCACATCTTGGATTTCTATTTCGTTTGTTCCTATAGCTTACTTTAGATCCAAAATTTGTGTTCATGCTTCAAAATTTCTATTTTTCCCATGAAATGACCATTTTAGCCTCGGGCGATCATGGGGTGTGAATGGTCTTTTAAAGTATCGTTATGTCATTTCACTCCATTAACTCTTAGGCTCGGGTTTTGGAGTCCTAGGAAATTTGGGGCGTGACAACTTGGTATCAGAGCATGTTCTTTCTCTATGGGACGATGGGCGAGGGTCGTTATCACTTTACGTTTCTTGGTCACCTTTATGTTACGTGTTTACGTATTAGTTATCGTCTCTTGTACGTCATTGACTTATGCATGGGTCGGCATGGCTTGTGGTTTTGTTTGTTGTACTCTGCTTGTACTTGTGCCTTACATATTTAGTTGTTGTCATGTAGAAAGCATGTCGCCGCGTAGAGGTCGACCGTGTATCATTAGAGAGGGTGATGTTCCGGATCAAGTACCTCCAGTTGTGGACGAGAATGTGCCAGTGCATCCCGATGTTGGGGATTGAACCCAATTCACTTGAAAATGAAAAAAATCCCAAATCAATTAAGTGAAATTGAGTTGAATTGAGTTCAATTAAGAGAAATTGAGAAATCCTCAATTCAATTGAGTGAAATTAAGAAAATCCCCAATTCAAAGTATTGAAATTGGGTTCCATTAAGTGAAATCGAGAAAAATCTCAATTCGATTAAGTCAAATTGAGTTCAATTTTGTGAAATAGAGTAAATTCCCAATTCAATTAAATGAAATTGAGAAAATACTCAATTCAATTGAGTTAATTTGAGAAAACCCCAATTCAAAGTATTGAAATTGGTTATAAATTTGCTACGAAATAGTTATATGATGTTGCATTTGTATGAAAAAATGCTGGGAAACATAGCCTAAACTGATTTGTGCTTTTAACTTGAAACAATATTTAATACATGTTTTAATTTAAAAATCTCTAAACGTATAATAAAAAATTACATGCTGGAATGATACGTAAATTTAAGATATGATTATTTATTATTAGTGATTAGAAAATTGTAATTTGGGAAAATAGATGGTTTAGGGTCTAGGTTATTGAGTGTGTTACCCTCTCTTACTACCAAACTTGTGGTTCCTACATTTCACATTTCTTAAACTTATTAATTTAACATTTTTATTATTCTAATTATTGGAAACAATTATTGTCACGCCCCAAATTCCTAGGACTCCAAAACCCGAGCCTAAGAGCTAAGGGAGTGAATGCGGAAGGAATAAGAAACGAGAACAATGACCTTCAATCATCAAACACCCACAAAAGGGTAAAGATGTCACGCTCTTATACCATGCTATCACGCCCCTAAAATTTCCGAAACTCTAATCCAGAGAATCAGCGAATATCCAAATGGTGACATAAGTCAAGCAACCACTAGAGTCAACAATAACAAGGAAACACATGGAATAACAATGAAAAATATACTCCATGTCTAATCAGATACTAGAAACTCAATAGTATCCTTAGATACCAAATGACACGTCCCTAAATTCCTAAGACTCCCAAACTGGGACATCCAAAGGATCCAAGATGTGATCCTTATAATGAGCAACCAACTAAGATATCATAAACCATGAAAACGTATGGAATAATGATAAAAAAAAATGGTATATTTCATACCCAAATGAATGATAGAACAAAGCAGTAAAATCTAATGAAAATCCGGCAGAGTTCCATTTGTAAATGGAACATCTGGACACCCAACCACCACAGAATAACCTGCCAATAATAGTTAGATAATATCTATGGAACATCTGGACACCCAACCACCACAGAATAACCTGCCAATAATAGTTAGATAATACCTATGGCTCACATGCCCAACATTCATCAATCCTACTAGGGCCGAGGCAGTGGAAAGAAGCACCGCTACCCCTACACAACCCTCTATAATCAACAGAACCACAAATACTCGAATTAGAATACAGAAATACACCTAGCAGTGCAGAATAGATACAATAACATCCTGAAATAACAAATACAGGAAATAAAAGATATACCAATAGGGATCTGCCAACAGACTGGCTCCAAAGAGAAATATATGACAATCCCATACAAAATGGGTAAAGAAACTGACAGCAGATAACTATCATCCCCAAACCAGTCGCGCTGCATCCGTAATTGCATCACCCTGCACAACTCCAAAACCTGTAACAAGAAAAACAAAAGGGAACTACCGTTGCACCGTATGCTGCCGTATCCGTAACATTTCCTACAACTTGGCGTGGGAATACCAGGGGGCAAATGAAATACCCCTGTGAGCAAATAAGCTCAGTGGGAAAATATACTCTAACTACCACATCCTCTAATAGTTTAGGTAGTGCTAAACCACCCAGTGAGATACATAACCCACAACATAACCCAGCCACAAAAACCCAAGGTACGTGCTCACATGCTACCGTAAACGAATATATATCGGGAATATATATATGTATATATATATATATATATATATAAGTACACAACAAGAGTCTATAAGATACAACTAAGACTCGTACTCCAAGTACCAACACCGGTAGTCTACACTACTCTCACCAACGTACACTAGGTACACGACACCCAGGTCCAATCTAACAATTCATCAAACGCTCACAACGTTAACCAAAAGATCCAAACAGGGGGAAAACACACTCACCTCTAATGTCCATAGGAATCAAATCCACAACTAGTACCAAGGAATACTCATAACTCACTCCCCGAGAACATAGGAGGAAAAACACTCACGTCCTTGCGTACTAACACAATCGTCATCTATATATATATGTGTACAATATATATATATATATATATATATATAAGAAACATCATCTCATTCCTAGAGAAAATCTATACCTCAATGATGGAATCACCTCATCATATCACCATACGAAAATCTCAAAATATCATCTCCAACAAGGTCAATAAGTCACCAATACTCTCTCTATGGATAAGGAACGCTGAACGATCGAATCCCGAAGAGTACCTGAACACTACTCTCATGACAACCACATAAGAGTCAAGGAACCAAAGCAAGGAAAAAGAAGTCCCAATGCTAAACCAACGGATAACCGAGACAACAACGTCAAGGTTAAAACACCAGAAGTGTTTAGGGAGAACACCCGGACCAAAGAAACCAATCCACTCAGCATCCATGCCCCCAACACGTGTAACAACTCAAATCACCTAGGTGGTGACATCAACAACCAAGAAGAAGTGAAAGGCAACACAATATGTGTACACTGAACAACACCAAGCCTCATGCCCGAGTCTTAGAAATGATTTGGAGCAAAGGTGAAACAAGAAACCACCTTTCAAAACTCTACAGGACGAGATCTTGAGGATAAAGTCTCGAAATCTCAGAATCTCGAGAAAAGTAATAAAATAGTTTTTATTTAAGAAACCACACGGTAAAAATGACAGTCTTGCCCCCAGTCTCCGTCGTTCGCCTATCCTGGCTACGGGAGTAGGCGAAAACGGGTTTTTCCTTTTAAATACAATGAGTTTGTTTCCAAAACTATGAAAAACTCCGTTTCCAACAGACAGCCAGATAAGAGTGACTACAACTCCAAGGATTCCTATAATGTCCAAGAGGACATTGAAGGAAGAACAATACGTTGGACTCACGGAACACAACCATCCGTTTCCAACTCCACAAAATAAATGACACCACGAGGAAGAGGTTCGACACCACACCGTAACCGACGGCTCAAGGAGTGACATATAAGTCAAGGACATGTACTAGTATACATAGTATAATGAAAGAAATGCTTAGGGGAATGAACTAAGCACTAGAACCAGGACTGCAAAGCTACAGTACCTCGAATACTTAATAAGATCACTTAGACTCCTTAATATCATAAAAAGGAAAAACTAGTGGCCGATACCACGGAACTAACTAGTTTCAATCAATACCTCTTCCAATTCATTATAACCTCGATTTCACATTTGATACTAACTCTCTAGATTACTAACAGAATCTAGAGACCATTGTCATTCAACTAGACAGGTTCAATCATAACCTCGTTTAACCATCCTCAAAACCTCAAAAGTACGATAAAGGACACATCCCTCTAAATGGGAAAGAACATCAAGGGTCAGTAATATGCAACCAACCAAAACCACAAGACTATCACTCGCCTTCTCAAGGCCTCAACTCTCAATTGATACTAGAATCAATTCCTGACCTCAGATCTCCAAAGAAGTCACTATGCCAATATACTTAACCTCCCCCAAGGGTACAGAAGTATAGAATCGCAAGTATAAAAGAATATACATTTCATTATATTTTATTAATTACCACATGTAATCATTTTCTTTCACATTAATCATTATCAGTTGAGCATTTTATAAAAATATGAATTCATTTGCAATATTTATACTTAACATGCTCCAAAATCCGCAGGTAATAATAGCACATAATAAACCTGCTCCAACATCACATGTAATAATATCACATATTCATGTCAAATGAAATCACATAATGCTATACAATGCAATGTGACTCATAAACCTCATGGCACAGACCTCATGAAAGACAGTTTGCCCAAAATAGGTTAACGAATATGCACTCTAGCTATTTACAAGGAGAAAAGAGTACCGCACCAATTCTTCTCAAGTGAATTTTGACACTTCACTTTCAACAAGGAAGACGGTTTGTACGAGACGACCCGTGACAAAAGATCCGAATAACGGATGCACGAGACGACCCGCGACTTTGAGAATGAGACGACTCACCCTATACCACATTTTTGGCTTTTAAGTTCCACAGGTAGGAAACACCTCCTGGCCAGTTGTTGCGATGATTTGACACAAAGACATCTATACATGATTACCCTACCCGCACATACCACATCATGATTTGAGACTATACAATGTTCTCTATGTCCATTCAGGTCCTAAATAATAATCATGTCTCAACATAAATATGTAATGCATCATATTTATGAACATATCCACATGAATCTCATAATCTCTTTCACATGATTTTAAAATAATAAAACAGCAAACCACGACAAACAATTATATCACATAGTCATGCTTGCAATTCATCAACTTATACTTTAGTTCACAAGTATATAAGTTCATTCATTTAAACATGATGTTAATTCCTTTAAAGCAAATAGTCCACGTATCATAAGGGGAACCTAGCATCACATCTAAGTTTTCAAGTCCCTCCCCTTCACGTATTCCCTAAACCCTAACACATTAAAAAGGGAACTAAGCCACCTATTTTTTTTCAATTCAAATAGGAATTTATTTAATTTTACAGGGAAATAATTTAATTAATTTATAATATTAATTTCTAAGTCCTGCCTCAATTATAATTTAATTATAGATAATTAAATTCATAATTTAATATATCTATATTTAAAATAAATACTGGTTTGCACACCCCAAACCACGTCAATGATACGAAAGTGAGAATAAAATTTTCCACCTTAATATACGCTTACAAAACAACCCGAAACGGCCCACCATGAACAGTATCAGCGCCCATATATGGTGCCCGCCGACCAAAGTTGTCATAAAAATATTTTGAATATACCAAAATATCCGTCTCGACAACCTATACGATATATACAAAGCCCATTAGTAATAAGTTAATTAATTTGTGTAAATCTAAAATAACCCAAACGAAAATTCTAACCTATAAACTCGATTTTCGAACAAACCGCTCAACGAAAAGTTACGAAATTTTAGTATGACGTACCTAGCATCGATATGAAGCTACCCTTCGAAAATCAGCCCAAACCGAGATCGGGAAGTTGCCAGAATAAATGGCCGAAGTTCCGGCCAGAACCTCCCTATCGCGTGGCTGCTGCTGCTCAACCGTGCGCAGCTCCAGCGGCCACCAGCAACCACCACCCGCTACCCTCTCCGACGCCCACCAGTGACCGTCGACCGCCGCCCCAGTCGCAACTCCTCTAGTTGACCATCACCGCTATGCTGGCGCCTCTCCCTCATGCGGCTCCCCTCTCTCTCTCTCTCTCTCTCGATCGTCGGCGACAGATGAAGAAGAAGTGTAGTGCCGTGAAGAGAAGAGGGAAGAAGAAGCTCTAGCAGGTCTATAGTTGCGTGAAAGAGAAGGAGACTGTCGGTTTCCTCAACAAATACTAATATACATGTGTATATATATATATAAAACCTAATTGCAAAAATGACCCTCTTATCATCCGAAACTATAAAATAACCCCAAAATAATATATATAATTACAATTAAATATATATATATATACACAATAAATCCCGATAATTATCGGGAACGCCCAAACGTAATCTCGCAACCCGAAATAATAACGGGATGTCCAATAAACAATCACAATTAAATATATCGGGGTAGGAACCCAACCGTCAGAACACCTAACAAGCCCGATCAACTAAAAGTTGTCGCCATCCAGTCAAAGCACTAATGCTAAACGTCGAAACCAAACCGCATAGTCGACAACAAGAATTCTCAAACTTGTCAAAGAGAAACTGTAAAGTCATCCAGTCGACTTTAGAACTAAATGCAAAAAATTCACACGCGAAATACTAAGGTTAACCAGGACGTCATGAACAAGTGACGTCATAACTGAAAATAAATCTGAAATAATTTTAGGAAAAAGGAAAATAACACGGGGTGTTATAATTATGGGAAGTAATAGGAGCTCAAATTCACTAAAGCGATTTAAAATTTCTAAATCATTTAAGTGAACCAAAAATTGGTTATAAATTTGTTGCGGAATAGTTATAGAATGCTGCATGTTTAGGAAAAAGTGCTGCGAAATAACCGGTCGACTGGTTGATGGAGAACTCGGCTGATATATTTTTTGGCTTTAACTTGAAAAAGAATTTAAAATATGCTTTAAATATAAAAATTTCCAAACTTATCAAAACAAATTACATGTTTTAATGATATATAAATTTTGGATTTGATTCTTTATCATTAGTGATTACAAATTATTATTTGGTGAAATGGATGGTTTTGGGTTTAGGTTATTAAGTGTGTTACCCTCTCTTACTACCAAACTTGTGGTTCCAACATTTCCAATTTCTTAAACTTATTAATATAACATTTTTATTATTCTAATTATTGGGAACAATTATGGGAAGTAATTGGAGCTCAAATTCACTAAAGCGATTTAAAATTTCGAAACTATTAAGTGAACCAAAAATTGGTTATAAATTAGTTGCGGAATAGTTATAGAATGTTACATGTTTAAGAAAAAGTGTTGCGAAATAACAGTCAACTAGTTGATTGAGAAGTCGGCTGATATATTTGTGGTTTTAACTTGAAAAACTATTTAAAATATGCTTTAAATATAAAAATCTTCAAACTCAAAATAAATTACATGTTGGAATGATATGTAAATTAGACCAGGTTAATTTAAATAATTTTTTTTCTTCGGTTAATATATATATTTTTTATCTTGTGCATTACGTGGCATTGCATGTGTTTTCGTGCATTAAGGATTTCATGATTTGAATTTTTGGGTTCATTCCTATGTTTTGTAAAATTTTCATTTTTGTCGTTGATCGGGTAGTTTCGATATTTTAATTAAATGTGGGGGTTACTTTTGAGTTTGATAAAGATGAGGGTAACTTTTGCAATATATTCATTATATGTAAATGTGTGACCGAATTCCACATGTTTAATTTTATTTTTATCTTCAACTTTCCAAAAGCATATTCCTCCATCATTTAAAGGTTCAATCATACATCTATTATATTGACACCACTTTATGACATTATTGATGAAAATTTTCAGCCATTATATTGATGTGTTGAGGTTAGCTTTTGCATATTCTCAACAATCAAGCAAAACCATTTTTTTCATCATTCTCTATTTTTCTCCTATCTTCTTCTCTCTACATTTTGGGCATCTTAGAGTGGTGATTCAATTTTGTGCTCAACTAGGAAGTTGTTCTACGTGTTCCGATCTTCGGTTTAATACCAATTACGGTATGTGATCTATATTATTTAATTTGATTTGATTTTTCAAAAATTCCAGATTGCTAGTTTACATGTTTAGTGAAAATCAAGGCTTTAGATCTCTAATTTATAATATATGTACGGATCAAAATTAGTTTATGAAAATTTTACAGATCATATATAGGTATGTGATTATATGTTCCTGAAAATTTCAGAATTTATAGATAAGTAGAGAGTTAATTAAAAATCTAGGAAAAAACATGTTATTCGGATATTGTTGTTGCTGCAGACCGTTTTTTTTTACTCGGTTTGAGAAATTTATAGACCATGTTAAATTATTTATAAATTTTTGAAACTTTTACAGTATGCTTTTGTATATGTCTATTATCATCTCTAAAAATTTCAGATCATTTAGATAAATATTAAATGTTCTAAAAATCACGGAAGTACGCTGTCCAGTGATATTTTACTGCTTGCTGATCCGATTTCGGTTTCGGTTTACCCAATTGTTTCATATGGTTTCGTATTCTTATAAATCTTGAAACTTTTATTATAACATTTTGTATATGTCTAGGACATATGTACTGAATATCAAGAATTTTAAGTTAATTTATACTGGTAATAAAAATTGGTTAGTAGTAACTGTTCAGTTTTAACCGTAGTTTAAAACCGGAACTTGTGTTACCGATTTGAGCTATCTATAATTCTAATTTTGTACTTATAATTTTATCACCTGATCTTGAGTATATAAGATGTAAATATGGAGATTTCGGTAGTCATATAATTCATGGATAGGTTTGTAAAAATCTTGGAGTAAAGGGTGTTCAGTTTTCGGAACTGTTAGGAAAGCTGTCTTTTATAATTATTTTGGACTACTGTCCTTTGATTAAAGCTTATGAAAATTTTACAGTAGACCTACGTAGAAATTTGAAGTGTATCCTATAAATTTCATATTTTTATCAAACCTGTAGATTTTTCTAAAAATCATAGATTACCTGCTGTCCGTTTTACGGTAGTATTCGAAGCCGAACTTTTCGATTCTTAATTAAGTAGCTAAATTTTTTCTATTAATCCCGATTATTTTTGAGTAGATATTTATATATATCAGAATGTTTATTGGAAAATATTATTATAAAAATAATTATGGTTATGTATATAAAAATTATTCAATATGTGATAATTGGTTTCGGGCATAACAGGGTACAAATGAAGGCGTGAAGGGAGAACCGTTCGTTTCTTCATTCTCTACACAACCATATTGTTTTGATTGTTGGTATTTTACTGGATATTTTATCAAGTTTGAGGTAGGGATTTATTGGGGTATCGTGTGAGTTTAAGAATCTTCATTTATGCATCTTAATGTTTATATATAGATTCATCATCTTATTGTGCTATGTTTGACATGAGTTGTGAAATTGCATTAATGTGTTTAAATGCATTGATTCATGCCACGATAGAATTTTATTAGGTGGATCATGGAGTGCGGATATATTTATTACTTATGTGCGCATGTGAATGACATTTATGAATTGTGAAATGTGAATGGTGGATTGGTTGTTGATTTTGGGAAATGGTCGTGTGGTGTGAGCAATGGGGGGACGAAGGAGCTCCCGGGGTGCAAGTCCTCGAATTATCGCGCGATTGGTTGACGTCACCGTAGGGTTAGTAGCCCCAAGACGACTAGGCAGATGAACAGGTAGTTCATGTCCTAGGGTTTGTTTCACGACATAATTTTCCCATTTGATGATTTTGAATTTGATGCTATTTCGGTTGTGATAGTTGGATTTGAGTTCATATTGAGAGTATTGGTTTTAATTTCGTGATTATAGAACTTTTAAATTATCTTGATGGTATTATTTAAATTATTCTACATGAGTTTATATTGTGATTCCTTATGCATTTATATCTTGACATTGGACTAGGGTAGAGACTTGACCCTATACGTATTCATTAATTTACATACTTGCGGAATCTTACGCTTCATGATTTTTCTCTACTGGGCCGTTTGTGCTCACCCCTTATCATTTTTCAGGAAAAGAACCGTTGGTGGATGATGCATGAGCTACTGGATATTTGTGGAATTTGAACTTATAATAATTACATCTTTATGTAATAATAAAGATTGCGTGCTTATTATGATTTGTAATTGTTTGGCTTTGGACTAGTGTGTTCGTGTTGTAATTTGATTTGGTTTCGGGATTTGGGTATGATTTTATTATTTCTATTTCGCTTCCGCGCTAGTGAATTATAAACAATGTCGATTGACCAGTTTGACCATTTGATATTTTTATGAATTTTAATTAAATTTAAGTCATTATCCGGGTTTTCGGATTCGGGGCGTGACATATAGAATGTTACATGTTTAAGAAAAAGTGTTGCGAAATAACCAGTCAACTAGTTGATTGAGAAGTCGGCTGATATATTTGTGGTTTTAACTTGAAAAACTATTTAAAATATGCTTTAAATATAAAAATCTTCAAACTCAAAATAAATTACATGTTGGAATGATATGTAAATTAGAGATTTGATTCTTTAGTAATTACAAAGTAGTATTTGGGGAAATGGATGGTTTAGGTTATTGAGACATGAAAGGGTTACTCTCTCTTAACACCATACTTGTGGATCCTACATCTTACATTCCTTCGTCTTAGTAACTTTATATTTTTATTATTCTAATTTTTGTGAACAATTATGGGAAATAATATGAGCTAAAATTCACTAAAGTGATTTAAAATCTCTAAACCATTAAGTAAACCAAAAATTGGTTATAAATTTGCTGCGGAATAGTTATAGAATGGTGCATGTTTATGAAAAGTGCTGCGAAATAACCGGTCGACTGGTTGATTGAGAAGTCGGCTGATATATTTGTGGTTTTAACGTGAAAAAATATTTAAAATTTGCTTTAAATATAAAAAGCTCCAAACTTATCAAAATAAATCACATGTTGGAATGATATGTAAATTTTAGATTTGATTTTTCATCATTAGTGATTACAAATTAGCAATTTGGGGAAATGAATGGTTTAGGGTTTAGGTTATTGAGTGTGTTACGCTCTCTTACTACCAAACTTATGGTTCCTACATTTCACATTTCTTAAACTTATTAATTTAATATTTTTATTATTCTAATTATTGGGAACAATTATGGGAAGTAATAGGAGATCAAATTCACTAAAGCGATTTAAAATCTCTAAACCATTAAGTGAAGCAAAAATTATTTTTAAAGAAATTTGAGCAATAGATTTGGGAGTTTAGAAACTCAATTGTCAATGTTTAAGTAAGCTTCAGTAGTGAAAAGAAAAAGCAACTAATTAATCAGTGGACTGTAATGTTTATATGTCCAATGAAACGAAACCTAGCAACTAATATACCTTATAGTGGTTGATAATTACTTAACTACCTTAGTTTTGCAGTCAGCTTAGTTGTGTACTGATAAGTTTAATTGAGTCTGCATTTCTTCTATAGTTGTCACTCAACTTTTAAACTTATTTTATAACCAATCAACTATTTTAGTTGATGGATTGAGTTAATCATTATTTTTTCATATCCATTATTTTTTTACATTCTCATAAAAAAACTTATCTTATATAAATTTAATTTGTATATATTGATTGCGCAATTGCTTTTGAATTTAACACCATTCTAGTAAAATTACAATGATCCAAACTAACATTATTTTTTGAGTGGCAGAAGGAGACCTTTTGCAGGGGTAAGTCGAGTTCTATTTGGTATTTAAATTGGTTATTTCGTGAGTTACTCTACTAAAGTAGTATTGTTTTATTTGTGAGGTAATTTGTTTGATGCAGTCATTGCCCGATAGGGTGGAAGTTGAATTGAAGATAAAGAAGTTGTGTTATACTATGCCATAAACAGCGCATATAATAATGTATTCAGCATCACTATAAATACATGCAGCAAAATTGGACATGGCTAATATTGAAATTGCTTTATGGATACGGTATGAATAGCATTACAATAGCCTCCAAAAAATCATTGATCTTGAAAATGGATAAATTAACTTGGTAGTGGTAAGTTGGTATTAACTGAAGCAACATTACTAATAAAATCATAAAATAAATGATGAATTCCAATCACATTATTTAGCATACGCAACAAAATTTGATATGTGATGTCAGTGGGTGGGAATTTAAAATTTTTAAACAGAAGTTGATGTGATGTGATTGAGCGGGAATTGAAGGGCTATAATAATGATATATTTCTATAGCAGTGATTGGGAGAGGAGAAATTTGAAATTTGAAGTTCATGATATTTAGGCAGGAAGCAAAGAAAAGGGAGTACATAATACCACAATCATTTAAAAACTCATTGATAAATTATTCATTAGTGAAATGTCAAAATATTTATGAAATAATTATGGAATACATATTTTGGAATAAAGGATGAATTGTCAAAATATTTATAAAGTTTAAAGATTTTTAATGAATACATATTATTTCAACATGTAATTTTTTATTATAAGTTTAGAGATTTTTAAATTTAAAACATATATTAAATATTTTTTCAAGTTAAAAACACAAAATATATCAATCGGTTTCTACAATCCACCAGTCGACTGGTTATTTAGGGTATGATTCCCAACATGTTTTCATACAAATGAAGCATTATATAACTATTTTGAATCAAATTTAAAACCAGTTTTTTTTATCACAGAATTGTTTAACGATTTTAAATCATTTAGTGAATTTGAGTCCCTATTAATAAAAATGTTAAATTACTAAGTTGAAGAAAGGTAAAATGTAGGAACCACAAGTATGGTGCTAAGAGAGTGGAACATTCTCAATACCCTAAAC
The DNA here is from genome assembly GCA_963922005.1 of Cornus suecica. NCBI lineage: Eukaryota > Viridiplantae > Streptophyta > Magnoliopsida > Cornales > Cornaceae > Cornus > Cornus suecica. The sequence continues at coordinate 44,641,292 of OY998240.1, forward strand.
CCTTTAGCATCCATTACCCCAAATTGCATATTTGTAATAACTAATAATAATAGTCATATCCCAAATTTACATATAATTCCAACATGTATTTTTTTATTATAAGTTTAGAGGTATTTAAAACAAATATAAAATGTATTTTAAAGTTAAAAACACAAATAAGTTTAGGGTATGTTTCACAACATTTTTTCATACAAATGCAATATTATATAACTATTCCACAACAAATTTATAACCAGTTTTTGATTCACTTATTGGTTTAGAGATTTTAAATCACTTTAGTGACTTTGAACTCCTATTACTTCTCATAATTGTTCATAATAATTAGAATAATAAAAATGTTAAATTAATAAGTGGAAGAAATGTTAAATGTAGGAACCATAGTTTTGGTAGTAAGAGAAGGAAACACACTCAATACCCTAAAACATCCATTTTCCCAATACTAATGATAAAGAATCAAATTCCAAAATTTACCAGTCAACCGGTTATTTCGCAGCACTTTTTCAAAAACATGAAGAATTCTATAACTATTCCGCAACGAATTTATAACCAGTTTTTGGTTCACTTAGTGATTTAGAGATTTTAAATCGCTTCAGTGAATTTGAGCTACTATTACTTCTCATAATTGTTTCCAATAATTAAAATAATAGAAATATTAAGTTACTAAGATGAAGGAAAGTGAGATGTAAGAGTCACAAGTATGGTGCTAAGATAGGGTAACCCTCTCAAGTCTCAATACCCTAAACCATCCATTTCCCCAAATACTAATTTGTAATCACCAATGATAAAGAATCAAATAAAAAATTTAAATATAATTCCAACATGTAATTTATTTTGATAAGTTTGGAGATTTTTAGATTTAAAGCATATTTTAAATATTTTTTCAAGTTAAAACACAAATATATCAGCTGGTTTCTCAATCAACAAGTCGACCGGTTATTTCGCAGCACTTTTTCAAAAACATGCAGCATTCTATAACTATTATGCAGAGAATTTATAGCCAGTTTTTGGTTCACTTAATGGTTTAGAGATTTTAAATTGCTTCAGTGAATTTGAGCTACTATTACTTCCCATAATTGTTTCCAATAATTAGAATAAAATAAATATTAAGTTATTAAGATGAAGGAAAGTGAGATGTAGGAGCCACAAGTATGGTGCTAAGATAGGGTCACCCTCGCAAGTCTCAATACCTTAAACCATTCATTTACCAAAATACTAATTTGTAATCACCAATGATAAAGAATCAAAAATACAATTTACATATAATTCCAACATGTAATTTATTTTGATAAGTTTGGAGATTTTTAGATTTAAAGCATATTTTAAATATTTTCAAGTTAAAACCACAAATAAATCAGCCGGCTTCTCAATCAATCAGTCGACCGGTTATTTCGCAGCACTTTTTCATAAACATGCAGCATTCTATAACTATTCTACAGCAAATTTATAACCAATTTTTGGTTCACTTAATGGTTTAGAGATTTTAAATTGCTTTAGTGAATTTGAGCTCCTATTACTTCCCATAATTGTTTCCAATAATTAGAATAATAAAAATATTAAGTTATTAAGACGAATGAAGGTGAGATGTTGAAACCACAAGTATGGTGCTAAGAGTGGGTAACCCTGTCAAGTCTCAATACTCTAAACTATCAATTTTCCCAAATACTATTTTATAATCACTAATTATAAAGAATCAAATCTCAAATTACCCTTCATTCCAACATGTAATTTAATTTGATAAGTTTGGAGATTTTTATATTTAAAGGATATTTCAATAATGAATAATTTATCAATGAGTAATTAAAAGATTATTGTAACATTCCATGTTATATTTTCCTTTTTCCTAAAATTATTTCAATTTAATTTTAGTTATGACGTCACTTGTTCATGTAATCCTTAGTATTTCGCGTGTAAATTTTTCGCATTTACTTTTAAAGTCGACTAGATGACATTACGGTTTCTCTTTGACAACTACGTGAGTTCTTGTTATCGACTATGCGGTATCGTTTCGACTTTTAATGTTTAGTACTTCGATTGGGTAACGACACGTTTTATTTAATTGGGTTTGTTATGTGTTCCGACGTTTGAGTTCCTACCCCGGTGTATTTATTTCGGACTATTCTAGTTAACTGGTGTCCCGTGGAATTACTAGTTCACGTGATCACACTTGGGAGTTGGTCCGTTATAATTTTGGATTTATTATGCCTATATAGATTATTGCAAATAATTATATAGATGTGGGTTGTTTTGTAATTATGAATAATTGGAGGGTCATTTATGCAATATAACATATATATGTATATGTGTGTACGCATCTGCAAACGATCTAGCTCCTTATCTTCTCCTCTTCACACGACATTACTTCTCCTTCTTCTTCTCCATGAGCGACGACCACTTCCATCCTAACCATCATCTCGCAGCCGGCGAGAGAGAGAGAGAAAGAGTCGAGCAAAGAGAGAGTGCAAGGTTCGCTGCAGGAAGCGCGACCTGGAGGGGCTGCGGCTGGAGCAGCGACGGTGAGCGGCGATGAGTAGCGGTGGCATCGTGAGCGGCGAGGACCATAGCTGGTGGGTCTGGTTCGCGTAGAGGGCTGGGCGCAGCTAGGTCGCGCAGTTCGCGTGATAGAGGAGGTTCGGCCGGAACTTCGGCTGATGATTTGGACGGCTTTCCATTGTAGGTTTAGGCCGATTTTTGGTGAGTAGTTTCGTCTCTACATAGTGTTCATCATACTTAAATTTCGTAATTTTTCGTTGAGCGATTTGTCGGGAAATCGCGTTTATAGGTTATGATATTCGTTTGGGTTATTTTAGATTTACCCAAATTTATTAACCTATTGCTAATGGGCTTCGTATATGTCGTATAGGTTGTCGAGACGGACGTTTCGGTATATTCAAAATATTATTCGGATGACTTTGATTGGCGGGCTCCATATACGGGCGCCGGTACTGTTCACGGTTGGCCGTTTCAGGCTATGTTGTAAGCGTAAATTTAGGTGGGAAATTTTATTTCTCACTTCCGTATCGTTGATGTGATTCGGGTGTGCAAACCAGTATTTATTTTAATTTTAGATATATTAAATTATGAATTTAAATATCTATAATTGGGTTAGAATCGAAGTAGGACTTATGAATTAATTTGATAAATTAATTAAATTATATTCCTATGAAACTCAATAAATTCTTATTTCAATTGAATAAGAATAGGTGGCTTAGTAAAATTTTGTAAACGTTAGACGTGAGCTTAGAACGCTATATTAGTTTCCTTTTGACTGTCCCTCGCGTGAAAACTTAGACGTTATGCTAGGTTCCCCTTACGTTACGTGGATTTTGTGCTTTAATTGTTTTAAAGGCATGTTATGAGAAATTGAAATATTTTTCTATAGAATTAAAGAAAATATGTTGTTTAAAACATGAACTTGTTTTCTCACGATTTCAATGCCTTTATTATATTTTAAAAGCATGTTAAAGGGATTTATGAGATTCATGTTGGTATTTTCATATGGATATTTTCATGAATATGATGGATTACATATTTATGTTGAGACATGATTTTTATTGGTTACAACATGTCGTGTGAGGACATGGGTGTTGGTGCATGTAGTGCATGTGTTCACCTTTTGCCGAGAAAATTCAATTGGTGTGGTCTACTTCCGTTTGCGTGCGGGTAGACATGTGTTTGGATCGTCGTAACAACTGACCAAGGGGTGTTTCTCGCTTCCTGCGGAACTAATCTTTTGAGAAACTGAGACGATAGGGGGAGGACATATCGTCCAAAGCCTATGACACAATCGCGTCGTGGTGGACGTCTTCCTTGGTTGAAAGTGTGAAGTGTCAAAAGCACTTGGGAATGCCGGTTTGATGAGTCTACATTCCTTAGTGAGCCTGCAGCCTTAGGGGAATTGTGGAGCAGGATCCATTACCCTTGGGAAGGGTGTGTTTTTGTGTGCGTATCACAGGCGGTCTATGAGTTACATTGCATTGCACAATATTTATGTGATTTCATTGACATGTATATGTGATATTATTACATGTGATGCTGGAGCAAGTTTATTATATCTTATTTTTACCTGTGGATATTGGAGCATGTTAATTATGAATATTGTGAATTAAATTCATATTTTATAAAATGCTCAACTGAAAATGAATAATGTGAAAACATGACTTTAAATGCGGTAATTATTAAAGTATAAATGAAACGTATATCTTTATACTTGTGGTTATATACTTTGTGCCCTTAGGGGAGGTTAAGTATATGGACATAGTGACCTCTGTGGTTAGTTCAGGTTAGAGATGGATTGTAGAGTTGATCTTTGAGTTGATGCCTTGGAGGAGGCGGTTAATAGTTTTTGTGATTGTGGTTAGTTGTGTGACCTCTTTAGAGATTTGAGGTCATGGATTGATTTTAGTATCAATTGAGAATTTAGGCCTTAGAGAAGGCGAGCGATGAGATTGTGAACTTAGTGGATGTTGTCGTATAGGCCTTTAGGTGCCTTTCACCTTTTGAGGAATAGGTTATCAACCGTATGTTGAGATTTTAATTGAGTTAGAAGAGGTTATGGTTGAGATGATTTTACTAAGTACTTGGGGTACGGTAGTGTTACATCGTTGTTTCTCATGCTTAGTTCATTCCCCTAAGCATTCCTTGTACGGTGCTTTGTACAGTAGTATGTGATCGTTGACTTCTATGTCACTCCTTGAGTCATCGGTTATGGTGTGGTGCTGAACCTCTTCCATGTGTTGTCATTGATTTCTGTGGAGTTGGAAATTGATAGTTGTCTTCCGTGAAACCAATGTAGTACTCTTCCTTTCTTGTTCTCTTGGACATTATAGGAATCCGTGGGGTTGCGTTCACTCTTGTTTGGCTGTCTTTTGAAAACGGTGTTTTCTAAATCTTGAAATATACTCTTTGTATTTAAAAGGAAAAACCCTTTTTCACCTACCCCCGTAGCAACTAAAAGTTTTAGTACTTTATAAAATGATCTTAGGATCTTCTTTAAAAAGATTTTCAACTTCTAAAAGCCGGTGATGGCGACTGACGGAGACCGGGGGCAAGACGGTCATTTTTAATGTGTGGTTTCTTAAAGGAAAACTATTTTATTACTTTTCTTGAGATTTTGAGACTTCTTTCTCAAGATCTTGCCATGTAGAGATTTGGAAGGTGTCTTATTGTTCACCTTTGCCTCCGATCATTTTGAGTCTCGGGTTGAGGCTTGTTGTTGTTCAGTGCACACATATAGTGTTGCCTTTCACTTCTTCTTGATTGTGGATGTCAACACCTAGGTGATTGAGTTTTTCATATCTTAGGGGCATGTATGCCAAATGGATTGGTTCAAGCTTCAAAATATTTTTCTTAAAAACTATTGAATCCCTGAGATTCATCTTTTTATAACTTCCACTCTCGGCCATTCGCTTTTGGTTTCCTTGTTCGGGTGTTTCCACTAAACACTTGGGGTGCTCTTAACCTTGACGTTGTTGTCTCGGTTATCTATAGGTTAGTATTGAGACTTCTTTTCCCTTGTTTGGTTGCCTTATTCGGGTGTTTCCCTAAACACTTGTGGTGTTCTTAACCTTGACGTTGTTGTCTCGGTTATCTGTTGGTTTAACATTGGGACTTCTTTTCCCTTGCTTGGGTTCCTTGACTCTTATGTGGTTGTCATGAGAGTAGTGTTCAAGTACTCATCTAGATTCGACCGTTAAGCGTTCCTTATCCATAGTGCGAGCGTTAGTGATTTAATTGACTCTATTGATGATAGTATTATGAGGTCGATGCGATGATGTGATGAGGTGATTTATGGTATTGATGAAGTGATATGATTGAAGTGATCCAGTCCTTGAGAGGTAGATTTTTTTCTAGGATTGGGATGAGGTTTGTTATATATATATTACGCACACACATATATATATATATATAGATGACGTTTGTGTTAGTACGCAAGGAGTGAGAACTTTTCCTCCTGTGTTCTCAGGGAGTGAGTTATAAGTATTCCTTGGTACTAGTAGTGGATTTTTATCCCTGTGGATATTAGAGGTGAGTGTGTTTTCCCTTTGTTTGAATCTTCTGGTTAGCGTTGTAAGCGCTTGATGATTTGTTAGATTGGATCTAGGTGTCATGTACCTAGTGTACGTAGTGAGAGTAGTGTAGACTACCGGTGTTGGTACTTGGAGTACGAGTCTTAGTCGTACCATATAGACTCATGTTGTGTATTTATATATATATGTATATATATATATTACCTATATATACTTATGTACGGTAGTATATGAGCGCGTGCCTTGGGTTTTAGTGTTTGGGTTATGTTGTGGGCTATGTATCTTGCTAGATAGTTTAGCATTTCTTAAACTGCCAGAAGATGTGGTAGTTAGAGTATCTTTTCCCACTGAGCTTATTTGCTCACAGGGGTATTTCATTTGCCCCGTGGTATTCCCACGCCAGGTTGCAAGAAATGTTACGGCTATGGGCAGCATGCGGTGCAACGACAACTTTCATATGTTTCCTTTGTTGCAGGTTTTGGAGTTGCGCAAGGTGATGCGGTTATAGTTGCAGCGCGGCTGGTTTGGGGATGATAGTTATCTGCTGTTAGTTTCTTTACCCATTTTGTATGGGATTGTCATATATTTATTTTGGGAGCCAGTCTGTTGGCAAATCCCTATTGGTGTATCTTTTATTTTTACTGTAATTATTATTTCAGGATGTCATTATATCTATTTGTCACTGTCATATGCATTTCTGTATTCTTATTCGAGCATTTGTGCTTCTGTTGATTATAGAGGGTTGTGTAGGGGTTGGTGGTTTCTTTCCACTACCTCGGCCCTAGTAAGATTGATGAATGTTGGGCCTGTGAGCCATTGTTATTATCGAACTACTATTGGCAGGTTATTCTGTTGTGGTTGGGTGTTCGGATGTTCCATTTACAAATGGAACTCTGCCGGAATTTTGTTAGATTCCGCTGCTTTGTTCTATCATTGATTTGGGTATGAAATATACCATTTTATCATTATTCCATACGTTTTCATGGTTAATGATATCTTAGTTGGTCGTTCGTATTAAGGATCACATGCTGGATTCCTTGGATGTCCCGGTTCGGGAGTCTTAGGAATTTAAGGACGTGTCAGTTTGGTATCGGAGGATACTATTGAGTTTCTAGTATTCGTTTTGGCATGCAGTATATTTTGCATTGTTATTCCATGTATTTCCTTGTTATTGTTGACTCTAGTGGTTGCTTGACTTACGTCACCCTTGGAAATTCGCTTATTCTCTAGATTAGAGTTTCGGGAATTTCAGGGGCGTGACAACATGGTATCAGAGTATGATGACTTAATGTCATTTGTTCTCATTTCTTTTTACTTCCGCATTCAGTCCCTTAGCTCTTAGGCTCGGGTTTCGGAGTCCTAGGAATTTGGGGCGTGACAATTATGGTATCCTGTACTCCATTTTCTTTGCTTCCCGCCCAAATGTTTTTTCTTCAAATTTTAAATTTTCACTTCCCTCCCAAATGCCCTTTCTTCAAATTTCAAATCTTCACAAATTTTTATTTCTATGAAATACAAATGATTTATTTCTTTCATATTAATAATTAATAATCATAACATCATTGAAGATGTAGTGACAATTAGGAATCAACAATGCAAGCATCAACCAAATATTAATTCCAGGTAAAATCATAAGTTCATTCATTGATATCATTATAACAGAAAAAAGATTTTAAATAATAAAATAAGTTAATAATAATAAAATAGATATATTATGTTTCAACTTATATATCTAAAAATATAATGTTAGGGAGTTTTTTTTTAGTATTTCTGTTGCAATCATAAAAGGTTTATACATCGACTTATTATTATAATTTGAGTTGAATCAATGGACTTACATTATATCAATCGACTAATTTGTGTTTCAAAATTGTTAACTTACTTCAATAAAGCACTATTTGATATGTGACACGTAACTGAATGATGAAATGACATTTTATACATACATCTTTAGAAAAAATATAATTTTGTCATGAAATTCAATTACAAATAAATAATACAATACAAATGAAAACACCAATTCATTATTCATTATTACACAACTCAATCAATACAACTGGACACAACCACCCACATTGAAATTAATATAAAATAGGGAATTCAAGTGGACTTCAATATGTTCTCCCACCAAACCGACTTGATAATATCAGCCTAGACCTCTCTTCACGACGTCTGCATAATTTCCATAGTCCAAACCTCTAAAGGATAACTGTGCAAAAATTCGAGGACTACAGTTTGCTAAATGGTTGCGATTACAATTTAATTATGGCAATGCACACTTTGGGTGATTTCAACAGAGTGTATACCTTTGTACTAGCTGATCACAAAAAATCCATGCAAATTAGAGCATAACAAGATATTAGAAGATATTTGTCCTACTATTTTTTTACAAGTAATTGAAAAAACTAATGAATACTATAATATAAGTAATTAAACGGGTCTCATAACCACAACTTTATAACGAACTCAAATGTAGATCCTTCTAATTTTTTTGCTTCATAACTTGTCATTTTTGTACAAATAGAAGGCCATCCCACAAAATTACACAAGGGATGGTTGTCAGTTCTGATTGTAGGGCTATCAATTCCTCTTTCGTAAAAAAGAGGGAAAAAAAAAGAAGTAGAAGAAGAAAAAAAAAAAGTATTTCCTACAATTTCCGTGAAATAGTATTAAAGATATAATCATTAAATAAAAGATAAAAATATAAAGTTACAAACGATAAGTACACGTACAACCCACAAAGATGATTACATTAAATAAAATTTAAACATACCAGGTTGTTTGAAGCTCTGCACAAAACCTAACATGACCAGTGAGAACTATTTCTCCATCCTACAATTCACAAAACCAAAAAGATATTCAATCAGATAATAAACAAAGACAAACTAAATAATCCTCGCAGCATCATATACTAAGAATCATTACACCCATAAATGACAAGAGAGTATAAGTAAAAGGTGATTCTTAGATGACACAAGCAATGTAAGAGAAACTGGGTTCTTAGATGAAGTTTCAAATGTAAGTGCTAATTTCCCAAGAGCCCAATACGAGTAACAACCTTCCATCATGTTGACTACTAGATCAACAGATACATCTGGCAAACGAGCGATATCCCCTGTGAAGCCAAAAGAATGAAGTTTGGTTCTCAATAATCAGATCCAAAATTGGAAAGCTCAATAGCAATGAGGAAATTTAGTTAACTCATACCAGTCTTGTGCACACTTTGGAAAACGTTGATGTCAAAACCACCACAAAACCTCCCACATTTGCCTTTAATTCAAGTAAACAAAACATGTTTCAGACACTATAGTCCAAACATCAGCAAAAAACTTGCCCTCTTAAATCATAAAGAGATAGATAAAGTTATAAATATAAGTTCATAAAGATCCTAAAAATACTAATCAGATCATGTAATTATATTTTGTAGATAATCGATGTTGTAAAGCTCTATCCATTTATTTGCTCGACCCAACTTTAAGTACTGCACATTCAATAAGTCATAACAGTTTGAAACGGATGCACTATTAGGTCAAGAAGTTTAGCAAGAGTTGAAGTTTATAAATTTCTATTTTTTTCAATTCAATATCCTGGACAATGCTATCAACACAAACACAGATCAGAAGAAGCAGGAGCAAGTTTTGATACTGTCTTAGACTTTAGAACTAAGTCTGAACAACCATTGTCTTTTCAATAGATATTCAAGCAATAAGGAGGCCACGAGCGACAACTAGACCGCCAATCGATTTTAACCTCAAAGTCCAAACACTATTCTCCAGGTGGAAGAAAAATCTATGTACCATCTAGATATATCATTCTAATACGATTTTTGAGTCTTTCTCTCTCATTGTTTACAAGACTTCTTAGTCAAGCAACTAATCAAAGTTAATATTATCTATGTTAATATTCTTTATATCACTCAACTGTGCACTATACATACATATATATATATATATATAATAATCTGTATGTCCTATTGTGAATACTCAAAAAGCACCAAGTTATATTAATGTAAGACCTCTTCAATATGCCTTACAGTCTATACACAACAAACAAAATGATTGTTCATTGTAATTCACTCTTCAATATGCCTTACTGACTATAAGAATTTATTAGAGCCATAAATAAAAGGGAAAAAAAGGGCTAGACTAGATTAGAAGAAATTAGGTTAAAGAAAAGAAGAAGAAGAAAGAAGAACTCACAATTTTAGTAGAAAACCAAGAGTATGAGACCGCTTCAAATCTGACTCGTCCCCAGATCTGCAAAGAAAAATACTCTCCGAATACCCATCTCTCGCAACCCTAGTAGCCCCAAAATTGGGGATAAAATTAGGGTTAGGGTTTTCATCATGATTTCTGTAAATCTTTGTACCAGTCGGCACCGTATTAGATGTTATCCACGAAATTCTAATATGAAACCCACTTCCGCCACCGGTGATTCCATAACCGACCGACCCATAAGGGCTCCGATTCAAAGGTTTTACATCATTTTGGTACAAACCCTGATAGTCCTTTTCATCATCGTCATCGTCGTCGTCGCTCACGACACTGTCGTGATCTACAGTCACCGAATCGATACCCAAAGTGCCCTTTTCCATGGACTCCATTCTCTTGAAATGGACCCAAGTTTGGGTTTACAGAAAGAAAAGATGAAATTGTGGGTATTCCAAACAAAGGGAATAAGTTAAATGCGTTACTAGAAAGATGAGGGTTTTGTACAAGAAGGTGGGTTATCTCAAAGTTTGAAGTTCTAGGGTTGACAGAGAGAGTATATCCGATGAAGATAAAGATATAGGTGGATCTGGAACATAGTGATTTGTGCTCGGATCTTCGTTCTAGGGTTGGGAGAGAGAAGATAATATTCTGGAATTTTAGGATTGAGAAAGAGAAGATGAGATATTTTGGTTGTGAGCCGGTTAGTGTTGGAAGGAAGACTAACGAATCAGCTTGTAGTAGTTGGCTTTTAGACGTGGCTTATTAACACCGTTAAATTTGTGGCCCCAAAACTCTATCATTTTGAAGCAAAACGGTGTCGTTTTGGCTTACTTCTGCAACAATTATTGTAGATGATCCAGACCCCTTTTATTGATCCTTACTTTAATTGAACAACATATCAATTTGACAGCTTAACTTTAAAACTTAGGGCCGTTTGGGAACTGATTCCGCTTCCTGCATCCAAACAAAAGGAAAGTGAAGCGTAACAAAGCATGTGTTGCAATTTTTTCTGAAGCGGAAGCTTGTTTGGTGCTAATGATTCTAATCTGAGAAAATAAAAGCTGAAGCAAACAAAACATGTTTGGTGGAACTGTTGATTCCATAAATTTTGAAAGCAAATCATGTTTGGTGACTTCAAATGATTTAAGATTTAATTTTTGGTTAATACATTGAATAGAAGAAATTAAGTTCTACAAATAAAAATAAATAATTTTTTTTTATTCTAAACTGTAATATTGGATAAATTTTTTTTTTTCAAAACTATAATATTGGATAAAAATATAAATTTATATTTCACAAGGCTTCTCAATTAATGCTCATATTCTATTTTAATATCTAATGTCTTATTCCATTTGAAATTGAATTAATTTAGAAAGTATTATATTTAGTGTATTTTATGAGGTAGCTTGAAAATTATTTAAAATAATAAATAAAGTTTGTAAGAAGTAAAATTTGAAGTGACAGAACCATCACTCATCGTTGAGGCCGAAACATTAAAAACAAATTCTTATTTTCTGAATATTTGTTTAAAATTAAAATCTTAATTTTTTAATAATTAACATTAATTTATTTGAAAAAATAATATGTTTTAAAAAAAAGCAATGAATAGAATGGAGCCCATTGAATAAAGCAAGAGATCCCAAAATGAACGAAGCAAAAGCGAAAAAAGTTATGGAATTGTTCCAAAATGAAAGAAGCAAAAGTGGTGGGCCTTCACATGAATAGTGGATAGAGCAACATAAAACACATTTTCAGTTGCTTCAAAAAATCTACTTTTGCTCTTGCTTGCTCCCACATTTTGGAAGCAAAAGCAGGCAACCAAACAAGCCCACCTACTTGGGCTTGTGAATAGTAACGTAAATGGGAGCAAAAGCAGAGAGCAAAAGCATTCCCAAACAAGCCCTTAAGTAATTATTTGATTGAAAACTAGTTCCTTTATTGATCCTTACTTTAATGGAACAACATATCAATTTCACAGCTTTACCGTGTGTTAGAGCCGCCAAAATGAGACACTACATGGTAACACGACACGGACACGTCATGAATTAAAAGGGTTTAGGGTTAACTATAAAAGGGTTAGAGGTGTATAAAGTTTGACCCGAACATGACACGAGTAACCTGAACACGTTTGACACGATTATATTTATATTTATTTTTTTCTCTTCTCTAATTGGTTATGGGTTGAAATATATCAATAAACTATTACTAGATCTTGTCAAATTCAATTTAATTTCTCTGATAATAGGTTAAATGGTTCATTTCGTGTTGGATTGTGCAAATTTAATTTAATATATTATAATTAATAGGCAAAATAGATTACATGGGTCGACACGGATAACCTGTGGGTTGGGTTAGGGTTGAGGATATTTGACACATATATTAACCAAGTCTTTTTCGACACAACATGATCTCAACGCAACACGAACACGACCCATCGACACAAATTTCCAGCCCTAGCTAAAGGGTAAGGGAGAAAAATAGGCGTCCGCGGCAATTTTTTTCCTTATAGGATTTTTTATTAGCTACTCAACTAGATCATAATGTTTGTTGCTAGATTTACATATAAAACATGTACAATTACCTCCCTTGAGGTTTGGTTCAATTAATCATTGTAGATATGTTTCTCACTGCATAGTCATGATTTTTGACACATGATCTCAACAATCCCTCTCGTTATGTTAGAATTAGATTCGTTAATAAATTATTGCATAAACATTAAAATATTCTTCAATTTTATAAACAAATGACATAACATATTGATAAATTATCATTTTTGTCGAGTTACTTAAGGTAGTTTTGATGGTGTCACGTAGGGGTGGAGCTCCCAAAATTTTGCAAATATTTCATTTTTTTATACCTATGCTTCTAGAAAACTCTATTCGGCCCCTCCCAAATCTGAAAATATTTGTTCAAAAATAGAGAATCTAAACATAATTTTACATCGTCCTTATAAGAAGTATACATTATAACCATTTTCTAAATTTTCAATTTTTTTCTTTTAAAAATGCAAGTTCATTATTATTTGAAAATTATAAACAACAATTGTTATTTTGAACCATTACACTTGATTGGGAATAATTGATTAGAGTTTGACCACCCATGTTGAACAGGGGAGTCTTCTATGGTTGACCTAGCATAGGGTTGTTGGAGTTTGAATTTTATGTTGAGATTTTCCAAAAATCAAACTATAATTGGAACAAAATGGGTTTTTCGAAATAAAAAGGAAGAGAATGGAGTGATTATTCAAAATAAAGCAAGATTGGTAGCTCAAGGATATAATCAAGAGGAAGACATTGACTATGATGAGACTTTTGCACCCGTAGCTAGATTAGAAGCAATTAGAATGCTTCTTGCATTTGCATAATCTAGAAATTTTACTCTTTATCAAATGGATGTCAAAAGTGCTTTCTTAAATGGTGTCATAGAAGAAGAAGTTTTTGTAAAGCAACCACACGGTTTTGAAAATGAACTTTTTCAAAATCATGTTTTCAAATTGACTAAGGCTCTATATGGTTTAAAGCAAGCTCCTAGAGCTTGGTATGAGAGACTTAGTGGATTTTTTTATTCAAAATGGTTTTACAAGAGGAAAAGTTGATAACACACTTTTTACAAAAACCATTAATAAAAATTTGTTGAGTGTCCAAATATATGTTTATGACATTATATTCGGCTCAACAAATGATTCCCTTTGTAAAGAATTTGCTACAAGTATGCAAAATGAATTTGAAATGAGCATGATGGGTGAGTTGAACTTCGTTTCAGGTTTACAAATCAAGCAAAGCTCGGATGACTTATTTGTTAGTCAATCCAAGTACACTAACGATTTGCTAAAGCGATTTGGTATGGAGGTTACCAAACATGTTATAACTCCTATGAGTACCTCTATTAAGCTTGATAAAGATAAACATGGTAAATGCGTTGTACATTACTAAATATAGAGGCATGATCGGTAGTTTGCTTTACTTAACCGCTAGTAGGCCGGATATAATGTTTACTGTGTGCTTATGTCCTCATTTTCAATCTTGTCCTAAAGAATCTCACTTACTTGCCGTGAAAATTATTTTTTGCTATCTAAGTGGTATAATTAACTTAGGGCTTTGGTATCCACGTGGGACTTCACTTGATCTTATTAGCTATTCGGATGACGATTTTTCGGGATGTAGAGTGGATCGAAAAAGCACAAGTGGCACATGTCACTTTCTAGGACATTCTCTAGTATCTTGGTCAAGTAAAAAAACAACATTTCGTTGCATTGTCTACGGCCGAAGCCGAATACGTTGTAGCTGGTAGTAGTTGCGTTCAAACTCTTTATATTAAGCAACAATTACTTGATTTTGGTATTGTTTTTAATCATGTGCCCATTAAATGTGATAATACAAGCGCTATTTGCATATCTAAGAATCCAATTCAACACTCACGCACCAAGCACATCGAGATTAGGCATCATTTTTTACGTGATCACATTGTTAAAGGCGACGTTGAATTGGTTTTTATTGACACTATAAATCAATTAGCGGATATTTTCACTAAACCACTCCTTGACGAATCGTTTCCAAAAATTTGTAGGGAAATCAAAATGGCCATGGATATTGATGTTTTAGCCTAACTTCATTTATAAATTTTTACTTTCAAAAATTTTTCACAAATTTTCAAACATTTTTCCATGTTTTTTCTCTTTAGTCAACTAAACCATGACTGTTAGTCGACTACCCATATCATCCCGAACTCACGCATTTTTCTCATTTCTTTCGACTTGTCTTAGTTGACTAGACACCTAGTCATAGTCGACTCCACCATGCCTTAGTCGACTATAGCTCCTAATTTAACCTAACCCTCACTTCGTTTTCTCCATTCTTTCGACTTCCTCTCTCACTCATCCCTTCTCTCAAATTCTCAACCTCTCAATTCCACATTAACTCCATCTCTATTTCTTATTAATTTCCTTTACCCATCTCTTTTTATCCATCTAATTCCCTATATATACTTCACCCAAATCTCATTCTCCACCCAATCTTTTTCTTTAATATATACACCATTATATATCTATATATATATATATATATATATATATACGTTCTCTCTTATCTCACCATGGAACCCAAAACTCGTGGCTTGACCCTGAAACGTTCACGCATTGATGAAGGCCAAAACTCTACCGCTCCACGTGTTCCTCCATCTCCACCAATTGTTGTCGAAGAAGATGAATCAGATGCACCCATGCCTCTTAAGGGTGAAGGTGCTCGAAATCGCTTCATCACCATCTTTGGCCATCGTCCTCCTACCCCGTGCCGAAGCGTCACTCAAAATCTCTACACCGAAATTAGGGCTAGAACTTTTGATTTATTCAAAGTTATTGGTTGGGATTTCTTCATTTCCCTCGACATTCCCTTCTTTCCCCGAATTGTCAAAGTCTTTTATGCTTCCTTGCAAAATCGCAAGGATTAGTTTCTTCCACACCTTCGGGTTCATGTGGCGGGTCGCGATGTGACTTTCCAAGATAGGGAAATCAATTGCATTTCTCAAAGCAGGATTGGTCCACTGGTGATGATTTTGATTACATTGAGGCAGTTCGGACAATCTCTATCGATAAGGAGACCACACAGACATCTTGTCTTCTCTTCTCCATGCTCCTTCCCAAGGCAAGGTTAATTCATAATGTTCTAACCTATTCTATTCTGCCTAAAATTGGAAGTCATAGTAGTGTGTTACGTATGGAGGCCTTTCCTATTTACTGCATTATGACAGGAAAAATAGTGGATTTAGCCACAATTTTTTGCTCTGTTCTACCTGATTTTGGCAACAGTGTTCATACTGATCTTTTTAATCAAATTCTTGGGGTGGTTCAGAGGAATGCAGATATACTTAAGCGACAGGACCAAGTGCTTCCGCACTTTGATGAAGTTTTCACAAAGAATATGAAAGCCGTTCAAAAGGTAAACGAGCGCCTACATAATTTTGATCAAGAAATCTCTATCCATATTTCTGGTCTCACCTCCTCTATTGATGATCTTCATCTTGATCTCGAGGTCCCTCGATGCTGACAAAAAGGGGGAGAAATTATGCTATGGCAGTATCCATTTTTATCGTCCGTTTTTAGTAATCCGTCTTTAGTAATTTTTATTTTTGTGTGGTTTGCTCGTATCACTATTATTATAGTGTAACAGCTTGTACTCAACTCGAACCATCTATGAAATGCTGTTTTATTATCTCAAATGTGCCTAAACAGTAGTTGTATCGAAATGCCCATTAATTTGCAAATTTTATTCACTAAGGGGGAGCATTTGAACAAAGAATTTTATGTACATGTTGAGGGGGAGCATGACTTGATGTCTCACCACTACCAAGCAAACACAAAATGTTTTGTCATCATCAAGGGGGAGATTGTTAGCCTTTAAATTCACTTTCGGCAAACAATATCAAATTTGATGATAACAAACCATTAAAGTGTGTTTGAAACTAATGAAAAATTAAGTTACGTGTTTCAGAAAAAATACAGGAAAATGACTCGAAAATTTCCTTGGAAAGAAAGCTTACACAAAAGCGAAAAGCGAAAAAAGAAATTGAAGCACAAAAACGGAAAAGGACTAAATTATCAACGAAAAGGCAAAATTCAAAGACTCAAGACTCGGGGTAGATAGGTCGGGGTGCGACCATTGTAACAAGGCATTCTATGTGTTGATAAATCCTATAAGCTCAAGTGATAAAATAACCGAACTCAAAATAGACGAAAAATGAACTCAAAAATCAGTTTTCTTTGGAATCATAGTTGAATAGGACTTATCCTGTAGTCGACTAAACCATGATGAAAGTTAAGGTATCATTTCAAATTGAGATATAGTCGGCTAAGCATTTCATGTAGTCGACTAAACATCCTTACAGTCGACTAAACCCATTACTATTGTCGACTAAAGCATGATGAAGATAAACTGGAAATTTAAATCATCCTACAGTCGACTAAGCCCCTCTAATTAGTCGACTAATGTCACGCCCCGTTATTCTTGAGACTGTTGTCTGGAGAATTAGCGAATCCCGAGGTATGACGTCAATGAAAATGACAACCAGAAACAACAATAACACTGAAATACATGGAATAGGAATGAAAATGAAGTATTCCATACCACCTGAGTTATAGAAACTCAGCAAAGAAATCTAACAAAAATCCGGCAAAGTTCCGTTTATAAATGGAACATCCGGACAACCTAAAAACAACACAACATAAATACCTACCCATAACAATAGAAATAGAATCAATGGCACGTAGCACAACATTATGAAAACCTACTAGGGCTGAGGTAGTGGAAAAGAGCACCAATACCTCTACAAAACCCCTCTAAAATCATTAGAGCCCCAAATGCTCAAATGAAAATATAAAGAAAACCACATGGCGATGCCGAAAAGGTATAAAGGCACCCCAAAACAACAAATACCCATTGAGCCACCAAGCTCAAATAAGAATACGTAAAACTCAATGGTAGTGCCAAACAAATATAATGACACCCCAAAATAATAAATACATGGGTTGAAGATACAACACAAGGGAATCTGCCAACATCCTGGTTGCCAAGAGAATAAAAGAATACACAAGTATGACTACAAAAGGAGGAACAAAACTACCATCCAAAATCACCCGTATCGTCGCCGCCAGGCATGTCGTGCTGCATCCACCTGCAAACCTGCAACCTGTTATGGGGGTGAGCACAACCTCGGGGGCTCACCATAATATCAAAACATCACACTCATAGCCGTCTAGAAAATGCTAACCATCCTGTGTGCATGCATCTATCCTAGGTCGGTCAGTTTTCTCATGTGGCACCCACGCCAAACAGAGACCCCAAAATAATCTCATCTACAACCTCAAATCTACTACGGGTATCATAAGAACTACAAATTAACGAAAATATAAACAACCATGTATATATATATATAACGTCTTGTAAATAACTAAGCCTGCCACCTAGGCCTATAGACAACCAACTTGAACTTCACTCTCATCTAGAGATGTAACAAGGACTAACTATCTACCATACCGTGCACCTCGCACGCAGCTCAAGGTTCCTAGGAGGTAAATAGATCACTCACTAGGACTGCCGAAAAAGAATAACTAAAATCACGCCCACAACTAAACCACAACGCCTACACAACACTGCTATCAAATCATTCCTAGAAAGGGGTAACTAAATTCCGTTCACTTATAAAATCAACTAGTGGTCATGTGGTAGGTTCACACTACTACCATCTATTCCTTGAAAGTAACCTAAGTGGACAAACTTTGTCATTAGATTAGATTCAACAATCTCAAGTCAATCTCCAATTCATACTGCCTACTGAGGCACAAGAAAGGGGTACCGGAGTCATTTAGTCCCAAACGGATGCCGAGGTCCTCGGGTTTTTAAAGAAAAAACATTGAACCCCGAAGGATTCAACTGGTTTTTAAGAAAAAGTTAGGACCCGGTCAAATTTGTTTAGTTCCAATGTCTCCGAACCCACCCAAAGTACTATGAATCGCACTACGTGTGCATAAATCAGTATCATGTCTCTTACCTGAGACTAAGACAAGGAAACTATAAAAAATAAAGTGTGCCTTATGTATGCACAAAAAGGTAATCAGTCATATACCACCAGTATCACCATAAGATCTCCATAATACTCTAAGATCTTAATATCACTATATCACGAACAAAAGATCAATACCATCCTCAAACATTGCCAGTCTGTCTCAGAATTACTATCAAACATCCACTAGGGAGTATGACAACTCAAACCATTATAGGTACCTCAATTTACATTCAATGGATCCTTAAGACACAGGATAGTCCAACCTTTAACTACGGATGTGATGCTGAATAATATGTAGAGTTAAAATAACTCTAGTCCAGAGAAAAGGAAGAATGCTAACCTATCATACCCGGTTAGACCTCAAATCAACCATTCTTATATATCAACTAGAGTAGTGTACCGACCACTCCATAACCTCATATACAGACCAATGCTCATGGGAATAAGGTCAAACTAATAAGCTTTATCCGACCCTTACTCAACCAATACTCCACACTACCGTAGAGGTCTATCAATCATCCTGTGATAATACTAATCAGAAATCACAAAGGCCTATATGGCCAAGATCACAATTTCAACTAAGTCTCAATATATTGCTACCCAGCTCAACTAGAGCCTAACATATGGGGAACCCTTACGTCCCTAGGTCACTTTCAGTTAGTTTATCCATAACTACCAAAGATAATCGTCAACCGTGGCTTCTTAATAATCCCCTTTTTCACTTTTTACCTTTTTAAATTTTTAGTTTTCACTGTTTCCTTTACACTAGGAAGCTCACAATTTTCATTGTAATTTAACTACGGTTAAAATATCAATCACAAACACCTCGCCCTAGCGCCCAAGAGAATAATGCAAATCTCTAATTAAGATTCAAACATAACATGCTCAATATCAATAAGCAATAATAACGTATATTCTTAACAGATAAGCACACGTCAAATAAATGCTCAATATGAATGTCAATGCAATATCAATGCAACTCCAATGTAACCGTAACGGCAAGAGGGTGAAACAAATATCCAGGAATCCCAAACCGTTCACTGCTGGGGCAACAAAACCCACAACAGGAAGGGTGGGCGTTGCCAAATAGAGTGCGGAGACCACAAGTCCATCTGGAACCAGCAAGTGAGGCCCAAGCCCTCACCCCCAAATGTCTAGAGAATTAAGAGTTACTAGCTCCATGGGTGCTAGACCACACCCTGGCCAGTTGTTGCGACTTTCCAAATGATCCATACATGTACGTGATATAACTGAGGCATGCAACTTGCACCGAAATAATATATATACCATGGTACTATATGAATGCAAAATGCCTCCACATGAATGCAATATACTCAATAAACTAGCATAAAAGCCAAGAAATCTCATACAAAGAATGCTTCACAATTTAAATTATACAGTAAATCACTTTCATTTATCTCCAAAATATATCCATTCGCAATTTAATTTCTTTATAATTTACGAGAAAATCAACAACAAGGGAACTTAAATCAGGTCTAAGTTTTAACGTCCCTCGTTCTCGTGAATCCCCTAACTTATTTTTAACTTCTATAAAATATAAATAACTGGAGAAAACTTATTAATCAGATCTATATCCACATACACTTTCTATAAACCTATTTCGAGCTCAAGGGGGGTACTAAACCTCCTATATCGATTTAATTTAAATAGGTTTATAATTATTTTAACTTCTTCGAGAAATAAAATCTATTTAATTTCTCATGGGAAATAATTCTTTTTAATTTCTCCGAAGTATTTCTATTTCCGACATCATTTAATCCAATTATGGGTACTCCGTCAATTTTATAAAATCCCTAGGTCTCCGTCTACCACTAGGAATTTAATTAAATATTTTTATTTACTCATAAACATACAACGGAGATTTATTAACGTTTTCTACGCACTATTAGTGAGTGTCAGATATGCCTATATATAAGAATATATATATATAAATTTCCCACCTAATATTACGCTTACAAACAGTCCCGCCGTGAACAGTGTCGGCGCCCGAATATAGCGCCCGCTGACCAAAGTACCAGAAAATTATTTTGAATATACCGAAACGTTCGTCTCGACGACCTATACGATATATACGAAGCCCATTAGCAATCGATAAATAAATTTGAACAAATCTAACGAAAACCAAACTGAAAATCGTACCTATAATATGAAATTCCCGGCAAACCGCTCAACGGTTTCGCACCAAATTCGGATATATCGTGCACGACATCGGAAGCAAGTTATCCTCAAAGTTTCATGCCAACCGAAGCCCGAATCGGCACTGAGTCGACCCAACTCGATTTGGCCGAATCCGGGACTCGCACACTATCACAGGCGCAAACTGCGCCGCCGTCACCACCACGTCGCCGCGCGACCACCACCACCAAGCTCAGCCATAGCCACCTCTCAACTCTGGTGAACTCCAGGTTCATATCGCATATCTGACGTAACCCCAACTCTCTGACTCTGTGTCGCCAACTATAGCCTGCCGTGAGCCACCACCGCTGCACATCGCCGCCGTGAGCCACCACCAGAACCCACCATCGTCGCCAAGCTCGGCGACCACAACCACCAGTCACGGTTCTCTTCCAGCGACTCTCTCTCTCTCTCGTCTTGCACGACCCCATGCTTCTCCCTTCCTCTCAATAGATGATGACAGATAACGGTGTAGAAGGAGAAGCTTTGTAGTCGTTTATGAAAGAGGAATAGATCTGGCTCATGAAGGAGAAGAAAGGAAATGTCCAGTGGTCGACTACCTCCCTCTCTTATTAGATATACCTATATGTATATATATATATTTTCCCATTAATTTATATATATAAATACCCATATATATATAATTTCAATTAATAATATATATACAATAAATCCCAAAATGCACCGGGAACCCCCAAATAAAATTACACGCGCCCGTATATATAAACAGGACGCCCAATAAATAATATAACTGAAATAAATAATCTGGGGTATGAAACCCATACATATATATAATCTGAAATAAATAATCGATCGACCCACAATTAATATCACGCGAACTCGAAAATTCTACGGATATCTAATAACTAATATAAGTTGAAATAAACACTCCGGATACAAAACATAACCGTCGTAACACAGAACAATTCCGAACTCGACTCTGCCAAAAGATTGGTCTCAATCCATCTATCCAGATTCTCGGTCCGCTAGACTAATAATCGAAAATCCCTGCTAATGACAACTCAGAATCCGCCGCCTCAAGTGCGAAAAGCGAAAATAAATCATTTAGCCTCAATTAATAATAAATAATAATAAAGGGAAAATTATAAGAAAATCCCTAAACGAAGACACGCGTACTCGGAAAATCCCGATAAATAATACCAGCGAGGATAAATAATTCGAGGTACAAAATCCAACTACCGGAACACTGGGCACGTACAAGACCCATCGAATACTACTAATAACTAGGACACAAAAAGAACCCAAAACAATAATCAAGTACAGCCAAATCAACATATAGGAGCACTTAGAAACATGAAGAAATAAGCACACCAAACAAACAAAACACGTACATACAAACACTAAGTACGTCAGTCAGACAAGGCACGTACTAAACCAAATACGAAAGAAAACTATAACTCATCATGTCACCTAGCACATCCTAAAACTGACAAGATGCTAAGTGATAACGTCCCAACTATATCACATAAATACAAACACAGAAAATGAGAAAGGAGAATACAAATACTCCTAAACACGCCATCTAAACAAGGCACGTCAATCAAATGAAACACATACTAATCCCATTATAAGGGGAAAACAAAATGTCGAACCCCTAACGCACTAAATGCCGAACTCGTATAGCTGAGTCGAAACCTTTAACATCGGTCAACGAAACGTACCGCCATCCAGTCGAAGCACAAAAGCTAAACGTCTAAATAAATCCACGTAATCGGCACTAAAGCCCACGTAAACTTCTAGCCACGTTCGAAACAAAAAACATCATGTCAAATATTGTAAGCACCAAAGAAACCCCACGAAGTCACCAAAGAGACAATTGCAAAGTCGTGTTGTCGAATCCGGAACTTACGTCAACGTTTCGCCAAGTCAGAAACAATACTGTCACGTCAAGTCATGTAATAGTCAAAGAAAGTCCACGAAGTCCTCAAGGAGAAATCGCAACGTCGTCCAATCAAGTGCAGACGTAAACGCGAAAAAATTTATACATGAAACATTAAGAATAACCATGACATCATGAACAAGTGACATCACAACCGAAATTAAATCAAAAAATAAATCCAGGAAATTGGGAAAATAAAACGGGGTGTTACAACTAAACCCAACCTGGTAGTCGACTGAAACAAGTCGATGAATTAGGATCATTTGAAAAGAAAGTTGTAGTCGACTAATGCTTTCTATGTAGTCGACTGAATGAACTATTTTCAGAATTAAATGTAATCTTTACAAAAGATTTTGCCCATCACTTTTGGCAAACGTTTTCAACCTTTTCAAATGGCTTTTGTCTCATCTTTAAGAGTGAGATCTAATCTGAAAACCCTAATGCTTCCATATAAATATAAAGAGATGTGGGTTTTCAACATAGAAGTTCTAGTGTGTGAGAAAATACAAAAATCTTCATCTTCTTCTCTACCACTCTTTGAAAAGCTACTGAACACAAGAAGCAAAAAGCTTGATTTTCAACTCAAATCTTTAAAGCTTTAAACTCTAGTTTATCTTCTTATTGTCTCAAACTTATTCATTGAATTCCTCCTTTAAGAATACATATCTAGAGTTGTTAAAATATCACCAAAAACACTTGAGCTTATATTGATTTATCTTCCATAAAAACCTTAGGGTCCGTTTGCCAACACAGAAAATACTTTTCTATTTTTACTGTTCACCCATTTCAAAAATAAAAACACGTTTGACAAACGCGTTTACTGTTCACTTTTGTTTTTCCCAAGAAAACTGTTTTCTGTGAATAGTGGATGAAATTGGTGAAAACACCAAATACAACATTTAGTTGTTTTTTGAGCTTTTTCACTGTTTAGGGTACCACCTCCGCCACCGCCCCCATCACCGCCGCCACCAACCACCACCACCCCCGCCACCGGTCGCTGCCGCCGGTCCCCACCACCTCCGGTAGCCGCCGGGTGCCGCTACCGTCGGGCCCCACCGCTATTCACCCACCACCACCGTCCATCGGCACCGCCGGTCACTGCCGGCCACGGCCGCTGCCCACCAATACCATTTTATTTTTCAATACAAATTTTAATCCAAACACTTTTTTGTTTTTAGTTTTTTGCTGAAAAAAATAAAGACAAATACAAATACAGTTTTTATATTTAAAGACAGAAAATAAATACAAAAAATAGGTTTTCCAAATGCACCCTTAGATTTTTTGAGTGTTTTTGTTCTTGAGTGATAAAATTGATTACATACCATTTTTGTGATCTTGGACAAGTGAAGCCCAACATTTTCAGGAGAGGATTGTTCTCTTGATTGGGAGACAAGCTTGTGAGCTCGTATGTAAAGGTTTGCCATTCCAACTGTGAAGGAAGGGCCATAGTGAAAGGATCGAAAAAAGTCTCAAAAAGGGGTTCTTGAGCCGAGGAGTAGGAGTTACTAAACCTCAAAAAAATCGTGGTGTCAATCTTTCTATCTCTTTATTTCAATATCTTGCATGCCATTATAATCTTGTGATAATTTGCTAGATCAAATTAACTTAAATTTGTCATTGAAATATTTAATTGTTTCTTGAAGTAGTTGTGATTTTGATATAGCTTGTTTGAATTTCTGAAAAGATTTAAAAGAGATTTTTGAACACCCTATTCAACCACCCTCTAGGGTCAATTAGTGACTAACAGTTGTCATTCCTATGAGAGATAAAATTAGGGTTTTCATTACTCCACCACTAAGCGCATATCAATTGTACGAGGGCGATCTATAACTATGAGTCAGGTTATACCGCAAATAGCTAAATACGATCCAAAAAAAGAGTATCATCAACCGGATTGTGACAACCCATCTCATGACTGACCTAACTAGTACATTCCAATTATATTACTCTAATCTACTCCTAATGCATGAAAATAAACTAAAGCATGTCTATATTAAATCGCCAAGGCACGGCCTATGTTAACTTAGGGTTTCAAGTTTCATTATCACCATTGTGTAGAAAACCATGATTAACCATCCGAGTTCCAGCCCATAGTGAATAATCATAATTGTGCAAAACTAGACATTCATTCCATCTAAGACAAGAATTTAGAACAAACATATAATTTTATATTACAAATCAGTACGGTCTTGTAACTACTACAATCATCACAGTATGGTCAACAATTTCCCCTCGTTACAATTAAAAATAATGAAAGAACTACATTACTTGGCTAGGGTTTCGCTAGAAAATCCTAGATACTAAGTTAGTTAGCCATGGAAGAAGGTGACTGCATTGTTGATGTAGAAACACTCTCTATGGTCTTCTCCTCCGGATCTTTAGGTTTGAATATGGCTCTCAACAACAATAAGTCTGAATGAATGAACCTCTCTGAATGAATATCTCACCAAAAACTAACACCAACCTCAACATCTCTACCAACCACCGTTATACTAATATATGATCGGGAATATATAGGCAATGGTATAGAGAGGCCCTTTTCAATATTTTCACTCTCAACTATATACAAAACCTAAAATCTGATATATATATATATATATATATAAGTGTATATACATGTATATAGAGGCTTGGAGTCGCATGCACGTGTTCCAATCGAACCAGGGTTGAAACATGCAAAATCCATCGAAAACCCATAAAACGTTACCGTACTTACGCTTCAAGCGTAGGTCCCAAGCATACCAACAAACATAGGTCCAAGCGTAGAAATGTGATTTCCAACCACTTTTTGAAACGAAAAGCATAGGCAAAAGCGTAGGTATTTTATAGAAAACCACTTTTCTCCATGAATGCAGCAAAACGACCGTCTTGAACCCACGATACTATTTGCTGAAGATGACGGCTTCTGGAAATTCCAGTTTTGCCCTCCAAGTGCCATTTTTGTCTCGGACTGCCTCTTTGACTTTCCTCTTGGATAGAAAGAACACACTAAGCTAATTCACCTAAGTTAGCTCCATTTCTTCATTAAGCTCCTGAAACATGCTTTAACACGCAAATAACATAAAAATACCAAATAATAAAATGAAATAATGTAACAATAACTCGGTTGAAATTTTCACGGATCAACTATCGCAACTATTCAATAGAAGGCCATTATAAATATTTGGCCGACTAAGGAAAATGTATGACAAAAAAATTGACTTCAACTCCCAAGTCAGTTACTCTAACTTTGGGATTGCCATACACTAACTTGAACGTCAGAGGGTCTTTGGCCGGCATCACACCGGTGCTACCAAGATACTTTATTTAATTTTACAGGGTATGGCGTCATTTCAAATCGTGCAAAAATACCCCTCATCAATTGGAATCATTTTGTGGGAACCGTCTGGTTGCCTAAGAAATCATGGTGGTGTTGCGATCTAGGTTGGCTGCCAGTGGGGAACCATCAGGGCAGGACTCTGTACAAAAAGAAGTGTCTGGCGAACACCCGAGTAGCCCAAATGATCATGAGCACGTTGCAGCGTTGGAACGACATGTCTTTGCCTTGCATCAAGGTATGGACTAGTTGATCCAACAAAATATGACAATTCTCCAGCGGTTGGCTCCCCCTGCCTGCCCACCTCCTCACAATGTTGTGTCAGAAAGACAGCCAAATCCCCCTAACCCAGATGATGGGGTAAAAAATGTAGAAGGGAGAGAAGGTGATCTCCCATGGAATGATTTAGAAGCATAGTAGAGTCGGATTGGAGACCGAAGCAAAGATTTGCCCCCTTAGCCTCCACAAAATTCCCTGCTTCAAGAAAACATGATGGTTTGTGTAATACCCCGTATTTAAATAATTATGTTATTTCTTTATTTATTTTGGATGGCATTGTGGGTATTTTAAATTATTGAGTAAGGGTACTCTAGTCATTTTATGACTACTATGTAAGTTGGTTATTATGGGATCTGATAAGGGCATATTAGTCTTTAAGACGAGTGACATGATGGTTATTGTGGCAGATCTAGAGGCATTATGGTCATTCGCCATAACCTAGCTTCCCCTATATAACCATAAGGATATTCAGCCTATTATCTCAAGACTAAGAAGAATTCAGACTTCTCTCTTCTTAGTCACTCACCTATATACGTATACATATATATATAGATAGAGAGAGAGAGATCTAGAGAGATAGCAAGCACATGGTTCAGATCTGGATCCGTGGTGTAGTAAGCTCTCCAAATCAGGCAAGACATATGTTCTACTCTTCCTCTTTGTACTAGAATTCGTAACCTTTGTTTGGTACTCCTATAAACAGTTATACATTAATTTCGTATATGTATACTTATGAGTATTAGCATGTTCAAATATGTATTGATATGTAGTTATATGAACATGTATGCGTAGATCTGTAACTATATGTATATATGTAGTTATATGAACATGTATGTGTAGATCCATAGCTATATGTGTAGATATGTAGTTATATGAACATGTATGTGTAGATCCGTAGCTATATGTGTAGATATGTAGTTATATGAAAATGTATGTATAACTGGTAGGGGATGCTTTGCAATGGTAGGAGTCAGTCACTACTACTACAGAGAGAGCCACAATGACGTATGATCAGTTTCAAGTCCAATATGATGAGAAGTACTTCCCGTTTGCGTCAGGGCAACCAAGAGGAGGGAATTTCTTGGTTTACAACAGGGGGAGAAAACTGTTGCTGAGTATAAGCAGGAATTTACAAATTTGTCATTAT
The DNA here is from genome assembly GCA_963922005.1 of Cornus suecica. Taxonomy (NCBI): domain Eukaryota; kingdom Viridiplantae; phylum Streptophyta; class Magnoliopsida; order Cornales; family Cornaceae; genus Cornus; species Cornus suecica. Next base: position 44,668,923 of record OY998240.1, read on the forward strand.
TTGCACCGGAGGAGGTTAATACAGAAGAGAAAAAAAAAGGCATGCTTTTGTGAATGGGCTGGCATGGAATATTTGGCAACTGATAGTGGGTAATCCAGCTTACACCACTTATACTCAGGTGATGGATGCAGCTTTGCAGCATTGCCAGATTCGAAGGGACTATAGAAAACAAAAATGAGAGAAACGAAATAACAAGGAATCCACTAGCCAGACCGTGGAAAAAGAAAATGGTCATAATGGTAAACACAGTGATAGAAGCAGATTCCAGGGACACCAGCCTTAGAAGAAACATAGGGGTAATGCTGAGACCACCAAGGAGATGTCTATTCATCAGGGACAATTGGGGGGAACACCTCAGAATGCACAGGGACAACAGGAGGCACAGCAGAAACCTATGGGTCCTTTTAGGGGGCATTGTTATGCGTGTGGGGAGTATGGGAACTCTGCCAAGAGGTGTCCCAAGGATTCTCTAGGGCAGTAGGGACAGACCAGTCAGCAGGGATAGAGGCAACCACCACCATTTCCGACACCACTATCTAGCACTACCAGCACCTCCACTGCCTCAGGGGCAGTCTCAGCCACAACTTCATTATGGCAGGGTCTACAACGTCATGCCGCAGGACATTCAGGCACCACGTGCTATCGAGGGTATGTTTCCTATTTATGGTAGACTTGGTCGAGTACTTTTTGATACTGGTGCATCACATTATTTTATATCGCGCTCTTTTATTGCTCTCTCTGGTATACTGACCCAGCCTAGTAGTCAACCTCTCAGCGTTTCGACACCACTAGGTGTTGATGCGGTTGTACGAGAGAGATGTGCACAAGTACCTGTTGAGATTGGCAGGCTTACATTTTCTGCTGATTTATTAGTTCTTGACATGCATGGTTATGATGTGATACTTGGGATGGATTGGTTCTCTCACTACCATGCACAATTAGACTATTGTGGTAAGACGATAGTCTTTGCGATACCAGGACAGGAGATGTATTTGATTGTTGCACCTCGATATCATGGAGGGTCTAGTACACAGTTGTTCTATATCGATACAGAGACTCAGGACCACACGACTATATCTATTGATAGTATTCCTATAGTACGTGATTTCCAGGATGTATTTCAGGAGATTCCAGGGCTACCTCCAAGTCGTGAGATCGACTTTGTTATTGACTTAGCTCCAGACTATTGTGGAAATGCATGAGCTAAAGGATCAAATTTAACAGCTTCTTAGTCAAGGTTTCATTCGCAAGAGTACTTCACCCTGGGGAGCACCGGTATTGTTCATGAAGAAGAAGGATGGTTCTCTTCGTCTTTGTATTGACTACAGGGAGCTGAATAAAGTCACAATTCGTAACAAGTATCCACTGCCTAGGATTGATGATTTATTTGATCAGTTGAGGGGAGCCACCTACTTCTCCAAAATAGACTTGAAGTCGGGGTATCACCAGCTTCATGTCAGGGAGCAGGATGTACCCAAGACAACATTCCTCACTCGATATGGGTCATATGAATTTCGGGTCATGCCTTTTGGACTCACCAACGCTCCAGCTGTTTTCATGGATCTAATGAATAGAGTATTTCAACCATTTTTAGATCAGTTTGTCATCGTGTTCATAGATGACATCTTGGTCTATTCTAAATCAGAGGAGGATCATGCCATACATTTACTGATAGTGTTGCAGACACTAAGAGATCATCAACTTTATGCCATGTTTGAAAAGTGTGCTTTCTGGCAGAAAGAAGTAAAGTTTTTGGGGCATGTAGTGTTAGAAAATGGGCTAGCGGTGGATCTAGCGAAAGTCTCAGTGGTCCTGGAATGGGGACAACCTACCTCACCTACAGAGATTCGTAGCTTTCTGGGTTTGGCTGGATATTATCCCAGGCTTATTCAAGGCTTTTCGAAGATCGTCGGTCCTCTTACCCACTTAACTAAGAAAGGAGTGTCGTTTATTTGGGATGATCACTGCCAGACAACCTTTGATGAATTGAAGACAACATTGACATCCGCACCTGTTCTAGCTACACCACAGAGTGAAATTGAGTATCTTGTCTTTACAGATGCCTCATTGCAAGGTTTGGTTTATGTATTGATGCAGGAGGAGAGGCCAGTATCCTATGCTTCGTGTAAGCTCAAGCCGCATGAGCTCAACTACCCAACACATGATTTGGAGCTAGCAGCAGTTGTTTTTGTACTAAGAATTTGGCGGCACTATCTGTTAGGTGAGACTTTCAGACTGTTCAGTGATCATAAAAGTCTGCAGTATTTATTCACGCAGAGGGAACTAAATATGAGGCAGCGCAGATGGCTAGAATTTGTAAAATATTATCACTTCTCCATTCAGTACCATCCAGGAAAGGCTAATCTAGTGGCAGACGCTCTCAGTCGTCGTCCCTATACTAGTCTTTCAGCATTGTTCGAGACGGAGTGGAATGCACTGAGAACAGTGGATGATTTAGCTGACGCTTTTACGGCGTGTGTTGTGGTGACGCCTGCTATTATTCGGAGGGTAGTCAAGGCCCAACAAGTGGATCAATAGTGCATTGCTAAAGTTATGGAATCGACATCTGGGGAGATTCCTTTCTACTCAGTTGACTCAGATGGAGGCTTAAGGTACAAGGGACGATTTGTTGTTCCTCCTACAGAGGACTTAATAAAAGATGTGATGCGAGAGGCTCATAACTCTCCTTTTTCAGTGCATCCTGGAGGAGATAAGATGTACCAGGATATGAAGCGCCAATTTTGGTGGGCTGGTATGAAAAGAGATGTTTCTATTTTTGTCTCCACATGCAGTACTTGCCAGATGGTGAAGATTGATCACCAGAAGCCGTCAGGGTCATCACAGCCACTTCCAGTGCCTGAGTGGAAATGGGAGAGAACTTCCATGGATTTCATTCAGGGATTGCCTACTTCTCCTCAGAACCATAACTCCATATGGGTGATTGTTGATAGACTTACTAAGTCTGCTCATTTTCTACCTGTTCATTCCGATTTTACATCAGACCAGTTAGCAAAGCTTTACATTACGGAGATAGTGAAGCTTTATGGGATTCCTTTATCTATTGTGTCGGATAGAGATCCGAACTTTGTATCTGGGTTTTGGGCGAGTTTTCAGCAGGCCTTGGGAACAGAGTTACATCTGAGTACAGCTTACCACCCGCAGACAGATGGTCAGACTGAGAGGGTTAACCAGATTTTGGAAGATATGCTTCGAGCTTGTGTCCTTGATTTCAAGGGCAACTGGGAGTTCTACTTGCCGCTGTTAGAGTTTTCCTACAACAATAGTTACCAGAAAACCATCGGTATGGCACCTTTTGAGGCCTTGTATGGTCGATCATGTAGATCTCTAGTATGTTGGATAGGAGTTGGAGAAATCAAATTCCTGGGTTCTGAGTTCATCAAGGATATTTCAGAGAAGATTACTCTTATTCGAGACCGTATGAAGACTGCTCAGAGTAGACAGAAGAGTTATGTTGATCATCGGACCCGAGCCTTAGAGTTCAGAGTGGGAGATCAGGTTCTACTAAAGGTGTCCCCCATGAAGGGAGTGATGAGATTTGGGAAGAAAGGGAAACTATCACCTCACTTTGTAGGTCCTTTCATGATTACCGACAGGATTGGATCAGTGGCTTATCGCTTAGCTTTACCTGATCATATGCACAGGGTGCATAACGTTTTTCATGTTTCTATGTTACGGCGATTTCTCCGTGATGATGATGTCTATCAGCATATAGATGTGGGAGAAATTGAGTTGCAACTGGATGCGACATATGTGGAGCAGCCTTATCGCATTCTAGATCATAGGGATCAGGTACTCCGCTTGAAGGTCATTCCCCTTGTACGTATTCAGTGGAGTCATCACAACGAGGCAGAGTCCAGTTGGGAAAGGGAGGATGAGGTTCGTGCTAAGTATCCGGAGTTATTCATTTCAGGTATGTGCTGAATTCCGGGGACGAAATTCCATTATTTGGGGGGAATAATGTAATACCCCGTATTTAAATAATTATGTTATTTCTTTATTTATTTTGGATGGCATGGTGGGTATTTTAAATTATTGAGTAAGGGTACTCTAGTCATTTTATAACTACTAGGTAAGTTGGTTATTATGGGATCTGATAAGGGCATATTAGTCTTTAAGACGAGAGGCAGGATGGTTATTGTGGCAGATCTAGGGGCATTATGGTCATTCGCCATAACCTAGCTTCCCCTATATAACCATAAGGATATTCAGCCTATTATCTCAAGACTAAGAAGAATTCAGACTTCTCCCTTCTTAGTCACTCACCTATATACATATACATATATATATAGATAGAGAGAGGGATATCTAGAGAGATAGCAAGTACTTGGTTCATATCTGGATCCGTGGTGTAGTAAGCTCTCCAAATAAGGCAAGACATATGTTCTACTCTTCCTATTTGTACTAGAATTTGTAACCTATGTTTGGTACTCCTATAAACTGTTATACATTAATTTCGTATATGTATACTTATGAGTATTAGCATGTTCAAATATATATTGATATGTAGTTATATGAACATGTATGTGTAGATCCGTAACTATATATGTATATATGTAGTTATATGAACATGTATGTGTAGATCCGTAGCTATATGTGTAGATATGTAGTTATATGAACATGTATGTGTAGATCCATAACTATATATTTATACATGTAGTTATATGAACATGTATGCGTAGATCTGTAACTATATGTATATATGTAGTTACATGAACATGTATGTGTAGATCCATAGCTATATGAACATGTATGTGTAGATCCGTAGCTATATGTGTAGATATGTAGTTATATGAAAATGTATGTATAGATCCGTAGCTATATGGTTATATGTATAGATCAATAGCCATATGAGCATATATGTATAGATCCGTAATTATGTTAAAAACATATGTATAGATCTGTTATAATATGTTGGTATTTACGTATATATATTATGTTATACATATATGTATAGATCCAAAAATATATGTATAAATCATGTGTATATGGATAGAATTGTGATATTTATAACCACTCATGTATAGATCGGTTATTGTGGGTTTTGATTCATGATTACATATGATAGTATATATTTTGTATATATGTATATATATTTATTTGTAGTCATATGTACAGATCTGTTTTACCATGTTCATGTCCATGAATATATACGCAATTTATTATATTCTGTATAGACTTGTATGAATTTATATGTTATTATGATTCACCACGAATTATAATAAAATATGTATATTCGACCATATAAATGAATAGTTTTGACCGTATAAAATACCGTATTACCTGGCGCTGGGGCGCTACCCCAGACCCCGCCAGGGGGGCGCTCAGGTAATGGTCGCGCCGCCCCTCCTTGACCTCCCAGGCTCGACCTTATAAATTGTTATACGTTCCCGATTAAAGAATACAAGTGAATTAATAAAAATCGTAAAATCATAAGATTTAATTAAAAGGAATATGATCGGGAGATTTAAAAATGAACCACAAGTGGGCTGACTAATAAATGTAGTCTCACTAGTACCGCGGGACTTGGATGAGTTGTCACGACATGGCTGAGTTGTCGGGTACGTGGTTATGGTTGGAAATGGAGATAATGGAAATTTGACTTATGGAAGAAATCTATGGTATTTGTTTTATATCTTCAAAGTGGTATCCTAGTAAATGTAAATAGAAGTTATGAAATTAATTATATTTTCATGGTCGTATTCTAGGGAATATAAAGTATAGTACGGTATATTAATATTTATTAATATTTTTGGGATAGGTGTCACTTGGAAAGGGGATGGTTTTTAGTACTCTGTTTGGGATCATCTAGAGATGTACTTGCTCATGGGTTTGACCCACCTTTGTTGATATTTCAGGTCCTCAGCAATTGCATCCACAGGGTTGAGGATTTGTCTCTCCTGTATTCTCTGTCCAGTAGTTTCCTTCGACTACAGGGTAGGAATTCAGTCTTGTTGTGGGTAATATAAGTTTGTGTGGTCTAGGGGTCCATGTTATGGGATTCCCAAGTTGTATAAATTTGAGAACTTAAGTTATTTCAAAGATGTATTGGGTGTGTGATCTTTCCTGTATAAGTGGTATCATCAACTCTTATTATTTTATCTCTATTTTATGTCTTATCATCTGTGCTTATTTTTGTCAATTGAAGATACTCCTAACTTTTGTGTATGGGCCTGGCCAACCTATGCATGAAAATTTTGGGTGTTATAATTTGTATTGATGAGAAGATTGAGGTACTCACTCATGTTGACCAACAGATCTAGGATCTCAAGGCAAAGATTGATGATGTGATGCATGTAATGAAAGAAAAAGGTTCTGCTACCATTGAAGATTTGATCCATAGGACCTACTTGCAATTTGGACATGCTATCATAAAGTGCCCTCTACCAGATAAGTTCAAGAGAAATAATGAAGTCTTGCAATGAAAAACTTGTGATGTGTAGAGATCCTCCACTCACACCTCTCACAATCCAAAGGCTAAGATTAAAGATAGCAAATGAAGGCCTAATCCAAAGGCCAGAAAGTAGTCTTGCAATGAAAGACTAGATACACCACACACAAAACCCATTAATTTTCCAAACAAGGCCTTAACATCCAAGGGTTGAGATTAAAGATGGGAGATGAGATCTAATGGCTAGGAGTGAGAGACACCACATAAAATTGGGAAATGACCAATTCCTTCTCAACTTAGGGTTAATTACAAGAGTGTCATCATGCCTCCTAATTACCCTTCCACCCCTTCTCATCATCTCTATTTACCACTATGCCACTCATACCCCAACACTTAACCAAATTTCTAGGATTTTTCACTATCTCTACACTTAGTGAAAATACTATAATGCCCCTAGGGAATTATTTTCCCGAAATCATTTTTAACTATTTTCATTAATTACAAAATTAAAATACAACAAGTAATGCACGTATTTAAACCTATCAAGAAACATCCGTTAAATATGCTAAGCAGAACAAGCATAAAATCAAATAAGTGCTACACCGGAACGTCAAAAATAAAATAAAGTGACACATTCAGGAACACAATACGATAGCCGAATCTCCAATGAGAAAACATTGAAATGAATCCACATAATTGCCAACGAACAATAAATCATGAAACCGGAAACGAAAGTTCATGAAGTCGTCCCGCTAAATCCGAAACTTAAACGCGAAAAATTTACATGTACCGAGATTACACAAGACGTCATGAATAAGTGACGTCACAACATGTTAACACTTGGAAAAGAATTCCAGAAAGGAGAAAAGAAATGTGGGGTGTTACAATGCAGTCCTAAGATGGCCAACAAAGATGAAATAAGACTTAACGAGCAGACCTCGTTACAAGTATTGCAGATTTCATCAGGATCATGGACATACCATGGGTAACTGTATTGACCTCAAGGACTAGATTGAGGGTTTGATTCGAAGATGCCACTTAAAAAAAATTATGGCAAGGAATAACAGGAACGACATTAATTCTCCTAGACGAGGTCAAGACAATCACCCCATAGACCAACAACCAATGGGGGAGATTAGAGCTATAGTGGGGGGTACTTGTAAGCTAGGGGCAAAATGAGAAAAGCCTTATCTAATAATATACTGGGGGCACATTGGTGGAAGGCAACTTGATAATTCGTGGAAGACAGGGAATTTGCGCAAGTATCTACAATAAATATTCGTGATGTAATAAGCATCATCTTTTTTAGAAGATTCGAATAAAATGAGCCAAGTAGTGATGCTCATTTATACTTTAATTCTACAAGTCAATTTAGCTTTCTCGTTAATACAAAAGAAGTTTATTCAACTCAGTCTAATTCTATATGTTCGATTATGCTACTACTTTCTTACCTAAAAGGTTAACGACTTTCTTTATTAAAAGAAATAAATATTACCTCTTAACAAAAAGGGCGAGCTGAGTGAAGCTCGTAAAATTTAAGTCCCCTACTAAGAGGACGTGCTGAGTAAAATATATATTTAATAATAAAAAATATCGCTACTATTACGAAAGAGATCAAGCAACGGAATTTGACGATATAAAGTAAAATCATCCCATGGGATATCATCTATTATAAATAATTAAACTCATTTATACTACAATTATTTCCGTACATGCTTTATAAATAATTTAATTCTCTAACAATATGAATTGATAGATGTTGTAAACTATGAAAGGTCAATCACTACTAATGGAGGACTTTTATTATTTTGTACAGGTTGGTAGCAATGCTGACTGATCCAATATTTATCCCTGCAAAGTATGAGGCATACCGTTAAACCAAAATGATGAATAATTTTTTATGAGGTATTACCTTATTCCACTTTCTCTCTAGGGTTATATAAAATATTATTTGTATATTTTTTATATATGAGATGAAAATCCAACTGTGAGGATTATCTACTATGTTTTTTTTTGTTAAAAACAAATGTACATGTTTGTTTGCCTTTGGAAATTTCTCAAGGCCGGTAAAGAGAGTCCAACTTGGACTGCCAAAGGAAATAGGTGTGGGTTTTACAAAGCAAAAAAAAAATGTAAATCTCTGCTTGCCTTGGGAAATTCACAAGGGAGCAAAGAGAGTTCACCACAATAAAGAGTCCAAACTTTGTTTGCTTTTGGGAAATTCCCAAGGGAGCAAAGAGAGTCCATAACAATAAAGAGTCCAAACTCTATTTGTCTTGGGGAATTCCTAAGAGTCCAATCGCTATTTACCTTAAGCAATTTCCAAGGGTGCAAAGACATCCATGGTAGCAAAGGTAGACTAATAGGAATTCCAAAAGCAAAAAAAGGGTGTGAGTTAAAAAAAAAAATTGGCAGACCCATTGCCTAGGGAGATTTCCCGAGGCGGCCATCACGTTTTATGACAGGAGTTCACTCCACCAATGGACTCCCAAACAACTTATAATTCTTTTTTTTTAAAAAAAAAGGGGGTTGGTTGTGTTGAATTAGTTGTGTTTAATGACTTGGGTGTTAATTAGGACTCCAATTGACAAAGTTTGAATTAATAAGAAAGTACATACGTGTACATATATATATATAGCAAATTTAATATATGTGTCACTGTAATGAGGAATCCTAATTGATTGGGGTTACCAACACTAGAAACAACAAAATAAAAAAACACTCTTCCTAAGGGTAATGATGAAAATGGATATTGATAATTCTATCCAATTTATATATATATATATATATATATATATCCACATTACATAGATAAATACTATGTATACTAAAGGATACGTACACACACATATAATATATATATATACATATATTTATGTATTGTATATTATGTGGGTAAAAGGAAGTGCAATAGAAATAAAGTATTTTATATTTTCATATTTGTTCAAAATAAGAAAATAGGAGGCAATTGGTAGGGAATAATTGATTAGGGTTTGACCACCCATGTTGACCAATGGAGTCTTATGTGGTTGACCTAGCATAAGGTTGTTGGAGTTTGAATTTTCTGTTGAGATTTTCCAAGAGCAACTTGGTTAAGATTTTCACGGATCAACTATCGCAACTATTCAACAGAAGGCCATTATAAATATTTGGCCAGCCAAGGAAAATATATGACAAAAAAATTGACTTCAATTCCTAAGTCACTTACTCTAAGTTTGGGATTGTCATACACTAACTTGAACGTCGAAGGGTCTATGGCCGACACCACACCGGTGTTACCAAGACACTTTATTTTATTTTCCAGGGTATTACATTATTCCAGATTGTGCAAAAATACCCATCATCAACACTTGAACTCCAAGACTTATCCGAACAATGTATTTGGAATTGCATTGGTGGAATTGCAACTCCAATGCAATTCCAAAATGGCAGAACCGAATGGACCCTTAGTTGGATCTTGGTGGATTTAGACTTCTTTTTAGTTATATATGGCTTTACTTTTAGGCATTAATAATTTTTCTCCAATGATTTAATATTGATGAGAAATTAATTAGAAATTCATATATATTTTATTTAAAATGTATTTTTTGAAACTTTTCTTTCCTTGAATGTTGGAAAAAGAAATTATGTAGATATAGAAAGTATGTAGAAATTTAAAGTATATTATAATATTTTGTGTAAATGTGGTTTTTTAGGTATTGAGTTGGATAGAAGAAAAAATGTAACTAATAAGTCACAAGTATTTCCTAAATGTTATGAAATGATAAATATGGGGACCATCTTCTAATAACTCTATTCCTCTTTTGTCTCCCACTTCTTTTGTCTACAAACCCGTATGCCTATAAATAGGCCGATTGCATTTGTAGTTGGGGTGTACAAAATTCTATAATAAGATCTCTCTTATCTCTCTCTATCTATACATTCTCTTTCTCTATATATATATACATATATACAATTGTATGATTTTATACAGTTTATACTACGTTATCAGTACGACCATCTACCAATCTAAGTTGGTTCAGCTTGAGAAATAAAGTTGTGGTTTTCCTTCTTAACAAGAGTAAGAAAAGATAAGAAAATATTGTTATGAATATATTATATTAACTGTTTTTTTATTCAGATTTTCTAATTTTAAAATCTAAAGGAAAAAAAATTATGTTATTTAAATTACCAAGAGAGAACAAATGTTTTCATCAAAATTTGTACCCAACTTATTGATAATTTACATAAAATAAATTTTGATTCATGAATTTCACTATTGGACCCATATATATTTTTCGAAATGAAAAATTAATCTTTTGGGACATAAAATGACCGAGAACATTGAACTCCAAGGACATATGACTCTTTATATACTTTATAACCCGAGGACACAAAATGACCAAGGACTTTAACCTCCGAGAACATAGAAGGACAATGATATCTCTATATTATAATATTTTATATTTCAGTCACTAATATTTAATTTATGTCACTGACATTTAATTTCCGTCACTAACATTTATTTTTTGTTACTTACATTTAATTTCTGTCACTAACGTTTATTTTTCAGTTACTGACAATACTAACATTTACTTTATGTTACATTGGTAGGTAACTCTACCAATTTAATTTATGTTATATTGGTGGATACAATTACCAATTTAATGTCTTTTACGTGGTGGTTAAAACTACCAATTGCGTTTATATTACTAATATTTATGTTTTAAGCAATATATAAGGAATATGTATGGGGAAATAATTCCCATCGTCTTTCAGATGCTTTGATTATTCTTAATCTTATTATTTGAAAATTATTATTGTTACACAGAATGATTAAATTGTTGTTAGCATTATTTTCAATTGATTATTTATGATGTTGCTTAGAATTATATTAGCACTTGTGAGTTATTTATTGTCATTGTCAATTATGTTTTAAAAGGAAAATAAATAAAGCATGTTTAGAAAAAATGTTATCATCAAAATTCAAACTGTAGCCCATGGAGTATCCGACCATATCCCTATGGCAAATCTAAATTCCCTTACCACTAAGCTACTTAGTCTGTTAACATCACATATCTCATTATAAACATAATATATATTTTTGGTTATAAGTATAATTATAGAAAAATATTTTGCTATATATTATTTACATAACTCTAAAACAAAATGGCCAACCTAGCAAAGCTAGAATTATATGCTCTAGATATTTTGGGGAACAATTATTTATCCTGGGTCCTGGATGTTGAAATGCATTTGGATGCAAAAATACTTGGAGATACTATAAAAGAAGGCAATGATGCTTCTCTCCATGATAGGGCGAAGGCCTTCATATTTATTTGGCATCATATTGATGAGTAGCTGAAATTGGAATAGCTCACGGTGAAAGACCCATTTGTTTTGTGGCATGAATTAAAAGAAAGATATGACCATCATAAGAACGTAATTGGTCCCAAAGCTCATTATGATTGGTTATGCCTGCGATTGCAGGATTACAAAACTGTTGGCGAATATAATTCAGCCATGTTTAAAATTACATCTCTATTAAAGCTAAGTGGTCATACTATTATTAAGCATGAAATGCTCGAGAAAACTTTTACTACATTCCATGCTTCGAATATGTTGTTATAGCAGTAATATCGGATGTGTGGGTATTAGAAATATTCAGAGATGATATCTTGTCTGCTTGTTGTAGAACAAAATAATGAGCTTTTTTTTAAAGAATCACCAGTCCCGTTCGACTAGATCAACACCAATTCCTGAAACAAATGATGCATTGTATAGAAGTCGTAAACGGAGACATGGTAATGGATATACCACTGGTAAGAAAAACCATACTCATCGTGAATGTCAGAATTCCACTTATATCCATGATAAGAATTCCACATCTTACCACAAGAAGTGGAACAACAATGACAAGAAACAAATAAAGAAGTATGCTCAGCCTCGTATAGCTCATAATATTACTTGTCATAGGTGTGGGATGAGGGGACACTGAAAAAATAAATGTCGTACCCCGAAACATCTAGCTAATCTTTAGTCAATCATTTGGATGCCTCTGATTTCTTCCTAGACTCATATAATGAGTACATTGTTGGTGATAAAAATGTCTAAATTTTACCACCATCGATAATGTTATGTCATTGCCAGCATATATGTATTTTCCTTGATATTGTGTTATTTCCAGCATATAAATATTTTGCCCTTGTATTTTATTTCAATAAAATATGTTTTTAATGTGCGATTTTTGTATTATATGAATTGGCATGAACCTGACTAATGCATTGTCTGATCCCAAGTTAAATGGTGAAGATATTTTTCTTGCATATAATGGTATGACACATACCATTCTTCGAGATAATAAATTTTTCTCAACCTTTCATTAGGTTAAGCCAGTGTCAGTACAATATCAGGCCCAACATATTTAATTGAAGGCTTCGAAAAAGCCGACATCATTTTACCACAAGGAAGAAAAATATATTTTGAGGATGCCTTATATTCTGCTAGGTCTCAAAGAAATTTATTGAGTTTTAAAGACATACGTCGTAATGGCTATCATATTGAGACTATAAATGAAGGTAATATAGAATATCTTTATATAACTTCTATTAGTTCAGGCAAGAAGAACATTGATGTCCACTCAGGGTGGTTGAAAATATGTATTAAAAATACACCTTTGAGACGGCCTAGATTTTACCGAACGCAAGCGCACGAGTCAATTATAGTATAGAAATGGCTTGTAAAAGGGAATGTCGATCCTACAAAGACTTGGTTATTCACTTCAGCAGTTCAAAAATATTGAATTATGATTGAAAAAGTGTTTGATTTGATTTGGAGAATTATGACTAAATTAACTAAGAATAGAAAGTAAATTGAGAGTTTGATCAAGAGAGAGAAAATAAGGGTTTTCATCGCACCATCACTAACCATATAACATAATTTCCAATTTGCACAATTAGCAAAATTGTGATTTATTCCCGTGAATCAGAACATACAACAAATAGTCGAATCGCTCCCAAAAAGGATACCGTCAACCGGGTTCGCTACAACCCGTCTTCGGACAGACTGTATCTAGTGCATGCTATTCACTTTACTCCTAATGCATGAAATTAAACTAGAGCATGTAACATCCGGTATTTTTACGTGTTAATTAAAAAAAATATTTAAACAATTAAGTGCTTATGTGATTATGTGCTTAATGTATTTATTTATTTTAGCATGCCTTACATGTTGTATTTATTCAAAATGATTTCGGGAGAGAAATGGTCGAGGGGTAAATCAGTAATTTCATATTTTGAGCACTTAGTGGAAAGTGTAGATATTTTGGGTAAGAATTAGGGCATGAGTGGCATGTTGGTAATTAGAGGGGATGCCAAGGGGTAGAAGGGTAATTGAGAGGCTTGATGGCACTCTTGTAATTAACCCTAACTTTGGAAGAATTTGGTCATTTTCACTTTTCATGTGGTGTCTCATTCCTAACCCTTGATCTCATTCTCCCATCTTTGTTTTAGACCCTTGGATCATAAGACCTTGTTTGGTTGGAACTTAAATGGAATAATCCATTATTGTTGGTCTTCCACTTGGCAAGACTTTTTATTAACCATTGGATGGTTTATTGATTCCCATCTTTATTCTAAGCCCATGGAAGATAGCAAATTAATAGGTTTTGTGAGTGGTGTAATAAGTCTTCTACTTGGCAAGACTTGTTCCTAGCCCTTGGATTCATTTCCTTTTTCCCCATCTTTATTTTGGACCCTTGGATGGTGAGAAAGGTGAGTGCGAAATCTCTACACTTGCGTGTTTCTCTCATTTGCAAGACATTCCTCTCATTCACCAAAAATCTCTATCTTCTCTCTTACATTTGTCTCTAGCTCTCCCTCACTTCACTCATTTTTCTTCAAGTTGTGAAATTCTCTCTTCCTTTTGATGAGAATTTGAAGGAGGTTTGTGCATGAAAGTTGATGTTGATACTCTAAGCTTCCTTTTGAGCCAAAGCTTGGTGAGTGATTTTTCCTCCTTTGGAAGTTCTAGTTTCAAACCCTAACTTCTATTCTTGAGTTCTTGTCTTCAATTTTTTATTATGGGGTTGTCTTGTCTATAGCTTTTGCTTAAGACTCTATTGAAGCTTAGCTACCGGGAGTATTTATTGTTGGCTTTGGAGAAAGTTGGGTTGATTCGGCTCACTCTTGGAAGCCTTTACTCATTCTTGGTGTTCTTGTTTGGAATTGAGGTAGGGGAAAATGATTTATGTTCGTCTTTGTATGAGGGTGTCTGTGTCTATGTATATATATGTCCTATATATATGTGAGTTAGTCTTGATAGCATAGGCTATGATTTACACGTTTGAGAATATGATTTTGTGATATAAATCCATGTTGTTGTTTATTGCTTAACAAATGTTAAATTGTAAGCCTTGTGATAAATTGAATCCAATATAATGTTATTTGATATAAGCATGTATTGTTATGGCATGTGGTTATGATTAAGAACCTTCATGTATTTTGGGGTACACCATGTAGTGTCAAAAGCATAGGTGTAGGTTTATACGGGTTATGTATTCGTATATGTACGTAGTCTTGTGTCGAATCGTCGTAACAACTGGCCAGGGGGTGTCCCAACCTACGGAAGTAATGAGCCGAGAATGGGGAATAGGGTGAGTCGTCTCATTCTCGAAGTCGCGGGTTGTCTCGTGCATTTGTTATACGAATCTTTAGGCATGGGTCGTCTCGTGCAAACCGCCTTCCTTGTTGAAGTAAGAACTTTCAAAATCACTTGGGAAGGATCGGTGCGGTACTCTTTCTCGTTATAAATTAGTATTGTATGTATTCGTTAACCCATATTGGGCAAGCGTGTAATATGGGGTGTGTTGAGTCATATTGCACTTGAACTATCATATATATGTGATTATGATATTAATATGGAAGCATGCTATAATTGTGGAAAATTGTGTTGTGAGCATGTTGGAGAAAACTTATTTGTTGGGTTCGATGGGGTTCCAGATTGGCATGAACCTTGGTTGGGTTGAACCACTTGAACTACGGAGATGGAGGCAATGATGCTTCCTCTACTGGGCTAGTGAGCTCACCCCATGCCTTATATATTTTTTTCAGGTGAAGATCCCGTTGGGAGAGTTCTGTAGTCTCTCCGTGCACGTGTGGCTGTATGTCCGCCCTTTTGTGCATGGGAGGCGGACTATACTTATATTTTGTTGGGCATTAGGTCGATAAACATGTATCAATATATTCCTTTTGCCCATGTAAATCAAACTTGTAAAACTATTTTATTTTGATCCGGCTAGCATGTTAGTCGAGGTGTTATTGCCTATGTACATCCC
This sequence comes from Cornus suecica, assembly GCA_963922005.1. Lineage (NCBI taxonomy): Eukaryota > Viridiplantae > Streptophyta > Magnoliopsida > Cornales > Cornaceae > Cornus > Cornus suecica. Next base: position 44,684,645 of record OY998240.1, read on the forward strand.
TTGGAGCGCTATGTGCGGGGATTCTATTCTTTTGGTGAACTTCGGTGCCGGATTTGTGCAAATGTGTATTTTGAACAAATTATAACTTGTTTCGCCTTAGAGCGCTTGAATGTCATTATTGAATCCTTTCATTTGTATTTGTGAATGGGAAATGGATTATTTTCCATGAAATGTGAGTATTAGGTGTTTGGCCGAAAACGACATTTTTCTAGGTTTTCAAACTAACCCTTTTCGTTTTGAATGGAAAAACCCGTTTTCGCCTACCCCCGTGGCCCCGATAAATTTTCTTGTTTTAGAAATGATTTTAAACTCATTTTAGTAAGATTTTGATCTTTACAAACCGATTGTCGTTAAAACGGAGACCGGGGGCAAGACGCTTATTTTTACGGATTTTTAAGAAGCATCTTTGATGAAAATAACCATTTTTCTTCTCATTCCCGAGTTAGGGTATTTTTCCTCATTTATAAGTCTCAAGGACCAGTTGAGATCTTTCTTGCAAGTTTCTAAGGGTTTGGGGCTGTATGGGAGTCAATTTTGAGGTTTTCTAGTCGAGGCAGTCGACTGGCGCTTTTGGGCAGTCCACTGGGTGAAATGGAGTAAATTGTTTTTCAAAACTTTGAGGTCTCTGTCTCATCCATTCAACTGGGTCATTAGCCAGTCGACTAGGTCACTTAGCCAATCGGCTGGGTCACTAGCCAGTCGGCTGGGTGGTTCAGCCCTATTCTGACCCTGTTCTACTATTTTGCTCATATCTCGAGCTACGGGTGTTGGATGGAGGTGTTCTTTAGCTTTTTAGAAATATCACTTAAATATATTGATGTTAAGATTTTGAATCACCTCATTTGAGTCATTGTTTAGGGCACAATGGTTGTTTGAAGGTGACGGTACGTTTTGAGCCTCGGCACCTCACGACAGTCGTTTTCTCAAAATGTATTAGTTTCCACCTCGTACCTTCAAATTCGGTTCCATTTGTTCATATTACTTCTCTTAGGTCCAAAACTTGTAATTATACCTTGAAATCACTACTTTATCCATGTGATGGCCATTTTTACCCTTTCGTGGGTGTTTGATGATTGAAGGTCATTTGTTCTCATTTCTTTTTTTTACTTCCGCATTCACTCCCTTAACTCTTAGGCTCGGGTTTCGAAATCCTAGGAAATTTGGGGCGTGACAACTTGGTATCAGACCGTGTTCTTTCTCTATTACATTTTGACTTGTCACCTAGTAGTGTCGGTTGTATTATCGGGCCACATGTGCATATGCCAGCATGATGGTATTATGTTGTTGGGGTACCTTTGGGTTGGTCATGAGTTAATCCTTCCTTCTTTTTTTTGGGAGTTGGATTAGCTTATTGATGGTTCGGGATTTTCTCGTCCTTTTATTTCATGCGCCTTAGCTTTTTCTTTGCTTATCTTTGGGACTAGTTTTTCTTCTCTTGATGAGGCTTGGTTTGTCTACGCGCTACTGAGTAGTAGTGTGTGCTTGGAACGAGTGAGTTGTGGTTATGAGGTCGCGATTGCTCGACGGTCGTTATCATTTGGCTTTATTCCCTTTAGCGTAACGAGCTTCGACTTCATTTTGGACATAGATTGGTGTCAACCTTCCTTGTGTGAATAGATTATTATCAATATTTGACTTGTTAGAGGAGTGTGACGTGCGTTTAGCTTAAGTATGTCGTACTAGTGTGTTGGGTGTTCGAAAGTAAGGTTTTATCCTTGTGGTTTAAACTTCCAGTTGATGAGGTGTAGACCACCCATCAACTGACAATAGTCCTCAGACAAGCGACTAGAGCTCTATGGGCGGTTGAGGATGCATTGGTTTCTTAGGGGGGCCAGAGCTCGGGAGTGCGCATCGGGACACTGCTAGAGTAGGGGTCTAGGAAGCGCTTGAGGAAGAATGCTCATATTACTGCAGTTCAGCAGCACTCACAGTCGGCTCCACCTATTCCTTCATCTTCCAATCTTCCTCGTCAATGTTTTTTCTGTGGACATCTTGGGCACCTCCGGTTAGTATGTCCTCATTGTCTGCCCACTCTCTCTGGACCTCTGAGAGAGTGTTTCTATTGTGGTTAGTTAGGTCATCGTTTAAATAAATGTCCTTTATTGCGTAGTCGACCGTTGGTTAGGGTATCGCCTATGGAGCAATCGACTCCTCCTGCACCGACTCTATCTTTTCCTTCTGGAGTTATCTAGCGGGAGGTGGTATGTTATCTGTGCCGTCAGCCTGGACACAGGAGGGCAGAGTGCCCATCCCATCTCCAGATGGTTAGCGGTAGTACGGGACATAAGCGAGGTTGCTTTTATTGCGGACTGCAGGGCCACATTACCAAGTATTGCCATTCAGTTAAGGCTTTTGTAGCTCCTTCTCAATAGCCACCCTTTTAGGAAATGAATCTTTAGGGTCGTGCTTCTTTTGGGCCACCCGACTCAGGCCACGTTGTCTGATTGTTGTTACATGCCTCACCTTCATGCGAGGTAGTGTCTTTTACTCTTCCTTTGTGGTGGGATTATGATTATTATAGATAGTTCTTTTTCCCATGTTTCCTTGTATCGCATGTTACTTGTTGCCTTACTAAGGTTATGTCCACTTTGAGTGAGTGGTGCGTCACGAGGGATAACTACTTCATTGCCAATTTGGCGGTGTATAACTTAAGTCTTGGTCTCCCTTTTCTTGAGCCGTTAAAGGGCTTGATGGTTAGATGTCTTGTGTAGGCATCATGAGGTGGATTTTCCCTATATGAGTTGTTGTGAATAAATGTTATCTCTTGTGGTATTCAATGTTTGTTAACGAGTATCATTCTATTGTTCGAGGTTGTTTTACTTGGGGTTGTGAAGTATCTATATCCTTCAATTATGGTTGATGGACCTGAGGTCTAAGAGTAGTAATTCATTTGTTTTTTGGGTTGTAAGTTGTGTGACACTAAGAGATATGTTTTATGAGCCTTGGAGTTATAATCGGTGATGAGAGAGTTGTGAATCATTGAGGATGACTTGGAGATGGAAGGTATGATTTTGCATTTCCTTTAGTTTGTAAGTTGTGGACTTGTGTATAAGTCTTGATTAATTATTGAAAGTAGGAATGGTATTTGAGGAAACAATTGCTAGTTATTAGGTGATGGTTAAAATTTTGAGGGTTGATGTGCGTTTAGGCTCACTTATTAGTGATGATTTTAATTGGGGATCTTGATATTGATTTTTGGTGGTGTTATAGCTAATAACTACTATATAAGCTTTTAATTCTGGGAATATGATTTGATGATTCACTTGAGGCATGATTATTGGCTAGTATGTGAGAGTGTTAATTATCAAAACATGATTTGAGGATTAGTTATGAGTGTGATTATCTATCACGAAGAGATTGCGGACTTGATAAATAGTTATTGGTGTTGTAGGGTTTATGTTACGGTTAGAACATGAGTTTAGGCCTTCGTGGACCTAGAAAGCATGAAAATCGGAGATGTTTAGATTTTTATGGATTGAGGTAAGGAGTAGTGTGATCTTGGCGGAATGAAGGTTAGTTAGTACATGATTGCAGTTTCTATGAGAAAGGAATTGTGACTTGTAACCTTGAGGTTCATTAGTGGCTGATCGCTAGAGTTCATGAGTTGGATGAGTGTAAGTTCCTCTATCAACCCTTGATGTGTCGGGTGTTCAGTGACAGTGTGGGTATTGCAGTAATGAGTTACTGTGGTAGATTGGTTTTGGTCTTTCATGTCATCGACCCTGTCGGTGTTTTCACGTGAGTAGTGATCTTGTCGCATTTCTTCTTTTCCTTCATCGCGTACCTGAGTACGGTTATTCTTGTTTCGCGGTTATGTAGTTGGGTTACTTCTATGGTTTTCGGTAATGTACCTCGTTACGTGAGTTGAGGTTTATGGTAGCTAGTATCCGGTTACGTTATTTAACTATGCTTATGGTACGAGGAAAGTAGAGGTTATTTCCATTGAGGCTAAGGACTTTGTCGATGTACGTTTTAGATAACCTATTGCTCTATTAAGGGTTTCTTAGGGACATGTGACTTGTGTTACCTTTTGAGGTGTGGTTTATGGTAAAACTAGTTGGATCATTTAATTTTAGAGTTGGGGACTTGGCTTTGAAATAATCAAGTTTGACTGATCAATGAAATTTATGGACATTAGAGAGTAAGTTATAGGGTATGATATGCTATGTTTTGTGGTAACATCTAAGTGGTATGGACCCTTATAGGGATTGTATGTAATGTATGAACTAGTGAATTGAGTTGATGAATGATTGTCGTTCAACCGGTAATTAAAGGATTTGATTGAGATATCTTCTTGGGAGACTTTTATATCTTATAGATTGGCAATTTGAGTAATCGAGGTTTAATCGTAGCTTATCCACGAGACTATGGGTTGTAATAGAGATTTAATCGTGATTAGACTTGGGAGATTCAAAGTGTAACTTTAGCATTATGATATAATGATTATTAAATGAATCAATTGAGAATTTGAGGTTCAAAATGATTGATTCAGGAAGGCAATGATATAATGATTATAGAATTGAAAAATAAAGGAATTGTTGAGGTCATTATGTGTATATTATTGACTGTGATCGTGATTATGGATCTAGTGCTTTCATGGTTGAGATAGAGAATTGAGTGCTATAGTTATAGGGCCAAGGATAACCATTATTACTTGAGGATTAGGTGTTTTGATCTATGGCCTTAGCATATGTTTTGCTAGGTAGCGGATCCTTTTGGTGCTCTTGAGGTTGAAGATTTGATCTCCCTTACTGAGGTTAATGTAGTGCACGGACTTGAGGTACGATCATTATGGTCATAGGAGTCTTGATAGTGATTATTAGACTTGATAAATGCATAATTCATACACGATTAACCTCCAAAAATATATTTTTTAGTCATTTATTTTAAATTATTTAAATTATTATTTATTTTTTTATATTTTTATAGGTTATTGGTGATTTCTGGTACAAATGGGTTAAATCCATCTAAACAAGCCAAAAATCTGTTTAGACCACGTCTTAGTATTTGGGCCATATATTTCAGCCCGTTGTTCGGATTTGTGTGAGCCCAGTGTTCCTAAAAAGCTGATTCAATTTAAAGAATATTGGTATTTCACATAGAAACCCTAATTCTGAAGTTTAGAGGGCGAAAAAAACATTTTAAATCTGGCATACTATTTTGTGCGAAAATCAGCATCAGCTTGGTAATATAATCACAGATTTTGAAGGAACGATCAGAATGGAATGAAATCAAGGGCTGTGGGAAGAGGACTTGATTAACAAGAAAAGAGTATCTCACCAATATCTTCCAAATTTACTCTCCAAATTGGTTAAAAGTGGGCTGCAAGATATCACCAATTAGGAAAAGAAATATGGGAATATTGTATTCTCTTATTTACTTTCCTAGATGAAACCTTGAGGACCCCTATAAATAGGGCATATATGGATGCACGAAGGATGATCAAGAGCCAAGGAAAAGAAGAGAAGACTGGTGCAATCCACGGAGAAAGCAAAGGCGTTCTTCCATCTTCAATTTCGGTTTGGTTGTTGTTTTATTATTTTTTCCTTCATGTGTAACTAATTCTCTCGGCCAGGGCTGAGAGGAAACCCTTTTCATTTACAATTCTATTATTTCAATTGAAATAAGTAGTTGAATCTTTCATTTAAATTCTTCTTCTTATTATTTTAATGTTTTCCTATACTTTCAATTTTATGTGCTTTAACCAAGACTTTAATTGAATTTATTGGAACTTTAGCATATAGGTTACTTGTGTCTGACCATGAACATGTAATCTTATTTGGCGATTTAAGAAGAAGAAGGTAAATCATAATTATTTATGCCTGACCATAGATAGTTAGTTATGATTTATGTTATTCTTTCAATTATTTGTTTATTATTCATGATCAAGATAATAAATATTTAATTGAACCTATGCCCTAACTCGGATAGGCCATCCATATGTTTGATTATAATTATTTTTTATTGGATGTGTTAAGATTATTTGGCTATTTAATAACTTCAATTGAAAATTGGAATTGTATTGACCAAAGCCTTGGTATTTTCTTTATCATTGTTCTTTCATCTCTTTTACAATTATTTTTTTATTAAAATCATCAATATTTTGTTGAATTAGTTAGATAGTAATTTTTAGATTTAATTTGTCTAATCAATCATCGTGGGAATGACCTCACAATACTTGTACTCTTTACTACTATGATTCGTATACTTGCGAGTAAAATTTGGTTTGGGTTAATCTATCTTTTGGGTTACTCTAAATTTCACATCAAGACTTTTAGTCCTACCTTGAGTTTTGGACTTGGGATTAGTCCCTTCGTGTTTCTGAATGATTATGGTGTAGTAGCCTACCGAGTGGGTTATCATAGGAGCTCAACGGGGTTCGCAGTAATTGTTCCATGTGTTATCCTTCTCATCTGCGAGCCGGATCCATCTCATGTCTTGAGATGGATGGGTGTCGTTATTGCTACGGAAGTGTCCTACGGGGAGGGAACCATGAGGACATTAGTTACTCGAGGGCGAGTTTTGTGAGGCGAAACCTTTCCGTTAGTAAAGGTCAAGGAAGTGATTTGTGAACGTGAGCGTGAAGTACGGGAAAAATACCCGGACTTGTTCCTTTCTTTAGCTATGTTTGATTTCGAGGACGAAATCTCCTAAGGGGTGGAGGTTGTAACGTCCGGTATTTTTACGTGTTAATTAAACAAAATTATTTAAACAATTAAGTGTTTATGTGATTATGTGCTTAATGTGTTTATTTATTTTAGCATGTCTTACATGTTGTATGTGATATAAAAATTATAAGTTGCATGTTGTATTTTCATTTTGAAAATAATGAAAATTATTAAAAACAATTTCGGGAGAAAAATGGCCGAGGGGTAAATAAGTAATTTCACATTTTGAGCACTTAGTGGAAAGTGTATAGATTTTGGATAAGAATTAGGGCATGAGTGGCATGTTGGTAATTAGAAGGAATGACAAGGGGTAGAAGGGTAATTAAGAGGTTTGATGGCACTCTTGTAATTAACCCTAATTTGGACGAATTTGGTCATTTCCACTTTTATGTGGTGTCTCATTCCTAACCCTTGATCTCATTCTCTCATCTTTGTTTTTGACCCTTGGATCATAAGGCCTTGTTAGGTTGTCATATAAATGGAATAATCCATTATTGTTGGTCTTACACTTGGCAAGACTTTTTATCAACCATTGGATGGTTTATTGATTCCCATCTTTATTCTAAGCCCTTGGATGATAAGGGCTTGTTTGGCAAATTAATAGGTTTTGTGAGTGGTGTAATAAGTCTTCCACTTGGCAAGACTTGTTCCTAGCCCTTGGATTCATTTCCTTTTTCCCCATCTTTATTTTGGACCCTTGGATGGTGAGAAGGGTGAGTGGGAAATCTTTACAGTTGCGTGTTTCTCTCATTTGCAAGACATTCCTCTCATTCACCAAAAATCTATATCTTCTCTCATACGTTTCTCTCTAGCTCTCCCTCACTTCACTCCTTCTTCTTCAAGTTGTGAAATTCTCTCTTCCTTTTGATGAGAATTTGAAGGAGGTTTGTGCATGAAAGTTGATGTTGATGCTCTAAGCTTCCTTTTGAGCCAAAGTTTGGTAAATGATTTTTCCCCCTTTGGAATTTCTAGTTTCAAACCCTAACTTCTATTCTTGAGTTCTTGTCTTCAATTTGTGATTATGGGGTTGTCTTTCCTATATCTCTTGCTTAAGACTCTATTGAAACTTAGCTACCGGGGGTATTGAGCTTATTGTTAGCTTTGGAGGAGGTTGGGTTGATTCGGCTCACTCTTAGAAGCCTTTCCTCGTTCTTGGTGTTCTTGCTTAGAATTGAGGTAGGGGAAAAACGATTTGTGTTCATCTTTGTATGAGGGTGTGTGAGTCTATGTGTATATATATATATATATATATATATATATATATATATATATATATGCAAGTTAGTCTTGATAGCGTAGGCAATGATTTAGGCCTTTGAGAATATGATTTTGTGATATAAATCCATGTTGTGGTTTATTACTTCACAAATGTTAAATTGTAATCCTTGTGATAAATTGAATCCAATATAATGTTATTTGATAGAAGCATGTATTGTGATGGCATGTGGTTATGATTAAGAACCTCCATGCATTTTGGGGTACACCATGTAGTGTCAAAAGCATGGGTGTAGGTTTATAAAGGTTATGTATTCGTATATGTACGTAGTCTTGTGTCGAATCGTCGCAACAACTGGCCAGGGGGTGTTCCCAACCTACGAAAGTAATGAGCCGAGAATGGGGTATAGGGTGTGTCGTCTCATTCTCGAAGTCGTGGGTCGTCTCATGCATTTGTTATACGAATCTTTAGGCACGGGTCGTCTCGTGCAAACCGCATTCCTTGTTGAAGTGAGAAGTTTCAAAATCACTTGGGAAGGATCGGTGCGGTACCCTTTCTCGTTATAAATGAGTAGGGTATGTATTCGTTAACCCATATTGGCCAAGCGTGTAATATGGGGTGTGTTGAGTCATATTGCACTTGAACTATCATAGATATGTGATTATGATATTAATATGGAAGCATGCTATAATTGTGGAAAATTGTGTTGTGAGCATGTTGGGAAAAACTTATTTGTTGGGTTCGATGAGGTTCCGGATTAGTATGAGAGCCATGTGTAACAAGAGACCGACCTAGGGTTACTGGCATGAACCTTGGTTGGGTTGAACCATTCGGACTACCGAGATGGAGGCAATGCCACTTCCTCGACTAGGCTAGTGAGCTCACCCCATGCCTTATATATTTTTCAGGTGAAGATCCCGTTGGGAGAGTTTTGTAGTCTCTCCATGGACGCGTGGCTGTATGTCCGCCCTTTTGTGCATGGGAGGCGAACTATACTTTTATTTTGTTGGGCATTAGGTCGATAAACATGTATCAATATTTTTATTTTGCCCACGTAAATCAAACTTGTAAAACTATTTTATTTTGATCCGGCTAGCATGTTAGTCGAGGTGTTATTGCCTATGTACATCCCTTGGAGCGTTATGCGCGGGAATTATATTATTTTGGTGCACTTTGGTGCCGGATTTGTGCAAAGGTGTATTTTGAATAAATTATAACGTGTGTCTCCTTAGAGCGCTTTAATGTCATTATTGAATCCTTTCATTTGGAGTTGTGAATGTGAAATGGATTATTTGCCATGAAATGTTAGTATTAGGTGTTTGGCCGAAAACGACGTTTTTCTAGGTTTTTAAACTAACCTTTTTTATTTGAATGGAAAACCCCGTTTTCGCCTACCCCCATGGCCCCGGAAAAATTTCTTGATTTAGAAATTATTTTAAACTCATTTTAATAAGATTTTGATCTTTACAAACTGGTGATCGTTAAAACGGAGACCGAGGGCAAGACGGTTATTTTTACCTATTTTTAAGAAGCGTCTTTGATGAAAATAACCATTTTTCTTCTCATATCCGAGTTAGGGGATTTTTCCTCATTTCTAAAGTCTCAAGGACCATTTGAGATCTTTCTTGCAAGTTTCTAAGGTTTTGGGGTTGTATGGGAGTCAATTTTGAGGTTTTCTAGTCGAGGCAGTCGATTGGGTGAAACGGAGGAAACAAAATTTCAAAAATTTGAGGTCTCTGTCTCATCCAGTTGACTGGGTCATTAGCCAGTCGGCTGGGTCACTCAGCCAGTTGGTTGGGTCACTAGCCAGTCGAATGGGTGGTTCAGCCCTATTCTGACCCTATTCTACTATTTCGCTCATATCTCGAGCTACAGGCGTTAGATGGAGGTGTTCTTTAGATTTTTAGAAAGATGACTTAAATCTCTTGATGTTAGGCTTTTGAATCACCTCATGTGAGTTGTTGTTGAAGGCGCAATGGTCGTTTGAAGATGACAATATGTTTTGAGCCTTGGCACCTCACGACGACCGTTTTCTCAAAATGTTGTGGTTTCCACCTCGTACTTTCAAATTCGGTTCCGTTCCTATTACTTATTTTAGGTCCAAACCTTGTAATTATACCTTGAAATCACTACTTTATCCCTGTGATGGCCATTTTTACCATTTCGTGGGTGTTTGATGATTAAAGGTCATTTGTTCTCATTTCTTTTTTTTACTTCCGCATTCACTCCCTTAGCTCTTAGGGTCAGGTTTCGGAGTCCAAGGAAATTTGGGGCGTGACAGAGCATGTTTATGATACCTCACCGAGGCATGACCTGTGTAAACCTAAGATTTCGAGTGTTAAGAACCATTATTGTAAACAAATCATAATTTGTTTAGAATAATCATGATTGTATAAGAAAATATACTCATTCAATCTAAGACAAGAATTTATGAATAAATATATAGTATTGTATCAAGAATAAAAACGATAACTCATCTACAACAATCATCATGGTATAGTCACAGCTTCTCCTTTATTAAAATTGAAAACAAATATGAAAACTACATTACTTGGCTAGGGTTTTGGTAGAAAACCCTAGATACCAATTTAGTTGCTCATGGCTAATGGAGACCGCGTCGTTGATGTAGAATTGGCCACCATGATCGTCTTCTTCGGCACTCTAGGTCTTGTATGGATTCTCCTTGGAATGAATCTCTAGAGGCTGCTCTGAAAAATTATATGAACGAATCTCCCTAAAATCTATAGCGGATCTCTCTATTTATATACAAAAGTTAAGGGAAACCCTAAGGTTACCCTTTTTCGTTATTTCACACCGAACCAAGCAAAACCCTTAAGTCTGATGTATATTATATGTATATCAGGTGTACCGAGGTGTAGAAGTCGCAGTCGCCATAAAGGAACCCAAGTCGGGGTCAAATTTGGGATTTCACAGCTCCAATATGTAGGTTAACTACACGTGGCGCGTAGAGGCCCTACCTATGCGTGGCGTGTAAACCTAAAATCACTGAGAGTAGGTTGATCGTAAAAATAACACTTTCTAGCCACTTTTAGCTACTTGCCACGTAGGTTTAGCGTAGCATTTTTCATAGAAACCATTTTTCTTGGGAATAGTGTCATTTGGACCCCCTCGACTCCATTAAAAGGATTCTTGAAGTTGTGGCTCTAAAAAGTGACATTTCTGCCCTCAGGGAAACACTTTTCTTTTGAAAACACCTCTTTAGCTCTCCTCTTGAATAGAAATGAGCATTTCTCTAGTTAATTCACCAAAGTTAGCTCTTTTTCTTTGTTAAGCTCCTGAAACACGCTTAAACAAACAAACGGCATAAAAATATCAAATAATGGAATGTAAGGACGTAATATTAACAAGATAGGGGCCTAAAATAGTCAATATTTGGCACCTATCACACCCCAAACTTACATATTGCAAGTCTCTGAACAATGAACTCAGGAAAACTTTCTACACTGTGATGATTTTTATTCTAACTAACCTATACTAATCTACACTAACCTATATTACTCCATTACTTTCGTGAGGGTCAACGATTAAACTTAGCACGTGTAACAAGTCTTTTAAACCCCTAGGCAACACTGAGTGGACGAGTGAAGTCTCATGAGTGTTAGCTTTACTACCCACAACTTCTTTATTCTTTGTAATCATGCATTCATGCATTCATATACTCATCAATCAAGTCATGATACAATGTATAAGATAATAAGGATGCAAATATTTCCACCCACTACCAAACAATAACTTTCTCGAGCTTCATGTCATGAATGGTTCCCACTAAAGTAAAAGATTTTGTTACTCTCTACTTCCAATCCAGACAACCCTCCATGTTTTGTGAACATTCTCCTATGGTATTTCAATATCTCTCATTCTACTTCATTGATCAAACTTTTCCATTTTTCTTTAAAAACTCATTCTTTCCATCATTCCACTTTTTTCCCTTTTTTGTCTTTCTAAGATCCAGACTTTCTAGAAAAGATTTTTAGTCTTAACCGACTGGGCCCGAACTTATTTATTCGGATTTATGCTTATTAGTTTTCTCCTCTTTTTACGCGAACACTCTGCTACTTTGTGGTAGGAGGCCCGGTTACTCATATCGAAAGACTATTTTTTGCATTCTATTTCTCAAAATAAATTTTCAACATTTCTCCATTCCATCTATATCAACTCCCCGTCTCCCCTTTTATTGTGGCAAAATTAATTTCTCAGCTTCATAGTCAAAGATCAACTATTTTTCCTATATTGAATGTGTGCTTGTGCTTATAGGTCAAAGTCGTCATTTTTATTTCAATTTTACTAATCTATTCACCCATGTAAAACCACATCATTTCACTTAACTCAATCTAATCATTACTCTCATGACTAGGAATATTACATCACATACTACTCATGCATCATATACACAAACTCAATTAACTTGTAATGCAAAACATTCATGCATGAAAATAAAGAATTTCTTTCAAAAAAATTTAATTTTTCAATTTTGTTTCAAAATTATCATTCCTAAACTGTCACGCCCCAAAAATTCCCGAAACTCTAATCTAGAGAATCAGTGAATTCCCAAGGGATGACGTCAGTCAAACGACCACTAGAGTCAACAATAACAAGAAAATACATGGAATAACAATGAAAAATATACTTCATACCTAATCGAATACTAGAAACTCAATAGTATCCTCTGATACCAATAGACACGCCCCTAAATTCCTAAGACTCCCAAACCGGGACATCCAAGGAATCCAGGATGTGATCCTTAATACAAACGACCAACTAAGATATCATTAACCATGAAAACGTATGGAATAATGACAAAAATGGTATATTTCATACCCAATAGAATGATAGAACAAAGCAGCGGAATCTGACGAAAATCCGGTAGAGTTCCGTTTGTAAATGGAACATCCGGACACCCAACCACAACAGAATAACCTACCAATAATAGTTCGATAATATCAATGGCTCACATGCCCAACATTCATCAATCCCACTAGGGTCGAGGTAGTGGAAAGAAACCACCAACCCCTACACAACCTTCTATAATCAACAGAGCCACAAATGCTCGAATAAAAATACAGAAATGCACATAGTAGTGTAGAATAGATACAATAACATCCTAAAATAATAAATACAGGAAAATAAAAGATACATGAATAGGGATATGCCAACACTGGCTCCCAAGAGAAATATATGACAATCCCATACAAAATGGGTAAAGAAACTGACAGCAGATAACTATCGTCCCCAAACCAGTCATGCTGCAACCGTAACCGCATCACCCTGCATAACTCCATACCTGTAATAAGGAAAATAAAAGGGAACTATCATTACACCACATGCTTCCCATAGCCGTAACATTTCTTGCAACCTGGCGTGGAATACCAGGGGGCGATGAAATACCCCTGTGAGCAAATAAGCTCAGTGGGAAAAATGATATCCTAACTACCACATCCTCTGACTGTTTAGGTAATGCTAAACTATCTAGCAAGATATATATAGCCCACAACATAACCCAACCACGAAAACCCAAGGCACGTACTCATATGCTACCATAAATGAGTATATATTGAGGATATATATATACATCTAAGTACACAACAGGAGTCTATAACGTACAACTAAGACTTGTACTCTAAGTACCAACACCGGTAGTCTACACTACTTTCACCAACGTATACTAGGTACATGACACCCAGGTCCAACCTAACAAACCATCAAGCGCTCACAACGCTAACCAGAAAATCCAAATAGAGGGAAAACAAACTCACCTCTAATATCCACAGGAATCAAAATCCACCACTAGTACCAAGGAATACTCATAACTCACTCCCCGAGAACACAGGAAGAAAAACACTCACGTCCTTGCGTATTAACACAATTGTCATCTATATATATATATATATGTACAATATCTATATATATAACAAACCTCATCCCATTCCTAGAGAAAATCTACCTCTTAAGAACGAGATCACCTCAATCACATCTCTTCATCAATACCATAATCACATCATCACATCATAACATCATCACATCGACCTCATAATACTATCATCAATAGGATTAAGCAATCACTAATGCTCTAACTATGGATAAGGAAAACCACTCAATGAACTCACGGAGAGCACACGAACACTACTCTCATGAACGGCCACCTAAGGGTCACCAAAACAAAGCAAAGGAAAATAATTCCCAATCCTAACCAACAGATAACCGAAATAACAATGTCAAGGTTAAGAATACCATAAGTGTTTAAGGAAAACACCTGAACAAGGAAACCAAAACAAAGAAAAAAAGTCCCAATACTAAACCAACAGATAACCGAGACAACAACGTCAAGGTTAAGAACACCCCAAGTGTTTAGTGAAAACACCCGAACAAGGAAACCAAAAGCGAATGGCCGAGAGTGGAAGTTATAAAAAGATGAATCCTAGGGATTCAATAGTTTTTAAGAAAAATGTTCTTAAAACTCGAACCAATCCATTCGGCATCCATGCCCCTAACATATGAAAAAAAAAACTCAAATCACCTAGGTGGTGACATCAAATAACCAAGAAGAAGAGAAAGGCAACATTATATGTGTGCACTGAACAATAACAAGCCTCAAACCCGAGACTTAAAATGATCTAAGCAAAGGTGAACAAGAAAACACATTTCAAAACTCTACAAGGAGAAATCTTGAGAAAGAAGTCTCGAAATCTCAGAATTTTTAGAAAAGTAATAAAATAGCTTTCCTCTTGCTCCCGGTCTCTGTCAGTCGTCATCACCGACTTTTAGAAGTTAAAGAAATATGTTTAAAGAAGATCCTAAGATCATTTTATGAAGTGCTGAAACTTTTAGTTGCTACGGGGGTAGGCGAAAACGGGTTTTTCCTTTTAAATACAAAGAGTTTATTTCAAGACTTAGAAAACACCATTTCCGAAAGACAACCAAAATAATAGTGAATACAACTCCACGGATTCCTATAATGTCCAAAATAACAAAGAAGGAAGAGTACTACATTAGTTCACGGAACATAACTATCCATTTCCAACCCCTTGAAATCAAATGATGACATATGGAAGAGGTTCGGCACAACGCCGTAACCGACGACTCAAGGAATGACATATAAGTCAACGATCACGTACTAGCGTACAAAACACAGTACCAGGAATATTTAAGAGAATGAACTAAGCATGAGAAACAGCGTTGCAACACTATAGTACCCCAAATACTTAGTAAAATCACCTCAACCATAACCTCTTCTAACCCAATCAAAATCTCAAATACAGTTAATAACCCATTCCTCAAAAGGTGAAAGGCACCTAAAGGTCTATAGAACAACATCCACTAAGTTCACAATCTCATCTCCCACTTTCTCTAAGGCTTCAAACTTCAATTGATACTAGAATCAATCCCTTACATAAAATCTCTAAAGAGGTCACACAACTAATCATAATCACAAAACTATTACCCCACATTCTCTAAGGCATTAACTCAGAATCAACTATATAGTCCATCACTATCCTCAACTAACCACAGAGGTCACTATGCCAATATACTTAACCTCCCCTAAGGGCACAAAAGTATATAATCACAAGTATAAAAATATATATTTCATTATACTTTTTCAATTACCGCATTTAATTCATGTTTTCACATTATTCACTTTCAGTTGAGCATTTATAAAATATGAATTTATTTTACAATATTCATAATTAATATGCTCCAAAATCCACAGGTAATAATAGCACATAATAAACCTGCTCCAACATCACATGTAATAGTATCACATATACATGTCAACGAAATAACATAAACGTTATGCAATGCAATGTGACTAACACACCACCTGTGATACGCACACAAAAACACACCCTTCCCAAGGGTGAACGGATCATTCTCCACCATTCCTCTGAGGATACTTGGCTCACGAAGGAAGGTAGACTTATCATATCGTTCTTCCCAAGTGCTTTACACTTTTAATCAGGAAGACGTTCTCCACAACCCAGTCGCGCACACAGTCTACATTTCTCGGAAGATTAGTTCCGTAGGAGTAAGAAGCACCCCCTGGCTAGTTGTTAACGACGATTCAAACACATGTCTACTCATGCACCACACGCAAACGGAAGTAGACCACACCAATTGAATTTTCTCTGCAAAAGGTGAACCCATGTACTCACACGACATGGTGTATCCAATAAAAATCATGCCTCGGCATAAATATGTAATGCATCATATTTATGAAAGTATCCACATGATACCAACATGAATCTCATAATCTCTTTAGCATGGTTTTAAAATACAATAAAGACATTTAAATCATATGGAAACAAGTTCATGTCCAATTCATGTTTTAAACAATGTATTTTCTTTAATTCTCTAGAAAAATATTTCAATTTCTCTTAACATGCCTTTAAAACAATTAAAGCAAATAATCCACGTATCATAAGGGGAACCTAGCATAACGTCTAAGTTTTCACGTTCCTCACGTCACATATCCCCTAACATAGTAAAAAGGGAACTAATATAACGTTCTAAGTTCACTTCTAACTTTTACAAAATTGTACTAACCCATTTAATTCTCAAGGGGTTACTAAGCCACCTATTCTTATTCAATTCAAATAGGAATTTATTTAATTTCATAGGAAATAATTTAATTAATTTCTTAAATTAATTCCTAAGTCCTACTTCGATTCTAACTCAATTTTAGATATTTTAAATTCACAATTTAATATATCTAAATTAAAATAATACGGGTTTGCACACCCAAACCACGTCAACGATACGAAAGTGAGAATAAAATTTCTCACCTAAAATTACGCATACAGAACATAGGCCAAAACGGCCCATTGTGAATAGTACCGGCGCCCGAATATAGAGCTCGCCGACCAAAGTCACTCAAACAATATTTCGAATATACCTAAACGTCCGTCTCGATAACCTATACGATATATACGAAGTCCATTAGCAATAGGTTAATCAATTTGGGTAAATCTAAAATAACTCAAACAAAAATTATAACCTATAAATGAGATTTCCCGACAAACCGCTCAAGGGAAAATTACGAAATTTTAGTATGATGAACACTAAGTCAAGATGAAGCTACTCACCAAACATCGGCCCAAAAAGACAATGGGAAGGTGACCAAATACCCGGCCAAAATCTGGCCGAACTCTCCCCTATTGCGCGAACTGCTGCCGCTCCACTGCGCGCAGCTCCAGCAACCACCAATAGCCACCACCTGCTTCTTTGTCGCCACCCAGCACCACTGAGAGCTCCGATATCATCGCCGCTCCTCTGCCAGACAAACACCAGCCAAGCCGCGACCTCGTTTCTCAGCCAATCACGCATCCTCCTGTGCGAACTGTCACCATCTCACCACCACGCGACGCCTTTACCACCAACGGCCACCGTGAGTCATCGCTACCACCTGGTCGCCACCATCATCCCAACCAGCGACCACCACATGGCTGCCCTCTCTCGCACGCAGATCCCTCTCCCTCACGCAGCTCCTCTCTCCCTCTCTCTATCTCTCTTTGCAAGATGATGATGAAGGTGGAGAGGAGAGTCATGGCTGCTATAAAGAAAGAGAAAAAGGAAGGAAACGTGTAGCAGGTCATTCGTGTAGAGAAGAAGGAAAAGGTCTGTGGATGCGTGTTCTCTCACAGATTCGTACATATACATATACCTATACATCATATACAATTTAATTGAAATTTGGGCAACCTAATTCCAATAGGTCATGTGACCTTATAATGTGACCAAATGAAATAATTGTGACAAGGGTTCCCAAATTTCAATACAAGCCGAAATAATACTCCGGGTTACAAAAACCCAATAACCGAAACACCGAGAAAATAAAATAATACGCGTCACGCCAGATCCATAAAGGTACTAATACCATAACCAAAATAATTGAGTCGGAACCTTAACGTCGTACGACAGAACGTGTCACCATCCAGTCGAAGCAATAATGTTAATATGTAGAAAAGGAACCGCGTAGTCGGTAACAAGAATTTTATGAAGTTGTCAAAGAGAAACCGCAAAGTCATCCAGTCGACTTTAAAATTAAACGCGAAAAATTTACATGCGAAATACCAAGGATAAATAATACGTCATGAACAAGTGACGTCATAACTGAAATTAAATTAGAAAATAATTTCAGGTTAAAGGAAAATAACGCGGGGTGTTACATAAACTATAGCCCCTCCCCCAAACTTGAAATAAACCATATCCCCATGGTTCATAATTATACACAGGAGAAAATATAGTTACCCTTGAAGCATGATTCCAGAATGGCAAAATAAAGCACTTGAATTCCTCCCCCAAACTTGATTTGAATTACCTGTAGATATACTCAACACAACACAAATACCCAATATCATAGCAATGGAAAAGAAAGTTCATCATAAATTTCTGGAAATCATCAAATAACACACAAGGAATGAATTTTTTTTATTTAAATAAAATAACAAAGATTTGGCCTTAAGGGCCTATAATCCCTACAAAATTTAAATTGCATAGATTTTGCCTTAAGGGTCTAAAATCTTTAAGAATTGAAATTGCAAAGACTTGTCCTTAAGGGATTATAGTCTCTAAGAATTTAAATCGCAACCTATCTGCCAACAGCAAAATAAAATCCAACTTCTACAAACCCTAATCCTATTTTGATTCCTCTTCCTCATCTCTCTTAGCATGCGGAAGCATTCCTAAAGCCATATGAATGTTCGACGTCTTCTCCAAGCGTTCAAAATACGCCTTTTAGTAGTTCTTTATGAACGTCCAACTTACCTCATCCATCTATTTCAATCTCTGCCCCAGTTGTGTCTTAATAATTTTCGATACCAAAAACGGGTATGGAAGATAAAACTCCATCTCTTTCCACCCCTTCCCTTTTCCACTCATAATTTCATGTATCAAAATCATATTCTTCAATATTAAAGTCGGAATTGGCATCCAGTATCCTTTCAGCATACTGAACAGTATCCTAATTATTGACCGCCCTCTCCAACTTGTTCGATGATTCTGAAGCACTTGAACAACAATCATACTATCCAAATATAACAATTCCGGTTTCAAACAATAGTTATCAAAACTCTTATCATCTTCCTTCGGAACATGCACAACACATAACTCTTTTATCATCTCTTCCTCCGTGAACAACACTTCGGCGGGGATGTCTTAAACTTCTCTTTTAGATGATCCGAACAACTCAGTGGTAATTTCCATACCTTCGCTATCACTCTCACACTCACCACTATAGGATCACTCCAGTCCGAAAGTTTAGCTCATACTACCATATATCCTGGTGGTCTATCAACTTCCATCCTTGCATAAAACCTCCTAACCAACCATGCATACACTTTCCCTCCTACCAGGCGCTTTAAACTACCCAATCCTCGTTGACATAGGATTTCCTCTCCAAGTGTTGTCAATGGATTCTTCATTCTTTTCGAACAGAACTTCAACTAGAATTCCATCCTATACTACATGAATGAACGAGGTGTGGTTCTCTTTATTTTTATGCTCATGACCTCCCTGTTTGTGCTCGCCTCAACTATCTCCTTATCTCTTCCTTTCCCTTCCTCAATGGCCGATGAACCTTCATCTTCAATAAAATCCTCTAGATTTGAATCGATCTCACAGTCACTCTCTCCATGCTCACCCTCAGTATTATAAGAAGAAAGAGAAGAATGAGCAGTATATGACGAAGAACTAGACATCTTTCTATGATTTTGAGTACAAACCTTTTTTATAAATTATAAGAATTGTGTATCATAAGGGTTGTATTTATAGATGAACAAGTCAGATCTATTGAGGAAAAGGATTTGGAATCCTTGTTTGAATTGGACAGTGGAACCAATTAAGAATCCATCTTTAACTTGTATTTCCATTCCACTTCCTATCCGGACTAGGATTGCTCTAAAAATTCCTAAATAAATCCTAAAAATACCTTATATAAAATCCTAAAACAGTACAAGTACAAAACAAGCTGAAAAACCCTTCAAACGGGCACAAATTCAAACTTCTCAGGACCAGCTACGCATAAGCCCTACGCTTAACGTGTAGGGGAGCTACGCGTGGCACGTAGCACTAAGCATAGCCTTGGCTTGGATTTTCAATTTTTTTATTTTTATAAGAGAAGTCATACCCATTTTCAAAATCGTTCCCCAATATAACCCACACTGCCCCAAACTTAAACGCATATATATCCTCATTGTGCGACTCAAACTCAAGCGAGCTCTAAGAAACACACAATTCAATGCATACATTATCATTGTCTTGGGAAATGAAAAATAGGAACAATATAATCCCATAGATATGAAAAACTGTAGTTTTTATAACATAAAAAATAAAAAAAATACGCCTAGACATCGATCGTTTCGGTGGTAACATAAAACACCTAAAAAAAACTATCCACCAAACAATTCGACTCTAGCGAAAAACAAAAACTATAAAAAATACGTTACTACTACTAATACTACTCGTCATCATCCTCATCAGACGATGATGGTGAAGTGGCTGGTGTAGGTAAACCCATATGATTTAACTGTCCCTCTACCATGCTACATACTCACCTTAGACCACGTTGAAACTGTGTCGCCTCCCCATGGCGCATCTGCATATTTCTCACCGTGATCTTTCGATCGACCTGTAACTCAGTGTGCAAAGTCTGGACCTCCTCTCTAAAATGTTGAGTCTCCTCCCTGCCCTACCTCAGCTTGGCCATCAGTGTTGCATGTCCATCCATCATCTCATTAAATTATGCCCGAGTCATCATGACTGATGCATCAACAGGCACCTGAGACATCTCAACATGTACCCCCTCATCCTGAGGTGGTATAACATTATCATGACCATCCACAGGCTCATCAGGCTCAGCCGGAGGGGCAGTATGAGCAAGCACCATTGGTCTCCTCTGTAAGACTACATCATCTATCAGTCTCCTCCAAGTCTTGGTCCACATACTCATAGTGTATGTACCCTTCTCAAACATGTTCCAGTACGCCTCTTCATCAAGTTGAACCCTAGTGTCATCCATAAGCAGCATAGTCAATGTCGAAAATATGATACGAAATATACGCCCCCAATAATGCGCTCAGTCTATAAATCCTGGTAATGCTGGTACAAGCCCTACCATAAGATCTGAGGAATCGATACCCATCAGGGAAACTCAAAAGCATAATGTAGGACTAGAAATAGCTGCCATCGCTGAGTCTTGTGTCCCGGAGGGTGAACCTGGGACCTGAAAATCATGTCCAAAAGCCACAGCTTGGGATGATAATCAGACGTCTGTGTGGAATTGTTCCGATCATCCGTAAACTCTCCCTCAGTCTGCAACTAAACTATCTCTGCTAGACTAGCAAATGGTTCCAGTAGGGGTGGGAACTCTCCCTCCAACTCAAGTGGGCAAATTTCTGGTATACCCCATGCCTCAGTAATGGTCTGAGGTATGATCTGAAATTTGATCCCCCTGACCTTGGTCTCTAACCACATCCCTCTGCTGTAATGTTGCATGTGCAACCAAAACTCCTCTATCATATCAATACAGACAAAGGTGGATGGAGGAGTAAGGATTGGCAGTAGTCGTCTCTCCTGTAGACATCAGATAGTCCAAGCCCACACTACCTCTATTTTTCTCAAAGGTCATCACAGAATAAATCCACTCCTGCTGATATCGATTTCTTATTGCCCTATTCAGTAACTACCCACATTTTCCGTGGGTTGCACCGACAAATAAGAAACAACACCCCTGTCTCATCATCAATTTGTGGCTCGGGTGGTGCTACCGGTGGTGACATAGGTGGTGAAACATGTGGTGAAACCACCGGCGAAGCGACATGGTCACCACGAGTGGCCTCGGATGATGATGATGACTCAGCCAGCGGTATGTAATGCCTGCAGACTGGAGGTGGTGATCTATCTGCTAGAACAGAGTCCGTAGACCTTTGTCTCGCTCGTAAACTACTAGCACCCCTTCGTGGTCGCGTCTTCATGCCTACAATCGAGATAATCAAGAATAATAAGCGGATTGTTCCGAACACTGAATCAAACTCAAAATCAGCACTAAATGACTCCAATATGACGTTTAAACAAACCCTCAAATAAAAAATATGCGAAAATTTTGAAATTCAACACATTATCTAAGCTGATAATCATAACTTTTGAGAAATGGATCAAAACATGTTTTCAACTAGATTCGTTCGTCGATATCAATTTAGAATGATTAGAAGAGCAATTGGGAACACAAAGAACGAAGAAAAACTCACCGAATTTGAAGATTTAATGATTTCCAAAAAAAATGGTTTCCGAGACTTTTCAAATTCTTCAGGAAAATCCGAACAATCAACGCACAGATCTGACGTAAGAATGATGAGGAATGATTCGAAATTAGATGAGGAATGGATAGGGAGTGATTTGGGAGCTTTTGGTGGAAAAATGATAGGGCGGGAAGAATTTGAAGCTCGGTTCAAATATATAGCCGCGAAGGCTGTTGAATTAGCTACGCGCGGCGTGTAGATCCCAAGCGGGAAATTTTGCTCCAGCCTCAATGATCCGTCATTTTCCATACTTTGTTCAACGTAATTGTTCTCTTTATTCTCCGTATATCCCAATGAGCAATTCACCACAATGACCATGATGAGGAGGACACTACGACTCGATCTTATGACGCAAACTAAAACTAATAACTACAGTCTACAAACTAGGTTTAAAAACTACTTTTTATCCCCTAGTACCTATGTTTAACATCGTTGGCACGACGTTGCCATCTCTTAGTAACTTTGATCATGCTCGTGTTGGATCACATAAATCAATCGTCTCTATAACACACACAACTAACTGAATGTCAATATAGTGCTTAAGCCTCTGACCATTCACCACGAACTTCTTTCATGTCCCTGAATCATCAGGCTCTACTACTCCATAGGGGAAAACCTTTGTAATCTCATACGGTCCAACCCATCTAGATTGAAGCTTACAAGGAAACAACTTTAATCTCGAATTAAACAGCCACACCTTCTGGCCTTGCTCAAAGAATTTCTTTCGAATGTGTTTGTCATGAAAATCTTTTATCCGAGAATTCTCATAAGCATTGTTTCTCAACTCCTCAAGCTCTGCGAGTTGAAGTTTTCGCTGAACACCAGCCTTCTTCAAATCAAAATTCAATCTTCTAACTGCCCAATATGCTCGATGCTCTAGCTCAACAGGGAGATGACATGCCTTACCATAGACCATCCAAAAAGGTGTCATACCTATCGGAGTCTTGTACGCAGTCCTATAAGCCCATAGTTCATCATTTAACCTTTGAAGCCAATCTTTTAAATCCACTCGCATTATTTTCTCCAAGATATTATTTACTTCCCTGTTATATACTTCCACTTGTCCACTCATTTGGGTGTGATACGGTGTACCAATCCGATGATTGATGTGGTACTTCCGATACATACTACCGAGAAAATGGTTGTCAAAGTATTTTCGGTTGTCACTGATTATCACACGTGGTATACCAAATCTTGCAAAGATATTATACTGAACAAACTCCACTACAATCTCATGATCTGCATGTGTGGTAGCTACAGCCTCAACCCATTTTGATACGTTGTCAACCCCCACAAGTATATACTCTTTCTTGCCTGCTTGCGAAAATGGTCCCATGAAATCTATCCCCCAAACATCAAACAACTCAACCACACCCTTAATGTCCCCGACAATGGCACCAAAAAATTGTTGTCCGCTCAGGGTGGTTAAAAATATGTGTTAAAAACACACCCTTGAGACGGCCTAGGTTTTACCTATCGCAAGCGCACGAGTCAATTATAGTATAGAAATGGCTTGTGAAAGGGAATGTCGAACCCACAGAGACTTGGTTATTCACTTCAACAATTCAAAAATATTGAATTATGGTTGAAAATGTATTTGATTGGATTTTGAGAATTATGACAAAATTAACTAAGAACATAAAGTAAATTGAGAGTTTGATCAAGAGAGAGAAAACTAGGGTTTTCAACGCTCCGCCACAAACCATAAAACATAAATTCCAATTTCCACAATTGTAAAAAGGGCGATCTATTCTTATGAATCAGAACATACCATAAATAGTCGAATACGCTCCCAAAAAGGATACCGTCAACCGGGTTCGCTACAACCCATCTCCGAACATAATGTATCTAGTGCATGTTATTTACTTTACTATAATCTACTCTTAATGCATGAAATTAAACTATAGCGTGTTTATGATACCTCGCTGAGGCATGGACTGTGTAAACCTAGGGTTTTGAGTGTTAAGAACCATTATTGCAGGATATCACAATTTGTTTAGAATAATCATGATTGTGTAAGAAAATATACTCATTCAATCTAAGACAATAATTTATGAATAAATATATAATCTTGTATAAAAAATAAAACCGATCACTCATCTACAACAATCATCATGGTATAGCCATAGCTTCCCCTTTATTACAATTAAAAACAAATATGAAAACTATATTACTTGGCTGGGGTTTTGCTAGAAAACCTTAGATACCGGTTTAGTTGCTTATGGTTGATGGAGACCGCATCGTTGATGTAGAATTGGCCACCATGATCGTCTTCTCCGGCACTCTAGGTCTTGTATGGCTTCTCCTTGGAATGAATCTCCAGAGGCTGCTCTGAAAAATTATATGAACGAAGCTCCCTCAAATCTGTAGCAGACCTCTCTATTTATAGACAAAAAAGCTCAGGGAAACCCTAAGGTTACCCTTTTTTTCATTTCACAACGACCCAAGCAAAACCCTTAAGTCTGATGTATATTATGTGTATATCACATGTATAGAGGTATAGAAGTCGTTGCTGCCACAAAGGCACACAAGTCAGGGTCAAAATTGGGATTTCACAGTTCCAATATGCAGGTTAACTACGCGTGCTGAATAGAGGCCCTATGTGTGGCACGTATACAAAGGCTACACGCGATGCGTAGGCTTATCTACGCATGGCGCATAAGCCTAAAATCATTGGGCGTAGGCTAATCGTCGAAATAACACTTTCTAGCCACTTTTAGTTACTGGGCGCGTAGGCTAGGCGTAACATTTTTCATGGAAACTGCTTTTCTTGGGAATAGTGTCGTTTGAACCGCCTCAACTCCATTAAAAGGATTATTAAAGCTCAAAAAATGACATTTATGCCCTCAGGGAGATACGTTTTTCTTGAAAACACCTCTTTAGCTCTCCTCTTGAATAGAAATGAGCACTTATCTAGTTAATTCACCAAAGTTAGATTTTTTTTCTTCGTTAAGCTCTTAAAACACACTTAAACACACAAACGGCATAAAAATACTAAATAATGGAATGTAATGACGTAACATTAGCAAGATATGGACATGAAATAGTCAATATTTGGCACCTATGACACAAATTAGAGAAACTTCCTACTTTCTATTCTGGGTTATATTTCACCACCGTCAGAACTATTGAATCACATCTTATCATGCACATGACTAGTGACCCTAAACTCTTTATATTGACTTGGCCACCCAGGATCTTCAAAAATCATTGTTGAATCCCTATCTTTTTTACAAAGTATCCAAGGGGATATCAGTAGACCAATTCACCCACTATGTGGACCATTTCGTTATTATATGGTTTTAATTGATGCTTTAACTAGATGGTCACATGTCTCACTGCTTTCAACTCACAATGTTACATTTGCAATACTTTTAGCTCAAATCATTCAATTACGAGCACGATTCCTTGATCACCCAATCAAGTCGATCCATCTAGACAATGCTGGTGAATTTTCTTCTCAAACATTTGATGATTATTGTATGTCAATCGGAATTGATTTTGAACATCTTGTCGCTCACACACATACCCAAAATGGTTTAACAAAGTCTTTTATAAAAGGACTTCAGTTAATAGGTCGACCTTTATTGTTGCGAACGAAATTACCTATTCATGGTTGGGTACATGTTATATTACATACTGCATCTTTAGTCCGCTTAAGGCCAACTACTAATCATCAGTTTTCACCATTATAACTTGTACTTGGTCATCAACCTAATATCTCACATCTATAATTTTTTGGTTGTGTTGTCTATGTTCCTATTACACCACCTCAACGGACCAAGATGGGTCCACAGCGTCGCCTGGGTATTTATGTAGCTTTTGATTCTCCTTTTATCATTAGATATCTTGAACCTATGACAGGTGATCTTTTTAAAGCACGGTTTGTTGTTTGTCACATTGATGAGACTGTCTTCCCACCATTAGGGGGGAAAAGAAACATTCCAAAAAAGTTGGTGAAATCATTTGGAATGCATCAACATTATCTCATTTAGATCCTTGTACTAATCAATGTGAACATGAAGTTTGACGGATCATTCGTTTACAAAATATAGCAAACCAATTGCCAGATGCATTTAATGACACAAAACAGGTGATGAAATCTTATATACCTACTGCAAATGCCCCGGCTCGAATTAATGTGCCTGTTGGACAAACTGATAATTCTGCAGCAAATATATAACAAACCCAAAAAATATGTGGTAGGCCTGTTGGTGCTAAAGATACTGTTCCTCGAAAGAGGAAGTACAAGAAAAGGTGACAGGAACCCAGAGGCGGCTCAAACATCAGATAAGGTTCTAACCCCAGAGGTGGCAGATGTTCCAACGGAAACACTTGTACCGAAAAATGATGAGATCTCAGAATGTTATGGTGAGTTATGGGATAGAAATATTATTGATATTGATGATATATTTTTCTGCTATGCAATTGCTATGGAAGTAGCCACATATGACAAGGATCCCAAACCTCAAATAGTAGATAAATGTCGATAAAGAAACGATTGGTCATAATGGAAAGAGGCTATACAGGCTTAATTAGATTCACTGACTAAACGCCATGTTTTTGGGCCTATAGTCCTGACACCCGATGGTGTCTAGACTGTTGGGTATAAATGGATATTTGTAAGTAAGCGAAATGAGAAAAATGAAATTGTAAGGTACAAAACCCGACTTGTTGCACAAGGTTTCTCACAAAGGCCTGACATTGATTACGAGTAGACGTACTCTCCTGTGATGGATGCAATTACATTATATTTCTTAAACTATTTAGCAATTTCTGAAAGACTAATGATGCGACTAATGGATGTTGTTACAACATATCTATATGGATCATTTGATAGTGATATTCATATGAAAATTCCTACAGGATTTAAATTGCCAAAAGCAACTCATACTAAACCCCGTAACATGTATTCAATTAAATTACAGTGATCCTTATATGGGTTGACGTCCTCCCAGGGGTGACAAAAATAATGGTTCAGAATGAGCCCTTGGGACGGCTTAGGTTTTACATATCGCAAGCGCACGAGTCAAATTATAATATAGAAACGGCTTGAGAAAGGTAATGTCGAACCCATAGAGACTTGGTTTATTCACTTTATCAATTTTGATGTATTGAATTATCGTTGAAAAAGTTGTTTGATTTGATTTTGAGAATTATGATTAAATTAACTAAGAACAGAAAGTAAATTGAGAGTTTGTGATCAAGAGAGAGAAAAATAAGGTTTTCATCGCTCCACCACTAAACACATAACATATCTTTCAATTTGCACAATTGTAAAAAGGGCGATCTATTCCCGTGAATCATAACATACCACAAATAGTCGAATATGTTCCCAGAAAGGATATCGTCAACCGGGTTCACTACAACCCATCTTCGGACAGAGTGTAACTAGTGCATGCTATTTACTTTACTATAATCAACTACTAATGCATGAAATGAAACTAGAGAATGTCTATGATACCTCACTGAGGCATGGCCAGTGTAAACCTAGGATTTCGAGTGTTAAGAACTATTGTGTACAAAATCATGGATTTGGCATCCGAGTTCCAACCCATAGGGAATAATCATGATTGAGTAAGAAAAATATATTTATTCAATCTAAGACAAGAATCAAGAACAAATATATAATCTTGTATTAAGAATAAAAACAATCACTCATATACAACAATCATCACAGTATAGTCACAGCTTCCTCTTTGTTACAATTGAATACAAATATAAAAACTACATTACTTGACTAGGATTTTGCTAGAAAACCCTAGATACCGATTTAGTTAATCATAGTTGATGGAGACCGCATCGTTGATGTAGAATCGCTCACCATTCTCTTCTTCTCCGAAACTCTAAGTCTTGTATGTCTTCTCACCTTTGAAATGATTAAATTTCCAAAGGTTGCTCTTAAAATTATACATGTATTGAAGCTCTCTCAAATGTGCAGTAGGCTCTGGTATTTCACACCCTAAAGTTAAGGGAAACCCTAAAGTTTCCCTTTTTCATCATTTCACACAGAACCAAGCAAAACCATTAAGTCTTATATATATTATGTGCATATCATATGTATCGAGGTGTAGAAGTTGCAGCTGCCACAAAGGAAAACAAGTCAGGGTCAATTTCATCATTTCCAACACTTAACACGCCATACCCCAACGCATAGTGCGTAGGGGCTCCTACGCAAGATGTGTAGCCCGGGCCTTGACAGTTGATGATTTGATAATATTTGTCATTGTTTCATAAAACTCCGATCAACAAAATTTATAATACCTACTAATACTTCACTTAAAATAGTATAGCAATAAGTAGGGTCGAACCACTCTCAACTTAGAACTCGGTTTGAGACTCGGATCCAAAACTTTAATTTTCGAGAATAAAAATAAATTAGTGAAAAACAATTCTTGAATTTTTGAATAGTAAATTAAAATAACTAGATAATTATCAAATGGTGGAAGAAATCCCAAGGGAAGAGAATCCACCACCCGGGTCTATATAAATAATATTATATATTTCTATTGCAAATTCTCCTCCAACCTATTAAACATAAACATAGATATTGGTAGGCATTCCCCGTATTTCCATTAATTGGTAATCACGGAAAATCCTCCCTCTAATGTTTTGGTTTAAAAATAAATAAATATAAATAGTGGTAGGCATTCCCCGTATTTCCATTGATTGGTAATCACGGAGAATCATTCCTCTATTTTCAACCTATGTTGTAGGTTTTGTCACTTGAAAGAATTAATTCGGGAAGAGAATTAAACAATAAGAAATAAAATAAAATTATGTATATCTTACCCAATGTGGCTTCATCACTCCCTTGAGAAGATGTTTAAGCTAGCATAATGATATAGAAATAAAATATAAGGATAGAAGAAATTTTCATTAACTAAGAAAAAGATTACAACAAAATAAAAACTTGATACGAAGACTAAATTCTCTCTACAATTTCTCACTCTCTACCATCTAATTCCATACAATTTCCAACTACTCTCCTATTTATAGAGAAAATTGGAATATAATGACATCTTGTAAAGTGAAGTTAGATCTACTTTTCTTTTCTTTTTCTTTGAATATTGATGTTTTCCAAGTCATTTTCTTCTTTCTTCATGTGCATTATATTCTTCATCTTCCATCCATATGCATTATATTCTTTCTTCCATCCATGTGCATTCCTTTCTTCACTCTAATATATTTTCTTCATCTTTTCCAATTCAAACCTATAAGAAATAAAAAGATATATATAAGAACATTTATGCAATAAAATTGTGAATTAAATATTTATTTTTGACATTTAAAATTGTGATTTTGTGAACTTATCAAATTACCCCCAAACAAGCTCTTGCTAGTCCTCTAGCAAATAAGGGCAAAATAGATTAGTTCGCAAAATTAGACTTTTATTAATTTTAACTAAAGATGTGCCACTTTCGCAGTCTGCTTTCGATTGCATTTACCATATGCAATAAGGCCTTAAACCCCTAGGTTACCCTAGTGGACGAGCAATAGCCTCGTGAGGGTTGGATATATTACCCACAACTTCTTCATTCTTCATTTTCATGCATTCATGCATTCACATACTCATTAATCAAGCCATGATACAATATATAGGATAATATGAATGCAAATATTACCACTCACTACCGAACAATAACTATCTCAAGCTAATGATATGAATGATCCCCACTGAAGTAAATAATTTCGTTACTTTCTACTCCCAATCTAGACAACCTTCCGTGTTTTTGTGAACATTCTACTATGGTATGTCAATCTCTCTTCTTCTACTTCATTGATCAAACTTTGCCATATTTATCGTAAAAACTCATTATTTCCATCATTTCTCTCCCATCCCTTTTTGTATTTATAAGCTCCAGACTTTCCAGCGAGGATTTTTAGTCCCGAGCAACTGGGCCCGAACTTCTTCCATGGGATTTATGCTCATTATTTTTCTCCCCTTTTTACGCGAACAATGATATTGGTGATACCAAGGTCCGGTTACTCAGATCGAAGAACTACTTTTTGCATTTCTTTAAAAATAATTTTTTAAAATTTTCTCCATTCTATCTCCCCTTCTCCCATTTTATAGCGGCAAAGCTAATTTTTCAACTCCATAGTCAAAGATCAACTGTTTTTCCCATAGTGAATGTGTGCATGTGCTTATAGGTCAAAGTTGTCCTTTTCGGTTTCAATTTCCTAATTTATTTACCTATGTAAAACCACATCATTTCACTAACTCAATCTAATCATTACTCTCATGAGCGGGAATATCGCATCACATACTACTGATATATCATAAACACAAACTTAATCAACTTATAATGCAAAACACTCATGCATAAAAACAAAAAACTTTTCCAAACGAAATGAATTTTTCATTTTTTTATTTTTTATTTTTAATAAAGAAATTCTATTTTGATTAAATAGATATCCACCCCCAAACAAAAATAACACTGTCCCTAGTGTTTAAAAATATATCTAAGAGACAAATTGGAACAAATTACCACAATTGAGGTGGTGTTTTTGGAGTATAGTCCCTGCAAAGATTCTTGGCAAAAGAAAAGTCAAGTGATTGAAAATATTATGACAGACTTTGGCAACATATTGATTGTGGCGGGTCTAATCTCAAACTGGGGTGCATCATTCTCAAGTAGAACAATGCAATTTGGTGGGTTGGCTGTGATTGGGGCAAAATAATCATTAAGAGTTCTCGGTGCAGCCATTGATGAATTATTAGTGGTTGACAGATTTAACAAGGTAGTTGATTTTTCTTCTAAATCAAAGAGTGAGAGATCAATAGGAAACCTAACTAAACGCTTGTTAACTCGCAACCACTGGGGCATAAACAAAAAGAAACCTAAAAAGGCTAGATGATGGGCAAATCACACAAATTTTTTGGCTTTGTTATCTTGAGCTTAATTTCAAGGGTGGTAAATTTTCAAATCTAATATTGTAAAGAATTAATAGGATGGTGTCCAAATTAATTCTCTCCTAATTAGACAGCTCCTACTCTATTCCAGATTAAGTCGATAGATTACCAGTTAAGGATCATCAAACTAACAACGGAGTAGTTCCCAGGAAAGTGTGGCGAGGCACGTGGCCTGCTTAATGGCGCGTCAACCAAACTCCTAGACAGAATTTCCTACCGTTTATCAATTTTATAATGACTCACTGGAGTGACTACCAACCATTTCCTTCCTAGAGGGCCTATGAGCTCGTAACCCTAAATTGGATTATTGCTAATGAATTTTAAAATTAGGTTCATGGTTTAACAAATGCAAGGATTTTTGTGATTTGTGGGCCACGTAAATGGGTGATGAAATCCCAACCGTATCTTGTGGGAATTTTGCCCTTAAGTATCTTATGCAAAATGCTAATTAAAATATGCACACACAAGAGAAAAAAATAAAAATAAAATAAAACACGGGAGCTTAGGGGAATTTCTAATGTTATATTATCCTAGAATTCCCATGCAAAATTTGTGTCTAGAAAAAAAACTAAAAAAAAAATAAACTAGAAATAAACTAAATACAAAGGATGGGAACTTAGGGTAATTTCTAATGTTATTCTATCCTAGAATTCGCATGCAAAATTTTCACTTAATCTAAGAAAAAAAAATAATAAGGATTTAGAGATATGGAACCTAACTGACGAACCGGTACGGTATCTCCTACAAAAAAAAAATAAACAACAAAAATAAACAAGTAAGTAAATAAACAAATAATGAAAACAAAAATGAGTGAATAAAAAATAATAATAATAATTAAACTAATCTGTTTTTTTTTTCCTTTTCGTTTTCTATTTTTTTTTTATTTTTTATTTGTACCTTAATATTAGAATGTTAGAAAATGGGTTAAATAATGATAGATGGCTACTAGTATTAGACAACAATTACAAGCTATTGGACTTATAATTTCCTTGTTTTTTTTTTTTTTTTTTGGAACTAACAAATACACCTCAAAGTCAACTAGTATATATGAATTGAACAAAATAAATGGAATGGACAATCAACTCAACAAACTGTCCAAAATAATTCCGTTTTTTTTTTTTCTTAAAAAAAAAAAAACTGTAAAGAAAATTTGGAAAGTCCAAACTGCAAACTTGGAAAGTCAAAACGGCAGATTGATTTTTTATTTTATTTTTCAAATGAAACCTTACACTGTTGGAATCTACTGCAGTTTTTTCAAATAATTTTGTTTTTTTTTTTAACTTCAAGAACCTACTGTTGTTATACAATGAACATATTACAAAATGTTTTTTTCAAAAATTAACAAAAATCACACAATATAGAAAATTTAAAATAAAGGAAGGGATAGAAAGTTCGGGTGGGTTCCCGAAAACTTGTAGTTTTGAATTTTTGACTCCGATTTCAATGTTGATGCGGCAACGGCGCCATTTGACGGTTGATGATTTGATAATATTTTCCGTTGCTTCATCAAACTCCGGTCAACAAAATTTATAATACCTACTAATACTTCACTTAAAATAGTATAGCAATAAGTAGGGTCGAACCACTCTCAATTTAGAACTCGGTTTGAGACTCGGATCCAAAACTTTAATTTTCGAGAATAAAAATAAATTAGTTAAAAACAATTCTTGAATTTTTGAATAGTAAATTAAAATAACTAGATAATTATCAAATGGTGGAAGAAATCCCAAGGGAAGAGAATCCACCACCCGGGTCTTTATAAATAATATTATATATTTCTATTGCAAATTCTCCTCCAACCTATTAAACATAAACATAGATATTGGTAGGCATTCCCCGTATTTCCATTAATTGGTAATCACGGAAAATCCTCCCTCTAATGTTTTGGTTTAAAAATAAATAAATATAAATAGTGGTAGGCATTCCCCGTATTTCCATTGATTGGTAATCACGGAGAATCATTCCTCTATTTTCAACCTCTGTTATAGGTTTTGTCACTTGAAAGAATTAATTTCAGGAAGAGAATTAAACAATAAGAAATAAAATAAAATTATGTATATCTTACCCAATATGACTTCATCACTCCCTTTAGAAGATGTTTAAGCTAGCATAATGATATAGAAATAAAACATGATGATAGAAGAAATTTTCATTAACTAAGAAAAAGATTACAACAAAATAAAAACTTGATACAAGACTAAATTATCTCTACAATTTCTCACTCTCTACCATCTAACTCCATACAATTTCCAACTACTCTCCTATTTATAGAGAAAATTGGAATATAATGACATCTTGTAAAGTGAAGTTAGATCTACTTTTCTTTTCTTTTTCTTTGAATATTGATGTTTTCCAAGTCATTTTCTTCTTTCTTCATGTGCATTATATTCTTCATCTTCCATCCATGTGCATTATATTCTTTCTTCCATCCATGTGCATTCCTTTCTTCACTTTAATATATTTTCTTCTTCTTTTCCAATTCAAACCTATAAGAAATAAAAAGATATATATAAGAACATTTATGCAATAAAATGGTGAATGAAATATTTATTTTTGACATTTAAAATAGTCATTCTGTGAACTTATCAGGCCTACACATGATGCGTAACTCATGCTTATGAGAAAATTGCCTTGCATAGGAGTTGCGTAGAAATAGCACTTTCTAGTTATTTTTAACTACTGGTTGCGTAGGTCATGTGTAGCAAAACCCTTGGAACCAACTTTTCTTGGGATTAGTGCCAGTTGAACCCCCTTGACTGCCTTGTTATTATTCTTCAAGTCGTGGCTCAAAGAAATGACGTTTCTACCCTCCGGATACACTTTTCTGTTGAAAACACCTCTTTTGCTCTCTTTTTGAATAGACACAAGCACTTCTCTAGTTAATTCAGGAAAGATAACTCGTTATCTTTATTAAGCTTTAGAAACACGCTTAAACACACAAACGGCATAAAAATATCAAATAATGAAATGTAAAGACATAACATTAGAACAAATAGAGGCCTAAAATGGACAATATTTGGCACCTATCACACCCCCAAACTTACATATTGTTAGCTCTTAACAATGCACTCAGGAAAACTGTTTAAACCCTGTGATGATTTTTATTCCAATTACTCTATATTACTCCCTTGCTTTCGTGAGGGTCGATGATTACACTTTGCACGTGTAACAAGCCTTTTAAACCCCTCGGCAACACCGAGTGGACGAGTAAAGTCTCGTGAGGGTTAGTTATACTACCCACAACTTCTCTATTCTTTGTAATCACGCATTCATGCATTCACATAGTCATCAATCAAGTTATGATACAATGTATAAGATAATAGGTGTCACGCCCCGAATTACAAAGACTCCCAAACCAGGACATTTGAGGAATCCGGGTCGTGATCCATAAAATGAGCGACTAATTAAGGTCCCAAACAACCATAAAATGAATGGAATAATATTAATGATAATAATTTCCATACAAAACCAAGCGGGAGCTAAAACAAATGATACACAAGGCATATTGAGATGCCAAAAGAATACATCTATACAACGATGCACTGATACCGAATACAATGAAGGGATATGTCAACATACTGGATCCTAAGAGATACAACAACACTCCCAAACAGGGACAAGCAAAGGAAAACAAAAGGGAACAACTCTACATATGAACGTCCCAAATCCCGCAACTGTATCCATGCCATGAGCCATCTTGTAACTCAGACACAAAAGAAAGTGTCGTTGCACCCCAAGTAATCCATAGCCGAAACCTTTCCTGCAAACTGGCATTTGGGATGCCAGGCAAAAGAACACTGGGGTGAGCTCATCAAAGCCCTGTAGGAGAAAGGAATCATAACTGTCACATCCTACGACCGTCCAAGTCGAGTGTGAACCAACCCGTGTACATGCATCTACCCTAGGTCATTCAAATGTCCCACATAGCACTCAAGCCAATACGAGACCCCGGAAACACATCCCACTAGTCCCCTACCATGCATCAATAAATTAGGGAAACTAGCACACAATGTAGTCATAACGCAATCACATATAATAATGCACACGTATACCTATATATATATGCATGTATATATATATAGATAGAGATATACAACTAATACAAGTCACGTAGTATATACCACTACATATATCACTACGAATTGTACCCGCCAGTCCCACACTAATAATCAACACAACATCTATCACCCAAAACACGAAAGCAACACTCCTATTCATAACACTCTAGGAAGGATAACACTCACACTTCCTAGGCCACAAGCATACCGAGCTCCAAAATCTCAAATCAGTATCAACTCATACTGTCAATCACCTCACATGTCACTACTAACATTCGTAAACCCAACATATGGGTAAAATAGTCACTTCAACCTAAGGGAAGTCACGAAGGTTGCCGAAAACCATAAAAAAGTGGAAGTAATAAAAACAATTGACCTATAGTGATCAAACACCCACACAAGGGTAAAAACATCCTTTCACGTCTAAAAGATTTCAAAAAGATCACTCGGGATCGAAATAGAAGTGGAACAAATCCAACGGTATCTTAAACGAACCGTTTAAACACCCGTGTTCACTCAAGGGTAAAATAGTCATTTTAGGGGTATAATAGTAATTTTCAAGTATAAAGACAAGGTTTGGACCTAAAATAAGTCACAAGAACAAACGGAACCAAATTTGAAGGTGCAAGAAGGAAACTACGACATTTTGAAAAATCGGTCGTCGTGACGTGCCGAAGTTCAAAACATACCGTCACTTTCAAATGACCATTACGCCCTCAAAAATGGCTCGAATGAAGTGATTAAAAATCCCAACATCAAGAGATTTAAGTCATATTTCTAAAAATCTAAAGAACATCTCAATCCGACACTTGTAACTCTAGATATGACCAAAAGACTGAAGCAGCGTCGAAACAGAACTGCACTAGGACTCCCTGGGAAAATCAATCGAGTCTACTGATGGGACCTATTAGTTGACTGACCACACCAGAAAAATTTGTGGCTATTTTCTAGTTGACCAACGAAACTCATCAGTCGACTTACGAACCAGAAAAATGCTGCAATTGGCCCGAAACCACTTTAAACACTTATGAAACATGGGACAAAGGCCTCAACTCATTTAGGAACTTTTGAAATGAGAAAAATATCATTTAATCTTGGTTTAGTTTTATCGAAAACACTTTCTTGAAAATCCGTAAAACTAACCGTATTGCCCCGGGGTCTCCGTTTTATACAACATCGACTTTCAAAAGTCAAAATCTTTTATTTCATGACTTTAAAACCATTTTAAAACTCAAAGTTTTTGTCGGCATCATGGGGGTAGGCGAAAATGGGTTTTTCACTTAAAGACCAAATAGACTCAAATGCAAGTCTTATGAAAAATCTATTTTCGGGGAAACAAACAGAAACCAACGGAAAACTAAAGCGTATTTGTAGACGCTCAAATGGAGCAAATGGATGAAGAACCGAAGTTCAAAAACAACTCGAAGGAAAAGGCAAGTGACTATACACAAGACACTAACTCTAACCCAACCACACTTCGCTCCACATTCAAACTTATAAATCCTATAACGACTTAACCGAGAATGATTACAACTCCGATGACATTCCATTTCTTAATATCGCTAAAGGGAACCTAGTGGTCGTTGCCACGAAACCAACTAATTTCAACAAAGAACCTCTTCCGATTCTTTCAACCTTAATTCCACATTCGAAACCACCTAACTTAGGTTTTTAACAATATCATAGGGCTATCAATACACAATCGATTCGGTTTACTCATAACCTCGTCTACCATAACCAAAACGTCAATTTCACCATTGATGCCACGTTGCTACACCAACGCTAACGAAACCACAAATCCATCACCAGCCTTCTCAAGGCTTCAACTCACATTCAACTCAATAGCCATAACCGACTTTACTTATCACAAGAAAATCCTTAAACCAACTCATATCACCCCCCCCCCCCCCCCCCCTCTAAGGTATATAAGTACATCACAACAAATATAAGCATTTATCTCTCTTTATACTTTAAACAAGGCATGCAAAGCATATTTTCACATCCTTCCATTTCACTTGAGCATTCTAACAACATATGAATTGTATACATCAAATTTCACATTAAACATGCTCATCAACCACATAGAGTAATATCATGATACACATGTTAACATAAATCACATATTAGCAATCTCAAATGTAATGTGAATCACACACCTCATGGTACTCACGCTACCACACCACCCTACTCTAAGGGTCAACGGGATCATTCTTTAACCATACACTTTTTGAGGATACACGTTTAATAATGAAGGTAGATTTATCGTACCATTCTTCCCAAGTGCTTTTGACACTTACACTTTTAACAAGGAATACGTCAAACACGATGCGGTCGTGCACATAGGATTTAGACAAGTCCACCCCCTATCGCCTGCGTTTCTCAGAAGATTATTTCCGTAGGAGCAAGAAACTCCCCCTGGCCAGTTGTTACGACGATCCAAAACAAGTCTACTCACGCATTATACATAAATGGACATAGACCACACCAATTGAATTCTCTCTACAAAAGGTGGAACCCATATGCAATATATCTCAATGGGCCATGCAATAACATAAATATGTATTTCATCATATTTATAAACAACATTCCCAAAATGTCAATATGAATGATTTTCACCATTCAACATGCTTTTAAATTTTATTTAAAGCAATAATCAACAAGGACACATTCTCATTCACAAGAAATGTTCCAATTCATCTAGTTATCCTTTAATACACCAAGGAAAACAATTTCATTCATTTAAACATGCTCTTAGTTCAATTCAAACAAGTTTTCACATATCACATCTCAACCTAACATCAATTCCCATCATAGAAATTATCATTCTCAAAAGGGAAACAAGATAGTCACTCCTAGTTGAGATGCCCAGTTACACCAATCACATAGTATAACCTCAAATGTGCTACCCAAAAGAGCTAGCCTATTCTCATTCCAAGGCTACCTTCCTAACACCCACATACACTTATGTATAACTACACTTACACATATACACCATAATACCCACATATATATACACATATATAGCCATACTAGCACTCTTGCACATAGGAAATCTCAAGAACAACCACATAACTAGCATACTTCATAACCCTATTCAATACTATCAAAAGTACTCCATACACAAAGGTTTAAGTCACGTAACATGCTCAAACCCTAACTTCACATTTTCAAGGATACACTTAGCAATTTCATTTTAAGGATAGAAATCCTAGAATCAAATTCACCCTACTACACAATCACAAGATGACTAGTTAGGAAATTTTCCCCTACCTCTTGAAGAGCAAAGCACAATAACCACCAAGCAAGGCCCATGAAACCCTAGCTCCTCCCCAACCGAAATCTAAGGAGAAAACCGGTGAAAATCTTCACCATAGCCTCCTAACAAGGAATCAAACTCCAACATAAGAGTATAATAAGAACTATGACGTGGTTCAACAAGAACCCCTAAACTAGAGTTTGAATGGAAAACCCACAAGGAATGAAGAATACTTACCAATCCTTGGCTCAAGCCAAAGACAAAAGCACTATGAACATCTTACATGTTGATGGCCACACCAAACTCCCAACTTAGGGTGATCAAATCAACCCCTAAGTGTAGAAGAAGCAAGAGGGAGAAAAGAGAGAGCAAGAGATGACAATGGAGAAGTCTTGCCAAATGTGTGCTAACCCTAAGAGTTGTAGAGATTCTCCACTCACAACTCTCACCATCCAATGGCCAATAATAAAGCTAGCAAGTGAAGACCTAATCCAAGAGCTAGGAATCATTCTTGCCATTGGAAGAATTATTACACCACTCACAAAACCCATTAATTTGTCAAACAAAGCCTTATCATCCAAGGGCTTAGAATAAAGATGGGAATGAATAAACCATCCAATGGTTGACATGAAGTCTTACCAAGTGAAAGACCAACAATAATGGATTATTGCATTTAAGTGTCAACCAAACAAGGCCGTATGATCCAAGGGTCTAAAACAAATATGGGAGAATGAGATCAGGGGTAGGAATAAGACACCACTTGAAATGGGGAAATGACCAAATTATTATCAATTTAGGGTTAATTACAAGAGTGTCATCAAGCCTCTTAATTACCCTTCTACCCCTTGTCATCCTCTCTAATTACTACTATGTCATTCATCCCCCAACACTTAGCCAAATCTCTACACTTTTCATTAAGTGCTCCAAATATGAAAATACTCATTTACCTTTCGGTCATTTTTTCCCAAAATCATTTCTAACTATTCTCATCACATACAACATGAAAATATAACAAGAAATTCACATAAGTGTCACACCGAACGTCTACACTAAACTAGGGTAACACTTTCGGGAATGCAACACGATTGCCGAAGCTCCAACGAGAAACCGTCGCACGAACCCACCTAGTGTTGGCGACACTCAAATCGATGAAGCCGAAAACGAAATACCACAAAGTCGTCCCACTAAGTTCAAAACTTAAATGCAAAAAATTTACACGTACCGAGAATATACAAGACGTCATGAATAAGTGACATCACAAAATGTTAATGCTTGGAAAAGAATTCCAGAAAAGATAAAGGAAAATGCGGGGCGTTACAATAAGGATAAAAATATTCCCACTCACTATCGAATAATAACTATCTCGAGCTTCGTGTCATGAATGGTTCCTACGAAAGTAAAAGATTTCGTTACTCTCTAATTCCAATCCAGATAACCCTTCATGTTTTTATGACCATTCTCCTATGGTATGTCAATTTCTCTTCTCCTACTTTATTGATCAAACTTTGCCATTTTTCTTTAAAAAATCATTATTTCCATCATTCCACTTTTATCCCTTTTGATCTTTCTAAGCTCCGGACTTTCCAACGAGAATTTTTAGTCTCAACCAACTGGGCCCGAGCTTCTTCCTTAGGATTTATGCTCATTAAATTTCTCCCCTTTTTACGCGAACACTCTGCTACTTTATGGTAGGAGGCCCGGTTACTCAGATCGAATAACTACTTGTTTCATTTTATTTCTCAAAATAAATTTTCAACTTTTCTCCATTCCATCTATAATAACACCCCTTCTCCCCTTTTATTGTAGCAAAATTGATTTTTCAACTACATAGTTAAAGATCATTTTTTTTTCCCATAGTAAATGTGTGTATGTGCATATAGGTTAAGGTTATCCTTTTTTGTTTCAATTTTACTAATCTATTCACCCATGTAAAACCACACTTAACTCAATCTAATCATCACTCTCATGAATGGGAATATCACATTACATACTACTCATGTATCATATACACAAACTTAATTAACTTGTAATGCAAATACCCATGTATAAAAATAAAGAATTTCTTTCAAAAAATTTCAATTTTCATTTTTTTTATTATTATTTTTTAAAAATTTTCTAAATTTTCATTCCTTAACTATACCCTCTACCCTAAAACTTAAAATAAACCATATCATCATGGTTCAGAATCATACAGAGGAGAGAATATTGTTACCCTTGAAGTGTGATTCCGAAATGGCACAATAAAGCACTTGATTTCCTCCCCCAAACTTGATTTGGATTACCAGTAGATATACTCAACAAAGTACACATACCTAATATCATAGCAAAGGAAAATAAAATTCATCATAACTTTCCAGAAATCATCAAAATATCGCACAAGGAATGAAAATTTTTATTAAAAATTAAATAACAAAGATTTGGCCATAAGGGCCTACAATCCCTACTAAAATTAAATTGCATAGATTTGGACTTAAGGGTCTACAATCTCTAAGAATTGAAAGGGCAACACATCTACTAAAAACAGAAAATTTCTCCTAAATCTAAAAATCCTAAGTCGATTCCTCTTATTTCCTCTTGCTTCAGTTCAGCACTCACTATCAATCAAAAAAACTCCCAAACAACCATGCATATTTAATGCCATCTCAAGCCACTTAAAACTCGTTGCTTGGTATTTATTTTGTGAATGACCAACACCTCTCATTCATCTCCTATAGCCGAAATCCCAACTACTCCTCAAGAAATTTTGATATCCATAATGGATACGAGAGATAAAACTCCATATAATCCCACCCTTCTACTTTTCTGCTCACAATCTTATGTATCAAAATCATGTTAGCCAATATCACTATCCGAAATGGCACCCAATACCCTTTAAGCATACAATATAGTATTTTGATCATTGTTTGTCCCCTCTAATACATCCGATGATTCTGACATGCTTGAAAAGCAATCGCACAATCCAAGTAGAGTAATTCCGGCTTCAACATGTAATTTTCCATACTTTTAACCCCTTCCTCTTGAACATGCGTAGCTCATATCTCCTTTATCATCTCTTCATCCGAGATCTCCCAATCTGCCGGGATTGTTCTGAACTTTTCGCTCAATTGTCTTGAAAACACAAGTGGTAATTTCCATACCCTCATAATTACATCTTTATCCACTGTAATAGGATTGCTCTTTTCATCAATCCGGACTCGTATTACCTCACACCCTACCAGTCCTATAATTTCCATCCGTTCATAGAACTTTTGAACTAATCGCAGGTACACATTCCCTCCTGCCGAATGCTCTAAACTTTGCAATCCTCTCTCACGTAGGATTTTAACCCCGGGCATCATCAATGGATTCGTCAATATTTTGGGGCAAAACTTCAATTCAAATTACATCCTACACTCTTTAAACGAACGAGGTGTGACTCTTTTACTTGGTTTGCTCGTAACACCCATGTTAGTGTTTCCCTCTCCCAACTCCATATTGCCTCTTCTCATATCTCCAATTTCGGATGAAGCATCCTCATTAATAAAATCCTCTAGGTCTGATTCAATATCATATTCACTCATCTCATGCTCACCCTCGAGATTATGAAAAGAAGAAGAAGAAGAAATAGAATAAGAAGAAGGACTAGACATTATGCTCTTTTGCATAAGCTCTTATTTGTGAATTATGAGAATTCTAGATCTAAAGTGTTGTATTTATAGATGAACAAGTTAGATACATTAAGGAAAAGGATTTAGAACCCTTGTTTGAATTGGAAAGTGGAAAATAACTAAGAGTCCATATTTAACTCGTATTTCCATTCGATTTCCTATCCAGACTAGGATTGCTCTAAATATTCCTACAAAAATCCTACAAAATCCTAAAAATACCCTACATAAAATCCTAATACAATACAAGTACAAAACCATCCGAAAAACCCCTCAAACGGGCAAATGTTTGGAAATTCCAGAAAACACCACGATGTCCCCTACGCATGGTGCGTAGGGCTTGACTAGGTTTTGGAAAAAAAAATTATCAACTTGTCATATCCATTTTCAATATCATTCTCCAATATAACACACACTCTCCCAAACTAAAACGCACACATGTCCTCATTGTGCGATGCAAACTCGAGCGAACTCTAAGAATCACACAATTCAATGCATACATTATCATCATCTCAGGGACTAAAAAATAGTAACAGTTTAATCACAAAGATATGAAAAGCTGTAGTTTTATAAACATCAAAAGTAAAAAAAAAATACACCTAGACATCGATCATTTTAGTAGTAACATAAAGCATCTAACAAAAACTCTCCACCGGACAATTCGACTCTAGGGAAAAACAAAAACTACAAAATACTCTACTACAACTACTCCTCATCCTCATCCTCATCCTCATCCCCATCCCCATCCTCACCGATCGACGAATGTGGTGTAGGTGGTGGCTCCAATCCTATATGATCAAATTGTGTCTCTACCATGCCACGTACCCACCTCAGACCACGCCAAAACTGTGTCGCCTCCCCATGGTGCATCTGTATATTAGTCACCTTGATATTTTGATCGGCTTGCAACTCATTGCGCAAAGACTGGACCTCCTCTTTCAACATCGTCTGCCCTGCCATAATCGCATCAAACTGGTCACGAGAGAGCGTCACTGTCGCACCGGCAAGCACCAGAGGAATCTCAACTGCTTGTACTCCCTCACCCTGAGGTGGTGGTGGTACGGCATCATCATGTCCAGCCTCATCATCAGTAGGCACAACCGAGGGTATAGCTGGACCAGGAACCATTGGCCTCCTCTGTAAAACTATTTCACCGTGTAAATAGCTCCAGTTCCTGCTCCACATGCTCGATGTGTACTCACCCCCCACAAAATACTTCTAGTCCCCCTCATCATCGATCGCAACCCCAGCATCTATCATAAGTCACATAGTCAAGGTTGGGAATCTCATGTGAAATGTATTCTGCCCAACCTTGCGCATGGTTCGTAAGTCTTGATAATGTAGGTAAAGGCCTCGCCATAGGATCTGAGGAATCGAAACCCGCCA
Organism: Cornus suecica; assembly: GCA_963922005.1. Taxonomy (NCBI): domain Eukaryota; kingdom Viridiplantae; phylum Streptophyta; class Magnoliopsida; order Cornales; family Cornaceae; genus Cornus; species Cornus suecica. The sequence goes on from OY998240.1 coordinate 44,728,099, forward strand.
GCTGAACTCAAAGACGTAGTGGAGAACCAAAAAGAACTGATATATGTATGCAAGATGCCCATGAGGGTGAATCTATGAGTGAAGAATGGTGTCCAAGAACCACAACTTTGGATGAAAATCCGACTTCTTTGTGCAGTTGTTTCGATAGTCCGTGAACACCCTCTTAGTCTATAACTGAGCTAACTCTGCCACGGTAAGAAACGGCTCTTGTAGGGCGGAAAGTTATCCACCAACTCTAGGGGGCATGCATCAGGAATACCCCACCCCTCGGCAATGGTCCGAGGTATAATCTCAAATCGCAGCCCTCGCACCTCTGTCTCCAATCTCATCCCTGTACTAAAATGACGCATATTCAGCCAGAACTCCAGAATCATATCCTTGGAGATGAACTTGGATGGAGGAGTAAGAATAGGCAACAATTTTCGTGCCCATATACATCGAATCGTCCATGCCGGCACTAGCTCTATCCACTCAAAAACTGTCTCTAAGTAAATCCGCTCCTGCTGAAATCCCTTCCGCAACACCCGATCTAATATAGTACTCACCACTGCAGTAGGTGGATTTGGTATGAACGAAATCCATGCCTCTGGCTCAGCATCGACTACATGTGGTGGTATGGGTGGCTCAGGTGGTGTGATAGGCGGTGAAGCAGGTAGTGAAGTGACAAGTGACACCACCGGTGAAGCGGCATGATCACTCTGTGTGGCCTCAAAAGATGAACATGATGCAGCTGGTAATACTAATCGTCTACGACTAGTCGGTGACCTCTCTGTCAGCTCTGGGTTAGGAGACCTCTGTCTAATACGTGACGGACCCGCACCTCCTCTCCATGGTCTCATCTTCATGCCTATAATCGGGATTTTCATAAAATAATTAGCAGATCAATCCAGACACCGAATCAAACTCAAAATCATTACTAAATAGGCTCAATACGACGTTTAAACGAAATCCCAAACCAAAAACATGCAAAAAATTTGAAATTCAATCCATTCTCAAAGCGGAAAATTTTAACTTTTGAGAAATGGATCAAAACATTTTTAATCGAATTTGTTCATCAATATCAGTTTAGAATGATTAGAAAAGCAATTATAAACACAAAGAATGAAGAAAAACTCATTAAATCGGAAGATTTGATGATTTCTCCAAAAAATGGTTTTCGAGAATTTTTTAGTTCTACACGTGAATCGAGATGATCAACACACAGATCTGATGCAAAATCTACGAGGATTTGTTCAAAATTGGATGAGAAAGAGATAGGGAGTGATCTCGGACGATTCGGTGGAGAAATGAGAGCGCGGGAGAGCTAGGAAGTTAAAAAATGGACGAACTATTTGCGTTGGCTGGTATTTAAAAATGCCAACCTACGCATGGTGCATAGGCTGAGCTACGCATGGTGTGTAGCTCTCTGTTTTGAAAATTTTCCCAGCTTCAATTTTTTAAATTTTTCGTGCTCCATTCAATGCAATCGCTCCCCGCACATCCCATCCATCTTATTAAATGATTCACCACACCTACCGTGACGACGATGATTGTTGGAAATTGTAATAATGTATAGTAATTGTGGAATAATTACTAATGTATAGGCTAAACTATGAAAGAGAAAAAATAGAACTGGAGCACTCAAAGGATTACATTGTATTAATCTTATCTTGTGTAGTTGTTGTTTATAACTAAGATACATAGGCTTATATATAGGCAATACAAGAGTAAAGACACCTAAGTTAGGCAATCATGCCTAACTATTAGGCTACCAAAGTTAGGCAATCTCAACTAATATTCAACATATTAAACATGTGCTTCAACACTCCCCCTCAAGCTAGAGAGTAGATGTCAATCATTCCCAGCTTGCTACATATAGAATCAATGGCACTTTTAGAAAGTGCTTTGTAAAGAGCTTTTGTAAAGATAGGGCAACCGTAAGTTGAGGGAAACCGCAAGATCAAAGATAGGTTGCGCAAGTGATCGAGCGTCCAGAATAAGGGATAGGTTGTGCAAGTGGTCACGCGGCCAAAATAAGAAAGAGGTTGCACGAATGGTCATGCAGCTAGAATAATAAAAAGGTTGCGTGAGAGGTCACGCGGCCAGAATAAGAGTTGGGTTTAAAGGATTTTGGAGGTAAAATATAAACTCCGCCAAGAATATTATAATTAATTGCTGCCACCGAGATGGGAGATGGACTACCATCCCCGGCAGAGACGGCAATAAACGGAAGAAACTACCAAGAATCGGTATGATCTGATACCATGTTGGAAATTGTAATAGTGTATAGTAATTGCGGAATAATTACTAATGTATAGGCTAAACTTTGAAAGAGAAAAAATAGAACTGGAGCACTCAAAGGATTACATTGTATTGATCTTATCTTGTGTAGTTGTTGTTTATAACTAAGATACATAGGCTTATATATAGGCAATACAAGAATAAGTCTACCTAAGTTAGGCAATCATGCCTAACTATTAGGCTACCTAAGTTAGGCAATCTCAACTAATATTCAACATATTAAACATGTGCTTCAACAATGATATTACGACTCGATCTTTCAACTCGATAAAGCACCTAATAAACTAAAATATAAACTATAAGTTACAAACTAGGTTCAAAAACTAATTTTCATCCCCTAGTACCAATTTTTAACGTCGTTGGCGCGCGTTGTTACTTCTCCTTATTCGGAATCACACTCGTGTGTTGGATCAGTCAAATCCATTATTTTCACAACACACTCAATTTGTTGAACATCAATATAATGCTTCAGTCTTTGACCATTCACTACAAACTTTTTTCTTATCTCTGGATCATCGAGCTTTACTGCTCCATGGGAAAAAACCTTCATAATCTCATACGGCCCATCCCATCTCGATTGAAGCTTACCATGAAACAGTTTTAATCTCAAATTAAAGAGCTAAACCTTATGGCCTTAATCAAAGACTTTCTTTCGAATGTGTTTGTCGTGAAAAGCCTTCGTCCGAGCTTTGTAAATCCAAGAATTCTCATAAGTATTGTTTCTCAACTCCTCAAGATTTACGAGTTAGAGTTTCTGCTGGGCACCAGATTTTATTAAATCAAAGTTCAACCTTCGAACTGCCCAATATGCACGATGCTCTAGCTCAATAGGGAGGTGACATGCCTTACCATAGACAAGCTGATACAGTGTCATACCTATCGTAGTTTTGTATGCAATCATATAAGCCTATAATACATCATTTAACCTTTGAGGCCAATCCTTTTAATCTACTCGCACTATTTTCTCTAAGATATTCTTTACTTCCCTGTTATAAACTTCCACTTATCCACCCGTTTAGGGGTGATATGTTGTACCAATCCTATGATTGATATTGTACTTCCGATATAGACCACCGAGAAAATGGTTATCAAAGAGTTTTCGGTCATCACTGATTATCACACGCAGTATACCAAATCTTGCAAAGATATTAGACTACACAAACTCCACCACAGTTTCATGGTCTGCATATGTGGTAGCTACAGCCTCTACCCATTTTGATATGTAGTCAACCCCCACAAGTATATACGTTTTCTTGCCTGCTTGCGGAAATGGTCCTATGAAATCAATACCCCATACATCAAATAACTCAACGATTAAAATTGGGGTTAGAGGCATCATGTCGCATTGAGATATGGATCCCAACTTCTAGCATTGCAAACACGCGTTATAGTATTCAAATGCATCTTTGAATATGGTTGGCCAATAAAACCCAACACTGCAGCACCTTATCGCTTTTTTTCTGAGCTCCAAAATGCCCTCCACATTCTAGCGTGTGGCAAAATTTCAAAATACTCTGCACCTTACTTTCAGGGACACACTTTCTGATAATATAATCAGAGCAATACTTGTATAATCGCTGATTATCCCATATATAAAATTTAACATGGCTGAAGAATCGGTCTCTTTCATTCTTAGACCAACCTTTTGGAATTTGACCCGTGACTTTATAATTCACAATATCAGTATACCACGGTATCTGTTCCACGACAACCATACTAAACAGATGTTCATCTAGGTATGAATCCTTAAAAGGAGTAGTTTCCTTTGTAGTCTCTACAATGATCCTTGACAAATGGTCAACAACCACATTCTCCAAACCTTTTTTTCCTTAATTTTCAAATCAAATTCTTGTAGCAACAAAATCCATCTAATCAGCCTAGGTTTAAAATCTTTCTTCGTTAGCAAATGTCTTAATACCACATGATCCGAATAAACTACTACATTTGTTCCCAATAAATATGATCAAAATTTATCCAAGGCGAACACAACCGCCAACAACTCCTTCTTTGTGGTTGTGTAGTTGATATGCGCATCGTTTAGCGTCTTGTTAGCATAGTACACCGCATATGGTAGCTTTTCCTTTCTTGACCTAACACCGGTCCTACAGCATAGTCCGAAGCATCACACATCAACTCAAATGGTAGATATCAGTCTGATGGATGAATAATTGGGGATGTTAAGAGTTGAGTACGCATTTCCTCAAAAGCATGAACACATTCTTCGTCAAAGACAAAGGTCGCATCTTTATCTAATAAGTTGCACGACGGTCGGCAATGGCGTCAAAAATTTGATGTCTGCCCAGGGGTGACAAAAATAATGGTTAAGAACGAGTCCTTAGGACGGCTTAAGTTTAACCTATCACAAGCGCATGAGTCAAATTATAGTATAGAAACCGCTTGAGAAAGGGAATGTCGAACCCACAGAGACTTGGTTTATTCACTTTAGCAATTTTGATGTATTGATTTATGGTTGAAAAAGTTGTTTGATTTGATTTTGAGAATAATGACTAAATTAACTAAGAACAAAAAATAAATTGAGAGTTTGTGATCAAGAGAGAGAAAACTAGGATTTTCATCGCTCCACCACTAAACGCATAACATAACTTTCAATTTGCACAATTGTAAAAAGGACAATATATTCCTATGAATCAAAACGTACCGCAAATAGTCGAATACACTCCCAAAAAGGATACCGTTAACTAGGTTCGCTACAACCCATCTCCGAACAGAGTGTAACTAGTGCATGCTATTTAATTTACTACAATCTACTACTAATGCATGAAATAAAACTAGAGCATGTCTATAATACCTCGTCGAGGCATGGCCAGTGTAAACCTAGGGTTTCGAGTGTTAAAAACTACTATGTAAAATATCATGGATTAAGCATCCGAGTTACATCCCATTGTGAATAATCATGATTGAGTAAGAAAAATATATTTATTCAATCTAAGACAAGAATCAAGAACAAATATATAATCTTGTATTAAGAATAAAAATAATCACTCATCTACAACAATCATCACGGTATAGTCACAACTTCCCCTTTGTTATAATTGGAAATAAATATAAAAACTACATTACTTGGCTAGGGTTTTGCTAGAAAACCCTAGATATCGGTTTAGTTGATCATGGCTGATAGAGACCGCATCGTTGATGTAGAATCGCTCATCATTCTCTTCTTTTCCGGAACTCTAAGTCTTGTATGGCTTTTCACCTTTGAAATGATATAAATCTCTAAAGGTTGCTCTGAAAATTATACGTGTATTGAAACTCTCTCAAATGTGTAGTAGACTCCGGTATTTATAGACAATAGCTAAGGGAAATCCTAAAGTTTCCCTTTTTCGTCATTTCACACCGAACCAAACAAAACTCTTAAGTCTAATGTATATTATGTGTATATCATGTAGAAGTCGCAGCCGCCACAAAGGAAAACAAGTCAGGGTCAATTTTGTCATTTTCAACACTTAACACGCTAGACCCCTACGCATGGTGTGTAGGGGCTCCTATGCAAGATGCGTAGCCCAAGCCTAGACATGATGCATAGGTCATGCGTAGGAGAAAATTGCCTTGCGTAGGAGTTGCATAGAAATAGCACTTTCTAGCCACTTTTAGGTACTGGTTGCGTAGAAAACCCTTAGAACAAACTTTTCTTGGGATTAATTCCATTTGAACCCCCTCAACTCCCTCGTTATGATACTTGAAATCGCGGCTTGAAAAAATGACGTTTCTGCCCTCCGGGAGATACTTTTATCTTGAAAACACCTCTTTTACTCTCTTTTTGAATAGACACAAGCACTTCTCTAGTTAATTCATCAAAGTTAGCTCGTAATCTTCATTAAGCTCCTGAAATACGCTTAAACACATAAACGGCATAAAAATACCAAATAATGGAGTGGAATGTAAGGACATAACATTAGCAAGATAGGGGCCTAAAATGGACAATATATGGCACCTATTATGGGTTAAAGCAATCAGGACGCATGTGGTACAATCGCCTCAATGAATATTTTTTAAAAGAGGGTTATGTAAATGATCCCATTTGTCCATGTGTTTTTATCAAGAAATCATCATCGAGATTTGTTATTATTGATGTATATGTTGATGATTTGAATCTTATAAGCACTCCTGAAGAACTCACCATCATTGCTGATTACTTGAAAAAGGAATTTGAAATGAAAGATCTTGGAAAAATAAAATTTTGCCTTAGGCTGCAGATCGAGCATTTACCAAATGGAATTCTGGTTCATCAATCATTATACACAGAGAAGTTCTTGAAGCGCTTTTATATGGATAAAGCTCACCCCCTAAGCTCTTCAATGGTGGTTCGATCACTTGATGTGCAGAAAGATCCTTTTCGTCCAAGGGAAGATGGCAAAGAACTTCTTGGTCCTAAAATTCCATACATAAGTGCAATTGGTGCTCTTATGTATCTTGTAATTACACTCGGCCTGATATTTCATTCACTGTCAGCTTACTATCCAGATACAGTTCAGAACCGACTCGGAGACATTTGAATGGAGTCAAGCATGTTCTACGTTACCTTCGTAGCATAACTGATTCGGGACTTTTCTACTCCAATCAATTAAAGTCTCAGCTAATTGGATATGCAGATGTTGATTATCTTTTTAATCCACACAAAGCTAGATCACAATCAGGTTATATGTTCACTTGTGGAGACACAACAATATCTTGGAGATCTATAAAGCAAACAATCGCTACTACTTCTTCAAATCATGCTGAACTAATTACTATCCATGAAGCGAGTAAAGAATGTGTCTGACTGAGATCTTTGATACAACACATTCGAGAAACATCAGGACTCTCTTCAATTACTGATAGTCCGACAATATTATTTGAAGATAATGTTGTTTGTATTGCACAACTCAGAGGTGGCTACATTAAAGGTGATAGAATGAAGCATATCTCACCGAAATTGTTCCACACTCATGACCTCCAGAAGAGTCGTGACATTGATGTTCGGCAGATACGCTCCAGTGATAATCTAGCGGATTTATTCACCAAATCATTACCGACTTCAACATTCAAGAAACTTGTACGTGGTATTGGTATGCGTCATCTAAAGGAGCTGACATGAGGGGGAGTCACTATTTAGGGAGGTATTTGCATATTGTACTCTTTTTTCTTCGACCAAATTTTTTCCACTGGGTTTTCTTGGCAAGGTTTTAATGAGACAATCTTATCCCATGCAATACCATTTTCACATACATAAGAATATTGTACTCCTTTTCATTAATTAGGTTTTTATCCCACTCGATTTTTCCTAACGAAGGTTTTAACGAGACATGTTTTTTGTATAGTGGTCCCCAAAGGGGATTTTTCCTAACGAAGGTTTTAACGAGACATGTTTTTTGTATAGTGGTCCCCAAAGGGGAGTGTTATGAAATGATAAATATGGGGACCATCTTCTAACAACTCTATTCCTCTTTTGTCTACAAACCTCTATGCTTATAAATAGGCCGATTGCATTTGTAGGTGGGGTGTACAAAATTCTATAATAAGATCAATCTCTCTCTTCTCTCTCTCTATCTATACATTCTATATATATATACACACATATATACAGTTGTATGATTTTAGATAGTTTATACTACTAAAGGTTTTTTAAGGCTTGTTTGGTCGAGTGTGAGAGAGAGAGAGAGAGAGAGAGAAAAAGGGAAAAAGAAATTAAAAAAAAAAAACAAAACAAAACCGGCTCCACCTTATCCACGGTTTATTGCGGGTTTGGATTTCAACCCAACCCGGTTGGGCCTAACACAACTCGAAATCAATGTTCAGTCGGGTTGTAGCTGGGGTGGCCCAATTTGCTGGCCTAAATTTAATACAAACTCCAAAAATGGCGCCATCGAATTTCCAATTTTCCATTGAGTTTCCGTCCAAATTGGGCCCACAAGTTGAGCCCATCAATTATATTTGAGAAATCTGTAATCAGTGAATTGAAAGAAACCAGGAATGTGTTGTCCTCGCAGCCAAACAATCCATTTCGGGAATCCAGAAAGCTTGCTAAGCTCGGGGAGTGAAGAGTAGAAGCGCTTGAAATTCATCTCGCAAAACAAAGGGTAACCCTACAAAAACCCTAATTTACAGATATCAAATCATAACCCTAAATACGTATATAGATAATATATATATGTATATGTTTTGTCTGGCAGGACGGGATTTTTGCTTGTTCTGTAATGACATCAATTTGGACTCTCCAACTTCAGACTGTTTCTTTCCCGGTAAAATATCACATTTCACATTCTAGTTCCATATTTGCTTTTGTGCTATCATATCTTACCCTCAGTCAATTTGTATATTGAAGCGTCGATGTTCGTCACATGGACTAGAATTCAGGACCCTATTGGGGTTCAATTGTGGCTATCTGAGTTGGAATCGAAAGAAGACATGGTCAAAATTTGTGTTGAGAGCTTCAATCGATTCGGCTTGTTCTGGGGCCGACAAGCGACTTGAAGATGATTCGGTCACGGAAACAGGGAGAGATAAAGCCGTCGGTCTTAGAAATCGGCTTGATAGGATGCAGAAAACAATTGCCTCTCTTCCTCCTATCATTTTCGTGGTAATGGTTGCTCTATCGTTTTTTTGTCTCTCTATATATACATACACGCATACATATATATATATATATATATATATATATTATGGCTTAGGGTTTTCTTAAGTGTTAAGTGACAGTTTTAGGAACACTTGTGAAAGTATTTGAGACCATCCTCATTTTAGTTGTTGCTTAGTATTGCATTGTAAGTTGTTTAGCTTTCTGACATATTTCAGTATTTTTCGTGATCACCATACTTTCCATGCCCCACAAGGAGGAGAAAATTGGATAGATATGTTAGTAACCGCTGCGGTTGGATCTCCAGTAGTCCATGTTATTCGCAGGATTTGGCCTTTCCTGGCATTTGTTCACCGTTCAAAGGGAACAATCACTCCCAACCCTGCAACTCATCCTTGGACGCCTTTGGAGAACTTGAAATGGATATGTAGGGAATTAGTGAAAAGTAATCCAACTTGTGGTATGCTTCATAGCATATACTTCTAGTGTTCTATCATGGTCTTAGGCTTCCACCTATGTTATATGGACTCTTCTAAAGTAGGTAATGTACCCGTGTCCGACACTTTTTGTAGGACACTTAAATTTAGATCCAAATAATTCCATCTTGCTATATTATTACTTCAAATGAGTGAAATGTCTAATTTGAACACTATATTTTTTACATTTTGATAGAAAAATAAGGACATTAAATAAAATAAATATTTAGTTGTGTCCATGTGTCCTACTAGATATTTGACACGGCCGAATCTAGGATACATACTCGTGACCGACACACATACCCGAGTCCATGTAACATAGGCTGCCATAGACAAAAAATCTTACGAATATACTTTGCTGAATCCTAATTTATGAGAGATGGCATTCGTAAAGTAAGTGTGGGAAGCAAGATTAAGCTTTTCATGACGAAGCAACTAAACGAGATGATGGGACAGATACCTAATATTCTGTTGTGTTATGCTTATTCAATTAGCCTCCTTTTTTTGGAATGTACTGTACAAAGAAGGTAGAACTTCAGTAGTTTATGCTTCTGTTGTTTGCTATTTTTCGTCTCGGAAGCAAAGGCAATCTGGAACAAGTTTTGCAATTGGGATATGTATAGTAGCAACAATATGGGCTATTGCAGTGAGAGTGAAAGCAATGAGGAAATCAAGGTCCAATCATCCTGGAACAGTAGCTGATCTAGTGAGGCGTGGCCAGCTGAGATCAGATAGAAGAGGCATGTATGATTCTAACCCTTACTCTCTGATATGTTATTGCGTGTGGGTCTTGACAGTTTAGTTTTGGTGGCGCCTAGTTTTCAATTGCAAAAACATTCATATAGCATATTATGAACTTTAAATGTCAGCTGCTGCTCATTCACTTGTAACCTGATTCACCTGAATAATGCCCATAGATGTCAGCTCATCCCTGGGAGTTTTGATAAAATATGCAGATGCCTGCTGGTGTTTTAATTTTGTTACAAATCAACTTCACATTTCATCTAAAATGCTCTTGTTGCATGATAATGATTGATTCTCCAAATGATTTTTTTTCCCCATAGTTCTACGCCCCTCAAGTACGAAGACCCATTCAACAACCCAATGGTCAAGGTTGGTAAGAGCAATTCCACTGTCGAAATGTGTGGGAAGGTTTACCGGCTAGCGCCGGTGACTCTTACAAAGGAGCAGCAAACTATACATCAGAAACGAAGATCTCGTGCATATGAGTGGAAAAGGCCAACATTATTTCTTAGAGAAGGTGATTCAGTACCACCCGATGTGGACCCTGATACAATTAGGTGGATTCCTACAAATCACCCTTTTGCGACTACTGCAAGTGATATTGATGAAGATTTGGCACAAAACAATGTGTATCAGAAGCATGGTGTTCCATTCCGTATTCAGGCTGAGCATGAGGCACTGCAGAAAAAGCTGGAAGCTCTACAGAGTGTAAGTACATATAGCACCTTGTACTTTGAACGTAAGGTGAACAATATAGCTTTGTTTTCTAGTATTTTAACAGTCAGTGTGTAAACATGGCTAATAAAATCGTCTAGATAATGCTTCAAGCATCCTTAAATGGACACTGAACCTCTAACTCAAGTAATGTCTGTGCCTTGTCTTGTGTGGAAGGCTGAAGGTTTTAAGTCCCATTAAAGGCAACAATTGGTGTGTGTTTCAGTTGAGTGCATGTGATTAACCTTTAGTATTTTTTAGGTGGAGGGTCCACCGATTGCAATTTGTATTGGGACCTCGGTATAATAATTACTTATTGAATAAATGCCCCGACACTCATCATATGTGTTCTTCACGTGTGTGATACGTTTGACCACATGAAGTCATAGTCCTTTATAAATCCTTCATACCCAACAAAGTGTTGCTGCATGGGTAAATTAGAATGTAATTTGTACTCTTCTTATATTAATATGTCATGAACATCCCAATTAACTTGTACTTACTATCGTGTCCCTTATGCGATACGATGAAACACTGTGGGTATGCCACAACTGGGTCTATCCATGATTTATAGTGGTATACAATTAATTAGAAAAAATTTGAGTTACATGCATCCTATTTCACTATGATACAAGAGAACTTCATGAAAAATGTAGGAAGTTAATGAAATAGGTGGTCCTCCATTATATGTTCATGATATATTTTCATAAGCAACACTAAATGACTTATGTTCGTATTCTCTTTGGTCCAGATATGCTACATCTACGTTGTTTTAATATATAAAGCGATCAAAAGAAATATTGAACATGTAAAATTTTCTGGTTATGGATTCTTCTTTAGTTGAAAGGCTTGGTGTTGTATTACTTCTTTTTTCCAGGATTTATATTTTGAACCACAGACGATGTTAGCAGGGAAAACATCTTGTTTGGGAAACACACAACATTCAGTGATAGAGATGAGAAGTGGACATAAATATATAACATATGCTGTTTAAGATCATGTTTGCCGCACAACCATTTTTTTTTTAGATTTATATTTGAATCTAATGTATGATATCAGATAACGCTATCAGCTATCCAGTCTGTTTCTATTACTTGATGATTTATAAGTGTTCTGCTTCAAATGCAAATCAATTTTGTGCCGTACCCAATGGTCAGAACACACTGTCAACACCCCTGCTGAACCAGGCCATCCAATTTGATTAGATTACGAACTCTTGAATATATATATATATATATATAGCCTAGATTTTTATGTATTTTTGGTGTTGACCATTACAATCTTCATCTTATGATATTTTTATATTATTCTTATGTTATGATGCTTTTGGGACTTTGATGTCTGCTTCCCTCTCTTCCATGTATGATAATAAGTGCATGCAAGTTAAATAATATTTCTATGCATGGTTACCAGGGCAGTTACCTAATTAGGTGATCTTTGTGTACAATTATGTGACACTCCCATCTAATAGAATTTATGATGCGTCTTTGCAGGAGCAGAAATTTGACAAATTATTTATTGATCCTGGTGCTGCCAAAGAATTTGAAAGACCATTTAAATCGAATTTGAGGCCAGATGGGCAGGTAGAACAGGGTCCTTCTAATAATGATGTGGGCTGTAAACCTTCAAAATCAGATCATGCTTCTAGCTCCTTTCAAAGCAATTCAATTTCTGAGGAAATGCAGAAGCCATAAGCTACAGCTGATTTCCAGTAATATTCTGTGTAACTGGGAAATCTAATTGCTGTTGCACTGAAGATCAATGTTTTGACTTTTACCCTAGAGAAATCCTCCAATCCATTTCAGATTGACGCTCGTTTTTTCAATTTCGCTGTCATCAAAATATCGACATACTGTTGATATAGCAGTGGTTGGAGTGTAAATATATTTTGTGTTTTATATATTTAAGTGAATTTCTGAACTTTGTTTTGAAGACCTAATTGTATATTTCTATGTGCAACACTTGGTTCAGCCCATTATACCATCTGCTACGAACTTGTAAAATTTTCATATTAATGGAGGGTTCAAGGGGATTTGTTCTTGCGTTTCTGTTGCAAATATAGGTTTTGATTCCATTGTACTGAAGGGATTGATTGCCTTGGAGCATTCACAGGTTGTGACTTGTGTGTAATTGAAAGTGTAGAAAAATATTGGCGTCACACCTGACAAGAAAAGCAGTATCAGACATCAAAACATATTTCAAATATTAAGGGCTTCACTTGTTACATTACTTCAGTATATTGAATAAGAATCATCAAAACATCTTACTCTGTGATTCTGTAACTGGCCAAAATTTTGTTTTATGAATTGCCCCTTTAACTAGCTATATGTTGCATTTTTGGAGGGAGCTCTGCTTGGTGGCTTGTGGATCAAAGGCAACACAGAACTCAAAGAAACTCTACTGAAGAATCTGTTGAGTTGGATGGAAAATCTGAAGAAGTTGTGTTCCCCGCCAATGTGATTTCACATTCTGGCAAATCATGTCTTCCAAGAACGGATCTTTTCCTAGCAAGGATTACCAGTAATTCAAGGTATGAAGCTGGATATATATTTCCTACAGCTCAGGTTGATTGTTTTCGAATATCTCTATTCTTGCATCATCTTATTTGTAGCAAATGAGGGACAGCATAAACATTAAAGAAGAACTAATGAAATCGATTGTCCAAGAGTTGAAATACAGCTACTTACAACTGAATCATATTCATATTTGGAAAGTCTTTATTAAGATATTCAAAAACAACTTATATTGCTTACAAGGATAACAAGAACCATCTGTTTTTCCCAAACAAGTGCCTGAAACTAACTGTTCTTGTCTTCCTTGCATGATTATTACTATATGCATACAAGAATTGCTGTACTCGCCGCAGATTTATGGTAGAAAGAAACTATCTTTACTTGGTGAATTTGACATCTGGATTTCTCATTGATTTGAGCCACATTTCAGCCACTATACGCGAGGAAATGCTCCACAATAAATCCTGCTCCTTTGACAGCATGCGTTTCCCTTTCTTCCCCGCCTTCCCCAATCCATATGCCACCAGCCACTGCATTGCAGTCAGCCGCTGCTTCTCAGTATCCCACAAGTTCCTCTTTCTTCTATTCGTTACCTTCAAACCACCAACATGCATACTCGCTACTTTGAACTTCTTCTCCTCATCATACTTGTCAGATTTGGTGTCGATACATGATGCTTGTATTAGTGCCATCATGGGGCCTCCAACTGGCTCGTACTGTCTCAGAGGATCACGCAATTGTACCACCACTGATATTGTGATGCTCTCTATATCCCCTATTTCATTATCACTGTGATCCTTTATCCAATCTTCCAATGGAACTGCAGATGACAAAGGGCGGTTTTCATCTTTTCTGGCGAGTGAGGAAACATCGAAGGGCGCATCTTCCTCTGCGATTTCTGCCTGGATCTTAAGAGCTTCCACTGTCATTGCCTCAATCTTCTGCATTGAAAATGCCAGAATCTCATCCACCATCAGTGGGTTTTCGTTCACATTCCAAATTCCTGTCGATATCCTTTCTTTTCTGCCACTATTCAATGCAGTGGCCATGGTCTTAACAGAGGCTATAGTACGAGCAGCGCTGGAGCTGGCACCTTCTTTATTCCTTCCTTGGATAATTGCTGAAGCAATGCCTTCAAAAGCTATCTGTTCTGCTGTTTTACCATTGAGCTCGTCTATGGGCATCAAGGCAAAAATCTCAGAACTGAATTCTTCGAGCCCAATAGCTGGCAGCCTCTGAAATAACTCAAACCCACTCATGCTTGTTGGAAGTACCAATGGTTTTGATATCTGCATTGCAAGTTTGGGAGTGTCTTTCTTTGCCACTGCAGTGTCGAGAGGATTCATAGCAGCCAAGAACCCTCCATCCCTAGTTTGAACCACACAGCCCAAGCCCTTCCCTAGATCCGAGACGAAGACTTTTGATTCTGCCTCTGTAGAATCCTCAACTCCTTCCAACTTCAAAGGAGGGATATCCAGTTGGGTCACTTTGGATTCCTTAGTAGTGTCCTCAGCCTCAAGCATTTGAAGGAATTCCCTTGTCACAGCATCCTCGTCTGCATCCAATCTTTGTGAGTCAGATTCTTCATCTGTTTTGAAAGGATTTTCCTCTCCCATCATGGATTCAAGAGCTTTTATCTGCTGAGCTATCGAATCAAGCTCCGTCAATCTTGTCAGATGGACTTGAGCATGCACAACTTCTTTAACAACCTCGCTTGAGACCGACCTTTTGTCAGATAAATCTTCAGACTCGTCATTCTCTTGTAACTCAACTCCTTTGTCAACAACATCAAAATCAACCATATCTACATCTTCTGGCTTCCCTTCCGGTTCTTCTGATTTCTGAACAGATGAGGATGATGGTGAAGGTATTGGAGCCAGCTCATCGAGATTCAAGTCATCCATTCCTTGAATATCTCCAGTTGCTCGGGCTTGTGAGGGTGTCCAGACTTCTGCTGTGCTCGACATCCTGGGACTTGGAACACTAAAGGATGCTTTCGATTGCTTGCGTGCAACAGAAGATGAATAGTTTCTACCTGTACTGGATTTCTGTCCCTGGGGCCGACTATAAATCCCAATACCTCCATCTTTCTCCATAATCTGAAATCCCAATTTCAGTACTAGCTCTCCTCCTTTTGCCTTTCCTGACAGATTGAAACTTGTTTCCCACTGCCTAATCCGCGAACCTTCGTGGCTCTTGTCTATGGAGTCTTGAATCAGGCGGCTCAAATCCACGGTGGTTCTGCCGAAATCAAGCTCTTTTGCATCAACTGCAAGCACATAGATAACAAATGGACGTGGCTCCAACTTGAACTGGGTTCCACTGCCAGAGCTGCAATAGACATGGCATCGGATGAAGAGAGTCTCTTCGAAATCAGCAGCCCCCTGAGACACCCTTGAAGGCATTGTGTGAACAGCTCCATCCTTGGTTTCTTTCTTTCTGATACAAACCGAAAGGCGAAGGCCGTTCATGGTAGCCGGGAGGCCTTGGACTGTGACAACTTCAACAGAGAACAAACAGCTCAGCTTCTGCATCGTAATATGAGACAAGGCTCTAATGGGCTTCCAATTCCATAGCCCTTTCTTATCCCAAGTAGTAGCTTCTTTGTCATCGAACAAACTATTGGACTGTCTCTGATGAGGAACGTCAGTACTTGGCTTGTTTTGCTCGGTTTCAACATCCAGCTTAGGCCTAGAGCGCCACGGAGACAATGACATGCGTCTGGACCGTGGTTTGGGATTCAGTTTCTCCACATTTTTAGCAGTGCCAATCTCATCAGGTGCTGGAATAGGAGGAACCGATGTTCGAGGGAGAACAAGGGAGGCGGTTCTGCGATTGGTTGAAGTGTGGGTTTGATAAAGGGATTGGCTCAGCTCTTCCAGCTCTTCTAGCAGCAGAGTATTAGAATTTCTCTTCATTTTGGGTTCTGCTTCCATTAGGAAATTGAGAAAACTATGCACTGTGGGTGTTTGTTTTTGTGTGCTGCAATGGGGGGAAATGGGAAGAACATAAGGAATTAAAATTGATGAAGGCTTTTTTTGAGGTGTAGAAACTGCCATGGAATATTGGTGTTATGTGAAGTAGCTGGTGCTTTCTGAACCAAGAATTTTTTATGGGCATAACTTGAGTGAAGGATAAGAGAGAAGTTCTAGGGGTTGTCTCTCTTTTTCTTTGGTCCCATAGTATTAATTGTTTGTTTTGTTGCCTAGTTAACTTTGTTTTATTGCCAAGTGTGTTCTGTGTACATGGATTTAATTCGTTAAAGAATGTCCACCCCACTCCAACTTGTACTCACATTCAGTCATGCTATATGCATATCTTGCAAAAAATTTTGTAAAATTGGGGAGTAAAAAAATAAAATTGCTACCTTTCCATTTGTAAGAATATGGGTACGGTATGTCCCAAATCCCATATATCTGTACATCCAAAAAAAAAAAAAAAAAAATTGCTACCTTTCCATTTGTAAGAATATGGGTAAGGTGTGTCCCAAATCTCATATATCATCTGTATATCCAAATATTTGATTTCAAATCTTAAATTCAAATTGTAACGACGTGATAAGATACGATGGTCATCTTATGCTGTGGGTTGTTACAAAATATTCTTATCATGTGAGTTGTTATGTGATATTCGCAAAACATGTTTACAAAAGATAAATATACATATTCTTTCTATATATATGGGCATAAAATTCACAGAAGATATCAATCGTGATGCTATTCTTTAATATATCTCTCTGAAGACCTCATTGGGTGCCATCCATCAACCCAAGGATTTGGATTATGGAAATACGTAGGGGACTCTAGTGAAAGATAATCAACAATCTTCCACACAAGTTTGTGCGATTTTGTTAGTGCGGGCGGTGGTGTTGATTTCATTAATCCATTCACTGGTGGTTGGAACAGTTTGTAACACAAGCTCATCGATCATACGCTTCCGCGGTATTCGGGTAACTAAAGTAACCCAACTACCTTATGTATATTTGTTACACGTTTTCTATCATTGGTATCGGAGTCTGTCATGCTTGTTGTTCGCTGTATTTGCTACCTTCTTGAATACGCATGTTTTGAATTTTAACTTAGTTGAACATGATATTTATTGTCTGCTTTGTGAGTAACCAAGCATGTTCTATATATATAATTAAAATATCATGATTCATATATAGAATTAAAATAACATGTTATAAAATCAAAAGAATTAAAATACTCTTCGGGAATATTTTAATATCAGATTCTATATATATGATAGTTTTTGGTATTATATTTAAATATCATAAAACTATTTAGAATATTGGTTTATATTACAATCTGACATAAACATCCTCATTCACTAATTTATTTTTGGTGAGATAAATTATTAAATATTTATTTATGTGGTATTATAAATATTTTTCCTTTAATTGAAAACGATCACACTTAGTGCTGCGTGGAGACTTTTTGCGCAGAAAGAGTGCGCAATATTGTGCAGTGTGAGTTGCATAATATAATAATCGTATTTGTTATGGTAATTCACCCAACAAAATTGTGTAATATATAGATATGAAATACTAGTGATACAAATTGCATATAATTGCAGTGTCTCACCAGCTAGATATTTCCACTTAATAGGTCTCGTTTGTAATGTAGACAATTAATCTTCTATCACAATACTCATGGGTTAAGAGGTTTTTAGTTAAGAGTATGTATAACTTTAATATTTTACGTTTGATCATACCACTCACTTATATATGAAATGTGTTAACAAGAGTTACTAAATTGAAAAACTTGTCGTATGTTTTTTTTATTTAAATTGTTTCCTGCATATTTTTCTTATGTGAAAAGTTATCAGAAAATTTATATTTTCATGCATAGATGTTTATGGAATTTATTGATGTAATATATAGAGCAATCTAAGGAACATATGTGGTTTAGGATTGTTGTTGTAGAAATATCAAGTGGAGGTAATTAAATGTGATGGGGTTGTTTGTCATAGTGGAAATAATGATGGTGTTGATGGGTTTTTTGAAATTGATAATAATGGTGGTGGTGGATTTGTTGTGAAATCGACAATGATCGTAGGTAAGGTTGATGATGGTTTTGTTCATAGTGGTATTGGGTTGTGATCCTAGGAGAGAGTGGAAGTGGTCATGGAGGGTAATGGAGTTGCTTGTGGACTTCTTGTAGACTGAAAAAAATCGTGGGAGGAATTGGCAATGGTGGTAGTTTTGTTAGACAATTGAAATTGTAGTGTTGTTAGCTCAGGTAGTGTCAATAGTTTAGGTTTTGATCAAAGTGATAGTTGTTGATTTTGAAATTCTATTTCAAGCAATAAATCTTATTTTGATATTAACAAAATATTCAAAATCGTGTTTGATACTAATATGACTTTGAGCTAAGTGTTTCAGCAAGTACAGGTAAATGATTCGGAAATATCATTAAAGCAACAAGCGTTAAGGAAACTCAAGCGCAAACTCGAAGAAGGACAAAAAGATCAAAGAAAGAACAAAAGCTGGACTCAAGACCTGGGGTAGATAGGTCGGGGTGAGAATATTATAACAAGGTATCTTATGCGTTGATTGATCTTATAAGCTCAAGTAATAAATCAAACGAACTCAAATGGATCAAAAACGGACCTTGAAAATATTTCTTGTAGTCACCCAGTCGATTGGCCATGAAATGACAGCCGACTGGCTGTGACCCAGTCGACTGGCCAATAAGGACCCAGCCGACTGGATGAACCAGTGACGTATAAAACGTTTTGACTACATGAGGCAGTCGACTGGCCTGTCCAAGGCAGTCGACTGACTGTGCCCAGTTGACTGGCAGTTAAGGACCTAGCCAACTAACTGAACCAGAGAGTTTTGAACATTTTTTATTGCCTGAGGTAGTCGACTGGCCTGTACAAGGCAGTCGACTGACTCATGAGGTAGTCGACTGGCCTTCTTGAGGCAGTCGACTGACCCTAGTCGTTGGGAAAAATATTTTAAATCTAAGCATGGAGGCAGTCGACTGGGTGCTTCAAGATTTTAAGGAAAAATATTTCTAAACAATATTTTTGTCCAAAGAGAAATGGTTTTGCTTGCTGATTTTCAGGTCCTACTCTCCACATTGTCTAGGGTGAGATACACTCTCCAAACCATAGTGTTACACTATATAAAGAAAGAGATATGGATTGAAATCTTAAGGTTCTTGTGTGAGAAATTTTTCAAATATTATTCATCTCTAATTTTCTCTCAAGCATATTCTGAAAAATCTTTTGATAGCAAGAAAGATCAAAATCTCGTTTTTCACTCTTATCATTTTAAAGATTTAAACTCAAGCTTTGAGCTTATTCTCTTCTTGAAAATATATTGTGAGAATATATATATATTGAGTTCTTGAAATATCACCTAAAAATACTTGAGCTTATATTGATCTATCTTCCATAAAAACCTTAGGGTTTTGAGTGTTTTTGTTTCTTGAGTGATATATTGATTGCATACACAAATTTGTGATCTTGGGTGAGTGAAGCCCATTGTATCAAGGGAGGATTGTTCTCTTGATTGTGTGAAGAGCTAGTTAGCTCTTTTGTAAAGGTTTTGCTATTCCACCTATTGAAGGAAGAGTCATAGTGTGAGGATCGGGAAAGTCTCAAGGAAGGGGATTCTTTAAGCCGAGGAGTAGGAGTTACCGAACCTCGTAAAAATCACGGTGTCAATATCTCTGTCTCTATCTCCTTACTTTATATTCGTGCATGCTTCATTTTTATTGTGGTAAACAACTTGTTGAATTTAAGTTAAATTATTCATTGCATATTTTACCTTGTAAATTAATATTGAACCTTGTTGCATGTTCTAGTAAGAATAAAAAAAAGTTAGAAATTATTTTTAAAACCCTATTCACCCTCCCTCTAGGGTATTTTAGTGACTTACAATTGGTATCAGAGTCTAATCTCTACTTGTTTTAGACTTAACCATCTTAGAGAACGATCATGGCCTCAAACATAGTCACTCATGTAGAAGGACAATCTAACAATAGGCCCCCATGGTTTGATGGTTCAAACTATAGTTATTGGAAGACTAGAATGATAGATTTTCTTCAAGCTATTGATTATCAAATTTGGCTAGTTATTGTCAATGGACCTTTTACTATTACCAAAGTGGTTGATGGAAAAACTATTCCCAAATTGCCCAACGAATGGGATAATGATGAGCGTAGACTTATGTCATTTAACGCCAAAGCTAAGGTTAATCTAAATTGTGTCTTAAGTCCAAACGAATTTAACCGTATATCTACTTGATCCACGGCCAAAGAAATGTGGGATAAACTTGAAGTTACTTATGAAGGAACTACTCAAGTTAGAGAATCTAAAATTGATATACTTATGCATGAATATGAACTTTTTGCCATGAAGGAAGATGAAAATATCAATTCTATGATGTCTCGTTTTATTAATATTTTGAATGGACTAAAGCACATTGGTAGAATTGTTCCTAGATCCGATGCGGCACGCAAAGTCCTTAGAAGCATTCTGGTCAATTGGGATGCGAAGGTGACGGCTATTAAAGAAGCACACGATCTTAGCACTATGAGTCTTGATGAGATTTTCGGGTCACTCCTTACATGGGAAATTACCTTAAAATCTCGTGAAGAAGACGCCAAGCCTAGAAAAGGTATAGCCTTGCAAGCTTCAACTAAAAATGAAGCAAATGAAAGAATCGAAGAAGAGGTTGATGAAGACATTGCCTTGATCACTCAACAATTCAAGAGATTTCTTCAATGAAAGAAGGCTAAAGGTAGGAGGTTCTCAAAGAGCAACGAACCAAGAGGAGAGACAAGCAAGAAGGAGTCCATTACTTGCTTCAATTGTGGTAAACTGGGACACTATAGAAATGAGTGTTTCAAGCCCAAAAAGGAGAACGAGAAAAGGCCAAACAAAATGGCCATGAATGTAACATGGGATGATTATGACTCTTGTGATTCGGATGAGGAAGAAAATGGTGAGGAAATTGCAAATCTTTGCCTCATGGCAAATGAAGATGAGGTACATTTAAATTTACATGCATTAGATAACTCCATTTTGTCATATGATGAGCTTTTATTTTCTCACAATGAATTACAAGATGCATTTGAAAATTTGTATGATGAGTTTGAAAAACTAGCTAAGAAACATAATTTTCTCAAGAAATCTAAATCTTCATGTAATTCTACTTGTCACACCATGGTTAATGTAAATGCTACAAATGACAAAAGTATGAAGATAGAAGAGGAAAATAGTTTATTGAAAAATACTATCGATGATCAAATAAACATCTTAGCAAAATTCACAAAAGGAAAAGAAAACTTGAGTATCATGCTAGGAAGACAAAAAAACTCTTTTGACAAATGCAGCTTAGGATATGATGCATTCAACAAAGATGCACTTTTATTGAAGAAAATAAAATCATTAAAGCATATTTTTTCAAAACAATCTTCATTCTCATATTCTATTGATCACAACCATATCGTGTTATTATTGCAAGAAAAGAGGTCACAAAGCAAATGCATGTTTTCTAAGAAAGAAGAAGAAAATTGTCTCAAAAATATTTTGGGTTCCTAAAGGAACCATTGCATCTCTACGTGCAAAATAAAATTTGGTAACTAAATCATTTTGGGTTCCTAAAGAAACTATTGCATCTCTTTTTAACCATAATGGACCCAAAATAGATTGGGTACCAATAAAAGTCACGTAACGTTGTGTTGTAGGTATGCTTGAAGTCCGCCTCAAAAGAAAGATGGTTCCTTGATAGCGGATGTTCAAGGCACATGACGGGAGACAAATAAAAATTCATGTCCCTAAAGTTCTATGAAGGAGGAAGCGTTACTTTTGGAGACAACTCACAAGGCAAAATTGTTGGAATTGGATCCATTGGTATATCTCCTTCTCTAGCTATAGATAACGTACTTTTAGTTGATAGTTTAAAGCATAACTTGTTTAGTATTAGCCAACTTTGTGACAAAGGTTATGATGTTATCTTTAGGTCAAATGCATGCATAGTTGAGAAAGATGAAAAGCAATTGTTCAATGCAAAGAGAAACGAAAATTTATATACTATGTTCCTATGTGAATTAAATGAACAAGATGTTAAGTGCTTTGTCACATCGAGTGAAAATAGTTGGTTATGGCATAGACGCTTAGGACATGCTAGTATGGACCTCATTCAACATTTGTCTAAAAATGAATTAGTCAAAGGCCTCCCGAAGACTAATTTTTCAAAAGATAAAATATGTAGTGCATATCAAATAGGTAAGCAAGTGAAATCTTCTTTCAAGAGAAAGAAAGATATCACCACTTCTCGACCCTTAGAGTTACTTCATATGGACCTCTTTGGTTCGGAGAGAACGGCTAGCTTAGCCGGAAAACTCTATGTACTTGTTATAGTAGATGACTACTCTAGATTTACTTGGGTTCACTTTCTTGCTCATAAAAATGAAACTCACTCCATTCTTGATAAATTTTATAGAGTCATTCAAAATGAAAAAAAATTTGAAAATCAAGAAAATTAGAAATGATAGGGGTAGAGAATTTGACAATCAAGATCTAGAGAAATTATGTGATGAATTTGGTGTATCTCATGATCTCTCTGCTCCAAGATCTCCTCAACAAAATGGGGTAGTTGAAAGGAAAAATAGATCTTTACAAGAAATGGCTAGGACTATGTTAAATGAACACAACATTTTCCGAAGTCTTTGGGCTGAAGTGGTAAACACCGCTTGTCATGTCATAAATAGAGTTATCATCCGAATGAAATTAGGTAAGACTGTATGAGTTGTGGAATGGTCGGAAACCCAATATTGGTTATTTCAAAGTGTTTGGTTGTAAATGTTTTGTTTTAAATGATAAAGATAACTTGGGAAAATTTGACTCCAAATCGGATGAAGCAATTTTCTTAGGGTATTCCTCAACTAGTAGAGCCTTTAAAGTCTTTAACAAAAGGACTTTAACCATGGTAGAGTCTATCCATGTTGTTTATGATGAATCACTGTCTCTACTCTCACCTAAAGTTCACCTAGATGATGATGAAGTTGTAGGAATTGAGGATAGTTTCAATAATCTCAATATCTCTAACTCATCAAGTAGACAAATGGATAAGAGCGAAGTTGGAAATCAATCTAATGATGACTTGACTTGCTCCATTCCTAAATCTTTGAGGATTGTGCACAACCATCCTCTTGACCAAGTCATAGGTAACCCTTCACAAGGTGTTAGCACAAGATCTCAACTTAGAGACTTATGCAACCACATGGCTTTTGTGTCTAATATTGAACCCAAGAGCTTCCACGAAGCTCAATGTGATGATTCTTGGATTATGGCTATGCAAGAGGAACTAAATCAATTTGAACGCAATCAAGTTTGGCATTTAGTCCCTCAACCCACACATCAAACTATAATAGGCACTAAATGGGTTTTTCGAAATAAAAAAGATGAAAATGGAGTGATTATTCGAAATAAAGCAAGATTGGTAGCTCAAGGTTACAATCAAGAGGAGGGCATGACTTGACGGTTTAGCTATTTTGATGTTTCTTTTGTCGTTGTTTCACCAAACTCCGGTCAACTAAATTTATAATACCTACAAATACTTTACTTAAAATAGTATAGTAATAAGTAGGGTCGAACCACTCTCAACTTAGAAATCGGTTTGAGACTAGGATCCAAAACTATATTTTTCGAGATAAAAAGAAACTACTTAAAACAATTCTTGAATTTTTGAATAGTAAACTAATATAACTAGATAATTATCAAATGATGGAAGAAATCTCAAAGGAAGAGAATCCACCACCCGAGTCTATATAAATAATATTATATATTTCTATTGCAAATTCTCCTCCAACCTATTAAACATAAACATAGATATTGGTAGGCATTCCCCGTATTTCCATTAATTGGTAATCACGGAAAATCCTCCCTCTAATGTTTTGGTTTAAAAATAAATAAATATAAATAGTGGTAGGCATTCTGTCACGCCCCAAATTCCTAGGACTCCGAAACCCGAGCCTAAGAGTTAAGGGAGTGATTGCGGAAGTAAAAAGAAACGAAAACCAAGAGACATTCAGTCATCAAACACCCATAAAGGGTTGCAATGAATGCCCAGATACCATGTTGTCACGCTCCTAAATTCCTAAGACTCCCGAACAGGGACATCCGAGGAACCCATGATGTGATCCTTAATACAAATGACCAACTAAGACAACATTAACCAAGAAAACATATGGGTTAATGGTAGAAATGGTATATCTAATACCCAAATGGATAATAAACAAAGCAGCGGAATCTAACGAAAATCCGGCAGAGTTCCGTTTGTAAATGGAACATCCGGACAACAACCACAACACAAGAACCTGCCAATAGCAATTCAATAATCACAATGGCTTCCAAGCCCCACATTCATCAATCCTACTAGGGCCGAGATAATGGAAAGAAACCAAAACCCCTCCAAACCCTCTAATAATCAACAGAGCCACAATTGCTCGAATAAGATACAGTAAAGCACCTAGCTGTGCAGAATAGATACAATAACCATCAGAAAGAATAAATACAGGAACTAAATAATACATCAAGAGGGATATGCCAACAGACTGGCTCCCAAAAGAAAATACATACCAATCCCATAACAATGGGTAGAGAAACTGAAAGTGGATACCTATCGTCCCCAAACCCAGTCGTGTTGCAACCGTAACCGCATCACCCAACGCAACTCCAAAACCTGTAACAAGGAAACAAAAGAAAGCTGCCGTTGCACTGCATCCTGCTCATAGCCGTATATTTCCTGCAACCTGGCGTGGAATACCAGGGGGCGAATGAAATTCCCCTGTGAGCAAATAAGCTCAGTGGGAAAAGATACTCTAACTACCACATCCTCTGGCAGTTTAGGTAATGCTAAACTATCTAGCAAGATATATATATAGCCCAACTAATCCCATCCACACAAAACTCAAGGCACGCTCATATACTACCGTACATAAGTATATAACGAGGATATATATATATATACACGTATATATATATAAGTATAAATACACAACAAGATTCTACATGGTACGACTAAGACTCGTACTCTAATTACTCTTACCGGTAGTTTACACTACTCTCACCAACGTACACTAGGTACACGACACCCAGGTCAAATCTAACAAGTTCTCAAGCACTCACGACGCTAACCAGAAATCTAAATAGAGGGGAAACACACTCACCTCTAATATCCACAGGGATCAAAATCCATCACTAGTACCAAGGAATACTCATAACTCACTCCCCGATAACACAGGAGGAAAAGTACTCACGTCCTTGCGTACTAACACAACCGTCATCCATATATATAACAAACATCATCCCATTCCTAAGGAAAATCTACCTCTCAAAGGCTAGATCACCTCAATCATATCACCATACCATAAATCATATCGACCTCATGATACTATCATCAATAGGGTCAATCACATCACTAACACTCTCACCTTAGGCGAGGAAAACCACCCAATCAAATCACTAATAGTACACGAACTCAACTCACAAGAACGACCACCTCAGGGTCACCAAAGCAAGGCGAAGGAAAAGACTTCCCCATGCTAAACCAACAGATAACCGAGACAACAATGTCAAGGTTAAAACACCACAAGTGTTTAAGGAGAACACCTGGACAAGGAACCCAATCCACTCGGTATCCATGCCCACAACATGTGGAACAACTCGAATCACCTAAGTGGTGACGTCAAAAACCAAGAAGAAAGGAAGGGCAACACTATATGTGTGCACTGAACAACACCAAGCCTCATACCCGAGACTTAGAACTGATAGAAAGCAAAGGTGAAACAATGGAACACCTTTCAAAACTCTACAAGATGAGATATCGAGAAAGAAGTCTCGAAATCTCAGAATCCCAAGAAAAGTAATAAAATAGTTTTCCTTTTAAGAAACCACACAGTAAAAATGACCGTCTTGCCCCCGGTCTCCGTCAGTTGCCATCACCGGCTTTTAAAAGTTGAAAATCTTTTTAAAGAAGATCCTAAGATCATTTTATAAAGTGTTGAAACTTTGCATTTCTACGGGGGTAGGCGAAAACGAGTTTTTCCTTTTAAATACAAAGAGTTTAGAAAACACCGTTTTCGAAATGACAGTCAAATAAGAGAAACACAAC
Source organism: Cornus suecica (assembly GCA_963922005.1). Classification (NCBI taxonomy): domain Eukaryota; kingdom Viridiplantae; phylum Streptophyta; class Magnoliopsida; order Cornales; family Cornaceae; genus Cornus; species Cornus suecica. Next base: position 44,754,529 of record OY998240.1, read on the forward strand.
TCTATGAATTCCTATAATGCCCAAAAGGACAGTAAAGGAAGTACAACACGTTGGACTCACGGAAGACAACCATCCGTTTCCAACTCCACCAAATCAAATGACAACACAGGGAAGAGGTTCGGCACCACGCCGTAACCGACAACTCAAGGAATGACATAGAAGTCAACGACTACGTACTAGCGTACAAAACACAGTACAAGGAATGCTTAGGGAATGAACTAAGCACTAGAACCAAGTCTGTCAACTACAGTACCTCGAGTACTTAATAAAGTCACTCAACCATAACCTCTTCTCACCAATCAAAATCTCAACTACAGTTGATAGCCTATTCCTCAAAAGTGAAAGACACCTAAAGGTCCATACTACAACTCACAATCTCATCACCCACCTTCTCCAAGGCCCTAATTCATAACTGATACTAAAATCAATCTCTAATCTCCAATCTCCAACACAGTCACACGACTAACCATAATCATTCCAAAGAGATTACTACACGAATATACTTAACCTCCCCCAAGGGTGCGAAAGTATATATACTCACAAGTATAAAATAAACATTTCATTATACTTGATTTATTACCACATGTAATCATTTTCTTTCACGTTAATCATTATCAACTGAGCATTTTACAAAGATATGAATTTAAATTCGCAATATTCATACACAACATGCTCCAAAATCCAACATGCAATAATAACACATATTAAACCTGCTCCAACATCACATGTAATAATATCACGTATACATGTCAAATGAAATCACATAAATGCCATGCAAATACAATGTGACTCATACACCACCCTTTGCCCACATCACGTGGTTAACGAATACGCACTCCACCCATTTACAAGGAGAAAGAGTACCGCACCGATCCTTCCCAAGTGTTTTTGACACTACACTTTCAACAAGGAAGACGGTTGCACGAGAGCCCTACTTGCGACTCCCCTGCGAGAGCGGCGCATACCACCACGATGGGGCAGCAACCAACCCTATATCCAAATTTCGTAGGTGGGAGACACCTTTTCCTGCAATATACTCAGGACCCGAGAGTGGCGCATACCACCACGATGGGGCAGCAACCAACCCTATATCACCTTCTGGCTTTTTAGTTCCATAGGTGGGAGACACCTTTACCTGGCCAGTTGTTGCGACGATTCGACACAAAGACATCCCCACATGATTTCACAACCCACATATATCAACTCAATATGCATCCAGGTCTAAATGACAATCATGCCTCAATATAAATATGTAATGCATCATATTTATGTACAATATTCATATATAATTCACACGGCGCCCATCACAGGTTAACGGATACAATCCGACACAAAACCGTCCCTACAGGATACATACCCCTGTACTCAACATAAATATATAGTGCATCATATTTAAGCAATTACCCACATGGTACTATCAACATAATCTCATAATCTCCTTACATGCTTTAAAATACAATAAAGCATTTAAATCATATGAAAACAAATTCATATACAATTCATGTTTTCAAAATATATATTTTCTTTAATTCTTTAGAAAATATTTCAATTCCCTTATCATGCCTTTAAAATAAATTAAAGCAATTAATTCACGTATCGCAGAGGAACCTAGCACAACGTCTAAGTTTCCACGAATCTCTACTAACTCATTTTATTTTCAAGGGAAATTCTAAGCCATCTATTCCTATTCGATTCATATAGGAAATTATTTAATTACATAGGAAATAATTTAATTAATTTTCTTAAATTAATTCCTAAGTCCAATTCGGATTCTAAACGAATTATAGATATTTAAATTAACGATTTAATATATCTATATTAAATTAAATAAGGGTTTTGCACCCCTAAACTACTTCAATAATGCGGAGTGAGAAATAAAATTTCCCACCTAATTATACGTTACCGAACAGTCCGAAACAACACAGTATCGGCGCCCGAACTCGAAGCCCGCCGACCAAAATCGTCCGATAATTATTTCGAATATATCGAAATGTCCGTCTTGACAACCTATACGATATATACGAAGCCCATTAATAATCGATTAATTAATTGGGTTAAATCTAAAATACCCCAAACGAAAACTATAACCTATAAATGCAATTTTTGGGCAAATCGTTCATCCTAAATTCACGAAATTAATATATGATGAATACTACGTATATACGGAGCTACTCACCGAAAATCGGCTCAAACCGATCACCGGAAGGTCGCCGAAAAATTGACCGAAGCTCCGGCCGGACTCCCCTGTCGCGCGAACAGCACTGGCCGTCCCTGGCGCCGCCACCTGCACGACCACCACCCAGCTCACCGACCCTTGCCCTTGCGCCACCAGCCGCCGTCGACCACAGCCACTGCGAACCGCCACCGAACCGCCGCTGCTACGCAGTACAACCAGTCGCGCAGCTCAGCCAACTCTCACTCTTTCCCGCCATGGCCGGCGACCTCACTCTCTGTGTGTGGACGTTCGTCCATGAAGAGGAGAAGGTTTTGTGGCCTGGTCTGTTGAGAGGAGAAGATGAGGAGAATCAGGCGCCAGCCGTGGATAAGAAGGTGGTATGAGAAGCTAGTTCGTCATCCTCCCTTATACAGATACACGTATATATCTATATATATTTTATATATATATTTATTTAATATATATATATATCCTAAAATTGAATTTTGTACAACCTAATTGTCAATAGGCTCATGTGACCAAAAGAAATAAATGTGACAATAGCTTCCCAAATTACAATACTAGCCCTCTATTTATCCATAATTACGAAATAACCCCCAAAACTATATATATATAATTACAATTAAATATATATATATATACGATAAATCCCAATAAATACCGGGAGCCTCGAAATAATATTGCGTCAACCTGTAAGTCCACAGGACGCCAAATAACCAAATTAGTCCGAAAGAAATACACCGGTTTAGGAACCCGACAACCAGAACACCGAGAAAGTAATTTAATACGCTTCACACCGGTTCCGTAAAAGTACTAATACCGTAACCGAAATAATCGAAACGATATCGTGTAGTCGAGAATAGGAATTCGCGTAGTCGTCAAAGAGAAACCGTAAAGTCATCCAGTCGACTTTAAAAGTAAACGCGAAAAATTTACAGGTATCAAATACCAAGAATAAATAATACGTCATGAACAAGTGACGTCATTACCGAAATTAAATTAAATATAATTTCAGGAAAAAGGAAAATAACACGGGGTGTTACACATTCCCCGTATTTCCATTGATTGGTAATCACGGAGAATCCTTCCTCTATTTTCAACCTCTATTGTAGGTTTTGTCACTTGAAAGAATTAATTCGGGAAGAGAATTAAACAATAAGAAATAAAATAAAATTATTTATATATTACCCAAGGTGGCTTCATCACTCCCTTGAGAAGATGTTTAAGCTAGCATAATGATATAGGAATAAAACATCATGATAGAAGAAATTTTCATTAACTAAGAAAAAGATTACAACAAAATAAAAACTTGATACAAGACTAAATTCTCTCTACAATTCTCTCTAAATAATAGAAAATTCATTATCATTTTGGTTCCAATTCCAATTTTGGGCATTTTCAGCTAGTTCCTCCAAAAATATATATGCTTGGTCAGGGGTTTGGGCATTGAACTTTCCTTGGTGCATTGACTCAATCATGGTTCGGTTCATAGGTGAAAGTCCCTTATAGAAGAAATGAACTAGTTGTGCTTTATCAAAGCCATGGTGTGGGCATTTGAGTAGCAAGTCATGAAATCGGTCCCAAGTTTGATGGAATTGTTCCTTAATTTTCCCTCTAAAAGTACTAATGGCATCTCTCATTGATTCGGTCTTTTGCATGGGATAAAACTTACTCATGAATTTCCTTGCAAGTTCATCCCATGATCGAATGGAGTCGGGTGGAATGGAGTTTAGCCATGATGTAGCTCTATCTTCTAAGGACAGGGGAAAAAGACGCAGTTTGACACCCTCTTCATTCAACTTTTGATTTTTGAATGTGTTGCATATTGTTAAAAACTTCCCTAAATGGATATAGGGTTGTTCGCTTTCAAGTCCATGAAATTTTGGCAACATATTTATTGTGGCGGGTCTAATCTCAAACTGGGGTGCATCATTCTCAGGTAGAACAATGCAATTGGGTGGGTTGGCTGTGATTGGGGCAAAGTAGTCATTAAGAGTTCTCGGTGCAGCCATTGATGAATTATTGGTGGTTGACAGATTTAACAAGGTAGTTGATTTTTCTTCTAAATCAAAGAGTGAGAGATCACTAGGAAACCTAACTAAACGCTTGTTAACTCGCAACCACTGGGGCATAAACAAAAAGAAACCTAAAAAAAAAAAGCTAGATGATGGGCAAATCACACAAAATTTTTGGCTTTGTTATCTTGAGCTTAAATTCAAGGGTGATGAATTTTTAAATCTAATATTGTAGAGAATTAATAGGATGGTGTCCAAATTAATTCTCTCCTAATTAGACAGCTCCTACTCTATTCCAGATTAAGTTGATAGATTACCAATTAAGGATCATCAAACTAACAACGGAGTAGTTCCCAGGAAAGTGTGGTGAGGCACGTGGCCTGCTTAATGGCGCGTCAACCACACTCCTAGACAGAATTTCCTACCGTTTATCAATTTGATAATGACTCACTGGAGTGACTACCAACCGTTTCCTTCTTAGAGGGCCTATGAGCTCGTAACCCTAAATTGGATTACTGCTAATGAATTTTAAAATTAGGCTCATGGTTTAACAAATGCAAGGATTTTTGTGATTTGTGGGCCACGGAAACGGGTGATGAAATCCCGACCGTATCTTGTGGGAATTTTGCCCTTAAGTATCTTATGCAAAATGCTAATTAAAATATGCACACACAAGAGAAAAAGAAATAAAAAAATAAAAAAACGGGAGCTTAGGGGAATTTCTAATGTTATTCTATCCTAGAATTCGCATGCAAAATTTGTCTAATCTAGGAGAAAAAAAAAATAACAAGGGTTTAGAGATATGGAACCTGGCTGACGAACCGGTACAGTACCTCCTGCAAAAAAAAAAAAAAAAAAAAAAAATTAATAATAATAAATTAGTAAATAACTAATTATGACAAAAAAATGAATAAAATACAGCATTGAGGAAAACAAAAATGAACATAACAAAATAAAGTAACAAGTAACAAATTTGTATAAGAATGAGTGATTTGTACGTCACCTTTTTTTTTTTTTTTTTTTTTTAAGAACCTTACAGTGCTGGAATACTGCAGATTTTTTTTTTTTTTTTATATTTAAAAAAAAAAACAAAACAAAAACTCAAATGAGACCTTACTAGTATACACTGTCTACGGCAGTTTCATATAAACTTTTTTTTTTTTTTTTTTCAAACAAAACCTAGAAGTACCTAATAGAGAAACTGTGATTTAAAAAAATTACTAACAATATTTTTTTTTTTTTTAATTAACTAGAACACCACTAAATAGAGAAAAATTAAAAGAAATGGAAGTTACTCACTGTTGGAGCCTATTGCATTTTTTTTTTTTTTTTTCGAAAATTAACAAAAATCACACAATAGAAAAAATTAAAATAAATGGAGGGATAGAAAGTTCGGGTGGGTTCCCGAAAAATTTAAGTTGAAGTTCGTTGACTCCGAATTCAATGTTGAAGCGGCAACGACGCCATTTGACGGTTTAGCTATTTTGATGTTTCTTTTGTCGTTGTTTCACCAAACTCCAGTCAACTAAATTTATAATACCTACAAATACTTTACTAAAAATAGTATAGTAATAAGTAGGGTCGAACCACTCTCAACTTAGAAATCGGTTTGAGACTAGGATCCAAAACTATATTTTTCGAGATAAAAACAATTTACTTAAAACAATTCTTGAATTTTTGAATAGTAAACTAATATAACTAGATAATTATCAAATGATGGAAGAAATCTCAAGGGAAGAGAATCCACCACCCGGGTCTATATAAATAATATTATATATTTCTATTGCAAATTCTCCTCCTACCTATTAAACATAAACATAGATATTGGTAGGCATTCCCCGTATTTCCATTAATTGGTAATCACGGAAAATCCTCCCTCTAATGTTTTGGTTTAAAAATAAATAAATATAAATTGTGGTAGGCATTCCCCGTATTTCCATTGATTGGTAATCACGGAGAATCCTTCCTCTATTTTCAACCTCTATTGTAGGTTTTGTCACTTGAAAGAATTAATTCGGGAAGAGAATTAAACAATAAGAAATAAAATAAAATTATTTATATCTTACCCAAGGTGGCTTCATCACTCCCTTGAGAAGATGTTTAAGCTAGCATAATGATATAGGAATAAAACATCATGATAGAAGAAATTTTCATTAACTAAGAAAAAAATTACAACAAAATAAAAACTTGATACAAGACTAAATTCTCTCTACAATTTCTCACTCTCTACCATCTAACTCCTTACAATTTCCAACTACTCTCCTATTTATAGAGAAAATTGGAATATAATGACATCTTGTAAAGTGAAGTTAGATCTACTTTTCTTTTCTTTTTCTTTGAATATTGATGATTTCCAAGTCATTTTCTTATTTCTTCATGTGCATTATATTCTTCATCTTTCATCCATGTGCATTATATTATTTCTTCCATCCATGTGCATTCCTTTCTTCACTTTAATATATTTTCTTCATCTTTTCCAATTCAAACCTATAAGAAATAAAAAGATATATATAATAACATTTATGCAATAAAATGGTGAATTAAAGATTTATTTTTGACATTTAAAATAGTGATTTTGTGAACTTATCAAATTACCCCCAAACAAGCTCTTGCTAGTCCTCTAGCAAATAAGGACAAAATAGATTAGTTCGCAAAATTAGACTCTTATTAATTTTAACTAAAGATGTGCCACTTTCGCAGGCTGCTTTCGATTGCATTTACCATATGCAATAAGGCCTTAAACCCCTAGATTACCCTAGTGGACGAGCAATAGCCTCGTGAGGGTTGGATATATTACCCACAACTTCTTCATTCTTCATTTTCATGCATTCACATATTCATTAATCAAGCCATGATACAATATATAAGATAATATGAATACAAATACTACCACTCACTACCGAACAATATCTATCTCAAACTAATGATATGAATGATCCCCACTGAAGTAAATAATTTCGTTACTTTCTACTCCCAATCTAGACAACCTTCCGTGTTTTTGTGAACATTCTACTATGGTATGTCAATCTCTCTTCTTCTACTTCATTGATCAAACTTTGCCATATTTTTCGTAAAAACTCATTATTTCCATCATTTCACTTCCATCCCTTTTTGTATTTATAAGCTCCGGACTTTCCAGCGAGGACTTTTAGTCCCGACCAACTGGGCCCGAACTTCTTCCATGGGATTTATGCTCATTAGTTTTCTCCCCTTTTTACGCGAACAATGATATTGGTGATACCAAGGTCCGGTTACTCAGATCGAAGAACTACTTTTTGCATTTCTTTGAAAATAATTTTTTTAAATTTTCTCCATTCTATCTCCCCTTCTCCCCTTTTATAGCGGCAAAACTAATTTTTCAACTCCATAGTCAAAGATCAACTGTTTTTCCCATAGTGAATGTGTGCATGTGCTTATAGGTCAAAGTTGTCCTTTTCGGTTTCAATTTCACTAATTTATTTACACATGTAAAATCACATCATTTCACTAACTCAATTTAATCATTACTCTCATGAGCGGGACTATCGCATCACATACTACGGATATGTCATAAACATAAACTTAATCAACTTATAATGCAAAACACTCATGCATAAAAACAAAAAACTTTTCCAAACGAAATCAATTTTTCAATTTGTTTTTTTTTTTAATGAAATTCTATTTTGATTAAATAGATATCCACCCCCAAACAAAAATAACACTGTCCCTAGTGTTTAAAAATACATCTAAGAGACAAATTTGAACAAATTACCGCAATTGAGGTGGTGTTTTTGGAGTATAGTCCCTCCAAAGATTCTTGGCAAAAGAAAAGTCAAGTGATTGAAAATATTATGACAGACTTTACCCCCAAACAAAATCTAAACATATCCAAATAGAGTGAAAAAAAAATAAAAATAATAAATAAATAAAAATAATAATAAAATTGATAAAAAAATTTACACAACTGACTGGGCTGCCTCCTAGTAGCGCTAAGTTTAACATCTTCAGCCAGACTCAACAGATGTGCTACCCTTAAATAGATCAGTCCGAATAAATCGGATCAATGAGGAAAATTTCCTCATTTTCAGAAGTTTCAAGTTCTAGGAAAGGCTTTAGAAGATGAGCATTAACTTTAAACAACTGTCCATTCTTAGGGTCTTGTAACTCAATGGCACCATGACTAGAAATGTGATGGACATAGTACGGGCCTGACCAACGTGACCTTAACTTCCCAGGAAACAATTGAAGACGGGAGTTATACAAAAGAACCTTTTGTCCTATGAAAAACTCCTTTTTGAGAATGTGTTTGTCATGTTCCAACTTAGTCTTGGCTTTATAAATTCTTGAGTTGGAGGTTGCCTATTGGAGTGACCTTGAAAACCAGACTGACCACTTAAGTTTTGTGGAGGTAAATTTTGCCTCCATGAAAAATTAGGATGGTTTCTAGTATCAGGATGGTAACTTTGGCTAAATGTATTAGGCAATGGTCTCCTAAAGGTATTGAAAGCACAAACTTGCGCATCCGAAGGTTCAGATGTACAAGAGACCGGACATTCCTCTGTTGGATGAGATAAACCAGAACAAACAATGCATTGTGCAGGGGTAGATATTAGGGCAAATGCATCAAACGTTTTACCTAAGTCTTTCACTCCCTCAGCAAGACTTTTCATCACAGACTTTAACTCATTTTCAGGTTTGATGTCATAAAAACCAAATGTTCTATTCATTCGATCATTCCTAGAAAATTCATTATCATTTTGGTTCCAATTCCAATTTTGGGCATTTTCAGCTAGTTCCTCCAAAAATATATATGCTTGGTCAGGGGTTTGGGCATTGAACTTTCCTTGGTGCATTGACTCAATCATGGTTCGGTTCATAGGTGAAAGTCCCTTATAGAAGAAATGAACTAGTTGTGCTTTATCAAAGCCATGGTGTGGGCATTTGAGTAGCAAGTCATGAAATCGGTCCCAAGTTTGATGGAATTGTTCCTTAATTTTCCCTCTAAAAGTACTAATGGCATCTCTCATTGATTCGGTCTTTTGCATGGGATAAAACTTACTCATGAATTTCCTTGCAAGTTCATCCCATGATCGAATGGAGTCGGGTGGAATGGAGTTTAGCCATGATGTAGCTCTATCTTCTAAGGACAGGGGAAAAAGACGCAGTTTGACACCCTCTTCATTCAAATTTTGATTTTTGAATGTGTTGCATATTGTTAAAAACTTCCCTAAATGGATATAGGGTTGTTCGCTTTCAAGTCCATGAAATTTTGGCAACATATTTATTGTGGCGGGTCTAATCTCAAACTGGGGTGCATCATTCTCAGGTAGAACAATGCAATTGGGTGGGTTGGCTGTGATTGGGGCAAAGTAGTCATTAAGAGTTCTCGGTGCAGCCATTGATGAATTATTGGTGGTTGACAGATTTAACAAGGTAGTTGATTTTTCTTCTAAATCAAAGAGTGAGAGATCACTAGGAAACCTAACTAAACGCTTGTTAACTCGCAACCACTGGGGCATAAACAAAAAGAAACCTAAAAAAAAAAAGCTAGATGATGGGCAAATCACACAAAATTTTTGGCTTTGTTATCTTGAGCTTAAATTCAAGGGTGATGAATTTTTAAATCTAATATTGTAGAGAATTAATAGGATGGTGTCCAAATTAATTCTCTCCTAATTAGACAGCTCCTACTCTATTCCAGATTAAGTTGATAGATTACCAATTAAGGATCATCAAACTAACAACGGAGTAGTTCCCAGGAAAGTGTGGCGAGGCACGTGGCCTGCTTAATGGCGCGTCAACCACACTCCTAGACAGAATTTCCTACCGTTTATCAATTTGATAATGACTCACTGGAGTGACTACCAACCGTTTCCTTCTTAGAGGGCCTATGAGCTCGTAACCCTAAATTGGATTACTGCTAATGAATTTTAAAATTAGGCTCATGGTTTAACAAATGCAAGGATTTTTGTGATTTGTGGGCCACGGAAACGGGTGATGAAATCCCGACCGTATCTTGTGGGAATTTTGCCCTTAAGTATCTTATGCAAAATGCTAATTAAAATATGCACACACAAGAGAAAAAGAAATAAAAAAATAAAAAAACGGGAGCTTAGGGGAATTTCTAATGTTATTCTATCCTAGAATTCGCATGCAAAATTTGTCTAATCTAGGAGAAAAAAAAAAATAACAAGGGTTTAGAGATATGGAACCTGGCTGACGAACCGGTACAGTACCTCCTGCAAAAAAAAAAAAAAAAAAAAAAATTAATAATAATAAATTAGTAAATAACTAATTATGACAAAAAAATGAATAAAATACAGCATTGAGGAAAACAAAAATGAACATAACAAAATAAAGTAACAAGTAACAAATTTGTATAAGAATGAGTGATTTGTACGTCACCTTTTTTTTTTTTTTTTTTTTTAAGAACCTTACAGTGCTGGAATACTGCAGATTTTTTTTTTTTTTTTTTATATTTAAAAAAAAAACAAAACAAAAACTCAAATGAGACCTTACTAGTATACACTGTCTACGGCAGTTTCATATAAACTTTTTTTTTTTTTTTTTTCAAACAAAACCTAGAAGTACCTAATAGAGAAACTGTGATTTAAAAAAATTACTAACAGTATTTTTTTTTTTTTTAATTAACTAGGACACCACTAAATAGAGAAAAATTAAAAGAAATGGAAGTTACTCACTGTTGGAGCCTATTGCATTTTTTTTTTTTTTTTTTCGAAAATTAACAAAAATCACACAATAGAAAAAATTAAAATAAATGGAGGGATAGAAAGTTCGGGTGGGTTCCCGAAAAATTTAAGTTGAGGTTCGTTGACTCCGAATTCAATGTTGAAGCGGCAACGACGCCATTTGACGGTTTAGCTATTTTGATGTTTCTTTTGTCGTTGTTTCACCAAACTCCAGTCAACTAAATTTATAATACCTACAAATACTTTACTAAAAATAGTATAGTAATAAGTAGGGTCGAACCACTCTCAACTTAGAAATCGGTTTGAGACTAGGATCCAAAACTATATTTTTCGAGATAAAAACAAATTACTTAAAACAATTGTTGAATTTTTGAATAGTAAACTAATATAACTAGATAATTATCAAATGATGGAAGAAATCTCAAGGGAAGAGAATCCACCACCCGGGTCTATATAAATAATATTATATATTTCTATTGCAAATTCTCCTCCTACCTATTAAACATAAACATAGATATTGGTAGGCATTCCCCGTATTTCCATTAATTGGTAATCACGGAAAATCCTCCCTCTAATGTTTTGGTTTAAAAATAAATAAATATAAATTGTGGTAGGCATTCCCCGTATTTCCATTGATTGGTAATCACGGAGAATCCTTCCTCTATTTTCAACCTCTATTGTAGGTTTTGTCACTTGAAAGAATTAATTCGGGAAGAGAATTAAACAATAAGAAATAAAATAAAATTATTTATATCTTACCCAAGGTGGCTTCATCACTCCCTTGAGAAGATGTTTAAGCTAGCATAATGATATAGGAATAAAACATCATGATAGAAGAAATTTTCATTAACTAAGAAAAAAATTACAACAAAATAAAAACTTGATACAAGACTAAATTCTCTCTACAATTTCTCACTCTCTACCATCTAACTCCTTACAATTTCCAACTACTCTCCTATTTATAGAGAAAATTGGAATATAATGACATCTTGTAAAGTGAAGTTAGATCTACTTTTCTTTTCTTTTTCTTTGAATATTGATGATTTCCAAGTCATTTTCTTATTTCTTCATGTGCATTATATTCTTCATCTTTCATCCATGTGCATTATATTATTTCTTCCATCCATGTGCATTCCTTTCTTCACTTTAATATATTTTCTTCATCTTTTCCAATTCAAACCTATAAGAAATAAAAAGATATATATAATAACATTTATGCAATAAAATGGTGAATTAAAGATTTATTTTTGACATTTAAAATAGTGATTTTGTGAACTTATCAAATTACCCCCAAACAAGCTCTTGCTAGTCCTCTAGCAAATAAGGACAAAATAGATTAGTTCGCAAAATTAGACTCTTATTAATTTTAACTAAAGATGTGCCACTTTCGCAGGCTGCTTTCGATTGCATTTACCATATGCAATAAGGCCTTAAACCCCTAGATTACCCTAGTGGACGAGCAATAGCCTCGTGAGGGTTGGATATATTACCCACAACTTCTTCATTCTTCATTTTCATGCATTCACATATTCATTAATCAAGCCATGATACAATATATAAGATAATATGAATACAAATACTACCACTCACTACCGAACAATATCTATCTCAAACTAATGATATGAATGATCCCCACTGAAGTAAATAATTTCGTTACTTTCTACTCCCAATCTAGACAACCTTCCGTGTTTTTGTGAACATTCTACTATGGTATGTCAATCTCTCTTCTTCTACTTCATTGATCAAACTTTGCCATATTTTTCGTAAAAACTCATTATTTCCATCATTTCACTTCCATCCCTTTTTGTATTTATAAGCTCCGGACTTTCCAGCGAGGACTTTTAGTCCCGACCAACTGGGCCCGAACTTCTTCCATGGGATTTATGCTCATTAGTTTTCTCCCCTTTTTACGCGAACAATGATATTGGTGATACCAAGGTCCGGTTACTCAGATCGAAGAACTACTTTTTGCATTTCTTTGAAAATAATTTTTTTAAATTTTCTCCATTCTATCTCCCCTTCTCCCCTTTTATAGCGGCAAAACTAATTTTTCAACTCCATAGTCAAAGATCAACTGTTTTTCCCATAGTGAATGTGTGCATGTGCTTATAGGTCAAAGTTGTCCTTTTCGGTTTCAATTTCACTAATTTATTTACACATGTAAAATCACATCATTTCACTAACTCAATTTAATCATTACTCTCATGAGCGGGACTATCGCATCACATACTACGGATATGTCATAAACATAAACTTAATCAACTTATAATGCAAAACACTCATGCATAAAAACAAAAAACTTTTCCAAACGAAATCAATTTTTCAATTTGTTTTTTTTTTTAATGAAATTCTATTTTGATTAAATAGATATCCACCCCCAAACAAAAATAACACTGTCCCTAGTGTTTAAAAATACATCTAAGAGACAAATTTGAACAAATTACCGCAATTGAGGTGGTGTTTTTGGAGTATAGTCCCTCCAAAGATTCTTGGCAAAAGAAAAGTCAAGTGATTGAAAATATTATGACAGACTTTACCCCCAAACAAAATCTAAACATATCCAAATAGAGTGAAAAAAAAATAAAAATAATAAATAAATAAAAATAATAATAAAATTGATAAAAAAATTTACACAACTGACTGGGCTGCCTCCTAGTAGCGCTAAGTTTAACATCTTCAGCCAGACTCAACAGATGTGCTACCCTTAAATAGATCAGTCCGAATAAATCGGATCAATGAGGAAAATTTCCTCATTTTCAGAAGTTTCAAGTTCTAGGAAAGGCTTTAGAAGATGAGCATTAACTTTAAACAACTGTCCATTCTTAGGGTCTTGTAACTCAATGGCACCATGACTAGAAATGTGATGGACATAGTACGGGCCTGACCAACGTGACCTTAACTTCCCAGGAAACAATTGAAGACGGGAGTTATACAAAAGAACCTTTTGTCCTATGAAAAACTCCTTTTTGAGAATGTGTTTGTCATGTTCCAACTTAGTCTTGGCTTTATAAATTCTTGAGTTGGAGGTTGCCTATTGGAGTGACCTTGAAAACCAGACTGACCACTTAAGTTTTGTGGAGGTAAATTTTGCCTCCATGAAAAATTAGGATGGTTTCTAGTATCAGGATGGTAACTTTGGCTAAATGTATTAGGCAATGGTCTCCTAAAGGTATTGAAAGCACAAACTTGCGCATCCGAAGGTTCAGATGTACAAGAGACCGGACATTCCTCTGTTGGATGAGATAAACCAGAACAAACAATGCATTGTGCAGGGGTAGATATTAGGGCAAATGCATCAAACGTTTTACCTAAGTCTTTCACTCCCTCAGCAAGACTTTTCATCACAGACTTTAACTCATTTTCAGGTTTGATGTCATAAAAACCAAATGTTCTATTCATTCGATCATTCCTAGAAAATTCATTATCATTTTGGTTCCAATTCCAATTTTGGGCATTTTCAGCTAGTTCCTCCAAAAATATATATGCTTGGTCAGGGGTTTGGGCATTGAACTTTCCTTGGTGCATTGACTCAATCATGGTTCGGTTCATAGGTGAAAGTCCCTTATAGAAGAAATGAACTAGTTGTGCTTTATCAAAGCCATGGTGTGGGCATTTGAGTAGCAAGTCATGAAATCGGTCCCAAGTTTGATGGAATTGTTCCTTAATTTTCCCTCTAAAAGTACTAATGGCATCTCTCATTGATTCGGTCTTTTGCATGGGATAAAACTTACTCATGAATTTCCTTGCAAGTTCATCCCATGATCGAATGGAGTCGGGTGGAATGGAGTTTAGCCATGATGTAGCTCTATCTTCTAAGGACAGGGGAAAAAGACGCAGTTTGACACCCTCTTCATTCAAATTTTGATTTTTGAATGTGTTGCATATTGTTAAAAACTTCCCTAAATGGATATAGGGTTGTTCGCTTTCAAGTCCATGAAATTTTGGCAACATATTTATTGTGGCGGGTCTAATCTCAAACTGGGGTGCATCATTCTCAGGTAGAACAATGCAATTGGGTGGGTTGGCTGTGATTGGGGCAAAGTAGTCATTAAGAGTTCTCGGTGCAGCCATTGATGAATTATTGGTGGTTGACAGATTTAACAAGGTAGTTGATTTTTCTTCTAAATCAAAGAGTGAGAGATCACTAGGAAACCTAACTAAACGCTTGTTAACTCGCAACCACTGGGGCATAAACAAAAAGAAACCTAAAAAAAAAAAGCTAGATGATGGGCAAATCACACAAAATTTTTGGCTTTGTTATCTTGAGCTTAAATTCAAGGGTGATGAATTTTTAAATCTAATATTGTAGAGAATTAATAGGATGGTGTCCAAATTAATTCTCTCCTAATTAGACAGCTCCTACTCTATTCCAGATTAAGTTGATAGATTACCAATTAAGGATCATCAAACTAACAACGGAGTAGTTCCCAGGAAAGTGTGGCGAGGCACGTGGCCTGCTTAATGGCGCGTCAACCACACTCCTAGACAGAATTTCCTACCGTTTATCAATTTGATAATGACTCACTGGAGTGACTACCAACCGTTTCCTTCTTAGAGGGCCTATGAGCTCGTAACCCTAAATTGGATTACTGCTAATGAATTTTAAAATTAGGCTCATGGTTTAACAAATGCAAGGATTTTTGTGATTTGTGGGCCACGGAAACGGGTGATGAAATCCCGACCGTATCTTGTGGGAATTTTGCCCTTAAGTATCTTATGCAAAATGCTAATTAAAATATGCACACACAAGAGAAAAAGAAATAAAAAAATAAAAAAACGGGAGCTTAGGGGAATTTCTAATGTTATTCTATCCTAGAATTCGCATGCAAAATTTGTCTAATCTAGGAGAAAAAAAAAATAACAAGGGTTTAGAGATATGGAACCTGGCTGACGAACCGGTACAGTACCTCCTGCAAAAAAAAAAAAAAAAAAAAAAATTAATAATAATAAATTAGTAAATAACTAATTATGACAAAAAAATGAATAAAATACAGCATTGAGGAAAACAAAAATGAACATAACAAAATAAAGTAACAAGTAACAAATTTGTATAAGAATGAGTGATTTGTACGTCACCTTTTTTTTTTTTTTTTTTTTTAAGAACCTTACAGTGCTGGAATACTGCAGATTTTTTTTTTTTTTTTTATATTTAAAAAAAAAACAAAACAAAAACTCAAATGAGACCTTACTAGTATACACTGTCTACGGCAGTTTCATATAAACTTTTTTTTTTTTTTTTTTCAAACAAAACCTAGAAGTACCTAATAGAGAAACTGTGATTTAAAAAAATTACTAACAGTATTTTTTTTTTTTTTAATTAACTAGGACACCACTAAATAGAGAAAAATTAAAAGAAATGGAAGTTACTCACTGTTGGAGCCTATTGCATTTTTTTTTTTTTTTTTTCGAAAATTAACAAAAATCACACAATAGAAAAAATTAAAATAAATGGAGGGATAGAAAGTTCGGGTGGGTTCCCGAAAAATTTAAGTTGAGGTTCGTTGACTCCGAATTCAATGTTGAAGCGGCAACGACGCCATTTGACGGTTTAGCTATTTTGATGTTTCTTTTGTCGTTGTTTCACCAAACTCCAGTCAACTAAATTTATAATACCTACAAATACTTTACTAAAAATAGTATAGTAATAAGTAGGGTCGAACCACTCTCAACTTAGAAATCGGTTTGAGACTAGGATCCAAAACTATATTTTTCGAGATAAAAACAAATTACTTAAAACAATTGTTGAATTTTTGAATAGTAAACTAATATAACTAGATAATTATCAAATGATGGAAGAAATCTCAAGGGAAGAGAATCCACCACCCGGGTCTATATAAATAATATTATATATTTCTATTGCAAATTCTCCTCCTACCTATTAAACATAAACATAGATATTGGTAGGCATTCCCCGTATTTCCATTAATTGGTAATCACGGAAAATCCTCCCTCTAATGTTTTGGTTTAAAAATAAATAAATATAAATTGTGGTAGGCATTCCCCGTATTTCCATTGATTGGTAATCACGGAGAATCCTTCCTCTATTTTCAACCTCTATTGTAGGTTTTGTCACTTGAAAGAATTAATTCGGGAAGAGAATTAAACAATAAGAAATAAAATAAAATTATTTATATCTTACCCAAGGTGGCTTCATCACTCCCTTGAGAAGATGTTTAAGCTAGCATAATGATATAGGAATAAAACATCATGATAGAAGAAATTTTCATTAACTAAGAAAAAAATTACAACAAAATAAAAACTTGATACAAGACTAAATTCTCTCTACAATTTCTCACTCTCTACCATCTAACTCCTTACAATTTCCAACTACTCTCCTATTTATAGAGAAAATTGGAATATAATGACATCTTGTAAAGTGAAGTTAGATCTACTTTTCTTTTCTTTTTCTTTGAATATTGATGATTTCCAAGTCATTTTCTTATTTCTTCATGTGCATTATATTCTTCATCTTTCATCCATGTGCATTATATTATTTCTTCCATCCATGTGCATTCCTTTCTTCACTTTAATATATTTTCTTCATCTTTTCCAATTCAAACCTATAAGAAATAAAAAGATATATATAATAACATTTATGCAATAAAATGGTGAATTAAAGATTTATTTTTGACATTTAAAATAGTGATTTTGTGAACTTATCATGACTATGATGAAACCTTTGCACCCATAGCTAGATTAGAAGCAATTAGAATGCTTCTTGCATTTGCATCATCTAGAAATTTCATTCTTTATCAAATGGATGTCAAAAATGCTTTTCTAAATGGAACTATAGATGAAGAAGTGTTTGTAAAACAACCACCCGGCTTTGAAAATGAACTTTTTCCAAATCATGTTTACAAATTATCTAAAGCCTTATACGGGTTAAAGCAAGCTCCTAGAGCTTGGTATGAACGGCTTAGTGACTTTTTACTTCAAAAAGGGTTTTCTAAAGGCAAAGTTGACAACACTCTCTTTACAAAAACTATCAAGAATGATTTGTTGATTATCCAAATATATGTTGACGACATTATATTCGGTTCCACAAATACTTCTCTTTGCAAAGATTTTGCATCTAGTATGCAAAACGAATTTGAAATGAGTATGATGGGTGAGTTGAATTTCTTCTTAGGGTTGCAAATCAAGCAAAACTTGGATGGCTTATTTGTTAGCCAATCTAAGTACACTAAAGATTTGCTAAAGCGATTTGGCATGGAGGGAACCAAACATGCCATTACTCCTATGAGTACCTCTATTAAACTCGACAAAGATGAAAATGGAAAATGTGTTGATATTACTCAATATAGAGGCATGATTGGAAGTTTACTTTATTTAACTTCTAGTAGACCGGATATCATGTTTAGTATATACTTATGTGCTCGTTTTCAATCTTATCATAAAGAAACTCACTTGCTAGCCGTAAAATGTATTTTTCGCTATCTTAGTGGGACGATTAACTTAGGTCTATGGTATCCACGTGGCACCACACTTGATCTCACTAGCTATTCGGATGTCGATTTTGTGGGTTGTAGAGTAGATAGGAAAAGTACAAGTGGTACATGTCATTTTCTAGGTCACTCTCTTGTTTCATGGTCAAGTAAAAAGCAAAATTCGGTTGCCCTGTCTACGGCTGAAGCCGAATACGTAGCGGTTGGTAGTTGTTGCGCCTAAACTATTTATATTAAGCAACAATTACTTGATTTTGGACTTGTTTTTAATCTCGTACCTATTAAATGTGATAACACTAGTGCTATTTGTATCTCAAAGAATCCTACTCAACATTCTCGCACAAAGCACATAGAGATTAGGCATCATTTTCTAAGGGATCACGTAGCTAAATGTGACATTGAATTGATTTTTATTGACACTAAAAATCAACTGGCGGATATTTTTACTAAACCCCTCTCGGACGAACCGTTTTTTAAAATTTGTAGGGAATTAGGAATGGCCATGGATTTTGATGTCATTAGTTAAATTTTCACAAAATCTCGTCCACGTTCTCGGCTTTCAAAATTTAAAATATTTTTTCAAAAATTTATTTTTGAGGGCCAGTCAACTGCCTCGTATAGGCCAGTCGACTGGATTAACCAGTGAGTTTTTCTGATTTTATTCATCTTCAGCCAGTCGACTGCCTCCTTCGGCTAGTCGACTGGGTCATGAGCCAGTCGACTGCCTCCATATGGCCAGTCGACTGCCTCTGCGCGAACCCAGTTTTTATTTCTTCCTTCTCTTCGTCTTCTCTCCACGTTCTCTCCCATTTCTTCATTCCTTCAAGCCATTTAATCACCTTTAAACCACTTCCCGACTACACCACGATCCTCTCCTCCATTATCACACTCTTTTCTTCATTTATAGTCATATATATCCATCTATATATATATATACATATCTATACACATCATTGTTTTCAGTTTATCTTTTCTCTCTCATTTTCTTCTCGATTTCTTTTCATTTTCTTTTCAAAATGCTTTCAATCATCTTGGTTTTCCTCTCTCTCATGGCTCCCAATGTCGTGCGCCTCAAGAAACGCGCTCGTAGGGGTGGAAGCTCTTTGGCTGCACCTCTTCCACCTTCGTCCCCTGTTCATGAGGACACTGATTCAGAACCTGAATCTGGTCTGATGTCTCTCTCTGCCCTTCTTGGTGATGAAGATAGTGTTCGTCTTTTCGAAACTAACTTCATTCATCGCAAGTTTGCTCAGAGTCGCATTGTGACTCAACCCTTGTGCGACAAGATTGGCGCTAATACGTTCAATCTTTTTCAAAATATGGGTTGGGACTTCTTCGTTTCGCTTAATGTTTTGAATTTTCCACAAGCCGTCAAAGCTTTTTATACAAATCTGGAGAATCCTTCTCAACCAAGTCCTCCCGCTCGCAAAATTTGCTCCACTATTGCAAGCGTTTCAGTTGAGTTGACCGAAGCAGTAATTAATAGTGTTTTTCGGCTGCCTACTGGCGGTATATCGTATTTTTGCCCATCGATTTGGTACTCTTCGAGTGATTTCGATCCTCTCGAAGTAGTTCGGGCCATCTCAATGAATAAAACCACCACTGCCACTTCTGAGTTTCCTTCTTCCTCGCTTACTCCCGAGGCTCGACTTGTGCACAACATTATCACATATTCCATTTTGCCCAAGTCCGGAAGCCGGAGTCTTGTGTCGATCATGGAAGCCTTCCTAGTCTATTGTGGCATGACCGGTCGTAAGGTCAACCTTGCTTTTCTTTTCATTTCGGCTATTCTCGAGTGCCACAAGAAGAAAGGCGCACTCATCTTTCCTACCCATTTATCTTTTCTTCTTGGTCGGTGTGGCGTTCCACTTGATGACGAGCCTTCGGAGAGCAATCCGATTTTTCTGGACCGCACACATCTCAAGCAGATGCATATCGGTAAGAATGCGGATGGAGTGTTGGTCTCACTTAGGGTTGCTCCTCCTGCGGACCAGGCTGGTCCATCTGTTCCTCATCATGATGTTCCTCGTCCTGAGGCACCTCGTCCGGAAGCTCCGACTTCTTCTTTTCCGTCTCTTGGTAGCGATTTTGATATTCCAGATTTTGGGTTCGGGGGAAATCCCGAAACTCTTACCCAAATCTTGGAAATCGTAAAGCGCAATGAAGAGGCCCAAAAGCGCAATGAAGAGGTCCAGAGGAAAATGGCCGAGGATATGAAGCGTCTTGAGGACAAGATCGACCACATCGCCACAGCCATGGACGCCTTTCGCCGTGACCCTCCGCCTTTTTGATGTCGTCAAAGGGGGAGAATGTATTAGGGTGCTTGTGTTGGCCATAGGTCTATTTTATGTAGCATAGGACGTTACCTATGTTTTATGTTTGTTGTTTATGCTTCGTTTCATTTCTATGCTTTATCATTTTGTAATGTGTAGTAGTAAAACAACATGTACCGAACTTGCAAATTATGAATTCAAATATGTTGTTTCTATTATCTTTCCATGCATTACGTAAATGAGTATCAAATTGCAAAATTTATTTCCTAAGGGGGAGCATGCAAATAAAAATGAAAGATGCACACATTGAGGGGGAGTATCACTTAATACTTCACCAATTATGCACAAACACGAAATATTTTGTCAACATAAAAAAGGGGGAGATTGTTGGCTTTGAAATTCTATTTCAAGCAAAAAATCTTATTTTGATATTAACAAAACATTCAAAACCGTGTTTGGTACTAATATGACTTTGAGCTCAGTGTTTCAGCAATTACAGGTAAATGATTCGAAAATATCATTAAAGCAACAAGCATTAAGGAAAATCAAGCACAAACTCGAAGAAGGACAAAAAGATCAAAGAAAGAACAAAAGTTGGACTCAAGACATGGGGTAGATAGGTCGGGGTGAGAATATTGTAACAAGGTATCTTATGCGTTGATTGATCTTATAAGCTCAAGTAATAAATCAAACGAACTCAAATGGATCAAAAACGGACCTTGAAAATATTTCTTGGAGTCACCCAATTGACTGGCCATGAAATGGCAGCCGACTGACTGTGACCCAGTCGACTGGCCAATAAGGACCCAGCCGACTGGATGAACCAGTGAGCTATAAAACATTTTGACTACATGAGGCAGTCGACTGGCATGTCCAAGGCAGTCGACTGACTGTGCCCAGTCGACTGGCAGTTAAGGACCTAGTCGACTAACTGAACCAGAGAGTTTTGAACATTTTTTATTGCCTGAGGCAGTCGACTGGCCTTCTTGAGGCAGTCGAATGATCCTAGCCGTTGGGAAAAATATTTTAAATCTAAGCATGGAGGCAGTCGACTGGGTGTCGTCAGGCAGTCGACTGGGTGCTTCAAGATTTTAAGGAAAAGTATTTCTAAACAATATTTTTGCCCAAAGAGAAATGGTTTTGCTTGCTGATTTTTAGGTCCTACTCTCCACATTGTCTAGGGTGAGATACACTCTCCAAACCCTAGTGTTACACTATATAAAGAAAGAGATATGGATTGAAATCTTAAGGTTCTTATGTGAGAAATTTTCCAAATATTATTCATCTCTAATTTTCTCTCAAGCATCTTCTGAAAAATCTTTTGATAGCAAGAAAGATCAAAATCTCGTTTTTCATTCTTATCATTTTGAAGATTTAAACTCAAGTTTTGAGCTTATTCTCTTATTGAAAATATATTGTGAGAATATATATATCTTGAGTTCTTGAAATATCACCTAAAAACACTTGAGCTTATATTGATCTATCTTCCATAAAAACCTTAGGGTTTTGAGTGTTTTTGTTTCTTGAGTGATATATTGATTGCATACACAAATTTGTGATCTTGGGTGAGTGAAGCCCATTGTATCAAGGGAGGATTGTTCTCTTGATTGTGTGAAGAGCTAGTTAGCTCTTTTGTAAAGGTTTTGCTATTCCACCTATTAAAGAAAGAGCCATAGTGTGAGGATCGGGAAAGTCTCAAGGAAGGGGATTCTTTGAGCCGAGGAGTAGGAGTTACTAAACCTTGTAAAAATCACGGTATCAATATCTCTATCTCTATCTCCTTACTTTATGTTCATGCATGTTTAATTTATATTGTGGTAAATAGCTTGTTGAATTTAAGTGAAATTATTCATTGCATATTTTACCTTGTAAATTAATATTGAACCTTGTTGCATGTTCTAGTAAGAA
Source organism: Cornus suecica (assembly GCA_963922005.1). Classification (NCBI taxonomy): domain Eukaryota; kingdom Viridiplantae; phylum Streptophyta; class Magnoliopsida; order Cornales; family Cornaceae; genus Cornus; species Cornus suecica. The sequence goes on from OY998240.1 coordinate 44,777,035, forward strand.
TAAAAAGAAGTTAGAAATTATTTTTAAAACCCTATTCACCCCCCCCCCCCCCAGGGTATTTTAGTGACTTACAATAGTGTTTGTCTTGCTTTATTGTGAAAAAATTAATGAATCGGATGGAGGTGGTTGTCGTGGTCGGTTGGATTTGTTTTGAAATTAGAAAGTGGTTGAACTTGGAAGAGAGGTGTTCATGGGGCGTAGATCTTAATTACTGAAACTGGATAATTTATGCTAGGTGAATGTACACTTATAATGATATTCATATCATCACTTGGTAGGTCCTTGCCAAATATCTAGAGTTGTGCAAGTCTCAGGGGTTGAGTTTGCAATCGAAGCAACACTAATCTAATGTAAATCATGTCGATATTCATAGTTGAGCATTTAATAGAACCCTAAATTTTGGATGGACTTCATCAAGAAAGCTCTGCGCTATGGTGATGTTTTCCCTAGAGAATTGAGATTCATTTAGGAAAGTGAGCATGGGTGCTCACTGTTGATGCCCGTTTTGGGATATACCCAAATTACCCCTCTTAATGAAGCTTAGTCAGGTTTCACGTAGTTATGGAGGTATAAAGGGTCGTTGGACCCATCCTAGGGGGATGCCCCAAGGAAGATAATGGGCTTCCGCTGAGGGACCCCTCACCCTCTTGCAGAAAAGGCCTTATTTGTATAAATCTTCTCCAAATTAAGTGAGTGCAGGCGTGCCATATTTAAATTGAATCAATGTAGAATTCCAAGGAGAACTGAAGACTATTATCCTGAAAGATGTTGATTATCAAGCGATTACAATAGGTTCTTTTTTGCCTTAATTAAAAGGACTTTATGTGTTAAAGTTTATGAAAGGAATAAGACTAAGACATTGAATTGAATTAAGACTGGAATTGAATTGCAATGAAAAGAATTAACAAGAAATGAAATTGCAACAAGTAAAGGAATTGAAATGACTTTTACTCGAATTGAAAGACTTTGAATGAAAGTTACAATATGTAAAGATATTGCATTAATGTGTAAGTTTGTGATGTTGCTGGAGAGAGGACCAAAATTAGGCTAAGTATTATATTTATACTATAACACTTTGAATACCTTAACTGCCTCTTAATCGTCTCCTATAATTTTGCCATTTGTCCCTTCTTTTTACGTGAATTTCCTCCACGTGTGCCTAGCTTGCGCATGACTCTTTCCCACGTTCTCCATCATTGCCAAAACTCTTTCCATGATTAGGACCATTTCTGTAATAGAGCTATGTGTAATGTTTCGTGTATGAAACATGTTTTAATATGAACTGGGCCTACCACGTTTTGAGTTCCTACAGTTAAGGCTCAATTCATATAATTCAGCTTCTTACTCCAACTAAAGCCCAACTCTTCCAGTTCATTATCGCCATTAGTGTTTTGCTAGCTCAAACCCAATTTGCCTTTGCAACATTTATTAATGCACGTGTCCTCTTCCCGTTGCACCATGTGGCTTGCTTCCCCATTCGCCACATGGCACCAAATTTTGGGTATCAACATTTGCCCCCCAAGCTTCCATGGCCTTATGGACTCTTTCCAAACAAGGCTTTGGAAGCTTTGAAATTCAAATTTATGTTTCATCCATCTAAACTAACTTCATCTCTCCATACACATACCCTTTACATTCTGAGATGTTTCTACTCTCTTCTTTACACGTGTTTCACCAACACTTGTGAAGTCCTACTTCGCGCCATTTGGCATTGACAGGTTTGAAGGTAATCATAACAGCTATATTCTTATAGCTTCTAACCACTTCTTGGAATTTAAACCCTATTAAACCCCTTTATCGCCCTTGTTTTAAGTAGCTTTGAATTAGCCTATCACTTCCCAAGGCCTTTCTCTCTCTCTCTAATCTTTTCGCATCCTTCTCTTTTGAATTCAAATGTAAATTCATCCACATATCTATACATATATACATATGTATATGTATACCTGTAACTTCTCAATTCAACCCCTTAGAACTGCATTGTCCTTGCTCTTCATCTTCTCATTTTATCACTTGAATTCCAAACTTTCCACCACAAACTTCAATCATGGCACCAAAGGTCAGGAAAACTAACCCTGAATGATAATTAACCTTTCCCTCCATTTTTACCACAACGATGGCGCGCCAGGTTGAATTAATTGTGAATGAATCTCAAGCCCTAATTTCTTATGCCACATTTATATCTACTCCCGATCAACAAAAAGCCCTAGGTCCTGCTTTCGTTGAGGTACCTCCAACTTCGCTCAACCAATTATATCCATTGGTGGAAAAACAACTTCTCTACATGAGAGAAATCCCTCCAGAAGCCAACAGAGATCTTCCACAATTCTACTTCAAAGTTTGGCCCTCTGCCATGGAAGGTTGGTCCGAATGGGTGGATAGGGTATCACAAGCGAATGGTGAACTCTGAAAAAACTTGGGCATCTTCGACGCCATTCATATGAGTAAGATCACTCCACTTCCTGATAATTCTCTAATTTTTGCTTCCTTGTTCTTTTGGAGTCCCACCACCCACCAACTATTTTCACTTAAATTTTGGTATGATTGCTTCCACCATAAAAGACATATGTCATCTGACCGGCCTCAAACCCTTTGGAATTGAGGCCAATTGTTTGCTCTTAGATATAGATTTTGCTAATCTACCTAAAACCTCTGGATCTAAACCCTATGTCTCTGCATATCCTCAATTCATGTAACGTTATAAGGGTAAATCTTCTGAAAAAATAGTTGATGATAAGGAACATATAGCATTTCTCATCATCTGGCTTAACAAATTTCTCTTATGTGTACTTTCGGCACATGTTACCAAATAGTTTACTAATTTAGCCATTGCCTTGTCCAAGGGAACTTAAATTGACATTGCCTCCTTCCTTTTATCTTACCTTTATAGAAGTCTGAATGATATGGTTCTTTTCGATCTCTCAAGAATTGGAGGCCCCTGGTGGCTTTTCCAGGTCTGGCTCCAAATGTATTTTCCTGAATTAAGCCTGAAAGTGAAGATCCCTTCCAAAGACTCCTTGGCTACATTTAGTTATCTCTCTTCTATCCCTAAAGCTCAATCTTTCAAAGAGTGTTTTTGCTTTTTCTATGATGATTGTCAGTCTAGGACTCCTCAGCAATTTCTCCCGTTTTCCAATTCCTCATATACCCCTGAATGGTTACTTCCACCTAAGGATGACAATGACCCACCTTTGGAAGAATTCTCTTCTTTAATGGCCCAGTTTTTTATCTGTAGAGATTTACATTATGAGGTTAGCCCCATAGGATCCCAAAACAACAAGTGTGGTGTAGAATTGTACAACCCAACACAATTTGCAAGACAATTTGGGCTAACACAAATGATCCCACTTCCTCCTTTCCAGTCTTATAATCACCACTTTTTTCGGTGAGTTAAATTCACAGATGATGAAGTTGTCCGAGAAGTCAGTAGAAAGTTTTAGCAATTAAAAGAAGTTTTTGTGTTATCTCCCTTTGCACCCTATCCTAAAGCATCTCAAATTTTTGAATTTTGGTGGGGATCTTATGTTACTAAAACCAGATTGATGAAAGGTTCAGTTCTAGTACTGTAACAAATAAACTCTTTTAAGTTTGTATCCCCCACTTTCCATGCCCCCCAGTTTTCAAGAAATCTAATAAATCCTCTTCAAAAGCCACTTCAAGAGCCTCTTCCCAAGCACCCTCTGAAGCTGAAAAACAAGAACATAAAGAATCTTCTTCTCAAAATGGTAAGCATTCATCCCCTATTTTCCAACAAATTTTATTTTATAGGTTTCTTTCATGAATATTCCTTTCTTACAAAGAAATCAAATGACTCAGTATCTCAAATGGTTGCTTACTTTGATCTTCACAAACTTTTCCTTAACCCCACAAAATCCTCTGTTGAAATAGTGAGGAAGGCTGCTGAGGGAGTGATCGCTATTCAAAATGAAGTGGCTACTGAGAGAACAGAGAGAGAGGCCATTGTAGTAAAAACTAGGGTATCTTCCCTCCATACATTTTTACTACTCATTACTTTATTCTTCCAAATCCTCTAACTTCTGTATCTTCTATAGCAGGGTAAAAGACAATCTCGGCGCCAATTGGTCAAGAGGACTTCCAAAATCCCTCATGGCACTACGATTGAAGTTCCTAGTGATTCAGAGGTTCAGGAATCCCCTTTAAAGAAAAAGAAGAAGAATGTGATAGAAAGCACCCCAACCAAAAAGGCAAGCACAACAAAAGGTAGTAAGACCAGCACTTCTAACCCCAAGTCTCATCAGGAAGATACTAGAGAGACTGTTACATCCCATGATCAAGAGTTGGAAGGTAGAGCTAGAAATGATAAAATGGAAGATGCTGGGAGCACCAAAGATACTGAGAGTGATGATGTTGAACCAGTGGAAGAAACCGAAGAGGAGTCCCCAGAAAAGGTTAAAGATAGAAAATGAAAAACTGTGGCAACTCCAAAAAAACTAAGGAATGAAAAGGTTCAGCCATCAGAGGAGGAAGATAGCTCTGGAAAGGTAAAACTTTGTCCTTTCCACTTGTACTCTTATTCATCATCTTACTCTAAAATTCTTTTATGCCTTTCCAAGATTCCTCCCCTATGGAAGGTACCCAAGCTGATGTTCATACAGAGATGCAAGCCCCTACTTCTTATAGGAAAAAGGTGTCAAGCCAGCAAGCACAAGTTGTTGTTAAAGGAAAGGTAATACTTCGTCAAGCTCTTTTAGCCTTTACTTCCTTGCTTTGTCAATTTTCCTTGACTAATCTCTCCTTGTTTATTCCAGGCTTCCTCCTTCTCTATGCCCTCCTCAGACCTTGACAAATTCTCCAACTTAAACAATTACTTCCAGGACCTGAAGAACACATTAATAGGTGTAATCACTTGGTCAAGCAGTGCCCCCTCTAATCCTCTTCCAGTTGATTCAGATATGGCCCAGCTGAGGCTCACTTTGTCAAGCCTCATGCAACATGATAAGGAAGATATCATGGTTGTGGAGAATGAACTTTCCATGGCACTTCTACATGCAGGCAATCATTCTAGTTTCTATGAAGCTTCCAGGATTATCATCCTAGAGTTCAAGTCTCAGCTAGACTTACTTGTAACAGCTCTTAAATCCTCTGAAGTTGTCAAGAAGTCCCTTCCCGTGAAGGAAATTCAAAGAGATGTGGTGATCAATAGGCTGAAGAAAAGTACTGATTCATTTATAGTAGTTGCTGAGAAAATCCAAGTTCTTCAAGCTAGAGAAAGAAAGCTAAAGGAAGCCCTGGAAAAAAACCTAGCATAGCAGCAAAAGCTACTGGAAGAATCAGAACAACTCAAAACTTCTAATGATGCACTGAAGGACCACATGATTTCTCTCCACATTGAGGCTCAGCAGCTATCGGCCAAGCAACTCCAGGATGATGAAGCTATTCAAAAGGGAATGCTTTCTTAGGATACTTTCAAGGATATGGTAGATGGCCTTTGAACAATTCATGATTTTCAATTTGAATTATTATATTTATGGACAATGGATTGTAAACTAAATGTTTTGAGTTTGGAATTTCCCTAACGGGCTAAACCTATCTTTATTCCCGTATATTTTGTGAACTTTATTTCCTTTACAGGTTTTATATGGAAAGATGACTATGATTGACCCTTTTTTGGATTCATATGCTCTTTCATGCCTGCAAATCTTCCATTGCTAACTCTCTTCATTGCAATATTTACAAAAATATTTTCAAAATGAACAAAGAAAGGAAAATAAACTAACTATTTACATTCCCTAAGGCTACCAATATGCTAGCCTTAGGATTCTTCTTTATGTACAATTTAAAAGAAACTTGGCCGATATCTTTTCAAATATCAACCTTTAATTGGTTTTGGATGAATGTCACCATTTAAATCTTTCAAATGATAGGCTTCATTTCCAAACACTTCGTAAATTTGGCATGGACTTTCCCATCTTAGGCACCACTTCCCAAACTTAGGATCTTTCTTCTTATTTGGAAGGCAAACTTTCCAAACCAAATCTTCCTCTGCAAAAGACTTAGGGTGCGTTTGGAAACTGGTGTTTCCGTTTTTGTTCTTGTTTTTTTCACTGTTCACGGGAACAAAAACGCGTTTGGGAGCCTTTGATGATTTTTGTTTTCGTGAACAGTAAAGAAACATTTTCTCACCCTTAGTTCAAAATTTGAGAATACCAAAATGGTGTTTTTTTGTTTTCGGCACTGTTTGTTCTCAGCAAAAAAAATAATAATTGTTGCAGATTCCCTAACCGCCATGTTCAACCTCCAAACCCTAACCTCCATCTTCAACCTCCAAACCCTAACCCCCACCAGCCGCCATCCCACCACCACCACCACAAACCCCCACCAATGCAAATTAACACCACTACCAACACAAACCCTTACCTCTGCAACTTGACACCCCCAATCGAATTGGGGTGATGTGGTCTTTATACATGTTACTACTTATATATATATTCATGTATGTTAATCTTTTGAACAGCAGCAAAGTGGTCTTGTTCATTGTTGTATGGAAGATTTGGAAGTGTACATTATAGCTGGTTTGTACAAGGGATGACAATCAAGTCAAACTTAATCTCACCCTTTGACAATTTGTTTTCTACTTTTTATTCCAAATAAATCTCAAAAACGTTTTTTTTTTGTTCCCGAAAAGTTTTTAGACAATTTCCAACCAAACATGTTTTTGTTTCCGGATTACCCTTAGGACAAGAACAAGAAATGTTTTTGTTCTCAAGAGATAAAAAATGAAAACAAAAACACTAGTTTCCAAACGCACCCTTAGTTTTTCCCATTTGTTATACGTTTTCATCACTTTCTTCTTATGGGTTATTAGGTGGTCCAAAGCTCCCAATTTGGTCTCATTCAGCTCTTCCAACTCCATTAACATAGCCTCTAGATAACTTGTTGGAGTTAGATTATATTGATATGCAACTCTAGAAGACTTGACCACCATTTCCATTGGAAGAACCGCATCATGGCCATATGTAAGCATGTATGGAGTAACCCCAGTACTAGATCTCTTAGAATTCCTGTATGCCCATAAAGCTTCTAAAAGATGATTGTGTCAGTTCCTTGAGTTATCTTCTATCATCTTTTCTATTATTCCAGTGATGATCTTATTAGCAGCTTCCACTTGGCCATTTGAATGTGCATAATATGGAGTTGAGCAAAGTGTTTTTACTCCATACAAACTTGCAAATTCCATCATGGCATCCCTAGTAAAGACTTCTCCATTATCAGAAGTTATTAATTCTGGAATTCCAAATCTATGGAAGATTTTCTCTTTGACAAATTTGATGGCTACACTTTGAGTCACTGAACTGTAGGCCTCTGCTTCTACCCATTTAGTGAAGAAGTCATATGCCACAATTATCCACTGATGACCTTCAGAAGATGGAGGCTTAATCATTCCAATCATATCAATTGTCCACCCTCTAAATGACCAAGGCTTGATGATAAATTGCATTTCTATAGCTGGGACTCTTTGAATTGAACCATGTAATTGACAAGGCTTACATCATTTTGTATAGGTGATGCAATCCTTTAAGATTCCTAGCCAATAGTAACCATATCTTCTAATTAGCCACCTCATTTTTTTTCCATCCTGATGTGTTCCACATAGGCCTTCATGGACATGTTCCATAACCTTCATAGCTTGTTTGTTGGATATACACTGTAGGAGGAGTCCATATTCCTTATTTTTCTTGTACAACTCCCATCTAGCAAAACATAGTTCACTGCCATTAGCCTTATCCTTCTGGCAACTGGATAACTTGGATCTGCCAAATAATTTACTATGGTACTCCTCCAATCTTCCACTCTAGCTCCAAAAATGTCAATGACAAAAGATTTTGTCATCTCTTCATTCCTCATTTTTGCTGTTGGAAGGGCTCTCCTTGTGACTTTTACAAATATTTCTTCCATACCTTCAGGGACTCTTATTCCATATGCAATTTAGGCAAAATTATTTTCTTCCTTATTAAAAATCCTTGGCCTATGTTCCATGCTGACTTCCTCAAATTGTTGGATAAGTTGAGTAGCCAATGAATGAAATGGTCTTAGCTTCCAACTTAAGCATCTGAAATCTTTTGATACTTGACTAGTCACCAGATTGGAATCTCCTACAATGTGAACATTTTTTACTCCCACTTCCAATAGGACTTCAAGGCCGATTATCAAGGCCTCATATTCGGCCTGGTTATTAGAACATTCAAAGTCTGGGAAGAAAGAAAATGAGATTTTCCTTCTATGAGGTGACAAGATCAATATTCCAGCTCCAGAACCATCTATTGTACTTGAACCATCAAACATCAAGGTCCATGGGATTATACTTATTACATCTTTATCCAATTCATCAAACACTTGTGGCTCCACATTATAGGACGGATGGGCGGCCAAAAATTTAGCTAAAGCCCTTCATTTCACTGATTTTTTAGGAACATAAGTTAGATTAAATTTCATCAAGGCCAAATTCCACTTGGCAATTCTACCAGTGACTAAAGGCCTTGATAGCATGTACTTAATCATATTAGTTGGATAAGTCACATAAACCTCAATAGGGAGCATATAAACTCTTAATTTTATGGAAGCATAGTACAAAGCTAAGCACAACTTTTCTATGGAACAATATCTACACTCTATTGGAGATAACACCTTGCTCAAGTAATAAATTGTCTTCTCTCTTCCAGCTTCATTGTTTTTGGGCCAACATGCTGCCAATAAATTCATCTGCGGCTGATATGTATAACTTCAGTGGGTATTTCTTCCTAGGAGGCATAAGTACTGGAGGCTTTGTTAGATATTCCTTGATTCTATCAAAAGCATTCTGATGTTGTTCTTCCCAAACAAATTCTTATCCTTCCTCTAATTTTAGCAAGGGAGAGAATTTGTGGAGCTTTCCTGCACAGTTAGTAATAAATCTTCTAAAGAAACTCATTTGTCCAATGAACTGTCTTAGCTCCTTTTTATTCCTGGGAGGTGTTGCTTCCATGATTGTCTTAGCCTTGTTTTTATCCACTTTTATGCCTCTTTGGTGAACTAGGAAACTAAGGAAGTTTTCAGCTGACATTCCAAAGGCACATTTCTGTGGGTTCATCCTCAGCTTGTGATTCCTCATCCTGGTGAATGCCAACCTTAGATCTCTCAAATGTTTGTTTCTTATGGAAAACTTTACAACTACATCATCAATATAGACTTCCAAGAATTTGCCAATCATATCATGGAAGATGGCCTTCATGGCTCTTTGATAGGTTGTTCCAGCATTCTTTAATTCAAAGGGCATGACCACCCATTCAAAAGTTTCAATTGATCCTGGACATTTGAAGGCAGACTTTGGAATATCTTCCTCAACTATGTAGATCTAATTGTATCCTGAATGGACATCCATGAAATATAATATCTCATGTTTGGAAGCTGCATTTACCAACTAATCGACCACTGGTATTGGATATTCATCCTTTGAAGTGGCCAAATTGAGGTTTCTGAAATCCACACAAACTCTTATCTTCATATTTTTAATAACCACTGGAACCACATTTGATAGCAATTCTACATATTTTGTTGCTCTTATGAATCCAGCCTTGAACAATCTCTCTATCTCTTCTTTTACCTTTAGGATAACTTCTTGAGACATCCTTCTTGGGGCTTGTTTGAATGACCAAAAATCTTCCTTTATGGGTAACTTATGCTCTACCAATTCCCTTGACAGTCCTGTCATCTCTTCATAACTCCAGGAAAAATACTCCTTAAATTCTTTAAGTAAAGCAACTATTTTTGCTTGGAAGTTTGGTTCCAATAAACCACTTACATAGGTTGGCCTTGGATCTTCCTTAGTTCCCAAATTCACTTCCAATAAAGGGTATTGCACTTCAGCCAACCCATCATCCATTCTTTAAGGTGCTTGCTATAAATCTTCCAACTATATAACATTTATTCTTCCTTGAGTCTCTTCCAAAATTTTATCTTGAGCTTCGACCAAATTAGCCGAAAACTCAATTTCTTTCTGACTTTCCAAATACATCTTCTTCTCAGCTAAGTAAGCCTTCAATCGAATGCAGACAGCTTCATAAGCCTACTCTTGGAGCCTCTACTCCTATTCCTCATTCAATTCTTCAATAATCATGGGAAACTGATTTTTTAGGAAGGGCCTGAAGTTTTCCCTTCGGCCTAGTGGTTTCTAAAAGCAATTCCTCTATCTCTATCCCCATCAATCTTCTTCTCATTGTAGCTATAATTGGCCTTCCAAATTCATTCACCTTAGTAAATCTGATTGGCACACAATCTTCCTCGGCTGAGCACACTTTAGCTACAAAAGGCTTGTTGTCTGCTTCCACAATTTTGACCTCATCTCCATCCCAGAAGATTGACATTTGATGAAGTGAAGAAGGTATACACATGTTTGGGTGAATCCAATCTCTTCCAAGTAAAAAGTTATAAGTAAAAGAGGTGTCGATAATGAAAAATGCTACATAGGTTGTTTTCCCTCCAATGGTCACCTCTAAAGGTAAAACTTCTTTTGTGCTAACTTTCCCTGCTCCTAATCCACTTATACATATGTGACTAGGGATAACATCTACCATGGATTTTCCTAGACTCTTTACTATTTTAGTAAAAATTACATTAAGAATAGACCCATTGTCAACCAAAACCCTATTTACAGGATGACCCTATATCCACACATTCACATACAAGGGCCTTAATTATTGGTTTCTCGAATATTAGCTTGTTAGAGACACATTTCTTATTGGAAGAAGCTGAATTTCTACTAGTAGAAACTCCTCCAGATTTGATCTCTAGCAGCCCACTCCACCACTGCACCATCAACACTTCCACTTGGTTCTTCCTCCTCTTGACTATCTGGTGTCTTGAAGATAGCTGGTAACATGAAGGTGACATTACAAGCAGCCTTTACTGGAAAAGAACCAAACTGGATCCTTCTTCTTGGAACATGTCTTGGATTTACATCTTTCAAGTCACTCCCTTCCATACTGATAACATCTACTTATCCCACAAGAGTTGACTTGTTTTGTTTACTAACTCCTCTGCTTCCATCTTCCGTCGTTCAGCTCTCTTCCTCTGAAGTTTTCTTTTAGTTGGCTTTAAAATTCCTTCTTGCTGAGGCTTCTCTTCACTTGGAAATTTTGGATGACTTAACCTCTGCCAGACATTTGGTGGAACTAGAGGAGGCTTGACCATCCTAACTCTATGAGAGGTTTCTCCCATCTGGATCCAAACTTCTGATTGCAAAGGAGGCCTCATATGGAAAATAGGCATATTCTGTCGGCTTGGCCTATCTCTTCCATGGTTAACTTCTCTTGACCGAATAACTGTAACTCTTCTCGACCTATATTCATTGAAACTAGGCCGAAAGTCTCTCATTTCATGTTGGAAAGTTACCTTTGTATGATCATTGGGTCTGGAAGTTTAGTGATAATTTGGATTTTCCATATGCCTCTTACCCTTATCTTTAGGTTCCTTACAGCTTGGACAACAGCCATCATTAATGAAGGCGATCTGAGCTTCCCTTAACTTCCTTTCCAACTCTTTCACTCTGTTCCTCACCATTGAAACTTTGACACCCAAAGTGCTTGTTGGTTGTGTCTGTTATGCTTGCTTGTTTTCACCTCCTACCAACATAATCACATTACTGCTGGCTATAGAAAGGAACGGATTTTCATTCACCCCCATGACTTCCTTCTTTATGGAAACTTCAACTTCCCTTCATCTATGGCTTTCTGCAATGCATTCCTAAAAACAAAACAATTGTTATTTGTATGATTCCAAGAATTATGATATTAGCAATATTCCTTGTTGTTCATTTCACCAACTAAGGGAATTGTGTGCTCTTTTATAAGAATGATTATTTTATCATCCATGAGGTGATCAAAGATTTGTTCTATTTTGGTGGAATCAAAGGTGTACGTCTTCCTGTTTGTACAAAAATTGGAGTTTTGGAAGTGGGAGCATGCCAGATTCTAAAAGAGCCAAGAACTTGCCAAAAGAATGTGCAACTCTTCTTTTGAAAGTGAATAGTGTGAATCAAGCGATTGTGAAACAAAAGAATAAAACTTCTGTTTCAAGGGTTCTTTTTGCCTTAATTAAAAGGACTTAAATGTTAAAGTTTATAGAAATAAAATTAGTGCAAGAAAGGAAAGACTTTGTAAATGATTGGGAATAAAATTGAAAAAAGTTACATAATAATGAAATTGCAAAGAATTAAATGAGTAGGAATGAAATTTGCATGGAAAATGAATTGCAGTAAATTGAATGACTGAACTTGAAAAGGAACTGGAAATATCAATACTTGTAATAAAGATCACAAGATGATGATTGAGACAACATAAATAATTTGGATTGACATTGTAGAAATGAAAACATGAATTGAAAGGATAAAGATTACAATTGTAAGAAATTGTAAAGCACTGTGTTTGTTTGTATGATGCAGGAGGGTTTGCAAAATTACACTAAGTGTACTATTTATATGACTGTCAAACTGCCTCCACAACTGTTTCTAACTGCCAGCCTAGGATGTGGCCACGTGTCACCATTGACTCTTACTCTCCTACCATCTGTCACTTATGGTCAGCTTAAAGTAACTGTCTTTGGCATGTCTTGCACGTTTCCTTTCATGGCCACGTTACTGAACTTAAGCCTCAAGCAATGAATCTAGCCTATTTTCCAACCACATTCATCATATCAATTTCCTTGGATATAGGCCACGTCCCTTGTTTTTGGCCCATTTTCTCTCTGCCACATCTCTTCTCCTTATCCTAAATTGCTTTAGATTTATCTTTATACAATTCAAGATATTTCATGGATTAAATGGTTGTCATGTGTCCTTCCACTCTCCAATTTTGGAACTGCCCTTGTAACTATCAATGTTGACCTCTTCATTCTTTTTGGCCAAAGCTTTTTAAAGAACATGGCATATTTTGAATGTTCAACACTGATAGACTCTTGGCCATTACCTATAAAACTTTGCTTGTTATGTTTACATGAATTAATTGGCGATCCTGTGGCACAAAAATATGGGTGTCAACAGTACTTTCCAGAATCGTGTTTCCCCATTTCTCTCCTTTCAAGCTATGGCCAGTGAGTGGTAACTCCTCCAATGAATCTGGCTCACTTACTGGCCAGATTCATTCACTTCGTAAAACCATCAACTCCTTGATTTTCGGGCATTGTTTACAAACAAATCTTTTCTGGCCATATTCATGTAGGTTGATTGGCCGATATATGGCATGAAAATCTGGGCACCAACAATATCTCATTCTTCTTGGCCAAGGCTTCCTAAAAATTCTGGTATATTTTGAATGTTCACCATCACTTGACTCTTGACCATTGTTTATAAAAACTTTACTGGCCAAGTTCATATGAATTGATTGGCCATCCTGTGGCATGAAAATCTGGCTATCAATAGTGGTGGCAGATTTCGCTCTTCCAACTGTGGCACATGTTGCTCAATAATTGATCTTCACATTTATCAAAACACAATAATGGTAAGACCCACATGGCCGGAATTTTTAGGTGTCAACATTTGCCCCCAAAATTTTAGAGGCTTTGTGATTTATCGAACAAAGCCTTTAAAATTTTAAGTAGAAGAATGGTGATATGGCCAAACAAGTGGTTGATTGGCCATACTTTGCCCCCGTGTGCTGCTGATTGTGGTGGAAGAAGTATTTAATTTTGGCTCAAACGATGCTAGTTGCCCCCCGGGTCTGGAATATCTCTCTCGAGCAATTTTGGAGGAAATGATTGATGTTGTGGTGGTGGCAGATATAGCTGCGGCAACTGCTAAAATAGCGGAAGATGTTCCTTGGATATTTGAAATGGAGGTAGAGATGGTTGTGGTTGATCCTCAAGCCATGACATTGGCATAGTCATTGGAAGACTCGCCAAAGGAGTTGGAAAATAAATATTGGTATGTGGAAGATTATGATTTGGCATAGTGGCCATTAATGGAAGAACCACTAGTTGTTGTACGATTGAAGCTTGAACTACCGGCTGGGAATTCTGATGGGATACTAATTCCACAGTGTTGGAAGGTGAAAAATATGTTGGTTGAGGCATGTGTTGAACTGGTGGATAGTACACTGGTTGTGGCCGAATTACCAAAGCTGGTGGTAAAGTGGTTTGTGAAAGACTTTGATTTACCACAGTCGTCACAGCAGAAATGGCCATGGAAGGTTGTGTGGCTAGGACCTCTACGGCTGAGCATGGCAGTGGTCGAGAAATTGACTCAACAGTATTGGAAGATGACTTGAGCTGAGCAAGCGATTCCTCCAAAATGTCAAATCTTGCGTGGAGCCTTTAAAATATTTCTGTCAATGATAATGGCCAAGTCGCATCTAAACTGCCAGTAAAAACTGGTGGTGCTTCTTCTAGTCCTTCTTCATTTGGCCGGATGGGTTTTCTTGCCATTGATGGCATATCTTTCAAACTTTAACACGTGTCCCACTGGGTGTGCCACTAAATGTTTGCACAAAAATTGATGTTTTAGAAGTGCGGGCGTGCCAGACTCTAGAAGAGCCAAGAACTTGCCAGAAGAATGTACAACTCTTCTTTTGGAAGTGATGGGTGTGAATCAAGCGTTTGTGAAACAAAAGAATAAAACTTCTATTTCAAGGGGTTTTTTTGCCTTAATTAAAAAGACTTAAATGTCAAAGTTTAAAGAAATAAAATTAGTGCAAGAAAGGAAAGACTTTGTAAATGACTGGGAATGAAATTGAAAAAAGTTACATAAGAATGAAATTGCAGAGAATTAAATGACTAGGAATGAAATTTGCATGGAAAATGAATTGCAGTAAATTGAATGACTGAACTTGAAAAGGAACTGGAAATATCAATACTTGTAATAAAGATCACAAGATAATGATTGAGACAACATAAATAATTTGGATTGACATTGTAGAAATGAAAACATGAATTTGAAAGGATAAAGATTACAATTGTAAGAAATTGTAAAGCATTGTGTTTGTTTGTGTGCTGCAAGAGGGTTTGCAAAATTACACTAAGTGTACTATTTATATGACTATCAAACTGCCTCCACAACCGTTTCTAACTACCAACCTAGGATGTGGTCATGTGTCACCATCGATTCTTACTCTCCTGCCATCTGTCACTTATGGTCAACTTGAAGGAACCTTCTTTGGCACGTCTTGCACATTTCCTTTCATGGCCACGCTACTAAACTTAAGCCTCATGCAATGAATCTAGCTTATTTTCCAACCACATTCGTCATATCAATTTCCTTGGATATAGGCCACGTCCCTTGTTTTTCGCCCATTTTCTCTCTGCCACTTCTCTTCTTCATATCCTAAATTGCTTCATATTTATCTTTATACAATTCAAGATATCCACTAATCATATTGTCATGGCTTAAATGGCTGCCACGTGTCTTTCCAATCTCCAATTTTGGAACTTCCCTTGTAACTGTCAATGTTGACCTCTTCATTCTTTTTGGCCAAAGTTTTCTAAAGAACATAGCCTATTTTGAATGTTGGGTTAATTTCATTTACATCCCCTCAGGTATGTCTTAACTTCAATCACACCCCCTTACGTTTGAGTATCTTCAATAACACCCCTTGTGGTTTGAGATTCTCATCATTTACACCCCCTGACCACTTTTGGGACTAAAATGCCCTTACCCAAACACTCATTATCCATATTCCTAAAAATATATATAAATTTTGAAATATATATATATATAATTCAAAAATAATATTTAAAATTTGAAATATATATATATATAATTCGAAAATAATATATAAAATTCAAAAACTATATATAAGATTTGAAAATAATATATAAAATTCAAAAAATATATACAACTCGAAAAACATATACTCCCTCTGTCCCAATTTAAGTGTCCACATTCACTATTCAACTCATTTCAAAATAAGAAAAGTCAATGCCACTTTATTTAGTCAATTTACCAATTTACCCTTCAATCAATCAAATTATAAAATATCTAAACTACAAACATCACATCACTTGGTGGGACCGGGGGTAAATTTGGCTTTTCATTCACTATCACACCAATAAAAGTCATCATCTCAAAAGGTTAAATTTCCCAAAATGAACTTATAATTTGGGACAAATGGAGTAAAAAATTTGAAAAAAAATATAAAATTCAAAAATAATATATAAAATTCGAAGAATATATATATAATTCAAAAATAATATATATAATTCGAAAACAATATATAAAATTCGAAAACAATATATAAAATTCAAAAATAGTATATAAATTCGAAAAACAATATATAAAATTCGAAAATAATATATCAAATTTAAAATATATATTTAATTCGAAAAATATATATAAATTTTGTTTTGAAAAAATAAATGGTGAGGGTATAGAAGACGCAATAGAGAAATGAAGTGTGAGGCTACAACACTTAAGTTCCAACCAATGGTGTCAGGTGCACATATAAACCATGGAGGCTTTGATTCTTTGAAGGCAAATGATGCAGTTGTCCCTCAACTACCTTTATTTCAGTACAACACCAAGCAAGCACCTAAGATATATTGGCAATCTAAGTGGTCTAGATTGAACGTCTCAAGTGGCATCATCATGTGCTTTCCTATGATCCCCATGATGGCTTGGAAAAATAAAATATATATAAAATTGTTCGAATTTTATATATATATATTCGAATTATATATATATATATTTTGAATTTTATATATTATTTTTGTATTTTATATATTTTTTGAATTTTATATATTGCTTTCGAATTATATATATATTTTTCAAACAATATATATATTATTTTTGAATTATATATATTTTAAACAATTTTTTATATATATTTTTTGAATTTTATATATTTTTTTCGAGTTGTATATATTTTTCAATTTTTATATATTATTTTCGAATTTTGTATATTTTTTTAATTTTATATATTGTTTTCGAATTTTATATATTATTTTAGAATTTTATATATTGTTTTAGAATTTTATATATTTTTTTCGAATTTTATATATTATTTTCGAATTTTATATATATTTTTAGGAATAGGGATAGTGGGTGTTTGGGTAAGGGCAATTTAGTCCCAAAAGTGGTCAGGGGGTGTAAATGATGAGAATTTTAAACCACAAGGGGTGTTATTAAAGATACTCAAATGTGAGCGGGTGTGATTGAAATTAGGACATACCTGAGGGGGTGTAAATGAAATTAACCCTTGAATGTTCAACACTAATAGTCTCTTGGCCATTACCTATAAAACTTTGTTGGCCATGTTTACATGAATTAATTGGCCATCATGTGGCACGAAAATATGGGTGCCAATAGTACCTGCCAGAATCGTGTTTCCCCATTTCTCTCCTTTTAAGTTATGGCCATTGAGTGGTAACTCCTCCAATGAATCTAGCTCACTTACTGGCCAGATTCATTCACTTCGTAAAACCATCAACTCCTTCATTTTTGGCCATTATCTACAAACAAATCTTTTCTGGCCATATTCACATGGGTTGATTGGCCGACATATGGCATGAAAATCTGGGTGCCAATAATATCTCATTCTTCTTGGCCAAGGCTTCCTAAAGAGCCTGCCCTATTTTGAATGCTCACCATCACTTGACTATTGACCATTGTCTATAAAGACTTTGCTGGCCAAGTTCAGATGAATTGATTGGTCATCCTGTGGCATGAAAATCTGGCTGCCAATAATGATGGTAGATTTGGCTCTTCCAACTGTGCCACATGTTTCTTGATAATTGATCTTCACATTTATCAAAACGCAACAATGGTAGGACCCACATGGCCGGAATATTTGGGTGTCAACACTTCCCAAAATCGGCCATAACCTTCTTGGCCGAATTAGAAGATGCTTGAGAACTACTTTTGGAAGGTTTTGGCTTGGATAAAATCTCACAAACATAAGACTTTTTAATGCTTAGTTCTGTCAGATTAGCCTCCAATTCTTCCTCTGCATCGGCCACGAAGACTTCATAGTTTGGATCTCTATAATAAGTTCATTTGGAAGAATTATTACTGTCCCTTTCTTCCTTCAGGATAATCTTATATTTGGTTGTACGATCTGCCAATTCAAAGAGATCCCTAAACTCCATACCTTCAAACCTCTTCATTAATTCAAACTCCAGACCATTAAGAGCAAGTCAGACATATTCGAACTCTGGAATATCCACTCTGCATTTCAATTTTGCCCTTCTGAACCTGGAAATAAACTCTTCCATAGACTCAGATGATAGTTGAGAGTGCCTGGAAAAATTTGTCAATGTTGCCTCTGGCTCTGACCAGTAAAACTATGTGTGAAAGAGCTCATCCATTTGTTGCCAATTTGGAACGAAATTTACCAAGTGAAAGCTGACTCAGTCAAGGAATTGGGAAAATACCTCAACTTCTACAAAGGATTTGTTCCTTCTTCACCACATTGGATAGTAAATCTTCCAACATGCTCAACAGTGGACTGGTTTCCTTCCCCTCCAAAGGTCACAAAGTCTGGGACTTTTTATCTCTGGGAAATTAAATTTCATCAACCACTTCTAGGTAAGGCTTTCTATAAGCAGGCCTACTCAGTCTTCTTCCTACAAGACCATATTCCTGAGTAATTAGATCGACTAACTGGCCCTTGTCCAAAATTATTGACTGGGCCGGTTGATTCGCTGGAAGTGGAGGATGATTAACATTTTGCCCCCCGGGCGCTGCTGGAAGATGCGCCTCAGAAAGAAATAAAGGATTTGGACGCCAACGATGATTATTACCCCCCGGGTCTGGACCATCACGCCCCGAGAGATTAGGAGGGAAAAATGGCTGGCGGAGAGGCTGGAACGAATGAGGTGTATGGTTTGGTGGTAAATAGTGTGGAGGTAGTAGATTATTTGGAAAGACTGGTGTAAGATTTGGTTGTGGACACATTTCCAGCCATGGAGCCAGCATGCTTGCTAGAATATTCACACATAGAGGTGTGGACAAGTAGATGGTTTATGGAATGTTTTGACTGGTTGTGGCCGCCACAACAGAAGAGGCGAGGGTGGTAAAGTAACAGAGGCATGCACGTTTGAACATGATATCGGCCTTGAAATTGACCCCATAGTATGAAACGATGCCTTTTTCTCCACAATCGACTCTTCCATAGCATCGAATCTTAGATAAAGCCCTCCAAATAACTTTGTTAATGATGATGTATGTATTCGAATGAATGACTCATCTCGTGGTAGAGAGATTTCATGTTCCGGTCTAAGGTTGGAACATCCAGTGGAAACTGGAACTAGAACTTCCTATTCTTCTTCGCTTGTCATGGTATTCTTTCCAGATCTTAGCTGTGATGACATATCTTCCCAACTTCAACACGTGTCCCACAGAGGCGTGTCACTCAATGTTTGCACAAATCTTTTCCAAACACTAGAGACTATCCTCTTGGAAGATGTTGATTATCAAGCGATTGCAATAGGATTTGTTTTTTGTCTTAATTAAAAGGACTTTATGTGTTAAAGTTTATGAAAGGAATAAGACTAAGAAACTGAATTGAATTAAGACTGGAATTGAATTGCAATGAAAAGAATTAACAAGGAATCAAATTACAACAAATAAAGGAATTGAAATGACTTTTACTCGAATTGAAAGACTTTGAATGAAAGTTACAATCTCTAAAGAAATTGCATATGTAATGTGTAAGTTTGTGATGCTGCTGGAGAGAGGACCAAAATTAAGCTAAGTATTATATTTATACTATAACACTTTGAATACCCTAACTGACTCTTAACCGTCTCCTATAATTTTGCCACTTGTCTCTTCTTTTTACGTGAATTTCCTCCACATGTGCCTAGCTTGCGCATGACTCTTTCTCACGTTCTCCATCATTGCCAAAACTCATTCTATGATTAGGACCCTTTCTGTAATGGAGCTATGTGTAATGTTTCGTATATGAAATAGGTTTAATATGAACTGGGTCTACCACGTTTAGAGTTCCTACAGTTAAGGCACAATTCATACAATTCAGTTTCTTACTCCAACTAAAGTCCAACTCTTCCAGTTCATTATCGCCATCAATGATATGCCAGCTCAAGCCCAATTCGCCTTTGCAACATTTATTAATGCACGTGTCCTCTTCTCGTTACGCCACGTGGCTTGCTTCCCCATTCGCCACATGGCACGAAATTTTTGCTAGTCATTATTACCGGGCTATTTTGCCGAAGTCATTCAAGCTTTTCCTAGCAAGGGTTTTTTTTTTTCCTACCGGACGTGTTACCCTTCAGCTGCTTTTGTCGAATTTATAGGAATCCATATGCTCTCTGAATTCAGAAGATATGCATTAGCTTAATGGAAGTTGCATTTAGCCAATGCCCAAGCCATCTGATGGTCATAATGACCATGGCCTCTAACCCAGCCATTGGAGCCTTATTAAGTTCCTTAGGGTCTTTGCAGTTCACACAAAAAATTCTGTTTAAAGGGAACTCATTTGCATATGTGTCTAGGGCTGCAAATGAACCGAGCCGAGCCGAGCTTTGGAAAGTTCAAGCTCGGTTCATTTACTAAACAAGCCTAGAAAATGTGTTCAAGCTCGGCTCATTTGCTTAACGAACGAGCCCAAGCCGAACACCAGATTTAACGAGTCGAGCCCGAGCTTGCTCACGAACGAATCGTTTCAGTGCAGCATATATTACTCTTCCTAATAGTTGCCTGGATTGAGTTGTTGCATGTCTGTTTTAACATATTTTCACTAGTATAATTTTTTATAAATTAATTTTATGTTATGACCGCCTAATTTCTATAATCTTTTCACAATAATCTTCATAATTTGTTTAATTTGAACACTTTCTTTTGTCAAATATAATATAATTTTACTATTTAACTTAGACGAGTCTGTTCACGAGCTTGGCGAGCCGCGCTTAGTAATGTTCAAGCTCGGCTTGTTTACGAAACGAGCCTAAAAATTGTGTTCAAGCTCGGTTCATTTACTAAACAAACGAGTACGAGCCGAGCTCTTAACGAGTCGAATCCGAGCTGGCTCACGAACGACTCGGTTCATTTGCAGCCCTATATGTGCCCCCAGGATGGAGCTCATTATGTTCTTCTGTGCTTTCAGTGGCCGAACTTGGTAGAAGTATATATAAAGTTATGAACATATACCAGGAAAATGT
This sequence comes from Cornus suecica, assembly GCA_963922005.1. Lineage (NCBI taxonomy): Eukaryota > Viridiplantae > Streptophyta > Magnoliopsida > Cornales > Cornaceae > Cornus > Cornus suecica. The sequence goes on from OY998240.1 coordinate 44,798,131, forward strand.
AGTTGCAAAGTTTTTCCTTAAATAGGTGTATAATTAATTGATTTTTGTTTGAACTTATAAAATGATTTAGAAATATATTTATGCTCGTGTATTATTACATTTGTGTATAATTAATATTTAAAGTTAATGTTTAAAATGAGAATGAAATGAAATTATAAAGGGATTTCGAGTTTTTCTCATCATGGAAGAGAATTTTAGCTATCATTGTATTTGAAATTGTATAGGCGTATAATAGTGGGAGGAAATCCCTGATTTGTGTTTAAAATTTTAAAAAATATATAGAATTGCCTCACATTTTTAGAATAAGGATATATATGTGTGAATCTACATATAATAAGGATATATATGTTAAATGAAGATGTCAATTTCACATATTGTTTTCATATGTTTGTGAATACAGGCACATAATAGACAGTTTTCTAGACACAAATATATATATGCGGAGGGGCATTAATAGATACCATAGAAAACTCCCATATATTACTCTAGTATCTATATATATCTACAGAGAGCCTAGAGGGGAAGGGGTTCAGATCCTATACTAGTAGCCTAGTAGGTGGTACCGGTGATTCTGCTAGCATGCATGCAAAGGGGCCCAACCCTGCCATGAACATAAATAAAGAGTGACGTCAAAATAATATACATAACAGTGATCTCCAATCCCATCCATGTTTGTCACATCACACACATCACTTCGTGCTCTATTTCTCACTGCCTAATTTTCACTACTACATCCATCTCTCTAATTAAGAATAGGACTACCGATACTTGATATAAATTCCTCCTAAGCTGCAGCAAATCTTTAACATATTAGATATACATTATATATATATATATATATATCCAGTGAATCTGATGTTGTTGATCTACCAACAAGTGTAACCCGACCCAATGGCAGCAATGAAGTTGGACATGTCATGAACAGTAATAGTATTGTCTGCCATTGCCATAGCAGCAGCACCAGCTCCTTCTGAAGGAGACCCCATTCCACTTGTACAATCCATGCCAACAAATATAGGGTTTGTATTGGAATCAGAGAGTAGAAATTGATCTGCTGTAATATTGCACTGTTTGGGAATAGTGGTTGCTGGTTGTTCCTTGAAACTACAATGTTGATGTGAGAGCAATGGCTTGAAATGGAGGCACTGTGATGGGCCGTTGGTGAGTGTGTCTTTATTGTTGTCTGTTGTGGGAGTGGGTAAAAAGGAGGAGGATACAATGCCACCACTACCACCAATATTATTATTGATTGGGAAGAGGTTGGTTTGAGAGGCAACAACTTGGTTTAAAAGGGCTTTTAGGTCAATTTCTTGGTGGTGAATCATAAAAGGGTCAACTTGTAGAGCCTGCAATATTGATGAATTGTGAGACTCCAAAAGTGGTGTTGGGCTCATCAGCAGCAATGGGTTATTATTATTATTATTATTGGGTGTGGTGGATGAAGAAGAAGTAGGTTCCATTAGATAACTTGATTGGCCCTGTTGGAATATTGGACTCTTCTTCTCCCCTATCTTGTGATACATTCTACATATCACCCATTCCTCCTGCATATATATTTACAACACTTTAGCCTCCAGAACAAACGAAAACATATACAAACATAATTTGATTAAGGGAAAATAAAAATTAAAGAATAACAAGGGAAAGTAGAGTTGGCATTCAACATTATGGGGAATAACATTAAGTTATAGTATTATCTAAGTTTTGTATGACAGAGCTTTTGTAGTGTTTATATATTTAAAAACTGAACCAAGCAAATTTTTTATAATTTTCTAATTTTTAAAAACTGTTCCAGAAATGCAAGCCAAGCATGTCCATAATCATTTTGAGATATGGTACTCTAGTTTTTGGAGATGCTTTTGGGAGAAAAAAAATGAAATATTAGGAAAATTGAGTTAAACACATTATTTTTTCAATACAAAAAGTCAAAACACCAATCCAATCATAACCTTAGTAATTGATTATGAGCATGAATATGAATATGTACCAATGTGAAGTGGAGGGTTTTATCAATGTGCTGTGGAGGGTTAACTATATGAGTTGTGCTAAAAGCAATATTGCAGGGTTCTGATACTAATTATCTTTATATCCATGCATATATCTGTATATATTATGTTTATGGTATCTTATCAATTTATTTCCATGCGCCTGGGGATTTTTTTGTAGGTTGGATTCCAATTATGATCCATCAAAGATAATAAAAAAGGAACATAATAAGCTTGGCTATGATGGTACCCTATTTGTTACCTACAATGTGAATGAATTATTGAGAGGGTTGAATAGTGCAGCTACATATTTTATCTAATACTAATATAGATCACAAAACAAGTCAACGGGAGGAAAAAAACAAAACAGGTGGGGAATTGAATAGTGGCACGTGGGAGTGGTGATACCTTGCACGTGTGGCGAAAAGAGAAGTCACCGTCGAGACGGTACTCGTGCATGACCCACTTGGTCTTATGGCCACGTGGAGCTCTGCCCTTGTAGAAAACTAGGGTTTTCTTCGTCCCAAGTAATGCTCCACCACTTGATCCACTACCGTATATCTCTCTATCTTTGCCCGTTGCTTTCCAGTACCCGGCTCCAGTCGCCCGGTTTGTTCTCAACCCGGTTGGGTACTTCCTGTCCCTCAGGCTGAAGAAGTACCATTCTCTCTCTCCCATTTTAGCATCATCTAATAATATACAATCATTATATATATATATATATATATACACGCATACAGACAACATAACCATAATTAAAAATTTGACATAAGTTTTGTTTATTTAGTTTACTTAAAATTGAAAAAAATTGTCCTACCTGCAGAAATAACTATCATAAAATCTACCAATATAAAATAAGAAAAATTAATTATAAGAATATTTATTTATACAATGACATTATTCTGATAAAAAATTATGTTATGAATTATCTATTTTAGATCAAATTTTCAAATGTTATATGCATTTATTTGTTGAGTAATAAGAGTTTGGCATTGTAGCATTGCCGAACCATTTAGACTTGGAGTAAAAATAATCTAGTTGATTTTCTGATCTAGACCAATTAATAATATCTGGATGAATCCTACGGGTCAGAAATTAATAAATGATTTTTGCAGGGGTGATAGATTTTGTGGCAGAAAAATTAAAGGTGGGGTGTCCAGGGGAGTGATAGCTAGGGGCAGAGTTTAATATTTAAAATGTAGGTAAGCAAAAACAATGCAATAACCAAAGTGGTCTCTGAAAGTTTTAGGTTCACAGTAGGCGTGACGGTTAAAATATTAGTTTTCGGTTTCTGGTCCTGTACTGAATAGCACAGGCCGGGGAGAAAGATAAATAAGCAAACTCCATTTTCCACCAACCCATTACTAAATTAATCTAAATGCTTAATTTTCAAGGAGGAAAAAAAATAGAAGAAAAGAAAATACTACCTTCTTATGGTTTTTGTGTATAAAGTTTTTTTTTTAAAAAAAAAAAAAGCAAAACAAAAATATTTTAATCACGTGTTTAAACTTTAAAGTATATTAGCGCATGCAACTGCATCCTTTTCCCTTAAGTGGACCCGAGTATTGTTATTTTTTAAAAAAAACCTACTGAGTTTTACATCCATTTCCCTGGGCAAATATACTCCAGCTTGAAACCCAAAGAAAAAAATAAAAAATTTAAAAAGTTTGAAAAATACAAGTAAAATGGTGTGATTCCATTTCTTTCTGCAGAATGAAGAAAAATGATCTAAAATTAGATTAGGAGCATTTTAGGAGTTGAATCTTAAATTAGACCCGACAAAAATTTCCCTGTGACTAGAAGTTACAATACTGAACACACAACAATCGGAAAACAAAGATATTTAGGTTTTTTGTTCTTTATTTTTTTCAGATAAAGAAAAAAATGGGAAATAAGAGAGGTTTTGCATGAACATACTACAAGAAATTTTCCACAACAGTATCAATACTAGTGTGAAATTGCTAAAACAATTACACACATTTTGGAGTACTATATATGCACATTAACTAATTAGATAAAAGAATGATATGTATGTATATGTAATATACACACATATATATATGTACCTGGAAGATCCCATGGCTCACATCTGTTGAGGTCAACCTCAGCAATGTGGACAGCAGTGCAGAGCGTGGTATGAAAGACCTTGGAAGCCAAATAAAATGTTAGAAGTTCTTCGTCCGTAGGGTGGAATCTAAACCCTGGTGGCAAACCTTGCTCGTTCATGTCTTCTCCACTCAGTTCACACAAAAGCTCTTCCATAGCCAACATTTTCAATATCTATATATATATATATATATATAGAGAGAGAGAGAGAGAGAGAGAGGTTGTATTTTATGATTAGCGTTATAAAAGGGTACTGATATATGTAGCTAAATGAATACAAGGGTAAGCAAAAGATGAGGTGATATATAGAGGGGAAAGCACTGAAACCGAAGGAAGAAAATTGTGTGTGTGTGTGTGTGTTCAGAAGAGCACCTGAAAGGGTACAAAAACAAGCAAGAAATTAAAAGAAAAAACAAAAGATTTGTGGAAGGTGAAGGAAATGGGTAGTAGTAAATGCAGACTTGGTTGCAGAGATTTATGCGTGCGCGTGTGAGCATATTATATATATATATATATATATATATATATATATATATATACATAAATGTATATATTTAGACAAGTCAGAAACTCAGTTGTGGCTCGTGCCATCACACACATAACAGTAGGAGGAATAGGGGTATGTACATGCATTGCCTCCTCTGAACAGTGACGTCATCATCCACCTAATTAGTTCGAAAACCAATAATAATAGCATTTATAGCCCCTAATCAATCGCTCTTTTCCATGCACTCACAGTTTTCTGGTTTTTTTGTTATTATATTCAATCTTTTTTTTATTGGCTAATATTACCAATATAACTTTGTCCACAAAGTTTATGAAAATTATTCAACAGTAAATCATTACATCAACATAAACCTATTATACTTAGATTTGATAATTTATTCACTTTCAATTCGATAATAAATACAAAAATTCATCATCTTTAAAGGTTAGATTTTTAAAAGCGACAGTTAAATTGGAAACAATGAAAGAAAAAAATATTTTTCAATATTTCCTCCACAACAAATAAAACCTTATTTGGTTAGTGATAAATATATCACATACCTTTCTAGATCCATCCCGATCCATGATATGTGTAGTTTATTAATAGTAAACATGATGTGTGTATGGGGTGGAGAGCAAGAAAAAATAGGTAAGGTGCATATGCAATTTTTAATAATTTTTTTTGTAAATATGTATTTTGTTAATTACTAAAAATAATTTGAAGTGGGGCATATATAATTTTTATAAATTTACTAATAATTTATATAATATTTTGAGACACTAAAAAGAATATTTGAAAAATAAGGCCATGGTCCCATTGGACATTACAATTTACATGACTTCGACAGGCAGGCATGAACCTAAAATTAAAGATTTTGGTGAGTGGGTTGAAATCATCATGATCCTAATTTAATGGAGGTTTTAGGGAGTTTTAATAAATTTTCAGTAGGGCAGAATGATTATTCTTTTAAATTTAAAAGTAGGTTTGTGCATGTCGGAGCTTCCGCCCGGTGTGTAGTTAATTAATAACAAAAATTTGTCTTAAGTATATATTACAGTAATGTTGTTGGACCATGTTCCATATATATTTTACAAATTGCGCTCTTTTTTCTAGCTGTTATATTGAAATAAATAAACAATTTCACACAATACTTCGGATGCGTTTGAAAATTGGTATTTTCGTTTTTGTTCTTGTTTTATTCACTGTTCACGGAAACAAAAAGGCGTTTGGGAGCCTTTGATAAATTTTGTTTTCGTGAATAGTAAAAAAACGTTTTTCACTCTTAGTTCAAAATTTGAGAACGCCAAAATGGTTTTTTTTTTTTGTTTTCGGCACTGTTTGTTCTCAGCAAAAAAAAAATTTAATTGTTGCAGATTCCCTAACCGTCATCTTCAACCTCCAAACTCTAACTTCCATCTTTAACCTCCAAACCCTAACCCCCACCACCACCACTAGCCACCATCCCACCACCACCACTAGCCGCCATCCCACTACCACCACCACTGTAAATCGACACTACCATAAACCCCCACCACTGCAAATCGACACCACCACCAACACAAATCCTTACCTCTACAACTTGACACTCCCAATCGAATTGGGGTGATGTGGTCTTTATACATGCTACTACTTATATATATATATATTCCTGTATGCTAATCTTTTGAACAGCAGCAGAGTGGTCATGTTCATTATTGTATGGAAGACTTGGAAGTGTACATTGTAACTGATTTGTACAAGGGATGACAATCAAGTCAAACTTAATTTCATCCTTTGACAATTTGTTTTCTACTTTTTATTCCAAATAAATCTAAAAAACGTGTGTTTTTTTTTGTGTTCCTGAAAAGTTTTTAGACAAAATTTTCAACCAAACATGTTTTTGTTTCCGGATTACCTTTAGGACAAGAAAAAAAAAAAAAAAATTTGTTCTCAAGAGATAAAAAACGAAAACGAAAACACTAGTTTCCAAACGCACCTTTCATTTCTCTCCTAATTTTATCCTCATTCGGGATTAGAATCGATTTCAGATATGGATTTAAAAAATTCCTAAGCTTATCAATGTAGCTATTTAATTCATATATAAAGGGAGAGACACTCTTAGTTAATGCTTCATGAATGCCATTGTATTAATTTGTTTTACTTTATTCTTATATTTTGGCATATGATATTGGATATCCGAGAATAAATACAGATGGTATTCCAAATTAATAAGAAAAAGATATGTAATAAATGATTCTATCACTTACGCATATAAATCAATAGTTATCCCAATTAATTTAGAATTAGCATGTCAAACATATTCCCATGAAATCCAATAATTTTTCCGGAACTACAAGATTAGATGGCGTGATATATGCATCAAATCAATATAGATATTAGTGACACGTATGTTGTCTCATATTATATATATATACCTATGTTAGTATTAAATGTTAAAGGGTTAAATACAGAAAATATTCCTGTAGTATAAATATGGTGTATATAATATCTTGTATTTTGAAAATATGTGTATTGACACCAATATTTTTGAAAAGCGTGCGAACACCTCCTGCAAATTTCAAAAACATGCGAATATCCCCTTGCAAGTTTCGAAAACGTGCGAATACCCCCTACTTTGACTTTTATACTCTCTTAAATACTTATTTTACCATTTTTCTTTAAAATATATATATAATTTGAAAATTAAATTTCGAAGCCAATATATAAAATTCAAATTCGAAATTTATATATATAAATTCGAAACCAATATATATATATAATAAAATTTTCAAAATTTTTATATATAAAATTTAAAATATATATTAAATTCGTAAAAAAATATATAAATTTAAAAATATATATATAAATTTCGAAAAATATATATAAAATTCGAAATAAATATATAAAATTTGAAAAAATATATATATAATTCAAAAAAACATATAAAATTCGAAACAAATATATAAAATTCAAAAACAAAATATAAAATTCAAATAGTTGTGCAAATAGAAGTATAAAAAACACAAGTGACCAAAGTACAATACACCAAAACAAAATTTAAAGTCAAAGAAAGTAGAAAATAAAAGTATATTTTCCCCGAATTTTATATATTTTTTTCCAAAATTTATATATGTTTTCGAATTTTATATTTTATTTTCGAAATTTAATATATTTTTCCCGAATTTTATATATATTTTTTCAAAATTTATATATTTTTCGAAATTTATATATATTTTTGAATTTATATATGTTTTTTCTAATTTTATATAATTTTTTGAAATTTATATTTTTCTTTTCAAAATTTATATTTTTTCGAATTTTATATTTTTTTGAAATTTAATATTTATATTTTAAATTTTAGATATTTTTTCAAATTATATATATTTTTACTAATTTTATATAATATTTCAAATTTATATATGTTTTTTGAATTATAATAAAAGCATATATGTCATTTAATATGAAATGGGGTTAATTCGCATACAAATAAAAATATTAAAATAAAATCAAAAGGGTATTATATACACTATACTGATACTATACGCAATTTAACACACACGATCCGATATTAAGGGTGCGTTTGGAAAGCCTGTTTTTTGTATTTGTTTTCTGTCTTCAAATATAAAAACTGTTTTTGTATTTGTCTTTATTTTTTCAGGAAAAAACTAAAAACAAAAAAGCGTTTGGATGAAGGTGTTTTCACCACTTTTATTTGGTGAAAATTGTATTTTATGAATTTTGTGTTTTCATTATTTTTACCACCTAAACAGTGAAAAAACTCAAAAAACAACTAAAAGTTGTATTTGGTGTTTTCATCACTTTTACACACTATTCACAGAAAACAGTTTTCTTGGGGAAAAAACAGTGAACAGTAAACGCGTTTGCCAAACGTGTTTTTTTTTTTTAGTCTTGTGAACAGTAAAAAAACAAAAACAAAACATAGGTATCCAAACGGACCCTAAATGTTAAACGCGAGTCGAACCCCACCACCTCTATCCACCGTTGGGGAACTGGCGCGCGCACCTATTGTTAACTTAAGTGCTTGGATCTTAGTAACATAATCAAGCGAAAGAATGCAAAAGTGATACAATCCCTCTTCCCTATGAACATTACAGATGATAACAAATTATATAGACTGAGTCTACAATCTACAAGTAATAATGTAAGTATGCAGATGACATGGGTTAAATGATCCTACATATCTATAACCTCTACATACCACCTATATATAGCTGTGGTTACCTGGGCACCTTTCCTCCGTTATTGCAAGAGACTAGGGTTGTAAATGAACCGAGTCGTTCGTGAGCAGGTTCGGGTTCGGTTCGTTAAGAGCTCAGCTCGTGCTCGTTTGTTTAGTAAACGAACCGAGCCTGAACATAATTTTTAGGCTCGTTTAGTAAACGAGCCGAGCTTAAACATTACTAAGCTCGGTTCGCCAAGCTCGTGAACATGCTTGTCTAAGTTAAATAGTAAAATTATATCATATTTGACAAAAGAAAGTGTTCAAATTGAACAATTTATAAAGATTATTGTGAAAAGATTATAGAAATTAGGCAGTCATAACATAAAATTCAGTCATAAAAAATTATACTAGTGGAAATATGTTAAAACATACATACAACAACTCAATCCAGACAACTATTAGGAAGATTAATATATGTTGCACTGAAACGAGTCGTTCGTGAACAAGCTCGGGCTCGGCTCGTTAAATCTGGCGTTCGGCTCAGGCTCATTCGTTAAGCAAATGAGCCGAGCTTGAACACATTTTCTAGGCTCGTTTAGTAAATGAACCGAGTTTGAACATTTCAAAACTCACCTCGGCTCGGTTCGTTTGCAGCCCTACATGAGACGCGATAACTTCTATGTGAGAATACGTACGTAACCCTTACAACTAGCTTCTTCATGTACCGGAGAAAAACTCCCTCCCAAATTTTTTTTTCTCTCAAAAATAAAATTCTGTTTTATTTGGATATCTGAAAATTGTTATTGAAAATTCTGATAGCATAAAATAATTTTCTAAACAATAAAAATGAGTTATCTAAAAATAATCATTTTTGTAACTGAATTTTCATAAAACTAAATCAAACAAATTCCTTATATATATATATATATATATATATATATGTATTGAGGATTAATTGTGAACTACTATTGCAATACCCTACAATAATTGCATGGTTCAAGGAAATTTATTTATAAGTCGTATTAATGAATGATATTTCAAATGTAGTCATATTAAAATTTATAAGAACTTTTAAACACTACTTATAAAATTAATAAAATTACCACAATACTATTTAAACTTTATTGGTATGAATAGGAGATGACAATGGGGCGGGTACGAAACGGGTTTATATCCATCCCCATCCCGTTTAAAATTTTTAAATACCATACCCTTTATGGGTTTTTCACGAGTTATCTTTTTATAAATCATGTTCGCCTCATCAACAGTTTACTATACCCGTGCACGCCCTGTCCCACTCCATTAATACTTAATTCTCAGTATCATTTTCATCATGGACAAAAGAATTTGACAAAAAAAAAAAAAAAAAAACTAACAAATGATTTTCTTTCAAATAATCCTATAATTTTACTCTCTCCTTTTTATTTCTATATATATTTGGCTACTCGTATTTTCTTAGTTTTAGATGTCAAGCCCAATAAAAAAAGAATGAATAATAACTAATAAAGTATTTAGGATTCACAGAAAATCTCATACATATAATAAGTAAAACATAAAATAAAATTAATGAAAACAGGGCAGGTTATGGTGGGTATTTAACATATTTGTACTTGCTCTATAACTCGTAACGGGTTTAATTTCTAACCCGCCCCTATGAAACAAAAGGTGTTCACAAACCCTTATATAAAGGAGCAGAACGAGACGGAGCTTTGACGGGGCATTCAAATTGTCATCCCTACTGTATGAAGGGTAATTTAGTATAACATCTAGAATTGGTTGAGGTGTATTATTGTCACTAAAAGTTTTTGTTTGTTAATTTTGTAAATAATTGTACTCAAATTATTTTTTTAGTATAGAAATTTAGGCTTAGTTTGGTAGGAGAGAGTGAAAGGATTTGGGGAGAAAAGAAAAGAAAGGATAGTACTATATGTGTTTGAGTTGACATCTTGAAGAGAAAAGAAATGATTCGGAGGAATAAGCTTATAACTACAAAGCCATTTAGTGTTATCCCTCAAAAAATAAGAAGATTTTGAGAGAAAATAAAGAATAACAACTTTAAGTATTAAAATGACAAAATTATCCTTTAAAATTAAAAGAACAATTTTATTAACTAAATGATATACTAGTCAATTAATTATTATTATTTTCTTTCTTTTCTCTCATTTGGCTTATCCAAACAAGAATGATATCATTTCTTTTATTTTCTTTCATAATATATCCAAATATAAATTTAAAAATATTATTATCATTTCTTTTATTTTCTTTTCCCCCATAACTTATGTTATCATTTCTTTTCTTTTTTTCTCCTGTCCATCCAAACTTTGACTATTTCTAATAAATATTATTTAAATATAAAAAACTCTATTTAAACTGTTAGTCCTTAATAACGTATTTATACTTTTCTCTACCTGAAATTATGGATGCCCCATATAAGGTGTGAGAAAATTTTGTCGAACCTCTTATTCATGTAATATTATAATAGAACGATATTAATTATCTATGTTTAAAAGTTCAAATTTAACTATTATTTCTACTTCTAGCTATACAAAATTACCAATTTTTTTGAACTACTTCGATGTACATTTTTATATTTTCATCTAATTTTTTCTGCATGATATTGTTTACCATTACAGCGGTTTGTTGGGGGCTAAAATTGTGTGTCATTATAGCATAAGAGTTGATTTTTTCCTCTTTGAGGATTGGAGGTATTACAAGACTATCATTATAGACTACAAAAAAATTAATGTTGAGACTGTAGGTGATGTACGACTCCTAGTTCCCTACTAATTTGTCAATTGAAGTCGTATTTATTATTTTTACCCCTTACAATGTTAGTGGCAAAGTTCTTATTTCTTGTGGTGAATTATTTACTAAATCCTTTCTTGTTCGTTTTCTGAATTATTTATCACACGCATCAAATAAAACATATTTATAGTGCTGCTAAAGAGTGTGTAAATCTATTATTAATTTCTCACATTTTTACAACTTTTAAAAATTAATAATTTTGAAACGCGATATACTATCACTTATTAAAGGTAAACTTAATTCCCAAATCTATGGAGAAAATGACAATAATATTAAAAGACAAATAGAAGAACTCATGAGAATGAAAAAATGTAGTTTTTTAATCATCGAAATCCTAAAGTGGGTAATCTGTGATTAATTTTATCCCACATCTGGTGGAAAATGTTTTGGATATAAATGGACTGGGTGTTAGGTCAACCTAATAGCTTAAGCTTTTTGGTCGAATAGAGAAACACTTATCCAGTGACAAGCCATATCAGAGTTGACTCAAACCTTGATCCAGTGTCACACTAATCACCCACACGGAAGTGTACGTCCATGTCACGTCCCTAAATCCCAAAGCCCTCAAGGGTGACGAAAGAAAGAGAAAGTGAACAGAAGATAACTAAAACTCAATCCGGAAGCTGAAAAAGTGGCTTTGAAACTGAGACAAAATTGACGATGCCACAACCTACTGAGAGAACAAAGCGGAAGCAAAGTTAAACACACACACAAACACTAAACATCCCCACATGGAGATCAAGGGGAACAACAAGAGCAAAACCTCGTCCCGTGGTACACGCAACCCCTCCCAAAACTATAGAACAAAACGGGAGTAAAAGAAAAACATCGGTCCACGAATGAACCTCAAAGAGCTCCAAAAACCTAATGGAAGTACAAGAGAAAAGCCAAGAGCGAAAGGGAAACAAAACCGAAGCAAAAATGTGCGAAACGGTCACCGAAAAATATTACCCAGTGCGCTGGAGCAGCGCATTTAAGTAGCTGGAAAGTCAGAAATAAAAGGGCGTTCTAGCGCCATTGGTGCTCTGGAGTGCAAAAAAGCCCTTGAAAAATGACACTAAAGGTGCGCTGGAGCGCCTTGGGGTGCCCTCGAGTGCAATGCCCAAACTGCATTAACCTTGAAAAGAAATCCGAAAATCCCGAAAACTAACCGAAATGTTACCGAACAACATCGGCAACCCCCGGAACCTTTCGAGACCGAAACCAAACACAAAAGACTCTGAGATGCCTAAAATGGAACATGATAACAAGGGATAACCTAATGATTGAAAAATATAACGATAATACCATAATGCTACTACAAGCATAACACAACCTCGTTTCATCTGGTACAATGTCGTACCCAATGGCACAAATTGCAGAACATACATTAATTGAGCATGTTTAGACGACGAGATAAATCATATATATATATAAAGAAATACATCGATTTTACAGAAGAACATGCTTCCAGTGACAACAACCGAACAAGGGAAGAAATAGCCCGGGTAACCCAAAAGATGAGTTCTTGGTTCCCTAACCATTTCCCCCTTTCAAGAACATACACATGTGAAAAACATACCACACAAGAATGTGCCAAAAAAATAAAATGCATGTTATCCAACATCTGAGCTAACATGCTAACTCTAACAAAAAACATATATACATCTATCAATGTATCAAAAGATAAAAAATGGTAGAACGGATTCTCCTAAACTATGTGCCATCGATGGTCGGCTCCTTTCCTGAAAAAGAGTTAACAACAACGGGGTGAACAACTATGGCTTAGTAAGAATGCGTTATCCGCTCATCCCCCTACCGTACAAGTCATGCTAACCCAAACCCATGGTTCATGCATCTAAGTCCTAGGTTAAAGTGATTCTCACCATGGCATATACAATTCGAGACACAAATGCCCAATCACCCCAAGTCCACAATTGATATCACAATTAAAACATAACTATCTAATGAAAATAAATAATCGTGTATGAAATGCCATGAACAAATATACACATCCCATTCGACGCACTCAGATGAAATAAACTCAACACAACCACATGAACCCAACTCACGCACACGAAACAACGGACTTTGAGACCATACGACTGAAGCATAGTATGTTATACTGCAGTCAGTTAAATCGGACCAGGTTTGAGGTCTTGCACCCAATGGCTTCGGGCCCTCCTTGCTATTGCTGTAGACATTTATAAACCTTTTTGAGTAGAGACTCAACCCAACACTTGTATAACAACAACCACATGTTCAGGATTGACATGTAAACTCATGAAAACGTTCATGCAACAATAATCAAGTAATATATCATGCTTTAACTCGAAAATAATGCATTAAGCAATTCAACACTAAGCAATTCTTGAAAAATTACACAAATATCAATTATCACATTAGCAATTCAAATATACAAATTATTCATTGAATTACTAATTAAGGTGCATGCTCACGAATCAAAACTAAAAATGGATAAAATACCCCTACCTCAATATTTGGAAGTGCAACTCCCAAATTGACCAAAATGAAAATGAGAGAACGGAGAAACCAAAACGGTAGAAAGCCAGCCCACACCACCGGCAACAAGCTTTAGTTCTTCGTCCCGACCAAATTTCCAACACTGTAATCTGGTCACTGGAAAGAACAAACACCGATCGATGATCCGTATCTAGTTCCCAGAAACCCTTGGTCACCACTACGATAATGTCTAAAGGCAAAAGACCCAAATCCTATGTCAGAGAGATGAAACCCTAGAGAGAGGTTTTGAATCTAAAAAAATACAAATTCACCAAAAAGTGAAAAATATTCACTGAGATCGGTACCAAAACAAAGCTCATGACACGAGGAAGAAACTTGTAGTTCGGCGCAAAAATCGAATCCCACTCATTGGTCTTCGATTTGAAGAGAAAAGTGAGAGAAAATGCTTGAGGTGGGTGGTTATAGAGTTTGTAGAGAGGGTGTAAGTGGAAGAAGATGGGAGAAATAGATAGATATATGTGTATGTATATGTTTCTCACCACTTAAGTCAAACTAACCCATAAATCACACAGTGAACCTTCCACGTCACCGAAATTAGGAAATAACCCCAAAACGCGATATTGCGAACCTGAATAAACACAGGATGCCATGAAATAAAAATAATTAACACCGGGCCCATTGAAAAACACCCGGACCCACACATGGCCCAAAAATAAAAAAACAAATCCCAAATCTTAGAGACTGACCCGAAAATTCAAATGATGACCTCCCCAATGCATGAAAACCCATGCGATACCATGAAAAGTAATAAAATAATGATGTCATGCGAGGAAATAAAATAGGGAAAAAAATCCTGGACATTAAAGTCCAGGTTAGACTAGGTTTCTTTTTATTATAGTGAACGGGTAAGGTAGAATTGTCCAATCGCAACGAAAGAATTACGACCCGCGGGGTTGGGTGGGGGAGAATGTGATGAATCTTGTCCCACATCGAATCCGAACGAGAAAGGTTTTGGATATAAATTGACTAGGTGTTAGCCCCACCTAATAAGTTAAGATTTTGGGTAGGGGAGAATGTGATGTATTTTGTCCCACATCGGATCCAGATGAGACTGGGTGTTAGCCCCACCTAATAAGTTAAGTTTTTGGGTCGAATAACAAAAACATCAACCCGTGACATTACAGTTATGTAGAGTTGTGGTGGGGTCCTGTTTGAGAGACAATAAATTGAGGGGGTTGTTGTTGGGGTTTGAGCCAAAAGTAGAGCTACAAATGAACCGAGTTGTTCATGAAGAGTTCGGACTCGGCTCGTTAAGGGCTCGACTCGTACTCATTTCTCAGCTTGTACTATTTTGTTAAGCAAATGAGTCGAGTTTGATCTTGATTTTAGGCTCGTTTATCAAATGAGCCTAGTATGAGCAATGGTGTGCTCGACTCATATATGTTTGTGAATATGAACTCGTATAAACTCGTTTAAGTTTGTGAATATAGACTCGTATAAAACTCGTATCAGTTTGTAATTAAACATTTAAATTCAAGTTTGAGTTCTTTGTCCAATAATGTTTTAAGTATTGATTTTGTGTTCCATTTGATCACAAGTGATTGAAAATATATAATAGAAATGTAGTGCTAGTAAACGAGCCTGGAGAGCTTGAAGACAAGTTTGAACCGATTTTATAGATTAGTAAAAATAATAATTTCTTAAACGAGCCAATCTGAGACGAGCCCGAGTTTTTCAAGTTCATAACGAGCCCGAGTCTGATCACAAGTTTTGGAGCTCGTCATGAGCCCGAGCCAAACCCAAGATGAGCTTATAAACAAACGAGCCGAGCCCAAGCATTTTAATGCTCTGCTCTGCTCAGTTCATTTGCAGCCCTAATCAGGAGCAACGAAAAATGATATTAACCAGTTGTTGAGTCACTTTTTTTTCTTTGCGAATTTTTTTTATCGGTGAAATTTATTAATGTCAGGTCGTGAAAATACTTACAAGTAGGGGTGGCTAAATTACCCAACTCCTCCACCTGCTCAATTTTTAAAAGACTTATCAAAGATATATAATATATTATTTATCTGAACTCTCTCATAAACGCTTTTTGAAGTGCTAAATTGAAGCTTCAAGAATTATATTTTAGTTGAAGTTCGACTAATTTTAATTTTTGATCAAATTTTAATTGTGCAACGCCTAATTAGCAACGAAGAGGGATATTCAGTTTAAAATTATTCAGATTACGAACAATTGATTATTCGAAACCAAATTGAATCATGGACAAAGAAAATGAAACTGTGGGGCCAAGCGAGAATGTGATGGCCTGAGCTTGTTCGACCGTCAAAATTTCAATTTTACAATTTTGACGAAATGATGTAATTATTGAAAAACTATTAAAACCTAATATGAGTATGGAAAAAAAATGGGACTATACGCCCAAGCGAGAATGTGATGGCCTATGCTTTTCGACCATCAAAATTCCAATTTTAAAATTTTGATTAAACAACTGTTATTATTGATTAGAAGGACATTCTGAAGATTTTTTTTTTCTTTGGCACCATACAAAAGGAACAAAAACTACAACACATAGCACCCACCAGACCAAAGGGCCTCTCTCACCAAATAAGGACAAGAAATCCAATTACAGTTGGATTGTTTAGCTTGAAGAGCTGTTTGAATCACTTCATGAACAACTTGATTGCAAGACCTAGGGCACCAACTTAGCAGGAAATCTGGGCTCTTCTTGAGAAGGGAAATAACATATTCAAGAATCACGATCAGCTCTTCTTCCAAAACATACAAACTCGTAACGGATTGACAACCTTTTTCTATGATCACTTTCGAATAGCCCCAAGCTAGAAAAGATCGAATTGCCTCTCTTAGAACTAAACCTTCAGCAACCGATGCTTTAGCAACGTGGGGGAAGAATGTGGAAGCAATTTAGTTATATCTCCCCTTAAATTTCTAAGCATTAAGCCTTCACCGCCTTGAGATCGGGTTTGGTCAAAAGTTGCATCAATATTCAATTTAAGCCACTCAGCTTGAGGAGGAGACCATGTTTGTAGGGGGTTCACTGCAGCTAGCCGGCTAGTTGATTGAGGTATAATATGCTTTTGTAAAATTTCTAAATATTCTAGAAAACTTCCAACAACCCTTTCCACAAGATTTGGAGGATTACATCTTATGGCTTTGAATTCCCATCCGCAACTATTTTTCCAAATATGCCAACAGATTGATGCCGCAAGGCCGGCACACTCTTGAAATGATTTTGCAAATTTCCAATTATTTGATAGTTGAAGCCATCTCATTTTCCAAGACATAGCTTGAGTGTTAGAGAAATCCAATCTCAATGGGCTAAGTCTCCATATAGTTTGGATGGTAGGGCATTTGCACAATATGTGATCTATTTTTTCGGCTTCTTGACCTGTCACACCCCTAAATTCCTAAGACTCCTGAACTGGGACATCAGAGGAATCCGGGGTGTGATCCATACAATAAGCGACCAACTAAGATATCATTAACCATTAAAACATATGGAATAATGGTGAAATGATATATTCCATACCTAAATGAATGGTAGAAATACAACAACGAAATTCAGCAGAGTTCCGTTTGTAAATGGAACATCCTGGAAACACAACCACAACAAAATAACCTGCCAATAACAATTCGATAATAACAATGACACACAGCCCATCATTTGTCAATCCTACTAGGGCCGAGGTAGTGGAAAAAAAATACCGCTACCCCTTACACAACCTGTAATTCACTAAAATACCCTAGAGGGGGGGGGGGGGGGGTGAATAGGGTTTTAAAAAATAATTTCTAACTTCTTTTTCTTCTTACTAGAACATGCAACAAGATTCAATATTAATTTACAAGGTAAAATATGCAATGAATACTTTCACTTGAATTCAACAAGCTATTTACCATAATATAAATTAAGCATGCATGATCATAAAGTAAGGAGATAGAGATAGAGATAGAGATATTGACACCGTGATTTTTACGAGGTTCGGTAACTCCTACTCCTCGGCTCAAAGAATCCCCTTCCTTGAGACTTTCACGATCCTCACACTATGGCTCTTCCTTTAATAGGTGGAATAGCAAAACCTTTACAAAAGAGCTAACTAGTTCCTCACACAATCAAGAGAACAATCCTCCCTTGATACAATGGGCTTCACTCACCCAAGATCACAAATTTGTGTATGCAATCAATATATCACTCAAGAAACAAAAACACTCAAAACCCTAAGGCTTTTATGGAAGATATATCAATATAAGTTCAAGTGTTTTTAGGTGATATTTCAAGAACTCAAGATATATATATATATTCTCACAATATATTTTCAATAAGAGAATAAGCTCAAGGCTTGAGTTTAAATCTTCAAAATGATAAGAGTGAAAAATGAGATTTTGATCTTTCTTGCTATCAAAAGATTTTTCAGAAGATGCTTGAGAGAAAATTAGAGATGAACAATATTTGAAAATTTTCTCACACAAGAACCTTAAGATTTCAATCCATATCTCTTTCTTTATATAGTGTAACACTAGGGTTTGAAGAGTGTATCTCACCCTAGACAATGTGGAGAGTAGGACCTGAAAATCAACAAGCAAAATCATTTCTTTTTTGGGCAAAAATATTGTTTAGAAATACTTTTCCTTAAAATCCTGAAGCACCCAGTCGACTACCTCCATCCTTAGATTTAAAATATTTTTCCCAACGGCTAGGGTCAGTCGACTGCCTCATGAGTCAGTCGACTGCCTTGGATAGGCCAGTCGATTGCCTCAGGCAATCAAAAATGTTCATTACTCTCTGGTTCAGTCAGTCGGCTGGGTCCTTAACTGCCAGTCGATTGGGCACAGTCAGTCTACTACCTTGGACAGGCCAGTCGACTGCCTCATGCAGTCAAAACGTTTTATAGCTCACTGGTTCATCCAGTCGGCTGGGTCCTTAATGGCCAGTCGACTGGGTCACAGTCAGTCGGCTACCATTTCATGGCCAGTCGACTGGGTGACTCCAAGAATTATTTTCAAGGTCCATTTTTGATCCGTTTGAGTTCGTTTGATTTATTAATTGAGCTTATAAGACCAATCAACGCATAAGATACCTTGTTACAATATTCTCACCCCGACCTATCTACCCCAGGTCTTGAGTCCATCTTTTGTTCTTTCTTTGATCTTTTTGTCCTTCTTCGAGTTTGCGCTTGAATTTTCTTATCGCTTGTTGCTTTAGCGATCTTTCCGAATTATTTACCTGTACTTGCTGAAACACTTAGCTCAAAGTCATATTAGTACCAAACACGGTTTTGAATGTTTTGTTAATATCAAAATAAGATTTATTGCTTGAAATAGAATTTCAAAGCCAACACAACCCTCTATAATTAACAGAGCCACAAATGCTCGAATAAGAATACAGAAAGACACATGGCAGTGCCGAAGAGATATAATGACATCCTGAAATAATAAATACATGAAGATAAAGATACACCAATAGGGATATGCCAACAGACTGACTCCTAATAGAAATACATGGCAGTCCCATATAACATGTGTAAGGAAACTAAAAGATAAAAAAAAAAACAGTAGATAATTATGTTCCACAAATTCAGTCGCGCTGCAATCGTAACTGCATCACCCTGCGCAACTCCAAAACCTGTAACGAGGAAAATAAAAGAAAGATGTCACTGCACTGCACGCTATCCATAGCCGAAACATTTTCTGCAAACTGGCGTGGAATACCAGGGGTTGAAACACCCCATGAGCAAAGAAGCTCAGTAGGAAAAATGAAATCCTAACTACCACATCCTTTAACTGTTTAGGTAATGCTAAACCATCCAGCAAGACACGTAACACATAACTAATCCCAACCCCCAAATCACAAGGCACACACCCATATACTAACGTACATAAGTATATAGGGGATATATATACATATATCTATATATGTATAGTACACAACATGAGTCTCGCAAAGTACAGTAAGACTAGTACTCCAAGTACCAACACCGGTAGTCTACACTACTCTCACAAACGTACACCAAGTACACGACACCCATGTCCAATCTAACAAATCATCAAGTGTTCACAACGCTAACCAGATGATCCAAACAGAGGGAATCACTATTACCTTCTAATATCCAAAGGAAACAGAATCCACAACTAATACCAATGAATGCTCATAACTCACTCTCCGAGAACACGGGAGGAAAACACTTACACCCTTGTATACTAACATAACCATCATTAATATATATATATATGTGTAAAATATATATATATATATATATATATATATATATATATATATATAAGAACCATCATCCCATTCCTACAGAAAATCTACTTCTCAAGGACTAAATCACCTCAATCATATCGTCTCATCAAGGCCACTGAACACATTACCACATCATTCTCATACTACTATCTTCAATAAGGTCAATCAAACTAACAACACTCTCACTATAGGTGAGAAAGGCTAACCAACTCAAAACACGGAGAATACATGAACACTACCCTCGTGAACAACCACATAAAGGTCAAAAAACAAAGCAAGGGAAAAAAAATTCCAATGCTAACCAACGGATAACTGAGACAACAATGTCAAGGTTAAGAACACTACAAGTGTTTAGGGAAAACAATCGAACAAAGAAACCAAAAGAAGAGAAAGGCAACACTACGTGTGTGCACTAAAAAACGAGCCTCATACTCGAGACTTAGAAATGATCAAAAGTAAAGGTGAAACAAGAAAACACCTTTCAAAACACTACATGTCGAGGTCTTGAGAAAGAAGTCTCGGAATCTCGAGAATTATAAAAATATTTTTTTCTTTTAAAAACTCATACAGTGAAAATGACCGTCTTGCCCCCGATTTCCGTAAGTCACCATCACCAACTATTAGAATTTTTAAAAAATATTTTTAAAGAAGATCCTAAGATCACTTTTTAAAGTACGAAAACATGTCGTGGCTACGGGGGTAGGCGAAAATGGATTTTTCCTTTTTAAATACGAATGAGTTTGTTTTCAAAACTTGAAAAATGCTGTTTTCGAAAGACAGTCCAATAAGAGTGACTACAACTCCAAGGATTCCTATAATGTACAAGAGGACAATGAAGGAAGAACAATGCATTGAACTCATGGAACACAATCATCTGTTTCCAATTCCACAAAATCAAATGACAGCACGAGGAAGAGGTTCGGCACCATGCCGTAACCGACAGCTCAATGAATCACATATAAGTCAAAAATCACATACTAGTATACAAATGATAGTAAAAGAATGCTTAGGAGAATGAACTAAGCACGAGAAACAAGGCTGCAAAACTACAGTACCTCGAGTACTTAATAAAATTACTTCAACCTCTTAAGATTATAAAAAGGGAAAACTAGTGGCCGATAACACGGAACTAACTAGTTTCAATCAATACCTCTTCCGTCTCATTCAAACCTCAAATTTACATTTGATACTAATTCTCTATATTACTAACAGACTCGAGAGACTATTACCACACCACCAGATAGGTTCAATCATAACCCCGTCTCAATCTACGCAATCATGAGATCCACAACTCAACATACTAAAGACTCATCAGTTCCGCTATAACAACATTAAAAAGATTGTAGAACATATATACACACCTCAATAAGCAGATATCGTGCAATGATATGCGAATTAAATGTAGGTCCTCGTCTACCTACACTCACAATGCAGACCCTTACTACAACTGTAGTGCCGAGTCGCAACTAGGTGTAGCTCTATCTCTGCTACCCTGTAGTCAACCAGTGCGGTAAGCACACACACAGTGACTCATCTAGGATGGCCCAACTCCGAAGTCCTAGGAACAGGAGAGATGTCCCAACTTATTATAATCACATAGGAACCTAACATATACCCCATATCATTAGTTTCCAATAATATCAACTTATTATTTATTCACCTTTCAAATAATATAGTAAATTCCTTAACTACGCAACATGCTTTAATAAATCACATAAGCAATAATCTACAAATCATAAGGGGAACTAGAATAACGTCTAAGTTTTCACGTCCCTTACTTTCACATATCCCCTATTATGTTTTAAAATCTGTAAAACACAAGCAACAGGGGAAACTAATATCACGTTCTAAGTTCAAGTCCAACTTTTACAAATCTTTCTAATCCGCTTTAAATCTCAAGGGTTTACTAGGCCACCTATTCTCATTCAGTTCAAATAAGTATTTAAGTTAGTAGGAAAAATATTTGTTTAATTTTCTCAAATTAATTTTCATCTCCTACTTCGCTTCTAACTAATATATAGACATTTTATATTCACAAATATAAATATCTAAAATAAAATAAAAGCTTGGATGGGTTCACACACCCAAACCATAGCAAATGATATAACAGTCCACCTCAAATGTGCGCCGCAAGCTAAACCGTCATGTTCGCAATCGAACTGTACACCCTGACTCGTCATCAAAGACGCGTGCTCAACTCTGGCCCAAACCACTTCTTGCCCGAAATGGGCCCACTGTGAACAGTGTTGGCGCCCGAATATGGGCCTGCCAACCAAAGTCGTCCAAATATAATTTCAAATGTACCAAAACGTCCATCTCGACGATCTAAACGATATATATGAAGCCCATTAGCAATATGTTAATAAATTTGGACAAATCTAAAATAACCCAAATAACAATTTGTACCTATAATCGCTAATTCCTGTCAAACCGCTCAACGAACAATTTTGAAATATTTACACATCGTACATGACACTGAGGCACAACTACTCTCCAAATATTGCAGTCATCCGAGCTTGGGAAGATATCAAACCGAAGGCGCGAAGTTCCGACCAGAAATACCCATGTTTCAGCTATGCGCGTTGTCGGATGCGCCACCGCCAGTTCGTCGCTTCTCGACCTCCTATTGACAACGAGGAACACTGAAGACCACCCTTCTAAGGTCGCATCACCCACCCGTTGTGAACTTCCAGTCGCACGACCTCTCCCCCCTCTTTTTCCCGATCTCTCTCTCTCGTTGGCCTGATGAAGAAAAAGGATATGGCCGACCATGGAGAAGAAGTTGTTGCTTCGTCACACGTGAAGGGTGAAGATGGAGGAGAAACATAGGTCGGGTTGTGGTTCGCATGCGGGAAGAAGGAAAGAGAAACTGATACATGATATATACATATATGTATATATCTTAACTTCAATTGAAATTTGTAACATTAAATCCAATGAGTCTTTGTGACATAATGATGTGACCAAATTAAATAATTGTGACAATGTATTCTTAATTACAATACAAGCCCACCACTAATCAATTATCCTTTTAAACAATTCCTAAACGAAATCACGCGAACCCAAAAATCCACTAAGTCATCAAATTAAAATCGTAAAGTCGTCCAATCGATTTTAAAACAAAAACACGAAAAATTTATACGCGAAATATCAAGAATAAACAAGACATCATTAACAAGTGACGTCATAACTAAAATTAAATCGAAAAGAATTTCCAAAGAAATGGAAAATAACATTGGGTGTTACATGACCACATCCTTTGCATAGATCATTATCCACAACACCTATCCTCTTCAAGCTGAACCTCACTGGTAGTTTTTCATGAAGACTTTGCCACAAGAAAAATTGAATATTTCTCCAAACTTTGATTTTCCACACAAACTTCCAACTTTGAGTGATATCTTGGGCATAACTGCAGTTTGCTTTAGAATTTCTACGACAATCCCCAAGCAAAAACATTTCGCCACATAATAAGCACTTTTCACAGTGAAATTGCCTTTTTTAGACAACCCCCATAATTTTTAGTCTTGAACCTCATTCAAACTCAAATGGATTTGCAAGATTGCATTGCAATATTTTTGGTAAAAAGTGGAATTTATGATTTCAGTCTTCCACTCTTTCCTTTCTTGATCGATCAAATCCCCCACCTTCTCAATTTCATTCCCACTGTTGGATTTTGATGTTGATAGACTGTTGTTGCCGGGGAGCCACTTATCATTCTAACAATCTATAAGTTGAACATTCCCAATTTTCCATTTCAAACTAGATTTAACAACCTCCTTAGATTGACACATGTTTTTCCAAAACCAATACTATACTTAGAGGATTTTTAGAATTAATGGCGGTAGGCAAACTCTCATTTGGACACAAATTGACTTTTAAGAGGTTATATGAATTTATAGAGATATTTTTTTCTTTTTTCACTTTTCTCATATGAAGTTATAAAGTTGAATATAAATAGTTCATTTATACAACAATTTATACAAATTAAAGGTAACCTTTAACACTTCGGGCCCGTTTGGTACATGTTTGTGTTTTTGTGCTGTGAAATTTTAAAAACAGAAATACATGTGTTTGTGGAGTGATTTGAGTATAAAATAGAAGCATGTTTGGTACTGATGCTTTTGCTGCATGAAAAATAAAAATATTTTATTTATTTATTTATTATTTATTATTTATACTTATTTTATTTTATTTTATTTATTATTTATTATTTATTATTTTTTCATTATTTATTATAATTAATTAATTAATTAATTTTATTTTTATGTATTAATTAATTATTTTGTTTTATTATTGTTAATATATTTATTATTTATTTCAATTTATTTTACTTAATTTATAACTATATTTATTATTTTATTATTTATTATTTTTTCCTTTTTTATTATAATTAATTATTTATTAATTTGTTTAATTTAATTTATTATAGTCATTACAGTGGAATTTAAGTGAACAGTGATAAAAAAAAAAAAAAAAAAAAAAACTCCTTTTTTTATAGAAAAAATGGGTCTTTTTGTTAATATTTTATACTATTTAAAACAAAATAAAATCATTCAACATGTTTTGTTGAAAAAAATGTTATAGTATCAAATAAAAAACAAAAAATACCAAACACAAACGCATATAGGGCCCGTTTGGGAACCAAAAAACAAGAATTGTTTTTATTCTTGTTCTTATTATTTTCACCCAAAAGAACATGAACAAAAATCATGTTTGGGGCCAAAACATATATATTTTTTTCTTTCTCTCTCACACACACACGCATATACACACACACACACACACACACACATACACATTGTCGACTTTCTCTTTCTCTTTCTCTAAAATATTAGGGTTGAAGGTCGAATCGAGGGTGGAGATCGAATTGGGGGTTGAAGGTTGAAGGGTTCCGGTTTCGAATTGGGGGTTAGGGTTAGGGTTTCGAATTGGGGGTGGATGTTGGTTGTGGTGGTTGCAGGTGGTGGCGTTGTGGTTGTTGTAGGTGCTGTTGATTGAGTTTTATAGGTGTGTGTGTATATGTGGTGGTGGCGTGGGTGGTGGAGGGTTGCAGAACTGTTTGTATGAAATTTTTTCAATTGTTTTTTTTTTGGAAAATCACAAAGAAAGCAGAAAAATAGGTTTTTGTTGTTCTCTTGTTTTTTCTACTATTTGTGAAAATATTTTTCAAATTGAGAATAAAATAAACAATAAAAAGAGATGTCAAACAAGTTCTATTCTCCTGAACAGTGCCAAAATACAAAAACAAAAACAAAAACAAGAACAAGAACAAGATTTCCAAACGGGACCATGGCAAACAAAACCTTGATAAAAAGAAGAAGAGTGTGCATGTGCGAGGGCGATAGACAGCAGGAACGAAACAAAACCTTGATAAAAAGAATAAGAGTGCGCATGTGCGAGGGCGACGGATAGCAGGAACGAAACTAGACTTAGGGTCCGTTTGGGAACTATTGTTTTTATTTTTGTTTTGAGAACCATAAAACAAGAACAATCTCTTGTTCTTGTTCTTATTTTCTCACCTAAAAGAACAAGAACAAAAAACATGTTTGAGGCAAAAAAACACACATATTCTCACATAATTTTTCCTCTCTTACCACAAATTTTTTTTTTTTTGAAAAATCCCAAAAAAAACAAAAAAACAAGTTTTTGTTGTTACTTTGTTTTTTCTATTATTCACGAAAACAATTTCCAAATTGAGAACAGAACAAACAGTAAAAAGGGTTCCAAACATGTTCTGTTCTCCTGAACAATGCCAAAAAACAAAAAACAGAACAAAAACAAGGTTTTCAAACGGGCCTTAGTAGTTAGTAGTATAGATGAGGGACCACCTACGACTGTTTTGTCTTTTACTCACACACTATTCTTTTTGTATCGATTTCTTATACTTATAGTTGTAGTGGTAATGGGTACAGTGTAGCATACTATATATTAGACCTGTCAATGAATCGGATTCGGATCGGATCAGTTAAATCCAAATCCAATTTGTTAAGAAATCGGATTATCAGATTCGGATCCTAATCGGGTTTCGGATTTTATTTTCAATCCATATCCGGTTAATATCGGATTCGGATCGAATTCAGATCATAATCGGATTATTGATAAGTCTATTGATAAGGATGACAAAAACTCCCAATCCGCGATCCGAATCCGATAATTCGACAGATTTTCACTTAATTAATTCATATTTGAATTTCTTCATTATAGAATATCTGATCCGAATATTTAATTAAAAAAATACAAAAATCAATAAATACTGAAACACTAAAATTATTCACACTTTTAATAATTGTATTTATTATCAATCATTATTAATGAATAATAAAATAATTAACAACTAAAATTTATATACATGTACAATATTAAATATATACACATATATATAAATATATATATGTATATTTTATCGGATCGGATTAGGCTAATCCAAATCTAATTTGGTAAGGAATCGGATTATCGGATTCGGATCATATTCGGGTTATCGAATTTTTTTGCAATCCAAATCCGACTAATCGAATCGGATTCAGATCAAAATCCAATCCATTGACAGGTCTACTATATATACATAATCTGGATTCATCAACAATGCGTAACTGTGCACCACTCTAAATTCCGCAAAAAATATCCACCGACAACTTAACGAGGTATCAGAAATTGGGCTTTGGCCCAAGCGCAATTATTTTCCAAAGGTAATGAAGCCCAAGAAAGTAACATGTTGTACTTTAAATCCAACGGCAAAGTATACGCCCCCTTACTATTTGTGTAAGAATCAGATTCAATTCTTGATACGGTGTCACGCGGTCACGTCAAACACTCGTTTAAGTGTCCCTACCCGAGTTGAGTTCGTGTCTAGATAGGGCAGACAGCTGATTCGATCGCAACGAAATTATTATTCAAGTTCGGATGAGGAAGAATGTTAGAGGTTCTTGTCCCACATCGGATCTGAATGAGAAAGTAATTAGGTGAATAACTTAGTAGATATTAGTTTCACTTATCAAATTAAATTTTTGGGTCAAACTGCATCAAATGATAAAATAAATTGTTAAAAATTAAAAGACAAGAGAGACATAAAAAGAATGTGATATATTTTTTCCAAGTACTAAATTTTACTCACTTAATTTGGAATGAAATTACTAATTTAGAATTTAGAACAAAATATTCACTAGTATTTTTGTTGAGTTTTATATTTTGTTTCCACTTTACTTTGAATAAATTGTGTTTCTTATAGATTTATAATTAAAAAAATATGTTAAAGGACTAACATTGTTATGATATCCTTTTATAAACTTTCTGTAATAGTTGTCAACTCAAGATTTTGAACTAAATTTTGTAGCTGTACAGTAGGTTAAATATTAAACTGAATCTTATTCTTTAAATTAAAAAGAAGTAATTACAAAATCACAACTCTGTGTACAGAAAGTGTTAAACCGGATACCAGTCATATCTATGTCGTGTCCTAACTATATTAAATGAAACATTATTTAAAATAAAAATATTTGTAATCATATATAACACGTGCTTGAATATTGTCTGGATATTCAACATGTCTCTTAAAATATTTTTACCACTATAACATTTTGAGTAAAAATATACGTGCTTCATAAAATGCATACAAGAGTGGGATATACAAGGTTTTGTTTTCCACAGAGAGAAAAAATAAAATAAAAATAAATAAAAAATTACATGAACAAGTAAAGAATGCAATTTTTTTATTTTATGAATTTATTCTTAACTGGAAAAAAAAATTTATTCTTAACAAATCATAAAAATATATTTAGTTGAAATCATATATATTAAAAATATGCGCGTTTCTTCTTTTGGGTGTGTAGTTGCCATAAGAAATGAAAAAATACGACCACCATTTCTTAGGTATCAAGTTGAAAGGAGTTGACCAAACGTAAAGATGTGTTCATAGTTCATACCATATGAAGTAAGCTATCCATATTTATCGAAAGTAGCCTTAATGAGATATCCAACTTATTAGCAAGTACAAAATATATGTATTCATCTATCTTGTATTACATTTTATCAAATGACATTTTTTAAATAATTATTAGTAGGAGATATATTTATATATTATTTATAAGTCCCTAGATAAATTACAAGTATTTGATGTTTTGGAGTGAAACCAGTAAATTTATGGAGTCAAAACCATAGAAAGACTATTATTTATTTTTTCAAACTATTGTTAGTATTAGTTTCTACTAAAGTATTATTTTATGTACTTTTTTGTGGTAAAATAATAATACCTTTTGGACTATTTCGATATTTGGAATGCACAAAAATGATACGATAGTGCACAAAAATGACATGCTAATAAATAGAAATATTGATAGTGAATTAAATAATTCATGATATTGTCTCTATAATTAAGTTTGCCCTATAAAAAATTCAGGATGCATTAATAGTATCGTATTGAAGTTGTTGATGCGTAGAATGATCCGGTTGAAAACGGTGTCGTTCCTGTTAAAAAAGAAAAGAAAATTATAATCGGGAGTGGTACCGGCCAAGTAAGCTCCGACTGTCAAGTTAGTACTTGGAACCTTAGGGAAATGAAGTAGTTGTAAATGAGAGAGAAATGTAGTTTGTTGACTACCCTTAAAGATCCTATAAAAAGGAAACTTTAGGTTGACCCAACTCTCTTTTTATAGGGTCTTTAATGCGGTGGTGTTGATAGAGTTATAGTCCTTATAGATATTTTGATAGTTACATGTAGATATTCTGATGAGGTTGTGATAGTTACCTATAGATATCCTGATAGCAAGTATAGTCCTTATAGGAGGTAGTCGGTTGACTACCCTTATCTCCATCGTGCCGTACAAGTAATACTTATCAGTTGCCCATGTTCCCGAATTCGCTTGCCGGGTTTAAGGAACGAAATCTTTCCATTTTAGTAAACTGTTGTTATTTACTCATATATATTTTAAAAGTAAAATATAATCCCCTAATATATATATATATATATATATATATATATATTTAAAAATTAAAGGATCATTTTATTAATTATAAAAAACTTTCAAATAGGGGTTATTAAATAATTATGAAAACCTTTGTGGGGAAGGCTAATTAGTTTTCAATTCTCCAGATTATGTAGCTTTCATGTATTATATATATAAATATATAATCATGTGGTATAAAAAGTCAAAAAGGTCAAAAAAACTTTATACTTTTCAAGCATATACATATTGTATATATATACATATACGTGCACGTGTTTGTGTGACAGAAAGAAAAAGTAGGAGAGTGTCAACACACGCCCGCACATACACATGCCTCATTTACCTCAATGACTATAAACTCCCCAACGGTCATAAATTTAAAAAATGGCCAAACGGTAAAAAATTTTGCCCTTTATATTCCATCATGAGCTCCATTCTTATTATTCTCCGGTTGTCAAACTCCTAATTTTCTAGGACTCCGAAACACGAGCCTAAAAATTAAAGGAGTGATGTGAAAGTGAAAAGAAATAAAATAAATAGAAAATTTAGTCGTCAACCACCCGTACAAGGATAAAATAGTCATTTAAGATTTAAAAGATGTCAAAAAAATCACTCGGGATCGAAAAGAAGGTGAAACGAATCAATCAATACTTTAAACAAATCATTTAAACACCTCATGTTTACCCAAGGATAAAATGATTTTTTTAGGGGTAAAATAGTAATTTCAAAGTACAATTACAAAATTTGGACCTAACACAAGCCGTAGGAACAAACGGAACCTAGATCGAAGCAACGATGCGAGAGATATGAAATTTTGAAAATGGTATCGGACAACGCTGGCTAAAACAGAAAGTTAAAGTACTCCACTTTCATCAAGGATAAAAGTCATTTCAAGGGTAAAAATAACATTTCAAATTTTATCTCAAGAATTTGGACATAGAACAAACCATAGAAACAAACGAGATCTAATTCGGAGGTACGAGGTGAAAGAAATGAATTTTTGAGAATTAAATGTCGTTAAAGAAAAATCCAACCAAAGTTGAGGTTGACGACATGTTGTCCGTGGCGAGATATTGCCAAGGTACCTTTGAATTTTTTAAAACGCTAAGGCAAGTGGCGAGATGTAGCCAAGGTACTCCCTGACCCTCTAGGGAATGAAACTTTTCCGACTCCTGCAAACCAAATCTCTGGTACTAAATAATACATCACTTGGTGCTATTTATTAGAATGTTCTCCAGGCTTTAGAAAAATTGCTTTGAATTTCAATAGTAAAACCACAACAAAAAATGCATTTTTGCAACAAGCCTCCGTTATTGACACCACTGGTCCTGAAAATTCACAAATATTATAAAAGTGATTTTTTTATTTACGGATTTAAAAAATAATCACCGAGACATCGGGAAAAGTGAAAAACGCAAACTTTGAGAAAAATTGATTCTCTAAAATTTTGTAAAATCATCCGTCTTGTCACCGGTCTCTGTTTTAACTACCGCCGACTTCTAAAAGTCAAAATCTTTATAAAAATGAGTTTAAAATCATTTCCAAAACAAGATAATTTACCGGGGCTACAAGGTTGGGTGAAAACGAGTTTTTCCATTCAAAACTAAAAGAGTTTGTTTGAAAACTTAGAAAAATACATCCATACTCAAAAGGGTGGACAAAGTGCCACACATTCACGGAGAGACTACATAACTCTCCCAACGGGATCCTCACCTGAAAAAGATATAAAGTCGTGAGGTGAGTTCACTAGTCCAGTAGAAGAGCTTCTTCTAAACGCTCTTCCAAGGCTCAGAAGCTTTTCTAAAAAATTTGCCAACTCTTCAAAATAACTTTTCCCTCCAGGAAGCCAAAAACAGCTTCCGAAAAGCTGATCTAAAAAGGGCCATAATAGTGATTGGTTTTTTTTTTTAATTTTTTATTTATTTATCAAGACATGGAAATCTAGGTTTTGAAGGTAAAATTCATAAACAAAAAGAGGGCAAGGAAGTCATTTTGCTTAACTCTAGAAATTTCTTCAATATATAATATTTTCATTGAGGACATTTATGTAATTTTGCATACAAATCTGCTCGATGCTATGAAGGGAGGTCAATGAAATTTTATAAATATTGAAGGTACTGCGTGTAATTAAACCTACCTACAAGAGAGATTTGTGATATTTATCCAATAAAATATGATGAAATTTCTGGTCAAAGTTTGTTAGAAATGTTTTTTTTTTTTTCCTTCTTTCAAACATAAATCAATTGCTAGGTGATAACATTACCCTAACATAACAAGGGTTCCTACCCGGGCATGTAGTGGAGATAGTTGGAAAGACGAATCCTCAGTATGTGGATGACTTGTATCCGGTGTATTGAGTATGAGTTTGAATCTCTACCTCTCGGTAAGTTTACTATTTAATATTACGCGGATTGTGGGATCGATCCATATAACACCCTCAAATGACGAATTTTTTAGAATCATCCCAAGATGATCCTCTTTGGAATTAGACTTTTTTTTTTTTCTTTTAACGAGCGCTTCTTCTTTCTTTTTTATCATTTCAATCCTAAACTTTAACATAAAAAAATATTTCCGTAGAACATAGAGTTTTAATACTCCGTATGTATATTAAAAAAACGTTCTCGCTTATTATACTCTATTTGATGGGAATGCACCATAATTTTTTTAAATGGCATGGACTCTCCAATTTGATGTAGCAATCAACACCTACTAGCAGTCAACAAACAATATCAGTCTAAGTAATATCTAACATGAATTAATCCGACGGTCCATACAGCTGCAGAGACGAATTCATTTCAACGAAAACGTTTATCACGAAAGGGCACTTTAATTTAGTGCGTGTTTTCTAACATTTGGTATAAAATATTTTTCAGTTGTATAAAATAATATTTGTTTTCATCATTTAGCATATCTGAACAGTATTATGTAATTAATTACATCCCTAAGGTTTGTAAATTTCATTTACAATCCCTGAGGTTTGTTCTATCATCAATCACACCCCCTGAGGTTTGTAAATTTTCAATTACACCCCTTATTTATTTTAATACACATCATTTACACCCCTTTAATTCTAATTTTTTTTATTTAATTCTCAAATTACCCTCAAGTTATTCCACATTTGTTATTCCACATCCATTTTTGTTTATTTTTGTTTTTGAGACGATTGCCTTTTCACCCATCTCCTATATGTATATATATATACTGAGATCCATTTTTGTTTGCAAGCTGCAATCCTTTGCAATACATATATCAATGAAAGAGATTCTCCACAAACCCATTTGGCAACCACATTTCTCTCTCATTATCATCATCATCCTTTCCATAGTTGTTCAACTCAGCTTGCCGGAGATGGTACAGGCGGGTCGGGCAGTGTTGATAATGTTCGATTGAATACATGAGAAGGGTGATGGCGTGGTACAACTTGCCGGCGGTGGGGAGGTCGGTGTCAACAAAGAATTTGTACAAATTATGCTTTTGGACTTTCATTCCAAACTGCGTTTTCTTTTTTGAAGAATCCAAACTGGGTTTTTATTGTTTATTTTTTTGTGAAAATATAGGGTCTGAATTTGTATGGATTATGTGTGTATGTGTGTGTGCGCGCTTTTTGGGAGGAAAGGATTTTTGATTAATTTATGCATGTAAGGGTGTTGGCACCCAAAATTTCACGCCGTTTGTCATAACAAAAGAAAGCCACTTGGCAAGTACTTAAGCCATGATAATTCAATCAGTGAGCGTTGAAGAGGGTGTTTGCGGTAGAAGAGAGAAAATTGGCTAGAATTAAGGAATATGGTCGAGAATCAAGGAGTGTTGATTGGTTATAAAAGGAATGAATCTGGCCTTAATATATGCTAGATTCATTAGACGAATAAGGGTAAACCAATTTCGGCCAAAAGAGTGAAGACATGGGAACGTGGCTTAAGCAGTTACAAAGGTATCGCTGAGTATAACAAGCAAAGAGGGCATGTGGCAAAAAGATAAAGAGAAGTTGAAAGACACATGGCATCAATTAGAGAAGGAAGTTAGAAACTGTTACCTAAGTACAATACACCACTGGTTTAACTAGAACACTTAGTGTAATTTTGCAATTCCTCCTGCAGCAACCAATAAAACACAAACACTTATAATTTCTTACAATTGTAATCTTTATCTTATCTATTTGTACTTTGATTTATACAATGTCAGTCCAAATTATTTATGGTATTGTCTCTTCAATTATTATCTTGTAATCTATATTGCAAGTAGTGATATTTCCAGTTTCCTTATCCTTATCTTTTGCATTTACATTATCTTGTAATCTTTATTTCAATTCCTTTACTTTCATGCACTTTAAATTCATGCAGTTTACTTTCTGCACTTTCAAATCTGCCATTTTCGTATCTTCCAGAATTAAATTCCATCAATTTCCTTTCTGTCATTTGCGTTTCTTCCAGCTTAAATACATTTCTGCCAACTTTAACTCTCAATTTCTTATCTTTTTTTTCAACTTTAACATTTAAGTCCTTTTGACTAAGGCAAAAAGAATCCATTTACAATCGCTTGATTTTCATCCATCACTTCCAAAAGAAGAGTTGCACATTCTTTTGAAAGTACTCTTGACTCTTCCAGAGTCTGGCACACCCGTACTTTTACCAGAAAACACCTATTTTTGTGCAAACATTTAGTGGCACGCCCGCAGCGGGACACGTGTCAAAGTTTGAAGAATGCCATCAAGGCTACAGTTAGGAAAGAGTACCATGCCAGGTGGAGAAGAAGTAGAAGAAATACCACCGGTTTCCACTGACAATTCCAATCTTGGACCTGAACACGAAGTTTCTCTGTGCCATACGAAACATTTTCTCAGGCTCAAACTTCATCATTGGCAGAATTGTTCGAATGGCTCTATGCAAGATTTGATGCCATGGAGGAATCAATCGCCGAACTTAGGGCATCTTCCAACACCATCGGGACAGTTTCCCAGCCGGCACCATGTTCAACCGTGCCGGCTCCAATCATTTTACCACCTCTAGTCGCTATTGCTGTAGCGGCCACTGTAAGCCAAAGCCTTCCTCAAGTATTTTATCCATCTTGAGCCCCATGTATGAGTATTCTTGTGTGCCTGCCAATTTTATGGCTAGAGGTGCGACCACAACCAACTCTTTCACCAGTGTTCCCAGCACACCCATTAAATATGCTGTGTCCACCTCTTCATCAGGTGCATCAACCATATTATCCACCACCTCGCCAGCCATTTCTTCCTCCAAATATTCCAGGACATGATCTACCAGAGCTGGGGGGCAATAATCAGCATTTTTGACAGAATCCTGTATTTCCTCTCGGAATGCCACAACTTATGGCACCTGGGGGGCAACAACCATTCAACCAACCTCTTCCAGTCAATCAGCCATCCCAACAAATTGTTTTGGACAAAGGCCAGTTGGCAGATTTCATTAATCAGGAATATGGCCTAGCTGGAAGAAGACTCAATAGACCTGCATACAGAAAGTCATATCCAGAGGTTATTGATGAAATTGAGTTTCCAAGGGGTTACAAAGTACCTGATTTTGTGACATTTGGAAGAAAATGAAATCAATCTATAGTGGAGCATATTGGAAGCTTCACCGTTTAATGTGGGAGGCAGGCGCCAATCCTTGGTTAAAGATGAGGCTCTTCCCAAATTCTTTGATAGGGGTAGCTTTTTCTTGGTATATTCATCTTCCAGCAAATTTAGTACAGAATTGATAGCAGATGGAAGAGTTTTTCCACAATCAATTCTACCGTTTAGAACCAGAGGCCACCCT
Organism: Cornus suecica; assembly: GCA_963922005.1. NCBI lineage: Eukaryota > Viridiplantae > Streptophyta > Magnoliopsida > Cornales > Cornaceae > Cornus > Cornus suecica. Next base: position 44,833,120 of record OY998240.1, read on the forward strand.
TGCAAATTTGTCCAGGTTCTATCAACTACCTGGTGAAACTGTGGAAGAATTCATCTCCAGGTTTAGGAGAGCAAGGTTGAAGTGTATAGTTGATATTCTAGAATCTGAATATGTTAGGTTGGCCCTTAATGGTTTAGACTTTGAACTTAGGAAGAGGTTTGAAGGAGGGGAATTCAGAGACCTCTTTGAATTGGCCGATTGTGATACCAGATATGAAATTATCCTGAAGGAAGAAATGGACAGGAAAAATGCCTCAAAGGGTACCTATTACCGAGATCTAAACTATGAAGTTTTTGCAGTAGAGGCCGAAGAGGGGTTGGAGACAAATCTAGCATAAATCAACATCAAGAAGCCTTATGTGTGTGAGGTTTTGTCTAAGCCAAAATCTTCTACTAGTGGTTCTCAGCTATCTTCCAGTGCTGCTAAGAAAGGAGTATAGATTTTTGGAAAGGTGTACACCTTTGACTTGGCAAAGACATCAAATTTTTTATCACCTCTTAGCAAATAAGATGATTATTCTGCCAAAAGGACACATACTTCCTTCGGTGAATGAAATGAAGGGCAAATAATTTTGTAAGTACCATAATTCTAGGAGTCACACTACCAATAATTGTGTGGTATTTAGGAATACTTTGCAGAAATCCATTGATGAGGGAAAACTCAAATTTCCAGAAAAGAAGGTAGAAACCATGGGAGTAGATGACAACCCTTTCCCTGCCATAGTTAGCTGCAATGTGATCATTTTGGCAGAAGAGGAAGACAACAAAGGAAAAGGAAAGAAATGGCCAGATGCATCCACCTCAAAGGATTTGGTTGTGGAAGATCTGGAGAAGAAGTTGAGAGATGCCCAAATTGCTCTTATCAACCAAGGATGTTGCCCAAGTTGCAATGAGTCTAGTAGTAAAGGGGGGCAGATGGAGCAAATGAATCTTCATCATTCTTCCAAAAACAATCTTCTTGACAGGTTAACATACCAAAATGAAAGGAAGGACTTTAGGCCAAATCTTCATGACTTTAGGCTGAAAGGGGTGACTATCATCCGCACAAGGGATCGTCCAGCTGAAAAGATTCTTACAAATCCCTAGAGGGTTCTTGTGTTTAAAAGGAGACTTCATTTGTAGTTAGAAATATGGGTACAAAAAGGTGAAGTTTCACACAGATTTAGGATGGTTAAGCCTCCGCCAGCCCCCTTGAATGTTTGGAAGAGGTTGAAACATCCAAAGTTCCCAAAGGAAGAAGAGTAGATGGGGGCTATATTTTCCAAATCAAAGAAAAGAAGATTCCAAAGGAGGAGAGCGGAATACAGGAAGATGGCCTTAAATCGCAATAACCAACAGGTTTTAGCTGGAAGAAGGCCCGGAAAAGAAGTCTACCATTACACAACACAAAAGACATCAACAAGCCAAGATGATGAGGATATGGAAGATATCAATCCCAGACATAACCCAAGGCTGAGGATTTAGTTTGGTTCACTTCCTATAGACCCCTTGCAATATGACCTTCATTCTTCCAGCTACTTTTCAAGCACCAGAACTCAAGGAAGAAGTACATGCTCTAAACCAGTGCGAATGAGCTATGATAGAGGCAGCAGTACCTGATAAGCTTCCAAAAGGTGGAGGGGTTTCTTCCAGTAAAGGTATGGCCACTTACAGAGATGAGTGTGATGAAGATAAAGTAATTTTTGAGAAACCACCATTGGCTATGACTCAGCAGTTGAGGCCTCTATACATTAAGGTGTTGTTAGAAGGCCATCCAGTGAATGGAGTGTTGGTAGATAATGGGTCAGTTCTTAATGTGATCCCTACCAAAACCTTGAAAGCTTTAGATAAATCCATGGCCGATGTGATTCCAAGCAAGGTGTCTATTAATGGTTTAGGTGGAGGGAAGGTTAATACAAAAGGGATGTTGCCATTGGAAGTTACCATTGGAGGCAAGACCACTTATATGGCCTTTTTCATAATTGAAACCTCTACCATCTATAACCTTCTTCTGGGAAGAGATTGCATTCACCCAAACATGTGCATACCTTCACCACTTCATCAAATGTTGATCTTCTGGGATGGGGATGAGGTTAAGATTGTTGAAGTTGATGACAAGCCTTTCATAGCCAAGGTGTGCTCGGTCGAAGCCATTTATATGAAAAAGAATGTATGCCAACCAGGTTCACGGAAGTGGATAGAACTGGAAGACTAGAAGTTGCTACCATGAAGAAAAGTTTGATAGAAAAAGAGATAGGAGAGTTGTCCACATAAGCTATGAGGCCGAAGATGAAACTTCAGGTCCTCATTACCAAATTGGTTAGTCATGATTATTGAAGAATAAGGGTAGAGTTTGAAGGAACAGGCCTTTGCAGCTGCTTGTATTCATCTAAAAGCTTATTTGACCAAAAATATGATCTTCTTAGAAAGTCAGATGGAAGTCGGGCCTTCGGCCAACATGGCCGAAGTACAGGACCGGGTCTATGAGAAGCTGGATGTTATATAACTGGAAGAGTTAGAGCAAGTCCCACCAAGGATGGATGACAGTCTGATAGAAGTGCAAGATCCTTTGCTGGAAGTTAACTTGGGCACATAAGATGATCCTCGACCAACTTATATAAGTGGTCTGTTAGAGCCAAATTTCCAGGAAGAGGCAATTGCTTTGTTGAAAGAATTCAAGGACCGTTTTGCCTGGAATTATGAAGAGATGTCAGGCTTATCCAGGGACTTGGTAGAACACAAATTACCAATCAAAGAAGGCTGCTGACCACATAAGCAAGCTCCTAGAAAAATGTCCTAAGAGGTGGTTTTAAAAGTCAAGGAAAAGATTAGAAGGCTCCTTAAGGCTGACTTTATACGCATTGCCAGATATGTTGAATGGATCTCCAATGTGGTGCCAGTTGTTAAAAAGAATGGCAAAATTAGAGTATGTATTGATTTTAGAAACTTGAATTCTGTCACTCCAAAGGATGAGTATCCTATGCCGATGGCAGATCAACTAGTAGATGCAGCAGCAAAGCATGAAATTTTGTCTTTCATGGATGACCACTCTGGATATAACCAAATCTACATTGCGGAATAAGATATTCTAAAGACTACATTCAGGTGTCCAGGGTCAATTGGAACATTTGAGTGAGTGGTGATGCCATTTGCCCTAAATAATGTTGGAGAAACTTATCAAAGAACCATGAACGCCATCTTCCATGATATAATTGGCAAGTTCCAGGAAGTTTACATAGATGATGTGGTGGTGAAATCTGCTGCTAAGGCAAAACATTTGAAAGATTTGAGAATGGCCTTTACCAGAATGAGGAGTTATAACTTGAAGATGATACTCAAATGTGCCTTTGGGGTTTCGACTGGGAATTTCTCGGGATTCCTAGTACACTAAAGAGGCATAGAAGTTGACAAGAATAAGACAAAGGCTATTGTTAGTCATTAAATAACCCTAGAGGGGGGTGAATAGGGTGTTCAAAAATTATTTCTAACTAATTTCGAAATTGGAACAAGCTATAACTAAAAATCAATTTCTCAATAAACAAGTGGATGATTCAATTTAAATTTCTCTAACAATTAATTGCAAGACAAATTAGCATACAAGATATTAAAGCAATTATAGCATGCAAATTAATCAAGTAAAGAGAAAGAGATAGAGAGATTGACACCATGATTTTTTCGAGGTTCGGTAACTCCTACTCCTCGGCTCAAGAACCCCTTCTTGAGACTTTTCCCGATCCTTTCACTAAGGCCCTTCCTTAACAGGTGGAATGATAAACCTTTACAATCACAAGCCTCTCGAGCTTGTCTCTCAATCAAGAGAACAACCCTCTCTTGAACAATCGATGGACTTCACTTGTCCGAGATTACAAATTCGTATGTAATCAATAAAATCACTCAAGAACAAAAACACTCAAAACCCAAAGGTTTTTATGGAAGATGAATCAATATAAGCTCAAGTGTTTTTGGTGATTTTACAATAGCTCTAGAAATGTATTCTCAAGGGATATGATCAATGAATGATGTTTGTAGAATAAGAAGAGATACTATAGGTTTTGTTTTTCAAAGAAACTTGGACAAAATAAGATTTTCAAAGCTTGCTTTCAATGGCTTTTGTAGAGAAAATTTTTGCAGAATTTTGAGAGCTTTTCTTTCACTTCTTTCTCTTTTGTTTTCAATCTCTTAGCCTTCAATACACATATCTCATTCTATATATATCAATACATTAGGGTTATGAGAGTGAGTATTGAATTAGAAAAGTCAAGAGCCGTTTGAAATCCATTAAACACACTCCTTAAAACATGAAAAATGTTTTCTGATAAAACAGCAGATTTTAAGGAACTTCTAGTCGATTACTTCTTTGTTGTTGTCGACTACAATGGACCATCTAGTCCACTAGATTGAGTTCTAGTCGACTACATGATGTAGTCTAGTCGACTCAAGCTCTTTTCAGTCGACTACTTTGATGTGGATGAAAAACATGTAGCTATTGATTGTTTTAGTCGACTACTAGAAAATACAAAGGGTTATTCTAGTTGACTACAACTTGAAAAATATTTAATAAAAATATTTTTCTTTCCGTTTTAAGTTTGGTAAAACATTTTTCATTCCATTTGAGTTCGGTTCATTTTATACTTGAGCTTATACGATAAAATCGACGCATAAAATTACCTTGTTACAATGATCACTCCCCGACCTATCTACCCCAAGTCTTAAGTCTTCGACTTTCGCCTTTGCCGTTGAATTATTTGATTTTCCATTTGCGCTTCAATTTCTTTCACGGGTTTTCGCTTTAATTCAAGTTTTCTTTCCGATCTTGTTTTCCGAATCATTTCCTTTCTGAGTTTGTTTTCCGAGTCGTTCACCTGTCTTTTGCTGAAAACATAAACTCGATAATTCATTAGTATCAAACACTCTTCAATGGTTTGTTATCATCAATTTTGGAATTGTTTGCCGAAAGTAAATTTCAAAGCCAACAATCTCCCCCTTGATGATGACAAAACATTTTGTATTTGCTTGGTATTTGGTGAAACATCAAGTGATGTTCCCCCTCAACATGTGCATAATATTTTGTTCAAATGCTCCCCTTTAGTAAATGAAATTCGCAGTTTAATGGGCATTTTGATACAATATATAAATAGGCGCACATTTGAGAAAACAAAGAAACAGCATGTCATAGATGTTTCAATTTAATACAAGTCGTTTATACTAATGAAAAACATGGAAATAACAAACAAGTCGCAAATAACCAGAACAAGCCACACAAAAACAGAAATTGCTAATGTCGGATAATGAAATACATGTCAGTTCAATAGCATAATTTCTCCCTCTTTTTGTCAGTGTCGAGGGGCGCGTGAGCGAGGGTTCGTGAGTACAAGAGTAAGGTCATCAAGTGACCTGATAAGAGCAGTGATACGTGTAGACATTTCCTCATCAGAAATAATAAGGCGCTCATCGATCAATCGAATGGCTTCCGAATTCCTGGTCACCGTTGCATCAAGGCGCTGAAGTGTCTCCATATTGCTCTGAACAATCCCAAGAATTTGGTTGAGAAGAGCAGTCTGAGGACTAATCTCGAAAGCCTGTGGAGCCGAAACAGTTTCCATCGGAGGAACCGAGGAAGAGGCTTCATGGCGCGGTGCAGAAATGCTAAGAGTAGGGCGCGAACGAGGAGCAGGTGCACTTTCAGAAATGAAATTTCCTTCCGCATCCAAAGAAAGGTGTATATGCTTGACATGAGTGGTGTCAAGAAAAATAGGGTGATGCTCGGACACTTCATTCGGAAATGAAAAACCTTTCCGCTGCTGGAGATATGTAATGTGCGCGGGAAAGAAAAGCGGGCCGGATGGCTTGTGCTGACATGTAAGGATGATCGAACGAAAAATATAAGCTAAATCAACACGGGTTCCTGTCATGACGCAGTAAACTAAAAATGCTTCCATACGAGATACACTGCTACGACTACCAATTTTAGGCAAAATAGAATAAGTAATGACATTATGAATTAATCTTGCCTTGGGTAGTAGCATAGAGGGGAGAATACCGGCGTTCTGCAAAATTTCCTTGTCAACACAGATAGTACGAACATCTTCAATACAGTCGAACCCATCAGCCTTATACCAATCCATAGAGAAATGGCGGATACCGTCATTCGGAAGTGAGAAAATGCGCTGGATATCGCCGTCATCAACAGTTACATCATTACCACACAAATTAAAATGAAGATGAGGGAGGAATTTATCCTTAAGATTTGCAAGAGAAGCGTAGAAGGCTTTGACAATTTGCAGAAGTACTGGAATGTCAAGAGAAATGAAAAAATCCCAACTGATTGCTCGGAACAAATTGAATGTTCGAGCCCCAATTTCAGTGCACAAAGCTTGTGTGACAATTCGGCAAGGTGTAGGAGCACGATGATAAAAAACAGTGATGAATTTATTTCTATCATCATCATTATCAAGAAGAAGCACTTCAAGAAGCAGAGGTTCATTCGAATCCTCTTCCTCTACAACTGTAGGAATGCGTGGATTGGTGGAGCTTTGGCCTCCATCAATTCGTGAACGTTTCCGGTGTAGACCACGAGTCTTCGGTGGCATTGTAGAAGATGATGCAAAAAATATAGATATATATAGATATATAAGGGTGTATATATATGTGAAAAAGTGAGTGAAAATGAAGAAATTGGGTGAGGGAAATGGGTGGAGGATGATGGAAATGTGAAAATAATGAAAGATTGGTGATGATTTGAAGGTAGAAATGGGAGTATGAGAGGTATTGAGAGGAGATGAAATGAAGGTGGGTGAAGATGGAGGGAGGCGGATGAAGGAGATGAAGTGAGGGTTAGGTTTATATATGGGTTGAGTCGACTAGGGCTAGGGTTGAGTCGATTAGATTGGGGTTTGAGTCGACTAGGACTAGGGTTTAGTCGGTTAGATGGGGTTTGAGTTGACTAGGCTAGGTTTGAGTCGACTAGAATACCATTGAGTCGACTAAAGGGGTAAAGTAGTCGACTAGAAGGTGATGGAAAGACAAGAGTAAAGCTACTGACCAAAATAGTCGACTAGAATGAATTTACACTACAAATGATGAGTCGACTAAATCAAAGAAAATGTGAAAAATGATAAAAATAGAAAGAAAAAAAAGAAAGAAATACATAAAAATAGCAAAAATATGAAAAATAAAAATTATGAAGGAAATTAGGATAAAATATCAAAATCCATGGCCATTCCGATTTCTCGACGAATTTTAGAAAATGATTCGTCCGCAAGAGGTTTTGTAAAAATATCCGCCAATTGATTTTTTGTGTCGATTAAAACCAATTCAACATCACCCTTAGCAACATGATCACGTAAAAAATGATGTCTAATCTCTATATGCTTGGTGCGTGAGTGATGAGTAGGATTATTTGAAATATAAATCGCACTCGTATTATCGCATTTAATAGGCACGTGAGAGAAAGTAAGACCGAAATCAAGTAGTTGTTGCTTAATATAAAGAGTTTGAGTGCAACTACTACCGGTGCCACATATTCGGCTTCGGCCATAGATAATGCAACGGAATTTTTCTTTTTACTTGACCAAGAAACTAGTGAGTGTCCTAGAAAATGACAAGTGTCGCTTGTGCTTTTTCGATCAATTCTACATCCCGCAAAATCGGTATCCGAATAACTAACAAGATCAATTGAAGTTCCACGTGGATACCAAAGCCCTAAGTTAATTGTACCACTTAGGTAGCGAAAAATACGTTTTACCGCAAGTAAATGAGATTCCTTAGGACATGATTGAAACCGGGCACATAAGCATACGCTAAACATTATATCCGATCTACTAGCGGTTAAATAAAGCAAACTACCTATCATGCCTCTATAATTTGTAATATCAACACATTTACCATTTTCATCTTTATCAAGCTTAATAGAGGAACTCATAGGAGTTATGGCATGTTTGGTAGCCTCCATACCAAATCGCTTTAGCAAATCCTTAGTATACTTGGATTGGCTAATGAATAAGCCATCCGAGCTTTGCTTGATTTGCAACCCTAAGAAGAAATTCAACTCACCCATCATGCTCATTTCAAATTTGTTTTGCATAGTTGTAGCAAATTCCCTACATAAAGAATTATTTGTTGAGCCGAATATGATGTCGTCAACATAAATTTGGATGATCAACAAATTATTCTTAATGTTTTTTGTAAAAAGTGTGTTGTCAACTTTTCCTCTTGTAAAACCATTTTTAGTCAAAAATCCGCTAAGTCTCTCATACCAAGCTCGAGGAGCTTACTTTAAACCATATAGAGCTTTAGCTAATTTGAAAACATGATTTGGAAAAAGATTATTTTCAAAACCGGGTGGTTGCTTCACAAAGACTTCTTCTTCTATGACACCATTTAAGAAAACACTTTTGACATCCATTTGATAAAGAGTAAAATTTCTATATGATGCAAATGCAAGAAGCATTCTAATTGTTTCTAACCTAGCTACCGGTGCAAAGGTCTCATCGTAGTCGATGCCTTCCTCTTGATTATATCCTTGAGCTACCAATCTTGCTTTATTTCGAATAATTACTCCATTCTCATCCTTTTTGTTTCGAAAAACCCATTTTGTGCCAATTATAGTTTGATTTTCGGGTCTAGGAACTAAACGCCAAACTTGATTGCGTTCAAATTGATTTAGTTCCTCTTGCATTGCTATGATCCAAGAATCATCACATTGAGCTTCGTGGAAGTTCTTGGGTTCGATTTGCGATACAAAAGCCATGTGGTTGCAAAAATCTTCAAGTTGAGATCTAGTACTAACCCCTTTTGATGGATTACCTATGACTTGATCAAGAGGATGATTGTGAACAATCCTCCATGCTTTAGGCATTGAGTTGGTCAAGTCATCATTGGATTGATGCTTAACTTACCGCATTTCCTTTTGGCTACTTGATGAATTGGAGATATTGAGAGTATTTAAATTATCCTCAATCCCAACAACCTCATCGTTTTCTAGGTCAATTCTAGGTGATGGTGATGAGGGTGATTCATCAAAGACAACATGAATAGACTCAACCATAGTTAAAGTCCGTTTATTAAAAACACGAAAGGCTTTACTCCTTGTAGAATATCCTAGAAAAATTGCTTCATCCGATTTGGAGTCAAATTTTCCAAGGTTATCTTTATCATTTAACACAAAACATTTACACCCGAAAACTTTGAAATACCCAATATTGGGCTTTCGACCATTCCACAACTCATAAGGCGTTTTCCCCAACTTCATCCGAATAATAACACGATTAATTATATGGCAAGCGGTGTTTACAGGTTCCGCCCAAAGGCTTCGGGGAAGGTTGTGCTCATTTAACATGGTTCTAGCCATCTCTTGTAGAGATCGATTCTTTCTTTCAACTACACCATTTTGTTGAGGGGTTCTAGGGGCCGAGAGATCATGAGAAACACCGAGGTCATCACATAATTTCTCTAAGTCTTGATTTTCAAACTCCCTACCTCTATCACTTCTAATTTTTTTGATTTTCAAATATTTTTCATTTTGAATGACTCTATAAAATCTTTCAAGAATGGAGTGAGTTTCATTTTTAAGAGCAAGAAAGTGAACCTAAGTATATCTAGTGTAGTCATCAACTATAACAAGTACATAGAGTTTCCCGGCGCTAAGCTAGACGTTCTCTCCGGACCAAAAAGATCCATGTGAAATGACTCTAAAGGTCTATAAGTGGTAATGTCTTTCTTTTTGTTGAAAGAAGACTTTACTTGCTTGCCTACTTGACATGCGCTACATATTTTATCTTTCAAAAATTCAGTCTTTGGGAGGCTCTTGACTAAATCATTTTTGGATAAACGATGAATGAGGTCCATACTAGCATGTCCTAGACGTCTATGCCATAACCAACTATTTTTTCTAGATGTGACAAAACATTTAACATCTTGTTCATGCAATTCACATAGCAACAAAGTATACAAATTTCCATTTCGTTTGCCATTGAACATTTGTTTCCCATCTTTCTCGATTATGCATGCATTTGTCCTAAAGATAACATCATAGCCCTTGTCACATAGTTGACTAATACTAAACAAATTATGCTTTAAACCATCAACTAAAAACACATCATCAATAGAGAGAGAAGAGGAAATACCGATTGAGCCAATTCCTATAATTTTGCCTTTAGAGTTGTCTCCAAAAGTTACGTTTCCTCCTTCATATGGTTTTAGTAAGATAAAATTTCATTTATCTCCCGTCATATGCCTTGCATCCGCTATCAAGAAACCACTTTTCTTTTGATGCGGACTCCAAGCATACCTACAAAACAAGTTCAAGTAACTTTTATTAGTACCCAATCTGTTTTGGGTCCATTTTGGTTAGATAGAGACGCAATAGTTCCTTTTGGAACCCAAATTTGTTTCGTTACAACATTCTCTTTTCTATGTAAGCATGCAATAGTCCCTTTCGGAACCCAAACCATTTTTGACATAACTTTCTTCTTTCTATGATAGCATACATTTGTTTTGTGTCCTTTTCTATTACAATAGAAGCAAATAACATGTTTATAATCATTTGAAGATGCATGAAATCATTGTCTAGTAAATGTAGAGCTAAGTGATTTTCTCTTTTTCAAAATGATAGCATCTTTGTCAAAGGCATCATACCCTAGACCACATTTATCAAATGATCCTTTTTGTCTTCCTAACATAATACTAAGGTTCTCTTTTCCTTTTGTAAATTTAGCTAAGATATTTATTTGATCATCTATAGTATTTTTCAACCGATTATTTTCCTTTTCTAGCTCAATGCTTTTGTTATTACAAGAAATTTCTAAGTTTGAACTAGTGAAGTTACATGGAGTTTTAGCTTTCTTAAGAAGAATATATTTTCTAGCTAATTTTTAAAATTCATCATGTAATTCTTCAAACGCATCTTGCAATTCATTATAATCAAGGAGAAGTTCATCATATGATAGTTTTGATTTATCTACAACATATGAATTTAAATGTACCTCTTCTTCATTTGCAATGAGACAAATATTTGCCGTTTCCTTGCCATTTTTATCCTCATCCGAGTCACATGAGTCATAGTCATCCCATGTGACATTCATAGCCATCTTGCTTGGTCTTTTCTCGTTTTCCTTTTTGAGCTTGAAACAATCACTTTTGTAGTGTCCCGACTTTCCACAATTGAAACATGTTGGGGGTTCTCTTTTGCTAGGCTCGCCTTTTGGTTCGATTCTCTTCATGAATCTTCCACCATTGGCTTTTTTCCTTTGAAGATATCTCTTGAACTTTTGGGTGAACAAGGCAATGTCCTTATCCTCTTCTTCTTCACTTGGCTCATTGATTTCATTTTTGGTGGAGGCTTGCAAAGCTATCCCTTTTCTTGGCTTGATGTCATCTTCACGAGATTTCAATGTGATTTCCCAAGTGAGTAGAGAGCCGAAAATCTCATCGAGACTCATGGTGTTGAGGTCATGAGCTTCTTTGATTGCCGTTACTTTTGCATCCCATTTGGCCGGAAGACTTCTAAGCACCTTGTGTGATGCATCGGATCTAGGAACAATTTTACCAAGATGCTTTAGTCCATTCAAAATATTTGTAAAACGAGACATCATAGAATTCACATTTTCATCATCTTTCATAGCAAATAATTCATATTCATGCATTAGTATGTCAATTTTAGATTCTCGTACTTGAGATGTACCTTCATAGGTTACCTCAAGTTTATCCCACATTTCTTTTGCCGTTGAACATGTAGATACACGATTAAATTCAATTGGATTTAAAGCATAATTTAAATTTACTTTGGCTTTAGCATTGTATGACATGAGTTTACGGTCATCATTATCCCACTCATTGGGTAATTTGGGGATGGTTTTTCCATCAACAATTTTAGTCAATACAAATGGTCCTTCAAGAACTACTTGCCAAATTTGGTAATCGATAGCTTGAAGAAAATCTATCATTCTAGTTTTCCAATAGCTATAATTTGATCCATCAAACAATGGGGGCCTATTATTAGATTGTCCTTCAACATGAGTGACTAAATTTGATAACATGATCGTTCTCTAAGACGGTTAAGTCTAAAATAAATAAAGATTAGACTTTGATACCAATTGTTAGTCACTAAATAACCCTAGAGGGGGGGGGGGGGGGGGGGGGGGAGGGGTGAATAGGGTGTTCAAAAATTAATTCTAACTAATTTCAAAATTGGAACAAGCTATAACTAAAAATCAATTTCTCAATAAACAAGTGGATGATTCAATTTAAATTTCTCTAACAATTAATTGCAAGACAAATTAACATATAAGATATTAAAGCAATTATATTATGCAAATTAATCAAGTAAAGAGAAAGAGATAGAGAGATTGACACCGTGATTTTTTCGAGGTTCGGTAACTCCTACTCCTCGGCTTAAGAATCCCTTCTTGAGACTTTTCCCGATCCTTTCACTAAGGCCCTTCCTTAACAGGTGGAATGACAAACCTTTACAATCACAAGCCTCTCGAGCTTGTCTCTCAATCAAGAGAACAACCCTCTCTTGAACAATCAGTGGATTTCACTTGTCCAAGATTACAAATTCGTATGTAATCAATAAAATTACTCAAGAACAAAAACACTCAAAACCCAAAGATTTTTATGGAAGATGAATCAATATAAGCTCAAGTGTTTTTGGTGATTTTACAATACCTCTAGAAATGTATTCTCAAGGGAAATGATTAATGAATGATGTTTGGAGAGTAAGAAGAGATACTAGAGGTTTTGTTTTCCAAAGAAACTTGGAGAAAATCAGATTTTCAAAGCTCGGTTTCAATGGCTTTTGTAGAGAAAATTTCTACAGAATTTTGAGAGCTTTTCTTTCACTTCTTTCTCTTTTGTTTTTCAATCTCTTAGCCTTCAATACACATATCTCATTCTATATATATCAATACATTAGGGTTATGAGAGTGAGTATTGAATTAGAAAAGTCAAGAGCCGTTTGAAATCCATTAAACACACTCCTTAAAACATGGAAAATATTTTCCGATAAAACTGCAGATTTTAAGGAACTTCTAGTCGACTACTTCTTTGTTGTATTCGACTACAATGGACCATCTAGTCGACTAGATTGAGTTCTAGTTGACTACATGATATAGTCTAGTCGACTCAAACTCTTTTCAGTCGACTACTTTGATGTGGATGAAAAACATGTAGCTACTGATTGTTTTAGTCGACTACTAGAAAATACACAGGGTTATTCTAATCGACTACAACTTGAAAAACATTTAATAAAAATATTTTTCTTTCCGTTTAAGTTCGGTAAAACATTTTTCATTCCATTTGAGTTCGGTTCATTTTATACTTGAGCTTATACGATAAAATCGACGCATAAAATTACCTTGTTACAATGATCGCTCCCCGACCTATCTACCCCAACTCTTGAGTCTTCGAATTTCGCCTTTGCCGTTGAATTATTTGATTTTCCATTTGCACTTCAATTTCTTTCATGACTTTTCGCTTTAATTCAAACTTTCTTTCCGAATCGTTTCCTTTCCGAGTTTGTTTTCCGAGTCGTTCACCTGTCTTTTGCTGAAAACATAAACTCGATAATTCATTAGTATCAAACACTCTTCAATGATTTGTTATCATCAATTTTGGAATTGTTTGCTGAAAGTAAATTTCAAAGCCAACAGCTATAATGGAACCAATACCACCCAGGATCAAAAAGGAGTTAAGGCAATTCATTGGCCAAGTCAGCTTCCTCTAGAGAATCCATACAAATTGTGTAGGTAAGCTCCACAAATTTTATTCTCTTTTAAAATTAAAGATGGGAGAAGAGTTTTGTAACACCCCAAAATCTACAGAGACTCCCGTACTAGAGTCTAGGATAACTGGAGCGTCACCCGTTAAATCTAACAAAAATCGGGCAAAGTTTTGTTTGTACGGGAATCCTCTGGTGGATAAGGTCCACTCTTAAACATCCTGTAAAGCATACATAACACCAATAATATACATAACTAACCCAACAATAAAACCAGGGACCGGGATCAATGGCACAGTCACGCCGCCATTCCTTTAAGCCCCACACAAGTCCAGAGCCAACATATACATACAGTATCTTACAGTAATGAGGTAGATGCCATCATAACAACATGATACAGACCAATATACCCATAGGTGCCAAAAGAATATATAGTAATCCAAAAAGGGCAACATATATGTAAACTAGCCTTAGGAAGGCCTATACGTTAAAATAACATTCAAAAAGAAATCTCCAAATCCCACATAGATCATAATCGCTATCCCTGATCCTGTCCGGGCTCATGTCTTGAAAATCATAAATAAACGGGAAATGAACTAAATTGATCAGTAGGGATGCACCATATCTTTCTACTCTAACTGACAAAAATAAGATTGGTTCGTCCCACAAGTACCGACACCATGCTGGAACATCCACCTCTCACCTGGGTCCACATACCCATGATATCACACAACTCGACATACTGAGGAATCATCATCCCAACTAATATAATAGTAAGATAAGGAACAAATACATTTATCTTAACAACATGTAGCATGACATGATATGAAATGTGATGCAGTCCCGTGTCTATCTACGCTTTCAACCCCGGCCCACACCACAACTGCAGTGTCGAGCCATAACCAGGCGTAGCTTTCTATCTCCTACCCTGCAGTCATCCAATGCAGCAATACATGCACGGTGACTCATCTAGGATGGCCCAACTCCAAAATCCTAGGAATATGCGGGATGGTCCAACTCCGAAGTCCCTAACAGCGGGGTGGACCAACTCCGAAACCCCTACACCAAGATAATCGTAACCGTCGTCCGATGTTCAATGCAACCCATGTCCTCATAGTCCCTAACTGACTATATGCTCGTGAAATGACATGGCATAAAAACATTATGCAATAAATATTATTCTGAGCATGTGACATAATTTCTAAAGTGAAACTAAGTGATTTAACATGCTTGCATCTCATCAACATATAACACAAAATCCTGTATTTTAAATCATGCTAGCATGTAAAGGATAATATATATATATATATATATATATATATATATATATATATATATATATACATCTCAATCCATCACGTTAAAACACTTTCCCATCCATTTACTATAATTATAATTTCAAGAATTTATTTCTATATTTATCGAAGCATGGGCACAATTATACCGACTCATTATAATTTCAGGAATTTATTTCTATATTTCTCGAAGTATGGAAACAATTATACCGACTCATTATAATTTTAGGAATTTATTTCTATATTTCTCAAAATAGGGAAACAATTATACCGACTCACACTCCTCTCAGAACTAAACCCTTTAGTGCATTCGGTTTCCCTACCTCTAGAAACGTGTACAAAACGGCGATAAGCCAATACCGGTTCCTGAACCGTAACTCGTGAAAGTTGCCTTTCGCACCGCTAACTCGATTTGACTCCGCGATATGTCCAAACGACCGCCACAATGCCTAGAACAATATACTAAAAGATGATTAAAATTCTATGGACGTTAGGGCATGCAAAACTATGAAAAATAGAAAAGTTAACTCACCTATTAGAAATGCGATCTACGCCAAACTGTTCGACGAATTGTCCCCAAAATTGGATATGACGCACACGCCACTGAAACCCAATTATCCTTCGAATATTACGCGAAACGAAGCACATCTCGACACCAAAATGGTGCCAAAACCTCCGATCGAACAAGTTACTCACCGCCTCAACCCTGTTACAATCACGGCCCCATCCACTAAGCTTAGCCTTGAGAAGCGCGCACAACCCTTGCGCCGCTGTTGTCTCTGGCTGACACCGCCAGTCCTTACCGGCTAGCTCCTCTTCCAGCCGACCCTCACTTTTCACCTATTTCTCTCTCTCTCTCTCTCTTGCGACAAAATGAAGGTAGAAGATGAGCTTGCTCGGTCGTGCGGTAAGAATAAGGAAGAAGATGAACCTGTAGCAGATCTGGGAGAAAGAGGAGTTTGTGTGTCATGCGCGTGTGTGGGTTTTCTATATATGTATGTATATCTATTTTATCATATAACATATATATATCTACACATCAAATAATCCACCATAATAAGAATAACCAATTAACTAATTAATTAAAATAAATGGGACCTTACAACCTCCCCTCCTTAGAAGATTTCGTCCCCGAAATCACAACGCACCTGTTACGGAAAAAAAATAAGGGTACTTGACCTGTACCGTAGCCTCCCTCTCCTTGGTCGCCTCTTCGGCGCTATGGTGCCGCCAGAAGACCTTGACCAGAGGAATGGTCTTACATCTCAATACCTGATCTTGGGAGTCCAGAATCTGTACCAGTCGCTCCTCATACGATACATCCTCGGTGATGTCGATATCAACCCAGTGTAAAACATGCGAAGGATGTGGCTGATACTTCTGCATCATAGAAATGTGGAAGACACTGTGAACCCCAGCTAGCTCTAGAGGTAAAGCTAAATGATAAGCCACCTTGCTCACTCTATCCAATATCTCAAAAGGACCAATGAATCGTGGAGACAACTTGCCACTCCTCCTCAATCGTATCAGGCCCTTCCTTTGAGAAACCTTGAGGAAGATGTGATCGCCTACCTCAAAAGCTAAGGGATGTCTCCTACAGTCAACATAACTCTTCTGTCGACTCTATGCCGTAACCAGTCGCTGACAAAAGATCTTGACCCTCTCAGTGGTCTCACGCACCATATTCGTCTTCAACAAAGCTGCCTCCCCTACCTCTATCCAATAGATGGGTGATTGGCACGATCATCCATACAACGCCTCAAAAGACGCCATCTGAATACTGGCCTGATAGCTGTTATTGTAGGTGAACTCAACCAATGACAAATGAGTCACCCAACTGCCCCTGAAGTCTAAAACACAAGCCTGATCTGGGGGTGAAAAGTTGTACTAAACAGCAACCTCGTGTCTAAGGCCATCTGAAATGCATGTTAGAAACGTGAAGTGAAACATGGATCCCTATCTGACACAATGGAAACTGAAACTCCGTGCAGTCTGATAATATCCTCAATAAAAAGCTGACTAAGTGCCTCCGCACCGTCGGTCTCATGAATAACCAAGAAATGAGCAGTCTTCATCAACTTGTTGACGATGAACCAAATGGCGTCATGCCCACTATGCTGATAGGTGTTCAATATTAGTCTTTTTTTGCCCCTCTCTTGCGTTTGTTATGTCTTTACATTTCATTACTTGGTATTTTTATCCCGTTTGTGTGTGTAAGCATGTTTTAGGAGCTTAATGAAGAAACATAGCTAATATCGGTGAAGTAACTGAGTTTGTGTTCATTTCTGTCTCGAGAAAGGAATCAAGAGGTGTGCCAAAGCAAAGAAGAGCTACCAGAGGGCAAAATGGTCATTTCCCGACATTGTTATCTCACCGAAGGGCAAATTTTTTTTTCCAGACAATATTACTTCAACCAAAAGCATCGGGAGTCAAAGGCGATCAGTCTAGCTCAACTATGAAAAAATGGGTTGTTATAGCAAAAATGCATGATACCCTACGTCGTCAGAGGCAAAAAGAGGCAGACTGGACCTTAGCTACGCTTTGGTTTATGAGCCAAAGGGGGACCCTACGCCCTAGACCTACGCTTAAGCGTAGGTTAGGGGCTTAGGTCCCACCTTGTGGACACGTGATCCTTTTACGTGCAGAAGTTGTTTCAGAATTTTTCAATTTTTTCCCTGCTTCGATATTTTAAGTGATCGGTGATCCAGGCCTCTACATACAGGCTTATACACATATTTACATTAGAATTTAGAGACATTATTCATATATTATGAAATTACAAAAATGGCAACCATTAGGGTTTCCCTCACTTGTTTATAAATATGAGAGGGTTAGGTTTAGTTGGGGAGTTCTAGTTCTGATTTTCACGCACGTTCATTCATAGAGTTCTCACTTTCAAAGTTCAGACTTGCTTCCATAGAAGAGAATCACCATTGAAGACCTAGAGATTCGGAGAAGAAGATTATGGAGAGCGCTTCTGCACCGATAATGCACTCTCTCTCCACCATGATCAACTAACTTGGTATCTAGGGTTTTCTCGCAAAACCCTAGCCAAGTAATGTAGTTATAGTTTTATATTCAATTATAGGGAGGGGAAACTGTGACTATACTGTGATGATTGTGTTAGATAAGAGACCGTTTTTTTTTGTGATACAAGTTTATTTATTTGAATTGATTCTTGTCTTTGACTTTTTGAGTGTATTTATCTTACACAATCACAATTATTCACTATGGGCTGGAACTCGGATGCTTAATCTATGATTTTCTACACAATGGTGGTCAGAAAACTCAAAACCCTAGGTTGACACAGGCCATGCCCTAACAAACTGATATAGACATGCTTTAGTTTATTTTCATTCTATTAATTTACTTTCATGCATTTAGTTTCTGTTAGTAGTTAACATGCATTAATCAGTTTAGTCTTAAGATAGGTTGTCGCGGTGCGACCCGATTCACAATCAATGGATTGCCCTCATGCAATTGATATATAATCTGAACTATATTATGCGGTTAGTGGTGGAGTGAGGAAACCCTAATTTTCTCTCTTTGAATCATAACCATTATTCATTATTGCTTTCTGTTTTATTTTTGTTAGCATTAGATAATTCACAAAAACAAACTCTTTTCGGAAAAATATAATTCAGTGTTTTGGACGATTGAAGTGAATAATCCTCGTCTCTTTGGGATCAATATTCCCCTACTCAAGCAAAGCTGTCTACAATTGATCTGTGCGCTTGTAGAAGGGTAAAACCAAAAGTGTCATTTTTAACCATATATTTTGCACATACCTGACGCGCACCATGTTTTTGGCGTCGTTGCAAGGGACTTGGCATTGTTCAATATCTTTAGTAGTTTATTTTCATTGCGTTATTGTAGATTAAAGCTAAATTTGAATTTTTTGTGTGATTTTCAGGTACAATTGAAGAGCGTGAAAGGAAAAGACAAAGCTGCTGAAGTTGCGTCTGGACCCTTTGTGAGTTTCAAATTTTTATTGGTTTTTGCATTTAATTTTTAGCTTTTATTTTTGTTCATAGTTTAGATACGTTTAGAAGTAGTTTAGTTAATTTGCTTTAATTCAAAAAAAAGAAGAGGTTTTTATTGTATGTTCGATAGATCAACGAGTTCAAATTCAAATTATACGTTAGTTATATATGACCAGGAGATCAAAATAATTCTAAGGCGTTTACAAAAATCTATTGAAGAGCATTGTCAGATAGAAGAAGTCAAGATGGGTCACGAGAGAGTCAATCCACGGAGGGGACCAAATACCTAATTGAAGGGATTCTACGCACCGGACGCGTATGACTCGTATGCTGAATTTCCAAAAGAGGATGGTGCAAAGCATTTCGAGTTCAAGACGAGTGTGATCAACATGCTCCCAAAGTTCTCTGGTCTCAGAATAGAAGATCCGTACCAGCATGTCAATGAATTATTAGAGGTAGCATCAACTTTTAGGTATGATGGTTTGACTAAAAATGATATAAGACCGCGTCTGTTCCCATGGTCCTTAAAAGACAAAGCAAAAAGATGGTATATTAAATTGACCAAAGAAACTAAACTTGACTAGGAAACATTTAAGCAAGAATTCTTAGAAAAACATTTTCCCATAGGAAAGACTTCAGAAGCACAAGATACAATTAAACAATTCAGATAGTTGATAGGAGAACAATTTCATGATGTGTGGGAGAGGTACAATGAGATTTTATATAAATGTCCCCACCATAGGTTTTCTGATCATGATGTTGCTAGAAATGTTTACATCGGTCCAGGTGAAAAGCATAAAAATCTGATAGATGCCTCTACACAGGGTCAGTTTACCTTGAAGCCCGTAAAAGAGCTTTTAGAGATGTTTGATAATATCAGTGACAATACCCTTTAGTATGAATATGATCTGAGGTCTATAGATGGTCAGGATAGGCGATCTGAAAAAGCATTTGAGGTTAATCATGATATGAAAAATCCAATGGCATTGATAGAGGAGAGGTTAGAGTGATTTGAAAAACTTCTTACCTAAAGAAGTCATTCTCCTAAAAGAGAAGTGTATGAGGTTGAACCAGATTATTCTTAAAACGAGTTAGGACGTAATGGCCGCTGATGTCAATGCAAGATGGAATTACTCAAATAATGCCCCGTTCTCCAACTCATACTCTCCAAATAATAGAAATCATCCATTCTTGTCCTATAAGTCCACAAATGTGGAAAATCCTCCAGAAAAAGTTCAACAAGGACAGTTGTCCAACTCCCAATCCAATTTTCAACAAAGGCAACAATTTACCTCACAACCAAGGTTCCAATAGAGCCAACAATCATTCCAATCTCAACCAACTATACTGGTTCGCAATTCTCAATCAAATTTCCAACCTAGACAGCCACCAAATAATTCTTTGGCTCTTCAGCTATTTAATAACAACCAGGCTATCCAACCATACCAATATCAGCTCTAGCCTAAAAGAAGCCTAGCTCCTCCACCTGGTTTCCAAAATAACATGATATAACAGACCTTGGTGGACCTCCAAAATTAGATGAGTGTTCATATTCAAGCACTGGCCCAAATCACCATGCAGTTAGGACAAATGACAAATCAGAGAAATACTAGAGAGCCAGGTCAGTTGCCTAGTCATCCTATCACTAACCCAAAGATTCAGTAAGTGCAATAGCTTGGATTGTTTACTAATGATAATATCGAGTTTGTTCAAGCAATTACGACTTTGATAAGTGGAAGGGTAGTGGAGAGCAGAGTGGAAGAAGAACATGAGGAAAGACTGCGTAGAAAAAAGGAAGCTGAGCAAGGTCAAAGGAAGGAAGCGGAAAAAGTACAGCAGATAGAGGTTGAGAGTAGAGAGGCTGAAGTTCAGACAGATAAATTTCCAGTAGATAGGAGTGTCGACGAGACATTGCTTGATGAGCCAGATAGGGCGAACTACGAGGAAACACCACCATTTCCTCAACGTCTTAGAGAACCGTCTAAGTATGGGAAGATGAAAGAATCTGATATGTTGAATACATTCCGAAAAGTCAAGATTAATCTGCCACTCTTAGACGTGATTACCCAAATCCCACCTTATGCTAAATTTTTCAAGAATCTCTGTACGCAGAAGAGGAAAAGCAGAGCGAAGAATCCGAAGAAGATACTCTTGATTGAGCAAGTGAGTTCACTGTTGTTAAGCAATACTCCACCAAAGAGGAAAGATCCCGGTGCTCCCATTATTTCTTATGTTATCGGTGACCAGGAAATTGGTAGAACCCTTCTTGATCTAGGTGTAAGAATTAACTTGCTTCCTTATTCAGTCTATAAATAGCTAGGGTTGGGAGAGCTTAGTCCCACAGAGGTTGTACTGCAGTTTGCCAATCCTGGAGACGAAACCTGTCCTAGACTCAAAAAAACACATCCCAGTGATCTTAGGCATACCATTTTTGGCCACTGCAAATGCGTGTATTAATTACCAAACCGGAGCCATGGATCTGACCTTTAGGAACATGAAAGTCAGGATGAATGTGTTTGAGGGAACCCACCAATTGCCTGAGTCTATGGATTATTTCCAAATTAATGAGTGTGATGAGCTGGATGACATTATACATGATTTTATGACTCAAATTCTAGAGAAAGACGAGCTTGAAGAATTTCTTGCAAATGAAGTGCCGAATGAACAAATCGAAGATTGGGATGCGCATATGGAATGGCAAAACAAGGAGTTGGATAGAATTGAGATTGTGTTATACATGCAGCCTTGGAAGCAAGAGCTAGTGGAACCACTCCCTATAGTCTCAAGTACTCCCCCAGTTCCATCATTTACAACTCCTCCTGTTTTTGAACTTAAGGAGTTACCAGAAAAGCTGAAGTATGTTTTCTTGGAACCCGACAAAACTTTTCCTATAATTATTTCATCAAAGTTGACAACAGAACATGAATCGAGTCTGATTGAGGTCTTGACCAAGAATAAAGAAGTGATTGGGTGGAGTGTTGCTGATTTGAAAGGTATTGATCTATCAATTTGCATGCATCGGATTTATTTATAAGATGAGGCAAAACCGTCAAGGGAGATGCAACGGAGATTGAATCCGAACATGATGGAGGTGGTAAGAAAAGAAGTAGTGAAGTTGATGGAGGTGGGAATCATCTACTCGATCTTTGATAGTAAGTGGGTAAGCCCAACTCAAGTGGTCTCGAAGAAGTTTAGAATCACAATGGTGCCCAATGAAAAGGGTGAGCTAATTCCTCAACGCATGACTACGGGGTGGCATGTGTGTATAGACTGTAGAAAGATCAACTCTAACACCAGGAAGGATTATTTCCCATTGCCATTAATCGATCAAATCTTGGAAAGATTATCCGAACAGAGCTACTACTGCTTTTTGGATGGATATTCCGCCTATAATCAAGTGGCAATTGATCCTGCGGATCAGGAGAAAACCACTTTTATTTGTCCATATGGCACATTCGCGTACAGACGGATGGATTTTGGCTTATGTAATGTGCCAGCTACATTCCAGAGGTGTATGATGTCTATCTTCTCTGATATGGTAGAAAATTTTCTGGAAGTGTTCATAGATGACTTCTCAATTTCTGGGCCAACTTTTGAAGATTGTTTGAGGCATTTAACACTAGTATTTGAAAGGTGTAAAGAGACCAATTTAATTCTTAGTTGGGAGAAGAGCTATTTTATGGTTTAAAAGGGAATAATACTTGGCCACATTATATCAAAGTAGGGGATTGAGGTCGATAAAACAAAAGTTGAGCTGATTTCAAAATTACATCCTCCTATATCTGTGAAGCAGATACGCTCTTTTTTGGGCCATGCTAGGTTTTACAGAAGATTTATTAAAGATTTTAGCAAAATAGCCCGACCAATATGCAATTTACTAGCTAAGGATGTAGTCTCTGTCTTTAATGAAGAATGTCTTCATGCCTTTGAGGAATTGTGTGCTAAATTCTTATCTGCCCCAATTATTTGTCCACCGGACTGGTCTCTACCATTCGAGCTGATGTGTGATGTTTCAGATTATGCAATTGGAGCTGTGTTGGGGCTGAGAAAAGATAAATTGGCATATATGATTTACTATGCCAGTAGAACTCTGAACGAAGCTCAGATAAACTACACAAGTACCAAGAAGGTGGTCGTTTACTCAAATCATGCCGCACTAAGGCATTTGCTAACCAAGAAAGACTCTAAGCCCAGATTGATTCGATGGATTTTATTGCTACAAGAATTTGATTTGGAGATCAAAGACAAGAAGGGTACGAAGAATGTTGTAGCTGATCATTTGTGGAGAATTGTTGTTGAGTCCACAAAGGACGATACTCTTAAGGATAAGTTCCCGGATGAACATATGTTCAGTATTGCTATTATGGAACAGATACCGTGGTATGCAGATATTGTCAACTATAAAGCCATTGGTAGAATTCCTAATGGATGGTCTAAGCATGAGAATGATCGTTTCTTCAGCCAAGTAAATTTTATATCTGGGACAATCCGCGATTGTACAAATATTACTCAGATTAGATAATTCGTAAATGTGTTCCAGAAAGTGAAGTTCAAGGCATACTGACATTCTACCATACACTAGAGTGTGGATGGCATTTTGGTGCTCAGAAGACAACTCACAAAGTGCTATAGAGCGGTTTTTATTGGCTCACCATATTCAAGGATGCGTTTGAGTTTTTCAAATCTTGTCTTAGATGTCAGAATTTTTGATCCATATCTCGACGAGACATGATGCCACTGAATCCTATTTTGGTGGTTGAGTTGTATGACATCTGAGGCATTGACTTCATGGGACCGTATCCAAAAGCCGGCGATAAGTTGTACATATTAGTGGGAGTTGATTATGTTTCTAAATGGGTAGAGGTTGTTGCCACATCGCATGCGAATCACAGTGTGGTTGAGGAGTTTGTTAAATCCAATATCTTTTCTAGATTTGGTATGCCACGAGTGTTGATCAGTGACGGTGGCAGCCAGTTCCAAAACCAGTTTCTTCCGGCCTTGTGCAAGAAGTATGGTGTCACTCATAAAATTAGAATGCCATATCACCCACAAACGAGTGGTCAAGTGGAGGTTTTGAACAGGGAGATCAAGAATATTATTGAGAAGATGGTGGATCCTGACTTGAAGAATTAGCCGAGAAGGTTAAATAATGCACTGTGGGCATACATGATCGCTTATAAGACACTGATTGATATGACACCATACAAATTAGTCTATGGTAAGGCATGTCATCTCCCTGTGGAACTCGAGCACAAAGCATATTGGGCGATCAGAAGATTGAATTTTGATATCAAAAGATCGGGTGCTGAGAGGAAACTCCAACTCGCTGAGCTTAAAGAGTTGATGAACAACACATATGATAATTCTCGAATATATAAAGCCCGAACCAAAGCATTCCACGACAGACATATCAGATAGAAAATATTTGAGGTCAGCCAGAAAGTGTGGTTGTTCAATTCAAAACTCAAATTGTTTCCCGGTAAGCTCCAATCAAGATGGGACGGGCCGTACATAATTACTAAGGTTTACTGCCATGGAGCGGTGGAACTTGACGACCCTGATAAAGGAAAGCGATTTGTTGTGAATGCTCAGCGTTTGAAGCATTATATCGAAGTTGAGCCGACAGAGAGTGTTGTTGAGACAGTTGATTTAACATAACCGGCATTGAAGCCGGATGATTTTGATCCTCAGTACTGAGCGACGGCAACGTCGAGCCAATGATGTTAAATATTGGTACTAAGTGATAAATAATAGCTTTTGATCTTAGTTTGTAGTTGTAAAATAGTAGTTTAATTCGGTTTTTGTAAATTTTAAGATCGAGTCCGAAATAGTCGTCATCATTCGAAGGGGTATTTTCATCCACGAAGTGCCAAATTTTGACAAATCGAAGGCAATTAAGTTAATAGGTGTGCATAGAGGAGGTTCGAGTTTTCGGGAATCGAGAACGAGGCAAAAATGACCGAAGCCAAAAATTTAGCCTTGGGACCTACGCCCAAGCATAGGTCATTGGACTATATAAATACAGTCCTACGACTTTTTATTTTAAAATTCTCTTTTCTCCCTCTCTTCTCCACCAAATCGACCCCCGTTCGTTCCTAAAGCTGAATATCAATATTTCTCATCATTCCCGAGCGGTGGATCATCAGATTAGTGGGTGGTGTGTCCGGATTCACGTGAAAAACTCAAAAAGTCTCCGTAATCCAATTTTGGGGAATTTATTATTTCTCGCGATTTGGTAAGTTTTGATCCATTCTTTTGGTTTCAATTACTTAATATTACTATTCTAAACTAGTAGTGACGAACGAGACCGATCGAAATTGTGTTTTAATCCGTTCTCAAAAAGTTGGGTTTCCGGCTTCAAATATGGGTTGGATATCAAACTTTTGAGATGAGGTCCTATTTAATTATCGTATTAGAATAATTTAGATATAGTTTTGAGTTTGATTCGTTGTCGAGATATTTTTAGCTAATTTTTGTAACAATCCAAATTCTGTAGGCATGCCTCGCATGAAAGGAGCAAGGAAGGCTGCCGTAGGAGCATCTACGTCGGCGATGATGATACAAAAAGACAGATCATGGTCACCACCCCTAGAGAGTATGCGGCCTGTACGCCGTAGTACCTGGGTGTCAAGATCGGTGTATGTTGAGCCGGATTCGTCAGATGAGGAGGAATCTGAGAGGCCAATTTCACCGACAGAGGGTATCGAGCTAGATTTAAGATATGGCCGGATGATAGTTCCACCTGCTGCACCGAGGGCATCATCATGACCCTGGGCACAATCTCTAGTCCCCGAGCCATCACCACCGCCACATGAGTCAGAGACATCCGATGAGTAGACCACCGAGAGTGGTGATAGTGAGGATAGGCAGACAGAGCATGAGGCAAAGTAGGAAGATGAGCCGGAGGACACTGAGCATATCGAGGTGTCGTATCCTGAGCTGGCAGTTGATGGTGACGAGGGTGAGCTTGTTTCTTATATATGGAAGCACTCCACGGTCTCCAAGGAGACACTAATGGCCCGAGTTTTGAAGAAGAAGTTCTGACATGAACGCATTTATGCTATTATGCCACTTGAGCGGATAAAACCAGTTCCATAGTGGACCATAGGCGTATTGAGGGAGCGCAGATTATTGCCAATCCTAGCCCCAGCTACACCACACATTTGCGCTGACATGATTAACGAGTTCTAGCTTTATATGAGGCATTACAGTAGAGGGACTCGGCTAGTGATAGTGATAGAGGGGCAGAAGTTTGAAATTACTCCCGAGAGTATTGCTGTTGCGTGGGGTATTCCACACGAGTGCCCTACAGAGCTAAAAGAGCGGTTCCCACCTATGCCAACCCCACTTCCACCACTTTATGATATGGTTAGACTGCAGACTAAGGGAAAGTGGGCAGATAATAGGCGTAATGGGACCAGCAAGTCCAACTATCATCCGATGCTTTGGATTTGGGATGTGATAGTCTGGGCCAATGTGCTACCACACAGCTATCAGAGCATGTGCTACCCACCATTTTTGGTGCTGCACTACGCTTTAAAGTTTGGTCACTGGTATTCTATTCTGCATGCCCTTTGGCAGACTTTGTTTCAGCATTATGTTCACTTGTGCCGGGAGAACAAGGTCGGGACTGCCAAGTTTCAGATGGTTCTTCCCTGCCTTGTGATGAAGTTGATGCTCGATCAGGGATTACAGATGGATGTTGAGGATAAGTATGCGCCGATGGTTGCATATGGCAAGGGAGCGTGGAACAAGGGGTGGACTAAGATGGGTCTGGTGATATATACTCACCAATGTAGATTTGGAGTATTTTTACTGCCAGGTGCACAGGAGGATGTTGCAGAGCAGGCTATACCAGATGACATGCCTGAGGTGGAGGTGTCATAGGTTGAGGAGGCTGCTATCGGAGGTGATGCGCCATAGCCCCCGGCTGAGGGTGTTGTTATGATAACTCAGGCCCAGTACGACCATTTGATTGGTCGTATTCAGGGATTAAAGCGCTCATTTGAAGAGGAGAGGTAGGCCTGACAGCACGAGCATCATGAGATGATGGATTTGTGGGATATTATGATGCGACACATGGGAGTGATAGTTCCACCACCACAGCCACCTCCGGATGATGCTATGTAGTTATAGTTTAGTTTATTTTGTCTTTAGGATTTTTTGTTTTAGCTGTCCACAATCGAGATCAATCGTAGAGCGGGGAGTCAATGTTCGATCTTTTGTGACCGCTTTAACGAACATCTCTAACTGTTTATGATATTTTGGCTTTTGTATAAACCTGACCGCTCTTGATCACTTTTATCAATATACGTGTCTTACTATGTCTAATACATTGAGTATGTGTGATTTTAGTTTCGCATTATGAGGACATGTGTGCGTTTAAGTTTGGGAGTGCGTCGATTGTTGTGAAAGTCTATTGGTAAACGTGTCATATATATATAAATTTTTTTTTCCAAAAAATAAGCCCTACCCTACGGCCAAGCGTAGGGTAGTACGTGGGTGGGCCAGAAAAATTGAAAATTTTGTCCATTTTTGGCATGTTCTGTACTTGTACTTGTACTTGTATTAGGAATGTTTTTAAGGTATTTTTAGAGATTTTTACGGTTTAGATAGGAGTGTGTAGAAGAGTCCTAGTCCGAGCAGGAAAGTGGAGTGGAAATACAAATTTAAGATGGATAATGGTTGTTTTTACTTTCCCGTTCAAACAAGGATTCCAAATCCTTATTCTCTGCAATTATTTGTCATCCATCTATAAATACAACCCTTGAGAGTTCATAATTCATACTTTAATACTTTTTGAGAGCTTTTGAGAAGAAAAGAGTAAATATGTCTATGTCCGACTTCTCTATTGATTCCGATACTGATTCTTATGCTTCTTTTGTTCATAATGAGGGGGTACATGATAAGGAGAACTCCAAGGTTGATTTTGATCCCGAGGAAATTTTCAATGATGATGAGGAAGAGTATGATGACATACATAAGGTTGTGAAGAAAGAAAAACAGTATACGTAGGAGGTGCGGAAAATCGATCAGCATGCAACAAGCCGGTTAGACGGGCGGATCACACCACACTTATTCATGGAGTGTCGGTTACAAATGGAGTTGAAAATTTTCCCACATAGGATACGAAATCCATGGGTAGAACCAGGAAGAGGAATCCTGATGGCTAGAGGATTAGGACACTTGGAAAAACTGGCGCATCACGTAGTTTATCCTTTCAAAAGTTCTATGATAGGATGACCATAGTACGACAATATGGCGTAGTATCGATTCATTCCCGAGTTGATGATTTTCAAAGTGATCCCGTTGTGGTGAATCCCGTGATAATTGCTCTTGCATGGCAGTTGCCCCTTACTTGTCCATAATATTTTCCATTTAAAGCTGCACCGGTACCATGGATGATTTTGGTTGAAGAGATGATTGCGGGGATATGCTTAGATGCTCCCGGAGGAACCATAGTTGCGGCTAATTATTGGTTGAAACCGGAATTGCTTTATGTGGACAGTTTGATAGCTTCTCAAGTTTGCCAGAACAACAATATGTGTTGGAGGGGATACTCATTTATCAAGATTCTATACTGCATGCTAAAAGGATATTGAGTATCGTTTCCTGAGGTGATATTGGGTAATATGCTAGCAATGGATAAGATTGTCCGGAGAAGAGTAAAGATTGATGATGAGGTCGAGTATTTCCTCCCTTACCCACATTTACTCTTCCAAATCATAGAGGAGCAATTGGGGTATAGAATACTTCAACTGAAGCCGAAATATGCACAATTTCTCAAGCAATATAAGGAGAAATATTTTTTGGATTTGGAGTTGAAAACACGAATGCATGTTATACTGGGTGCGATGGACAAGATTTGAAGTGTTGGAAGAATTCATGATAGGATTATGGTTTTAGATTTTTATTTTATTTTAGAGATGGTAGACCATACGGCCACGTCTATTTCTTTTTATTCTTATTCTTATTTTATGATTTTTGTCTCAAAAAAAAAAAATCAATAAAATCCAAAAAGATGAAGTTTAAACTTCCCATGAAAATTGTGTGTCAATTCCTGGATATTCTTTTTGCAGTTTCTTTTCCCTTGCTATGATGTTGGTATGTGTTTGTTGTCACTCTTTACAGGTAATCCAAATCAAGTTTGTGGGAGGGAATTGAGCACTTCATAGATCCAGGACTGCGTTTCATGGGTAACTGTATCTGTTCTCATTCTTTATTTTTTACCATAGGGACATGGTCTCATTTAAGTTTGGGGGTGAGGGTATAGTGATAATTTTTTTTTTTTGACAATTTTGGAGAAATTATTTGTTTTTACGCATGAGTGTTTTGCATGATGAGCTCATTAGGTTTATATTTATGGTTATAAGTAGTATGTGATGTGATGTTCCTGCTCATGAGAGTAATGATTAGATCGAGTTAGTGAAACGATATAGTTTACATGGGTGAGTGATTAGTGAAATTGAAATTAAGAAGGACGACTTTGAACTATAAGCACAAGTACACATTGACTATGAGAAATAGGTTGATTTTTGACTATGCAGTTGAAAAATAATTTTGCCACAATAAAAGGAGAGAAGGGGAGTTGTTATAGTTGAAATGGAAAAAATTGAATTTTTTTTTGAGAATATAAAATGCAAAAAGCAGTTCTTTTATCTGAGTAACCGGGCCTTGGTATCATTATTATCATTGTTTATGTTTAAAGGGGAGAAGACTGATGAGCATAAATGCCATGTAAGAAGCTCAGACCCAGTTGGTCGGGACTAAAAATCCTCGCTGGAAAGTCCGGAGACTTATAAAGATAAAAAGGGATGAAAATAGTATGTTTTTACTAAAAATGGCAAAGTTTGATAAATGAAGTAGGAGAAAAGAAACTGAAATATTGTAGTTGAATGTTCACAAAATCACGAAAGTTTGTCTGGATTTTAAGTAGAAAGTAGCAAAATCATTCACTTAAGTGGGGACCATTCATGACACGAACTCAAGATATTTATTGTTCGGTAGTGAGTGGGAGTATTTGCATTCATATTATATTGTGTGTTGTATCATTACTTATTTGACTTGTGTGTGAACTCATGAATGCATAATTACAAAAGGAATTGAGATGTTTGTATGTACCATCATTGGAAACCTTCACGAGACTTCACTCGTCCACTAGTGGTAACCTAGGGGTTTAAAAGGCTTGTTACACATGCTAAGTGTAATCGCTGACCTTCATGAAAACACGGGATTAGGTTAGAGTAGATAGGTTAGATAGAATAAGAACCATCACAGTCAGTTCTTTCTGAGTTCATTGCTAAAGGACTAGCAATATGTAAGTGTGGGGGTGTGATAGGTGCTCAATATTGGTCATTTTTTTCCCCTATCTACCATTTGTTATGTCTTTACATTCCGTTACTTGGTATTTTTATCCTGTTTGTGTGTGTAAGCATGTTTTAGGAGTTTAATGAAGAAATAAAGCTAATCTCGATGAAGTAACTGAGTTCATGTTCGTTTCTATCTTGAGAAAGGAATCAAGAGGTGTACTAAAAGCAAAGAAGAGCTACTGGAGGGTAAAATGGTCATTTCCCGACATTGTTATCTCATTGAAGGGCAAAAATGTCATTTCTAGACATTATTACTTCAACCAAAAGCATCGGGAGTCAAAGGCGACTAGTCTAGCTCAAATATGAAAAACGGGTTTTTACAGCAAAATGCATGATACCCTACGTCGTCAGAGGCAAAAAGAGGCAGACTAGACTGTAGCTAAGCTTTGGTTTATGAGCCAAAAGGGGACCTTACTCCCTAGACCTATGCCCAAGCGTAGGTCTGGGGAGTAGGTCTCACCTTGTGGCCACGTGATCCTTTTACGTGTAGAAGTTGTTTCAGAATTTTTCAGTTTTGTCCCTTCTTCGATATTTTAAGTGATCGGTGATCCAGACCTCTACATACAGGCTTATACACATATTTACATTAGATTTTAGAGACATTATTCATGTATTATGAAATTACAGAAAAGGGCAATCATTAGGGTTTCCCTCACTTATCTATAAATATGAGAGGGTTAGGTTTAGTTGGGGAGTTCCGGTTATGATTTTCACGCACGTTCATTCATAGAGTTCTCACGTTTAAAGTTCAAACTTGTTTCCATAGAAGAGAATCACCATTATGGAGAGCGTTTCTACACCGATAATGCACTCTCTCTTCGCCAAGATTAACTAACTCGATATCTAGGGTTTTCTCGCAAAACCCTAGCCAAGTAATATAGTTCTAGTTTTATATTCAATTGGGGGAAACTGTGACTATACTGTGATGATTGTGTTAAATAAGAGACCATTTTTATTCGTGATACAAGTTTATTTATTTGAATTGATTATTGTCTTAGAGTTTTCGAATGTATTTATCTTACACAATCACAATTATTCATTATGGGCTGGAACTAGGATGCTTAATCTATGATTTTCTACACAATGGTGGTCATAAAACTCGAAACCCTAGGTTGACACAGGCCATGCCCTGATAAACTGATATAGACATGCTTTAGTTTATCTTCATGCTTAAATTTACTTTCTGTTAGTAGTTGGCATGCACTAATCAGTTTAGTCTTGAGATGGGTTGTCGCGATCCGGTTGAGAGTAATTCTTTTTGGGGTCAAACTGCTGGCACAGTGCGACCTGATTCACAGTAAATGGATCGCCCTCATGCAATTGATATATAATCTAAACTATATTATGCGGCTAGTGGTGGAGTGAGGAAACCCTAGTTTTCTGTCTCTGAATCACAATCATTATTCATTATTGCTTTATGTTTTATTTTTGTTAGCATTAGATAATTTACAAAAACAAACTCTTTTCGGAAAAATAAAATTCAGTGTTTTGGAGTACTGAAGTGAACAATCCTCGTCTCCGTGGGATCGATATTCCCCTACTCAAGCAAAACTGTCTATAAAATTGATGATACCAAAATTGATGATAACAAACCATTAAAGAGTGTTTGATACTAATGAAAACTCAAGGTACATGTTTTCTGCAAAAGACAGGTGAAGGACTCGAAAACTCGCTCAGAAAGAAAGCTTACACAAAAGCGAAAAAACAAGAAAGAAATTGAAGCACGAAAATGGAAAAGGATCAAATATTCAACGAAAAGGCGAAAGTCGAAGACTCAAGACTCGGGGTAGATAGGTCGGGGTGCGATCACTATAACAAGGTATTTTATGTGTTGGTGAAATCTTATAAGCTCAAATAATAAATTAACCGAACTCAAAATGAAAGAAAAATGATTTAAAACCAACTTTCTTTGAAGTCATAGTCGACTAAGACTTATCATGTAGTCGACTAAACCATGACGAAAGTTAGAGTTTTATTTCACATTGAGCTATAGTCGACTAAGCACATCATGTAGTCGACTAAACCACCATCTAGTCGACTATACCCTTTGAAGTAGTCGACTAAATCATGCCGAAGATTAACTGGATTTTCATCACATCTCTTAGTCGACTAAGGCCTTTTAGTAGTCGACTAAATACCACCATCTAGTCGACTAAAGGACACCATGTAGTCGACTAAGTCCTTCTGTGTAGTCGACTGAACCAAGACGATGGATTGTGAATTATTTGAAGAGACTGTATGGTCAACTAAAGGGTGTTGTGTAGTCGACTAAAGCCTCATTATTCTGAATCTTTACAGAAATTGTTTTTCCATCATTTGAGCAAACTGTCCCAAACTTTTTGAAACGACTCTTGTCTCTTTTCAAATGTGGTATCCATTCTCAAAACCCTAAAGCCTCCATAAATAAAGAAAGAGATGTGTGTTTTTATCAAAGAATTTATATAATTGAGAAACATACTAAGTCTTCTTCTTGATACAGACTCTTTGAAAAAGCCATTGAAGGCAAGATGTAAAAATACAGATTTTCTGCAAAATCTTTGAAGATTCAAAACTCTAGTATCTCTTCTCATTCTCCAAATATTATTCATTGATTATATCCTTTGAGAATATATATCTAGAGCTGTTGAGAAATCACCAAAAATACTTGAGCTTATCTTGATTTATCTTCCATAAAAACCTTAGAATTTTTGAGTGTTTTTATTCTTAAGTGATACAATTAATTACATATAATTTTTGTAATCTCGGGCAAGTGAAGTCCAACGATTTTCAAGAGAGGATTGTTCTCTTGATTAAGAGACAAGCTTGTGAGCTTGTGTTGTAAAGGTTTGCCATTCCACCTATGAAGGAAGGGCCATAGTGAAAGGATCGGGAAAAGTCTCAAGAAGGGGTTCTTGAGCCGAGGAGTAGGAGTTACCGAACCTCGAAAAAATCACGATGTCAATCTCTCTATCTCTTTCTCTTTACTTCAGTATTGTGCATGCTATATTAACTTTGTGATTATTTACTAGATTTCTTAAATTGAATTTATCATTGAAATAATTACTTGTTTATTAAAGTAGTTGTTAATTTGATATAGCTTGTTTTAATTTCCGAAAAGATTGAAATAGATTTTTGAACACCTTATTCACCCCCCTCTAGGGATAATTAGTGACTAACAGAAGGGTAAAACCTAAAGTGTCGTTAATGTGTCATTTTTAACCACATATTTTGCACATACTTGACGCCCACCATCTGCGCCCTCGATAACCTAGTCACGAAGTCCATAGTGATGTGCTCCCACTTCCCCTCAGTAACAGGTAATGACTTTAACTATCCTGCAGGTCCCTGATGCTCGGCCTTCACCAACTGACAGGTGAGGCAACTTATCACAAATTCAGCCATGCTCCGCTTCATACCCCGCCACCAGTACTGGCGTCGAAGATTATGATACATCTTAGTGCCTCCAGGATGAACTGCAAACCTAGAGCAATGAAAATCCCGTAGTACCCCATCACGGTAGTCCAACGGTACAAACAACCGACCTCTATAGTGAAAACCACCATCAGCGTGCAAAATCCAGCCCTCTATTGCCTCTCCCGCAGCAACATTGGCGCGAACCGATGCCAAATTATCATCTCAGCTCTGTGCCTCAACTACCGTGCTAATAAGTGAAGGCTGTGTAACTAGGTTGAACAATGTGGCAGCTCCACCCCTATCGCAGATCTGAAGTCCCATCACTGCAATGTCCTCCATCATCCACCACTCCCAGATGGCGATACTGGCTACCATAAGCTGCGACCTCCGACTCAAGGCATCGACCACCATGTTGGCCTTCCTAGGATGGTATTGAAGATCGAAGTTGTAATCCTCCATGTACTCCATCCACCTCCTCTACCTCGAGTTTAGGTCCCTCTGCGTAAACACGTACTGAAGGATCTTATGGTCGGAGAAGACCTAAAACTTCTCCCCATACAAGTAGTGCCTCCAGCCCTTCAAGGTAAAGATCATTGCCGTCAACTCCAAGTCGTGAGTCGGATAATTCTGTTCGTGGGTCTTCAACTGTCGAGACCCATACGCGACTACCTATTTTATCTGCATTAGAACACATCCTAAGCTGTCATGTGAAGCATGACAATAAATGACATATCCCACACCTCTGTGTGGAATCACTAACACTGGTGCAGTAGTCAACCTCGTCTTCAACACACTGAAGGCCTACTCGCATGCATAATCCCAAACAAACCTGACTCCCTTCATGGTAAGGCGAGTCATAGGTGCAGCAACCCAGGAGAAAACTTGAATAAATCGACGGTAGTAACCTGCTAAACCCAAGAAGCTCCGTATCTCGAAGACATTCTTAAGCTGGCACTAACTAAGAACTACCTCAACCTTTGAAGAGTCGACAGAAATACCCCTACCAAAAATAACGTGCCTGAGGAAACCCACCTCCTGTAGCCAAAACTCACACTTCTCATACTTGGCAAACAATCGATGCTCCCGAAGTATTTGTAAAACTGTATTAAGGTGCACCTCATGTTCCTCTTTAGAAGAAGAATAAATGAGTATGTCGTCCACGAACACCACCATAAATTGATCTAAGAAGGCATTGAAAACACGGTGCATCAAATCCATGAAGGCCGCTGGTGCATTCGTTAAGCCGAAAGGCATGACAAGAACTCGTAGTGGCCGTAATGAATGCCAAACGCGGTCTTCGGAATGTCTTCCTCCCGAACTCACAGCTGATAATATCGGACCTCAGATCAATCTTCAAGAACCACATGGATCCTCTCAACTGGTCGAACATATCATTAATCTTGGGTAAAGGATACCTGTTCCTAACAGTGACTCGGTTCAACTTTCGATAATCGATGCATAACCGTAATGACCCATCCTTCTTCTTCGCAAAGAGAACCAAAACACCCCAAGGAGACGTACTAGGATGGATAAAACCCTGTCCTCGGAGCTTGAGTAACTACCAACGGAACACCTCCAACTCAGCCAGAACCATCCGATACGGTGGTGAAGAGATGGCCATGGTACCAGGGAAAGTGTCAATAAAAAACTTCACCTCTCATTGGAGAGGCAACTAGGTCAACTCACTCAAAAAAACATTTGGGTAGTCATAAACAACATGTGGCATACCTATCGAGTCATCTACTCCCTCATTGGCCAAAAGGATGTTGGATCCGTCATAGTCCTGCAACCCAAATGAGGAAAAAGATGTGTCACTCCTATCACCCACAAAATAGAAATAGTCGCCACCAGGTGTACACACTGTCACACAACCCCAATAATAGTCAATCGTGGCGCAGAATGTAGAAAGCCAGTCCATGCCTAGTATGACATCAAAACTGGCCATGTCCAGAAGAATAAAGTCAAACACTAATCGCTGCCCTGCAATCACTATAACACACGAGCGACAGATACGGAACAGGATAACACTGCCTCCCACCGGCGTATCTACTCATAGCCCCCCCTCAAGTACCGAAATTGGCAACCCTAATGCTGAAGTAAAAGATGATGAAATAAAGGAATGCAAAGCACCAGAGTTAATCAAAACTCTAGCCCAGAAACTGGACACAAGAAAAGTACCTCGGACTACTGATGGCCCCGCAGAGCTGTCAGCTGGAGCGATAGTGCAAACACGACCCTGAGTGGTCTGACCCTGTCTCTGGTGTGTAGGCTGCTAATAAGATGGTGCAAAACTCTCGACACTCGAACTCTATGATGATTGAGCTGGTTGAGACGACTAAGGAGCCCTGAAGCTTGACTGAACCACTGAAGAAGGTGCTGCCTATAATAGTGGAATGGCTCCACTCTGAACACTAACCCTGTCCCTCTGGGGGAATCCCTACGGTAATAACCCTGT
This sequence comes from Cornus suecica, assembly GCA_963922005.1. NCBI lineage: Eukaryota > Viridiplantae > Streptophyta > Magnoliopsida > Cornales > Cornaceae > Cornus > Cornus suecica. Next base: position 44,869,310 of record OY998240.1, read on the forward strand.
TGGCCACAATCATGATAAGCTGTCCACGCTCCTGAGTCTCTGCTCTAGGTCGGTCGAAGAGACGGACACTGAGACTTATAGTGACCTAGCTGTCTGTACTGAAAGCACACTACATGCCTCCGAATAGTGCCTGAAGATGTCCTAGCAGATCCTACTGACGAAATTGGTTGAGCTTCCAATGGAACATTCATATCCCCCATTTGTCTCTTCTTACTACCACTGGCGGAAGAAGACCCAGTCAACACTCTGCCTCTAGTCTCACGTGTCCTCCGGTACTTCCTATCCTCTTCCTCTGCTACAAGAGCCTTCGTGACCGCGTCACGATAGGTAGCAAAATCAAATAGTGAAATCCTCCCCCAGAGCCAACTCCTAAAACCCAGCACAAACTTCCGTGTCCGGAAGAATTTGGTACTCAATAGGTCCGGAGAGAAACGGGATAACCTAGAAAACTCCGTCTCATACTCAGCCAGTGACTGCCCTCCCTGAACTAACGCTGAAAAACGATCCCTTATCCGGAGTTGTGCGGTCATAGGAAAGAAACGATCCATAAACAGCGCCCTGAAGGCATCCCAAGTAAGGGTACTAACATCTCGAGTGTTTTTATGGTCTTCCACCACACCGCGACATGCTCGATAAAAAGGTAAGTGGCAATAGAGACTCTCAACCCATCCTCTATGATCATTAGAACATCAAATTCACTCACTACCTAATCTAACCAACTGTCCACAACCAATGGATCCGCCCCCCCTTCAAACCTAGGCAGACCAAGTCGTAAAAACTCCCGAAAAGCCCTCTTGGCTCGAGTACTCTTATCCTCAACTGGGGCAACAGATGCCATAGGTGCTACTGGCACAACTTGTGTTAAAGCAGCTGCTAAATCATGTAATAATAGATCCCCATCCATAGCCAGAGTTGCTGGTGCTCCCGCCTTCCCCTCACAAGGTGCTCGAATATGCTCTTCCACTTCCGGAGGTACCGACATGTGATGCCCCACAGACTGGGAAATAGGTGCTCGCTCCTCCATATCAGGAGGTGGCCTCTGGTCAACACGTTGAGGTCGCCCACGACGAGGCGGCATAACACTATAACAATATGAAAAACAATTTAGAACATTAATACAACAGGAGGGTCAAACAAAAATAGGAAGTCATGCTAAGCCTTACTGACACGATTAACACATAGCATGCTCCAAGAAAAGAAATTAAACACAGACGTACGAGGTCGACCCTACCTTTTGTCCCTAGGTTAATGAACATTGCTATGATACCAAGTTGTAACACCCTAAAATCCACAGAGACTCTTGTACTGGAGTGTAGGATCACTGAAGTGCCACTCGTTAAATCTAACGAAAATCAAGCAGAGTTCCATTTGTACGGGAACCCTTTGGTAGATAAGGTCCACTCCTAAACACCCTGTAAAGCATACATAACACCAATAATATACGCAACTAACCCAACGATAAAACTAGGGACCGAGATTGACGGCACAGTTACGCCGCCATCCCTCCAAACCCCACACAAGTCCACAACCAACATATACATACAGTATCCTACAGTAATGTGGTAAATGCCATCATAACAACATGATATAGATCGATACACCCGTAGGTGCCAAAAGAATATACAATAATCCAAAAAGGGCAAAATATATGTAAACTAGCCCTAGCAAGGCCTATACATCAAAATAACATCCAAAAGGAAATCTCCACATCTCACAGAGATCATAACCGCTATCCCTGATCATGTCTGGGCTCATGTCCTGAAATCATAAACAAAAGGGAAATGAGCTAAATTGATCAGTAGGGATGCACCATCTCTTTCCACTCTAACTGACGGAAACAAGATTGGTTCATCCCATAAGTACCGACACCATATTGGAACATCCACCTCTTACCTGGGTCCACATACCCGTGATATCACACAACTCGACATATTGAGGAATCATCAACTCCATTAATAGAAGAGTAAGATAAGTAACATATACATTTATCTTAACAATAAGTAGCGTGACATGATATGAAATATGATGCAGTCCCATGTCTACCTACGCTCTCAACCCCGAGCCTCACCACAACTGTAGTGCCGAGCCGTAACCAGACATAGCTCCCTATCTACTACCCTGCAGTTATCCAACGCAGCAATACATGCACGTTGACTAATCTAGGATGGACCAACTCAGAATTCCTAGGAACATGCGAGATGGTCCAACTCCGAAGTCCCTAACAGTGGGGTGGCCCAACTCCGAAACCCCTACACCAGGATAACCGTAACCGTCGTCCGGTGTTCAATGCAACCCATTCCCTCACAGTCCTTAACTAACTATATGCTCGTGAAATGACATGGCATAAAAACATTATGCAATAAATATTATTCTGAGCATGTGGCATAATTTCTAAAGTGGAACTAAGTGATTTAACATGCTTGCATCTCATCAACATATAGCACAAAATCTTGTATTTTAAATCATGTTAGCACGTAAAGGATAGTATATATATACATATATATATAGATAATTATATACATCTCAATCCATCACGTTAAAACACTTTCCCAACCATTTACTATAATTATAATTTTAGGAATTTATTTCTATATTTCTCGAAGCATGGAAACAATTATACCAACTCATTATAATTTCAAGAATTTATTTCTATATTTCTCGAAGCATGGAAGCAATTATACCGACTCATTATAATTTCAGGAATTTATTTATATATTTCTCGAAGTAGGGAAACAATTATACCGACTCATACTCCTCTTAGAACTAAACCCTTTAGTTCATTTAGTTCCCTTCATTTGGTTTCCCTACCTCTAGAAGCGTGTATAAAACGGTGATAAGCCAATACCGGTTCCTGAACCGTAACCCGTGAAAGTCGCCTTTCGCACAACTAAATCGATTTGACTCTGCGATATCTCCAAACGACCGCCACGACGCCTAAAATAATATACTAAAAGATGATTAAAATCTATGGACATTAGGGCATCCAAAACTATGAAAAACAGAAAAGTCATCTCACCTCTTAAAAATACGACCTACGCCAAATCGTTTGACGAATCATCCCCAAAATCAGATATGATGCACATGCCACTAAAACCCAACTACCCTTTGAATATCATGCGAAAGGAAGCACAACTCGACACCAAAATGGTGCCAAAACCTCTGGTCGAACAAGCTACTCACCGCCCCGACCTTGCTGTAGCCGCGACCCCGTCCACCAGGCTAACCTTAAGACGCGCGCACAACCCTTGTGCCGTTGTTGTCTCTGGCCGACACTGTCAGTCCCCACCGGTTAGCTCCTCTTCTAGCCGACCCTCACTTTTCGCCTATTTTTTTTCTCTATGTCTTGCGACAAAATGAGGGAAGAAGATGAGCTTGCTCAGTCGTGCGGTAAGAAGAAGTAAGAAGATGAACCTGTAGTAGATCTGGGAGAGAGAGGAGTTTGTGTCTCACGCGTGTGTGTGGGTTTTCTATATATATATGTGTATCTATTTTATCATATAACATATATATATATCTACACATAAAATAATCAACAAAAATATGAATAAACAATTAACTAATTAATTAAAATAAATGGGACCTTATAAGTTTGTTTGGGAAGAGCAACACCAGGAGGCCTTTGACAAGATTAAGGAATACTTATCAAGTCCACCAGTGATCATGCCACCTCGGAAGAGATACCCATTAAAATTGTATCTTTCTACCAGAGTCAATTGGAAGAAAAACTATGTTTAACTTTGTATTATTCTGCTATGAAATTAAGAGTGTATATGCTTCCAGTTGAAGTTTGCATAGTTTGTCAAACTAATGTGATTAAATACATGCTATCAAGACCTTTACTTATTGGTAGAATTGAAAAATGGTCTTTGGCCTTGATGGAATTTAATCTAACATACATTCCATAAAAGGCAGTAAAAGGAAGAGCTTTGGCCGAATTCTTGGCCGCTCATCCTCCAGTGGAGGTGGAACCACATGATTTTTATGAATTGGATTCTGCTATGATAAGCATGACTCCGTGTACATTAAAGTTTGATGGATCAAGTACGGTAGATGGATTAGGAGATGGAATAGTAATTGTATTACCTAATGGGAAAAGAACCTCATTTTCCTTCTTCCTAGATTTCAAATGTTCTAATAATTAGGCAAAATATGAGGCCTTCATCATAGGCCTTGAGATCCTACTGGAAATGGGATTTAGAAGCGTGCATGTTGTAGGAGATTCTAACTTAGTTCTCAGCCAAATTTAAGAAGATTTTAGGTGTCTGAGTTTGCAGTTGAGACCTTTCCATTCCTAGGCCACGGAACTTGTCCAACAATTTGATGAAAGTAAGTATGAAGGACATGCCAAGGAATAGAAATAGGGAAGCAAACAACTTGGCTCAAATGGCTTATGAGATCAGGGTTCCAGAGGGCATGGAAAAAATACTTGTGAAGGTAAAAATGAGAGCACTTCCAACTGCCGAAATGAGGAATACTATAATGGCAGAATCATTTGTCATTGATGTTAGCCACATATTGACACCTAGAGGGGGGGGGGGGGGGGGGGGGGTGAATAGGGTCAATGACAACTTTGATAATTTTTCGGTTTGACTTTATTTTATCAAAATTACACTTCATTAAGCTCTTGTCAAAGACTTAGTGATTTAGATAATCTCTTTAAGTGACATTCACATTTCATACTTGTAATCATTCAATAGTGATTTACACAATTAAATACATGTTCAATTCAAGTAAAATGGGAATCAATCCATGCACCCAAGTACGCAATTCAATTAAACATGTAATAACACTTTTCTCATTTATAGAGACATAATGCAAAATACAATTTTCCATGAAGAACGTCTCGTAGAGTTTATGAAAAATGATCAAACATTGAGTTCACACATAAACTCTCAAATAGAAACTTATATTGAATAAGCATTTAGTGAAACACTTGGGGTGCATATAATCATTTTATGCTAAGGTGTGTTGAAGATAAATTCTAGTAATCACTTGGTATGCACTTAAATTATAGATAAATAAGGAAGTAGAAAATTTATAATCTACAACATATTTAACTAAAATCAGAATTCAATTTTCTTAAACTATGCATTTTCCTAACCTCTTCATTAATACACAAACAGAAGCAATTTCATAGCATGATATCAATATGAAGTTCAAGATTATAAATTAAAATTGCTTATAAGGTAAAGAGATTAAGGGATAGAGAAAATGTAAGTCAATAGACCAAGATTTTATATGGTTCAACCAAGCATTTTATGCTATGGTGTGATGAAGATAAGTTCTATCAATTCACTTCAACTATTCATTTTCCTAACCTCTTCATTAGTACACAAACACAAGCAATTTCATAACATTGATATATAAAGCTCAAGATTGAAAATGACAATTGCTTTTAAAGTAAATAGATAAGGGTTAGAGAAAATGCATACCATAGACACCGAGATTTTTACATGATTCAACCAAATCTTTGGTCTACATCCATGTCTCGAGAAAACCTCCCAAGGATTCCACTACCGTGCTTCTCTTTTCGAAGATAAGCAAACCCTTACATGTTCCTTTTTTCGGGTGAAGAGCCAACCTTGCTCACTCTTGCGGGTGGAGAACTAACCAAATCCTTTATTTTTAAGGTTGAGAGAAATATTTATAAAGCTTCAATAAACCATTCCCATGCCAAGGTAACCTCTTGGACTTTCACTCACAAAGAATAAGAATTTTACATTTAAGTGGTACAACAATATCTCTCAATAGATAGATATAGAAATTCAAAGTTCACTTCCTCACATACTTAGAGTTATGAATGAAATACTCAATTGAAAATCTCAAACTTAATGTGTGAAAGAATGAATCACAAGAAGATAATATGAGTGATGCATAATGGTGTGATTCCTATAGGAGAGTTTTCTACCTAACAATGAAATAAAAAATGAAGCACAAATGGTATATTTCTTTCATACTCCTATCTCCCTCTTTTATAACCCATTTTTGGCTTATATATGTCATATATATATCATAGGAGCACAATATAGCAATTTGGGGGTGTTTTGGGAAGTTTTGGAACATTTTGGATTCGAAACTAGCCGTTAGAATTCAAATCCAGGATGAGGCAGTCGACTGGGTGGTTTGGGGCAGTCTGCTGGGTCTTCAAAAATTCATTCCGAAATTTATTTTTAGCTCTCTGACTCAGCTAGTCGACTAGCCTTTGTAGCCCAGTCGACTGGGTGTTTACCCAGTCAACTAGGGGGTTGTTTAACCCAGTTTCGACGCAGTTCACTCGTTTGGTCATAACTGGAGTTCCGTAACTCGGATGGAGGTGTTATTTATCTTTTTGGTAAGATAACTTCAAGATCTTGATTTTAGGATTTTTAATCACTCAATTTGACCCATTATTGAGTGTGTTATGAACATTTGAATGTGATGCTTCATTTCGAACTTCTAGCCCACTTGACAGTTTTTAATGAATTCTTTTGGGATTTTGCCGAAATGACTTAGAAACACTCCTAGGATGTCTTAGAGACTCATTAAGGTCCTTAACATGCATAAAGTCAATATTGAGATCATAAAATGTTTTTCCAATTGAAATAAATTCTCAATATTAAACAAACGTTTTTCATGGTTTAACAATTTTGTTCGAAGCTTTAATATGCATCTAGAATCCATTTCAAGTGATATGAGTTAAGTTAATGCTTCTAGTATAACATCTTTGTTGATTTCTTCCATAGCTTATGAAAGTTTGAACTAACTCAACTTTAGCAAAGACTATACATAGAAATGTATCTTCAATAATGTGCATAATCTATTGCTAATGATGTAAGGACTCAATAATGATATGGATGGTCCTATATGGTATATGGTCAAGAGTTAGGCTTTCAAATAAGTTCTTTCAAAAATAACTTTACATTTAATCTAGCACTCACCCAAGACTATTTTACCCATTTCTTTGATCTTCAATTTCTTTAAGCTTTGGGTTGATGTCTCCATCTTTGTCTCTAATGTATTTTGAGCTCTAAGAACCTTTGCTTGATCTTCTCATAGATCCACTAACTCTCTTGAGTTTGTCTTGAATCAATAACCTATTAAGGATAACTCAAGTATACATTAAAGTTACCACATTCAATGGTTTCTTATCATCAAAATGTCATGTTTACCCATGGTGGAAAACCTTAGGTCAACAATATCCTTTTTTTGATGATGACAAACATTGATGTGTGCCAATAAAAAATTGAGAGCATTTTATAAATGCTCCCCCTATCAATATGCAATCAATGAATATAACAATAATGCATATGCATAAACTTTGGGATTTCTTCTCCTATCACCATGCTCTAAATGATGTTAACACCTAAACATGTAGCATGTGATCATTTCAAGGAGTAAAGCTCCCCCTAAGAATGTGCATACAACCTATACACATCAAATAATCTTTCTCCCCCTCTGACATAATAAAAAAGAATAGATACAATCAAGTACAAGGAGATAATCAAGTTGCATATATGAATTGTGATCATAAAATATATTATTTGAAGGACCACAATCTCATATTGTCTATACATTTCATGAATATAATTAAGATGATAACAAATTACAAGCATATCTTTGCATTCATGATGGCAACAAGGACATGCTAGCATATATAATCAATGATGAATAAATCATTTGCTTACTTTTCATAGACAAATAGGATACTTGATCAAAATAGATTTTCATATATGAGGTGTGATACCCCCTAATTTTCGTGCATAGGTTGGCCAGGCCTATACCGAAAACTAGGGCGCATCAACACTAGATAATAAATGAACACAGAAGCAAAAGGCATATTTAAGAAATAACAGAGTCTCAAAAGTTTAATTCTCATGAATAAATAAATTCAGAAATCAAAACTCCCAAAGGGTACAACTCGGGAATCCATATCTATGGACCCCTAAACCTTAAAGAAAACAAGTGTCTAAAAAATATAACTAAATTGGGTCCCTACACTGAATTGAAGTCAAAATGGATGAACTTGTGAATGAATGATAAGCGACCTCAACCATGTGGCTGAAATTGCCGAGAACCTGAAACAACAAAGGTGGGTCAGACCCACGAGCAGAGTAGACTCTACATGATCCCAAACAGAGTACCAATAATCCCATCATCTACCCACTATAAAATAAGAGTAATATTATAATTCCTATAAGTCCAAGTACCACACCTAAATATATAACCTCTATAAAATAGGCATAACAAATAAGGCACAATCATAATTAAATAACAAGTCGATAAATAAACAAATAACGCGCAACCAAAATCAAATCACAAGTCAATAGGTAAAACAAATAAGTCCAACCATAATTAAGTCATAAATCAATTGACAAAAAAAATATATATATATATATATAAGTGCAACATTAATTAAATCACAAAACAATAGGCAAACCAACGAATGTGATACAATAACTAAACCACAAGTACATAGGCAATTAACCCATGCCGAACCATAACCACGTACCCGAACTCCATGTCATAGTACAGATGAGACTGCGTTAATAGTCAGCTCATCGTGATTTCCTCCATTCCAAAATAAAATAATAATAATAATACCAATATCCAACAAATAAACACTATCAATACCGCGTGTGAGAGAATTTAATAACTCTTTCACATTATATATCAGTTTACCATAACAAATTTTCATTATTTAACCATTGAAATTGAACAGATCATACCCCTTACAATATACACGCGACCTCATTTTTATTCAATTTTTGCAACCAATCTGTTCACTTAAACCAACCTACTCGCATTGCCTTTAGTACCTACTAATAACACCCATTATAAGAACAGTTAAGAGTTTTGACATCTCCATTTCCATTTTATATTATATTTAACATAAGGGAAAAACAACACTATTATTTTAATTTATTAATGTCATTATATAACTTTGTATATATAATTATATATATATATATATATATATTTTCTTCTTCTTTTGTAACTTAACAAGTATAGAGAATATACATATATATCATAATATACATCAGTCTTTCTATATATATATATATATATATACACACACCCATATAAGCACATTATATTAAAATTAAATGTAAAGAAAAACCACAGGTAAACGATCACTAGTCCAATGCCACAGTCAACAAAATTTAGGTACTAGCATATATATTGTTATATGTGCTCTAATGAACTTTGAATTTTATTTAATAACAATCCTTAACAATAGTAGTTCCATTACATGTGCCCAAAGTGTTTGTGAACGGAACCCACCAGCCCTTATTTATATTATACGTAGCGCAACACAATATATATATATATATATATATATATACCAACACAGACCTAGACAATTATACATAGACTCTAATCAAAATCAGAAGGTAAGCATATGAAAACGCGAACAAAAAAAGATTTAAATATATATATAGAGAGAGGATATGATTATGGGTACAAAGGAGAAGAGAAGAACATTCAACTTGCCTGATCGTTGGGCTAAATCACGCAGGAACTGTAGGCTACTCGATGCTCTCTCTCCTCTCTCTTCTACGCGACTGCGATTCTGTTATCTCCCTCGACTAGTCTGACAGAAACGTATCCCTAACTTAGGGTTTATTTTAGTTATATAAATATATATAATATATATTTATTTATTTAATCCTTCCGATGGGCCCAAAAACATAATATAGCCCATTAGCTAATAAGCCCAAATAATTAACTCAAAAATATACTATAGTCCATTTAATTAACTTATAATTATTTAATTAAATTAAATTTACCCAATCAATATAAATAATAAAAATACGGGGTATTACATTCTACCCCCCTAATAAAGGAATTCCGTCATCGGAATTCACTACATACCTGAACGAAATAGCTATGGATACTTTGCACGAATTTCATCCTCTTTTTCCCAAGTGGACTCTGCCTCATTGTGATGGCTCCACTGAACACGCACAAGAGGAATGATCTTCTTACGAAGTACATGCTCCTTTCGATCGATAATGCGATAAGGTTGTTCCACATAAGTCACATCCGGCTCCAACTCGATCTCTTCCACATCAATATGCTGATACACATCCTCATCTCGTAAGAATTTCCGCAACATTGAAACATGGAATACATTATGAACCCTGTGCATAAAATCTGGCAGTGTTAATCGGTACGCCACCGGTCCAATCCTGTCAGTAATCATAAAAGGACCCACAAAACGAGGTGACAATTTCCCCTTCTTTCCGAACCGCATTACTCCCTTCATAGGAGACACCTTGAGTAAAACCTGATCCCCCACTCTGAACTCCAAAGTTCGAGTTCGCCGATCAGCATAACTCTTCTGCCTACTCTGGGCAGTCCTCATACGGTCCCGAATAAGAGGAATCTTTTCTGAGGTGTCCTTAATGAACTCATGACCAAATAATCTGTTCTCTCCAGCCTCCAGCCAACACACCGGAGATCTACAGGGTCGACCGTACAATGCCTCAAATGGTGCCATACCAATAGTCTTTTGATAACTATTGTTATAGGCAAACTCTGTAAGTGGCAAATAGAACTCCCAATTGCCCTTGAAATCAAGGACACAAGCTCGAAGCATATCTTCCAAAATCTGGTTAACCCTCTCAGTTTGACCATCTGTCTGTGGATGATAAGCTGTACTAAGGTGCAGCTCTGTACCCAAAGCCTGCTGAAAGCTCTCCCAAAACCCAGATACAAAGTTCGGATCTCTATCCGATATAATAGATAATGGAATCCCATGAAGCTTCACTATCTCTGCAATGTAAAGCTTTGCCAACTGCTCCGAAGTGTAATCAGAACGAACAGGTAGAAAATGGGCAGACTTTGTAAGTCTATCAACTATCACCCAAATGGAGTTATGGTTCCGATGTGAGGTAGGTAACCCCTCAATGAAATCCATAGAAATGCTCTCCCATTTCCACTCAGGCACTGGAAGTGGCTGCAATGCTCCTGGTGGTTTCTGGTGATCGATTTTAACCATTTGGCAAGTACTACACTTAGAGACAAAAACAGCTATGTCTCTCTTCATACCAGCCCACCAAAATTGACGTTTCATATCCTGGTACATCTTATCCCCTCCGGGATGCACTGCAAATGGAGAGTTATGAGCCTCTCCCATCACATCTCTCCTCAAGTCATGAATAGGAGGAACAACTAATCGACTCTTGTACCTCAACCCCCCATCTGAACCAACTGAGTAAAATGGAATCTCTCCTGATGTCAACTCTGCAATTCTATCTATACTCTGCTGGTCCGCCCGTTGGGCCTCAATCACTCTTCGAATGATGACAGGTGTCACTATAACACATGCCGCAAAAGCGTCAGCTAACTCATCAACGGACCTCAACGCATTCCACTTAGTCTCGAACAAGGCTGAAAGACTAGCATAGGGTCGACGACTGAGGGCGTCAGCCACTACATTAGCCTTCCCTGGATGATACTGAATGGAAAAATGATAGTCCTTCACAAATTCCAACCATCTGCGCTGCCTCATATTCAACTCCCTCTGCGTAAACAGATACTGCAAACTTTTGTGATCACTGAATAATCTGAAAGCCTCGCCTAGGAGGTAATGTCTCCAGATCCTCAATGCAAAAACCACCGCTGCCAACTCCAAATCATGGGTAGGGTAATTGAGCTCATGTGGCTTGAGCTTACGTGAACCATAAGATACTGGTCTCTCCTCCTGCATCAACACACAACCCAGACCCTGTAACGATGCATCAGTGTAGACAAGATACTCAACCCCACTCTGTGGAGTGGCCAGAACAGGTGCAGAAGTCAACTTAGTCTTCAGTTCATCAAAAGATGTCTGACAGTGATCATCCCAAACAAATGGCACACCCTTTCTAGTCAAGTTGGTGAGCGGACCGGCGATCTTAGAGAAACCCTGAATGAATCTACGATAATAACCTGCCAATCCCAGAAAACTACGGACTTCTGAAGGTGAGGTAGGTTGTCCCCATTCCAGAACCGCTGAGACCTTCGCTGGGTCCACTGCAATCCCCTTCTCTGACACCACATGACCCAAAAACTTCACCTCTCTCTGCCAGAAGGCACATTTCTCAAACTTTGCATACAACTGGTGCTCTTTAAGGGTCTGTAACACCGTCTGTAGATGTCTGGCATGCTCCTCCTCAGACCAAGAGTAGACCAATATGTCATCAATGAATACAATAACAAATTGATCTAAAAATGGCCTGAATACTCTATTCATCAGATCCATAAAGACAGCTGGAGCGTTGGTCAACCCGAAAGGCATAACACGGAACTCATACGACCCATATCTGGTGAGAAATGCTGTCTTGGGTACATCCTGCTCCCTAACACGAAGTTGATGATAACCAGACCTCAAATCTATCTTCGAGAAGTAGGTGGCTCCCCTCAACTGATCAAATAAATCATCAATCCTAGGCAACGGATACTTGTTGCGGATTGTGACTTTATTCAGCTCCCTGTAATCGATACAAAGACGAAGAGAACCATCCTTCTTTTTCACAAATAACACCGGTGCTCCCCAGGGTGAAGTACTCCTGCGAATGAAACCCTGGCTGAGAAGCTGCTGAATCTGTTCCTTCAACTCCCGCATCTCCATCGGTGCCATCCTATATGGTGCCTTAGCAATAGGCCTGGTGCCTGGAGCTAAGTCAATAACAAAGTCAATATCACGACTCGGTGGTAACCCTGGAATCTCCTGAAACACATCCTGAAAATCACGTACTACAGGAATACTATCCATGGATACAGTGATCTCCTCCTGGGTCTCTGTATCAATATAAAATAAATGTGTACTAGACCCTCCATGTGGACGAGGCATAGCAATCAAGTACATCTCCTGACCCGGTATCGCAAAAACTATCGTCTTACCATGACAGTCCAACTGAGCATGGTAGTGAGATAACCAGTCCATCCCAAGTATCACATCATAAGAGTGCATATCAAGTACTAACAAATCAGCTATAAATCTAAGCTTGCCAATATCAATAGGGACCTGTCCACAACTCTCTCGTAAAATTGCATCAACACCTACTGGCGTGGAAATACTGAGGGGTCGACTACAAGACTGAGTCAATAATCCAGATAAAGAGACAAATGACCGAGACACAAAAGAATGTGATGCACCAGTATCAAAAAGAACTCGACCGAGCATACCATAAATAGGAAACATACCCTCAATAGCCTGAGGTGCCCGAGGATCATAAGGCATGATGTTGTACACCCTGCCATAATGCAACTGCTGTTGTGGCTGCCCCTGTGGTGGTGGGGGTGCTGGTAAAGCTGGGTACGCCAAGTTCTAAATACGTGGAATATGTGGTGTCGGTAATGGTGGTGGCTGCTTCTGCCCCTGCTGACTAGTCTGACCCTGCTGGCCGTGCTGACCTTGAGTAGCCTTGGGACATCTCTTAGCAGAGTGCCCAAACTCCCCACAACCATAACAATGTCCTTTGAAAGGACCTAAAAATTTCCTCTGGAAGTTTCCCTGTTGCTGACCCTGTCCAATCTGAGGTGTTCCACCCTGCTGCCCCTGATGAGAAGTCATCTCCTTACTAGTATCATTGTTACCCTTCTGCTTTTTCCAAGGCTGGTACCTCTGAAATCTACCCCTATCACTGTGGCTACCACTCTGACCATTTCCCTTATCCACTATCTGACTGGTGGAGTCCTTGTCACTGCGCTTCTCCCCCTTAGTTTTCTGGTAGTCTCTCTTGATCTGACAATGTTGTAGTGCTGCATCCACCACTAGAGCATAAGTGGTGTAAGCTGGATTACCCACAATCACCTGCCGAATGCGCCATGTCAAACCGTGCACAAAGCAATTCTTCTTTTTCTCCTCTGTGTTGACCTCTTCGGGTGCAAACAATGATAAACTAGTGAACTCCTGCTCATACTCTGCTACAGTCTTATCTCCCTGTTGTAAATCAAGAAATTCTTTTTTCTTAGCTGCCCTTACTGCAAAAGGGAAATATTTATCGTCAAAGCGAGCCTGGAACTGAGCATAGGTCAATGTGGCTCTCTCCTCTGAGGTGGTAACTGACTCCCACCACTGCAAAGCATCGCCAACTAACTTAAAAGTAGCAAGCATCTGCTTTTGGACCTCTGTACACTCAACCATACAGAGATGACGCTCAATATCCTTCCGCCACTGGTGAGATACTTTTACATCAGTGGACCCTGAGAACTCTGGTGGATGACCCTTCGTGAAAGTATTCCGAACTTTCTCCCATGTAACATGTTGTACTGCCTGCTCAACAACGGGAACTTGCTGAGGAGGCGGAGGATGAGGCTGCTGATTTTGAAGAGCGGTCGCCACCCCTGCAACAACAGCCTGACCAATGATAGTTGCGAGATTAGGGGGAAGTTCAGCATTGCCATCGTGAGCATTGCCCTGACCCTGATTCGCATTCCTTCTCCTACGAGGCGGCATACTGAAATAACAGTAATACGAGTCGTTAATACCACAACAACGGACTTAAAAGAGTACAATGAATCCTAAATTTAGGCTCTAGAAATATCAGAATACGCAACGCGGAAAACCTAACGAAAACATCCCTAGGACACTTGAACCCGGAGTGCTCTGATACCAACTGTGATACCCCCTAATTTTCGTGCATAGGTTGGCCAGGCCTATACCGAAAACTAGGGCGCATCAACACCCGATAATAAATGAACACAGAAGCAAAAGGCATATTTAAGAAATAACAGAGTCTCAAAAGTTTAATTCTCATGAATAAATAAATTCAGAAATCAAAACTCCCAAAGGGTACAACTCGGGAATCCATATCTATGGACCCCTAAACCTTAAAGAAAACAAGTGTCTAAAAAATATAACTAAATTGGGTCCCTACACTGAATTGAAGTCAAAATGGATGAACTTGTGAATGAATGATAAGCGACCTCAACCATGTGGCTGAAATTGCCGAGAACCTGAAACAACAAAGGTGGGTCAGACCCACGAGCAGAGTAGACTCTACATGATCCCAAACAGAGTACCAATAATCCCATCATCTACCCACTATAAAATAAGAGTAATATTATAATTCCTATAAGTCCAAGTACCACACCTAAATATATAACCTCTATAAAATAGGCATAACAAATAAGGTACAATCATAATTAAATAACAAGTCGATAAATAAACAAATAACGCGCAACCAAAATCAAATCACAAGTCAATAGGTAAAACAAATAAGTCCAACCATAATTAAGTCATAAATCAATTGACAAAAAAAAATATATATATATATATATAAGTGCAACAATAATTAAATCACAAAACAATAGGCAAACCAACGAATGTGATACAATAACTAAACCACAAGTACATAGGCAATTAACCCATGCCGAACCATAACCACGTACCCGAACTCCATGTCATAGTACAGATGAGACTGCGTTAATAGTCAGCCCATCGTGATTTCCTCCATTCCAAAATAAAATAATAATAATAATACCAATATCCAACAAATAAACACTATCAATACTGCGTGTGAGAGAATTTAATAACTCTTTCACATTATATATCAGTTTACCATAACAAATTTTCATTATTTAACCATTGAAATTGAACAGATCATACCCCTTACAATATACACGCGACCTCATTTTTATTCAATTTTTGCAACCAATCTGTTCACTTAAACCAACCTACTCGCATTGCCTTTAGTACCTACTAATAACACCCATTATAAGAACAGTTAAGAGTTTTGACATCTCCATTTCCATTTTATATTATATTTAACATAAGGGAAAAACAACACTATTATTTTAATTTATTAATGTCATTATATAACTTTGTATATATAATTATATATATATATTTTTTTTTTTTCTTCTTTTGCAACTTAACAAGTATAGAGAATATACATATATATCATAATATACATCAGTCTTTCTATATATATATATATATATACACACACCCATATAAGCACATTATATTAAAATTAAATGTAAAGAAAAACCACAGGTAAACGATCACTAGTCCAATGCCACAGTCAACAAAATTTAGGTACTAGCATATATATTGTTATATGTGCTCTAATGAACTTTGAATTTTATTTAATAACAATCCTTAACAATAGTAGTTCCATTACATGTGCCCAAAGTGTTTGTGAACAGAACCCACCAGCCCTTATATATATTATACGTAGCGCAACACAATATATATATATATATATATATATATATATATATACCAACAGAGACCTAGACAATTAATCAAAATCAGAAGGTAAGCATATGAACACGCGAACAAAAAAATATTTAAATATATATATAGAGAGAGGATATGATTATGGGTACAAAGGAGAAGAGAAGAACATTCTACTTGCCTGATCGTTGGGCTAAATCACGCAGGAACTGTAGGCTGCTCGATGCTCTCTCTCCTCTCTCTTCTACGCGACTGCGATTCTGTTATCTCCCTCGACTAGTCTGACAGAAACGTATCCCTAACTTAGGGTTTATTTTAGTTATATAAATATATATAATATATATTTATTTATTTAATCCTTCCGATGGGCCCAAAAACATAATATAGCCCATTAGCTAATAAGCCCAAATAATTAACTCAAAAATATACTATAGTCCATTTAATTAACTTATAATTAATTAATTAAATTAAATTTACCCAATCAATATAAATAATAAAAATACGGGGTATTACATGAGGTACATGTATCAAGTGAATGACACAAATGAAAGTGATTTAATGCTCAAGTGTGTGTTTGAATGAAAGTTCAAATCATAAGTATTCAATATACTATATGAAAACGAAAAATCACACAATTACTAGATCATTTAAAATCACATAGTCGTGTATGTAGATTCACTTAATATCATATATGACCATTTAAGAACAAGTCAACACCACCTCCATCTCAACCATTTGAAATTCAATAAACACATATGCAATATCTAATCATAGGATATAATGTGAATAAATTACAAATCATAATGATGACTAAGAAATGAATATCCTAGAATAAGCAAGTGACAAAAACACAAGACATATGCTAACACATTAATATTCAAAGACATTTCCATTTCTCTATGACTTTTACAAAATAAGTTCTCTTGGAGAAATATGGTGAGAATATTGACGAAGAAATTTATAATCATGAAAATGTGCTTAATATCTCTCATAAATACATGTCTTTGTAATGTAATGTGATGGCATTGTATGCATTATTCTCAAGTGCATAAAATATCTCTTATATATATGATAAAAATACTTATCTAAAATTATAAGAGATGAACAAGATAATGAATGTATATATATATATATACAAAAATTAACACATGTTATGCATTTTCATTTGTGTTACTATAAGTCCAAGAATAGTTAACCAAGAAAGCCATATATTCCCAAAACCAAAGTGTCAAAAAGTATTTGAAATTATTTTCATGACACTTAAATGACTTTTACCTAAGAAGGAAATAAGTTCATCTATCATGCTCATTTTGAAATAGTTTGCATGTTTGTGATAAACTTCTTTGCTCAAACATTTCAAATATTGGAAAACATAATATTTCAATGTAAGTGCAATAACCAAATTTGATAAGTCAAAAATTGACAAATAACAAGAAAAATGTTTATCAATATAGCTTCTAAAATAACCCTCATCCATAAGAAAATCACTTAAAGCCATTCAAAACACCATTTTGGAGCATATTTCAAGTTAAGAATGATAGTTTTAAAACCCATTGTCTAAAACTTATACATTTTAAATCATTGTGATTCTCTACATAGAAATTTTCATTCTAAAATCAAATAAAAATGCATTAGATAAAAGCATTTCATGCAAAGAGGCATGTGACATTCTTAGTAATTTTAATTTCATCTACATGTGCAAAGAATTAACTATATCCTTCTTGGTAAGATCTTGGGATAATAATGGTCAAAACCTTGGGTCACCACTATTTGAGTTTGAATGCAACAATATTATGCATTATAGAATATACAAGAGTATGCATGTATGGTAATGAAATAAAATCATAAAATATAGGAGATTAAAAAATTTATATATCATTGAGAAACTTATATATAAAAATATAAGATACAAAAAAAATGTATGTCTTTCATGATATATGCACATGAGACTCATGATTCATGCTTATCAATACACATTCAAGATAATCACATATAAGCACACTATTTCTTATTTTCCAACATGCTTCTTTTAAAGGATATACAGTTCCTTTTCATAATAAAGATCCAAACATGTATTAAATAGCTTCAACCAAAGTTTCAATTTGAAACAACAAAGGTTAAGCATCATGAATACCATTTATGGAAATGTTTTATGCAAGTACCTCTAGAATAATCACCAAGAAGTTATATAATAGAGGAAGGTGAATCATTTAACCACATTGAAGTTCATCACATATTCTTTATCCTCATTTGCATTAGATGGATCATTCAAAGAAATTTTGTGTTAGTCACTAATTAACCCTAGAGGGGGGGGGGGGGGGGGGGGGGGGGGGGGGTGAATAGGGTGTTCAAAACTAATTCTAATTCTTTTCGAAATTGGAACACACTCTAAACAAAAATCAATTTCTCAAAAATCAAGTGGTTGATTCAATTTAAACTTCTCTAATTATTAATTTCAAGACAAGATAACAAACAAGATATTTAAGCAATTATAGCATACAAATAAATCAAGTAAAGAGAAAGAGATAGAGAGATTGACACCATGATTTTTTTGAGGTTCGGTAACTCCTACTCCTCGGCTCAAGAACCCCTTCTTGAGACTTTTCCCGATCCTTTCACTATGGCCCTTCCTTCACAGGTGGAATGGAAAACCTTTACAACACAAGCCTCTCGAGCTTGTCTCTCAATCAAGAGAACAACCCTCTCTTGAACAGTCGGTGGACTTCACTTGTCCGAGATTACAAATTCGCATGTAATCAATAAAATCACTCAAGAACAAAAACACTCAAAACCCAAAGGTTTTTATGGAAGATAAATCAATATAAGCTCAAGTATTTTTGGTGATTTTACAATAGCTCTAGAAATGTATTCTCAAAGGATATGATCAATGAATGATATTTGGAGAATAAGAAGAGATACTAGAGGTTTTGATTTTCAAAGAAGCTTGGAGGAAATCAGATTTTCAAAGCTTGGTTTCAATGGCTTTTGTAGAGAAAATTTCTGCAGAATTTTTGATAGCTTTCTTTCTCTTTGTATTTCAATCTCTTAATGTTCAATATACACATCTCATTCTATATATAGCATTGCATTAGGGTTTTGAAGAATGATTATAGTATTTGAAAGACAAGAGCCGTTTGAACACCATTAAACACAATCCACAAAACATGGGCAATGTTTTCTGAAGAATCTGCAGGTTTTAAGGATCAACTAGTCGACTACTTTTTATTTTATTCGACTACATTGCTTCATCTAGTCGACTAGATTGATTCTAGTCAATTACAATGATTCATCTAGTCGACTAGAATGAGTTCTAGTCGACTCAAAGTTCTTTCAGTTGACTCCTTTGATGTGGATGAAAAACCAATAGCTACTGATTGATTTAGTCGACTACTAGAAAATACACAGGGTGATTCTAGTCGACTATAACTTGAAAAACATTTAATAAAAATATTTTTCTTTCCGTTTAAGTTCGGTAAAGCGGTTTTCATTGCATTTGAGTTCGGTTCATTTTATACTTGAGCTTATATGATAAAATCGACACATAAAATTACCTCGTTACAATGATCGCTCCCCGACCTATCTACCCCAAGTCTTGAGTCTTCGACTTTCGCCTTTGCCGTTGAATTAATTGATTTTCCATTTGCGCTTCAATTTCTTTCACAGTTTTTCGCTTTAAATCAAGCTTTCTTTCCGAGCATGCTTTTCGAGTCGTTTCCTTTCCGAGTTTGATTTATGAGTCGTTCACCTGTCTTGTGCTAAAAATATAAACTCGATAATTCATTAGTATCAAACATTCTTCAATGGTTTTTTATCATCAATTTTGGAATTATTTACCGAGAGTAAATTTCAAAGCCAATAATCTCCCCCTTGATGATGACAAAACATTTTGTGTTTGCTTGACATTTGGTGAAACATCAAGTGATGCTCCCCCTCAACATGTGCATAATATTTTGATCAAATGCTCCCCCTTAGTAAATGAAATTTGCAATTTAATAGGCATTTTGATACAATATATAAAAATAGGCGCACATTTGAGATAACTAAAATAAACATCCTATCATAGATGTTTCAGTTTAATACAAGCTGTTTATACTAATGAAAAACATGGAAAAGAAAACAAAGAAGTTCGCAAATAACGATAACAAGCCACACAAAAACAGAAATTGCTAATGTCGGATAATGAAATACATGACAGTACAATAGCATAATTTCTCCCCCTTTTTGTCAGCGTCGAGGGGTGCGTGAGCGAGGGTCCAAGAGTAAGGTTATCAAGTGACCCGGCCAGATTTGTAATACGGGTAGACATTTCTGCATCATGAATAACAAGGCGCTCATTGATCAATCGAATGGCTTTCGTAGTCTGGTTCACGATCGTATCAAGGTGCTGAAGCACTTGTTCCTGCTGCCTAAGGAGCTCCGTATTGCTTTGAACAACCCCAAGAAGTTGGTTGAGAAGAGTAGTCTGAGACGCCGAAGCACCGTCCAACGGAGGAACCGAGGAAGAGGCTTCCTGGCGCGATGCAGAACCGCTAGGAGCTGTACGCGAACGAGGAGCAGGTGCACTTTCAGAAATGAAATTTCCTTCCGCATCAAAAGAAATATGCATATGTTTGACATGAGTGACGTCAAGAAAAATAGGGTGATGCTCGGACACTTCATTCGGAAATTTAAAACCTTTCCCTACAGTAGATATGTAATATGTGCAGGAAAGGAAAGCGGGTCGGATGGTTTGCGCTGACATGTGAGGATGACGGAACGGAAAATATAAGCTAAATCAACGCGGGTTCCTATCAAAACGCAATAAACCAAAAAAGCCTCCATACGAGAAACACTGCTACGACTACCAGTTTTAGATAAAATAGAGTAAGTAATAACATTATGAATTAATCTAGCCTCGGGTAGTAGTATAGAAGAGATAATACCAGCGTTCTGCGAAATTTCCTTGCCGACGCATATGGCCCAAACAACCTCAATACAATCGAAACCATCAGCCTTATACCAAGCTTTGGAGAAGTGGCGGATACCGTCATTCGGAAGCAAGAAAATGCACTTGATTTCGCTGTCATCAACGGTCTCGTCTTCACCACATAAATTAAAATGAAGATGAGAGAGTAATTTATCCTTATGATTTTCAAGAGAAGCGTAGAGGGCTTTGACAATTCGCGGAAGTACCGGAATGTCAAGAGAAACGAAAAAATCCCAACCAATTGCTCGGAACAACTCGAGAGTGCAAGCCCTAATTTCAGTGCATAAATCTTGTGTGACAATTTGGCAAGGTGTAGGAGCACGATGGTCAAAAACCGTGATGAATTTATTTCGATCATCATCATCAAGAAGAAACACTTTAAAGAGTAGAGGTTCAGTTGAAACTTCTTCCTCTACAGCCGTAGGAAAGTGTGAATGGGTGGAGCTTTGGCCTCCATCAATGCGGGAACGTTTCCGAAATAGACCTCGAGTCTTCGGTGGCATTGTAGAAGATGATGCACAAATGTACAAATATATATAGATATATGATGGTGTATATATATATATGTGTGTGTATATATGAATGTGAGAAAGATAATGAAAATGAAGAGATTAAATAAAGGAAATGGGTGAAGGATGATAGAAATGTAAAATTAATGAGAGATAGGTGAGGATTTGAAGGTATAAATGGTCGTAGGAGAGGGATTGAGAGGAGAGGGTTTGAAGCAGGGTGAAGGTTGAAGGAGGCGGATGGAGAAGATGAGATGAGGGTTAGGTTTTATAAGGCTTAAGTCGACTAGGGCTAGGGTTGAGTCGGTTAGATAAGAGGGTTTGAGTCGACTAGGCAAGGGTTGAGTTGGTTAGATTGGGGTTTGAGTCGACTCGAAGGGCATTTGAGTCGACTAAAGGAGCAAAGTAGTCGACTAGAATGGTGAAGAGTATGCAATGGTGAAGCTACTGACGGAAGTAGTCGACTAGAATGGTTTGAACTACATAGAATGAGTCGACTAGAAGGTAAAAATGATAGAATTAGAGAAACAATCATGAAATAAATACACAAAAATAGCAAGAAAATATGGAAAATAAAGATTATGACAGAGTTTAAGATAAAACATCAAAATCCATGGCCATACCGATTTCTCGACGAATTTTAAAAAAAGATTCGTCCGCAAGTGGTTTTGTAAAAATATCCGCCAATTGATTTTTAGTGTCGATAAAAATCAATTCAACGTCACCCTTAGCAACATGATCTCATAAAAAATGATGCCTAATATCTATATGCATGGTGCGTGAGTGATGAATAGGATTCTTTGAAATACAAATCGCACTCGTATTATCGCATTTAATAGGCACGTGAGAGAAAGTAAGACCGAAATCAAGTAGTTGTTGCTTAATATAAAGAGTTTGAGCGCAACTACTACCGGCTGCCACATATGCTTCGGCCGTAGATAATGCAACGGAATTTTGCTTTTTACTTGACCAAGATACTAGTGAGTGTCCTAGAAAATGACAAGTGCCGCTTGTGCTTTTTCGATCAATTCTACATCTCGCAAAATCGGCATCCGAATAACTTATAAGATCAATTGAAGTTCCTCGTGGATACCAAAGCCCTAAGTTTATTGTACCACTTAGGTAGCGAAAAATGCGTTTGACTACAGGCAAATGAGATTCCTTAGGACATGATTGAAACCGGGCACATAAGCATACACTAAACATTATATCCGGTCTACTAGCGGTTAAATAAAGCAAACTACCGATCATGCCTCTATAGTTAGTAATATCAACACATTTACCATTTTCGTCTTTATCAATCTTAATAGAGGAACTCATAGGAGTTATGGCATGTTTGGTAGCCTCCATACCAAATCGCTTTAGCAAATCTTTAGTGTACTTGGATTGGCTAATGAATAAGCCATCCGAGCTTTGCTTGATTTGCAACCCTAAGAAGAAATTTAACTCATCCATCATGCTCATTTCAAATTCAATTTGCATGCTTGTAGCATATTCCCTACATAAGGAATTATTTATTGAGCCGAATATGATGTCGTCAACATAAATTTGGACAATCAACAAATTATTCTTGATGGTTTTTGTAAAAAGTGTGTTGTCAACTTTTCCTCTTGTAAAACCATTTTTAGTCAAAAATCCGCTAAGTCTCTCATACCAAGCTCGATGAGCTTGCTTTAAACCATATAGAGCTTTAGCTAACTTGAAAACATGATTTGGAAAAAGATTATTTTCAAAACCGGGTGGTTGCTTCACAAAAATTTCTTCTTCTATGACACCATTTAAAAAAGCACTTTTGACATCCATTTGATAAAGAGTGAAATTTCTATATGATTCAAATGCAAGAAGCATTCTAATTGCTTCTAATCTAGCTACTGGTGCAAAGGTCTCATCGTAGTCGATGCCTTCCTCTTGATTATATCCTTGAGCTACCAATCTTGCTTTATTTCGAATAATTACTCCATTCTCATCCTTTTTGTTTCGAAAAACCCATTTTGTGCCAATTATAGTTTGATTTTCGGGTCTAGGAACTAAACGCCAAACTTGATTGCGTTTAAATTGATTTAGTTCCTCTTGCATTGCTACAATCCAAGAATCATCACATTGAGCTTCGTGGAAGTTCTTGGGTTCAATTTGCGATACAAAGGCCATGTGGTTACAAAAATCTTTAAGTTGAGATCTAGTACTAACCCCTTTTGAAGGATTACCTATGACTTGATTAAGAGGATAATTGTGAACAATCATCCATGCTTTAGGCATTGAGTTGGTCAATTCATCATTGGATTGATGCTCAACTTCCCTCATTTCCTTTTGGCTACAGATGAGTTGGAGATATTGAGAGTATTTAGATTATCCTCAATCCCAACAACCTCATCTTCTTCTAGGTCAATTCTAGGTGATGGTGGCGAGGGTGATTCATCAAAGACAACATGAATAGACTCAACCATGGTTAGAGTCCTTTTGTTATAAACCTGAAATGCTTTACTCCTTGTAGAATATCCTAGGAAAATTGCTTCATCCGATTTGGAGTCGAATTTTCCAAGGTTGTCTTGATCATTTAACACAAAACATTTACACCCAAAAACTTTGAAAAACCCAATATTGGGCTTTCGACCATTCCACAACTCATAGGGCGTTTTTCCCAACTTCATCCGAATAATAACACGATTAATTATATGGCAAGCGGTGTTTACCGCTTCCGCCCAAAGGCTTCGGGGAAGGTTGTGCTCATTTAACATGGTTCTAGCCATCTCTTGTAGAGATCGATTCTTTCTTTCAACTACACCATTTTGTTGAGGGGTTCTAGGGGCCGAGAGATCATGTGAAACACCGAGGTCATCACATAATTTCTCTAAGTCTTGATTTTAAAACTCCCTACCTCTATCACTTCTAATTTTCTTGATTTTCAAATCTTTTTCATTTTGAATGACTCTATAAAATCTTTTAAGAATGGAGTGAGTTTCATTTTTATGAGCAAGAAAGTGAACCCAAGTATATCTAGAGTAGTCATCAACTATAACAAGTACATAGAGTTTCCCGGTTAAGTTAGCCGTTCTCTCTGGACCAAAGAGATCCATGTGAAGTAACTCTAGAGGTCTAGAAGTGGTAATATCTTTTTTTCTCTTGAAAGAAGATTTAACTTGCTTTCCTACTTGACATGCGCTACATATTTTATCTTTCAAAAATTTAGTCTTTGGGAGGCCTTTGACTAAATCATTTTTGGATAAACGATGAATGAGGTCCATACTAGCATGTCCTAGACGTCTATGCCATAACCAACTATTTTCGCTAGATGTGACAAAACATTTAACATCTTGATCATGCAATTCACATAGCAACAAAGTATACAAGTTTCCATTTATTTTTACATTGAACATTTCCTTCCCATCTTTCTTGATTATGCATGCATTTGTCCTAAATATAACATCATAGCCCTTGTCACATAGTTGACTAATACTAAACAAGTTATACTTCAAACCATCAACTAAAAGCACATCATCTATAGAGAGAGAAGAGGAAATACCGATTGAGCCAATTTCCATAATTTTGCCTTTAGAGTTGTCTCCAAAAGTTACGTTTCCTCCTTCATATGGTTTTAGTGAAATAAGCTTTGATTTATCTCCCGTCATATGCCTTGAGCATCCGCTATCAAGAAACCATTTTTCTTTTGATGCAGACTTCAAGCATACATACAAAACAAGTTGAACTAACTTTTATTGGTACCCAATCTGTTTTGGGTCCATTTTGGTTAGATAGATACACAATAGTTTCTTTTGGAACCCAAATTTATTTCGTTACAACATTTTCTTTTCTATGAGAACATGCAATAGTCCCTTTCGGAACCCAAACCATTTTTGACATAATTTTCTTCTTTCTATGAAAGCATACATATGTTTTGTGTCCTTTTCTATTGCAATAGTTACAAGTAACATGATTATAATCATTTGAAGATGCATGAGATGATTTTCTAGTAAATGTAGAGCTAAGTGATTTTCTCTTTTTCAAAATGAGAGCATTTTTGTCAAAAGCATCATACCCTAGACCACATTTATCAAATGATCATTTTTGTCTTCCTAACATGATACTAAGGTTCTCTTTTCCTTTCGTAAATTTTGCTAAAACATTTATTTGATCATCAATAGTATTTTTCAACCAAATATTTTCCTTTTCTAGCTCAATGCTTTTGTCATTGCAAGAAACTTCTAAGCTTGAACTAGTGAGCCTATATGAAGATTTAGCTTTCTTAAGAAGGATATATTTTCTAGCTAATTTTTCGAATTCATCATGTAATTCTTCAAACATATCTTGCAATTCATTGTAATCAAGAAGAAGTTCATCATGTGATAGTTTATCTAAATCATTTAAATTTAAATGTACCTCTTCTTCATTTGCCATGAGACAAATGTTTGTCGTTTCCTCACCATTTTTCTCCTCATCCAAGTCGCATGAGTCATAGTCCTCCCATGTGACATTCATTGCCATCTTGCTAGGTCTTTTCTTGTTTTCCTTTTTGAGCTTGAAGCAATCGCTTTTGTAGTGTCCCGGCTTTCCGCAATTAAAACACGGTGGGGGTTCTCTTTTGCTAGGCTCGCCTCTTGGTTCGATTCTCTTCACGAATCTTCCACCATTTGCTTTCTTTCTTTGAAGATGTCTCTTGAATTTTTGGGTGAACAAGGCAATGTCCTCAAACTCTTCTTCTTCACTCAGCTCATTGTTTTCATTTTTGGTGAAGGCTTGCAAAGCTATCCCCTTTCTTGGCTTGATGTCGTCTTCACGAGCTTTTAATGTTATTTCCCAAGTGAGTAGAGAGCTGAAACTTTCATCGAGACTCATGGTGTTGAGGTCATGAGCTTCTTTGATAGCCGTTACTTTTGCATCCCATTTTGCCGGGAGACTTCTAAGCACTTTTTGTGACGCATCGGATCTAGGAACAATTCTACCAAGATGCTTTAGTCCATTCAAAATATTTGTAAAGCGAGACATCATAGAATTCACATTTTCATCATCTTTCATAGCAAATAATTCATATTCATGCATGAGTATGTCAATTTTAGATTCTCGTACTTGAGATGTACCTTCATAGGTTACCTCAAGTTTATCCCACATTTCTTTTGTCGTTGAACAAGTAGATACACGATTAAATTCATTTGGACTTAAAGCGCAATTTAAATTTACTTTGGCTTTAGCATTGTACGACATGAGTTTACGGTCATCATTATCCCATTCATTGGGTAATTTGGGGACGGTTTTTCCATCAACAATTTTGGTCAATACAAATGGTCCTTCAAGAACTACTTGCCAAATTTGCTAATCGATAGCTTGAAGAAAATCTATCATTCTAGTTTTCCAATAGCTATAATTTGATCCATCAAACCATGGGGGCCTATTATTCAATTGTCCTTCAACATGAGTGACTAAATTTGATGACATGATCGTTCTCTAAGATGGATAAGTCTAAAATAAATAGAGATTAGGCTCTGATACCAATTGTTAGTCACTAATTAACCCTAGAGGGGGGGTGAATAGGGTGTTCAAAAATAATTCTAATTCTTTTCGAAAATGGAACACACTCTAAACAAAAATCAATTTCTCAAAAATCAAGTGGATGATTCAATTTAAACTTCTCTAACTATTAATTTCAAGACAAGATAGAAAACAAGATATTTAAGCAATTATAGCATGCAAATAAATCAAGTAAAGAGAAACAGATAGAGAGATTGACACCGTGATTTTTTTGAGGTTCGGTAACTCCTACTCCTCGGCTCAAGAACCCCTTCTTGAGACTTTTCTCGATCCTTTCACTATGGCCCTTCCTTCACAGGTGGAATGGCAAACCTTTACAACACAAGCCTCTCGAGCTTGTCTCTCAATCAAGAGAACAACCCTCTCTTGAACAGTCGGTGGACTTCACTTGTCCGAGATTACAAATTCGTATGTAATCAATAAAATCACTCAAGAACAAAAACACTCAAAACCCAAAGGTTTTTATGGAAGATAAATCAATATAAGCTCAAGTGTTTTTGGTGATTTTACAATAGCTCTAGAAATGTATTCTCAAAGGATATGATCAATGAATGATATTTGGAGAATAAGAAGAGATACTAGAGGTTTTGATTTTCAAAGAAACTTGGAGAAAATCAGATTTTCAAAGCTTGGTTTCAATGGCTTTTGTAGAGAAAATTTCTGCAGATTTTTTGATAGCTTTCTTTCTCTTTGTATTTCAATCTCTTAATGTTAAATATACACATCTCATTCTATATATAGCATTGCATTAGGGTTTTGAAGAATGATTATAGTATTTGAAAGACAAGAGCCATTTGAACACTATTAAACACAATCCACAAAACATGAGAAATGTTTTCTGAAGAATCTGCAGGTTTTGAGGATCAACTAGTCGACTACTTTTTATTTTAGTCGACTACATTGCTTCATCTAGTCGACTAGATTGAGTTCTAGTCGACTACAATGATTCATATAGTCGACTAGAATGAGTTCTAGTCGACTCAAAGTTCTTTCAGTCGACTCCTTTGATGTGGATGAAAAACCAATAGCTACTGATTGATTTAGTGGACTACTAGAAAATACACAGGGTGATTTTAGTCGACTATAACTTGAAAAACATTTAATAAAAATATTTTTCTTTCCGTTTAAGTTCGGTAAAACATTTTTCATTCCATTTGAGTTCGGATCATTTTATACTTGAGCTTATATGATAAAATTGACACAAAAAATTACCTTGTTACAATGATCGCTCCCCGACCTATCTACCCCGAGTCTTGAGTCTTCGACTTTCGCCTTTGCCGTTGAATTAATTGATTTTCCATTTACGCTTCAATTTCTTTCACAGCTTTTCGCTTTAAATCAAGCTTTCTTTCCGAGCTTGCTTTTCGAGTCGTTTCTTTTCCGAGTTTGATTTCTGAGTCGTTCACCTGTCTTTTGCTGAAAATATAAACTCGATAATTCATTACTATCAAACACTCTTCAATGGTTTGTTATCATCAATTTTGGAATTGTTTGCCGAGAGTAAATTTCAAAGCCAACATTTTGCTCTCTTGAGGTTTACTAGTTGTGGACTTATTTGATTAGTCATTTATCTCAAGTCCATACTAATTTCTCTTCAAGTTCAAATACCTCATAATAATATGCAATATGTGATACCAAGAAGCTTTTAGATAAAACACAAAAATCATAGAATCACATGGACAAATATCTACTCAAGAAATCAACTAAAATCTAGTGAAGTAGCCTTGTGAGTTTAGAGGTGGTCATGACTATATTCTTTAAATTTCATGCATGATCAAAACTTTCTTTCATAAAACTAGTATTTGAAAAATATTGCATCAAATGTACTTGAAAATACAATAGACTAATATCATTATATCATATATCCAAGTCACATTTCAAAGCAAGCTATTTTCAATCATCAAAAATCTATTATATGAGCATATTCAATTGCATGCACCAAGTAGCCGATCACCCTCATTACCAATCATCAAATTTATTCCATGACATATCAATAAAGATTCAACAAACTTTAATAAGCATATGTATGTCATGTTTAATTTCATCCAAGAAAACACATTAGAAATGGAGGTTAGAAAATGTGTACCATGGTGCTAGCTCTACCCATTTTACTTGGAGTTGTTTGTAGATGATTTGTATCCTCCACTCATCTTGTGAGAGACCTTGATTTCATCTCCCCTTTTGAGTTAAAGCTTCTACTATTGAGGAACTAATAGTTCTTGACTAAGGAAATAATCCACACCTACAACACACTCAATTAGCTTTCTTTGGTACCCATTTTGCTATTGGGTCCATTTGTGTTAGCACAATCATGGCCATAATTTTTAATAAGCACATTAACACAAAATGAGTGATTCTCCACAAACAATATGCTCCAATTGAATTTATCATTCAAACATATTTTCATGAAGTGCATTTATCAATTCAAATAGTAAGATATGCTCATGGTTATTTCACAAGTAAATGAACCATTATGAAATTGCAAATAGGAGTGAAACTCTATTTCATATATAGATCATACATGGGTCAAAACAAACAACTATATGCATCATTTATATTCAACTTCAAGAATTGACAAGAAAACCAAAATAATTCCCCTAATTTGGTAAGAATATATTATATGCCCTTTTTCAAAATTTGTCAAAGTTTTCGCACATGGAAAGATTCATTTCCTTTGATTTCAAAATTCTTTTTGAAAGCTTAATGAAATGTTGTTTTCCATAAGAGTTACCTTTTCAAAATAATTTCTCTCTAATCCAAGGTGTCACTATTCTCATGCAATTTTAAAATATTCAAAAGTATGTGATGCATGAAAAAATGATTATTCATCAATAAATGAATATATTCATGAAATAAACTTATATAACAATTAATACAAGTATCAAGTCAATACAATGTACAAACTACCACATTTCACTTAGATGTCTCAATCATTGCATATCATCTTCAAAATTCTTCTTATATGACATGTATATATTCAATGGTCATTAGACACTAGAGATGATCTAAAATCACTCTTCCCTTTTAAGAACATTCTCCTTTAGTCTTTAAATGCATATAACTAACTTGAAAACATCATAGGAGAATAAAAAGGTCAAATAACCTTACATAAGGGAAAATCTTTCAAAGTTTGTCATGGATCAACTCTAAGCCGATTAAGGCAAGAATATAGTCGAGGCTCTGATACCAATTTTTGGCCACATATTGATACCTAGAGAGGGTTAAATAGGGTCAATGACAAACTTTGATACTTTTTCGGTTTGACTTTATTTAATCAAAATTACACTTCATTAAGATCTTGTCAAACACTTAGTGAATTAGATAATCTCTTTAAGTGACATTCATATCTCATACTTGTACTCATTCAATAGTGATTTACACAATTACATACATGTTCGATTCAAATAGAATGAGAATGAATCCATGCACCCAAGTATGCAATTCAATTACACATGTAATAGCACTTTCTTCATTTATAGAGACATAATGCAAAATACAATTTTCCATGAAGAACGTCTTGTAGAGTTTATGAAAAATGATCAAACATTGAGTTCACACATAAACTCTCAAATAGAAACTTATATTGAATAAGCATTTAGCGAAACACTTGAGGTGCATATAATTATTTTATGCTAAGGTGTGTTGAAGATAAATTCTAGCAATCACTTGGTATGCACTTAGATTATAGGAAATAAGGAAGTAGATAATTTATAATCTACAACATATTTAACCAAAATCACAATTCAATTTCATTCAACTATGCATTTTCCTAACCTCGTCATTAATACACAAACACAAGCAATTTCATAGCATGACATCAATATGAAGTTCAAGATTGTAAATTACAATTGCTTATAAGGTAAATAGATTAAGGGATAGAGAAAATGCAAGTCAAAACACCAAGATTTTATATGGTTCAACCAAGCATTTTATGCTATGGTGTGATGAAGATAAGTTAATTCAATTCACTTCAACTATTCATTCTCCTAACCTCTTCATTAGTACACAAACACAAGCAATTTCATAACATTGATATATAAAGCTCAAGATTGAAAATGACAATTATTTTTAAAGTAAGGAGATAATGGTTAGAGAAAATGCACACTATAGACACCGAGATTTTTACATGGTTCAACCAAATCTTTGGTCTACGTCCATGCCTTGAGAAAACCTCCCAAGGATTCCACTACCGTGCTTCTCTTTCCAGAGATAAGCAAACCCTTACATACTCCTTCTTCCGGGTGAAAAGCCAACCTTGCTCACTCTTGCGGGTGGAGAGCCTACCAAATCCTCGCTTTTTAAGGTTGAGAGAAACCTTTACAAAGATTTAACAAGCCATTCCCATGCCAAGATAACCTCTTAGACTTTCACTCACAAAGACTAATAATTTTACATTTGAGTGGTACAACAATATCTCTCAATAGATAGATATAGAAATTCAAAGCTCACTTCTCACATACTTAGAGTTATGATTGAAATACTCAATTGAAAAGCTCAAACTCAATATGTGGAATAATGAATCACAAGAAGATGATATGAGTGATGCATAATGGTGTGATTCCTATAGGAGAGTTTTCTACCCAATAATGAAATAAAAAATGAAGCACAAATGGTAGATTTTTTTCATACTCCTATCTCCCTCTTCTATAACCCATTTTTGGTTCATATATGTCATATATATAGCATAGGAACACAATATAGCCGTTTGTGGGTGTTTTGGGAAGTTTTGGAACACTTTGGATTCGAAACTAGCCATTATAATTCAAATCCAAGATGAGACAGTCGACTGGGTGTTTTGGGGCAGTGACTGGGTCTTCAAAAATTCATTCTAAAATTTATTTTTTGCTCTCTGACTTAGCCAGTCGACTGGGTCAACAAGCAGTCGATTGGGTGGTTGTTCAACTTAGTTTTGATGCAGTTCACTCTTTTGGTCATAACTAGAGTTCCGTAACTCGGATGGAGGCGTCATTTAAATTTTTAGAATTAGGACTTCAATTTATTGATTTTAGGATTTTGAATCACTCGATTCGACCCATTATTGAGTGCGTTATGAACGTTTGAATGTGATGCTTCATTTCGAACTTCTAGCCCACTTGACAGTTTTTCATGAATTCTTTTGGGATTTTTTTAAAATAACTTAGACACACTCCTAGGATGTCTTAGAGACTTATTAAGGTCCTTGACATGCCTAAAGTCAATATTGAGATCATAAAATATTTTTCCAATTTAAATAAATTCTCAATATTAGACAAAAGTTTTTCATGGTATAACAATTTTGTTCAAAGCTTTAATATGGATCTAGAATCCATTTCAAGTGATATGAGTTAAGTTAATGGTTCTAGGATAACATATTTGTTGAGTTCTTCCATAGCTTATGAAAGTTTGAACTAACTCAACTTTAGCAAAGACTATACATAAAAATGTGTCTTCAATAATGTGTGTAGTCTATTGCTAATGATGCAAGGACTCAAGAATGATAATCATGGTCCTATATGTTATATGGTCAAGAGTTGAGTTTTCAAATAAGTTATTTCAAAAATAACTTTACATTTAATCTAGCACTCACCCAAGATTATTTTACTCATTTCTTTGATCTTCAATTTCTTTAAGCTTTGGGTTGATGTCTCCATCCTTGTCTCCAATGTATTTTAAGCTCTAAGATCCTTTGTTTGATCTTCTCATGGATCCACTTGCTCTCTTGAGTTTATCTTGAATCAATAACATATTAAGCATAACTTAAGTAGACATTAAATTCACCACATTCAATGGTTTCTTATCATCAAAGTGTCATGTTTACCCATGGTGGAAAACCTTGAGTCAACAATTGACATTTTTTATGGCAACATTGAAGATTAGAGGATTCCGATTGTCAATTACTTGGCATATCCCCATTTTCCTACTACTAGAAGATTGAGGTTGATGGCAATTAATTACATTTTACTAGATGGTGAGTTATACAAAATGAGCAAAGAAGATGTCCTCTTGTTGCAGTGTATTTCTAAAGAGCAAGCCTTGAAAGTCATGGAAGAGATTCATGAAGGATTATGTGGGGCTCACCAGGATGGAAGAAAGATGAGATGGCTGATTAGAAGATATGGATATTATTGGCCAGGGATCCTGAAAGATTGCATGACATATGCAAAGGGGTGCTAACCTTGTCAAAGTCCATGGACCAACTTAGAAGCTGCCAGCCATTGAGATGTAATTTATCATAAAGTCATGGCCATTTATAGGATGGACCATAGATATGATTGGAATGATTAGGTCTCCATCTTCTGATTCCCATCAATGGATAATTGTGGCTACAGACTATTTCACAAAGTGGGTGGAGGCAGAACCGTGCAAGGCAGTAAATCAAAGTCTAGCCATCAACTTTGTAAGAGAGAAAATCTTCCATCGCTTTGAAATTCCAGAGTCCATTACTTTTAACAATGGAGGAGTTTTTAGAGGAATTGAGATGATGGAATATGATGAGTCCAAAGGAGTTAAGATGCTCTGATCTACCCCTTATTATGCTTAGTCAAATGGTCAAGTGGAAGCTGCCAATAAGATAATTATTGGCATTATAGAGAATATGATAAAGGAAAACCCAAGGACTTGGCATGATCTTCTTCCAGAGGCTTTATGGGCATACAGGAATTCCAAGAGAATTAACACTGGGGTTACTCCTTATATGCTAACATACGGCCATGATACAGTTCTTCGAATGGAGATGGTAGTGAGATATGCCCGAATAGCTTACCAAAACAACCTAACTCCGGCAAAATATACAGAGTCTATGTTGGTAGATTTGGAAGCTTTTGATGAGATTAGACTAAATGCTTTAAACCACATGGTGGCTCGCAAAAAGAAGGTAATCAAAGCTTATAACAAGAGGGTGAAACCTAAGTCCTTTGCAGAAAATGACTTGGTTTGGAAGTCATTCTTCTAGTTGGAAAGAAAGATCCTAAGTATGGTAAATGGATTCCAAGTTAAGAAGGGCCTTATCAAATTTACAAAGTCTTAGGCAATGGAGCTTATCACTTAATGGATTTGGATGGGACAATTCATGCCTATCCCACCAATGGCCGATTCTTAAAGAAATATCAGCCAAGCTTCTTTGAAGTTCTAAAAGGAAAAAAATCCAATGCTAGTTTGGTGTTGCCTTGGCATAAATAAACCATCTTGTAGATGGATGTAAATAGTTGTATAAGTTATTTTACTTTTATTTCTTCCAGTAGGAGTCATTTGTAAGTGTTTTGCATCTATGAAAGTGTTTTGTTCTTCCAATTAAATGAGTAAAGGATAGATACAAAAATAATAAGGCCAATTATTTCTTTTCTCATATGAAACATGGAGATTGAAGCTTACAAAATCAGAGAAAAATATATTTTTGTTTGGTCTACTGCCAAAAAAGGGCCAAACAAAACAAACTTTTAGCCTACATACAAGACAACTTTAGAGCAACAACATTAAAAACTATCAAATTTCTTTTTGAAATTCTCCCAAACAACCTTGGAATCTTGAATAGTGGACTAGGTAGAATCCTTCTCAACTGCCAACTTCTGAGTCTCTTCATGGATAACAAGCATTTGTTGAGTAAGACTGGCAAACTCGGCATGAATGGAGTTGGCTAAGGATTGTTTCTTCTGCTTTTCCTCCACCACCTTCGCCAAGGCACTCTCTAGCTCTTTTTCTGTGTTTTCCAGGGTTTGGATGTTTCCTATGGTAGCCTTGAAAGTATGGGTATCCGCTTGGAGTTTCTCCACTAACAGGAGTTTTAGTTGTTCTTTTTTGGGAAGAGATTCTTGAACAGTCTGGGAAGTTTTAAATGCTTGGGAAAGAGAGGGTAGTGTGGACTTAAAAGCTGCAATTGATTCTTTGGCTTCACTTGAGAAATGGGGATGATTGCTTGCACGAAGAAGAGCCATGGAAATTTCATTCTCCACAAATAGGATATCTTTAGGATTGTGCATCAACATGCTGGTTAGAGTTATCTTAATATTTTGGAAGTCTGACTCTGGTTGGGTTGTGGACATTGATGTACTGCTAGAAAAGCTTCTGACTTGCTCCAAGGTGGCCTCTAGATTCTAGAAGAAGTTTGCCGCGTCCAAACTTGGATCGACCAGGTCCATTGGGGAAGAGACATATGGAAATGAGAGTTGTAAATGAAAGAATAGAGAATAAGAACTAAAAAAGACATAAGCTAAAGAAATGTAGGAAGGAAAAATGATATACCTTTTTCTTGGAAGTTGGAGTCTCAGTAGTTTCCTCAATTAGAGAAGTATCTACTTTAGTGGTCTACCTGGAATAAGGATCTTGAGCCTTAAGAGGAATGTGTGGAGGAGATTTGCCAGCGACTTCAATTGGTGAAGAGTCCTGAAATACACAAGTGTCAGTTTAAAATCAAGAGGGGGAGAAGATGCCAGGAAAAAGTGACCACATATACCTCTGCAGAAACAATCTATACATCTTTTTACTTATTTCTTTTATCCCCATCACCTTTTGAGTCCTTATCTTCTTCATCATCTTCTTCAACTCGCATCTTTCTTTTCCCCTTAGATTTATCCTTTTTGTTATTGTCTTCCTTATCATCACCATCCTCTCTGTCTCCATTGTTTTCATTTTCATTTTCATCACCATCCTCTTTGTCTGAACTTTGTCTTTCTTCACTGGGATTATTTGATTCATTTGCCTGCCGATTTTCTTGCACCTTTTCTAGAAGATCATCAAACATCTCTTTAATTTCTTGATCCAGACTGGGGCTTAGAGTTTGAGTTTGATAGGTACCT
This sequence comes from Cornus suecica, assembly GCA_963922005.1. Classification (NCBI taxonomy): domain Eukaryota; kingdom Viridiplantae; phylum Streptophyta; class Magnoliopsida; order Cornales; family Cornaceae; genus Cornus; species Cornus suecica. Next base: position 44,905,226 of record OY998240.1, read on the forward strand.
GCAGTTGTCACTTGGTCTTGGTTTGAGATAGGGATGCCAATAGGAATTTTAGGGACTAACTCATCTACTAAATTCACAGTAACATCATCAGTTTGCTTCATAGAGGTATGATCTAGGTCCTCATTGTCACTTGGAATATCAATTATGGTAGAGGAGGCTGCTTGACTGGCCTCTTTGACTTTTTGTCGCCAACCCTAAGGATGTTTAAGTGAGACATGGCATATATATACAAAAGAGAATAAAATAGGATAAACATCAAAGGTATATACACTGGTTCTATGAGAGATGGCCTCAGACTTTATGGTGGGTATGATTGCTGTAACTTTTTCTAATATGGAAGTAGTGATTACAGTAGTGGCAAGATGTTCCTCCAAAGCATGAAAGACCCCATAAGCCCATAAGTTAGTTGAAAGTAGTATAAGTAACAGGGAACAAGATAGAGCCATAATAATAAGAAACAAAATAAAGCAAATGCAATACCTGCTTGAGAGGTACCCCTCTTCTTACCCGTTTTGGGGATAGGAGAGGTGACCTTGGAAGTAGACTTCTTGGGTTTCTTCGCTTCAATGTCAGATATGATTTGGGCTTGACCATTAAATGCCAGAGAAACATATCTGAATGAATTCAGTTGTTGTGTTATATGGAGGGTACTATCAACTTGCCTGGTGGAAATGATATAATCTTTCTAGCAAACATGAAATAAGTCATGGGTATCTAGATGAATTGTAAAGGGCTGGTATACAAAATCTTTCTTTAATTGCCGCAACCTGTTACTTACATCAAGGACCAATTCTTCATCCATCAGCCTAGTTCATCTATAAAAAAATGGTTATAAGAAGGGGAATGAGGCAGTGGGATCATTTGCCCTAAACCAAACTGTCTAGCTAATTGGGCTGAGTTATAAAATTCAACCCCATTCTTCCTATTCTTGGACTTTGGAGATCCTGTCCCATAATGCAGATCTCGGTAGAGGAGGAAGCTGGCCATCATGGGCGAATATTATTTTTTGCTCTTTTTGTTGTCTGAGTTAGGTGAAGGAACCAACCATGGAGGATTTTGAGTATGATTCTGGAAGGGAAAGAATTGATTGGGGGTTCTAGTTCTACACTGATCGTAGAAATACCTAAAACATCTTTTTAAAGTATGGGATTTTCGGGTGGTAGCAAGGTTACGAAAAGTGACTAAGTTGTCTTTGGCAGGAACATTCACAATAGGTCCTAATTCTGGAAAGTAGATTTGGAGCCAAACCTGAACTAGGCAAAAATGGCCTCTAGTTTTTGCAAAATCAGACGGTACCATGTCTGTGAGGCTAGAATAGACATTTGCTAGTAGAAAAGGAGCAAGAACAAGGTGTTTTCCTTTGGCCAAGGCTAAATCAATTTCTGTGGTTTCTTTATTGACTTGGTTGGAAGCAACACATAACAGATACCTATTGAGCCATACTAAAAGAAATGCAATGTGTTCATCACCTTCAACAGGGCCATATTCCTTTTGGTAATGGGTAATGAAAGGACCATGGGAGGCGATATAATTTTTAGTACTAGTGGCTTTGGGTGGAAATTTAAAAGTTTCTTTGTTAAAAAGTAGGCAGTGGATCTATGCCCCAGAAGTTTTAAACCCAGTCAAATGGAAGATGTCCTTCATGGTAGGAGACATCATTCCACAATTTAAATTTAAATAGTTGGTAGTGGGGCTCCAAAAGAATACAGAGGAGAAAAACAAAGACTTATCTTGAGTTGGAGGAACCTTACTGAGACGGATGGCGTCGAAAATTCCCAGGTCCTTCCACAGAGTACTTTTGGCTTGAGAAACTCTATTCATCCATACTGACCAACTATCATGCGAGCTAGGCCAGGTTTTGAATTGATATTGAGGAAGATCTCCTCCAATCTATGGTGGGATCTGCCTTGAATAGAGAAGATTATCCGTTGTCATGGGGTATAGTTTGCTTAAGGAGTCAAGTGGAAGAAAAAAGAAGGCCAACCCTAGATCCTTGTACGGTTCTTCAACTAGTATGAAGGTATCTAAAATTACCCCTTCCTTTGGCAATGTGCTCATGATAGCATCTACCTGAAGGCTCATGGTGGTAGATGAGATGGAAAGGGGTAGGAGGTCGGCATTTGGGTTAACATTTATGACCTTGGGAGCTATGGGAAAGAAGATAAATGTGCTAATTGAAAGGAGAAGTTAGGGTTTTATGGAGAAGAAGGGTGGTTTAAGTGAAAATGAGTTAAAGGCTATGTATATACATATATATATATGTATATATATTTAGAGGATTAGGTAAGCAAGTGGGTGAGCCTTTAATTCAAATTTTAAATTAGATTTTGGAAACGGTAAAATCAGCCTACGAATTTGACCAATCATGATGAAGTGAGAAATCCAAAGACAACTGCAAAGCTGTAACAACTAGAGGAAAGATGGAAGGGCGAAGGTTTGGTCAGGTGCAAACAACTATTTCCTGAACATTGAGAGAGGCTTTCGATGTTATTCCAAATTCCAAGATAAGATAAGGCTTAATAGAGGTGAGTTTCGAATTTAAAAAGAGTAAATAAGTTTCTAAGGTCTTGGTTGGAAGTATCACAAGCCTACAAAAACTTGGGGGCATATGTTGGCACCCAAAATTTCACGCCACTTGTCATAACAAAAGAAAGTCATGTGGCAAGTAGTTAAGCCACGAGAATTCAATCATTGAGCGTTGCAAACTAATGTAGAGGGTGTTTGCGGTAGAAGAGATAAAATGGGCTTGAATTAAGGAATATGGCTGAGAATCAATGAGTGTTGATTGGTTATAAAAGGAATGAATCTGGCCTTAATGTGGGCTAGATTCATTAAAGGAATAAGAGTAAACCAATTTCGGCCAAAAGAGTGAAGACATGGGAACGTGGCTTGAGCAAATTACAAAGGTATCTTTGAGTATAACAAGCAAAGAGGTCACCTGACAAAAAGATAAAGAGAAGTTGAAAGACACATGGAATCAATTAGAGAATGAAGTTAGAAGGAGTTACCTAAGTGTAATACACCACTGGTTTAACTATAACACTTAGTGTAATTTTGCAATTCCTCCTACAGCAACCAACAAAACATAAACACTTACAATTTCTTACAATTGTAATCTCTATCTTATCAATTTGTACTTTGATTTCTATAATGTTAGTCCAAATTATTTATGTTATTGTCTCTTCAATCATTATCTTGTAATCTCTATTGCAAGTAGTGATATTTCAAGTTTCCTTATCCTTATCTTTTGCATTTACATTATCTTCTAATCCTTATTTCAACTAATGTCATTTCAATTCCTTTACTTTCATGCATTTTAAATTCATGCAGTTTACTTTGTGCACTTTCAAATCTGCCATTTCCCTATCTTCCAGAATTAATTTCCACCAATTTTCTTTCTCCCATTTGCGTTTCTTCCAGCTTGAATACATTTTTGCCAACTTTAACTCTCAATTTCTTATCCTTTTTTTTTTCAAATTTAACATTTAAATCCTTTTGACTAAGGCAAAACGAATCCATTTACAATCGCTTGATTTTCATCCATCACTTCAAAAGAAAAGTTGCACATTTTTTTGAAAGTACTTTTAACTCTTCCAGAGTCTGGCACGCCCACACTTCTATCAGAAAACACACATTTTTGTGCAAACAAAGGTATAACAACATTCAAACTATTTGTTATATGTTGAGTATGAGGTTTTTGTTTGGATTTTTGGGTAAAAATGTTTTTATGAATAGAGTAATTATTATTTCATAAGCTTTTTTGGAGGATTGATGATGTGCAATTTGGGGCTTAATCTATCGTTTTTGGGGGGGGCGGGGGTAAAATATATGTTTGAATATAAGATTAATAATATTTTATGATTAAATTGATTTAAGAGGTGTTTGGTTTATTTTAGATATTTCATACCTTGAGGGGTATTAATGAATTTTGACAAACCCGAGGGGGTGTGATTGATGTTAGAATAATTCTCAAGGGGTGTAAATGAAATTAACCTTTTTTTTTTTAATTCGGTTAAAGTTTAGAAACACTTGGGAAAAATAAATTGATGCCTAGATTAGCATGGTAAAATATTTTACACTCTGCAAACCTAAAGTTGCAACCTCACGTTAGAGTCTCCTATACAGACTCTAGTCTTTACAGCTTTTCTTGAACCAACAATAATTAATACATTATTTAATGTTGAACAATTTCTTAAGCAGTCCACTTATTAGTTTATTTTATGTTTTCATTATTTATTTGGCTGCAATTGAACCGTGATTATTTTTTTCTAATACATTATTTTTTGTGAAGTACTAATAGTGAACAGTCTCAATCACTAATTGCCCAGATTAGTTTAAAAGGCCAGGTGTAGAGCTTGAAATATGAGCATTCTATTGGTTATTAACTTAGAAATTGATTGAGAACCTTACAAGCTACAAGCAGCCAAACAGAAACTCATTAATAAAAATATTTAGGACAAAGAAGAAACGTTGAACAGAATCAATCACCAAACAACACAACCTAATTCTATAAGGTGAAAATAAAAATAAATAATTTAATGTGTCTCTATTGGATCGCAGTCACAAATCACATTTTGTTAAACAGTTGGATTCGCATCTTCCAAGGAATCGTGGACTATCTCCATCTCAAAAGTCTACGCTTTTTGTACTCGACTAACTTAACGAAGCTCCCGCGAATGTACACGTTGGAAAAAAATAGAAGAAACTCAATTCATGTCCGACAAGGTGTCCACCACGATTGGAATTATCCTAAAATTTAAATAATTTAGGACACTTTAACAATATGTTTTTATCACTTCAACGATAAATTTTTGATATATCGACAGCGTAGTTTTTGATTAATTTTAATATAATTTAAAAATGCATTATAAACACATTAAAAAAAGAATTAAGTGCATTAAATTTCCTAAACTTTACACATTATAAATACCCCCTCAACTATTATTATGCAAGAAACTCCCTAAACAATCACTTAAATTCCGAAAAAGATGTCCTATTTTCTTCAATTTTTTCATAAATGACTCTTATGTCCTTTCTTATTGAATTACACTCAATACACTTTATTATATATTGACAAAGATTATGAAATAATTGATACAATTTTGATGGCATAATCTTCATTTAAATTTGTGTAAATTAACCTATAGTTTTTATAATTGATAAAAAATAATGCTTTTGGGTTTTTATAAAAACATTTAAGTATAAAGTTTAAAAAAATTAAGTAATTATTCAACACTATTAATATACATAACATAAGACTATCCTAGTTTTCTTAATGAATTTGTCTCTTCTTCTAATTATACCAATAAATATTTCTCACATTAATTTAAAATATGAACTATACCATTCACCTTAGTTATATAGAGAAACTATGCCTTCCATAATTTTTAAAAAGAGTACTAAGTTGTAATTATTTTATTTTTTAAATAATAAGTTTATTTTGAAAATTTTATTTGATTTAAATAGTAAAATATATTATTCTAAGTCTAAAGTTTATTACTCTAAATAAAAAGTTTCTTTTCATAAAATATATATATTCATAATGAATTTACAAATTACTTCAATAACAAAAATATTTTTTCTCATGTTATGTATATAAATAGTGTTCAATAATTACTTGACCCTTTTAAAATTTATACTCAATTTGATTTTATAAAAATCTAGAAGTATTATTTTTTTATTAATTATAAAAATCATGTGTTAATTTACACAAATTTAAATGGAGATTATGCCATCAATTTTGTATCAATTATTTCATAATTTTTGTTAATAACAAAAATGTATTAAATATAGTTCAATAAGAAAGGGCATTAGAATTACTTATGAAAAAATTAAAGACAATAGGCATTTTTTTTCCAGAATTTAAGTAATAGTTTAGGGAGTTTATTGCATAATAATAGTTCATGGAGATTATTTGTAATTTTGATCATAATATAAGGGTTTTCTGCCATTTTCTAAATTTGGGGTTTCTCATGAGAGAGAGTAAAGTTCAGTGGTATTAATGCACTTTACTCCTGAAAAAAATATAAAACTTAAGAAAATAATAATAAAATATATAAATTTTAAATGGATGATTTTTAATATTTTTTATTGTAAGGATATAGTGGGGTCTATGATGATTTGATGATTTGTAATGTAATTAAATTTTTATTATTTTAATACATAAAAATTAAATTGATAAATTGATAAGTTAAAATATTTTGACTTTTTAAAGTTAAACATTATTTTGGTAGATAAAATTGGATACTTATATTGGAGCGTAGGAGTATGGTATATGGTACTCGTGTATGGTGTTGGTGCTTCATAATATACCTGCAGCAATTGTAATATAAGATAAAATATAATATAATCTAATTATATATATATATATATATATATATATAGCTAAAACAAAGAAAATAGCTAGGTAGAAGTCTTTGAAAGCTGAAGCATAGGAAATGGGGTTGAAAGTGCTATCAGCGTTGGATACAGGAAGAACACAGTACTACCACTTCAAGGCCATAATCATCGCCGGAATGGGATTGTTCACCGATGCCTACGACCTCTTCTGCATAACTCCCATCATGAGGCTCATCGGACGAATATACTACCAGCACCAAACACACCAATACCAAACCCCGCCCCTCGTCACTTCCGCCATTGTCGCCATGCCTCTCCTCGGCACCGTCATCGGCCAAATCGTCTTCGGCCGACTCGGAGACCGAATCGGCCGAAAAAGAGTGTACGGCCTCGCATTGATGCTCATGGTGGTCTGCTCTATAGGATGCGGATTCTCTATATGCAGGACCAGGACTTGTGTGCTTTTGACTCTAGGATTTTTCAGGTTTTTTTTTCTTCTTCTTTACTTCAAGTATATTCATAAAGGAACAACTATACAAAACCGCTTTTTTATTTTTATTTTTCAGGTTTCTGTTGGGGATTGGGATCGGAGGGGACTACCCGTTGTCCGCGACGATCATGTCGGAGTTTGCGAACAAGAGGACACGCGGCGCCTTCATAGCCGCTGTTTTCTCGATGCAGGGGTTTGGGATACTGGCGGGTTCGACGGTGACGATGGTGGTTTGCGCCATCTTTGGTCTGTCGTCGGAGTCGGAACAGAAGACTGGAACGCCGTGGGAGGCTGATATTGTGTGGCGGATCATCTTGATGATCGGTGCGGTTCCGGCGGCTTTGACCTATTACTGGCGTATGATGATGCCGGAAACGGCCAGGTTCTGTGATTCGTTGCTTCTTGACTTCTTTTATTATTACGACAAAAATGTACTCATGATTTTTCTTCCGAGACCTAACATCATTTACTTGACTTAATAATATACTTTCATTATTATTAGTTTTGTAACATCTAGATATTACCTACCTCCTTCCTAAATTGAAGAAATAGAGCTGAAAAGGACTTTATTTTTCTTTAAAATAGATATCAATTATCTTGTTGTTGGGGTAAATATATAGACTCTTCATGTGAAAAGGCTAGTAATTTTTTTTTTATATTAATTAAATTATTTGAGGTTCAAATTTCGTCCATCTCTTAATATAAAGTTTGTTAACTTCTCTCAATCTAGTGATATTTCTTCCTATGAAAGACAAGTACTGTTATTATTATTTTTATGTTTATTAATTGTCAGTGTCTTCTTAACAATATCTCAACAAACAATCTATAGTTTTGATGACAGTAGTGTGTTTCATAGATTATAAATTACTCTCTCTTTCCCAAAATAAATGTCTACATTTGACTTTTCAATTTTTTGGGATATTTTGTGTTTTCAATTTTGCCATTTAAAAATATAGTATAATTTTACTTTTTAGTGGGGGTCATTATCTTTTGAAGTTAATGAAAAGGGATAAGTTAAAAAAGTATAAGATTATATTGTATTGAGATTCGAAACTGGACACTTATTTTAAGACCGATAAAGTTATGAAATTGAATACTTATTTTAGGTGGGAGGGACTACTTGTTTGTAAGGAACCCATTAGGTAATTTATTTGTAGTGGTTTGTTAAGTAAATGATTTTAAAAGATTGTTGATATATTTAATCAAGTTTTACCATTATAAAAATTGATATTGTCCATGTTCGAGTTTGATTAGCTCCAACTTGCTAAAGAACAAGTCATTAAAACTAGGTTACATAATAATGCTCTGAACTCAATCACTCATATTTGGGTTTTAATGAATTAACCCAGATTCTAATTATGTATGTTGAAATGAGATTTATCATCACATGAAATGAAATTTAAAACATTTGCTGAAATTTCCAACATGCATGTATCATATAGTAGTAGTTCCAAAACTTTCAATCTTAATTTGATGATGTATTTTGATGTCTATATATATATCTGGCAGATACACAGCATTGGTTGAGCAAAACATTGTACAAGCAGCAATGGACATGGAGAAAGTGCTAGACGTTGCAATGAGTGAGATCACAGAGGATCAAGTACTAGAATCCAACCCAACCCCACCCTCTTACCCTCTCCTCTCCCACGCATTCCTCCGCCGTCACGGCCGCGACCTCTTCTCTTGCGCCACCGCATGGTTCCTGGTAGACATTGTCTTCTACAGCAGCAACCTTTTTCAATCTCAAATATACGACCGCTACCTCCCTCACGTAAAAAAACTCAACGCCTACCAGGAAGCCTACCACGTCGCCCGACTACAGGCCATCATCGCCATTTGCTCCACCATTCCGGGTTACTTCGCCACCGTTTACTTCATCGATCGCATTGGCCGAGTCAAGATCCAAATCATGGGTTTCTTTTTCATGGCAGTTGCCTTGTTTGCAATAGGAATACCATACTCTGTGTACTGGGTTGACCACACAAATGTAGGGTTCATGTTGCTTTATGGCCTCACTTTCTTCTTTTCGAATTTTGGGCCTAACACAACCACATTTATTGTGCCGGCGGAGCTGTTTCCGGCGAGGTTCAGGTCCACGTGCCACGGCATTTCTGGGGCAGCCGGGAAGGTGGGGGCGATCATAGGGTCAGTGGGGTTTTTGTGGGCTTCACATAATAAGAGAGAGGATGGTTATTCGAAAGGGATTGGAATGACAGCCTCGTTGGTGATTTTGGGTTGTGTTTGTGTGGTGGGAATGTTCACTACTTATTTTTTCACACGGGAAACTATGGGGAGATCGTTGGAGGAGAATGAGAATGAAGATGATGAGACTACTGAATTGTGTTTCTTGAGGTGTTTTACCAATTCTGGGGTTCACCCACAATCTTCTGTTACTCAAGTTGATCGGGTGATCGGTGAGCTTTGAGCAAGGATCCTCTGCCTATATAGAATAATGCATGTATAATAAATTGTAAACGAATGAATAGTTCATCACTTGCAGCTCTCTTATATCTGTTAATATACACCTTAGGGCCACTAGGCTTGTGAAAAATTTGTACTCCCTCGGTCCAATTTACTTATCCACCTTTTGATTTTTTAACAATTTTTTTAATATTTTGTATTTTTTATTTTGTCATAATTATAGTTTTTAGTAAAGCTCATTATTTTTTGAAATTAATGAAAAATGAATAATATGAAAAAATATATGATAATATTGTATTGAGATTCAAAACTGAATAACTAATTTGGGACAACTACAAATAAAATAAACAAAATAGACAACTAAATTGAGACCAAGATATTACTATATTTTTTGTGTGGGAGTGCACAGGGCAAAACCTCAAGTTGTTTTGACTTCGGGAGTTGGGATTAGCAAATGTTATGTAGAAGTGGATGTAAATTAAGGTTGGTATATATCTAGGGTCGGGGTGGTGTAATGAAAGCATATATAAGATTGAAATGGATGGGGTTTGTTTATTTTCCATTTTTGGTTTTTAAAATTTTTCTTAGTTAGCAAATAGACACTCTTATCTTATACTAATTGGTGAATGAGTGCATAGAGAAAGGTCAGATTTGGAGCTTATGACTAATGTTGTTTAGATATCTATAAAATTATAACAGTAAGTGAAAAGCAAATGTAACATTTTCCTTCGAGGTAGGTAATAATGAAACTGTGGGCCCATTTTAGCTCGTGGCCCATCAGCACTAAACAAAGCCCAATACAATTCGGGCCCAACAAAAAAATGGTAAGCCCACCGACAGAGAAAGCCCAGTAAAAGAAGGCCCAGCTTAGGATGAAAAGTAACTCACAAAACGGTTACAAAATCTGAAATTACTTAGACGGCGGTGAACTAAGCCTAGAGAAGGGGGTGAATAGGCTTATTATGAATTAATTGAAAAATTAAAATTTTAATTATGGAAAAGTCAATTTTAATTCAATTCGTTTAAAGTAATAATTCACGCAATAAATCATATAGGTGCAGAAAATAAAGCAAGAGACGATACCAATATTTTTACATGGAAAAACCTTGGAAAGACTCAAAGTAAAAAATTACGGATACGTTCAAGTATCGATGCACTATGAATCAAGAAGTATAAGACTCTATGAAGTTTTAGACTTACAAATCAATCATGATCTACCTTTCTCCACTCGACATCTGACATTCTTGAATCAATCGCGCTCCACGAAGCTCTCACTCCGATCTCCGTATTCTGACAGCTCCGCTTCTCAACGGATCAAAGAACCATGAAGCCTCCTGCTTCAATCTCCGAACTCAAACGGATCCGCTTCTCAACGGATCAATGCAACCACATTGCACAAAGTGGTGTGATGATTTTTCAACAAAGAATCATCCAATTGTGCATAAAGATATCATGTGTAGAAGCACAATTAGAGAAACTCAAAACTAAGAGAGAACTCGAATATATTTAATCACTCAATAATTTTATCTCTATATATATCTCTGCAGAAGTACATGAATCTGTAAAAGAATTGCAGAGATCTCTCAAAAGTCATACTCTTCTCTTAGGTTTTACTCATATAAATAGGGAACAGTCTTTAATTAATGGTAAGAATCTTTTTCCTTTGGAGATTCTTATTTCCATCATTAAGTCTTTCAAATATAGACTAATATACCAATAATAGATTCAAATCATGTCCCAAAGTGGTTATGAATCAATTACTTAGTAAGAAAAAACTTCCAAAATAATTTTTCAATTTCCAATTTTTTGCCACTTACCGAGTACTCGATGACTGTTCTACCGAGTATTTGGTGAACACTCATGCGTGCGTAATCGTGCGATAAGTCGCACAACCCTCTGGAATTCAATGTCACTTTTGCGTAATTGTTCGTAAATGCGTATCTTACCGAGTACTCGGTAACACTCCCACCGAGTACTCGGTGGAACAAAATACAAATTTCTCTGAAATCTTTGCTTCTTTGCACTGCCGCTTCCAACCATTGTTCCACTCGATATCCTTTGTATCTTCACCACTTTATGCACACATTTAACACAACAACTCAATCTAAACTCACAACTCTTAACATGGTTTTTGATCAGAATCATGCCATTAATAAATAAATGTTCCTACAATCTCCCCCTTGGCATTTCTGAGACAAAACTATGTTTTACAAATATATCCTCACGATAAAATAAAATAAAATAAAACCTATACCTATGAACACACACCAACTAACATAGACATAGACTTTTCTCTTGATCTCATGATGATTTACGAATCTTGCAATCACAACACTTAAAACAAACATACCTATGAAAAACAAGTGTGAAAAACAAATAGCAGAAATAATTAATATTAAATTATCATAAACAAAACAAATAATTTTCCCCCTCAATTAAATACTTCTTCCCATACCAAAATAATCACTCCACCTTACTAAATATTTTTATCCCTTTCTAAATACTCTCCCCCTTTCTAAATACTTCTCCCCCTTTATGTCACTGAAATAACAAGGAATTTAAATAACAATAAAAATAGTAAAGAGATTTGAAGGAGAAATATATGGGAAGACCATAGAATCTAAACAAATCATATATTAAGACATAGAACTTTAAAGAATATATCCAGATTCCTGGGTAACAAAAACCTTTACGATGCATGATCTTAATACTAATGCATTCATAAAATGCTCAAACTAAGAAAAATATATATATTTTTGTTCTCATAAACATGTGAGTAGGGCAATAGAGACAATGGACTAATTATTAATACATCATATTCGAATATTTAACTTAGCCATTATACATATAGTAGTGAAGATAATCAACACACATACCTTATAGACATAAGCAGTCACAAGGCAAGCTTTACATAACATTTGCATATATGAAAAATATTCAGGTGCAAGTAAACAACTAAGATGAAGGCAACACGTACTAATTATAATAAACTCCTCACTAACTGTTATGATACTTCAGTCAAAAATCTAAGTTAGAAGACAAATCTTTAGCTCGGACCTTTATGCTATTTAAGGGAATACAATTTATTTGTATTTTTTGCCTCGAATGTTTTTATCTTTTGCACCCCTTTATATATTTTTAAAAAAATTTCTCCCCTTCTTACGCGTACACTCAATGCTTACTGAGGCAAGAGGCCCGGTTACTCAGATTAAAAAATTGAGATAATCATTTTTGTCTTTTTACGCGAATACTCAATACTTACTGAGGTGCTGAGACCCGGTTACTCAGCAGACGAACCATTGCTTTAAGGGGTTTTAAAGAGATATTTAAATAATTCATTATTTCCTTATTTCTTCTTTCAACATTACCCCAACATTTATGAACATGCAAAAGGTATTCAAAAGCATCGATCAATCTAGTATAACTGATAGATACTTAATATTGGTCATTTTTCGTCCCTATCTTGTGTTTGTTATGTCTTTACATTCCGTTACTTGGTATTTTTATCCCGTTTGTGTGTGTAAGCATGTTTCAGGACCTTAATGAAGAAACAAAGCTAATCTCGGTGAATTAACTGAGTTCGTGTTCATTTCTATCTCGAGAAATGAATCAAGAGGTGCGCGCCAGAGCAAAGAAAAGCTACCAGAGGGCAAAATAGTCATCTCCCGAGATCATTATCTCATCGAAGGGAAAAAATATCCTTTTCAGACATTATTACTTTACCAAAAAGCATCAGGAGTCAAAGGCGACCAGTCTAGCTCAAATATGAAAATATGAGTTTTTACAGCAAAAGATACATAATACCATACGTCGTCAGAAAGAAAAAAAAAGGCAGATTGGACCTGAGCTACACTCTTAAGCTATGCTTTGGTTTGGACCCTACACCCTAGAATAGCATAGGTCCCACCTTGTAGCCACATGATCCCTTTACATGCTAAAGTTGTTTCGGAGTTGTTTCAGAATTTCCTAGTTTTGTCCCTACTTCGATATTTTAAGTGACCGGTGATTTCAAACCTTTATATACAGGCTTATACACATATTTACACAAGATTTTATAAAGATTATTCATGTATTGTGAAATTATAGAAAATGCAACCATTAAGGTTTCCCTCACTTGTCTATAAATATGAGAGGGTTAGGTTTAGAGAGTGGTGATTTTTGGAGGCTAGTTCTGGTTCTAGTTTTCACGCACGTTCATTCATAGAGTATTCTTCCATAGAAGAGAATCACCATAGAAGACCTAGAGATTCGGAGAAGAAGGTCATGGAGAACGTTTCTACATCGACAATGCAGATTTTTTCAGTCATGATCAACTAATTTGATATCTAGGGTTTTCTCGCAAAACCCTAGCCAAGTAATATAGTTCTAGTTTTATATTCAATTGTAGAGAGGGGAAACTGTGACTATATTGTGATGATTGTGTTAAATAAGATATCATTTTTATTCATGATACAAGTTTATATATTTGAATTGATTATTGTCTTAAACTTTTCGAATGTATTTATCTTACACAATCACAATTATTCATTATGGGCTAGAACTAGGATGCTTAATCTGTGATTTTTTACATAATGTTGGTCATAAAACTCAAAACCCTAGGTTGACATAGGTCATGCCCTGACAAACTGATATAGACATGCTTTAGTTTATTTTCATGCTTTAATTTAGTTTCCTGCATTTACATTATGTTAGTAGTTGGCATGCACTAATCAATTTAGTCATGAAATGGGTTGTCGTGATCGTGTTGAGCATAATCCTTTTTGGGGTCAAACTGCTGGCGCGGTGCGACCTGATTCACAGTCAATGAATCGCCGTCATGCAATTGAAATAGAATTTGGACTATGTTATGTAGTTAGTGGTGGAGTGAGGAAACCCTAGTTTTCTCTCTCTCTAAATCACAACCATTATTTATTATTGCTTTTTGTTTTTATTTTCATTAGTATAAGATAATTCACAAAACCAAACTCTTTTGGAAAAATATAATTCAGTGTTTTTAGACTATTAAAGTGAACAATCCTCGTCTCCGTGTGATCGATATTCCCCTACTCAAGCAAAACTATATACAATTGATTTGTGCTCTTGCAGAAGGGTAAAATCTAAGGTGTCGTTAAGGTGTCGTTTTTAACCACATTTTTTGCACACACCTGATGCCCACCAATAACTCATGAACCTACATATCACTTCGGGTTAGATGAGAAAAACTAAAAGTTTCAGCAAATATTACATTCATCTCCGAAGTAAAATAATCACTCAAGATTAATGAGTTCTAAAAATATTACTTAAACATGTCAAGTGAATAACTCATATCCTCAGGTTAGACTAACAACTCGAATTCCCATAAGTATAAAGAAAAGTTAATATGAGAATAGAATGAAATATGACAACCATTTGTACCCTTAGCCAAGCTCAACATGCTAATAATTTTGTTTTATAATTTTATGGCATTTTTGTCAGAATGTATGCATGCATAAATAATCCTAATAGTAGCAAAATATGATGCATGCATAATGATAAACAACAAAAATAAAAAATGCATATTAATGTATCAATTCTAGGAAAAAAAATTAATCAAGATATTCCTAGAAGGATACAAATGAAGACAATCTATTCTAATGCGAACATACCACTAGATTTCCTAAGACTGATATGTTTTTGAAAATCTAATGATTTTGTAGAGATGTCCATCAACTGAGAATCTGTGGATATAAACTCTAGATCTTTCTCAGAACAAAGTTTAGGAAAAATGCAATAACGATTATCATATGTACGTACACCTTCCATAACACGATTTTCAAAAGAATCAATAATAAAACATTTATCGGAAATGAAGTTGACATTATGGTTGTTATCGCATATTTGGCTAATGATAAAAAAAAATTAACCTTTAAGCCCCTTAACATAATAAACATCTAATCTAGGTAGACCAGAAGCAACAATGGTGCCCTTTCCTAAAACTTTAGATTTTTTTCCATTACCAAAAGTAACAGTTCCAATATTACTGCTCTTGAAATAACCAAACAATGACTTATTTTTAGTCATATGCCTAGAGAATCTACTATCAAAACACCATGAACTAGAATCACATGCTTTAAGGGCAGTATTGGCAACAAAACAAGGTAGCTCACCTTTCTCAATCTAAACCTGTTTAATTTTCAGTGTTCTGCTTGCCAGATTAGACAAATTCTTTACCTCTTCACGTAACACCCGGATTTGATCATGAACATTGGGTCCTGTTTGAGTTCTCTATTTCCTTTTTGATTTCAAAGTATTTCCTTTTAACTTTGAACAATATGATCGAATGTGACATTTCACTCCACATTGATGACATATTGGAACGAATCTTTGAAAAGTATTATTAGAACTCTTATGATAATTAGAGGTAAATGGAGATTTACTCTTAATAGGTTTTCTAACATAATATTGGACATTAGAATTCTTCTTAATAGGAGGAATGTTTCTTTTATCAGAATTACCTTGAGAAAACTAGATGTTATTTGAGAAGGTTTAACAAAAATTATTTTGGGGGTAGTATTTGAATTCATCGTTGTTCCTCTGAATCCTAACCCCTTAGTATTTACTACTGATTTACCTACACTTAACATATGATCAAGCTTAAGGGTTCCACTAGACCATTTATGAATAGTTGAGTTAGTATCATTCAGTTTCTTTTCCAAAACCTCAATCCTCGTAGATTTCTCATTTATATCAGATCTTAAAGTGGCTGATTCCTTATTGAAATCATCAATACTCTTTAAAGCCTGCTTCCTTTCTTTTTTAGACTTAATCAATTCTTTATACCATTGATCTTTTTTGTGTCTGAAGCTGATTTAGCTCAAGGGTAGTGTTGGTTAATTTTTCTCTTAATGATTCTTTTTCTTTGTCAACACTTTTAAATTTAACAATAGATTTTGAGAAAACTTCGCTAAGATGTGTGTACTTGCCATAAAGTTTTCTATACTTAGCTTGAATAGAGTCATCACGATCATCATCACCCTCATAATTTTCATCCTTAGAAGTTGCACTTATTGTAGCAACCTTTTTAACCTCATCATTATTAGATGCCAATACTAAATTTTTATTAGTTCTTTCATAAGTATCTTGGAGAATATCCCAAGATTCTTTGGCAATATCGCACGAGGAAATTCTCCTGAAGTCACTTTCAGTCACAACATTTAATATTGCAGACAAAGCTTTAGAATTCCAATTAGCACCGTTAAATTCAGCAGAAGACCACTCACTTTAAGCTTTTTCTTTTAATTCTTTGGTAGTCTCATCTACAATAGTTTGAGGTGAGTATCATACTTCTACGGAAAACCAAACGTTCGCATCTATTGATTTCAAGAACACTCTCATTCTAGCTTTCCTATACATGTAATTCGATTCATCCAGTAAAGGGGAACTAGTAATGGAACCACCTTTATGAAGTACATCCATCTTCTAAGTTCAAGATCTAACCCTAGATCGTTAATCTAAATGAAGGCAAACCTTGCTCTAATACCAATTGAAATTACCTAGAAGACGGTGAACTATGCCTAGAGACGGCTGAATAGTCTTATTATGAATTAATTGATAAATTAAAATTTTAATTGCGGAAAATTCAATTTTAATTCAATTCGTTTAAATCAATAATTCACATAATAAATAATATAAGTGCAGAATATAAATCAAGAGACGACACCAATATTTTTACGTGGAAAACCTTGGAAAGACTCCAAGTAAAAAACTACGGATACGCTTAGGTATCAATGCACTATGAATCAAGAAGTACAAGACTCTATGAAGCTTTAGACTTACAAATCACTCATGATCTGCCTTTCTCCACTGGACGTCTGACTTTGACCCCTTAACTCACTATTGTTACGTTCTTTAATTCCATTAATTGGTATTTTTATGTTGTCTGTGTGTTAAGGCATGTTTCAGGAGCTTAATGAAGAAATGGAGCTAACTTCGGTGAATTAACTGAAGAGTGTGTTATTTCTATCCAAGAGGAGAGTCAAAGAGGCAGTTCGAGACAAAAAGGGCTCCCGGAGGGCAAAAATGGCATTTTGAGAAGTCGTCATCTTCAGTAAAAGTATCGAGGGTTCAAGACGGATGTTCTGGCGCATTCACGGAGAAAAGTAGTTTTCCATAAAAATCCTACGCTTGTGCCTATGCTTCCAGTACCAAAAGGTGGCTAGAATTACAAAATCTACGCTTGGACCTACGCTTGGGACCTACGTTTGGGACCTACTCTTGAAGCGTAGCCTCCAAGTGTAAGTGCGGCAACTTTGAGGATTTCTGTGTGATTTTTCCTATTTTACCCCGGGCTTAATTGGAAGACATGCCCATGACTCCAGACCTCTGTATACATGTATATACACTTATATTTAGGGTTTTGACGTGTTTTGAGAATGAAAAGACTAAATAAGGCCTCTATATTCCATTGCCTATATATACAAGACCATACATCAAAGTTAGGTCTGTTGAGTTGGAGAGTTCGGTGAGACGTTCATTCAAGAGGTTCATTCATTCAGATTTACTACTATTGAGAGCCATATATAAACCTAGAGATCCGAAGAAGAAGACCATGGAGGGCAATTCTACATCAACAATGCAGTCACCTTCTACCATAGCCAACTAACTCGGTATCTAGGGTTTTCTAGGAAAACCCTAGCGAAGTAATGTAATTCTTTTATTTGTTTTTAACTGTAAACGAGGGGAAACTGTGACCATACTGTGAATATTGTAGTAGTTAAGAGACCGTACTAATTTGTAATATAAAATTCTATGTTTGTTATAAATTCTTGTCTTAGATGGAATAAATGTATTATTTTGCACAATTATGATTATTCAATATGGGTTAGAACTCGGATCCTTAATCATGATTTTCTACACAATGGTGGTAATGAAACTTTAAACCCTAGGTTGATACAAGCCGTGCCTTGGCGATTTAATATAGACATGCTTTAGTTTATTTTCATGCATTAGGAGTAGATTAGAGTAATATAATTAGCATGTACTAGTTAGGTCAGCCATGAGACGGTTTGTCTCGATCCGGTTGATGGTACTCCTTTTTGGGGTCGTATTTAGCTATCTGCGATACGACCTAATTCCCAGTTATGGATTGCCCTCTTACAGTTGAAACAGTAATGAACTATATTATGCGGTTAGAGGTGGAGTAATCAAAACCCTAGTTTTCTCTCTCATCTGAATCACAACCAATTTACTCATTTTTTTAGATAATTATTAGTGAAAATAGATAATTTGGTCTTTGACTACCCAAAGCAAACAACTTTCAGAAATATAATTCAGTGTTTTTGAATTGCTAAAGTGAATAATCTAAGTCTCTGTGGGATCGATATCCCTTACTCAAGCCGCTTTGCTATTCTATAATTGATACGTGCGCTTGCGTAGGGAAAACCTAGAGTCGTTAAGGTGTTATTTTTAACCACATATTTTTGCACACCTGACGGTCACATTAAGTTTTTGGCTCCGTTGCCGGGGAATAAGCATTGTTCAATAGATTTAGTAATTTATTTTCATTGCCTTATTATAATTGTAGCTAAAGTGAGATTTTTTTTTGTGATTGACGGGTACTCTGAAAAGCGTGAAAGAGAGGATCGGAACTTCTAAAGTTGCGTCTGGAACTTTTGTGAGTTTTAGTTACCTAGATTTTTTCATATTAATTCTTGCTTTAATTTTTGTAATTTAGAAGTAGTTAAGTTAGATTAGATTTTATTCTAGAAAATTTCAAAAATAAAAAGAAAATAGTTGTTTGAGTAGCGTATGACCAATAGACTGACACGTTCTAATTTAAGCACTGCGTTAGTCGAGTACGATCCTGAGATCGAAAAGACTCTCCACCGTTTACGTCGGTCTATTGAAGAGCGTCATCGTCAACAAGAAAAGACAATGGGTGACCATAGACCCGTCCCACCGAGGTCACTAGAGACATCATTGAAGGGATATTACGCACTTGATGCGTATGACTCCTATGCAGATTTTCCAGAAGAAGAAGGAGCAAAACACTTCGAGATCAAGACAAGCATGATCAATAGTTATTTCAGCATTTAAGATCGAGTATGTAAAATTGAGTTACGAGGCCATCATCATTGAAGTATAGGGCGTACATGGAGCCTAGGAATCATTTAAGAAGTGTGGAGTTCAAGATTGAACGAGACGACGAAGACGAGAGCAAAATTCAAAATTTGGGCCAGGGGCCTATGCTTTAAGCGTAGCTGCGCAATCCTGTTATAAACAGGCCGCGACAGTGTTCCCTCCTTCATTTCATTCAAACTCTATTTTATCTCTCAATTCCCCACCATTTTTTGAGAGGTTTGATCATACTATTTATCCATTCAATTCCTCATCATTCATTGGTAATGGATCGTCAGAATAGTTGGTGATTCGACCGGATTCGCGTGAAGAACTCGAAAAGTCACCGAAATTCATATTTTGGAAATCCATCATTTCTCTCAATTCGGTGAGTTTTGGTCCATTATTTTTATTTCATATGAATTATTTAACTATTCTAAACTAGTATTGACGAACGAGCCCGATTAAAATCATGTTTTGATCCATTTTCTAAAAGTTGAGTTTTTCGACTTCATAATCAGATTAAATATTAAATTTTTGGGATGACGGTTTGTTTAATCGTTGTATTGGATATATTTAGATATAGTTTAAGTTTGATTCAGTGTCTGGTTTGTTATCGCTTACTTTTCAAAAATTCCCTATTGTAGGCATGACATGGACCAAGATATCTGTGAGGCGAGTGGCTCAGGATGCCGTTGCAGCTGATCCACAAGTACGAGAGAGGTCGAGGTCATCGTCACCTGCACCATCACCTATCTTCCGCCATAGCACGTGTGCCAGGAGGCCACAGTATATCGATTCAGCATCCTCATCTTCCACATCTTTTGAGGTAGAGGAGCCAGAGAGCTCGACACAGGGGCGTGACATCTTATTACCATATGGTCACTTGGTGGTTGAGCCAGTTGTTCCACAGGCACCATCACCGCCACCTATGCTGGAGCAGTAGGCCGAGCATAAGGATGATGATGTAAAGGATGATCATGTTCAGCAGGGGGATGACATTGATGAGGACGATGGGGATGATAGGGTTGATTAGAGGGTGCTGAAGCCACCATTAGAGGGTGATCCCAGAGGTTTGACCATATTTTTCCAGGTACCCCGGACAACATCATTTGATCGTTTACTAGACTGGGCTATCTGGAAGGACTATCAGTAGGGGAGGACATACTTATTGAGGATATTCGAGGATTTGCAGCCAGTGCCAGCCTGGACGATCGACCGATTGAGGGCCAGACGTCTTTTATCTATTCTAGCCCCGACTACCCAACATATATGAAATGATATGATTCGGGAGTTTTGGCTGCACATGCGCCACTTCAGTAGGGGGAAGAGACTACTGACTGTGGTTCGTGGTACAGAGATAGAGATTACCCCCAGACTATTACTGAGGCGTGGGGTATTCCGGACGAATGTCCACCTGATTTAACTGCTGAGTTTCCTCCTATGCTTGAGGCACTACCATCTATTTCTGATTTGGTTGTACTACAGACTGTTAGGCAGTGGGCTGATGAGTATCAAAACTGCACAAAGAAGATGGATTATCATCCTATGCTATGGTTATGGGATGTGATAGTTCAATCTTAAATTCTGCCACACAGCCACATTACTATGTGATATGTGCCATTCCCGGCTCTCCACTACGCATTTGAGTTCGAGAGGTGGATTTCTATTCCATATATTTTATGGGGAGGCCTATACGCGTACTATGTTCATCTGCGCAAAGGTGTCCAAGGTTAAGCTGTGTAGATTTCAGATTCGATTCTCGGGCCTAGTGATGAAGATTATGATGGATGCCAGGATTGAGATAGATATGACTGAGCGCAATACATATAGGGATAGTACTCCCTATGCTAGAGCGATGTGGACTAGTGTCTGGACACGGGTGCATGATGATGATATTATGTGACGCCGACCAGAGTTCGGTGTAGTACATGTACCGGATGCTCAGGCTCAGACTGATGATACAGGCCAGGCTGATGCCGACATAGCAGAGGATAATACCAGTATAGCTCACGAGGCTGAGATGCCACAGATGCCAGCTACTGCTGAGGAGGTCGTGATGCCGGAAGCACCTGTGGGTGGTACTATTACTCTATCCCAGTCTTAGTTTGATGCTATTACAGCACGGATATAGGGGATAGAGCATTGTTTAGTAGATGAGAGACATGCACGACAATAGAAGACAATGCGCCGATAGAGGGATCAGAGGCGGTTATTTCATAGATTTGACTGTATGTGTCAGCATGTGGGTGTGCCGATTCCACCTACACCACCTCCCCTTGTTGATGAGTCTTAGTTTAGTTTTAGTTAGGTTTTTATTATATTTTTGTTTTTATTTCACATTAAAGATAAATTGTCGAGCAAATTGTTTCATATAGGGTTGATGTGACCGCTTGAACGATTATCTTGTAAATGTTTTTGATATTTTTTTAGTTTATAAAATTGCAGTTTTGATGATTCAATCGAATTATTTGATATATCCCCAGAATTTCATGATTATTTTGCGTATATGGATAGCTTGAATTTCTTTTCAAAATTTTATCTTGCATTGTGAGGACATTTGTGCGATCAAGTTTGGGGGTGTATGTGCGGTGGTTTAATCGGAGAACTGTGATTTGAAAAAAAAAAGACAAAATTTAATTTTTTTTCAGGCTTAAGCCTACGCTTGAAGTGTAGGGTTCAACGAGGGAATTTTGAAAATTTGAAAATTTGACCCGTTTTCGGGGTGTTTTAGCCTGGTTTGTACTTATACTTGTATTAGGATTTGTATAAGTTTTTTTTTAGGATTTTGTGTAGAAGTTTTGTAGAATTTTTAAAGTAATCCTAATTTAACAAGGAGACGGACTGCAAATATAAGTTGGAGTTGGATGAGTTATTGCTTCCCCTTTCCTAGTCAGTTAAGGGTTTTAAATCCTTTTTCTCTTCTAATTCTACATCATTCATCTATAAATATAGCCCTTGAGTCACATAATTCTCCAAAATTTTAAACTAGGGTTTGTGTCAAAAAGCCATAAAGATGTCTAGTTCATCATCATATTCTGTTCCATCTTCTATTTCTGTCGTGGGAGATCATGAGGGGAGTGAGTATGATCCTTATTCTGATCCGGATGAGTTAATTGAGAATGACGAGCAATCAACTATTGAAAATAATCGAGGAAGGGAGATGGAGCGAATTGAGAAAATCACATCTATGGAGGTTTTAAGCCGAAAAATAAAAAGAAGCATGCTGAGACCATTCATGTTATATCGATTATAGTATGAGTTGGATTTCAGTCCAAAAGAGCTCATGAATCCATTAACAATTTTAAGATAGGCAATCCTACACAAAAGAGGATTGAGCTGTTTATAGTACCCAGTTGGACAAAAGGTGTATCCTAGGTTGATTAAATTATTTTATGAGAGATTGACAGTTGGTGGACCACCAGGATATGAGGTAGCATGGGCTAAAGTTTCAGAATGGAGTGAGCCGATAAAGGTGACTAGGAAATTGATTGCACAAGCTTGGAACATCCCATTAAGATGTCCGGATCACTTGAAAGAAGAATTGTTTCTAGCACCGAAAGAATGGTCATACACGGATGAGGAGATGATTAAGGAATTATGTGCTGTGCATGTGCCAAAGAAGGGAGATAAGGGTATGGAGAATTTTAGGTTGAAACCAGATTTACTTTATTTGGATAGTGTGATTGCTGCGCGATGTCAGAATCATCAAACAAGTTGGAGAGGAAGGTCGATGATTAAGATACTCTTTGGTATGCTAAAGGAATACTAGGTGTCATTCCCTGCTATAATATTAGAGGTCATGATTTGGAAATAGGAGATTGTGAGCAGAAAAGTAAAAGGGTGGAGAGAGATAGAGTATTATCTTCCATATCCATTTTTGTTATCTAAAATCATGGAGATGCAGCTTGGAGATCGTATAGAGGAGATGAATGAAGAGCGTGGGACGTTTATCATGAAGTATCCAAAGGAAGATTTTTATAGGTTGGAAAATACGTCAAAATACCATATTACAATGGGAAAAATGGCACGTTCTTTGGAAAAAGGGAAGGAAGAGGCGGACTAGGATTTAGGTTTAGGATTTTTAGGTTATTTTATTAGTAAGGATGGTAGACCCTTAAGGCCATGTCTTTGGTTTCTTTTTATTTTTTTTATTATTATTTTAGGATTGTAGGCCCTTAAGGCCAAATCAAATTTTCTTTTCTTTTATTATTTTAGAAAAAATAAAAAAATAAAAAAATATTTGATTCCTTGAAAACATGTGTCGATTCTTGGATATTTATGATGAAATTTCTTTTCTCTTGCTATGATTGGGTATTTGTGCTTTGTTGATAATATCTACAGGTGATCTAATTCAAGTTTGGGGGAGAGGATTTATGATTTGCTTTGGAATCCAGAATTGAGCTTCAAGGGTAACTGTATCTATTCTCCTATATTATTTTTTACCATGAGGACATGGTTTGATTTAAGTTTGGGGGTGAGGGTATAGTATTACAAGGAATGAAAATTTTCAAAAAAATTGAAAATTGAAAATTTTGGAGAAATTCTTTGTTTTCACGCATGAATGTTTTGCATTACAATTTGATTGAGTTCATGTTTATGATGTATGAGTAGTATGTAATGTGATATTCCCATTCATGAAAGTAATGATTAGATCAAGTTAGTGAAGTGATGTGATTTTACATGAGTGAGTGAATGAGTAAAATTGAAATTAAGAAATACGATTTTGACCTATAAGCAAAAACACACATTCACTATGAGAAATAGGTTGATTTTTTACTATGTAGTTCAAAATAATTTTTCCGTAATAAAAGGGGAGATGGGGAGATGTTTTGGTTTGAAATGAAGAAAATTGAAATTTGTTTTGAGAAAAGAAAATGCAAAAAGTAGTTTTTCGATTTGAGTAACCGGGCCTTGGTATCACCGATATCACTGTTCGCGTCAAAAGGGGAGAAAACTAATGAGCATAAATCCCATGGAAGAAGCTCGGGCCTAAAAATCCTCTCTGGAAAGTCCGGAGAGTTAAAAAGACAAAAAGGAATGAAAAGTGAAAAGTCAAAAAGTTACGTTTTGATGAAAAATGGCAAACTTTGATCAATGAAGTAGGAGAAGAGAACTGAAATATCAAAAGTTGAATGCTCACAAAATCACAGAAGAATGTCTGGATTTAAAGTAGAAAGTAGCGAAGTCATTCACTTTAGTGAGAACCATTCATGACATAAAGCTTGATATAATTGTTGTTCGGTAGTGAGTGGGAGTATTTGCATCCACACTGTATTTTGCATAGTATCATGACTTAATTAATTTGTGTGTGAACTCATGAATGCGTGATTAATAGAGAACTGAGATGTTTGTAGGTACCATCACTGGAAACCTTCAGAGACTTCACTCGTCCACTAGGGGTAACCTAGGGGTTTAAAAGGCTTGTTACACGTGCTAAGTGTAATCGTCGACCCTTACGAAAGCAAGGGATTAAGTTAGAGTAGTTAGATTAGATAGAATAAAAAGATCAACATAGGAAAAGTTTCCTGACTTTATTGCTTAGGGACTAGCAATATGTAAGTTTGGGGGTATGATAGGTGTCAAATATTAGTCATTTTGACCCCTTAACTCACTATTGTTATGTTCTTTCATTCCATTATTTGGTATTTTTATGATGTCTGCGTGTTAAGGCATGTTTTAGGAGCTTAATGAAGAAATTAAGCTAACTTCGGTGAATTAACTGAAGAGTGTGTTCTTTCTATCCAAGTGGAGAGTCAAAGAGGCAGCTTGAGACAAAAATGGCTCCCGGATGGTAAAAAAGGCTTTTTCAGAAGCCGTCATCTTCAGTAAAAAGTATCGCGGGTTCGAGATGGACGTTCTGGCGTATTCATAAAGAAAATTGGTTTTCCATAAAAATCATACGCTTGTGCCTACACTTCCAATACCAAAAAGTGGCTAGAATTGCAAAATCTACGCTTGGACCTACGCTTGAAGAGTAACCTCCAAGCATAAGTGCGACAACTTTGAGGATTTCTGTGTGATTTTTCCTATTTCACCCCGGGCTTAATTGGAAGATGTGCCCACGACTCCAGACCTCTGTATACATGTATATACACTTATATTTAGGGTTTTGATGTGTTTTGAGAGTGAAAAGACTATAAAGAGCCTCTCTATTCCATTGCCTATATATACAAGACCATACATCAAAGTTAGGTCTGTTGAGTTGGAGAGTTCGGTGAGTTGTTCAGTGAAAAGGTTCATTAATTCAGATTTGATGCTGTTGAGAGCCATATTTAAACTTCGAGATCCGAAGAAGAAGACCATGGAGGGAAATTCTACATCAACGATGCAGTCACCTTTTTTAAATGGCCAACTAACTCGGTATCTAGGATTTTCTAGCAAAACCCTAGCGAAGTAATGTAGTTCTTTTATTTGTTTTTAACTGTAAACGAGGGGAAACTGTGACCATACTATGATGATTGTAGTAGTTAAGAGACCGTACAGATTTGCAATATAAAATTCTATGTTTGTTCTAAATTCTTGTCTTAGATGGAATAAATATATTATTTTGCACAACTATGATCATTCAACATGGGCTAGAACTCGGATGCTTAATCATGATTTTCTACACAATGGTGGTAATCAAACTTGAAACCTTAGGTTAACACAGGCCGTGCCTTGGTGATTTAATATAGACATGCTTTAGTTTATTTTTATGCATTAGGAATAGATTAGAGTAATATAATTGACATGTACTAGTTAGGTCAGTCATGAGACGGGTGGTCGTGATCCGGTTGATGGTACTCGTTTTTTGGGTCGTATTTACCTATCTGCGATACGACCTGATTCACAGTTATGGATCGCCCTCTTACAATTGAAATAGTAATGAATATATTATGCGGTTAGTGGTTGAGTGATGAAAACCCTAGTTTTCTCTCTCATCTGAATCACAACCAATTTACTTGTTTTTTAGATAATTATTAGTTAAAATAGATAATTTGGTCTTTGACCACCCAAAGAAAACAACTTTCAGAAATATAATTTAGTGTTTTTTAATTGCTAAAGCGAACAATCTCAGTCTTTGTGGGATGAATATCCCTTACTCAAGCCACTTTGCTATTCTATAATTGATACGTGCGCTTGCATAGGGTAAAACCTAGAGCCGTTAAGGTATTATTTTTAACCACATATTTTTGCACACCTTACGGTCACATCACATTCTTAAATCACTCGTGCTTCACAAAGCTCTCACTCCGATCTCCATACTCTGATGACTCCGCTTCTCAACGGATCAAAGAACCAATAAGCCTCTTACTTCGATCTCTGTACTCAAACGGCTCCGCTTCTCAACGGATCAATGAAACCACGTTGCATAAGGTGGTGTGATGATTTTTTAGCAATGAATCATCAAATTGTGCATAAAGATATAATATGTAGAATCACAATTTGAGAAACTCAAAACCTAGAGAAAATTCGAATATATCTGGTCACTAAATAATTTTCTCTCTATATATATCTCTGTATAAGTATATGCATATGTATAAGAATTGTAGAGATCTCTAAAAATCCACACCATTATCTTAGGTTTTACTCATATAAATAGAGAAGGGTCTTCGATTAATGGTAATAATCCTTTTCCTTTCGGGATTCGTATTTCCACCATTAAGTCTTTCAAATATAGACTAATATACCAATGATAGTCCAATATACCAATAATAGATTCAAATCATGTCCCAAAGTGGTTAGGAATCAATTATTTAGCAAGACAAACCTTCAAAAATAATTTTGCAATTTCCAATTTTTCGCCATTTACCGAGTACTCGATGGGTGTTCTACCGAGTACTCGGTGAACACTCATGCGTGCGTAATCGTGTGATAATACGCACAACTCTCTATAATTACATGCCACTTTTGCACAATTGTGCACTAATGCGCATCTTACCGAGTACTCGGTAACACTCCCACCGAGTACTTGGTGGAACAAAATACAAATTTCTTTAAATTTTTTACTTCTTTGCACTGCCACTTCCAACCATTGTTCTACTTGATATCCTTTGTATATTACCACTTTATACACACATTTAACACAAAAACTCGATCTAAACTCACAACTCTAAATATGGTTTTTGATCAAAATCTTGTCATTAATAAATTAATGTTTTTACAAAATCTCTTAATAAAAAGCTCCAGAAATCAAGTGATGGAATGGTTAGGAGGGGATCACGCTCTCGATTAATGACATTAATTTAGTTTTCAAAATTATTAGGTATAATTTGTGTACAAATAGGCACCTCAATGATCAATGAAAGGTATCCAATTCTTCTCAATTGATTCTCTCTGATTTAAAAATTGTTATTTCCTTTACGGTTTATTTTATACTTTTCTCATACATTCTTATAATATCAGTTCGTGATTCTTGCGGTTCCTTTCATCTTTTTTCTTTATTCTATAGTTGTTGAATTCGTTCGGTTACTACGAACGGGCTCACACTTTTTCGCGCCGTGTGTGGGAACAAAAGTTCTGTATGGTTACAACGAGATCAATGGCAAGAGAATCTTCAATGCCTTAGGGAGTTGCAGACACCATACTTTAGTTGTTGGAGGCCCTCAAGAAAGAAAATAAGGAACTAAAGGATAGGATAACGCAAGCTGAATGCCGAGCACCACCCGCTGTAGGGCAACACAATGACCCCGAGGACGAAAGGAATAATAACCAACAGTAGAAGAGCTCAATTGAATGATCACAAACCCACCGAATGGTGGAAGAGTTGAAACAAAACCTTCTTGCACTAGACCAGGCCGTGCCACTCGATATGGTGGCTAGACTCCAAAACATTGTAGACGAATATGTGAAGGATCATAGAACCCAGTCACAGGAAGATCTGGCGGTAGAGATGATGACAAAAATGATAAAGTCTCCTCTTGGCATCGAGATCCAGTGAGCAAATAAACTTGACAAGTTCCGCATGCCTATAGTTATCATGTTCGATGGAACACAGGATCCTATCGAACATCTTTTTTGTTAGTCACTAAATAACCCTAGAGGGGGGGGGGGGGGGGGGGGGGGGAGAATAGGGTGTTCAAAAATATTTCTAACTCTTTTCGAAATTGGAACACGCTATAACCAAAAACAATTTCTCAATAAACAAGTGAATGATTCAATTTCAATTCTCTAACAATTAATCTCAAGACAAATTATAGAATACAAGATATTCAAGTGATTATAGCATGCAAGTTAATCAAGTAAGGAGAAAGAGATAGAGAGATTGATACCGTGATTTTTTCGAGGTTCGGTAACTCCTACTCCTCGGCTCAAGAACCCCTTCTTGAGACTTTTTCCGATCCTTTCACTATGGCCCTTCCTTCACAGGTGGAATGACAAACCTTTACAACACAAGCCTCTCGAGCTTGTCTCTCAATCAAGAGAACAACCCTTTCTTGAACAATCGGTGGACTTCACTTGTCCGAGATTACAAATTTGTATGTAATCAATAAAATCACTCAAGAACAAAAACACTCAAAACCCAAAGGTTTTTATGGTAGATAAATCAATATAAGCTCAAGTGTTTTTGGTGATTTTTGAATAGCTCTAGAAATATATTCTCAAAGGATGTATCAATGAATAATATTTGGAGAATAAGAGGAAAAACTAGAGTTTTTGTTTTTCAAAGATTTTGCAGAAAATCAGATTTTTTGCTTCTTGCCTTCAATGGATTTTGCAGAAATATTTCTGTAAAAGATGAAGCCTTCTTTTCTATTTGATTCAACTCTCTTGCTCTTCAATGAACTCATATTATTCTATATATAGGATTGTATTAGGGTTAAGACATTGAGTATTGAATTATTAGAGTCAAGAGCCGTTTGAAAACCATTAAGCACGATCCTTAAAACATGGAAAATGATTTCTGATAAAACTGCAGGTTTTAAGGTGCAACTAGTCGACTACTCTTTCATTTTAGTCGACTACAATGCATCATCTAGTCGACTAGATTAAGTTCTAGTCGACTACATTGATTCATCTAGTCGACTAGAATGAGTTCTAGTCGACTACTTCTTGTAGTCTAGTCGACTTAAAGTTCTTTTAGTCGACTACTTTGATGTGGATGAAAAATCTGTAGCTAATGATTGTTTTAGTCGACTATATTGACATACACATGGTGATTCTAGTCGACTACAACTTGAAAAATATTTGATAAAAATATTTTTTATTCTATTTGAGTTCGGTTCATTTTATACTTGAGCTTATACGATAATATCGACGCATAAAATTACCTTGTTACAATGATCGCTCCCCAACCTATCTACCCCAAGTCTTGAGTCTTCGATTTTCGCCTTTGCCGTTGAATTAAATGATTTTCCATTTTGCGCTTCAATTGCTTTCACAGCTTTTCGCTTTAATTCAAGATTTCTTTCCGAGATTGCTTTTCGAGTCGTTCACCTGTCTTTTGTTGAAAATATAAACTTGATAATTCATTAGTATCAAACACTCTTCAATGGTTTGTTATCATCAATTTTGGAATTGTTTGCCGAAAGTAAATTTCAAAGCCAACAATCTCCCCCTTGATGATGACAAAGCATTTTGTGTTTGCTTGGTAATTGGCGAAACATCAAGTGATGCTCCCCCTCAACATGTGCATAATATTTTGTTCAAATGTTCCCCCTTGGTAAATGAAATTTGCAATTTAATGGGCATTTTGATACAACATATAAATAGACGCACATTTGAGATAATAAAAGAAACAACATTTCATAGATGGTTCGATTTAATACAAGTTGTTTGAGCAAATGAAAGATACGAAAATAAAAAACAAGTCGCAAATAAACATAACAAGTCGCAAATAAGCATAACAAGCCACACAAAAACATAATTTGCTATTGTCGGATAATAAAATACATGACACTATGATGGCATAATTTCTCCCCCTTTTTGTCAGCGTCGAGGGGCGTGTGAGCGAGGGTTTCTGAGTCCAAGAGTGAGGTCATCAAGTGACCCGACCAGATTTGTAATACGGGTGGACATTTCCTCATCATGAAGAACAAGGCGCTCATTGATCAATCGAATGGCTTCAGTATTCTGGTTCACGGTCGTATTAAGGCGCTGAAACACTTGTTCCTGTTGCCTAAGTAACTCCGTATTGCCCTGAACAGCCCCAAGAATTTATTGGATAAGAGCAACCTGAGAAGCCGATGCACTGTCCAACTGAGGAGCCGAGGAAGAGGCTTCCTGGCGCGATGCAGAACTGCTAGGAGTCGGGCGCGAACGAGGAGTAGGTGCACTTTCAGAAATGAAATTTCCTTCCGCATCAGAAGAAATGTGCATATGCTTGACATGAGTGGCGTCAAGAAAAATAGAGTGATGCTCAGACACTTGATTTGGAAATGAAAAACCTTTCCGCTGCAGTAAATATGTAATATGTATGGGAAAGAAAAACAGAAAATATAAGCTAAATCAACTCGGGTTCCTGTCATGACGCAGTAAACTAAAAATGCCTCCATGCGAGATACACTACTACGACTACCAGTTTTAGGCAAAATAGAGTAAGTAATGACATTATGAATTAATCTAGCCTCGGGTAGTAGCATAGAAGAGAGAATACCGACGTCCTACGAGATGTCCTTGTCGACGCAAATAGTTCGAACTGCTTCAATACAGTCGAACCCATCAGCCCTATACCAATCCTTAGAGAAATGGCGGATACCGTCAGTCGGAAGTGAAAAAATACGTTGGATAGCACCGTCATCAACATATACATCATCGCCACACAGATTGAAATGAAGATGAGGGAGAAATTTCTCCTTGGGATTGCTAAGATTAACATAGAAAGCTTTGACAATTCGCAGCAGTACCGGAATGTCAAGAGAAATGAAAAACTCCCAACCAATTGCTCGGAACAACTCGAATGTTCGAGCCCGAATTTCAGTGAACAAAGCTTGTGTGACAATACGGCAAGGTGTAGGAGCACAATGATCAAAAACAGTGATGAATTTATTTCTATCATCATCATCAAGAAGAAGTACCTCAAGAGGCAGAGGTTCATTTGACTCCTCTTCGTCAAGAGCAGCAGGAATGCTTGGATTGGTGGAGCTTTGACCTCCATCAATGCGGGAACATTTTCGAAAAAGACCTCGAGTCTTCGGTGGCATTGTGGATGATAATACACAAATATGTTAAGAAGATGGTGTATATATAGATATATAATGGTGTATATATGAATGTGAGAAAGATGATGAACATGAAGAAATTAATTGAAGGAAATGGGTGAATGATGGTAGAAATGCAAAATAAATGAAAGATTTGTGAAGATTTGAAGGTAGAAATGGGAATATGAGAGGTATTGAGATGGGATGAAATGAAGGTGTGTGAAGATGGAGGGATACGGATGGAGAGAAAAAGAAGAGGTTTAGGTTTTAAAGGGTTTGAGTCGACTAGGGCTAGGGTTGAGTCGGTTAGATAGAGGGTTTGAGTCGACTAGGCAAGGTTTGAGTCGACTAGGAGTGGACTCAGCAAGATTTGAGTCGACTAGAAGAGGGAAGTAGTCAACTAAAAGGCAATTGAGTCGACTACAATGAGAAAGTAGTCGACTAGAATGAAAAGAGTGCCAAAGGTGAAGCTACTGATCAATGTAGTCGACTAGAATGATTTACACTGCACAGGATGAGTCGACTAGAAGGTAAAAATGATAAAAAATCAGGAAATAAATACACAAAAATAGCGAAAATATGAAAAATAAAGATTATGACATAAATTAAGATAAAACATCAAAATCCATGACCATTCCGATTTCTCGACGAATTTTATAAAATGATTCGTCCGCAAGTGGTTTTGTAAAAATATCCGCCAATTGATTGTTAGTGTCGATAAAAACCAATTCAACGTCACCCTTAACAACATGATCACGTAAAAAATGATGCCTAATCTCTATATGCTTGGTGCGTGAGTGATGAATAGGATTATTTGAAATACAAATCGCACTCGTATTATCACATTTTATAGGCTTGGAGAGAAAGTAAGACCGAAATCAAGTAGTTGTTGCTTAATATAAAGTTTGAGTGCAACTACTACCGGCTGCCACATATTCGGCTTCGGCCGTAGATAATGCAACGGAATTTTGCTTTTTACTTGACCAAGATACTAGTGAGTGTCCTAGAAAATGACAAGTGCCGCTTGTGCTTTTTCGATCAATTCTACATCCCACAAAATCGGCATCCGAATAACTAATAAGATCAATTGAAGTTCCACGTGGATACCAAAGCCCTAAGTTTATTGTACCACTTAGGTAGCGAAAAATGCGTTTGACCGCAAGCAAATGAGATTCCTTAGGACATGATTGAAACCGGGCACATAAGCATACACTAAACATTATATCCGGTCTACTAGCGGTTAAATAAAGCAAACTACCGATCATGCCTCAATAGTTAGTAATATCAACATATTTACCATTTTCATATTTATCAATCTTAATAGAGGAACTCATAGGAGTTGTGGCATGTTTGGTAGCCTCCATACCAAAACGCTTTAGCAAATCTTTAGTGTACTTGGATTGGCTAATGAATAAGCCATCCGAGCTTTCCTTGATTTGCAACCCTAAGAAGAAATTCAACTCACCCATCATGCTCATTTCAAATTCATTTTGCATGCTTGTAGCAAAATCCCTACATAAAGAATTATTTGTTGAGCCGAATATGATGTCGTCAACATAAATTTGGACAATCAACAAATTATTCTTGATGTTTTTTGTAAAAAGTGTGTTGTCAACTTTTCCTCTTGTAAAACCATTTTTAGTCAAAACTCCGCTAAGTCTCTCATACCAAGATCGAGGAGCTTGCTTTAAACCATATAGAGCTTTAGCTAATTTGAAAACATGATTTGGAAAAAGATTGTTTTCAAAACCGGGTGGTTGCTTCACAAAGACTTCTTCTTCTATGACACCATTTAAGAAAACACTTTTGACATCCATTTGATAAAGAGTGAAATTTGTATATGATGCAAATGCAAGAACCATTCTAATTGCTTCTAATCTAGCTACCGGTGCAAAGGTCTCATCGTAGTCGATGCCTTCCTCTTGATTATATCCTTGAGCTACCAATCTTGCTTTATTTCGAATAATTACTCCATTCTCATCCTTTTTGTTTCGAAAAACCCATTTTGTGCCAATTATAGTTTGATTTTCGGGTCTAGGAACTAAATGCCAAACTTGATTGCGTTCAAATTGATTTAGTTACTCTTGCATTGCTACGATCCAAGAATCATCACATTGAGCTTCGTGGAAGTTCTTGGGTTCGATTTGCGATACAAAAGCCATGTGGTTGCAAAAATCTTTAAGTTGAGATCTAGTACTAATCCCTTTTGATGGATTACCTATGACTTGATCAAGAGGATGATTGTGAACAATCTTCCATTTCCTTTTGGCAACTTGATGAATTGAAGATATTGAGAGTATTTAAATTATCCTCAATCCCAACAACCTCATCATCTTCTAGGTCAATTCTAGGTGATGGTGATGAGGGTGATTCATCAAAGACAACATGAATAGACTCAACCATAGTTAAAGTTCGTTTATTAAAAACACGAAAGGCATTACTCCTTGAAGAATATCCTAGAAAAATTGCTTCATCCGATTTGGAGTCAAATTTTCCAAGGTTATCCTTATTATTTAACACAAAATATTTGCACCCGAAAACTTTGAAATACCTAATATTGGGCTTTCGACCATTCCACAACTCATAAGGCGTCTTTCCCAACTTCATCCGAATAATAACACGATTAATTATATGGCAAGCGGTGTTTACCGCTTCCGCCCAAAGGCTTCGGGGAAGGTTGTGCTCATTTAACATGGTTCCAGCCATCTCTTGTAGAGATCGATTCTTTCTTTCAACTAAACCATTTTGTTGAGGGGTTCTAGGGGCCGAGAGATCATGAGAAACACCGAGGTCATCACATAATTTCTCTAAGTCTTGATTTTCAAACTCCCTACCTCTATCACTTCTAATTTTCTTGATTTTCAAATCTTTTTCATTTTGAATGACTCTATAAAAATTTTCAAGAATGGAGTGTGTTTCATTTTTATGAGCAAGAAAGTGAACCCAAGTATATCTAGATTAGTCGTCAACTATAACAAGTACATAGAGTTTTCCGGCTAGGCTAGCCGTTATCTCCGGACCAAAAAGATCCATGTGAAGTAAGTCTAAAGGCCTAGAAGTGGTAATGTCTTTCTTTCTCTTGAAAGAGGACTTTACTTGCTTGCCTACTTGACATGCGCTACATATTTTATCTTTCAAAAATTTAGTCTTTGGGAGGCCTTTGACTAAATTATTTTTGGATAAACGATGAATGAGGTCCATACTAGCATGTCCTAGACGTCTATGCCATAACCAACTATTTTCGCTAGAAGTGACAAAACATTTAACATCTTGTTCATGTAATTCACATAGCAACAAAGTATACAAATTTCCATTTCGTTTGGCATTGAACATTTGCTTCCCATCTTTCTTGATTATGCATGCATTTGTCCTAAAGATAACATCATAACCCTTGTCACATAGTTGACTAATACTAAACAAATTATGTTTTAAACCATCAACTAAAAGCACATCATCTATAGAGAGAGAAGAGGAAATACCGATTGAACCAATTCCTATAATTTTGCCTTTAGAGTTGTCTCCAAAAGTTATGTTCCCTCATTCGTATGATTTTAGAGAAATAAACTTTGATTTATCTCCCGTCATATGCCTCGAGCATCCGCTATCAAGAAACCACTTTTCTTTTGATGTGGACTTCAAGCATACCTACAAAACAAGTTCAAGCAACTTTTATTGGTACCCAATCTGTTTTGGGTCCATATTGGTTAGATAGAGAGGCAATAGTTCCTTTTGGAACCCAAGTTTGTTTCGTTACAACATTCTCTTTTCTATGTGAGCATGTTATAGTCCCTTTCGGAACCCAAACCATTTTTGACATAATTTTCTTCTTTCTATGAAAGCACACATTTTTTTTGAGTCATTTTCTGTTGCAATAGTAGCAAGTAATATGTCTATAATCATTTGAAAATGCATGAGATGATTGTCTAGTAAATGTAGAGCAAAGTGATTTTCTCTTTTTCAAAATGAGAGCGTCTTTGTCAAAGGCATCATACCCTAAACCACATTTATCAAGTGATCTTCTTTGTCTTCCTAACATAATACTAAGGTTCTCTTTTCCTTTTGTAAATTTAGCTAAGACATTTATTTTATCATTTATAGTATTTTTCAACCGATTATTTTCTTTTTCTAGCTCAATGCTTTTGTCATTACAAGAAACTTCTAAGTTTGAACTAGTAGAATTACAAGGAGTTTTAGCTTTCTTAAGACGAATGTATTTTCTAGCTAATTTATGAAATTCATCATGTAATTCTTCAAACATATCTTTCAATTCATTATAGTCAAGGAGAAGTTCATCATATGAAAGTTTTGATTTATCTACAACATATAAATTTAGATGTACCTCTTCTTCATTTGCTATAAGGAAAATGTTTGCCGTTTCCTCGCTAATTTGATCCTCATCCGAGTCGCATGAGTCATAGTCATCCCATGTGACATTCATTGCCATCTTGCTAGGTCTTTTCTCGTTTTCCTTTTTGAGCTTGAAGCAATCACTTTTGTAGTGTCCCGGTTTTCCACAATTGAAACATGTTGGGGGTTCTCGTTTGCTAGGCTCCCCTTTTGGTTCGATTCTTTTCATGAATCTTCCACCATTGGCTTTCTTCCTTTGAAGGTATCTCTTGAATATTTGGGTGAACAAGGCAATGTCCTCATCCTCTTCTTCTTCACTCGGCTCATTTATTTCATTTTTGGTGGAGGCTTGCAAAGCTATTCCCTTTCTTGGCTTGATGTCCTCTTTACGAGACTTCAATGTGATTTCCCAAGTAAGTAGAGAGCCGAAAATCTCATCGAGACTCATGGTGTTGAGGTCATGAGCTTCTTTGATTGCCGTTACTTTTGCATCCCATTTGGCCAGAAGACTTCTAAGCATTTTTCGTGACGCATCGGATCTAGGAACAATTCTACCAAGATGCTTTAGTCCATTCAAATTATTTGTAAAGTGAGACATCATAGAATTTACATTTTCATCATCTTTCATAGCAAATAATTCATATTCATGCATGAGTATGTCAATTTTGGATTCTCGTACTTGAGATGTTCCTTCATAGGTTACCTCAAGTTTATCCCACATTACCTTTGCCGTTGAACAAGTAGATACACGATTAAATTCATTTGGACTTAAAGCACAATTTAAATTTACTTTGGCTTTAGCATTGTATGACATGAGTCATCATTATCCCACTCATTGGGTAATTTGGGGACGGTTTTTCCATCAACAATTTTAGTCAATACAAATGGTCCTTCAAGAACTACTTGCCAAATTTGGTAATCAATAGCTTGAAAAAAAATCTATCATTCTAGTTTTCCAATAGCTATAATTTGATCCATCAAACCATGGGGGCCTATTGTTCGATTGTCCTTCAACATGAGTGACTAAATTCGATGACATGATTGTTCTCTAAGACGGTTAAGTCTAAAATAAATAGAGTTTAGTCTCTGATACCAATTGTTAGTCACTAATTAACCCTAGAGGGGGGGGGGGGGGGGGGTGAATAGGGTGTTCAAAAATATTTCTAACTCTTTTCAAAATTGGAACACGCTATAACCAAAAACAATTTCTCAATAAACAAGTGAATGATTCAATTTCAATTCTCTAACAATTAATCTCAAGACTAATTATAGCATACAAGATATTCAAGTGATTATAGCATGCAAGTTAATCAAGTAAGGAGAAAGAGATAGAGAGATTGATACCGTGATTTTTTCGAGGTTCGGTAACTCCTACTCCTCGGCTCAAGAACCCCTTCTTGAGACTTTTCCCGATCCTTTCACTATGGCCCTTCCTTCACAGGTGGAATGACAAACCTTTACAACACAAACCTCTCGAGCTTGTCTCTCAATCAAGAGAACAACCCTCTCTTGAACAATCGGTGGACTTCACTTATCCGAGATTACAAATTCGTATGTAATCAATAAAATCACTCAAGAACAAAAACACTCAAAACCCAAAGGTTTTTATGGTAGATAAATTAATATAAGCTCAAATGTTTTTGGTGATTTTTGAATAGCTCTAGAAATATATTCTCAAAGGATGTATCAATGAATAATATTTGGAGAATAAGAGGAGAAACTAGAGTTTTTGTTTTTCAAAGATTTTGCAGAAAATCAGATTTTTGCTTATTGCCTTCAATGGATTTTGCAGAAACATTTATGTAAAAGATGAAGTCTTCTTTTCTATTTGATTTAACTCTCTTTTCTATTACAGAAACATTTCTGTAATCAGATTTTTGCTTCTTGCCTTCAATGGATTTTGAGTATTGAATTATTAGAGTCAAGAGCCGTTTGAAAACTATTAAGCACGATCCTTAAAACATGGAAATTGTTTTCTGATAAAACTGCAGGTTTTAAGGTGCAACTAGTCGACTATTCTTTCATTTTAGTCGACTACAATGCATCATCTAGTCGACTAGATTAAGTTCTAGTCGACTACATTGATTCATCTAGTCGACTAGAATGAGTTCTAGTCGAATACTTCTTGTAGTCTAGTCGACTCAATGTTCTTTTAGTCGACTACTTTGATGTGGATGAAAAACCTGTAGCTACTGATTGTTTTAGTCGACTATATTGACATACACATGGTGATTCTAGTCGACTACAACTTGAAAAACATTTGATAAAAATATTTTTCCTTCCGTTTAAGTTTGGTAAAGAGTTTTTCATTCTATTTGAGTTCGGTTCATTTTATACTTGAGCTTATACGATAATATCGACGCATAAAATTACCTTGTTACAATGATCGCTCCCCGACCTATCTACCCCAAGTCTTGAGTCTTCGACTTTCGCCTTTGCCGTTGAATTAAATGATTTTCCATTTTGTGCTTCTATTGCATTCACAACTTTTCGCTTTAATTCAAGTTTTCTTTCCGAGCTTGCTTTTCGAGTCGTTCACCTGTCTTTTGCTGAAAATATAAACTTGATAATTCATTAGTATCAAACACTCTTCAATGGTTTGTTATCATCAATTTTGGAATTGTTTGCCGAAAATAAATTTCAAAGCCAACATTTTTCACGTGGAGTAGAGGATAACCCTGGATGTGGCCAAGGATGCCCTGATGTGTAAGGCCTTTTTGACAAGTCTAACTGGACCAGCTTTGCTCTGGTTCATTAATTGTCTGGCGGCTCGATCGACTATTTCCAAACATTGATGGAATGCTTCCTGGCTCTATACTTTGGGAATCAGAGGCAAAAAAGGACCATATCTAATTTGTTCATGATGAGGCAGGCCAAGGGCGAAAGCTTGAAGAATTTCCTATCATGATTCAATTTGGAGATGGGAATGATCCCCGGTTGTGATCAACCAACAGAAGTAGAAGCGTTTAAGGTAGCTATGGAACAAGGAAGTAGTTTTCATAGGTCGATGGTGAAGTCAACACCGCTCAACATAGGCCAATTAATTTCGAGGGCTCAGGGGTATCTCAGGTTAGAGGAGGATGAACTGGTACATGGTCACCGTTCAACATTGAACGTATAGGGGAAGTCGAAAGATCAAATAACTCAGAGCAGCAAAAAGGTAGATGGATGAAACAGCACGCGAACGCCACCGAACCGACAATAAGAGAAAAGGCCATTGATCGAGGAGCCAAAAACGCCACTCAGAACGAGTCTTGCAAAACTATACCAGGAAAATAAGTCGAAAGGGATTTTATACAAGCCATTGCCGATGAGTGTGGCACCCGATCAGAAGGACCGATCAAAGTACTGTGCCTTCCATAATGACTTTGGCCATCTAACTAATTATTGCAGGAATCTGAGGAAGCAAGTGGAGGCGATCATAGCTAGAGTACGTGGATAGGGGAACCCGAACTAACGATCATCCTAAAAGCAATAAGGTCAGGGACGGGCAACCGGTGAAGATCATAAACATAATCTATAGGAAGCCCAAAAATGATGAAGAGAGCCGTTTAGTATAAAGCTCCCGTATGAGAAGCACCAATAAAATTAGAAGGGTTGGTGATGTGAATGTGATTCAGAACTCCGTAACACCAACCATTTTATTCACCCAGGAGAACCTGAAGAGAGTACATATACCCCATGAGGATCCACTGGTAATCTCAATCATATTTTCAAATTATTTGGTAAAACAAGTTCTTGTTGATCTAGGAAGTAGTACGAACGTCTTGACCAAATCGGCTTTCGAGAAGATCGGAATAAGGATTGAGCTGATCAGATCGACCGCAAATCCATTAGCGGGTTTTGATGGGAGGAGGGTTTGCCCAATTAGGGTGTGAAGTCTGCCAGTTACAGCCGGGAAGCACACCTTGACTGAATTTTTTTTATTGGTGGACGTTCAACCCTCATACAATCTGATCATGGGGAGAGACTGGATCCACCAAATACAGGGCGCACCGTTAATTTTGCACCAGGTGATGAGGTGCATTGATCCATCAGGAAGAGGCTTCGTTGACATCTTGGGAGATCAAGTGGTGGCAAATGAATGCTATGTCATTATCGCAAAAGGTCTGAAAGCCACGAAAGAAGAACTGGCCTTTTAGCAATTACCGAAGACCATCGGTCAACCAGGTGAGGCAGAAAAGTTAGAAGAGAATACTGTGGCGGTAGAGCTGGTCAATGGTAAAAGTGGCAGATCAACCAAGGTTGGAGCCAATCTCAGTTCGTAAGAAAAGAATGACTTGATTACCTTGCTAAGGTCAAATGCTGACATTTTCACCTAGGAACACAACGATATGCCGAGAATAGATCCTCAAATCATTATGCACAGTCTAAGCGTGTATATAGGAGCATAGCCAGTTCGGCAACGACCGATGAGGATCGAAACGGAATGAGGAAAGTTCATTTCAGAGGAGGTTGATTGGTTACTAGCAGCTGGTTTCATCAGGAAGGTGCTCTATCTGGATTGGTTATCCAACATTATCGCTGTTCAGAAGACAAACGGGAAATTCAGAATGTGCGTGGACTTCACGAATCTGAACAAAGCTTGCCCGAAGGATAACTTCCCACTCCCAAAGATAAACCGGCTGATTGACGCAACCACCGGATTCGAATGTCTCACTTTCCTCGATGCATACTTTAGGTACAACCAAATACCGATGAATCCAAAAGATGAAGACAAAACATCTTTCATAACTGAAAGAGGAACGTTCTACTATAAAGTAATGTCATTTGGACTTAAAAATGTTGGGGCCACGTACCAATGGTTGGTCGATAAAATATTTAAAAACCAGATTGGGAATATAGTTAAGGCGTACATCGATTACATGGTGGTCAAAAGTAAGCACTGAGGCGATCACATGCAACACCTAGAGGAGGTTTTCTTTTCCTTACGATCGCACATAATGAAATTGAATCCATAAAAATGCACTTTTGGCATTTCAAGTGGTTAATTACTAGGGTACGTAGTCAACAAGGAAGGAATCAAAGCAAATCCAGCTCAAGTTCAGCCGTTGATTCAGATGAAGGCCCCGGAGACTCCAAAGGAAATCTAGGTTTTAACAGGGTGAGTAGTTGCTCTAAGCAGGTTCATATCAAAGGTTTCAGACATGTGTAAACTGTTCTTTGACGTACTGAAATCTAAGCAAGCGATGACCAGGGGAGAAAAACAGCAGGAAGCCTTTTATCAACTGAAGCTGTATATGGCCAAGCCACCGATCCTAGCGACTCCTAGAGATCATAAGGCCTTAACTTTATACTTATTAGTCTCGCCAAACGCAGTGAGCTCAGTCCTGGTAAGAGAAGATGGAAGTCGCCAGTTCCCAATTTATTATGCTAGCAAGATGCTGCTAGGCGTAGAAAAAAGGTATTTGAAGACGGAGAAAATAATATTGTCTTTTGTCTAAGCCAAATGAAAGCTGTAATATTACTTCGAATCTCTTCCGATCACAGTTCCAATAACTTTTCCGATTAAAGCTATCCTGGCTAAGCCTGACTTCTCCGGTCGGATGACTAAAGACGATCAAGTTATGTATGTTCAAGCTCAGTTACGAGCCCAGGACTTTGATAAAAGGACAAAAAGTGGCGGATTTCTTACTCGAGTATGAATCTAAAGAAGGAGAGGCTAAAGGTTATGATCTAGGTTGGAAGCTTTATGTGGATGGGTTAGTGAACAACCTGGAGGTAGGCCTTGGGATCGAGTTAATATCCCCAGAAGTCATCAAGCTACAACAGTCCATCAGGTTGTGCTTTCCAAGTTCGAACAATGAAGCTGAATATGAGGCAATGCTAGCAGGCCTCAGATTGGAAAAAGAGCTTCGAGTTTGAAAATTAACGGTGGTTATTGACTCGCAACTGATTATTAATCACGTTGATGGGAGTTACACCACAAAGAGAGAAAGGATGCAGGAGTACAAGCAAGCAGTGCATAAGGAGGCACAAGATTTCCAGGTAATAACGTTTGTCAAAATTCCGAGAAGAAACAACGAAGTAGCTGATCAAATAACGAATCAAGCTTCAGTGGCTGGTGAAGATTTGATCAGGGTTATTCCGATAGACGAGCTACACAATCCTTCCATCGGGAAGAAGGATGAAATTCTCAAAATTTCGTATGAGTCAAGTTGGATCGATCATATACTTTCATACCTGCAGTTCGGAATTCTACCGGAAGACTGAAGAGAAATAAAGAAGGTCAGATCAGTTTCAGTAAAATACTCAGTGATCAATGACACCCTTTACCACAGGTCCTTAACCGGGCCTTATCTGAGGTGCTTAACCCCTGTAGAGGCAAGGGAAGTACTCAAACAGCTTCATAAAGGTACATGTGATGGACACATCGGTGGGAGATCATTGTCACACAGGGCGGCCACCCAGGGTTACTTCTGGCCGTACATGATCAGAGACGCAGAGGAGTATATATAGAGGTATGATAAATGTCAAAGACACTCAAATATAATACATCAACCGGCATAACTCTTGACGGCAATGGCCGCACCTGTACCATTTGCTCGATAGGGAATGGATTCGGTGAGACCGCTAACTCGTGCAGCTTCAAATCAAAAGCATGCTCTTCTAGTAACAAATTATTTCATTAAGTGGGTGGAGGAAAATGCATACATAAGAATAACACACACCCATGTGAACGATTTCATTTTGAATCACATAATCTATAGATTTGGAGTTCCAAAGTATATAATGATGGACAATGAAACCAATTTGGACAACCAGCATGTTAGAAGAGTGTTAGAAGAATACAGTATCAATCAAAACCCGTCCTCAGTTAGCTATCCACAAGTGAACGGTCAGGCAGAGATAACAAACCGAACGATCTTTACCGGGATAAAAATAAATTTGGAAGGAATTCAAGAAAAGGGACTTTTTGTTGGATGAGTACTGAGGGTACTCTGGAGTTATCGAGGGTACTCTAGAGATACCGAACAACTCCAAGAAAACTGACGGGCCAAACACCATTCGCCATGGCCTATGGAGTTGAAACAGTCATTTCGATCAAACTAAAAGTCCCAACTACCAGAACACAGCTCTTCGATCCAGATCAGAATGAGGTGGTACTCGGAATTGAAGGTGACTTAGTTGATGAAAAGAGGGAAATTACTTTGATCAGGTTAGTAGCGTACCAACAGAGGCTGATGAGAAGCTATAACAGAAGGGTAAGGCCAATATCCTATCAAGTTGGAGACCAAGTTCTCAGAGTATTGGCCAGAAGGTTGAACAAGTTAGACCCTACATGGGATGAGCCATATACTATGATTGAAGTGATCGCCAAAGGAGCTTGTAGATTGGCAGATCAACCTGAAGTCCCAATCGATCACGCTTGGAATGCTATTCATCTTAAGAGATATTATCAGTAGGTAAAATTCATTTTTATGAGAGAAATAATTTCTTAAAGCTTCAATAAAATTTACATTGAAGTCACTTATTGAAAGAGGCACTTTTCTCCTTTAAAAAATATGTAAAGTCTAGTGAATGAAACCTATAAAAATAGAATAGAAAAGTTCCATCAAGATTGATAAAACAAACATTCATTCTTATGCCTTTGGTACATAGGAAAGGC
The DNA here is from genome assembly GCA_963922005.1 of Cornus suecica. Taxonomy (NCBI): domain Eukaryota; kingdom Viridiplantae; phylum Streptophyta; class Magnoliopsida; order Cornales; family Cornaceae; genus Cornus; species Cornus suecica. The sequence continues at coordinate 44,948,631 of OY998240.1, forward strand.
ATCCAAAATACCATAAAAAGATGGCGAAAAGAAGGCACCTGCTTAAAAAATTGCATACTTAAAGCACAAGATTATAAGAAAAGGTGCCAGAATCCATTCAAGTTCAAAATATGCACACAGGAACACAAGTATCTGTTAAAATACAACACCTCAGTGCGCAAAAACCTGTTCAAAAAAGTTGTCATGATACGTGCACAAACGCTCACAAATGGAGCACCAAAAGTAATAATGTTTTATAAACCATAGAAATAGAATTGTTCAGTCACTCAAAAAATTTCAAGAGGTTGAAGGTACATTTACCGAAGCACCACCCTCAGCATTGAATATTTGCTCAAATGCATCAACAATCTCCACACGCGGATGATCAGGATCAGATAAAGTTTTGGCTGAGGCATTTTGATAAATGAGCACAGCTAGGGACAGGATTGGCAATCAAAACGAAGTCGTGCAGCAGAAATTGAGCAAATTATTTCTCCTCTTTACTGGGTTTAGGATCCATATAAGGATGCTTTACGCCGCACGCGGCGTCATGTGCATCAGGATCGCTGAACTGATGTTCGGAGGGATCGAGAAGATGTTCGCGGTGGCAGAATCTGAAACCATCGCAAAATTTGATGTCAAACATGTTAACATAACGATGATGCATATCTAACCCACCAAGCTGGCAAACCCCCAGAGCAGCTTTCTGCAAAGCATTCGTGCTCTGTAAGTTCAGGACCTTATTTTCAAGCTCGACAATCCGATCAGCGTCTGACCTACGGATCATCCTCATGCTATCAAGCTCCATCTCTAGAATCTTCTTTTCCTTTATAGTAGCTTTGGCGTAAGCCTTAACTCTTAGATAAACATTGTCTATGTTCTTCCTTTTGTACTCACCGCTTCAATGGCTTTGCAAAGAGCCAAAGTATTGAACACAAACTGAAGAAGAGTCACAAGTCACATAACATTTAAGCAAAATTTACCCTTTATCAAAATGAAGTTCAACTTACTTCTAAGATAGAGACTAGAGCCCTGGCTAGAAGTTTCTCTTGATTTACATGCTGCTGGAATAGTTCATCATTTGAAGGCCATATTCCACGAGCTAGAACAAGCAATGCTTCAAGATCAGCCATGTCCATTGTTCGCTGGTTGAGAGAAGATACATCTCCTTTGACGAGCTGTGGAACCCATTCCCCTTCAAATTTAGAAAAAAAGGAACCTTCAGGAATGGTGTATCCATTCACCAATCTCATGCCCTTTAGTAGCTTTTCGACATCCTCTTCATTTTAACCCTTGTCACTCTTCGTTGGGAGCCCCAACTTCAAATTTTTCTGAGGAGGGGGAGTCATCATTGGTGTTCGTCCTTAGCAGAAGACCCTTGGCACTCTTCAGATTCTCAGTCAAATCGATCACTTTGTTTTTTCCTTTGTCAGTAGATGAAAGTTGGGTACTAGGTTTCCTGGCTGGAGCAGCTCTCTTGGAAGCAGGAGGAGAAACCTCTATTAAGTTGGTTCCCTTGGCACTAACAGCGATAAAATTTAAGTTGTCTGGGGTTATGAGGTTTTTGCTGGAAGGAAGACTAGAGAAAACCTTTTCGTTCAAATATTCGAGATGAAGGGCTGCAGAAAACAGATCGAACAGTCAGAATCAAGCCGATGAGCAATTCTTCTTTTAAAAAAAAACTTGCCAGGATTTGGGAATCTACATTTGAACTTTTTACACATTCCAAAGGATCTGGTAAGAGGGAAATACTTGGAAGCTTCAACATGCCAGTTTCCCCCAATTTTTACCATTTTGTCCTTCCATTCCTTCTCAGATGAAGGGTTCCCATCACAAATCTCGAGAGAAGAACGGGGATGAAGATGATACAGACTGGGGGTTTTCTCTGACCTGATCAATTTTATAACAAAGCAGGAAATCTGAAAAACCCATGTTTAAATTTTGCTTTCGATTCAAAACGAGCATCACAGACAACACCCTAAAACAATTAGGGTTCACTTGCAAGGGGGGAAGCCCTAGGTTGAACAGAACAAAGTGGTAAAACGGATGAAGGGGCAATCTAAGAACGATAAGGTGGTTTGCAGAAAAAAGAACTTCATCAGCCCCGACTTCTTCGTAGGTTTTGAAGTTTAAACCGACTGAGTATTCAACAATGGATACGTCAGCCGAAATCTCAAATTCAATCTTACACCTTTCTGCCAAGGGAAGCTTAACTAATTTTCTACGGGAAAGTAATTTGGGTTTAGATTTTTTAGAAACAACTACACGAGAAGAGGAAACGATAAGTACACCAATCGCAATTCCTTTAGGGGATGGGGTTCGACTACTATCTTCACTCATGATTATAGATAAAGGAAGTAAACGGGAAATATAAGCAAAAAAAAACAATCCTCAACAACCAGCCCCGGAACCTTCAAGCTCCAAATATAAAAAAATCTCCTGGGAAAAGCTTTCTTATGATGGAAATGAAACAAAACAGAGATAGGAAAGAAGTATATGAATCAACAGTTGCAAGACGCATCAAATTCCCACTTAATTTGAAAAATAAATGGTAATTGGGGGCAAAGTGTGGGCCCATTTTAGCTCCTGTCCCATCAGCACTAAACAAATCCCAATACAATTCAGGCCCAACAAACAAATGGTAAGCCCACCGACAGAGAAATCCTAGTAAAAGAAGGCCCAGCTCAGGATGAAAAGTAACTCACAAAACGGTTACAAAATCTCTTAATAGAAAGCTCTAGAAATCAAGTGATGGAGCGGTTTAGGGAGGGGATCACGCTCTTGATTAATGACATTAATTTAGTTTTCAAATTATCACTTACAATTCGTGTATAAATAAGCACCTCAATGATCAATGAAAGGTATCCAATTATTCTCAATTGATTTTCTCTGATTTAAACATTGTTATCTCCTTTCTGGTTTATTTTATACTTTACGCATACATTATTATAATATCAATTTGTGATTCATGTGGTTCCCTTCATCATTTTTCTTTGTTCTACAGTTACTGAATTCGTTCGGTTACTATGAACAGGCTCACATAAACAATTTCATTATTTTTCATTGAGTTATCCTGCGTAAGTGTAAAAAATACCCTGCAACATCAACACACTTCAAATTCTCCTTGATGTAAGTTAAAGTCTCATTAACACAACATTGATTATCTTTTAAGAAAAAGAAAACACAAACCTTGAGGAAGATAATTAAAATCCTAGGTCGAGCGCTCCAAAGCTCGGCAATCCAAGGACCTAGCTCTTCGAGCTAGATCATTAATGGACCCTGCGCTAAGCTAGATTTGAACTAGTTGATCGACCACCCCAAATCTCAAAGGCCTACACTTTGAGGGAGACTCATGGAGTGTCTCATTAACCGAGCACTTCTAACTTTGAAGATTAGAGGACTAAGTAACTATAAATTTAAAACAATGAGTAGCGGTAGAGCTTATCTCATCGCATACGGGGAGAACTAAAGAATAATATTTGAATTGGAGTATAAAAAGTTAGAAAGAGTCGTAGAATTTAGGGCCCAACTAAAGACAAATTGATGTAATGTACATGTCTAGAATTGAGACCCTTATAATTAAAATTAAGCATTTCAACTCAAGTAGCTAAATTGTATATAATATAAACCATGCTCATTTATAGCGTTGTTGGTATATTGATGGCTAAACGTGTGACTAATGTGACATGATTGGTCATGTTTTTTTTTTTTTTGGATAAACGTGATATGTATAAACAGAACAAGAGAAAACAACTTACAAGAGGCATGCCCTAAGAATACAAATTAGACCATCAAAAAACCAATGAAAGACAAACTCAAAGAAACATAAAATAAAACACACCAAGGAGGAACCACCATCATCAAGCCTATACAAAACCCATAACCGCAGATACCGCAAAGGATATGACAAAAACTATTAGGGGCAGTTTTCGAAAATAGAAGAAGGGAATCCCCACTCCCATGATAGTTTCATTTTTTCCACTTTCATTATATGTCGCCCAACAATTGGTCTTTGCATTTATCAATACGCATAAATAGTAGGATGCCACACGGTCCTAATTTTTGAGTGTCAACAACTATAAAAGATGTGAATAGGTCTTCCAACTAGTCTTAGTAAGGATTGAACCATGTATTGAAGAAATCTTTCGTAGATCTTTATTTTGCTTTGATTTGAATAAATCATACGCACATACTTATTCTCGTTTGCTCTTACCAAAGTACTCTTGTTTTGTCCAGTTGTTTTGCCCAGCCAAAAGAAAATCCTTGCTTTGCCCAGACTAACTATTGTTTTACCTAGAAAACTATGTTGCTCCAAAGGCTATTGTTGGTCCTTTTTCTCTGCCCTTTATGGTCTTTTTCTTTTCTCTCTTTTAATAGCAAACTAGTTGTTATATTTCTTATATTGAATTTAATTAACTCAGTTATTATTTAAACCAATAATGTAATAGTATTAAGTAATAAAAGACTATAGATTTTAATTAGTTACATAAAATTTCCTATCTAAATTATTTGTTTAAAATTTTATTTTTTATTTTAAAAAGTGTAAAAATGATTAGTGAGTAACAATTTAAATAAAATAAAAATAATTCTATCCAAAACTTATTGATCATAATTATTTTATAAATTATTTGTGTACCGTTAAAAAAAATAAAGAAAGAAAAGGAAAAACATTTTTGTGTTTAGTTCAAAAAAGTAAAGATTAATTTTTTCCGACTGCAAAAAATGTTCAACAAATTAATGAAGCAATTGTATAAATGCATCCATTTAGTCGCCTCATTCATTCACCGCTTCTCAAATTTGTTTTTCTCATATTGACAACATTCTCGTTTTCCTTCGTGGCTCAATCAGTGTTGGGAGCCGCGGGGTCGCAATGATAATGGTTAAATGATAAGGGTTAGGGAAATGACCTTGATGCGAGCTTTTGTAGGTTTACATATCGCAAGTGCATGAATCGTATTGTAGTATGATATATTTATTATAGGGTTATCGAATTCATGGGACTAAGTCGTATTTTGTACTCCATTAAATTACTTCAATTGAATTATGAAGATATAGTTTGATTTGTTTTGTTTTCTATTACTAAATTGACAAATAATTGAAATAACTAAGTTGATAATTTAGTTGGGAATCAATAGATAGAGAGTCTTGGGTAGTTCTGACGCCACCATTAACCTCATAACATAGACATATATTTAGTTCATTGTAAAAAGGTGATCCAACGCATGTGAATCATATTAAAGTCGCTACTAGCAGACCTTAATCCCCAAAGGGATACAATCCATCTGACTCGGCTGCAATCTATTTTTGGAATGAGTGTAACTTGTGCATGCATACTACTCTACTCTAAACTACTCTTACAAAGCTATAAATTAAACTAAACATGCATTCATTACCTATCCTTAGCATAAACTATCCAAACCTAGATATTCATGTTCAATAAGTACCATTGTGGGATAACCATAATTTTAACGTCAGAGTTCTAACCCTTAAGAGAAACACATGGTGTGCAAGATAAAATATTCATTCAAGCTAAGACAAGACATAAAATAAATGTAAAAGCTTATATAGAATCAAATCCATTCACTCAATCCGCACAATCATCACATACGAGGTCTTAAGTTTCCCCCTGTTACAATAAAAATAAATACCATCTACATTACTTGGCTAGGGTTTTGTCAAAAACGCTAGATACCAGTTTAGCCGCTCATGGTGGCGGTGAACTCCATCATTGATGTAGACACCGCTTCCATGGTAGCGTCAGATCTTCTCTTTCAGATGCCGGGAACAGTGCACAATGTTACTCTGTGGTTGCACCAGTGTGTAGCTTTAGTCAAAGACTCTAGACCAACTCTCCAACCTTTAATTCTAAACCTCTGAACCAGGCCCCCTTCAAGAGCAGAACCCTCTCTTTTATAGAGGGATGAGAGAGGTTTTCCTCGTGATTAAGTCAGAAAATTTTCTTGCGTGTCGCGGGTCGAAAAAGGACATAAATCTAATGAATATAGGTCATAACATGTCTAAAGTTAGTCTGGAGTAGTCATTAGGTTGTCCAAAGTCGCAGTGGGTCCCAACATATTTTTCAACAGCGGCCAAGGTCGAAATCTCGGGCAGAAGCTCGAGATTTCAATGTTACTCGAGATCTCGGTAAAGCTTTCGAGATCTCGAGGTACAAATTTCTTCAAAACTCCCAGGTGTTTTAGACACTTTCTCACTAGTGAGGCCACTGGTGCACAAGCTCAAAATCTCAGGAAAATACCCAAGATTTCAAGTTATGCTGATGTTTCTCCATATTTTTGTTTTGACTTTGGTCTTCACTCGGCTTCCCTTCACTTTATTTGTAACATCCGGTATTTTTACGCGCTAATTGAAACTTTTTGTTAACAATTAAGTGTTTATGTGATTATGTGCTTAATGTATTTTTGTGCTTTGCATGATTTAATTGAGATTAAATTTGTAAGTTCCATGTTGTATTTTCATTTTAAGAATAATGAAAAGTTTTGAAAATGAATTTGGGAAATAAATGACCAAAGTGTAAATTGGTATTTTCATATTAAGAGGATTTAGTGAAAATTGTAGAGAAATGACTAAGTGTTGGTGTATGAGTGACATGATAGTAAATAGAAAGGAAGACATGAGTTAAAAGGGTAATTGAGGGTCATGATGACACTCTTGTAATTAATCCTAAGTTGAGAAGGATTTGGTTTTTTCACACTTTGAAGTGTTGTCTCATTCTCAACCATTGGATCATAAGGCCATATTTGGCAAACAAATGAGTTTAATGTGTGTATAGTTTTGCTTGAGTAGGGGAATATCGATCCCACAAAGATGAGGATTGTTCACTTCAGTAGTCAAAAAACACTGAATTATATTTTTCCGAAAAGAGTTTGGTTTTGTGAGTTATCTTATACTAATGAAAATAAAAACAAAAAGCAATAATGAATAATGGTTGTGATTCAGAAAGAGAGAAAACTAGGGTTTCCTCAATCCACCACTAACCGCATAATATAATCCAAATTATATTTCAATTGCATGAGGGTGATCCATTGACTATGAATTAGGTCACACCGCGCCAGCAGTTTGACCCCAAAAAGGATTACTCTCAATCGGATCGCGACAACCCATCTCAAGACTAAATTGATTAGTGCATGCCAACTACTAATAGAAAGTAAATGCAAAAAATTAAATTAAAGCATGAAAATAAACTAAAGCGTGTCTATATCAGTTTGTCAGGGCATGGCCTGTGTTAACCTAAGGTTTCGAGTTTTATGACCACCATTGTGTAGAAAATCACAGATTAAGCATACGAGTTCCAGCCCACAGTGAATAATTATGATTGTCTAAGACAAGAATCAATTCAAATATATAAACTTGTATCACGAATAAAAACTGTCACTCATATAACACAATCATAACAGTATAGTCACAATTTCTCCTCTCTACAATTCAATATAAAATTAGAACTAATTACTTGGCTAGAGTTTTGCGAGAAAACCCTAGATATCGAGTTAGTTGATTATGGTTGAGAGAATCTGCATTATCGGTTAAGAAACGCTTTCCATAGCCTTCTTCTCCAGATCTCTAGGTCCTTAATGGTGGTTCTCTTCAATGGAAGCGAACTCTATGAATGAACGTGCGTGAAAATCAAAACCAAAACCAGCCTCTCAAATACAGAACACCTCTCTAAACCTAGCCCTCTCGTATTTATAAACAAGTGAGGGAAACCCTAATGGTTGCCATTTTCTGTAATTTCATATTACATGAATAATATCCATAAAATCTTATGTAAATATGTGTATAATCCTATATGTAGAGGTCTGGATTCACCGATCACTTAAAATATCGAAGTAGGGACAAAACTAAAAAATTCTGAAACAACAAGGTGGGACCTTCAGCACGTAAAGGAATCACGTGGCAACAAGGTGGGACCTACGCTCCTGACCTACGCATGGGTGTAGGTCTAGGGCGTAGGGTCTAAACCAAACCGTAGCTCAGGTCCAATCTGCCTCTTTCTCTCTCTAACGACGTAGGGTATTATGCATCTTTTGCTATAAAAACTCTTTTCATATTTGAACTAGACTGGTCGCCTTTGACTCCCGATGGTTTTCGGTGAAGTAATTATGTCTGAAAATTACATTTTTGCCCTTCAAAGAGATAATGATATCGAGAAATAACCATTTTGCCCTCCAGTAACTCTTCTTTGCTCTGGCACACCTCTTGATTCCTTTCTCAAGATAGAAATGAACACGAACTCAGTTAATTCACCGATATTAGCTCTATTTTTTCATTAAGCTCTTGAAACATGCTTACACGCACAAACGGGATAAAAATACCAAGTAACGAAATGTAAAGACATAACAAACACAAGATAGGGGTGAAAAATGACCAATATTGAGTACCTATCACACCCCTAAACTTACATATTGCTAGTCCCTTTGCAATAAACTCAGAGATAACTAACTGTGATGATTATTATTCAATCTAACCTATCTACTCTAACATAATCCCTTGTTTTGTGAGGGTCAATGATTACACTTAACATGTGTAGCAAACCTTTTAAACCCCCAGGTTACCCCTAGTGGACGAGTGAAGTCTCGTGAAAGTTTTCAGTGATGGTACCTACAAACATCTAGATTCTTTTGTAATTACGCATTCATGAGTCCACACACACAAGTCAAATAAGATATGATATAACACACAAGATAATATGAATGTAAATACTCCCACTCACTACCTAACAACAATTATATCAAGCTTCGTGTTATGAATGGTCCCCACTCAAGTGAATGATTTTGTTACTTTCTACTTAAAATCCAAACAACCTTTCGTGATTTTGTGAACATTCAACTATAATATTTCAGTTTCTTTTCTCCTACATCATTGATCAAACTATGCCATTTTTAGTAAAAATGTACTATTTCCATCTTTCCACTTTTCATCCATTTTTGTCTTTCTAAGTCTCTAGACTTCCAGCGAGGATTTTTAGTCCCAACCAACTGGGCCCGAGCTTCTTCCATGGGATTTCTGCTCATCAGTCTTCTCCCCTTTAAACGCGAATGGTGATATTGGTGATACCAATGCCCGGTTACTCAGATCAAAGAACTACTTTTTGCATTTAATTTTCTCAAAAAAAAATTCAATTTTCTCCATTTCAACCATAACAACTCCCCTTCCCCCCTTTTATTGTGGCAAAATTATTTTTCAACTACATAGTCAAAAATCAACCTATTTCTCATAGTGAATGTGTGCTTGTGCTTATAGGTCAAAGTCGTCCTTCTTAATTTCAATTTCACTCATTGACTCACCCATGTAAAACCACACCACTTTACTAACTTGATCTAATCATTATTCTCATGAGCGGGAACATCTCATCACACACTACTTATATGTCATAAACATAAACTTAATCAAACTGTAAATGCCAAACACCATGCATGTGTAAAAATAAATAATTTCTTCAAAAATCAATTTTTATTTTTATTTTTTCTCGAAAATATTTATTCTTTGTAATACTATACCCTCGACCCCAAACTAAAATCAGACCATGTCCTCATGGTATAAAATAAAATAGGAGAACATATACAATTACCCTTGAAGCACAATTTTGGATTCCAAAGCAAAGCACAAATCCTTTCCCCCAAACTTGAATTGGATCACCTGGATATAACATCAACAAAAGGACACATACCCAATCATAGCGATGGAAAATAAATTTCATCAAAAATATCCAGAAATAGACACATGTTTGTCAAGGAATCAAATATTATTATTTTTTTTATTGAAATTATTTTTTTATGACAAAAATAATAATAATAAAAGAAAAAAAATAGATTTGACCTTAAAGGCCTATAATCTTAAAATAAAAATAAAAATAAATAAAAGAAACAAAGACGTGGCATTAAGGGTCTACCGTCTCTAAAAATAAAATAACCTAAAAATCCTAAACCTAAATCCTAGTCCGCCTTTTCTTCTTAATTATCACTCGACACGGCACTCTTCAGCTATATCCGGCAATCTATAGTCTCTTTCAATGTCTCTAAATCTTCCTCCGGATATATTTTCATCATTGTCCACCGCATCTCATCCAATTCCTTCATTCTATCACCCAACTACTCAGCAATGATCTTTGATAGTAAAAACGGGTATGGAAGATAATATTCACATTTATCGGTATCCGCCCATTCTCTACTCATAATTGCTCAAGCAAACGATATCTCAGCCATAATCAATGTTGGAACACACACTTCATACCCATGAGTTAGGGCATACAAAGTTCTAATGATAGTGTGATCTATTGCACTAGTTCGATTATTGGGCCGAAGTTGAGCCGCAATGACACAATCCAAATAAAGCAGATCTGACTTCAACCACCAATTATCACACGTCTTATCTTTCGGATCAAATATTACACACAATTCCCGAACCATCTCCTCATCCTTATGCGGCCATACTACATGATGCTCATTTAATATTCCTTGTAAGTTTGTTAGAGTACCGATTGGTATATTCTATGCATCAGCAATACTTCTTCTTTCAATCATAACAGGAGCACTCCACTGAGTCACTTTAGCCTTTATCACCTCAAATCCTGGTGGTCTCGAAATTATCATATTTTCATAGAATTTTCGGACCAAGCCCGGATACACCTTTTCAGCCACCAATTTTTCTAAACTCTTCAATCCTCATTCTCTAAGGATTTTCCTTTTGGGCGCAACTAGTACTCAATTCATCCTGTCCTGATGAAATACCTCTTAAAATTGCAACCGACACTGCAAAAACAATTTTAGTGTGGTTCGGCTTCCCTTCTGACTCGTAGCTCCTTTATTCGTGCTCTCCATGACCACATATGGTTTCGTCCCTTCTATAAATTCTTTCAGGTCAGAATAATCTTCATTAACATTATCCATACTAACACTCCTCGAAATAGAAAGAATAAAAGAAGAATAGAAGAAGAATACCCAATCTAATGCTCACTTCTTGAGAATTGTGAATTTTGAATTGTGTCTACCCTATGGATGTAGTAAAATTAGAAGAGAAAAAGGATTTAAAACCCTTAATTGACTAGGAAAGGGGAAGCAATAACTAATCCAACTTCTATTTGCAGTCTCCTTGTCAAATTATGATTACTCTAAAAATTCTACAAAAATTCTACACAAATTCCTAAAAATAACTTAAAAAAATCCTAATACAAGTATAAGTACAAACTAGGCCAAAACATCCCAAAAATGGACAAAATTTTCATTTTTTCTGGCCCACCCATGTACTAGCTTAAAAAATATATATATTTTTTCATGACACGTTTTCCAATACATTTTAACGATATACGCACCCTTAAACTTAAACGCACACTTGTCCTCATAGTGCGAAAATAAAATCACACATACTCAATGTAATAAAGATAATAAGACACGCATATCAGTAAAAGCGGTCAAAAAATGTCATTATATACAAAAGCAAAAATATCACAAATAGTCAGAGATGATCATGAAAGTGGTCATAAAAGATCAAACACTGACTCTCCGCTCTACGATTGATCTCTATTGTGGACAGCTAAAACAAGAAAATCTAAAAAAATAAAATAAACAAAACTAAACTACAACTACATAGCATCATCCGGAGGTGACTGTGGTGGTGGAACTGTCACACCCATATGTCGCATCATAATATCCCACCGATCCATCATCTCACGGTACTCATGCTATTGGGCTTGCCTCTCATCTGCAAATGAGCGCTTAAATCCCTCAATACGTCCAATCAACTGGTCGTACTGAGCCTGGGTCATAATAACAGCACCCCCAAGTGGCGTATCACCTCCTAGAGCAGCCTCCTCAGCCTGTGGCACCTCCACCTCAGGCATCTCATCCGACATAGCCCGCTCTGCATCATCCTCCTATGCACCTGGCAGTAAAACTCCTCTGAATCTGTGTCGGCGAGCATGTCTCCGGACCCTTCTTGATCCACCCCTTATTCCACGCCCCCTTGTCATACGCAATCAGTAGCGCATACTTCTCTTCAACATCCATCTGTAATCCCTAATCGAACATCAACTTCATCATGAGGAAGGGAAGAACCATCTGAAACTTGGCAGTCCTGACCTTGTTCTCCCGGTGCAAGTGAATCTAATGCCAGAATAAAGTCTGCCAAAGGGCATGTGGAATATAATACCAGTGACCAAACTCGAAAGCATAGTGCAACGCCAAAAATAGAGGGTAGCACATAGTCTGATGGCTATGTGGTAACACATTGGACCGAACTATCACATCCTAGAGCCACAACATCAGATGATAGTTGGACTTCTTTGTCCCACTACGCCTATTATCGGCCCACAACCCCTTAGTCTATAGTCTCACCATATCATAAAGTGGCAGAAGTGGGTCTGACACTCGTGTGGAATACCCCACGCAGCAGCAATACTCTTGGGAGTAATCTCAAACTCCCGCCCCTGCACCACTATCACTAGCCGAGTCCCTCTGCTGTAATGCCTCATATGAAACCAGAACTCGCTACTCATGTCAGCGTAAATGTGTGGTGTAGCTGGGGTTAGGATCGATAATAATTTGTGCTCCCTCAGTACACCTATGGTCCACTGTGGAACTGGCTCTATCCGCTCAAATGGACCAATAGCATAAGTGCGCTCCTATCAGAACCCCTTATTTAAAGCCCGGGTCATCAGCGTCTCCTTGGAGATCGTGGAGTGATTCCATCTATAAGAAACGAGGTCACCCTCATCACCATCAACTTCCGGCTCAGGATACGGCACCTCGTCGCGCTCAGTGTCCTCCAGCTCATCCTCTCGCTCCACATCCTGCTCTGCCTGCCCCATCCTCACATCACCACTCTCGGCAGTCTGCTCATCGGATGTCTCCGACTTATGTGGTGATGGCTCGAAGACTGGAGATTGTGCCCAGGGTCATGATGATGCCCTCGGTGTAGCAGGTGGAACTGTCATCAGGCCATATCTTAAATCTAGCTCGATGCCCTCTATCAGTGCACTCAGCCTCTCAGCCTCATCCTCATATGATAAATTTGGCGCAACATACACCGGTCTTGGCGCCCGGGTACTACGGCGGACAAGCCGTGTACTCTACAGGGGCGATGACCATGATTTTTCTCTCTGTATTTTTGTCCCCGACGTAAATGCTCTCGCGACAGCCTTACTTGTTCCTTTTACGCGAGCCATGCCTACAGAATTCGGATTGTTATGAAAATAAGCAAAAATTGTTCGAACACCAAAACAAACTCAAAACTATATCTAAATTATTCTAATACGACGATTAAACAAGATCTCATCTCAAAAATATGATATTCAACCCGTATCTGAAGCCGGAAACCCAACTTTTTGAGAACTGATTAAAACACGATTTCGATCGGTCTCGTTCGTCAATACTAGTTTAGAATAGTTATATAAAGTAATTGAAACTAAAATAATTAATCAAAACTTACCGAATCGCGAGAAACGACAAATTCCTCAAAATTGGATCCTTGAGACTTTCCGAGTTCTTCACGTGAAATATTATATATAAAGCAAATTTTCAAGGGAATGAAATTTTATTAATAATTTCACACATGATTTGGCCTTAAGGGCCTACAATCCTATAAAATCAAAATTACAGAAAAATAAATGTAAAAGCAAGGATAGAACCAATCCTACACGGATTTGGTGTAAAAGAAAATAAAAATAGTTAAAAGTAAAGAGAAAAATCTAGAAACTTTCTAGTGCTTTTTCTAATCCATTCCTTATACTACAGATTCAATCTATTCCTCTTTTTGCCACTTTCTATCATAAGATCCTTATCAAGCTCATTAATCCATTCTTGAAGTACCTCCATATCTTCCCATGTTGTCTCTCGTTCTTATTCTTCTCCCCATAATCCTTATCAAACATTCGAGCACATAAGTTAAAAGCAAAGACACATATTCCTTTTCGTGTTTTAAAAATTTGGTCCACTACTACATTCTCAATTAATTTAGTGATTAGGAACGAATAAGGGAATTTCCATGTAGATGCCATGGGATCCTTTAAAAGTTTAACATGTCCAAGCATACACCTAAAAATGACTTCTGGAAATGATACCCAGTACCCCATGTGGAAAGAACTTTAATAAATTAACACCTCTTTGATTCTTGGGGTGTTGATGGCTTCTTCATTATAAATAACTTCGTAGAAAAGCGCACAACACCCATAAGTTGGTGTGATAGGTGGTGGATCTTTAGACTCGGCAGTGCACTCCATATGTTGGGCTTCTTTGGGGTTAGTTGAAAACTCCATTGGCTCTAATTTCTCGAGTTCCTCATCCAAAATTTCTATGGGGTTATGGATTATGAAAGCTTGGTGCGAAACAAATATACGTGATGTTCTCATGATGAAGAGATAAAGAGCTCTGGAAAGAGTGATTATGACAAATACTAATGCTCTATATTTATAAACTCAATCCTAAGTCCCTTTGAGGAGATGAATGGTTGTATTACGGCAGAAATCTGGAATATCAATCATAAGAATGAAAAGTATTGACAAGGTAATAAGATTTAATCCAAGATTTTCCATAGTTGAACAGGATTCCATATTTATGGAAACTTTTCTAGAACTCTCTTTTCTATAATATAAAAATATGAAAACTATATAAAAGTATTATAATATATATTAGTAAAAATCCTAAGTTAAGAAGAAAATAAAAATAAATAAGTATATATTTATTTTTTTGAAAATATTAATTTCCAAGTTTCACCGAGTACTCGGTAGTTCCTGTACCACAATTTTTTCAAAATTCTTTTTATTTTTAAAATTTATATATATACATATTTAATTAGTATTTAAAAATAATACATAGAATATATATAAGAGTTACTTTACATAAATATTTATATATTTTACTAAAGTTAATAAAATAAAATAAATTCCTATTTTAAAATAAAAATAAAATAAATATCTGTAGTAAAAGTATACATAAGTAATTAGTAAAATATAAATATATATTTGTATAAGTTCAAATATTTTTATAAAAATAGTTTTGAAAAACCGTACACCCCCCAAAATTATACTATATCATATCCGTGTAGGAGTTAACGTAGGGGTGTAAATTTTCCTAATAAACAAATCTTAATTTAGAATTAAAAAACTCTACAACATCAAATATTATTTAAACAAATCCTAAACAAATTCCTCAAAATAAAAAGAAATCATGAAACATGCAAAAAGAACAGAAAATCTAATTAATATACAAGTCCGGATTACCGACACCAATCTTTACTGTCTTTAGCAAGACTACGTCTAATTGTACTATCCAACACTTTTTCTCTCCACTACATATCTACAAAATTTCGGTTCAAGTGTGGGAAGTGAGTCGCTAAATGATGCATATTGTGGATATTTAGTAATGAGCATGACATCAAACAAATAATAATTATCATATAACTTTCCTTATTTATCATGCTTTATATTCATCCCATGTTTATTATTTGTGTCCAATGAATTTTCCATTACTGCACAAGATGATATGTCCTCCATCACCTCTTCAATTTCATTGTATTCCTCCCTTCCTTGTTTAACATTGTGGAGTTACTTATTGAGACGTTGGGGATATGGTACTTTAAATTCATATGATGTCTCCATTGGTTCTTGTGGTAAGGGATTTATTTGTGTCCACTCTTCTTGTGATATTTCATTCTTTAACTCGAATTGTTCCTTCATTTGATTGTAATCATCCTTCTCCTCGTCATAAGTTATATTGGTTGGACTAGTTTCCTCTTCATTATTAAGGGATTCTAGCTTAATTATACTTTGGTCTATTGTATTAACTACCGCTTGACGTGGCCATTCCTCTTATCTTCTATTTAAAACACTAGTTAGTTTCCCTACTTGGGTTTCTAACTTACAAAGGGATTGCGAATGAGAGTAGAGTAATTGTGATTCAACTTCTATCATGCTAAGGGCAGTCAAAACTTTATTTTCAAAATTGTTTGACTAGGGAGATGAACTTGGAATTAAATCCGAAACGGAATCTTTATATTGAGATTGATTTAAATCATACGAATAAAATTATTGATTGTCCAATTGTAAGTATGAATTGTCTACTTTGTGTGTAATCTCCTCACGTTCTTGAGTTGTTGCTTCAATATTCCCTAGTGTTGCTAAAACCTTATCTTCAAAACTCAATGACTCTTGGGAAAAATATTGATTTGATTCCTTAAATTGGAATTTATTAAATGGTTGAGGGTAAAGTTGAACATTTACTTGATGATTGTTAATGGGATGATCGTTCCAACCCTAATCGTATGTATTAGAATAAGAATTATACGCTGTTATTGGAAAAGTAGTGTTAAATTCCTTTGGTATTACTTTATTTTGGTACACCATTGGGCAATTGTTGGCAACGTAAGAGAATTTGGAATATACGAGATAAACATTTGTAGGTGAAGAATTGGTGAAATTCATGGATTTTTGTTGACATATTATTATAAACACCGCAGATCTCTCAAGGTTACTAAGAATTATCATAGGATCTCTAGTCATCAACGCCTTTTGATAGGAATTCTCACTCAAATCCTCAAACAACTTCCAAAGTTCAACAACCGGTCTAACAAAAAATATTTCTCCATATGCCCTATCTACCATTTGTCTACAAGAATCATTAAGCCCTTTATAAAATATGTGCACCAATTCAGTTGTTGGAATTTTATGGTGCGGACACTTCTTCAAAAGTTCGTTATACTGTTCCCACATCTCATGGAATTGTTCTCCCTCTTTTTGCGAAAAATTAAATATAACATCCTATATCTCATAGGTTCTACTTAATGGAGAGAATTTACTTATCAACTCTCGTCGAAGTGTTCCCTAACTCGTTCTCACCTTTGGATTTAAATTCCCAAACCACTTTCGTGCCCTATCTTCCAAAGAGAAAGGAAAAAGGCGTAAATGAAGTCCTTCATCTGTTAATCCATTTGTTTTAATGATTGAACAAATTTCTACAAATGAATCAATAAGTAGATACGGATTTTCATTACTATATCCATGAAATTTGGGTAATATGGGAAGAATTATTTCTAAGTCGATCTCAAAAGTTGTCGTAACACCTGGCAACTCTATATCAGATGGGAAAGTGTCACTTCAAAGAGCATAATATTCTTTTAATGTTATTGGTTGTATTTCATGGTCAGTCATATCTTCTATTATTAGGTTCTCTCCTATTGGATTATTTTTCTCTTCTTTTAAGGAATTAAGCACAACACTTTCAATTTCATAATTCAAACAGAGTGTTTCTTTTGACAGTTCATCACGACCAACGATACAACCAATAAAATATTCAACAAGAAAATTATAATACATTAAACTAAGATACTAATAAACAGAAAAATAAATAAAATAAAATAAAAGAGAAATTTGAGGTCTAAAATTGTGGTTTTGAGGCCTTAAATGACATTTTTTTGCCTAAAATCACCTAGGCTCACAATATTAGTGAGTTCTGCTCAGATGCCCTTTTCCACTCAAAAAACACTTATGTTTTGCTAAAATCCGACTTTTTGACAGTCAAACTACAGATTTTGTTTTTTCAATATAAAGAAAACGAAACATAAATTAAGCAAGAAAAGTAAAGTAGAATTGTGCAATAATGCTAAATACACGTACAACTCACAATCGGTTCAGCAAAACAGTGGCCACCTGCACCTCCGGTTCTCCTTTCTCTTATTTCGGTGTACCTTGTCAAAACACATAATTCAACTTTAAAAATAAGAAAATCAAAATAAAGCAAATCAAAACAACTCAAAAATACTAAATTTGATCGGTGGCCAAACCTCGATTGGTTTGATCTACTTGGAAGGGATGATAAATAATGATAATAATAATGATGTGTGCAAATAAACCCTTATAGATGACCTAGTTTTTCCTATCGCAAGTGCACAAATCAATTATAGTATAGTACCAATGAGATAGGGTATATTGAATCCACATAGACTAATGATTCTTTAACTCTTTTATAATTACTTCTAACTAAATTGTTAAGGATAGTTTGTTTGTTTTGTTTTCTATAACTAATAAACATAAAACAAATATGAAAGATAATTGGTTTTGGTTGTGAACAATGGAGATAAAGATTTAGGGTATTTCTAACTCCACCACTAACCATTTAATATATTCTCTAAATCATTTAATTGTAAAGGGCGGTCCATCATATGTGAATCAAATATAGGGTCGCAAACATTGGCAAACCCTATTCCCAAAAAAGGAACAATTCATCCATCATTGACACATGCCATCTCTAATCAAGCATAACTAGTACATGCATCTATTCTAAACTACTCCTACTAACATAAATAAAAATCACATCACTAATTATCCCTTTCAAGCATGGTCTGTCTAAATCAAGATTACATGTTAATAACCACTATTACGTAGAAAATCATGAGTTAAGCATCCGAGTTCTAGCCCATATTGAATAACCATGATTGTCTAAGATAAAATATTCATTCAAACTAAGAAAAGACATAGAATAAATGTAGAATCTTATAAAAAATCAAACGTAATCACTCATCCACACAATCATCACATACGTGTCCTTCAATTTCCCTTTATACAATAAAAATAAGAAAGAATCTACATTACTTGGCTAGGGTTTTGTTAAAAACCATACATACAGGTTTAGTTGTTCATGGTGATGGTTGTCTACATTATTGATGTAGATGCTCTCTCCATGGTTGATATTCTGCTCAAAACTCCAATAGAACGCCAAGACAAAGCTCAAACAACCCCCCTCTGCTGTAGGGGAGACCCCTCTCTTTTATAGAAAAAGAGGCATCTTTATCTGGTAATCTAATTGCTTCATTGTTAAGTCAGGAATGTATCTTGTGATATATATTGAAGAAGGGTATATAATCTCCTCTTACTATTGTATCTAAAATAGCCTAGAGATCATTCCATGTTGATGTGGGTCGAAACAGGTCCCACAGATGTATATACAGATTGCTGAAATTATTGAACGCATCAGGGTTTACCGAGTATTCGGTGAAGTTTCTACTGAGTACTCGGTAGTTTCCAGGTTTCGCGAAAATGAGCGCAAGTGCGTAAAACTCTCGGGCACTTTTTCCTTCCTCCGTGCAAGTGTGCGGACTTTCGCACTCTATCGAGTACTCGGTGAAGGATCTACCGAGCATTCGGTAGTTCTTCACCTTGAATTTTGTACTTCATATTCTTTGCTCCGTTTCTCTTTTCAGCTTCATTCTTCTTCAGTCCTTTTGTATCCTTGACTTGTTTTTTATCTTTTATAGGTCTTATATTCATGATTTTGGCTCTCGAACAATCTTGAGTCAAAGATCCAGTTAATTCATTGAATTAAAATTGTTTTACATCGCATCGCCTGAAATATCTTAAAACATAAAAACCGATAAAACACCAATATAATGATAATCATAGACACAACAATGTATATTTAGAAAACTTAAATATATGATATTTAGCTCTAATCAAACATATTGACAAGTTGGGCATAATATATTGCATAATGAGATAAATCATGTATTATGATGGACCATGGTTAAATTGAGTACAATATATAGCATAATGAGATAAGCATATATTGTGATAGAGCATGATTGTTATTGAAAATCTTGATGCATTTTGAGTGCACCGTGTAGTGTTAAAAAAACATGGGTGTTGGTCTATACAGGTCGTGTAAACATGTGTGAGTAGTATTGTGTCTGATCGTCGCAACAACTAGCCAGGAGGTGTCCCCCACCTACGAAACTAGCAAGTCTGAAAATGTGATATTGGGTTGGTTGTTTTCCCATCAAGGTGGAATGCACCACTTTCAAAGCCTCGGTGTATCCGTGCATGTGATCTTCGAATCTTGAGGAGCGGGAATCGCAAGTGGGGCTCCCGTGCAACCACTCTTCCTTGTTGAAAGTGAAAGTGTCAAAAATCACTTGGGAAGAATTGGTATGGTACTCTACCTTGCTTCGTGAGCCAAGTATCCTCAAAGTGGGTGGTAGAAGGAGTATCCATTAACCGTATCGGGCAAAGTGTGTACCATGAATGGCTGAGTCACATTGCATTTAAATTTTCATATATGTAATTGTGATATTTATGTTGATAGTACGCCATATTTATGAATAAGTTTGACATGAGCATGTTGGGGAAATTATTTGTTAGGTTCGATGGGGTCCTGGATTTGCGTGACGGCCATGTGGGGCAAGAGACCGACCAAAGATTAAAGGCATGAACCATGGGTGGGTGGTACCACTCGGACTACCGAGATTGAGGTGATGACGTTTCCTCTACTAGGCTAGGCAGATCACCCCACGACTTATATATTTTTCAGGTGATGGTTCCACTTTGGGAGGCCCGTAGTCTCTCGACGGAGATACGGTGTCGGTTTCGCACTTTTGCGTATATGGATGGCGGATTACTTCATTTTGTAGAGAATATTAATGATTGTATACATGTGCTTATTTTGTCAAGTATTTCAAACCATTAAAATTATTCTTTTTCCGGCTAATGTGTTAGTCGGGTAGCTTACATTGATGTATGTCCCTTGGAGCGCTATGCGCGAAGATTTTATTCTTTTAATGCATTTCGATGTCGACAATGTAAGGACTATTTTATTTTGTGAAAACTATGATATGTTTCGCCATTGGGCGCTTGAATATAGTTTTGGAATCCTTTCATTTTGAGTTGTGAAGTGAATTATTGCTATTGAATGTGGTTATTAGGAAGTTGGCCAAAAACGGCATTCTTTTAGGTTTTCAAACAAACCCTTTTGGTTTTGAATGAAAAATCCATTTTTTGCCTACCCCCATGACCCCGACTAAAACTTTGGGCTTTAGAAAATGATTTTGAATTATTTGAAAATATTTTCGCACTTTAAAAGTCGGTGGGATGCTAAAATTGAGACCAGGGGTAAAACGGTCATTTTATCGCAACTTTTCACGAAACAAAATATTTCTTAGCTAATTAGTGTAATATTGAATGAGTTTATAGCGGTTGAAGGTAGGTTTTCAAAAGTGCAAATTTGGCAGAGAGTTTGGGTGCTACAATGTAGCTAGCCGCAACTTGCTGCTGAGCGCAACCAGCGCGCACGACAGTTTTTAAAACCTCATATCTGGAGTTACGGAGCTCGGATCGAGGCAATTTGTTTTGCATTAGAAAGCTGACATCTTGAAATTGTATTTAAGATATTGAATAACTCGATTTAACATAGTTTTGAGTGAGTTATGTTCGTTTAAAAGTGATAGTATATTTTAAACTTTTCATGTCGCTGTTTTTTTTTTCGAAATTCATATTTTTCGACTCGCTTACCGGAATTAATTTCCATTTCTTTATATGGGCTTCTTCGAGCCTCATTTATCATATATATCTTAAATTATTGAGTGGTAGTCCAAGTGGTTCGATTTTGGCGTCTGAACTCGTGTTTTACCCATTTTTGTTTTGTTTTGTTTATTTCTTCCACACTTCGTCATTTCCCTCATTTCTCGGACCCATTTTGGAACCCAAGGAATATCAGGGTGTGACATTATGTGTATCAACTCCTAAACTGATCTTTAGCTTGTTATTGGTCCTTGAACCCTTAGTTTTGGTTCTTGAAGGATTTAGAGTTTTTATTCCGATTTTTTCACCGAAATTAACTCACTTTACATAATTGAACCTGAAATGTCTCAAAACACGTAAACTGGATAAAACTACCAAGATAATTATATGCGTAGACTAACAATGGCTAATTAGGGGCCTAGAATGTACAACATTCAACTCCCAACACACCCCCAAACTTAGATATGTTATTCCTTTAGCAATCAACTCATAAGAAGAATTTTATTTCAAAAATTGTGATGATTGTGTTTTTTATATAAACAAAGAAAATTAAATTAAAAAACTAAGTAAACTAAAAAATTTATTTCGTGAAGGTATACGATTACATTTAACAAGTGTAATAAGCCTTTTAAACCCCTAGGTTTCCCTAGTGGACGAGTGAAGTCTCGTGAGGGTTAAATATACTACCCATAAATTATTTCATCCTTCATTCTCATACCTTCATGAATTTGCATACTCATTAATTATACAATGATATAACTTCGCAAAAGATATCATGCATAAAAATTATCCCCACTCACTGATTAATAACAATTTTCTCAAATTAATCTTCAAGTGTGCTCCCCACAATGGTGGGATAAACTTCCTAATTTCTACAGCCAATCTAGATAGTTTTTCGTGTTTTTGTGAACTCTCTCTATGGTATATTAATCTCCCTTCTCCTACTCTATTGATCAAGTTTTGCTATGACAAGTTTTCTAAAAATTCTCCTACTCTCTCGAGCTTCTTCCTTTGCTTTGCTCATTAACCTCCTCCCTTTTTACGCGAACACTCACTACTTTGTGGTAAGAGGCCCGATTACTCGGGTTGAAGGACTACTCTTTGCATTTTCTATTTTTTTTTTCTTTTTCTCCTCATACTACTCCCCTTGTATTTCTTTTTCTCCTTTTTTTTTTCCATAGAACAAAGCTATCTTTTCAACTACATAGTTAAATGTAAACTAGGTTTTCCATAGAGATTGTGTGCAATTGCTTATAGGTCAAAACTATCCTTCTTTGTTTCAATTTCACTCATTTACTCACCTATGTTGACCATTACTTTAAATTAACTCAATCAAACCATTATTTATCATGAACGGGGTAATTGTATAACAAATCACTTCACGAATTAAAATCATATGCATAATACACTTATATCTCAATTTAATCGCATATTTTGAACGAAGAACATTTTTTCAAAAAATATTTCCATATTTTTCATCATTTTTAAAAAAAAAATTTAATCCAAACCCTTTTATATATGCTAAACTGGGTAACTATTTCCTCCCCCCCTCCCCCAAACTTAAACCAAACCATGTCCTCGTGGTTAACACATAAATATATAGAGATATAAATAGTTTCCAACTTGCCAATAGTACCAAAATTGATCTTCATGAAGCTCATTATCTCCCCCCCCCCCCCCACCAAAACTTAAATTCTACAATCTATGCAAAAATAATCGAAAACATACACATACCCAAGATCATACCAAGTGGAGAGAAATAAGAATAATATTAATCCCATATTGCAGGTATCAAGACAAAGAATTATTAAAGGGAATAACAACTTTGTTGTTAATAATGATTTTGGCCTTAACGGCCAATAAATCCCATACACCTCAACCTTTCAAGTCTAATGATTCCATTGCCCAAATTGCAAGCTTTTTAGTTTATACATTGAAGATTCTTAAGTCTTTAACTTCATTGTGCCTTTCCCGCAAATATTTGCATAACAT
Organism: Cornus suecica; assembly: GCA_963922005.1. Classification (NCBI taxonomy): domain Eukaryota; kingdom Viridiplantae; phylum Streptophyta; class Magnoliopsida; order Cornales; family Cornaceae; genus Cornus; species Cornus suecica. The sequence goes on from OY998240.1 coordinate 44,971,894, forward strand.
ATGTATATATACATACGTATCTGATGTCCGCCTAGGGATGCTAAAAATATTGGATAAGAACAACCCCTTAGGACAATTTAGGTTTCACCTATCGCAAGCGCACGAATTGTATTATAGCACATAAACAGCTTGAGAAAGGGAATATCGATCCCACAGAGACTTGGATTATTCACTTCAGTAATCTAACAACATTGAATTATGTTTGAAAATTAGTTTTGAATTGTTTTGTGATTTGTAGCTAAATTAACTAAAAAAGAATTTAAATTGAGATTGTGATTCAAGAGAGAGAGAAAACTAGGGTTTTCATCTCTCCACCACTAACCGCATAATATAGTTCTCTCTTTGCTCAATTGCAAGAGGACGATCCATAACTGTAAATTAGGACGTACCACAAATAGTCTAATACATCCCCAAAAAGGGTACTCTCCACCGAATTCGCTACAACCCATCTCCGGACAGAGTGTGACTAGTACATACAAATTACTTTACTCTAATCTATTCCTACAACATGAATTTAAACTAAAACATGTCTATATCACCTCGCTGAGGAATGACCTATGTAAACCTTGGGTTTCAAGTATTAAGCACCATTGTTATAGAAAATCACACTATTTTTATGATAACATGATTGGTTAAGAAAGTATATTTATTCAATCTAAGACAAGAATTAAGAATAAATATAAGATCTTCTGTCAAGAATAAAAATGATCACACATCTACAATCAATCATCACAGTATGGTCATAGCTTCCCCTCATTACAATTGAAAACAAATTAAAAAACTACATTACTTGGCTAGTGTTTTGCTAGAAAACCCTAGATACCGAGTTAGTTGATCATGACTGAGAGAAACTGCATCGCTAATGTAGAATCGCTCATCATAGCCTTCTTCTTCGGATATCTAGGTCTTATATGGCTTCTCACCTTCGAATGATATGAATCTCTAGAGGCTACTTTGAAAATTATATATGCAAAGAAGCTTTCCAATATCTGTATTAGACCTTGGCATTCATAAATAAAGCTAAGGGAAACCCTATGGTTACCATTTTTCGTAATTTCACGACCAACTGAACAAAACCCTATAATCTGGTATATAGTATGTATATATCACGTGTATCAAGGTGTTGGAGTCACAACCACATTAACGGAACTCAAGTCGAGGCCAAAATTAGAATTTTACAACTTAATTACGCTGATCCTCCAACTCTTAAAGCGTATGGGAGCTATGCTTGGAGCGTAGTGTCACGGACTTGGTGTTTCCAAGGAACCGTGCGGCCTTAGACACCTCTAAGATGCTTGAGAAGTGCTAAGTAAGCCTTTGTGGGTCTCTAGCTTAGTGAGCAACTAAAGCTAGGTGAATGCGGAAGCTTGGTGTGTAAGAAGAGAAATATAGGCAAGAGAGCTTAGAAGGCAATTGAACTTGTATTGCTTGGATTGTATTGGATTCTTTGATTGGATTGGCTTCTTGTGGATGGTGAGCAAATGAGCTCCCTCCTCTATTTATAGGCCAAGGGCCTTACAAGGAAAAGTGGAGAGATTTCTAGAATCCTCCATATCTAGAATGTTCTATACAATTCTAGTATATACAATTCTATACAAGTCTAGACAGCTCTACAATACTCTAGAGAATTCTGGAGAAGTGTGGAGAAGTCTAGAATATTCCGGATGCCAAGTAGGATCCTACGAAGCGTCTGCGTGGCGCCTGTGTGGCACCTACGTGGCGTAACCTCATAATGCAGGACGTGACATTCTCCCCCACCTAAGTTCGGGACATCCTCGTCGCGTTCTGCTTGAACTGCTGGATGTGTTTTGCAAACTGCCAAAGTGTGTCTTCATGCTCCCAGCTTGCTTCACTATCCGGCAAGTTTTTCCATTTCACCAAGTACTCTGTGTACTTGGGGACTCCGCTTCTGCTCGCTTATCGGTCGGCAAGGATGCACTCTACTTCCTTATCGAAGGAAGTGACCACGGCAGTAGGAGCTCGGTGTGATATGCCTCGAGTTGGATCATCCTTATCTTCGTGGTAGGGCTTGAGCTTGCTGACATGGAAAACAGGATGAATCTTGATCTTTGGCGGTAGCTCCACCATATAGGAGACCTTTCCAACTCGTTTGATGATTGGGAAGGGACCTTCGTAGCGTCGTACTAACCCCTTGTGTACTGCTCGCAAAGACTTGAACTGTTGGGGTAGTAACTTGACCATGACCAAGTCTCCTTCCATGAACTCAAGGGGCTTTCTCTTGGAGTCAGCCCACTTCTTCATTTTCTTGCCTGCCTTAACTAGGTAAGCTCTTGCCAAGTCGGATTAGTCATGCCATCCCTTGGCGAATCTGTATGCTGCTGGGCTCTTGCCATCTCCGCTTGATGCCATAGCGTTAGGTGTCATGGGTTGTCGCCCGGTCACTATCTCGAAAGGACTGTGGTTGGTAGCCTCACTCCGTTGCAAGTTGTAGGCAAACTGTGCTACTCCAAGGAGTTTGGCCCAGTCCCGCTGGTTGGCACTAACATAGTGCCTCAAGTATAGCTCTAGGAGCGCGTTGATACGCTCCGTCTGTCCGTCAGATTGGGGGTGAAAGCTAGTAGAGAAGTTGAGACCCGTACCCATCTTCTGAAAGAGTCCTGTCCAGAAGTGGCATGTGAAGTGTGGATCTCTGTCACTCACTATGTTTTGTGGCAACCCCCATTGCTTGACCACATGGTCAAAGAAGAGCTCTGCTGTCTGCTCGGCCGTGCAATCTGCAGGGGTAGGTATGAAGGTGGCATACTTGCTGAATCGATCCACCACTACGATGATGCTGCCACATCCATTAGACTTGGGTAGGCACGTGATGAAGTCCATTGAAACACTCGCCCATGGACCCTCTGGGATAGGTAGTGGCTCTAGTAGACCGGTCGGCTGCTGCTGCTCTATCTTGACTTATTGGCAAACAAGACAAGTGCGTACATAGGCCTCGACGTCGTCACGCATCCGGGGCCAGTAGTACGAATCCTCAAGGATTGCCTGTGTGCGCCTCATTCCTGGGTGTCCAGCCCACATGGTGTCATGGCACTCCTTGATGAGTTCCCTTCGCAGGTTCCCCCACTTAGGCACAAATAGCCTGTCGCCCGTAGTGAGGAGAAGATCATCCCTAAGCCAAAATTGTCGTGTCTTGACATCCTTGGTGAGTTGAATGAGACTCTTGGCTAGGGGGTCATGTTGTAGTCCCTCTTTGATGCGATCCATAAGAGGGCGTTGTGGTCGACTAATGGCCGGGAGTTCTGCCTTGCGGCTAAGTGCCATGGATGGTGGCTTGGAACTTGGTTCCAACTCGACCTTGTGATCTACCTCCCTTCGGGGTGGTAGTCTCTTTGGTTGCTTCGAGGGCATGACATCGTTGTACTCGCATAGTACTGAGCGGATCTCCGTGGGTATGTCCTCATATGGGAAGGACTCTGAGGGGTCTTCTGGTGAGTCGAGTAGGGTGGCTAAGTAGCTAACTTCCCCCTTCTTGTACCCCTTGTTGAATTGCATGGCAGATAGGGAGCGTGCCTCAATCTTAGCCCCTCGTTCGACTGGCACCATGCATGTGGAATTGCCTTCCATGATGCACATGGTGTTAGTGTAGGGGATGAGGAAGGCCTTTACCTTGTCCAAGAATGTTATTCCAAGGACTAAGGCAAAGTCGTCCATGGGTACCACCGAGAGATCAATGAGGCCATTCCATTGGCCTATGCGTGCATGTATGCCTCGGGCAGTGCCGTATATGGCCTTGGCTTCGGAGTTGATGGCCTTCATGGAACCGTCCTCCTTGGTGTACTTGAGGCCTAGTCGCTTGGCCTCGTCGATGCTTATGAAGTTGTGGGAGGCGCCAGTGTCTACCAATGCTCTAGTAGACGTCCCCCCTATGGTTGCTTCAACGAACATGAGCCCATTAGGTGCTGCCTTAGGGGCCTCCAGCTTAGCCTTGATGGCATTGAGGATTTGAAGTGAACCCATGTGTGTCTCCTGCGTTTCCGGGTGGTCGAGCGTCATAGCATTGGCGGTATTCTTCTTTGGGCAAAACCGTGTCCAATGCATCTCACCACAGATGAAGCAGGGTGATGGTGGTTGTTTCCGGGGCTTGTTGCCTCCATCTTTCCGGAAGCCTTCTTTGTGAGGGGCCGTGTCGGTGGCATTAGAAGTGCTGCCCTTGTCTCCCCCACCTTTGCCGAAGTTCCGGGTCTTGTCCTTGGGCTTGGCAAAGTCTTTGTTGGAGCTGAAATCAATCAATGCCTCTGCTTCGGTGATGGCAGTGGCAAGGTCCTTCACTCCACGTCGCCTTAGTTCTGTCTTGGCCCATTGTTGTAGGCCATCCATGAAGAAGAAGAGAGACTCCTTCTCTGAGAGCTCAGGGATCTCAAGGGTGAGCGAAGTGTACTCCTTGACATAGTCTCGGATGGTCCCTGTTTGTTTAAGCCGGCGGAGTCTGCCCATAGCTTCTTCCTCGGCATTCTCAGGATAGAAGTGCCTCTTAAATTCTTTACGGAAATCAGCCCAAGTATCAATAGAAAGTGTACCTCTATCGATGTCACCATGTCTACGCCTCCACCATAGCATAGCATCGTCCACTAGGTAGAGGGTGGTGGTGTTGATCTTTGTCGCCTCGTCCACTATCCCTTTGGCGTCAAAGTATCGTTCCATGCCAAATAGGAAGTTCTCTACCTCCTTGGCCACACGTTCCCCCTTGTAGCACTTGGGCTTGGGGACGTCGATTTTGGGAGCTCCGGCCTCCCGAGTAGTAGTGGCGCCATTTGCTACGGCTTGCTTGCAAATAGCCCAATCGGCACGCATGTCCTCCATGAATGTCCGAATGTTGCCAAGCTCTTGATCCATGTAACCACGTAGGGTGGCTATCTCATCATGAAGAGAGCATAGCTCTTTGCGATGGTCTCCATCAATGGCATTGATTTATCCCTTCATGGTGTCTTGGAAGTCGGCGTCATCGGACTCCAGTTCTTCCAAGCGTTGGTGAGTCTCCACTATACGCTCCTGCATGATGGCCATAGTGCCTTCTATGTCATCGATGCGTGTCTCAAGGCTTGATTGAGCGTCCTTGGACTTGGACTTCGACCTTGCCTTGGTGTTAGTGGGTGGGCATTGTTTCTCCCTGCCGCGTTCTTGCTCCTCCACGGCTGGGGTGATGGTTGAGTTCATCTCTGCCATAGTCTCTTGCAAGTAGGTTGTGATCCCTCAGGAACCGTGCTATGATACCAACTGTCACGAACTTGGTGTTTCCAAGGAACCGTGAGGCCTTAGACACCTCTAAGATGCTTGAGAAGTGCTAAGTAAGCCTTTATGGGTCTCTAGCTTAGTGAGCAACTAAAGCTAGGTGACTGCAGAAGCTTGGTGTGTAAGAAGAGAAATGTAGGCAAGAGAGCTTAGAAGGCAATTGAACTTGTATTGCTTGGATTGTATTGGATTCTTGGATTAGATTGGATTCTTGTGGATGGTGAGCAAATGAGCTCCCTCCTCTATTTATAGGCCAAGGGCCTTACAAGGAAAAGTGGAGAGATTTCTAGAATCCTCCATATCTAGAATGTTCTATACAATTCTAGTATATACAATTCTATACAAGTCTAGACAGCTCTACAATACTCTAGAGAATTCCGGAGAAGTGTGGAGAAGTCTAGAATATTCCGGATGCCATGTAGGATGCCAAGTAGGATCCTACGAAGCGTCTGCGTGGCGCCTACGTGGCGTAACCTCATAATGCAGTACGTGACAGTAGGTACCAAGCGTAGGCAATTTTCACCAAACGTACACCAAGCATAGTTTTAGCACTTTCTAGTCACTTTTAAACTACTGTAAGCGTAGGCCAAGTGTAGCAGATTTCATGGAAACCACTTTTCTTAGGAATTGTGTCATTTGAACCCCCCCACGACTCCCTTGGTATGATTCTCGAAGTTGCGGCTCCGAAAAATGACGTTTTCGCCCTCTGGGAGACACTTTTATCTTGAAAACACATCTTTTGCTCTCTCTTTGAATAGACACAATCACTTCTCTAGTTAATTCACCAAAGTTAGCTCATTATCTTCATTAAGCTCCTGAAACACGCTTAAACACATAAATGGCATAAAAATACCAAATAAAGGAATGTAAGGATATAACAATAGCAAGATAGGGGCCTAAAATGGTCAACATTTGGCACTTCTCACACCATCAAACTTACATATTGCTAGTCCCTTAACAATGAACTCAGAAAACCTTTTAAGCTTACCTTGTGATGATTGTTTCTATTTTAACTACTCTATACTAATCTACATTAATCTCTTATTTTCGTGAGGGTCGACGATTACACTTAGCACATGTAACAAGCCTTTTAAACCCCTCGTCAATACCAAGTGGATGAGTGAAGTCTCATGAGGTTTAGCTATACTACCCATAACTTCTTCATTCTTTATTCTCACGTATTCATGCATTCACATACTCATCAATCAAGCCATGATACAATGTATAAGATAATATGGATGCAAACTATCTTGCATTACTTTTTACCGAACAATAACTATCTTGAGCTTTGTGTGACGAATGGTTCCCACTAAAGTGAATGACTTCATTACTCTTTACTCCCAATCCAAACAACCTACCATGATTTTATGAACATTCTCTTATGGTATATCAATCTCTCTTCTTCTATTTCATTGATCAAACTTTTCCATTCTTTGTAAAAACTCATTATTTCCATCATTCCAATTTTATCCCTTTTTATCTTTCTAAGCTCTACACTTTCCAGCGAGGATTTTTAGTCCCGACCAACTGGATTCGAGCTTCTTCCATGGGATTTATACTCATTAGTTTTCTCTCCTTTTTACGCGAACACTCTGCTACTTTGTGGTAGGAGGTCCGGTTACTGAAATCGAATAACTACTTGTTGCATTTTATTCTTTAACAATTTTCAAAAATTTCAGATCCATCCATATCATCACCCCTTCTCCCCTTTTATAGCAGCAAAACTAATTTTTCTACTACATAGTCAAAGATCAACTATTTTTCCCTTAGTGAATGTGTGCATGTGCCAATAGGTCAAGGTCGTCCTTCTCAGTTTCAATTTTACTAATCTATTCACCCATGTAAAACCACATCATTTCACGTAACTCGGTCTAATCATTACTCTCAGGAGCGGGAATATTGTATCACATACTACTCATGCATCATAAACAAAAACTAAATCAACTTGTAATGCAAAACACTCATGCGTGAAAACAAATAACTTTTAAAAAAAATTTCAATTTTTTCAAAACAAATTTCAATCATTCCTTATACTAACTATACCTTCCCCCCCAAACTTAAATTAAACCATGTCCTCATGGTTCACAATCATACTCATGAGAAAGAATATAGTTATCCTTGAAGCGTAGTTCTGGAATCTCCTCTCTTTATGTATGTTCTCTCCCCAAACTTGAATCGAGCTACCTGTAGAAATATTCAACAAAACACACATACCCAATATCATAGCAAAGGGAAAAGAAATATAATTATCGTTTTCCGGAAATCATTACTCAGTATTGCACAAGGAATGAGTTATTTTTATTTTTATTTTTTTAATAAAATAAATAATAATTTGGCCTTAAGGGCGTACAATCCTACGAATTGAAAATTGCAAAAATTAAATGACATCCTGATGAGGCAAGAGATATGGCCTGACCCGGAACGATGCCGAAACCACCTGGAAGGGTACCTGCAAGGCACCGGTGTGGTACCGGCCTAAGAGGCTCTGACGATCAAGTTAGTATATTGATCGGGGAAAGAATTGAGAAAGAATTTTAATGGTGTGCAATTATTGCATACCTATTAGGTTGACTGTTGCTCTATTTTTATAGGGTTTTGGGTCGTGGTGCTCAAGTCACGGGAATCACTTCCCATGACTTTTCCATTACGTCCCAGATAACGATAATTATGTGTCTATCTCTATCTTGGGTCAACCCGTCTTTATCTCTAATTTGGGTTTAACATTCCCCTCCCCGCTCCAACTCCAGAGGGTGCCCCCCGGTCGTCACCCCCTCCAACTATGACGCAGTCGGGGGGCATAGATGGTGGATTTGGGGTTTTGTGGGATCAAATCTCTCTCATACTGTGATGATAGACAATGATGTGGCTCACGATAAGATGTGCCATGTTGTGATGGTAGATGATGTTAACCATCTCAATCAACATGGTAAAGTGGATCAAATGTACCGTAGCTACATACAGGAGACCCTTAAAGTAAGAAATCTCCCATTTCTTCTCTCCCTTCTCTGTCCTTCATCTAGACTTATGATTTTTCTTCTTTAATCAGGGAGCCACGATGGTTACCTCGGCGTTCGCCCAGTTGGAAAATGTTAAGCTCTAGTTGGAAAATGCTAACCATTTTAATTCAAATCAATTAATTAAACATAGGGCAGAGGTCGTATCACTTAGAGAGTTTTGCCACAAGTTTGAGAAAAAAAATCAAGCGCTCAGGGAGACGACAGAAGGTGATAGGAGCACTTGGCGGAACAGAGCTGATTCTCTTTCAGGACAGCTTGCATCCGCTCAATTGAGCGTCGCTAATGCTATCGAAGAATATAAGAACTTTCCTGAGTATGATAATGCCATGGGTGAAGCCTACCTTGGGGGCTTCCATCATTTCAAGGGACATGCAATGGAGCTATATCATCACTGTCATTTTTTAAGCATTCTCGAGATGCCTGTAGAAAAAATAAAGGACGGTGAGGATGACGAGTAGGATGTAGACCAAGTTGTAGTGGTTCCTTCTTGTTTGCTTCCTTTTATGTAGTAAACTTGTTGTATTTTGAACTTTGGATGTACTTTATGTACTTTGTTGGTGTGTAATAATCTTCTATGGCTTTTGAGTACAAATGTATTTGTGACCATGTAGTGAACTCCCTTTGGGCATTTCGTGTAGTCCATGACTATTAATGAAGTATTTGAACTTTTCGCTTACAAGTTGGATCTTGCATTTGTATACCCTTTTGTTAGAAGGATTTATCCAATCTTCACTCAACCTGCCCTTCCCTTTGGAAAGGTCTCTTTAATAAGAGGAATTGATATAGTTTTGGATTCACTCAGCCTTATTTTCTTAGGCAACTCCCGCTTGTTAGGGGGTGTAATTATTATCTCGGTTTCACTCAGCCCGTCCTTTTAAGAAAGGACCTGTATCTCAGGCATAATGTCGGTATTTTGAGTTTAATATTGTTTATTTATACAATATTATTTTTCTCAAGCAATTTATCAAAAATCATGATCACATGTAGAAGAACGAATGGTAACAACTTTTATTGAAATTTGCATTTCAACTGCTTATTAAGATGGTAAAGAATCCGAACTAAACATCGATCTAGAATCACAAGAATGAATAAAATAATCTATGAAATGAAGTATTGATACCTAGTAAGCTATGTATACTTTTACTGGTAATACTTTCTTAGATGCTCTGCATTTCATGGATGAGGGAGTTGCCTCCCTGCCTTGTCTCCAACCAATAGGTACATGGCCTCTGTCTTGCAACGACTCTATAGGGGCCCTCCCAGTTGGGGGCTAGCTTCCCCATCTTCTTGATTTTTGGATCAGAAGATGGTTGCAGAACGTTTTTTAACACCAGGTCCCCTGGTTGGAATCGTTTTTGCTTCACACACGCGTTATAGTCCTCATTCGAGTATGCTTCCTCTTTTCTTCAAGAAAATCTAAATTGACCACAAGCTCCTTGTTATTATGGTATGGGTCAAAATGGTTGGTCCTAAAACATTCTATCTTAGTCTCTATAGGGACCACTGCCTCACTCCCAAAGGCTAAAAGGAATGGTGTTTCTCCCATAGGTGTCTTTGTTGTAGTTCGGTAGGCCCAGAGTATGCCGGGCAACTCCTCAAGCCATATTCCATTTGCCTTTTCAAGGCGCTTCTTGATCATACCAAGTAGGATTCAAAAGACTTCAGGAGGTTGTCTAGGAATATTTACAAACCGCTGACACTTGTCGCATTTTCTTATGAAGTCTTTTGAATCTTGTTGTATAGTCGGCCACTAGTATCCTTGCCGCATTTCCTTATACGCAACTGACCTGCCCTCAACATGATTTCCGCACACCCCTTCATGTATGTCTTTCATGATTTGATGTGCTTCTGTTGTTGATACACATCGTAGTTAGGGTAGGGAAAGTCCTCTTTTATAAAACACCCTATTTATGGGAATATATCATCTGGCTCGAACCCTGATCTTGTAAGCTTGTGCATAGTCGTCGGCCAGCTCTCCGTCCCTGATATATTTCATGATTGGCATGGCCCACTCCTCCTTCAGCCACTTGTATTATAGTCTGCAATTCTTGTAAGGTACTAGGGTCCTTCAGATGCTCGACCAGGGTAGAGCCTTCCCTCCTAGGATTTATGGCAGTAATTAGGTGAGCAAAGGCATCGACCACTTCGTTTTGGCTCCTGGGTATCTGGAGGATGGTGAACTGGTCAAAAATGGCTATCGCCTCCCCAACTTTGTGTAGATATGCCTTCATTTTCTCATCCTTGGTCTCAAACTTTCCTTGCACTTGTCCCGCTATCAGTTGAGAATCTATGTGTGCTTTTACTTGCTTCGCTCCAAGGGCGCTTGCTATCCTTATTCTTGCCAACAGGGCCTCATACTCTGTTTCGTTGTTGGTGGCCCTGAAGTTGAATTGTAGTGCATACTCTAGCTTTTCCCCATCTGGGGTGATTAGAACTAGACCGGCCCCACATGCATGGGCATTAGACGACACGTCGACATATAGGACCTAGGTATACTCTGGCGGCATATTGTTTTGTTGGGCTGCTTCTTTAATCGGTTCGGCCTGGGTTTGGTTGCCCCCTGTCCCGATGGTAAACTCGGCCACAAAGTCTGCAAGTACTTGACCTTTTACAGCTGTTCTTGGTTTGTATTGAATATTAAATTCCCCGAGCTCTATAGACTACTTTATGAGTCTTCTTGATGTCTCTGGCTTATACAACACCTGGCGCAGGGGCTGATCTGTGAGCACAATTACTGTATGTTCCTAGAAGTATGGTCTAAGCTTCAGGGTAGAGATAACCAGTGCGAATGTGAGCTTCTCCATTATAGGGTACCTTTCATCCGCTCCCCGCAATGCCTGACTGATGTAGTAAATTGGTCTTTTAACTCGTGTTTCTTCCCTCATCAAGGTTGAACTTACTACTATTAGTGAGATGACCAAGTATAGTAGAAGTTGCTTTCCTGGAACCGCTCGAGACAACAGGGGAGGAGACATGAGATATTTCTTTATGTCAATGAATGCTTGCTCAGACTCTGGGGTCCACTCGAAGGCTTTCTTGAGTACCCTGAAAAAAGGAAGACATCTGTCAGTGGCTCGAGAAATTAGCCTATTGAGGGCAACCACCTTCCCTATCAACCTTTGAACATCCTTGATTAACTGGGGGGACTTCATATCCAGGATGACCTGGATTTTCTCTGGGTTAGCTTTAATGCCCCTCCTACTAACCATGAATCCCAAGAACTTCCCGGCCAAAAGCGCACTTGGTTGGGTTAAGGTGCATCTGATGTTTTTTGAGTACCTCGAAGGATTTTCTAAGGTCTGCCAGATAATCCTCTTTCTTGACATTTTTCACTAGCATATCGTCCACGTAGACTTCCATGTTCCTACCAATCTGATTCTTAAACATGTTGTTAACCAGCCTCTGGTAGGTAGCTCCAGCATTCTTTAACCCGAAGGGCATTACTTTGTAGCAGTATATGCCTCGATCGGTGATAAAAGAAGTCTTTTCATAGTCAATAGGGTGCATGGGGATCTGATTGTATCCCAAATATGTGTCCATAAAGCTGAGCAGCTCATTTCCTGAAGTAGCTTACACAAGTATGTCGATTCTTGGAAATGGAAAACTATCCTTTGGGCAGGATTTGTTTAAGTCTATGAAGTCGATACAGAGCCTCCATTTTTCATTCACTTTCTTCACCAGGACCACATTTGATAACCAGTCAGGGTAGTGTACTTCACAAATGAAATCTGTCTTCAGGAGTTTCTCTACCTCCGACATTATGGCTGCATTCCTTTCAGGGGTGAATGTCCTCCTATTCTGCCTTATTAGCTTAACAGTGGGATCCACATTCAGTCGGTGATGCATGACTTAGGGATCAATGCCAGGCATATCTTCATGTCTCTAGGAAAATATGTCTTAGTTCTGCCTTAAGAATTGGATGAGTCAATTTTTTATGTCGTCAGGGAGTAATGACCCGATGCTTACTTTATTTTGGGACCCTCCTTCTTCCAAACTCACCTCAATAAGGTCCTCTATAGATTCTGGCCGCGGATTGGACTTATCTGTCTCAAGACCTCATTTCTTTCAGAGTTGTTGCGTAACATTCTCGTGTCATGGCTTGGTCTCCTCTTACCTCTCCCACGCCTTGATCGGTTGGGAACTTCATTAACAGGTGATATGTTGAGGTTACTTCCTTCAAGGTATTGAGGGTAGTTCTCCCAAGCATGATATTGTAGGTGGAAGGGTAGTCCACCACAAAAAAATTCTACCATGACCATGAGCTGTCTTGGCGCGGTCTCGATGATTAATGAAAGGGTCACTATTCCTAATGGGAATACTTTCTCTCCAGAGAAGCCTACCAGAGGTGACTTGTATGGCTTCATCTTATCTTTACTTATACCCATCTTGTTGAAGGCTTCGGAAAATAACAAATCTGTAGAACTCCCATTGTCGATTAGGACCCGACATATGGTGAAATTGGCCACTGCCACAGTAACCACCAGTGGATCATCGTGGGGATGTTGAACCCCGCGTGCGTCATCGTCGGAAAAGGTAATGACCTGCCCTTCCATTTGAGAAGACTTGGGTAGCGAGGCAGACTTATCTACCTCTTACACCTCCATCATACTTCTTGTTTTTCTCACATGAGCCCTTCGGGATGAGCTCGTTTCCCCGCCTCCTGAAAAGCCTCCGGAAATCACCCTGATCTCCCGTATCGGTTGTTTCTCTACTAAGCAACTTATGCAGGGAGTGTCATGTCGATCTTTCCCTGTGTCGCCATTAGTCGAGAACCGACTTAAGTGACCTCTCCGGATCAAGCTTTCAATCTGGTTTTTTAAGTCGATGTGCTTATTCGTTGTGTGTCCATAATCCCGATAAAAATGGCAGTACCTGTCGCGTGCCCTTTTTAATGGATCTGACTTTAGCCTGTCCAGCCAGGCTAAGGAATGATCATCCTGGATCTGAAAAATAATCTCTCTTATTGGCTTGTTCAAGGGAGTGAAGGTGTTGAACCTGTCCTGGTTTTTCAAGGGGGGTCGGGATGACCTATCAACCTGATTAGGTTGGGTTTTCTGACCCTTGGATTCTCTCTCCTTCTTAGTGGTTGTTACTGGCCTCTTCTTCTCTCCTTGGTTTTACTGACCCTTTCTTATCTTCAGGTCCTCTTCCCTTTCGGGCGTTGACGGCATCCTCCGCATTCATGTGCTTTTGGGCCTTGACAAGTAGTTACGCCATTGTCTCAAGTGGTTCTTTTGATAAAGAGAACAAGAACCAAGAAGACTGTAACCCTCCTATGAAGGCTATTACAGCAACATTGTCATTAACCTCATCAACCTAGAGCATATCCGCATTGCTTGACATTTAGCAGGTAGGTGACGGGTATGTGCCTTCATCCAGTGATGAAGTACCCAATGAACTTCTTGCTTAGCTCATCAAAATCATGGATGGAACCTGGTTTTAACTTGTTGAACCAGACACGAGCTGACCCCTTCAGGGTGATGGGGAATGCCCGACACGTGATAGCATCTAGGACAGCCTGCAAGTGCATGAGTGCCTTGAAAGTCTCCAGATGATCTAGGGGGTCCTTGGCTCCATCAAAAATCTCCAACTAAGGCATCTTGAACTTGTTGGGTAAGGGTACACTCATCACCAATGCATCAAAAGGGGAGTTGGTCTTCCATAGGAGTTCATCCATGATGGCGGGGCTATTGCCTATTATTGCCTGCGCCATGTCTTCCATCATTGCCTTGAGATCTTGAATTTGTTTATCTATGCCTATGGCCTCCGTAGGGTCCTCAGCATCTGGGTGAGTCTTGCCTTGCAGTGTACTCCAAACCACGGTCCTCTCTTGATCCTGAACATGACTATATCCTACCCCATCATCTGGGTTATACTACCCAGTCCTACTAGGAGGTGGGGGAATAGGAGCAGCCAAATGTTATAGGATCGTCATGTTTTATTGGATCAGCTAGTTCATGCCTTGATTCAAATCCTGGACTTGCTGCTCTAACACCGCCATACTTTTTATGGCAATGCCTTATCATGTCAGGTTTGGATCTAGGGGATTGCGTTGCCTGGAAATGTTCGGATCTGAAATGTTTTAGGAGTTATTCGGTGATTGATCACCACTAGCATCATGCTCCTCCTAGGGAAGCGCGCTCTTCGTCCTGCACATCATGTCGTAGGGGATACACCAGGGGGACCTCAGAAGCTAGCAATACTCCATGTGCGTCTGGGAGTACTCCCTGGGCAGTTGCCTGTAACAGATCGACAGATGGAGGGGGAAGATCTCTAGGTTGCCCAGAGGCTTCACCGACCTTGCTCTTGCTTTGTATCTGAACCATTAGATCTGGAGGTGATAAACTGTCGTTTCCCACAAATGACACCAACTAATGAGGCAAGAGATATGGCCCAACCCGAAACAACGTTGTAACCACTTGGAGGGGTACCTTCAAGGCACCAGTTTGGTACCGGCCTAACAGGCTCCGACGATCAAGTTAATATATTGATCGGGGAAGGAATCGAGATAGAAGTTTAATGGTGTGAAATTATTACGTACCTGTTAGGTTGACTGTCACTCTATTTTTATAGGGTTTTGGGTCATGGTGCTCAAGTCACAGGAATCACCTCCCATGACTTTTGCATTCGTCCCAGATAAAGATAATTTTGTGTCTATCTCTATCTTGGGTCAACACATCTTTATCTCTAATTTGGGTTAATTTTCACCCGTTAAGATATGATCCTTATCACATCCTATTCTACAAACGGAGGCTAGAAACTAACTTTCACAACCTAGGACCAATGTTTAACATTGTTGACACGACGTGGCCACTCGCTCCTACCCTGTATCATACACCTGATCCACCAAACTAACATATGCCATAAATTCCGGTCCCGTATCAATCTCCTCATAAATCTTCAATCGCTGACCACGCCTCTTTAACCTCTCATTTTTGAAACCTACCTCTCCGTGGGGGTAAACTGATTTTACTCTAAATGGTCCATCCAATCTTAATCAGATTTTACCTAGAAACAATTTCAGTCTCAAACTACACCGTCGTCCCTTCCGGCCAAGCTCAAAGAACTTAAGTCTAACATGTTTAGCGGCCTGAGCAGTCTTCAGACCCTTTTATTCTTTGAATACTCTCTCCTCTTGATCATCCATTAAACCATACAACACAATATCAGGAAGCGTATTTTCAGGCACTAATTCCTATGGAGGTCCAATCGACTCTCTTGATGCTCTCTCTGGAGGCGAATACAAACCCGCTTCTAATGCAGCGATAACTTCCAAACTAGATCGTTGTTGATCCTCCCAATTTTTAAAATTCGCCTCCGACCTTTTTATCACAACCTCTAAATCATCTCTTGCACTACTCTGAGGTACCACTTCTTCAACCATCTCATCAATCTTATTTATGTTAAAACACTCAGCTAGTTCAGGTAGTTGATGATTGATATAAAAAATATTCATCCTCATCTTTAGATTCCCAAAAGATGGATCCATAGCCCCTGTTCTGCAATTAACACACGCATTTATCGTAGCCAAAAATGGTATTCCTAAGATAACAGGGATATGTCTCATTGATCTATGGTCAGGTTTCATGTCTAATACCACAAAATCTATAGGATAGTAGAACTGACCCACTTGAACAATGATATCCTCAAGAATTCCTCTCGGTTGTTTAGTTGATTTATCCGCCAATTGAAGGACCACCGAGGTAGGATTGAGCTATCCCAACCCTAGTTGCTGATAGACTGAGTAAGGTAATAAATTAATACTCGCATCAAGGTCAAAAAGAGCTCTACCAATCTTAGGTAGAGTATCAATTAGTAAGATCGAACTCTCTTGTTCAGTCAAAAAAACTTCTTTGGGACCTTAATTATACTTTTTCTTTCCTACGTACAAAGGTCCTTCAAAAATTTAGCATAGGGTGGAATTTATGTGATAATGTCTAAGAGAGGTATATTGATCTTGACTTGTCGGAATGTTTCCAACATGTTCTTTTCCTTATGCTTGCCATACGTAGTCGACTCTCGAAGATGTTGAGGGTAAAGTGTTGCTTCCTCATAGTGTGCCCTATCCGGCTCTTCTGGTAACGTCTCATCTTGTTCTTCCTCCTCACGAGGTCGATGTCTTTAAACCTCTTCAGTCACCTTTCGCTTATTATCCCTTTCCTTAAACTGCTGCACAACCCTATTCTCTACCTCATTTCCACTTCTCAGAGTCGTAATGGCTTGGACTGTCTCATAATTATGTTTAGCAAATTTACCATGCTCCACTACTTATCGACTCTTTGGATTAGCCATCGGTTGACTAGGTATTATTCCCTCTTCAAGCCTATTCACCGCATTAGCTAGTTGCCCAATTTGGGTTTTTACCTTAGCAATGGATTGGGAATGAGAGTTCAGCAATTGGACAAGAGAGTTCAACAATTGAATGAACACCTAAAGTTTATTGGATTGATCTTTAAAGGGATTATTTTGATTTTTAAACTCTCTCAAGCCGCTCATCATCTCGTCCTCAAAACCAGGTGATCTAGATTGTGGGTTTTGATTTTGAAACCGGGGTTGATTTTGGTTGAAATATTTGAATGATTGGGTATTATTGGCTTCTATTAAACTCAGTCGAGGATTCTCACTGTTCTGAGACTGATAGGACATGTGTGGGCAATTCTGTCAACCCAAATTGTATGAATTAGAAAGATTATTATTATTCAAGTTGGTCCAGACTGCATTTGCATCAACGACAACTATCCCATTTCCCTGATATCCATATTGGGAAGGGTCAGTTCCTATTGCTAAGACTTCTCTTGGGGCTGACTGACTCAGATTTATGAATTTATCGAGCTTTCTCCTAATACGGCTATTGATTCTTTAACATCATCATTATTTCTATCTATGATAAACGCCTTGTCAGATCTTCTTTCAAGTCCATCTCTGGCACGCATCTTAGATTCATGCTGAATCGAATTATCGCTCACGTTGTCAAATAGCTTCAGGAGTTCTTCTATTGGCCTCAGTGTAAACTGACTCCCCATTACTACATCTATCAAATTTTTATAAGTGGCACCAACTCCAAGATAAAAGTTACAAACTATATCTTGCTCAATAAAATTGTGATGGGGACGCTTCCACATAATTTCATTGAATCTATCCCAAGCATCATGGAATTGCTCACCAGACAATTCTTTGAAGTGGGTAATCGTTTTCTATGCCTCATGGGTTCTATCTATTGGAAAGTATTTTTCTAAGAATTCAGCTCTTAAGGTTTCCCAATTGATTTTTACATCCCATTCTAAAGTGACATACCATCTTTTAGCTTTATCTCTCAAAGAAAAGGGAAATAATCGCACACGCAACGCATTAGGGCTTAGATTTTCAATTCTGACTGTCGAGACCATCTCTAAGAAATCACTAATATGTTAATATGGGTCCTCATTCCTAAGTCCAAATAACTTAGGAAACATATTAATAGCACTAGATTTAATCTCATAGTATTTGACTTCATCTTCTTCTGGAAATTCAGCATACAATTCATGAGCAGAAGGTGCATAGTACCCCTTCAAGGATGTGGTTGGTGCCTTAAGCGTATCGGCATTACGGTTGGCCATCCTTCCATGATCCAAGTCTTATCGACGCTCTGCTTCCCTAGCTCGACAATTTTTACGAAAAGTCATTTCGATCTCCGGATCAAAAGTTACAAGTGCAATGTTAGGATCAAAATGCAATTGTCGCTCGGTCATACACTAAATAAAAACCTATTTTTTATATATATATGAAAAGAAAACTAAACTATTCTAACTATTAACAAAAAAAAAATCTAAAATTAGACACAAAATTAAGATAAACTAAAACTCACAAGAGGTCCAACGATGAAACTTTCACTACTTTGCTATCTCCCTTTATGCTCTTCAGAGTACCTGTCAATCCCAAAAAAAAATCCAACTTTTAGTACACTATAATAACGCAATACTACTAAACTACTAAAGCTAAGAATAATGCCAAGTCCCCGGCAACGGCGACAAAAACTTGATGTCTACCAAGGGGTGCTAAAAATAGTGGTAAAGAACAACCCCTTAGGATGGCTTAGGTTTTACCTATCACAAGCACACGAATCGTATTGTAGCACAGAAATAGCTTGAGAAAGAGAATATCGATCCCAGAAAAACTTGAATTATGTTTGAAAATTATTTTTGAATTGTTTTGTGATTTGTAGCTAAATTAACTAAAACAATTTAAATTGAGATTATGATTAAAGAGAGAGAGAAAACTAGGGTTTTCATCGCTCCACCACAAACCGCATAACATAGTTCTCTATTTACTCAATTGCAGGAGGGCGATCCATAACTATGAATCAGGACTTACAGCAAATAGTCGAATATATCCCCATAAAGGTTACTCTCCACCGGATTCGCTACAACCCATCTCTAGACAGAGTGTGACTAGTACATGCAAATTACTTTACTCTATTTTACTCCTATAACATGAATTTAATCTAAAGCATGTCTATATCACATCATCGAGATATGGCTTGTGTAAACCTAGGGTTTCAAGTATTAAGCACCATTGTTGTAGAAAATCACACTATTTTTATGATAACATGATTGGTTAAGAAAGTATATTCATTCAATCTAAGAAAAGAATTAAGAATAAATATAAGATCTTGTGTCAAAAATAAAAATGATCACACATCTACAATCAATCGTAACAGTATGGTCACAGCTTCCCCTCATTACAATTAAAAATAAATTAAAAACTACATTACTTGGCTAAGGTTTTGCTAGAAAATCCTAGATACCGAGTTAGTTGATCATGGCTAAGAGAAACTGCATCGTTAATGTAGAATCGCTCGCCATAGCCTTCTTATTCGGATCTCTAGGTCTTATATGGCTTCTCACTTTCGAATGATATGAATCTCTAGAGGCTGCTCTGAAAATTATACGTGCAAAGAAGCTCTCCAAAATCTGTAGTAGACCTTGGTATTTATAGACAAAGCTGAGGGAAACCTTAAGGTTACCCTTTTTCGTAATTTCATGCCCAACTGAACAAAACCCTATAATCTTGTATATAGTATGTATATATCATGTGTATCAAGGTGTTGGAGTCGCAGCCACATCAAAGGAACTCAAGTCGGGGCCAAAATTGGAATTTTACAACTTAATTACGTTGATCCTCCTATGCTTGAAGTGTAGGGGAGCTACGCTTGAAGTGTAGCATAGCTATGCTGGGAGCGTAGGCACCAATCGTAGGCCATTTTCACCAAACATACACCAATCTTAGTTTTAACACTTTCTAGCCACTTTTAGCTACTGTAAGCATGGGCCAAGCGTAGCAGATTTCATGGAAACCACTTTACTTAGGAATTATGTCATTTGAACCCCATCGACTCCCTTGGTATGATTCTTGAAGTTGCGGCTCCAAAAAATGACGTTTTTGCCCTCTAGGGGATATTTTTCTCTTGAAAACACCTCTTTTGCTCTCTCTTTGAATAGACACAAACACTTCTCCAGTTAATTCACCAAAGTTATCTCATTATCTTCATTAAACTCCTGAAACACGCTTAAACACACAAATCGCATAAAAATACCAAATAATGGAATGTAAGGACATAACAATAGCAAGATAGAGGCCTAAAGTGGTCAACATTTGGCACCTATCAGTATCCATATAGAGATATACATATACATACCAAATAGAAGAATTTTATTTATTATCCAACTATAAGAAAGACATGGAAGGCATGATAAGTAAATCATTTCCCAATTCCATTTCATTCACTTTCATGATATACAAGTAAGACAATGAGGTCACATTTAGACATGATTCATAATTGTATTAAAGATTCTCATAATGTGCATATGCTTCCACATTCCCATGCTTATGCCAATGCCAATATCATTGCAACCCTATCTACAAAAGGGTAAACAGATATTAAGTGTCGCCAATAAAGTACGAAGACCACAAGTTCGTCTGGAATATCGGGTTTGGAACAAGTCCTCACTCCCATCTTTGATTCCGGAGTTACTAGCTTCGTGGGTCGCGAGAACACTCCCTGGCCAATTGTTCCGACGATCCGACAGTTCACTCACATAGGGTTTATGAAGGAGGCATGAAAAACAACACCAAATATATGTATGCACATGGTGTTACTAAAATACAACTATGCCTCAAGTGAACCGAATCATGTCAATGTAGATACGATTTCCAAGTCTAGGCATGTTTCTCCTCAAATTCAAGTAACAATTCAACAATATATCAATATAGATTCATAAGTATGCTTTGTAATGCTTCCAAGCAACAAATTATCACATAATTCTCATGAATACAATCTTCATTTTTTTAGCATGCTCATAACCACTTTAAAGCAATAATTTCATGAATGATTTTGAGTTCCAATTTACCAATTCTCTTTTCATGATTCTCATGCAAATAGGGAACTAAGGCCCTCACGTTCAGAAGTCTTATTAGCATGCTTTTTAAATTTCAAGAGAGCACAAAAGTAAATAACCATCCTTACCTACAACATATATATACACCTAGACACACTTAGTGTCTCCTAATCCATTTCTTCCTAGGAACTAGCCTATTCACTTTTTTAAAGCCATAATTTCAACTCCTACATACTTATCCACATATATACATGTTCATATACATTTCCATATATACCTATATACATATATACATTCATTTAATTCTAAGAAACATTCAAATCAAAATTCACCTATATTCAACATAGATGAATCAAGTAATTCCTCAAGTACGCATACAAGTATAGGCATACATACATATTCAAGTTAAATCATACTTTCCAACTCCAATTTAAACTTAGCAATACACATACCTAGGTTTTAGAAACCCAAGGTGAATTTCGCACACTTATGAAATCAAAATATGAGAAAGCTAGAAGCCTCCCTTACCTCAAGTCCAAGCCAAATGAGTCAACAAAAGTGAAGTAAGGAAGGCCATGCAAAGCTCATAAGAGGGTTCCAAGAATCTCAACAAGTACTCCCCAAAATGAGCTCAACTTCACAAGAGGGTTTCTCTATGTTATCATTAGACAAATAAATAGGGAACATGTTCAATTTAGGGCCTATAACAAGAATTAATATGTCACGCCCCTAAATTCCCGAGAGTCCAACCCAGAGAATCAGCAAATTTCTGAGGGGTGACATCAGTCTGAGCGACCATTAGAATCAATAGTACTCATGAGACAATAGAGAAATAATAATCAGATAATGATCTGAATAATGATATTTACTGGATAATAAATAAAAGTTAATACAATTGTCAATACACAAAGGTATATAACAATGCCGAACAAGATACTAAAGGCACTAAGTAATGTCAAGGATATATAAAGACAATGATAGGGATACGCCAACAAGTTGGCTCCCAGGAAATACAATGAAAATCCCTGGATACAAAGGGGTACATAAAAGGAAATAAAAATGACATCAATTATCTAGGCGTCCCAAATCACCCGAGATGCTGCCGCTCCGCATGTTGCCCTACATCCACCTGGGAGCTGCAACAGTTGGTCTCGGGGGAGTGAGCAACAATGACGCTCAGTAGGAAAAACCCTAACCACATCCTCTGGTCGTCCAGGGAGTGCTAAACCAACCCGTGTGCATGTATCTATCATTGGTCAGTCTGTTGTCTCACATGGCACTCACGCCAATCCGAGACTCCTAAATAAATCCCACTAATCCCTTACCATGCTCAGATAAAAACAAAGCATACAACACATGAAATATCACAAACACAAGATCACATAGTAAGCCCACATACACATACAAATGCATACAAGAGTAAGCATGTACATATATATATATAGATAGATAGAGATGTATATATACACATAGATAAACAACACATGAAATCAAAATACAACCAAAACTCTCGCTATATACCTCACATGTAATCCTCTCCTAACCATTACGTTAATTCTACCACAAATCATTAATCTAATGAGAAGGATCAACTGGACACCTTATGGTTATTAGAGACTCGCCCTCGTCTCTAAACATTCTAAGGCCAAGAACAAAACAAGGGAAAAACTCTAACACCACGCCGGAGGCGACATTCCAACTAAACACCCTAAGGGAAACCCATCACCTGAGCCGGGAGGTGACAGAACCATTGAAAATAAGGATGGAACACCGAGAACAAAAATAAGAAAAATGAATCCCAAAGAACCCGTTGATTTTTAAGAAAAAGATTTGTATAACCCAGACCAGCCCTTTGAAGACGAATAAAATCCAAAAATATAATACTTTAAACCCTTTATATAAAAAATACTTCTTTAAATCCATTTAGGGGTAAAATAGTCATTTTATACTTAAAAGAGGCCATAATAAGTGAAAAGGACAAAGCGACACCGTAAACGAACCATAATAACGTCACATGTTCGCTCAAGGGTAAAAAGGTTATTTCAGTTAAAAAAAAATGCAATTTCAAAGTGAAAGTACGTAATTTTGGCTTAGGATAATCCATAGGAACAAACGGGACCAAATTCGGAGCAACGAGACAAAAGTTTCCAATATTTTAAATTGAATACCAATGTTGAGGCTAGCCACACATGTTGCCTAAGTGCTTTCGAATTTGAACAATGCTGAGGTTGGCGACTTGTCGCCCGTGGCGAGATGTCGTCCAGGTTCTTTCGAATTTCAATAGTAAAACCATGAAAAAAAATGCGTTTTTGTAATAGGCCTCCGTTTTTTTTGCCACCGGTCCTGAAAAATCATAAATATTATAAAATCAAGTTTTTTAATCTTCAAAATTTTAAAATAGTTGGCGGGATCCGGTGGTGCACAAAAAATAAGATTTTTAGCAAAACCTAAAAAATTTCAAGTGTAAAACTTTTGAGAAAACTTGGAGTTTGATTAAAAGGAACCCGAATCATAAGGAGTACCACAACCTATATACGATGAGTTTATAAAACACATTTTAGTACATAAATACCCACTGAAGGAGAGCGGGACAAAGAATGGATTCACAACCTATAATACCCCAAAGGAAAAATGGACACGCTAAGCTATTTTCCTCGATCCAACCTCTAAATTAACAAATCGTCCTCCAACAAAATATAGTGGTGCGCGGTCGTTGCTACATACTCATTTCTGTTTAACAATGCATCATCTAACTTATCCAAAGACCGAACCCAAGGTTGAACCTATATCTCTAGGTCACCCTCTACCTAGCTTCAAATACACATATAGAAATATATCTATTTATAAATACAAGGACCAAATTCCATTTATAACAGCAATTAAGAATCAAGGCATGTCAAGAAAAAGTTACATTTTCAATTCTGTTCTAATATTAATAAAAAAGAGACCAAGTTCAACAATAAAAGTTTATTAGCATGGAAATTAACTCATAATTCCATTTCAATTTCATCCATGATCAACATATATCATGTGAGACAACAATGTCACTTTTAAGCATGATTTTCAATTTCTAATAGTGATGCTCTAAATATGTAAATGCTTTCAAGTTACAATTATGATATACAAGTCATGCTTGTGCCAATGCCAATACAACTCTAATGCAACCCTATCTACAAAAGGGCAACTGATTAAAATGTGGCCAAAGTAACGCAACCACGAGAAATCTATCAACTCGTGGAATAAACATCGTGTTCGGACCCTGATTTCTGGACTACTAATCCGCCGATATCGAAAGACATCACCTGGCCAGTTGTTGTGGCGACCCGAAAGGTTTACTTATGTAAAAGTTTGAAATGATGCATGAAATACGACACCAATGAATGTATCGATCAATGCACATGGTGTCCTACAATGTCAAATGATCCTCGAGGTAAACCAATGTCAAAATGCATATGTTCTCAATGTGATAGGCATGCTCCTTAATATTTTCATTCAACAAGTGATCAATGAATAACCATATGAAAGTAATTTTAATCCATTTAGCATGTTTTTCATTCATTCATAGTCACAATTCCTGATAGCTTTATCTCAAGAATAAACCAAGTTTCGATTAACAATCTTTTTACAATTTTCAAGAAAAAAAAAGGGGAACCTGTGTAAACGTCTAAGTTCCATGCTCTAAGACCACAAGTCTTACTAGAACGTTTTAAATTTTAAAGAGGCACAAAGCAATTAATCATTCTTACTCACACGAATGACATATACATATATTAAGGCACACCTAGTACCTCCTAATCCAATCCTTCCTCCGAACTAGCCTATTTATACTTCTAAGGTTGTGACATCCTCTCTTACACACTTATGCAAATGTGTAAATATTTATTTACACTTACACATATACATACTAATAAAATTTCAAGTTCAAGGATTATTCAATCACACCCCAAATTTTTATATTCAATTCAAACTAAGTTCCCAACCATACATATACACATCCTTAAATTTCCAAGAATACTCCTATATCATGCTTCATTTCTAATTTATGTAACCAAATCAAAAATTTCTCAAATAAGCTCATAGACAAGACACACCCATATAATATATTCTAGCATGTTTTGATTCATAAAATCCACATAACACCGATATAAGTCTAGGGTTTAAGAAACCCTAAAACACTTCGCACCTGTGCATAACCAAAAGATAAGAAGTTAGGAGAGTCCCATGAACATTATTTTAGTTCATCACAAGACTAAAATCTCAATAAAAAAAGATGAAAAATTGAAATAAAGAAGAAAGGAAGAGAGATACCTCATGGCCGGTTCATGAGAGAATAGAAAGGAAGAGTGAGGTGTGTATTGGTTTGTTCTTCAAAAGAATGAAGAAATTGGTCAACAAAATAGCATAAATGTCTCTAGAATTTTTCACTCACCACCTTTCAATCCAAGGGCTCTAATTAAACATGAGAAAAAAAGGTTTGCAAGATGAGAGGAGAATGTGACACCTCACTACTTTTAGACAATTCTCTAAAATTTCCTCACAAAACAAGTCCTTGAAATCCAAGGGTTGAAACTAAAGATGAAAAAAGGAGAATGGAATCATGGGCTAGAATTTGCCCAACTCACACCTATATTTATGTAAGGGCCCAAAAGTAAGACCCAATATCAAGGCCCAACACGAACCATCGAGTATGTAATTATTGAGGCCCAACCCGTCAAAGAGAATATTCTAGAGTTGCTTAGGGCCCAAACCAAAAGCCCGTTAAGGTAGGGTTGAAAGTGATTGAATTGTAAAGGAAATCAAATCCCAACAATAAAGGGATTTGATCCTAATCATAATGGGCCAAGGAACCCATCTTTTTGTATAAATAAGGCATTAGAGCCTCAATAAAGGTATTCGAGTGTTTGAGTAAAAATTAACACTTACACTTTTTCGCCGTCTGTGGGAAACGAAGGTTTTTATTGATCTTCTTTTCTCGCTTTTTTATTCTATTCTTTTACAAAAAAATTTGTGATAACAACCATGGTGGATACTAGATACTTCACAGCAGCATCATCCGAGGCCAGCACGACCCAAGCAGCTTAGATCCAAGCAATCATGCAAAGATTAATGGTAGTGGAAAGAAAGAACGAAGAACTCGAGCGACATAATGCCAATTTTTGCTAGAGGCTCGGTCAAGTTCCCGATCCAACCAACGTTGTCAACCCTATCAACGGTGTTAACAACGAAGGCATAATGCCATATCCACCCCAACATGATGAGGACAAAAATAACAGGTGAGAGGGAACTGGAAGCAGACCGGCTGATGATCAAGAAGAGGTCTCTGTTCCAGCACTCGGGGGACTGCCACTTCAGTAACCCCCAACCATGAAAAACTTGGAGGACATGGATGCTAAGATCCAAAGGCAAATGTCGAAAAGCATCAAGGTCCAAACTCCCTCCATGAAGGACTTAGCAGCCCACGCTACCATTGACATGATCAAACTGCCCTTCACAGATGAAATAGATGAGGCAAAGTATCCGAAGAAGTTCTACCTACCAACTTTCACCCTGTACGGTGGGACAAATGACCCATCAGATCATATTTACCAATATCAGACAAATATGACCGCCTAGAAGAAAGACGAAGCCTTCCTGTACAATGTAATCCCCACCAGCCTGACTGAGGCACCTCTTCTGTGGTTCAGGAAATAGCCGCCTGGATCAATAGGAAGTTGGACCAAGTTGTGAGAACTTTTCATAGCACAGTACTATGGCAACCAGAGGCAGAGGAAAACTATCTCTAGCCTATTCACAATAACCCAGGAGAAAGAAGAAAGCCTCCAGAGCTTCTTATCCAGGTTCACAAGGGAGATGATGCGAAAGAAGTTAGGGTTGACTTGGAGTAGGGCTATGCCTAGAATGAAGAAGATGAAATGAAATAGGGGGATGAAGAGGAAATCTAACAAGCTTAACTTGGTTATATGACAGGAGGAGGTCATGGGGTCCAACTCCCTCTCCCTAGGTAAATTCCGACTCAAGATCATAGGCCTCAAACTCCACTCCCTCTTAAGGCCTCACCAGTTTTTTTAAGGATTTAATATTAGGGGTTTTTCGTTGGTCAGCTGAGAGTCGGTCAGGGTTGTATGGAGGATATTCCTCAATATCGTCGCCATGCCCATCATCATGTGGAATGACAAGAAGATCCTCAGCATGACTCTCAACCAATTCCCTATGGGATTGAGGGGCTAACTCCTCACTAGCAACACTGGCGCTTGACTCAGACATAGTGGAGAAGATGAAGAAGATAAAAAAACTTACACTTAAATTAGACGAAGATTGCTGGGAATATTGGTCACTTATAGGTGCACAAAAGTATCCATTTTAAGCCCCTATCTTACTGTTGTTACGTCTTTACAATTCATTTTTTGGTATTTTTTATGTCGTTTGTGTGTTTAAGTGTGTTTCAAAAGCTTAATGAAGATTACGAGCTAACTTTGGTGAATTAACTAGAAAAGTGCTTATGTCTATCCAAAAGAGAGAGAAAAAGAGGTGCTTTCAAGACAAAAGTCTCTCCCGGAGGGCGAAAACATCATTTTTCGGAGCCGCAACTTCAAGAATCATACCGAGGGAGTCGAGGGGGTTCAAACGGAGCAAGTATCAAGAAAAGTGGTTTCCGGGGGTTTTCCTACGCATGACCTACGCTTTCAGTTGCAAAAAATGGCCAAAACATGAGTATCTACGCTTGTCCCTATGCTTGAAGCGTAGGTGCGGAATGCTACAGTGTTTTCAGCACAAAATTTCAGTCAACTTCGGGAGCTCATATTTCGGTCAACAAAGGTACAAATGGGGTGATTCTTGAACCTATCATCAATATCTTGAAGTCATCTTTCCAAAGATATATTACATTCCTCCATCCAATGTGTGTAGCTTCAGATATGATTAAAAGAGTGAGAGGTGTCCTACAGAAAAAAGGTGGAAAATTCAAATTCGGGCTGAAATCCTATTTTGACTCGAATTGTTCCGTTTTAACCCGGATGACTTTAAGTTCGACCCCAACACCTCTATACATGTAATATACACATATTATACATCAAATATTATGGTTTTTCTTGATTGGGTGTGAAATTACGAAAAAGAATAATCATATTCCACAAGTTAGGGTTTCCCTTTACTTTGTCTATATATACCAAGTTTTGCTACAGATCTAGGAGACTCCTCTTCACCCAATTTTGAGACTTCTCTACATACAATTTTTTAGAATATTTTTTGGAGATTCATCTATCATTCCAAGGAAGAGTCATTCAAGATTAGAGATCCGGAGAAGACGGCCATAGAGAGCGATTCTACATTAACGATACAGTCTTCTTCTACCATGAGCAACTAATTCAGTATCTATGGTTTTCTAGCAAAACCCTAGCCAAGTAATGTAGTTCTTTCATTGTTTTCAATTGTAAACAGGGTAAATTGTTGACCATACTGTGATGATTGTAGTAATTAAGAGACCGTACTGATTTGCAATATATAATTCTATGTTTGTTCTAAATTCTTGTCTTAGATGGAATGAATATATTATTTTGCACAACTATGATTATTCAATATGAGTAGGAACTCGGATGCTTAATTAGGGTTTTCTACAAAATGGTGGTAACGAAACTTGAAACCTTAGGTTGACACAGGTCGTGCCTTGGTGACTTAATATAGACATGCTTTAGTTTATTTTCATGCAGTAGGAGTAGATTAGAGTAATATAATTGGCATGTACTAGTTAGGTCATTCATGAGATGGGTTGTCGCAATCCGGTTGATGGTACTCTTTTTTGGGGTCGTATTTAGCTATTTGTGGTATGACCTGATTCACAGTTATGGATTGCCCTCGTACAATTGATACAGTGAAAAACTATATTATGCGGTTAGTGGTGGAGTGATGAAAACTCTAGTTTTCTCTCTCTTCTGAATCACAACCAATTTAATTTGCTTTCTAGATAATATTACTTAAAATAGATAATTTAATTTTTGACCACCCAAATAAACAATTTACAGAAAATATAATTCAGTATTTTTAAATTATTAAAGTGATCAATTATAGTTGACGTGTCTAGAAATGAGTTCCACATTACAATACCCAAGTATAGGTAGTCAAGTTATAATATAGTCTTGGTGATTCCAAGTGTCGAACCTCAGGGAGAGTCGAAAAGCTGTATGAAAAATGAATTTTATTTTTTGTCCTTGAATTGATTTGATTGATTGATTTTGGTTGTTTTCTTGAATTAAATTAAATACTAAGGCATTGGGAATTCCTTTATAATGTCGAAACCAAGTGTACCACATATCCAAATAAGTAATAAAAATTAACCAATACAATCATCATATGTTAATTATATTTCCATGGCAAGAAAGGGGTCGCTTGGTAGGATAATCCATACTAACAACGCAACTCTCCAAATCATGCCTATAAGAAATAAATAATTAACATACTAAATGAATTATATAAGTTAACTAATAGAAACATTATATGTTCATTATAAATGTTATGGCAAGAAAGTGGTCGCTAATGAAGCAACTCTACAAAACATGTCTATATTAGCAATAATAATAAACATACTAATGATCTAGTAAATTCCATTAAATAAGTAGTATTATTAATTACATATGAATCATAAGAATTGTGAACTATAAAGATGTAATTACATTCAAAGTATTCATTATACCTATGTAAGATCATAAGAAATCAAGAACACCACATAAAGTGGGTTGAGCATTACTTATATCATTGTATGGCATAATGAATCTTAGATGTAATTACCGAAGTGTATTCATTGATTCAAAGAACTCAATATACATGGCATAAAGAGGTAAAGAATCATTGAATAAAAATTATTAGATTCATATATTATCAATAATACTAACCTTGAAACATTAAATACTTGGATATGCAAACACTTGGTTCTTCATTTTAAATTCATTCCCTAGCCTTAGCTAGAGAATTATTCTTCCATTACAAATATATAAATCACTATGTTTCTCTTCACTCCTATTCTTCCTCTCTTACAAATGAAAGATTACCTCTATTTATAGGGAAAATATGGAATCAAATGACAACTAGAAAAGATAAATTGGATTTCTTTTTGTTTGAATATTCATTACTTTCCACCCCATTGTCTTCTTTTCACATGTGCCTTTGTTTCTTCCATGTGCCTTTGTTTCTTGACATGGATCAGATTTACTCTTGTAAAATCATAATCCAATGAATGTGGTAAATCTTCAAGAAAATGTAAAATTCACATCACCCTTTGGTAAACCCGAACCCGCATTGAATTCTGCACAATTCTGCAGTTTTGAAGCTGACTTGCAACTGCCATAACGCCTTCAGTTCAAATCGAAATAAGGTCATTCTTGTGCTCAAATTGAAGGTCTCTGAATCAACTTTCCAATTGTACCAATTCCATTTCCAGAATCAAAACACAGAATTATTTATAGGCATTTAAGTAAAGGGTGGTCAGGATGAATATATTTCATGCATAGTTGATGACCCAATTTGCATGGAATTGGTTGAATTCTTCATGAAGACCTAGAAAATAAGATAAACACAAAAATATCATAAAACTTGAATTAAAAATCTCACTATAAAACTAAAAGATGTAAATTAAGGGCTTTAAATATATAATATTTGGCACTTATCAACACCCCCAAACTTACATATTACTAGTCCCTAGGAATACCAACATAAATTAAAAAGAGTAAAATTAAAATTGATAAGTCTTTTAAATCCCTAGGCATCCCTAGTAGGACGAGTGAAGTCTCGTGAAGGTTTAACAGAAATGGTACCCACAAACATTGTTTGTTTTTTTTTTTTTTTCGTTTTTTTTTTTTTATTCTTCATTCTTGTATGCTCATGAAATCAAATATTCATTAATCATGTAATGCTATGATTTCGTAAGAATAAAATGCATACAAATTATCCTCACTCACTCATAAATAAAAGTTTTCATGAATTAAATCTAAAAGAATAGTCCCCACAATGGTGAAATAAACTTGCTAATTTCTACAGCCGATCCACATAGTTTTCCATGTTTTTGTGAACATTCTCTATAGTAGACTAATCTCCCTTCTTCTAATTCATTGATCAAGTTTTGTCATGACACAACTTCAATATCACTTTTGCATTTTCATCCCTTTTTGTCTTTCTAAGTCTCCGGACTTTCCAGCGAGGATTTTTTTTAATCACAACCAACTGGGCCCGAGCTTCTTCCATGGGATTTATGTTCATTACCTTTCTCCCCTTTTTACGCGAACAATGATATTGGTGATACCAAGGGCCGGTTACTCAAATCGAAGAACTACTTTTTTCATTTTCATTTTTTTTTTTTTTGTAGATTTTTCCCCTTATCATTGAAACAAAACTATTTTTTCAATTACATAGTCAAAAATCAATTAATCATCCCATAGAGAATATGTGCAAGTGTTGATAGGTCAAAACTATATTTCTCGGTTTCAAGTTCACTCATCTATTCACCCATGTGGACCACATCTTAAAAATTAATTTAATCAAACTACTACGTACTCATGAGTGGGGTAATTGCATACAACTATCTTCCTAGTCATAACATGTTCACAAATTAACTTATACTTTACCTCAATCACATATTTCGAATGAAGAACTTAATAAAATTTTGAATTGTTTTTTTTTTTTTAAAACATCACAAATTGAAAAAAATTGAAAACAAAATAAAAACTAAATATAATCACCCAAAATAAAAAATAAAAATAAAAACAAAATATAATCACCTTACCCCCAAACTTGAAACGGACA
Organism: Cornus suecica; assembly: GCA_963922005.1. NCBI lineage: Eukaryota > Viridiplantae > Streptophyta > Magnoliopsida > Cornales > Cornaceae > Cornus > Cornus suecica. Next base: position 45,003,320 of record OY998240.1, read on the forward strand.
TTGTCCTCAATGTATAAAGAGAATGTAAGGTTGAAATCTTACCAATTCTGTGATGAGAAAAGAGGAAACAAATCTGCAAAACAAAACAATAAATATACACACACTCTAAAGAACAACCAATGTTTTTACACATAGGTTGGGTCTTCTAAAGACATGGATTCTTCCAGAGTTGGAATTTCAAAGAATGACTTCAATTGTTGTCCGTTAACTTTAAAAACAAAGCCATTACTTTGATCCTCCACATCCACAGTGCTATATGGATACACATGTTTGATTAAAAAGGGACCTTTCCATTTTGATTTTAGTTTTCCAGGAAAAATATGTAAACGAGAATCATATACAAGAACTTTTTGCCCAATTTCAAAATCTTTTCTCAAAATCTTTTTCTCATGAAATGCTTTCGCCCTTTCCTTATATATCTTGGCATTGTCATATGCATCCCTCCTTAATTCCTCCAGTTCTTCGAGTTGCAATTTTCGATTTTCACCTGCCTTAACAAAATCAAAGTTCATTATTTTAGTTGCCCAAAAATATTTATGTTCTAATTCTACAGGCAAATGACAACTCTTACCATAAACTAGCCGATAGGGAGACATTCCAAGATTGGTTTTAAAAGCAGTACGGTAAGCCCAAAGTGCATCATTTAAACGTAATGACCAATCTTTACGATTTGGATTTACCGTTTTTTCTAAAATTTGTTTTATCTCCCTATTAGCCAATTCGGCTTGCCCATTTGTTTGAGGATGGTAGGCGGTCGAAACTTTGTGTGTAACACCATATTTTTGCATGAGTTTCTCAATTGTACGATTGCAAAAGTGTAACCCTCTATCACTAATGATTGTTTTAGGAATGCCAAACCTTGCAAGGATATTTTCTTTTAAGAATTTCACGACAGTTCTGTGAGTATTATCCTTGCAAGCTTTAGCTTCCACCCATTTTGAAACATAATCAACTGCAAGTAAAATATACAAATTACCAGATGAGGATGGGAATGGTACCATGAAATCGATGCCCCAACAGTCAAATATCTCAAGGATTAATATTGGGTTCAATGGCATCATGTTCCGTCTTGTAATTCCCCCAGCATTTGACATCTTGGGCAGGCTTTGCAAAAGTTGTGGGTGTCTCTGAAAATGGAAGGCCAATAAAGTCCACATTGAAGAATTTTTGCGGTTGTTTTCTTTGAACAAAAATGACTTCCACAAGCCTCATTATGACAAAAAGACATCACACTTTCAATTTCTTCATCTGGGATGCATCATCGAATGATTTGATCGGCGCCATACTTGTAAAGGTATGGTTCATCCCAGTAGAACCTTTTAGCTTCTTGGACAAATCACCTCCGATCTTGAGCACACCATGATATTGGCATCTTACTTGAAACAAGATAATTCACAATATCAGCATACCAAGGTAAAGATGAAATAGAAAATAAATTCTCATCTGGAAATGAATCTTTAATAGGACAGGGTTCTAAAGATTCATTAAAAGTAAGGCGGGACAAATGGTCTGCCACCACATTTTCTACTCCCTTTTTATCTTTGATGTGGATGTTGAATTCTTGAAGTAGAAGGATCCATCGTAACAGTCTTGGCTTAGAATATTTCTTTGTAAGAAGATGCTTAAGTGCAGCAGGATCGGTGAAAACAACAATTGGGGAACCAATTAGGTATGACCTGAATTTGTCAAGTGCAAATACTATAGCAAGAAGCTCTTTTTCTGTGGTGGTGTAGTTCATTTGAGCATCATTGAGCGTTCTACTTGCATAATATATAACACATGGTTTCTTTTCCTTTCTTTGGCCAAGTACCGTCCCCACAGCATAGTCATTAGCATCACACATTAGTTGAAATGGTAGGCTCCAATCCGGTGATTGCATAATGGGTGTAGTAGTGAGCATTTCTTTGAGTTTGACAAAAGCTTTATCACATTTTTCATTCCACTCAAATGGTGTATCTTTGGATAGAAGGTTGCATAAGGGTTTTGCAATAAGACTAAAATCCTTAATAAACCTCCTATAGAAACCAGCATGCCCAATAAATGATCGGATGTCTTTTACCGTTTTTGGAATTGGCAATTTGGTAATGACATCAATTTTGGCTTTATCTACCTCAATTCCTTCTGATGATATAATATGACCCAACACAATTCCACGTGTCACCATGAAGTGACATTTCTCCCAATTGAGTACTAAATTCTTCTCCACGCACCTGCACAAGACTTTCTCAAGAGTTGTAAGACATTTATCAAATGAGGATCCATAAACAGTAAAATCATCCACAAAAATTTCAAGATCACGTTCCACCATGTCACTAAAAATGCTAAGCATACACCTTTGAAAAGTGGTTGGTGCATTGCACAAACCAAAGGGCATTCTTCTATATGGAAATGTTCCAAAAGGACATGTGAAAGTGGTCTTTTCTTGATCCTCTAAATCAATTTCAATTTGATTATACCCCGAGTAGCCATCTAAGAAACAGTAAAAACTATGACATGCTACCCTTTCAAGCATTTGATCTAGGAATGGCAAGGGAAAATGATCTTTTCGGGTCACAGAATTTAGTTTCCTATAGTCAATGCACATTCGCCACCCTGAAGTGACTCTTTGGGGTATAAGTTCATTATGCTCATTTCTTACTACAGTTAATCCAGATAGTGTAGGAGTTACCCATTTACTATCTGAGATTGGGTAGATGATTTTTGGATCAAGTAATTTTAAAATTTCATTTCTTACAACCTCTTGCAAATGTGCATTTAATCTTCTTTGAGGTTGCCTTGTTGCTTTAGCCTCTTCCTCGAGATAAATTTTATGTGTACAAACCAAAGGGCTTATACCTTGGAGGTCGGCTAAAGTCCACCCAATTGCCTTTTTATATTTTTCAAGAATTTTAATCAATCTTACCTCTTACTTACCATCGAGTTTGGATGAAATTACCACGGGGTAAGTATTGTTGCTTCCCAAAAAGGCATACTTCAAGTCACTCGGTAATGGCTTGAGTTCCAAGTTTTGCTCTTCTCTTGTGATGACAATATCTTCATGTACCATGTGTATCCCCATTACAATCTTCTGTTCCTGTAGATCATCAAGTAATAAGTCAATGTTGTGTAAATAAGTATTAGATTCATTTAAACATTTTTTTAATGGATCTAATACAAAAGACTTTTCAAAATATTCTTCCGCAACTATTTCAATGAAGTTAACCCCTTCGACTTGTTCCTCATTATACTCCTTATGTTGATTACTTAAGGAGAAAACATTAAGTTCAAGGGTCATATTCCCAAAAGTTAATTTCACAATTCCATTTTTGCAATTGATGACAGCATTTGAGGTTACAAGAAATGGTCTTCCCAAAATCACTGGAATTTGACTCGAGGGGTTGGGCACTGGTTGGGTGTCGAGCACAATGAAATCCACAGGAAAATAAAATTTATCCACCTGAACAAGAACATCTTCCACAACTCCTCTAGGGACTTTCACTGAACGGTCGGCTAGTTGTAATGTCACATTAGTTGCTTTAAGTTCCCCCAAACCCAATTGTTCGTATACCGAAAATGGAAATAAGTTTACACTTGCTCCAAGATCAAGCAACGCTCTTTTCATATGACAATTCCCGATGATATAAGAGATTGTGGGACAACCAGGATCTTTGAATTTTAAAGGTCTCTTGTTTTGTAAAATGGAACTTACTTGCTCAGTCATAAAAGCCTTTTTTCTTACATTCATCTTCCTCTTCGTTGTGCACATGTCTTTTAAAAATTTCGCATAAGAAGGGATTTGCTTGATAGCATCAAGCAATGGAATGTTGACTTTTACTTTCTTAAAGACTTCAAGCATTTCAGCATTGGAACTTGCCGACAAAGATTGATTTAATCTTTGTGGGAATGGAACAGTGACACTATTTTTGATTTTTTCAATTTCCTCATTTTCTTGGTCATTCTCGCTTTTTTTCTCAGCTTCCTTTGAAGGTTCCAATTCCTCGGGCTTTTGGGCCTTTGAAATAGTTTTATCAACCACCTTTCCACTTCTTAAGATATAAATTGACTTGGCATGTTTCATGTTGACTTGGGAAGGTTCTCCACTTTGGACCATAAATTGGCCTTGTGGATTAGGAAGAGGTTGGGCAGGAAAGTTACCTTTTTCTTGAAGTAAAAGCATGGGGGTTAATTTTGATATGTGAGACCTTATATCATCAATGGCTCGGTCAGTATTTTGCATGTGTTGCATGAATTGGTTGGTACACTGCACAATTTGGTCAAACTTTTGATCATTTTTTTGAATAAATTGTGCAAGAATATCTTCCAAATCTCTTTTGGGAGGTGGAACATAAGGAGCTTGTGGCCTTGGTTGGGGTTGACTTTGTTGAAAATTAGACTTACTCCAACTAAAGTTGGGGTGATTCCGCCATTCTCTATTGTAAGTCTCAGAGTAAGGAGAATTTTGTGATTTTTTGAAAGTATTGAAAGCATTGACTTCGACCGGAGCTTTAAGGACTTCCTTAAATGCAGGGATTGTCGGACATTCATTTGTCAAATGTCCAAGTTCATCACAAATTCCACACACTACTTCTCCTATTGCATTAACCCCATTCACATTTTTGGACTCTAAGGCTTCCAATTTCTTAGTTAAATGCATTACTCTTGCTCCTAAATCATCATCACTTTTTAAATGATAAATTTCACCCCTTCCCGGAAGTTTAGTTCTTTCATCAAGATGACAAGTGTCCCAAGTTTGGGCACTTTCGGCTATTTGGTCAAAAAACAAAAAGGCTTCCTCGGGATCTTTGTTTAAAAAGTCTCCATTACACATGGTTTCGACAAATTGGCGCATATGAGCCGGTAGAGATTCATAAAAGAAACTTACTATACTCCAATTCTCATACCCATGATGTGGACAAGCATTTAAAAGTTCTTTGAAACGCTCCCAACATTCATAAAAAGTTTCATTATTTTTGGGAGAAAAATTTGAAATTTGTCGTCTCAAAACATTGGTTCTATGAATAGGAAAAAACTTTTTCAAAAATTCCGCTTGTAATTCTTGCCATGATCTAATGGAGCGAGGCCTTTGTGCATTTAACCAAATTTTGCCTTTGTCTTTTAAAGAAAAGGGAAACAATTTAAGCCTTACAACTTCTTCAGTAGTCCCCCGATCTCGGTAAGTAGAACATACCTCTTCGAATTCTTTTAGATGAAGATAAGGGTTTTCAAATTCCATACCATGAAAGCTAGGTAATAATTGAATCATACCTGGCTTGAAGGAAAAAGTATTGGCATGAAGAGGAAGAATAATACATGATGGTGCAATGCTTCGCGGTGGTTGGAGATAATCTCTCATAGTTCGGACAAGAGGACCGGGAGGAACTTCCACTCCTCTTGGGATTTGATGTTCTTCATTATCTCCATGCACACTTTGATCGTCCTCCATTGAACACGATGATCCTGAATACAAAAGATTACAAAAAGATGTACCCACTACAAGATTTCTTTCAACACGTCCTACAGAATTTCGTGTCCAAACAATCATAAACAAAATGAAAAAAATAAAAGAAAAAAAAAATTATTACAAAACTCAAATTTCTTCTTTCGCCGTCTCCCCGGCAACGGCGCCAAAAACATGACGTGTCTAGAAATGTGTTTCACGTTACAATACCCAAGTATAGGTAGTCAAGTTATAATATAGTCTTGGTGAGTCCAAGTGTCGAATCTCAGGGAGAGTCGGAAAGATGTATGAAAAATGAATTTTATTTTTTGTCCTTGAATTGATTTGATTGATTGATTTTGGTTGTTTTCTTGAATTAAATTAAATACTAAGGCATTGGGAATTCATTTATATTGTCGAAACCAAGTGTACCACATATCCAAATAAGTAATAAAAATTAACCAATACAATCATCATATGTTAATTATATTTCCATGACAAGAAAGGGGTCGCTTGGTAGGATAATCCATACTAACAACGCAACTCTCCAAATCATGCCTATAAGCAATAAATAATTAACATACTAAATGAATTATATAAGTTAACTAATAGAAACATTATATGTTCATTATAAATGCTATGGCAAGAAAGTGGTCGCTAATGAAGCAACTCTACAAATCATGCCTATATTAGCAATAATAATAAACATACTAATGATCTAGTAAATTCCATTAGATAAGTAGTATTATTAATTACATATGAATCATAAGAATTGTGAACTATAAAGATGTAATTACATTCAAAGTATTCATTATACCTATGTAAGATCATAAGAAATCAAGAACACCACATAAAGTGGGTTGAGCATTACTTATATCATTGTATGGCATAATGAATCTTAGATGTAATTACCTAAGTATATTCATTGATTCAAAGAACTCAATATACATGGCATAAAGAGGCAAAGAATCATTGAATAAAAATTATTAGATTCATATATTATCAATAATACTAACCTTGAAGCATTAAATACTTGGATATGCAAACACTTGGTTCTTCATTTTAAATTCATTCCCTAGCCTTAGCTAGAGAATTACTCTTCCATTACAAATATATAAATCACTATGTTTCTCTTCACTCCTATTCTTCCTCTCTTATAAATGAAAGATTACCTCTATTTATAGGGAAAATATGGAATCAAATGACAACTAGAAAAGATAAATTGGATTTCTTTTTGTTTGAATATTCATTACTTTCCACCCCATTGTCTTCTTTTCACATGTGCCTTTGTTTCTTCCATGTGCCTTTGTTTCTTGACATGGATCATATTTACTCTTGTAAAATCATAATCCAATGAATGTGGTAAATCTTCAAGAAAATGTAAAATTCACATCACCCTTTGGTAAACCCGAACCCGCATTGATTTCTGCACAATTCTGCAGTTTTGAAGCTGACTTGCAATTGCCATAACGCCTTCAGGTCAAATCGAAATAGGGTCATTCTTGTGCTCAAATTGAAGGTCTCTGAATCAACTTTCTAATGGTACCAATGCCATTTCCAGAATCAAAACACAGAATTATTTATATGCATTTAAGTAAAGGGTGGTCAGGATGAATATATTTCTTGCATAGTTGATGACCCAATTTGCATGGAATTGATTGAATTCTTCATGAAGACCTAGAAAATAATATAAACACAAAAATATCATAAAACTTAAATTAAAAATCTCACTCTAGAACTAAAAGATGTAAATTAAGGGCTTTAAATATATAATATTTGGCACTTATCAATAGTCTCTGTGGGATCGATATCCCTTACTCATGCCATTTTCTATTCTATAATTGATACGTGCGCTTGCGTAGGGTAAAACCTATAGTATTTAAAGTGTTGTTTTTAACTACATATTTTGTACACACCTGACGTCGCATCAAGTTTTTGGCGTCGCTGCCGGGACTAAGCATTGTTCATTAGCTTTAGTAGTTTATTTACATTGCGTTATTGTATTGTATTTAAAGTTGGAATTTTTGTGTTTTTGCGAGGTATTTTGAGAAGCATGAAGGGATTTAGCGGAGTACTGAAAGTTGCGTCGTTGGTCCTCTTGTGAGTTTTAGTTTACCTTAATTTTGCACATAATTTTCGCTTTATTTCTATCAATAGTTAGAAGAGTTTAGAAATTGTTTGTTTTATTTCCTGGAAAAAAAAATCTGCAATTTTCGTGTAAACTGTCAGAAACTCTTGTGAGGTTTTTGAGTGTAAAAGGGCCATTGAATAACACTCACTGTTTTACAGTGAGTTCAGTTGATTTTAGGCCTAAATACGTCATTTAGAACCTCAAAACTGCGATTTTGTGATTATCAGAAAAAATAAAATAAAATAAAATTGGATTTCGAGAAGATAAGGGACCAAAAAGCCAATCTACCAAGGACACCAACCAGATCTTTGAAAGGATACTATGCACCGGATGCATATGATTCCTATACTGATTTCGCATAAGAAGAAGGCGCGAAGCACTTTGAGATCAAAACGAGCGTTATCAATATGCTTCCAAAATTTTATGGCCTTAGGATAGAGGACTCATACCAGCATATTAATGATTTCTTAGAGGTTGCATCGACTGTTAGGTATGGTAATCTGTTTAAGAATGATTTGCGAGTGCGTCTATTTCCTTGATCGTTGAGAGAAAAAAGTAAAAGATAGTACGTCAAATTGGCTAAGGCAATTAAAATTGATTGGGAAGCCCTTCAAAGAGAATTCATAGAAAAGCATTATCCCATAGGAAATACCTCGAAAGCCCAGGATGCGATCAAAAGTTTTAGAGAGTTACCTGGTGAGAAGTTTTATGATGCTTGGGATAGATATAGTGAAATCTTGTATAAGTGTCTCCACCATAGGTTATCTGAACAGGATATAGCTAAGAATTTTTACATGGGACTTGGAGATGGACATAAAACTTTGATAGATGCGTCAACACAAGGTCAATTTATCCTGAAGTCGGCAAAAGAACTCTTAGATTTGTTTTATAATATTGAGACGTCGTGAACCAGTGACATCACAACCTGGAAATAAATAATAAAAAAAAAAAAAGAGTAACGAAAAAAGGGAAAGTAACACTACATAATACATAGAAGGAACAAGACCCTGAAGGAAACTAAAAATCTCCATATAAATGCATGATTAAGGTTTTTGGAATCAAAGCTCAACAAGGAAAGAAACTTACCAATTCTTGTATCAAAGTGAAGTCAAAAGAGGACTAAGATACACCATGTCTTAGAGATCAAGAAATTCCACAACCTCTTTCAAAAGTGTTTTCAAGCTTTATTATAAAAACTTTCCTAAGTTATCAAGGACAATCACAAGGAGAGAAAGAGGTTACAAGGGTGTCCCCAACAAGAATTAACTACAATTGAAACCAAGATTCAAGAATTGGAGATAAATTTTTCATGAAATGAAAAGTGATGGTTTTGAAAGAGAAAACCCAAAACAATAGTGAAACTTACCAAATATTTACATCACTTTGTAGACAAGGACAACCCCAACAAGTTTCTAGTTGGAGAGACCCTTCAATTTCAAGCCAAAAGATGAGTTTCGGAACAAAATTTGGGGAAAAAAAAAAAGAAAAAGAAGGGGAAGTGTTTGGACGAAAATTGGGGAGAAGGGAGGGTGTTAGGGTGTGTTTGGATGAGAAGTCTTGAAATTTGAAGAATTTGGGTCAACATATCCTATATATATATATATATATATGTATAAAGTTTTCCATCAACTACTATCATTAATCCAAGGCCCAAATCAAAGATGGAAAAATATGAGATATGTGGAGAATGGAGATTGTGATAACACACTCTTTCTAGACATTTCATTAGAAATATCTACAAATTCCCATTAGTTGCCCCTTGACTTTTCAAGTTTGTGAAGAGAGAGTGAGGATATAAGAGACTTTCCACTTTTCTTTAATTTCTAAGTGACCCATGCAAGTTCCACAAATTAGCATAAAGGCCATCTATACATGTGAGAATGTAGTAGGGCACAACACTCAGGAAATTCTAGGATTTTCGAGTATCTCCAACTTCAAGTGAATTTACCAAATTGCCCTTCAACTCCAAATATTCCAAAAACAATTACATACTTCAATTTAACATATATACTAGTGAAATAAAATATCAAAAATAAAAATAGATACTTTCGGGTCTCAACCCGACCATCGGGTCCACCGAGTATGTCCTAGGCCCTCAAAAACCCCTAAGACAGAAAACACGAAATAAATCCGAAAAGAAAAGAACAAGTAAAGAAAAATAATCACGTAAGCAAGTAAAACACGTAACACTTAAATACAAGAGAAAATGAAAACACGGGTCGTTACGAAGAGCGTCCTAAGCCTACCGAAGCACCAAACGATAAAAGTCGCAACGAAACCACATAGATGGCAACGAGATTCCACGAAGTTGTCCCGCCAAGTCTGAACGCAAAGCGCAAAAAAATTACACATACAAATACCAAAAATACATAAGATGTCATGAACAAAGAAAGTGATGTCACAAACCAAGAATAAACTGGAAAGAATTTCGGAAAAGGAAAAATGAACGCGGGGCATTACAACTAAGTTATTAACTTATTAATATATAAATATTAAATAGTATACTTATTTATGTTCTTTTTATATTTGTTAGGAATATGTATTATAAGTATTGATTGGTAAGGATATAATTTGAAGTTTAATGTTCTTAGAAAAATAACAAAAAAATTAAAAAAATTATTAATTTTTGTAGTTTTGTTGTTAGCTAATCGGATCGGATTATTGGATCGGATATTTGATTATGAACAAATTCGGATATAGATTAACTAAGAAACAATCCATCGGATTATTGGATCAGATCAGATCGGTGAATGAGTTTATCGAGTTTGGATCGGATCGGTTAACGAGCATATCGGAATCCGATCCGTTAACAGGTCTAGTTGCCACTTATAGAAATTTTCTTCTGCCTATAAAATTCTGTCTTTTTAAAAAAAAAAATAACACTAAATAAGTAAAATATTAACATTGCCCCTATAAAATTATTAAAAATTCTTTATACTAGCCCACAAAATGAAGATTGCCCCCATTACATAATTTTATGGATACATCCTTTGGACGGAGGGAGTGTAGTATAATTTTTGTTTTAGTAGTATAAAGAGTTATTATAATTAGTGTTTTTTTTTTTTAAAATGGTAATAAATTTACACACTACACTCATAATTCTTAGGAGGCTCGAGTCTCTCACCTCCCCAATTAGGGGTGAGGATATTCCATTGCAACACATTTGTGCGCCCTCATACAATTAGTATTTTTCTATGTTGGTACAATTAGTTTTTTTCTATGTTCATGTAATTCATTTATGATTATAGACAATTTAGATACGAATTATAAATTAGGATTTATGACCAACGAAAAGGAATGGGTCCACTTTACAGAAGTATAAAAAGTGTTTAGGCCCCGTTTGGAAAGGCCGTTTTTGTTCTGTTTTCTGTTTTTTGGTCTCAAGTTGGGGACAAAAACATGTTTGGAAAGCCTAAAGCTTAAAAATGTTTCCATGCACAGTAAAAAAACAAGTGTCAAATTTGGGCTGAAATGAGAACAAGAAAAGGCTGTTTTTTTGTTTTTTTAACTGTAGATCTGTACAAACAAAAAACACAAAATCGATACAAAAAAAATCATTTCTCAAAACACAAGAACACAAAATCAAGAATTGTTTTCTCCTCTCTTCTGGCGACAACTCTAAAGAGCAATCAGAGAGAGAAAGAGAGAGAGAGAGATCCATCTTGCTTCAATCTAGGGCAGGGTCGGCCCTGAGAGTGCCAAAACATTTTGGGGCCCTAGGTGAGATTGAAGGCGAAATTTTTTTTGGGGCCCTTCATTTCACACGATGCAAATTTCTGGGCCACTTCACTTCACGCGATGCAATTTTTTTTTTTTAAATGTAAGTATTTTATAGGTTCAAATTTTTAACGAATGGCAAAAGCACTACATAATTACTTGGTGTTTCTTTTGTATAGATTTCACATATTAAAGCATAGAAATATGAAGGGTATGAAATTAATGATTAGTACAAGATACTTTTGAAATAAAAATTGAATTTGAACTTATTTGTAAATGTTTGTCAAAAGTAAGACTAATGTGTCCTGGTAAAAAAAATTTAGAGAGCAAAAATATTACTCTAAAGGAACTTTCCCTATTGTAAGTGTAATATTGGGTTCAGTTCTAATTTATATTGGACTATAACTTAAAAAATCATATTTGGGTCTATACTAATACAAAAGGAAAAAAAGTTAGGCTTGTACTCTTTTTTCAGTATTAATAAACTTACCGGAAAAAAAACTTAAAAAGTGATAATTGTGAGAAAAATATTAAAAAAAATACATTAAATATATTAATATTTAAAATTTTGAAAATAGCCTCCATCTTGGTGTTGTCATGAAAAGTTGTTGTACATGTGAGTGTGACAGTCGCGAAAGCTCAATTATAGCCGCGTGAAAAATTATTGTCGTTGAACAAATGCGACAGTCGCGAGTGTAGTCTTTAAACGTTGTGCGGATGTAATAATAATTTTCTAGCCCTAATTAAAATAATGGTTTGATTTAAATTAGACTTTAGTTTGAAAAAATAGAGATTTTTGTTTTTGAGTATATAGTAATAGTAAGTGAAATATAAAATTTTGGGGGCCCTACCTAATGAAATTGGTTTTGAATTCATTACAAATTGGGCTGTTAAATAAAATTTTAAAAAATATTGAGGTTGAGGCCCTAAATTGTGTAATTATATTAATGAATTAATTTTCTTAAGAACAATAAAAATATTAAAATTTCTTAAATTAAAAATACAAAAAAAATAATTTTTGAGGCCCTTTGGACCGGAGGCCCTAGGCAATCGCCTTGTTCGCCTATAGTCAGGTCCGCCCCTGATCTAGGGTTAGGGTTAGGGTTTTCAGTCATCGATGGCGACGAGCTCGCAACAGAGTGGCGCCAAACCAGCGCTGAGGAAGCCGGTCTTCACCAAGGTCGATAACCTCAAACCGGGCACCAACGGTCACACGCTCGTCGTGAAGGTCCTCAGCTCCAACGCTGTGTTGTAGAAGGGCCGATCTTTGTCGCCACACCTCCGCAACACTCGCATTTCTGAACGCCTCGTCGGAGACGAAACCGCCGTCATCCTCTTCACTACACGAAATGATCAAGGTATATATATACACACATATATACATACATATTTGTATATACTCTGCAATCGATCGCATTTTTGGTACATTTGGAACCCTAGAAATTGATTTTTGTTGTAATGCGGTTTCGTTATACTTAATTGTATGATTTGGCATGTAGATTTTGTGGTGTGAAACCCTAGCTAGAATTAATTCCAATGTGTACATTTAGGGGGGGTTTGAATATTTGATTTATTTTAGAGTGGCTTGATTTGGTTATTATGCTCAAGTGGTGTGTATGTTCCTGTTAGTTGTGAAAAGGAGATAAGCATAAATGATTCGGAAACATTCTCTGGTTATTTTGCTGAATTAAATATTCTGATTAATAGGCTGTATAACGTAAATTTTTTAATTAAAAATGTGGTGTGAACAAATATTGTATAGTAAGGTTTTGTAGGAATATTAGATTTGTAGTTTCTAATGGAATAGGAACAAAGGATTATAATAAGTTAATAACCCACTTTTTGATAATACAAAAATTATATATTTCACTTCTTCCCTACAGAACATGAGTGTTTGAACTGTTGAAAACCATGAGTGGAGGATGAAGTGATGACTGAACTGCACGAAAGTGGCATGAGTTTCAGAAATTATAAATGAGTGGCATGAGTGTTTGAACTGCAGAAATATAATTAAAAGTAGCATGAGTGTCTGAACTGCAGAAAATGAAAGTGGCATGAGTTTGTAAGCGGTTTGTAGTGTGGTTATTTTTAGTTAATATTAGATGCACTTTGTTTAAATTTTTTTGTTCGTTCATTTCTTCCTTTCTTTGTTTCATCATAGTATTCTCTGAAGTTGGCTTTGTTTTCTAGTATTTTTAAAAATAGTCCTTTTTGCGAAAGGAATACCGCTTTACAAGCACATACATGAAATATCAAGAACCAAGGAGCTTGTTATGCCAGTTCCTGCATTTAATGTGATTAATGGAGGCAGCCACGCCGGAAACAATCTTGCTATGCAAGAATTCATGATATTACCGGTAGGAGCAACCTCCTTCACCGAGGCTCTCTGCATGGGTAGTGAAGGTTAGCACTAGTTATTGTGTTATTGTTGTTAAGTATCATCTGATATGAGCTACCAATTCAGTATTCCCCTATTACCCATAAATGTCAGTACTAATTGTCTAATGACGCTTGCCACCGTGATTCTTTCTCTGTTTATCTTCCCTTGTGTGTGCATTTTTCGAATTATGGGTATTTGAATTTTGAAGTTGCTTTTGCATGACGACTACTTTAGCATGAAGTGGCTGCATTTGTGTTCGTACTATCTAGTCTTTTTGAATTATGGGATAGAATTAATTGTTCCTACATTTTGATGGAGCAGTTTATCACATACTGAAGGGGATTATCAAAGCAAAATATGGACAAGATGCATGCAATGTTGGAGACGAAGGAGGCTTTGCTCCCAATGTTCAGGACAACAGGGAAGGATTGGTATTGCTCATGGATGCAATTGAAAAGGCTGGCTACACAGGCAAGGTAGGAAGCAAAGCTCTTTGTCTTTGTTAGTTGAAGCTCAATGTATCAGTTCTTTTTATAGCATTGGAGAACTAACAATGAATGATGCAGATTAAAATAGGAATGGATGTTGCAGCTTCAGAATTCTTAACAAAAGATGGGAAATATGATCTCAATTTGAAGAATCAGTCAAATGATATTGTGGAGTTGCATCTTATTTTCCTGTGTATTTTGATCATTCTTTATACAATTGTTGATTTATTTATTTCCTTGCAAAGTTCTGGTGCTCTGAATTCATATCTCGACTGGCCTTTCATAGATAATTGGCCAAAAATTGCATCATCTATTGACGTTTTTGGACATGGTAGTTCCTTAACTCATGTTATTCATCAGTTAAAATTCTATTTTCTGTCAATTTCTGATATACAATATTAACCACTGTCTGGCAATCAAGGGAAACATGTGTGATTATATTAAGGGGTGTTGAATTGCATGTTTTGTTCTCAAGTTACATATGTGGTCGTTGGTTTACACTGACCAGTTGCTATTAATTTGTCCTAAACTATGTTTTGCCTCGTGCGTGTGATTGATGTTTGGGATGGCTCTACCATCCAGACTCAATTTATGTTGGGATGAAAATATGCTTAGCTGAAATGGCCTTCCTGCAGTGACCAACATGTTAATTAGATGAGTAATTGATGAAATGTTTGTTGGAGAGAAGAGTTTGAAGGGCTGGGTGAAGGAAGCATTAGATGGTTCGATAATGGAAATTGTGGACAACAATCTGATATGATTAGCAAATGGTTCGTTGAAGTAGAATGTATTTTCTTGTTATTGTACTATAATGAAGAGATCTTAGTTACTCTAATTTATGGAGGGGTTGTAAAATATTATTGACACTTATGGAATAGAATATATGTAAAATATGTTGTGTATGAAAATAATTGTGTCATTTATTTTTTTTCTTTGATTTATTTATTGCTACTTATAAACGGGAAAAAAAAATACTAGTCGTTTTTAAGGGAAGGTGTTGTCGGAATTTTCTCCATTCCAACACTTAGGCAAATTTTCAGTAAAATTTTTTAAAAAACAATTCAACTCTCCAAACATGTTTTTCTGTTTCTGTTTTCAGAAATTCTGGGAACACAGACGCTGCCAAACATGTTTTTTTGTTTCTATTATCAGAAAACAAGGTCTACCAAAAATATTTTTTTGTTTTTTATTCTTGAAATTTTTTGAAACAAAATTCTCAACCAACCATGTTTTTTTGTTATCAAAGGACAAAAACAAAAACGAAAACACTGTACCTGGGAAGGTAGTGAATTCACTGAATTGACTCTCGCAATCGTAAAATTCGTGGAACGGAGGTGACGATTGTTTGTGTATTTGAGAGGGAAGGGAAGGGAAAGAAATCAGAGGGAAGTAAAAGATGCATTTGAGCGAGAACGAAGGAATAGAGGGAAAGACCTTCGTGGTGACTGGAGGCCTAGGCTTTGTAGGCTCCGCTCTCTGTCTGGAGCTGGTCCGAAGAGGCGCCTCTCTAGTCCGAGCCTTTGACCTCCGAACCAACTCTCCCTGGTCCCACCTTCTTCATTCTCATGCCGTCCACTGCATCCAAGGTACTGTTTGCGCTCTCTCTCTCTATATATATGTGTGTGTATCTATATATGTCTGAGTTGAGCTCAATAACAACATTTGGTGCATACTGTTATATTCAAAGTTATTGTATAATTGCCTCTGCTAGATTATGTGAATTCTATCGCAGCACCGATTTTGAGTTGTATATACATTTGTTTCTGTTGGATTTGGAAAAAGAAACTTAAATTTACTTCATATTGTTGATTGATTGATTGACTTCCATTATCAACCAATTATATGCATATTCTGGAATATCAAGCTGTATAAACATATATAATAGCTATACATGTTTCAGTTGAATTAGCTATAAGATTGTTGATCGAATGACTTCAATTATCAACCTTTCATGCATATTCTAGCATATGGATCTAATGGACAAGTCACTACTGTAGAGGGGGTCGGGGGTCATACTGGAAGTGCATAGATATATTCGAAGGAACCGTGTGAGGCACTACAAAGATGCAATCGTGCGTACTTGGTGAGGAAACCTAACTTGCCTTGGCCTGCGACCCGATGTGTTAGAACACGACGGGAGCTTTCAAGGGAACTCTAAAAGAAACTGTCCAAGAGATGGACCATGAGTAGCAACACAAACCATCATCTTGGGAGAGTAGCTAAGGGGAACCTGACAAACTCACGAGCCATGAGTGCGAACGCATGCCGGCCATCTTGGTGTCGCAAGGTGGCATCGAGCTCCAACCGGGAAGATGGGAACAAAAGATGTTTGGTGGATTGGGGTAGAGGCCCATCTGATCAAGGGAGTGCCGGTCGCGAGTTGGGCTCGCAACCTCCCTCTCTCTTCCGGTCATGACCTGGAGGAAAGGACGAATACACGTCATTAAAATGACGAGGCAAGAAGTTGGGGAACTGCTCTTGAGGACTGACCTCTATTTATAGCTGTAGAGGCTCTCATTGCAGGGATTCCACTCCTAGTCTAAGGCCCATTTTCTTCGGGTTCATCCCTGCTCTACTCCTCTCCCACCAGCTTCTCTCTAATTCTCTCTTTTTTCTTCACTCTCTCTCTCTACAATATGTATAAGCCTCAGATCAGTTGATTGGAAGCCATTCTTCATCATCTCTAGCAACAAACCTACCTACAACTACTCTCTTGTAACACATTTTGTTGGTTCTATTCTATTAAACTAAGAAACAAGGTGTAGGAGTGTGGTTTCTCAGTTATGGTTCTTCATGTTTCATAATCTAATAATACTTGCGCCAACTAGATTATTGACCATTTGATGTATTAGATAATTTTAAGTGTGAACGCTATCCGCCATATCCAAAGCATATAAAGTTGTAGGATAGAAAAAAAGACCAAACAAGGGGTGGAAGTATTATTTTTCATTCGAATATACCTTAATACCTGCAGTGGATTACCTATATGCATTGGTACTAATATTAATTGACTCTGATGGATATTTATCTAGTTGCAAATGGCTAAATTCATGAACTTCCAGGGGATGTCAACAACAAGAAAAATGTTGAAAGAGCTTTTCGTGGTGCGGATTGTGTTTTCCATCTTGCTTCCTATGGCATGTCAGGGAAAGAAATGCTCCAATTTGGTCGTGTTGACGAGGTGAACATAAATGGAACCTGTCATGTCTTGGATGCTTGCCTTGAGCATGGGATCAGGAGGCTTGTCTATGTCAGCACATACAATGTTGTCTTTGGGGGAAAGGAGATCATCAACGGAAATGAAACCTTACCTTATTTCCCTCTGGATGACCATGTTGATCCATATGGCCGCAGCAAATCTATTGCTGAACAGCTAGTTCTAAAGAGTAATGGCCGTCCTTTCAAGTAAGTTTATGGGTTTGTCGTTATGGATGTCTTCTGTTTTAGGTGTAATTCTTTGACTTCATTTGGATTGATTCAAAAGAAAGGGAGGCATTTTGATTTTCATGTTTTGTTTGTTAATAAGGAGAGAGAAGAAAAGATTTGGAGGGATAGCTTATCCTTCTTTATCCCTCCACATATTTGGTATCCTCCAAAATATGAAGATTTGGTGAGAAAGATAGCAAGCTAAGTGGCACTTTCATTATACCAAAGCCCTAATATTTTTAGAGAATAAATCTAAAAGACATTTGGGTCCCATTTTAATACGAGGGTGTGATAATAAATTAGTGAAAACAGTTTATTTATCTTTTAACTCTTCTATCTTTTCCGGACAATAATGCTATCGTTTCTTTTCTTTTCCATCCTAATTTATCCAAACACGAAGTTAAGTCATTGCTATATTTCATTTTATTTTGTTTTCTCTCATAACTAATGATATCATTTTTTTTCCTTTGTCTCTGGTATATCTGCCACGGATCTTTAGTCCCGTCTTTTGGTTATTGATGCAACTCCGTTCCGACAAGTCACAAGCTTTTCGTTGAACATGTGTAGGGTGCTAAAGCATTCTGGTACGAACTTCCAAATCATATGAAAGAGGTGGAGGAATAAAAGAAGGGAAGAGAGATTTGTGGTGAGATAGAGAAAAAAGTTCTCAAAATATTATTCTGTGATTTCCATATTACGTGAGGCTTATTTATCAGCTGCGTAAACCCTTAATATATCATAAATACCTCCTAAAATTGATCCTTTCCAATATAGTATTGTTCTTAGAATGCCAGAACTCAAAAACAAAACAAGAAATTACTATACTTCTAATTAGAAGAAGGCTCCTAATAATAAACCGTATCTGAAGTATATATGGAGTAATTTTATTTTCTCTAGCCCTATGAATATTGCCTTCAATGATACATCTATATGGTAGAGTTCAATGCTATCAAAAGTCAAACAGGGGTGTGTCAATTCTGAATAGTTGTTCCAACTTCAAACCGGATATGTACGCATCATGTGGGTTGATACAGATGAGGGTGGGCCTATTGCAATGTTAAGGCTGTTCCATCGGATTGCGGTTCGAAACATCAAACAACCTTTCTGCATACACAAGTTTTTGTACCTCCGACCCTTCCCAGGCCTATAGTGATGGGAGGCTTCTGCACTAGACTACCTTTTTGTATTGGTTTATACATATCAACTGGTATAAATGTAAAATATTTTAAATAACACATTATTCAACTAACATGATTGCAAGTATGTTGGAGTATATTATTGTACGAGCGATTGAAGTCTTAAATCACTCATTGACTTGATATTGATTGGAGTGATTCATGGAGTGCTTATAGTAATCCTCCATTAATATTGTTTTTGTATTTTTTATATTATTTCACCTATAAATAGAGGTGATGATTGTAATGAAATTTAAGAGAGAATCTGTTTCACCATACTCCTAAGGCAGATCCTTCTCTTCTTCTCAATGCGGTGGTAGGTAGTGGGAATGAAATGAAATAAATGTAGCCCTTTGGGCTTTATGTGTCGTGGTTGAACCACGTATATTTTGTGTTTTTCTTACTGCATTACCTCTCCCTTCAAATATTCAACAAAGTAAAATAAACATATATTTAATCCATCAAACAACCTAAATGGAGCCAGCCATGTTAGCTCCACATGAGAGCCTTTTTTCTAGTATATATGAGAGGCTATGATGAATCTTAAAGAACCTGAAATGAAAATGTGAAACGATACTTCAAAAGTGTCATAATGGTTCAGCTTTGGTGATGACTAGTGTTCCAATACCTCTGATGGACCTTGGAGGCACTTTAATGGTTTGAAGATGTCATTAAATTTTCTTATGGTTTATAGAGTTCTCTTCCTAATTGGCTGATGCAAATGTTGAGAAGTTGAGTCGAGGCTGGGCATGGGTTCCCTATTACGACATGGTTTTTGTGGCATAAATTCGACAATTGGGTGTTGAGAATCAACCTTGGTTGCTACGTTACTTCATTCTTTTTTGTTATTGAGTTGTTTATCTTTTGCGATGCATTCTTGCTTATCATAAATGTGTTTCTAATCTAAGAATAGCTAGATAAATTCGATATGCATCAGTAAAAAGATTTTCTGCTTAAAGGTTGGATTAAGAATCATGAGTCATGACCCACCTTCTGTATGTAATGATGCACTAGGTTTTGGATCTGCAGTGATGGCAGTTCCGATCTCTCAAGCCTTGTTCAGAATTTGTAGTCTTTTCTCATTTCCTTCTTTCGGGTTGGAGGAAGGTTGTACCTTTCTGTATGACAAATGGTTATGTTTCTCTCTGATCAAGTAAATTAGTAATTTTTTCTGCTAGCTGGCAGTACATATACCAAGTTCTCTCTCTCTCTTACACACACACGCGCGCGCGCACGCGTTGGTCTAGAACTATCTGTCTGCTCTTTCTTATCCATATGCTAATGGTTCTCGCCCATTGCTTTGTATATTTACTAATTAAAAAGTTTTTCACATGCATATATGTAGAGGGAGAGAGCCTATTTACAGAACTTCTGTGTTTGTGCTTTATGACTCCTCTAGTTTATAAGACCATGACTTGTATAAATGTTCGTGTGTCATGTAGAATGAAGAACGGGAAATGTCTATACACCTGTGCCATCCGTCCAGCAGCTATTTATGGACCCGGTGAAGAGAGACACCTCCCTAGGATCGTATATCTTGCGAAGTTAGGTTTGTTGCCATTCAAAATTGGGGAAGCGAATGTGAAGAATGACTGGGTTTATGTGGATAACCTTGTGCTGGCCCTAATAATGGCTAGCATGGGACTTTTGAAAGACATTCCTGGGAGCAAAGGACATCCGGTAGCAGCTGGTCAACCTTACTTCATCTCAGATGGTAAACATTCATCCAATGCTTAGAATTTGTGTGCAATTCTTCTTGTGGGAACTAGAAGTGTAAAGATATTACATATTGAATCTTTAATCACGGGAAATACCTTAAAGCAACTAAAATTCTGACTAGAGTGATTATCCCTGTCGTCTATCTCCATAAGCCTGTAGGTGTGGGTTTTAAGGAATTCCCATTAACTTGGTGAAATAACCAAGAGGGTCGTGCTGTTATAATGGCCTGAATTGATCACGGGCTGTGTTTTCAGATGAAACGCTATTTAATATCTGTTTGTTGGCTCAAAGCAATACCTTCTCATCTTACATGATTGCTCTACAGGCTCTCCAATCAACAGTTTTGAATTCCTTCGCCCACTGCTCAGAAGCCTGGAATATGACCTGCCAAAGGCATCCTTACCTGTTTCTCGTGCTCTTCTTCTGGGTAGACTTTTCTGGGCTGTCTACACTATCTTATATCCATGGTTGAGACAACGGTGGCTTCCACAACCACTGATCCTTCCTGCGGAAGTATACAAGGTGTGTTATCAATGTACTTGGTTTATACTTTACTATATATATATATATATATATATTCTTCTTACTGCACCTTGATATATATCTAGAAAGAAACCAGAGGGAAACGATTCTAAAAAGAAAATTTTTGGTCATCTAAAATAAAGACAAACTTATAATTTGCATAAATGTAGTTCCATAGAAGTCTAACCATTCTATTTTTCCCCTTTGAGGAAGATCGCGCCTTAGGAAGGTGATCCCTTCAGAATCATTTCCTCCTTAGACTTGAGAAGCGTTATTGTAGATTCAATTATCTTTTAAAAATTATTGTTGTCTTTGATAGGTTGGTGTTACCCATTACTTCTCTTTCCTAAAAGCAAAGGAGGAGCTGGGCTATGTCCCAATGGTGAGTCCTCAAGAAGGCATGGCTGCAACCATAGCATACTGGCAGGAGAAGAAAAGGAGAAGTCTGGACGGTCCTACAATATATGCATGGCTGTTTTGTTTAATTGGACTGCCTTTAGTATTCTTTGCTGCATACTTGCCAGATTTTGGACCCGTGCCACTGATCAGAGCAATTGCTCTTTTCTTCTTCCGGACAGTGGGGGCAATAAGAATAGTCTTCCTTTCGTCTGTTGCAGCTCATATTGGTGAAGCAATATATGCGTGGCACCTCGCGAAAAAGGTGGATCCTGCAAATTCAAGAGGCTGGTTTTGGCAGACTTTTCTTCTTGGCTTCTTCTCACTGCGCCTTCTGTTGAAGAGAGCCAGGAAGTAATAAATATTTCTGTGATTTATTATGTAGTGTATGTACAACTGAATCATAGCAGTTCTCTTGTGGGGAATAAGATAGATTTCGGTTAGAAGTATTGTCCTATAATGTCATGAGAGAGCATTTGTATTTTGTGAAGGATCAGATGTGGCATGGCCTGATGAGGCTGAGCTATGGTGAAATCACCTGTCTGTTTGCGTAGGTTGGAAACCATTGTTGTATTTCTTTGCTGGAAATTATAAAAGCCAAGGCTGTGTCAAGAAAGCATTGAATCATATAGTGTTTATGTATCCAATAACCACTCTGCGATGTGCAAGGGGTTTCTCTAGTTGATTGAAAAGCTAACTAGTACCGGTGCCCTTCTACTAACACGGTGTTGGCTTAGCAACATTCTCAGAGAAATATGGGGTTTTAACTTCTAGGGTGTTGAAAAGATTACCAAGATTTTTGGTATCATTACTATCAATGTCCTTGCATCTTGTTCTTGGAGTCTTTTGTAATTACAATAGTTTTTCATGTCACACATTTTTATTTGTCAAAATTGGAGTCGAGTCAATGAGCAACAGAACAATACTTGGAGCCTTCTCGGAGAGGATGAAATTCGTCCTCCCATTGATGTGGTCCAAGCTGCTCGGATTCTCCAGTAGAAATAAAAAATAAAAATAATAATAATAATAAAATAAAAAGAAGGCCATGGCAGTTATAGATCAAAATAGAAGGCATGGTACCATAATCACTGGAGAAACTAAGAAGAAAGTTCCATACTGAACTACAAGCAACAACAGGCTACAAGGGTAAACTACACACCAGCCGTGTTGCAAGACAACCTACAAGTACAAGCCTAAACCTAATTTTGAAAGTTTGACACCAGTCACTGCAAGGTTGGCTATTTCCAGCAACACTGGTGAAAGCTGGAAAGTCGCCTGTGGTCCTTATTCTGCCCAGCTAAAGTTACACAGAGCAAGGACTTAAATTACACAAAGGTGAAATATTCTGATTCCAAGAAGTTAGCCAATAAACAACAGAGCCCATGCCTCCAGAAATTAGTGAGAATATCAAGCAGCAAAGGATCACTTCCATGGCATACTCGACATGCCTTGGGGGTTACTGTTATTGCAGGCTCCTGTGCTCTGGTTCAGCGGGCTACCGGAGGAGTCACTGAGTCTCCCTCGTGATGATGGGCTGCTAGCACCTGTTGCACTGCTCCATGGGATGAGCTTTGATGGAGCTGATAAGGGATCAATTTGCTTTATTGGTTTTGATTCCTTGCGACCATCTGCAATGAAACTGCCAACGATCACCTGTAACAGAAAACGAAGATATAAAAGCCTGCATTGTAAGGGACCAACTAACAAAATTGTGATAGCCGTTTAGCAGTGCTTTGCAACGGATACACAGGTAAATTACAAGTCAATCAAAACCATTTGTTATCCTGTTCTACATGTCACCAATCAGACGCATTCCAGAACAATTTGCAAATCTGAAACTTTGGTTTTAAGCAATTTAAACCTACTAGAATCTCCTGCTTTTTTTTCAAAAATCAAAGCTAATTTTTTCCCATATTAACCAAAAAAATACCCTTCCTGTTGTAATAAGAGATCCATTATGGAAGGTAAACCTCTAATTAGCAACATAATTAGACAACAAAAAGATTTGAGGAATCTCTGGTAATTCTAACAGGAATATCTAAGAAGTGGGGATTGACATAATGAAAAAAATAGTGGTGGGGCTGACATCATGATGACATCTGCCCCCAATCGTCGCTGTGGCAAGTACTTGCACCCCGCATTAAAACAGTTAAGTTGTCACCTTGTCGGACTCAGTCTCATTATTCATCAACATTTAGCTTTTAAATGAGTCCCTTGATGGTAGATCTATAATATTTGTAGGAAGATTTCAGCTCTACTCACAAATCTGGACTTCTCAATAAACACATGCAATCAGGTACTTGAAACTTTAAATAAGTAAATTCGACATAGTCGAAAGTTTTGGTTTTAACCCTTTTGAACTATGTTGAAGTGTTCAAAATTTTTGTAAGAAAATAAAACATATAAACCAGAGACAGATTTTATTTATATATTGTAAAAAGAATGATTGCAAAGCATACAAACCTGAACAGGAGATGCTGCAGTTAGAAGACCTGCCACACAACCACCTAAAACACGTCCATCTGGTCCAGCTAATGAGACACTTAATCCCCCTGTTCTGCTCCGCTGCCCACCAACCTCAGATAACAGAAATGAACCAGAAAGTGACAGAATATCAAAGCGACCCTACATAAGAAAAGTAAAAGCATATTTTATGTCTATATAGACACATGATGGCAAAATGTCGCAAGAATCATTAATGATGACAGACCGATGGGCCAGGCAAGCCTCATACAAAACGATGGTATCTACAATATATACAAATCAAACATTAGAAGTGTGCCAAAACATGTATCGAACACCAGAACAAATAAATCGGCTATCATAACAACTGTCTTCTGGTTCTAGAATCCCCTATTGTTCCTAATTGCATGTGTTTAGCCCATAAAGTTGGATTTTTTCAACAAAAAAAACAACGGCTACAGTTAACAGAATAAAACATTTGTGATTCAGCAATATCTTCCTTCTGCAAGAACTTGCCATGGGGTATCAATTTTTGGAATTTGTAACACAACATAGTTAGCAAATTCAGGATCCAATGCGCTTTAATGGTAAGGAAAGGTATAAAAGTATAACAAACAGACAAACCTCATACGTCGCAGTTCCACCAGATGTTGCAGCTTGGCGAAGGGTCACATTAGATATAGCACCATTTGCAGATAAGATGCAAACAGCCCTTGGGCCATGCTGAGAGAAGGACATTATTTTTGAAGATACATCCTAAAATCCAAATAAGTAAAAATTTAATGATATTCCATTGTTGACTCAATGCAACATGAAATTGAAACATCTATGGGAACATGAGCAGCAGAATAAGAACCGAAATGAAGAATATGATTGCAATATAACTATAGGAATATGATATTACAAATAAATTGAAGCACTAATCAGTGGTTCACCAGAACCTATATAACACAGAAACTTGGATATACTTGCCAAAAATTATCCTCGTATTACAGTAGTAGGTAAAACCGTAAAAGTGCAAGTATGATATCACTTTTGCCAAAACTCTAATGCCAATAACAACTAAATCCATAAAGAAGATGAGCAACTCTAGAAATACAGGATACTACAAGAAGATGGATTTTTAAATATTAGAAGTCAAATCTCTCGTTAGACCTAACAAGATATTCACAAAATTGTTGCTAAAGGGGAGTACCGAATCCAAAACCCAACATCAGTCAGATACAGTAATTAATACCCCAAAGAGAAAAAAAAAAACAGCAAGAAATGTGTAGGACAATATAGGAATTTCACTAATATATAGAAATTAAATTAATAATTTATTTTAGATCACCAAGAAGGCGTCCCCATAGAATCCAATTTTTTAAGGAAACCCAAAAGCCAAGCTTAATGATACTCAAAGGCAAATATCATCGATTTGTGTAGAACTTTTTGCAACTTGGAGAAGTGGAAGTCAAGTTGATGTAACTTCAGACTTCTCTAACCAAGACTTGCTCCCACACGGGAAGACCCAGGAAAATATAACTCAAGCCTTTTCTAATTAAAAAAGAAGTGTGAACTCTAAGGGATGACCCCTTGATTGGATCAAATCCGTACAGAGGTCTAGGACCAAAGAACAAGGACGAGAAATTTAATAAATACAAAAATAAAATGTCAAATTTTCCTTCTCGCACAAGAAGGCTCTAAATAATTAAATCCACCAAAACTATGAATTTGAGATGAACTGTCAGCAACAAATATACATGACTTTTCTACATCTTATTGGCAATAACATTATTAAAAATATTTTATAAACTTGAAACAAGAATAAAATAAATAACTAAACTAAATTAACAACTCACAATGATTGTTACATCAAAAGAATGTGATTAAGGAGAATTAAAATCATCTTCGTTTCACAAAAAATAAACTTAAACTCAATTAGATAACTTGACATGATGGCCACAACAGATATCATACAGCACCTCCTTCATAGCAAATTTGATTGGACGATATAACAATTAATTAAGATTACACCAAATATGGTTGGACTATTAGTATAGTTGTCTTATAATATGCCAAGTTTTCCAGTACTGCCAATTGCAGTCATCATCTTTAACAGTAGTCTTAGGAAATCCTTCACTGTTGCAAAGCAATACTCCCCATGAATATGGCATTTAAAAATCAAGTTTGCAAGTTCATTATTCAGCATTCACAAAATTGCACAATGCTATGGGTAGGTTAGGCTGTAAATTTGTCCAGCACGTTATACTTTTCCTATATCCATTAATTTACAAGGTCATCCCACAACTGGTGGATACATGGTTTTTCCCTTGGGTTTAGAAGATTATTGTTGAAGGATATAATATTAAAGTTACACTCCCTCTAATAGCTTAAGCTTTTAGAGCAGTTGGTAGTTAACATGGTTTCAAAGCCAACGGTCTCGTGTTCAAACCTCACCGCCACCCTTTATTGAAAAAATTATTGTTTCCCGTGTTGAACCAAAAGAATGCCACAATTATGTAACACCCTCTCTAACAGCTTAAGCTTTTAGAGCAGTTGGTAGTTAACAATTATGTAAGAAGAAAAATTGTATATCAGACTTTTGTATATCGCACGTTGTCTTTTAAAGGATTAACTAATAAAAAATAATTGTTTCTATAGCCAGTTAAATGATAATAAAGATAATAATAGTAGTAAAAGCATTTTTACAAAATATAATTTTATTAAAGCACTGAAGAGCGGAGCACGCCTAAGAAACAAACAGGTCGTATAAAATCATTATCAGGTGCTTCACTGGAAAATGTATATTTTAAGCAATTGACACATACCATCAAACGGGTCGAATGAAGTCACTTTTCATGAGCATATGAAATTTGTTATCAAGCATATAATTTGAGTTCAACACCCACACAATATTCAACTGAACTTGGACAATTTTCCAAACTATTGGGGATCAGAAACCTGAATCTTATTCCGTCATTATGTTCTAAGGCCATTATTCCAATAAAACATTCAAAAGTACTCATGAAACGTCCCTAGATTTCAAATAGTAAATTGACTCATTTTGACCCAAAAATTGCAATGTAAAT
The DNA here is from genome assembly GCA_963922005.1 of Cornus suecica. NCBI lineage: Eukaryota > Viridiplantae > Streptophyta > Magnoliopsida > Cornales > Cornaceae > Cornus > Cornus suecica. The sequence continues at coordinate 45,030,224 of OY998240.1, forward strand.
AATTATACAAATATCTCTACCCTATGGTTTTTCAAAGTGAGACTTTTTTTTTTCCCATTTTGAAGAGAATCCTATGAAATGTAGCATGTTTTGCTTTTTTATTCACATCAGGGTATGTGAGAAAGCTAAACTTATTCTCTACTGGTAACTTCTTAACTGCATTACTCTAGAGAATGTGGGAATGCATATGCATCAACTCATGAACCCCTTGGAAATACTTGCATCTGATAGCACATTTATAATAAACCTTAATCAGTCGAATGTATGGTAAGCACGGACAACTTGAAATGGTAAGATAAAAAAGTAATTGCAGAGTGCAGACTCATCAGTTATCCACGCAAAGAAGCAGCTGCACAAGTCTACAACTATAAACATTATGCATAGAGATCAAAGAGAAATACAACAAATCAAAAACTCACACCGTTAATAAAATATCTTAGTAATTAAATATGGAAGAAAAAGTTCTGAAACATCAAATATAACAAATCTACCTAAAATACAGATAGAAAGCTACTTAAAAGTTGGGGGGAAAAAGTCGTGTAAGTCGTGTTTTACCAAATTCCTTGTAGACTGATGGTATCACCTTTCTTCCCCAAAAGGGGAGGTTAGGGGCTCGAGTCCCATGATGCTCGTGTGTGGGTGTGTAAGTATCTTACCATTCAAAAAAAAAAAAATCGTGTTTCGCTTTAGAAATGAAAACGAATATTTGACTACTGAAGTTTAATTATTATTAACACATCTTTAATTTTAGAAGAGGAAAAAATAAGTAATCTTATATCAAATCAACAGATGCATCCCTTATTAATGTTTTCTCAATAGAATTCAAGAACCTAAAAGTTTGTTTATCATGTTTTTAGCATCAGCACAAATGGAGTTATAAATAATGGGGACATCTCAGTTAGTTGTTGTAATTGAGTTTTCATAAGCACCATGATGAATTCCCTATTATATACTATATCACAAACAAAACAAAAAAAGAGAGAGAGATTATTTTCAACAATAACTTAGTTAACCAAACACTCTCAAACACAAGTTTAGCCAAAAACAGGTAATGTTGTGTTAATATTTATACAAACATATACTAGTTTATTAATACGCCAGGAGTAGAAAAGGGAACTCGTACACTTATGAGGATTCATAAATTCGTATAGTTAATATTGAATGAAGATGTGATTTTGCTTATAATGTGCTTACATAGTAGATAAAAACCAGAGAATCATTGAAGGATCTTGTAAATAAAAAATAACAAAGAGGTGCACAAAAATTCATAAAATATAACATCCAAAACTAGGATCTTATTCCCCTACATGTAAGTTCTAGACTTACAACATCTGACATAACAGTCCAAAGAAATTGCAACGAGAAAAATAAGCAAATGTCACTACCTAATGTCATACACTGTCAGCAAGAAAGAGAACAAACAAAAAAGAAAATTAGGATATTTCACTGCTAGTTGTCTTCCCATTTTCTGTTACCCTATACTCACATGAACATATTTTAATCAGGACAGAAATCCATCTAACACTTGACAAGTTGCTTGGCTAAAACCCAATAAAATTGGGGAAAGGAAGACAGAAAAATCATTTTTAATATTTAAGTCCACATAAATGTGCAGCTGCAACTCTAAGGGAACACAACAAAATTTGCATAGTGTAATAGAAATACCATATAAATTAGGCTATTCAAAAATTATGCGTGTCATCGGCTCCTAGGTACTAAACTCAATAATACTTGTTTGGCAATATTTAGTTTGAGGCACCCAACAACAGGGGAGAAAAAGATAACCACCCATAACGAAAAATTAAAAACGCTACATTAGTAAAATAAACAAAAAGTATAAAAGAAACCAAAACAACAAAAAAAACCTCTCCAGCTTTCACAGAGATAACATGCGGCGTAAATCCAACCCCTGCTGATCCTGCAAGCAGAAACCTCTTTCAGGAATTTACAAGTACATAGATAAATAAAATGACAGTGGTACAAAGTGATACTTGAAGAAAGAGAAATCGAGTGTAGACGAAACTCCTTTATGTTGGGATAGAAGAGACTATGTGCATGTGCAGAATTTAGCAAGTAATTAAAAAAGAGATTTATTCCAAAAAAATTCCCCGAGAAAGATAATGGAACTTAGAGTGAATTATCACAAATTTGAAATCGCTAGTGAATGTCCCCAATAGGTGTGATGCTGCAAGAGACGGATCTAATATGTGTTATTAATTAGCAAAGTTTCCTTCCGCTGACAGGTTTGGGTTTTTACTATTGCACCAAGCAAAGGACCAGAAATTCCAAAATTAATAAAATATTATCCCCCAAAAAATTTTACTTTATCAAACTAAAAAAATCCACATAACAATGACCACATCTTAATTACTGTCTGTCAGTACCTTGTTTAATGGTGAAAAATAAAAGAAAATTATTATTAAACTAAAATAGTTCAAATTTCAATTTTATAATTTTATATCTTTTTAAACTAGCATCTGCAATAGATATTACCCTATTTGCATTCACAAAGGGAAATAATAAGCCAGAATAGACAAACAGCACAACAAACAAGGGTACATTGGTAAATTTATTCCTATAAAAGAATCTGGTGCCATAACAAGCTGATCCCAGCTTCCAATATAACCATATTGCCTACTGGCTACCTGTTCCGACTTACACAGTCATCAACTCATAAATATATTCTGTATACCTTTCAATATATATCATATTTCCAACCAATTCATTCTCTATTGGAATCATAATAATAAAAAGTGAAAACCTAGACCATCAAACTATAAGAATAGGTCAACACAACTGTTTGCCTAAAGACCCAATGGCATCGCAAACATTCCATATTCCACCACGTCACACGGAGAGATATAGTATACGATAAATATCAAACATCTCGATCACTCCAACACAACCCACGTAGAAAGAAATACAGAATATATACACATACATATATATATATATATATATATAAACAGATATAACAATAGAAGTTACCCAAAGCTTCCATTTGTTGCTTCTTGCTTGAGCCAGGCGGTCGACCTCTGGCCTTCTTAAACGAAGAAGGCGAGGTTGATCCGGCAGGAGGAGTAGCTCCGGTACCATGCAGCGGTGGAGACGACAAGCCTCCGCCGGACTGAGTGACGGCGACCACAGCGGCCGGTGGTGGTCTCGGTTTTAGAGTCAATGACATGCTGCCATCTGGCCCGTACTTCCGAGGCCTCCCTCTCTTCCTCTTCATAGACTCACCCATATTCGTATTTAAGTTATACGGAACAATGGTGCCACCGGCGGGACTTTCGCTGCCACCAACCCCGCCAGAGGTGGCCGAGGACTGGTACGGAGGAGAAGTTCCGGTGACCGGTTTGTATATAGCTGTTCCATCGGCACTGTATGCTAACCGCATGTTCTGAATCGCAGGCTGCGACGGCCCCGGAGACTTCATGCCGACAGTGAAACTCGTCACCACTCCGGTCTCAGATCCAGACATCTGTGATGGGGCTTCTAGCATCATTCCCCAACCCTAGGATTTTACCTGAAAATACACAAGATACATTTATATACATATATATATATACGAATTTCAGATCATCTTCAACACCAGAACAAACATCGACGAACTCTAAAACCCTAAAAAAAAAAGAAGAAAAAATTAAAAATCCTACTGAGTTGTAATTTGTTCTCGAAATTGTTACGAACAGTAAAAAATATCGACAGAAAATGGAAAAAATTTCCCGTATGAGATGACATCGAATACATAAACCCTAAGCTGAGTTGAAGAATTCCTAAACCCTAACCCTAACCCTAAATTACGACTACTTTACCCCAAATCTGGTACCAGAATCTAACTAAAATCTAGTGGAAAAGCAAAACAAAACCCTAAAAACTGTACACGAGCACACACAAGCTCTGTTTAAACCCAAAAAAATGCAGTTTTTTTTCCAATTTTTTGAGAGATCAAGCAGAAAATAGCAAATATAGCTCCAATTTTAGTATCACAGAAAGACAATCAATTTCTGAAATTTTCGTTTTTCGAAATTTACAGTTTAGAAAAATACCCAAAAAAATCATAGCAAATATAAGAAAACCCAAAAAAAATTGGAAAAATATGGATAAACTTACCAATAAATATGGAAAAATTTGAAATTCTGCAGAGGACTAGAAGAGATTTAATAGAAGTAAAGGGAGGAATTTCTAGGGTTTCCGAATGAAGACGGAAAAGAGCATAGGCTTTTTACAAGAGAATTGCAAATATTTGGTTTTAATATTTTAATTTCTATTTTTTAAAATTTCGAAGTTTCACTTTTTTTCATGTCTCGTTTCTTTTGGCCTCTTTCACGTAAAACCCAAAAATTAAAAACTTTAAAATAAAGCAGGATAAAATTGCTTTTCGTACAATATTAAAAAAATGAATTTAATAAATTAAAAATGCATTAATTATAACGCTTCCTTTCCCCCAGATTAAAATTGTACGCGCTCGGGTATAGATTTTAAAATACTCGCTCGCGTTTGACTTAAGAACGTGGGATAATGTAGTAGTTGAGGGATAAGTAACAGCTGTCAAGTGTACTATGGCAAGTGAAGTGTAATTGTGTATTTGTGGCATGTTTGGTTTGATTTTAGGGGGTCTTTTTCTATTTGTACCCTTGTTGTATTCTTTTATTTCTCTTCTAAGTAATGTTCACTAAAAGTCCAAGTGTAATAATTAGTTGGCTACTTGTGCAGTTGAATCCCATTATTATAGGCACCATCTTGATTGTGTTTATTATCGAAGTGGAAAAGGAAAAAAATTTGCAATCAAAGTAAGATTTAAGAACATGGTTGGCAAATAGCGGTTGGTCCAAGCAAGATATTAGCTACAGTGATATTTGACCTCCTCCTATACATGCGTATATACATATATACATCATACACACACCTTTATTGTATAAAATTGGGTTATTTGCCCTGAACTTTGGGTCAATGTCACTCAGAAAGTTGTCAACGTGGTTGTTGGTCACTTGCCCACTGAACTTTAATTTTTCTTACAATCAAACATCCGGAAAGATTTTTGGCACTTGAAATTACTCTTGTGTTCGTTATTAAAGTCACATGTATGGGCTTGGTTAATTTTGAGGACCAAATTGCTCTTGTTTGTTGTTATGAATTGGCACCAATATACAGTGACTCATACATAAACTCTGCAGCAAATATTTATGAACAATGATTGAACAGTAATCTTTTATTGTGTTTGCAGAAAATTTGAAACTGCAAGAAGTGAACAATGATAGAAAATTTGGAACTGTAACATACATTCCAACAAAAATGACTATATATACATTCCAACATACATTCATACATTTCATTCCAACATACATACTTACATATATTACATACTAAAAATATATTACATTGATGTTCAAGTAGTCAATTATCAAAGTAGTAATTGTTGTAATACCCCAAGTGAAATAGATTACATATAACAAAACCAACAAGGCTTGTAGTGAGACTGCTTATATAAGATATCACCAAAATAAACAAGTTTGGCTCAATTATGTGTGTGTGTAAGTGTGACATGTACAAAAATAATAATAAAAAAAACTGTCACTATTACTGTCCATGAAAACGATTGTCCAAAAAGAGTCAAAAAATAGCCATTTACAGTCCATATCCAAAATATGCAAAAAACAACACAAGATTTATTGTTACCAGTGTCACCATTGTGACCAAGGAGAACTTGAGTCACCTTGCCTAGTTGGAACCTACAAATAAAAGGTTCACAAAAAATATTATAAAACAGCAAGAATGATCTTTAGAAAAAAAAATAATGAAACAGTTTAGGATAGATATATATGTACAGAATTATACATTGGAGCAACTGGCTTGGGCAGGGGTTGATGTCAGTGCTATTGACCTTTGTTGTGAATCATCACTACCACCAACCTGCATCATTAGTATATTAAGTGAGTAAAACAGTTAGAATTGTTCAAAAAATTAAATATCAAAAATTTTGAAACAACTTACACAAGACAAAGATCTTTGTGATGAAGTTGTTGTTGTTGTTGCTGTTGTTGTTGCTCCTCCTCCTCCTCTTATTTTTGGTCTTTTGTCTTTCCTTGCCACTTTGGACTTCTTTCTTGGTGGTGGAGTTGTTACTGCTGTTGATGAAGTCCCTACAAATAAGTTTGGTTTTCTACTTTTCGCCTGGTTATTCTTTGGAAATCTTTTACACCCTTTTTTTATTGTGGTCAATAGTTTTGCACATACTACAAGTTATGAATGTGGACCTTCTAGTTGTTGTTGGTTCATTCTCCTATTTCCTCCAAGCCACCCCAGGTCTGCCAGCTGGCCTCCTCAGTTTTAGGGGATTTTAAGGCAACTTATCAACCTCATCCTATAAACTCTTATGGTGCATGGGCTGAATCATGTGCCTATAAGCTTGTCCATACACATATTTTGTGAAAGATGATAGGCATCAGGTGTGTGCAAAATATGTGGTTAAAAACAACACCTTAACGACACTTTAGGTTTTACCCTTCTGCAAGCGCATAGATTAATTGTGTATAGTTTTACTTGAGTAAGGAAATATTGATCCCACAGAGACGAGAATTGTTCACTTTAATAATTTTAAAACACTGAATTATAGTTTTTCCAAAAAGAGTTGATTTTTTTAAATTATATAATATTACTTAAATTAAATTAAATAGCAAAGTAAATTGGTTTGTGATTCAAAGGAAGAGAAAACTAGGGTTTCCTCATTCCACCACTAAACGCATAATATAGTTCAAATTCCAATTTCAATTGCATGAGGGCGATCCATTGACAGTGAAGTAGGTCACACCGCGCCAGCAACTTCACCCCAAAAAGAATTACTCTCAACCGGATCGCGACAACCCATCTCAAGACTAAACTGATTAGTGCATGCCGACTACTAACAGAAAAGTAAATTAAAGCATGAAAATAAACAAATACATGTCTATATTAGTTTGTCAGGGCATGGCCTGTGTCAACTTAAGGTTTCGAGTTTTACGACCACCATTTTGTAGAAAATCACAAATTAAGTATCCGAATTCCAGCCTATAGTGAATAATTGTGATTGTGTAAGATAAATATATTCGAAAGGTTTAAGACAAGAATCAATTCAAATATATAAACTTGTATCACGAATAAAAACGGTATCTCATCTAACACAATCATCACAGTATAGTCACAGCTTTCCTTCTCTACAATTAAAAACAAAATCAGAATTACATTAATTGGCTAGGATTTTGCGAGATAATCCTAGATACCGAATTAGTTGATCATGGCTGAGGGAGTCTGCATTGTTGGTGTAGAAACTTTCTCCATAGCCTTCTTCTCCGGATCTCTAGGTCTTTAATAGTGGTTCTCTTCAATGGAAGAAAACTCTATGAATGAATGTGTATCTCCAAAACAGAACTAAAAACAATCATAAAAGCTCCTTTTCTAAATCCTAATCCTCTCATATTTATAGACAAGTGAGGGAAACCCTAATGGTTGCCCTTTTCTATAATTTCATAATACATTAATATTCTCATAAAATCATATGTAAATATATGTATAAGCTTATATGTATAGGTCTGAAATCACCGATCACTTGAACTATCGAAGTAGGGACAAAACTGGAAAATTCTGAAACAACTTCAGCACGTCGAGGGATCACGTGACCATCATATGAGACCTACGCTCCTGACATACGCTTGGGTATAGGTCTAAAGCGTAGGGTCCAAAACCATAGCATAGCTTAGGAGTGTAGATTGAGTCCAATTTGTCCATTTTTCTCTTTAGTGACGTAGGTATTATGCACTTTTGATGTAAAAACCCATCTTTTTGTATTTGAGCTAAACTAGTCGCCTTTGACTCCAGATGCTTTTCGATAAAGTAATAATGTCTGAAAATGACATTTTTTCCATTTCGGTGAGATAATGATGTCATGAAATGACCATTTTGCCCTCCGGTAGCTCTTCTTTGCTCTGGTGCACTTCTTGATTCCTTTCTCGAGATATAAACGAACACGAACTCAATTAATTCACCGAGATTAGTTCTGATCTTCATTAAGCTCCTGAAACATGCTTACACACACAAACGAGATAAAAATATCAAGTAATGGAATGTAAAGACATAACAAACGTAAGATAGGGGCAAAAAATGACCAATATTGAGCACTTACATATTGCTAGTCCCTTAGCAATAAACTCAGAGAAAACTGACTGTGATGATTCTTATTCTATCTAACCTAATCTATTTTAACCTAATCACTTGCTTTCGTTAGGGTCGACAATTACACTTAGCACGTGTAACACGTCTTTTAAACCCCTAGTGGATGAGTGAAATCTTGTGAAGGTTTCCAGTGATAGTGCCTACAAACATCTCAATTCTTCTATAATTATGCATTCATGAAACATACAAGTCAAATAAGCTATGATACAACACACAAGATAATATGAATGCAAATATTCTCACTTACTACCAAACAATAATTACATCAAGCTTCATGTTATGAATGGTCCCCACTTAAGTGAATGATTTTGCTACCTTTTACTTAAAATCCAAACAACCTTCCGTGATTTTGTGAACATTCAACTACAATATTTCAGTTTCTTTTCTCTTACTTCATTAATCAAATTTTTCCATTTTTCATTAAAACGTAACTTTTCAACTTTCCACTTTTCATCCCTTTTTGTCTTTCTAAGCTCTAGACTTCCTAGCGAGGCTTTTCAGTCCCAACCAACTGGGCTCGAGCTTCTTCCATGGGATTTATGCTAATTAGTCTTCTCCCCTTTATACGCGAACAATGATATTGGTGATACCAAAGCCCGGTTACTCAGATCAAAAAACTATTTTTTGCATTTTATTTTCAATTTTTTCTATTTCAACCAAAACAACTCCCCTTCTCCCCTTTAATTGTAGCAAAATTATTTTTCAACTTCATAGTAAAAAATAAACTTATTTCTCATAGTGAATGTGTGCTTGTGTTTATAGGTCAAAGTCATCTTTCTTAATTTTAATTTCACTCATTCAGTCACCCATGTAAACGACATCACTTTACTAACTTGATTTAATCATTATTCTCATGAGCGGGAACATCACATTACATACTACTTATACATTATAAACATAAACTCAATCAACTCATAATACGAAACACTCATGCATAAAATTAAAGAATTGTTTCAAATTTTGTTATTTTTCTCAAAAATCTTTATTCCTTGCAATACTATACCCTTACCCCCAAACTTAAATCAGACCATGTCCCCATGGTCAAAAATAAAATAAGAGAACAGATACAGTTACCCTTGAAGCTCAATTCTGGATTCCAAAGCAAAGCACAATTCCTCTCCCCTAAACTTGAATTGGATCACCTGGAGATATCATTAACAAAGCACACACACCCAATCATAGCAATGGAAAAGAAATTGCAGCATAAACTTCTAGACATCGACACATGTTGTTAAGGAACAAAGACTTTTTTATTATTAATGACAATAATAAAAAAACTAATTTGGCCTTAAGGGCCTACAATCCTAAAATAATAAAAATAACAATAAAAAAACAAAGACGTGGCCTTAAGGGTCTACCGTCTCTACAAATATAATAACCTAAAAATCCTAACCCTAATTCCTAGTCCACCTTTTCTTCTTCATCACTCGACACGACACTCTTCAACCATATTCGGCAATCTGCAGTCTCTTTCAACTTCTCTAAATCTTCCTCCGGATATATTTTCATAAATGTCCACCGCATCTCCTCCAATTCCTTCATTCTATCACCCAACTGTTCTGCAATGATTTTTGATAGTAAAAACGGGTATAGAAGATAAAAGTCACATTTATCAGCCCCCGCCCATTCTCGACTCACAATTGCTCGAGCATATGACATCTCAACCATAATCAAGGTTGGAACACACACTTCATACCCATGAGTTAGGGCATACAAAGTTCGAAGCATAATGTGATCTCTTGCACTTGTTCGATTATTAAGCTGAAGTTGAGTCGCAACAACATAATCCAAATACAGCAGATTCGACTTTCAACCACCAATTTTCACATGTTTTATCCCATGGATCTGAAACCGCACACAATTCCTTCACCATATCTTCATCTGTGGCCATACTACCGGATGCTCCTTTAAAATTCCATATCAGTTTATCGGAGTACCAATTGGTACATTCCATGCATTGACAATACTTCTTCTTCCAATCACAACAGGAGCACTCCACTGAGTCACTTTAGCCCTTATCATCTCAAATTTAGGTGGTCCCGAAACTATCATACTTTCATAAAAAATTTGGACCAAGCCCGGATACACCTTTTCACCCGCCGGTTTTTCTAGACTCTTTAATCCCTATTCCCTAAGGATTTTTCATCTGGGTGCAACTAAAACTTGATTCATCCTCTTCCGGACGAAATATCTCTTCAAATTGTAACCGACACTGCAAAAATGATTTTGGTGTGGTTCGGCTTCCCTTCCGACTCGTAGCTTCGTTATTCGTGCTCTTCATAACCACATATGGTTCCATCTCCTCTATGAACTCTTCCAGGTCAGAATAATCTTCATTAGCATTATCCATACTAACCCTCCTCGAAATAGAAAAGAATAAAAGAAGAATAAAAGAAGAATACTCAATCTAATGCTCACTTCTTGAGAATTGTGAATTATGAATTGTGTGTACCCTATGAATGTATTTATAGATGAATGGAGTATAATTAGAAGAGGAAAAGGATTCAAAACCCCTAATTGACTAGAAAAGGAGAAGCAATAACTAATACAACTTTTATTCGCAATTTTCTTGTCAGATTAGGATTACTCTAAAAAAATTCTACACAAATTCCTAAAAATAACTTAAACAAATATAAATACAAGTCTAAGTACAAATCAGGCCAAAACATCCCAAAAATGGTCTATTTTTTCTTCAAATTTTTGGGCCCAACCACGAACTACCCTACACTTGGGCGTAGGGTAAGGCACAAATATTATTATTATTATTATTTTATTATTATTATTATTTTTTCAAATCACGTCATGACATGCTTCCTAAGAACCAACGTACCCCCAAAATTAAACGCACATATGTCCTCATAGTGCGAAAATAGAATCACACATACTCAACGTAATAAATATAGTAAGACACGCATATCAGTAAAAGCGATTAAAACTGTCATGTTATATAAAAACAAAAATACCACAAACAATTAAAGATGATCGTTAAAGTGGTCACAAAAGATCGAACATGACTCTCTGCTCTCGATTAATCTCTACTGTGAATAACTAAAACAAGAAAACCCTAAAAAACCAAAATAAAATAATCAAAACTAAACTACAACTACTAAGTATCATTTGGAGGTGGCTGTGGTGATGGAATAATCATTCCCATACGTCTCATCAAAATATCCATCAACTCACGATGCTCACACCATTGGAGTTGTCTTTCCTCTGCAAATGATCGCTTTAATACCTCAATACGACCAATCAACTGGTCATACTGAGTCTGAGTCATTATAACAGAACCCCCAGTTGGGACCTGTGGCACATCATCGACTATAATAGCCTCCTCAGCATGTGGCACCTCCACCTCAGGTATCTCATCTTCAGCCTACAGCATCTCCACATCATCTTCCTATGCTCCCGGCAGTAAAACTCCTTTGAACCTACGCCAGTGAGCAAATGTCTCTGGACCCTTCTTGAGCCACCCCTTGTTCCACGCTCCCTTGCCATACGCAACTAACGGGGCAAACATATCCTCGACATTCATCTATAATCCCTAATCAAATATCAACTTCATCACAAGGCAATGAAGAATCATCTAAAACTTGGCAGTCCCGAACTTCATCACAACGCAAGTGAATATAATGCCGGAATAAAGTCTGCCAAAGAACGAGTAGAATAGAGTACCAGTGACCAAACTTGAAAGCATAGTGCAATGCCAGAAATGGCGGGTAGCACATGCTCTGATGGCTATGTGGTAATACATTGGACTGGACTATCACATCCCAAAGCCATAACATCGGATGATAGTAGGACTTTTTGGTCCCATTACACATATTGTCGACCCACTGTCCCTCAGTCTACAATCATACCATATCATAAAGTGGCGGAAGTGGGTCTAGCATAAACAGAAATCGCTCTCCTAACTCCGCAGGGCACTCGTGTGGAATACCCCATGTAGCAGTAATACTCTCGGGAGTAATCTCAAACTCTCGCCCCTGCACCACTGTCACTAGCCGAGTCCCTCTCCTGTAATGCCTCATATGAAGCCAGAACTCGCTAATCATGTCAGCGCAAATATGTGGTGTAGTTGGGGCTAGGACCGGCAATAATTTTCCCTCCAATACGCCTATAGTCCAATGTGGAATTGGCTCTATCCGCTCAAGTAGCGCAATAGCAAAAGTGCGCTCCTGTCGAAACCCCTTCTTCAACGCTTGAGTCATCAACGTCTCCTTGGAGACTATGGGATGCTTCCATCTGTAAGAAATGAGATCACCCTCATCACCATCAACTGCCGGCTTGGGATACGACACTTTGCCATGCTTAGCATCCTCTAACTCCGCCTCCCCATCCTCACTATCACCACTCTTAGAAGTCTGCTCATCGAATGACTCTGACTCATGTTGTAGTGGTGATGGCTCAGGGTATGGAGCCTGTTCCTGGGGTCATGATGGAGCCCTCGGTGCAGCAGGTGGAACTATCATCCGGCCAAATCTCAAATCTAACTCAATGCCCTCAGTCGGTGCAATCGGCCTCTCAAACTCCTCATCGGACGAATCTGGCGCAACATACACCGGTCTCGGTGCCCGGGTACTACAACGTACATGCCGCATACTCTCCAGGGGCGGTGAGCGTGATCTATCTCTCTGCACTGCCGTCCCTGATGTAGATGCTCCCTCATCCGCCTTCCTCGTTCATTTTACACGAGCCATTCCAATAAAATTCATATTTTTGCGAAAAATGAGCGAACAATTGTTTGGACACCAAATCAAAATCAAAACTATATCTAAAGTACTCTAATATGATGATTAAACAAGAACTCATCTCAAAAAGTCGATATTCAACCCATATCTGAAACCGGAAACCTAACTTTTTGAAAACGGATTAAAACACGATTTCGATCGGTCTCGTTTGTCAATACTATTTAGAATAGTTATACTAAGTAATCGAAACCAAAAGAATGGATCAAAACTTACCGAATTGCGAGAAATGGCAAATTCCCTAAAATTGGAATTTGAAGACTTTTCGAGTTCTTCACGCGAATCCGTACACACCGCTCACTAATCTGATGATCCGCCGCTTGGGAATGATTGGAAATATCGATATTTGGCTTTAGGAACAAACTGGAGTCGATTCGGTGGAGAGGACAGGGAGAAAAACAAATTTGAAAATTAAAAAAAGTGTAGGTCACCCTACACTTGGGTATAGGTACCAAAGGTGGATTTTTTGCTTCGGTCACTTTGTTGCTCGTTTTCAATTCTCGAACACTTGAACCTCCCCTATACATACCCATGGACATGAGTGACCTCAATTTGTCAAAATTTGGCACTTCGTGGATGAAAATACCCCTCCAACTGATGACGACTATTTTGGACTCGATCTTAAAATTTTCAAAAAAACCGAATTAAACTACTATTTTACAACTACAAACTAAGATCAAAAGCTAATCTTTATCACTTAGTACCAATGTTTAATGTCGTTGGCTCGACGTTGCCACCTCTCAGTATTCAGGATTAAAATCATCCGGCTCTGGTGTCGGTTTTGTTAAATGAACCGTTTCAACGACATTCTCTGTCGGCACAACTTCTATATAATGCTTTAAACGTTGACCATTCACCATAAATCATTTTCTGTTGTCAGGGTCATCAAGTTCCACTGCTCCATGGGGGTAAACCTTAGTAATTATGTATGGCCCGTCCCATATTGATTTAAGCTTACCGGGAAATAATTTGAATCTTGAATTGAACAACTATACTTTTTGGCCGACCTCAAAGTTTTTCTTTCTGATATGTCTATCATGGAATGCTTTGGTTTGGGCTTTATATATTCTAGAATTCTCATATGCGTTGTTCCTCAACTCCTTAAGCTCTGTGAGTAGGAGTTTCCTTTGAGCACCCAATCTTTTGATATCAAAATTTAATCTTCTGATCGCCCAATATGCTCTGTGCTCGAGTTCCACAGGGAGATGACACACCTTACCATAGACCAATCTGTATGGTGACATACCAATCGGTGTCTTGTAAGCGGTCATGTATGCCCACAATGCATCATTTAGCCTTCTCGACCAATTCTTCAAATTATGATCCACTGTCTTTTTAATAATGTTCTTGATCTCCCTATTTGAAACCTCCACTTGACCACTCATCTGTGGGTGATATGGCGTTCCAATTCTATGAGTGACACCATACTTCTTGCACAAGGCCGGAAGAAACTGGTTGTCGAAGTGGCTATCACCGTCGCTGATCAACACTCGTGGCATACCAAATCTAAAAACGATATTGGATTTAACAAATTCCTTAACCACAACATGCAACATGGCAACAACCTTTACTCATTTAGAAATGTAATCAACTCCCACTAATATGTACTGCTTATCGCCGACTTTTGGAAACGGTCTCATAAAGTCAATGCCCCAGACGTCAAACAACTCAACCACCAAAATAGGATTTGGTGGCATCATGTCCCGTCGAGATATGGATCCCAACTTTTGACATCTTAGACAATATTTGCAAAACTCGAACGCATCCTTGAATATGGTGGGCCAATAAAAACCGCTCTAAAGAACTTTGTGAGCTGTTTTTTGAGCAGCAAAATGCCCTCCACATTCTAGCGTATGACAGAATGTCAGTATGCCTTGGACTTCACTTTCTGGAACACATTTACAAATTATCTTATCCGGGCAATATTTGTACAGTCGTGTATTGTCCGAGATATAAAATTTTATTTGGCTAAAGAAACGATCCTTCTCATGCTTAGACCATCCATTATGAATTCTACATGTGGCTTTATAGTTGACAATATTTGTATACCATGGTATCTATTTCATAACAACTATACTGAATAGATGTTCATCCGGGAACTTATCCTTAAGAGGAGTGTCATCCTTTGTGGACTCAACGAAAATTCTTGACAAATGATCAACTACAACATTCTTCGTACCCTTCTTATCTTTGATCTCCAAATCAAATTCTTATAACAATAGAATCCATCGAATCAGTCTGGGCTTGGAGTCTTTCTTGGTTAGTAAATGCCTCAGCGCGGCATGATCTGAGTATATGACCACCTTGGTTCCTAACAAATACGACCTGAATTTATCCAAGTCAAACACCATTGCCAGCAATTCCTTCTCGGTAGTTGTGTAATTCATCTGAGCTTCGTTCAGAGTTCTAATGGCATAGTAAATCACATATGACAACTTGTTCTTTCTCTGCCCTAGCACAACTCCGATTGCATAATCTGAAGCGTCACACATCAGCTTGAACAGTAGAGACCAGTCCAATGGACAAATAATTAGGGCAGATGAGAGTTTAGTACGCAATTGCTCAAAGGCATGAAGACATTATTTGTCAAATACAAAGACTACATCTTTAGCCAGTAAATTGCATAATGGCCGGGCGATTTTGCTAAAATCTTTGATAAACCTTCTATAAAACCCAACATGGCCTAGAAAAGAGCGTATCTGCTTCACAGATATGGGATGAGGTAATTTTGAAATCGGCTCGACTTTTGCTTTATCGACCTCAATCCCCTGCTTAGATATAATGTGGCCAAGTACTATTCCCTCTTGAACCATAAAATGACTCTTCTCCCAACTAAGAATTAAGTTGGTCTCTTTGCACCTTTCAAGTACTAATGTTAAATGCCTTAAACAGTCTTCAAAGGTTGCCCCATAGACTGAGAAGTCATCCATGAACACTTCCAGAAACTTTTCTACCATATCAGAGAAGATAGACATCATACACCTCTGGAATGTTGTTGGCGCATTACATAACCTGAAAGACATCCGTTTGTACGTAAATGTGCCATATGAACAAGTGAAAGTGGTTTTCTCCTGATCCGCATGATCAATTGCCACTTGATTATAGCCGGAATAACCATCCAAAAAATTGTAGTTGCTTTGTCCGGCTAGTCTTTCTAGGATTTCATCGATGAATGGTA
This sequence comes from Cornus suecica, assembly GCA_963922005.1. Lineage (NCBI taxonomy): Eukaryota > Viridiplantae > Streptophyta > Magnoliopsida > Cornales > Cornaceae > Cornus > Cornus suecica. The sequence continues at coordinate 45,046,355 of OY998240.1, forward strand.
ATGGAAAATGACCCTTCCTAGTATTAGAGTTGAGCTTTCTGTAGTCGATACACACACGTCACCCCGTGGTCATGCGTTGAGGAATTAGCTCACCCTTTTCATTGGGCACCACTGTGATTCCCAACTTTTTCGGGACCACTTGAGTTGGGCTTACCCACTTACTATCAGAGATCGGGTAAATGATTTCAACATCTAACAACTTCACTACTTCTTTTCTTACTACTTCCATCATGTTCGGATTCAATCTTCGTTGTATCTCCCTTGATGGTTTCGCCTCATCTTCCAAATAAATCCGATGCATGCAAATTGATGGATCAATCCCTTTTAAATCAGCCACACTCCACCCAATTGCTTCTTTATTTTTAGTCAAAACCTGAATCAGACTCGATTCCTATTCTGTTGTCAACTTTGATGAAATAATTACAAGAAGAGTTTCATCGGGTCCCAAGAAAACATACCTCAACTTTTCTGGCAACTCCTTAAGTTCTAAAACAGACGGAGTTGTAATTGATGGAACTGGGGGAATACTTGAAACTAGTGGGAGTGGTTCCACTAGCTCTTGCTTCCAAGGTTGTGCGTATAACGTAGTCTCAATTTTATCAAATTCCTTGTTCTGCCTTTTCACATATGCTTCCCAATCGTTGATTTCTTTATTCGGCACTTCATTTGCCAGAAATTCTTCAATCTCATCTTTCTCCAGAATTTGAGTCTCAAAATCACATATAATATCATCTAGCTCATTGCATTCATCTATTTGGAAACAATCCATTGACTCAGGTAATTGATGGCTTCCCTCAAACACATTCATCCTGACTTTTATGTTCCCAAAGGTCAAATCCATGGCTCCGGTTCGGCAATTTATGCACGCATTTGCGGTGGCCATAAATGGTTTGCCTAAGATCACTGGGATGTGTTTGTTTGATTCTGAGACAGGTTCTGTTTCCAGGATTAAAAAATAAACTGGAAAGTAAAACTTGCCCACTTGAACTATGACGTCTTCCAAAATACCTTTCGCCTGCTTGACAGATCAATCGGCAAACTGCAGTACAACCTCTGTGGGATTGAGCTCTCCTAACCCTAGCTGTTTATAGACTGAATAATGAAGCAATTTAATACTCGCACCTAAATCAAGAAGGGCTCTACTAATTTATTGGTCACCAATAACACAAGAAATAGTGGGAGCACCGGGATCTTTCCTTTTTGGTAGAGTATTGCTTAACAGCAGTGAACTCACTTACTCAATCAAGAGTATTTTCTTTGTATTCTTTGTTCTGCTTTTCCTCTTCTGTGTACAGAGATCCTTAAAAGAATTAGCACAAGGTGGGATTTGGACAATTACGTCTAAGAGCGGTAGATTAATCTTGACTTGTCAGAATGTATCCAACATATCAAATTCTTTCATCTTCCCATACTTAGCCAGTTCTCTAAAACGTTGAGGAAATGGGGGCGCCTCCTCGTAGTTCACCCTATCTGGCTCTTCAAGCAATGTCTCGTCCACACTTTTATTTACTGGCAATTTATCTTTTTGAACTTTAGCCTCTCCGCTCTCAACCTTTTTTTGTTGTGTTTCTTCCACTTCCTTCCTTTGAGCTTGCTCAACTTTTTTTCTTCTACTCATTTTCTCCTCATGCTCTTCCTCTACTCTACTTTCCACTACCCTTCCACTTCTCAGAGTTGTAATTGCTTGAACAGACTCGTGATTAGTATTGGTAAACAATATAAGCTCTTGCACTACTAGATCTTTGGGTTAGTGATAGGCTAACTGGGCAACTGAACTGGCTCTCTAGTGTTCCTCTGATTTGCATTTGTCCTAACTACATGGTGATTTGGGTCAGTCACTGAGTATGTACCCCCATCTGATTATGGAGGTCCACCAAGGTCTACTCTATCCTATTATTTTTAAAACCCGGTGGTGGAGCTTGGTTTCTTTGAGGCTAGAGTTGATATTGGAATGGTTGGATAGCCTGGTTGTTATTGAATGACTGAAGAGCAGAGAATTATTATATGGCTGTCTGGGTTGGTAATTTGATTGGAAATTTCGAGTCATTATTCTTGGCTGAGATTCAAATGATTACTGACTCTGTTGGAACCTTCGATGCGAGGTAAATTGTTGCCTTGTTTGAAAATTGGATTGAAAATTGGACCACTATCCTTGTTGAACTTTTTCTGGAGGATTTTCCACATTTGTGGACTTATAGGACATGAATGGATGATTTCTATTATTTGGAGAATATGAGTTGGAGAACGGGGCATTATTGGAGTAATTCCATGTTGTATTGACATCAGTGGCTATTACGTCCTCACACTCATTTTAAGAATAATCTAGTTCAACCTCAAAAACTTCTCTTTTAGGGGAATGACTTCTTCGGGTAAGAAGTTTTTCAAATCACTCTAACCCCTCCCTCCTCTATTAGTGCCACTGGATTTTTCATATCATGATTGACCTCAAATATTTTTTCTAATCGCCTATCTAGTTCACCTTTAGACCTCAGATCAGATTCATACTGAAGGGTATTTTCACTGATGTTATCAAACATCTCTAACAGCTCTCTTGCAGGTTTCAAGGTAAACTGACATTGTGTAGAGGCATCTATCATATTTTTGTGCTTTTCACCTAGACTCATGTAAAAATTTCTAGCAACATCTTGATCAGAAAACCTATGGTGGGGACATTTATACAAAATCTCATTGTACCTCTCCCACGCATCATGAAATTGCTCTCCTGGCAATTGCATGAATCGCTTAATCGCATATTGGGCTTCTGAAGTCTTTGCTATAGGAAAATGTTTCTCTAAGAATTCTTGCTTAAGTGTTTCCCAGTCAAGTTTAGTTGCTTGATTCAATTTAATGTACTATCATTTTGCTTTATCTTTTAAAGACCATGGGAATAAACGCACTTTTAGATCATTTTTAGTTAAATCATCATACCTAACGGTTGATGCAACCTCTAAGAATTCATTGACATGCTGGTACGGATCTTCTATCCCGAGACCAGAGAACTTTGGGAGCATGTTGATCACACTCGTCTTGATCTCGAAATGCTTCGCACCTTCCTCTTCTGGAAATTCAGCATACAATTCATACGCGTCCGGTGCGTAGAATCCCTTCAATGAGGTGTCTAGTCCTCTTTGTGGATTGACTCTCTCGTCACCCATCTCGACCTCTTCTGTCTGACGACACTCTTCAATCAATTTTCATAAACGCCTTAGATTTCTTTCGATCTCCGAGTCGTATATTACTAATGCAGAATTTGAATTTGAACGCATCGGTCTACCGGACATATACTAAAAAGAATATTTATTTATTTATTTTTTGAAATTTCCTTTATCTTTTTTTTTTATCCTTCTTTTTAAATGATTAAAGCAAATTAACTAAACTACTTCTAAACTAATCTAAACTATGAACAAAAAGCAAAGCTGAAAATTAAATGCAAAAACCAAGCAAAATTGAAACTCACAAAGGGTCTAGACGCAACTTCAGCAACTTTGTCTTTTCCTTTCACGCTCTTCAATTGTACTTGAAAATCACACAAAAAATTCAACTTTAGCTTTAATCTACAATAACGCAATGTAAATAAACTACTAAAGGTATTAAACAATGCCGCTTCCCCGGCAACAGTGCCAAAAACTTGATGGGCGTCAGGTGTGTGCAAAATATGTGGTTAAAAAAAACTTAACGACACTTTAGGTTTTACCCTTCTGCAAACGCACAGATCAATTGTGTATAGTTTTGCTTGAGTTGGGGAATATCAATCCCACGGAGACGAGGATTCTTCACTTTAATAATTTAAGAACACTGAATTATAGTTTTTCCAAAAAGAGTTTATTTTTGTAAATTATCTAATATTACTTAAATTTAAATTAAATAGCAAAGTAAATTTGTTTGTGATTCAAAGGGAGAAAAAACTAGGGTTTCCTCACTCCACCACTAACCACATAACATAGTTCAAATTTTAATTTCAATTGCATGAGGGTGATTCATTGACTGTGAATCAGGTCGCACTGTGCTAGCAACTTGACCCCAAAAATGATTACTCTCAACCGGATCGCGACAACCCATCTCAAAACTAAACTTATTAGTGCATGTCGACTAATAACAGAAAAGTAAATTAAAGTAGTAAATAAAAGCATGAAAATAAAGTAAGGCATGTCTATATCAATTTGTTAGGGCATGGCCTGTGTCAACTTAAGGTTTCGAGTTTTATGACCACCATTGTGTAGAAAATCACAGATTAAGCATCCGAGTTCTAGCCCATAGTGAATAATTATGATTGTGTAAGATAAATATATTCGAAAAGTCTAAGACAAGAATTAATTCAAATATATAAACTTGTATCACAAATAAAAATGGTCTCTCATCTAACACAATCATTACAGTATAGTCATAGCTTCCTTTTTCTACAATTAAAAACAAAATCAGAACTACATTAGTTGGCTAGGGTTTTGCAAGAAAACCCTAGATACCGAATTAGTTGATCATGGCTGAGGGAGTTTGAATTGTTGGTGTAGAAACGCTCTCCATGGGCTTTCTTCTCCAAATCTCTAGGTCTTTAATGGTGGTTATCTTCAATGGAAGAGAATTCTATGAATGAACGTGTATCTCCAAAACAGAACTAAAAACAATCCTAAAAACTACTTTTCTAAACCCTAATCCTCTCATATTTATTGATAAGTAAGGGAAACCCTAATGGTTGCCCTTTTCTGTAATTTCATAGTACATTAATATTCTCATAAAATCATATGTAAATATGTGTATAAGCTTGTACGTATAGGTCTTGAATCACCGATCACTTGAAATATCGAAGTAGGGACAAAACTGAAAAATTCTGAAACAACTCTGAAACAACTTCAGCACGTCGAGGGGTTACGTGATCATCATATGGGATCTACGCTCCTGACCTACGCTTGGACGTAGGTCTAGAGCGTAGGGCTGCGTTCCTGACCTACGTTTGGGCGTAGGGTCCAAAACCACAGTGTAACTTAGGAGTGTATGTTGGGTCCAATTTGCCCATTTTTCTCTCTGGTGACGTAGGTATTATGCACTTTTGATGTAAAAACCCGTCTGTTTGTATTTGAGCTAAACTAGTCGCCTTTGACTCCCGATGCTTTTCGGTGAAGTAATAATGTTTGAAAATGACATTTTTGCCCTTCCGGTGAGATAATGATGTCATAAAATGACCATTTTGCCCTCCGGTAGCTTTTCTTTGCTTTGACGCACCTCTTGATTCCTTTCTCGAGATATAAATGAACACGAACTCAGTTAATTCACCGAGATTAGCTTTGTTTCTTCATTAAGCTCCTGAAACATGCTTACACATACAAACGAGATAAAAATACCAAGTAATGGAATGTAAAGACATAACAAACGCAAGATAGGGGCTAAAAATTACCAATATTGAGCACCTATCAAAAGACTCATCACAATAATCCTCTACAGGTTCCCTTCTCCAAGTAATGCAAACACATACATGCCTACAAAGAACACCAGTCAATTAAAACTCCCTACAATAACAGGTATGATTTTTAAGGTCAATGATATTTAACTCCTCTTTCACCTTATACATGTCTTCCCCAGGCCATATCAGTTGACAACAACCAGATTTTGAAAGGTTATGGTTCAGTTTGTTTCTAATTTTTGGAACCACATAGTACTCCCATTGAACACTGTTGCTGAACCTTTTTTGGAATTTAGACATCAACTTGGTTCTGATCCTATCTAAATAGTTTGTTATTGGTTTTCCCCTCATATGTTTTAGCCAAGAGTTAAAAGATTCAACAACATTGTTAGTTACAAAGTCCCATTTTCCTATTACATCAAATTTGTGTCTTGCCCATGTTTCAATTTGATGATCAATTAACTAGTTATTAGCTTGCTGACTCGTGTCTTCAATTTTTTTCATTGTTGTTTTAAAGTCCAATTCATTATAACTTTGTACAGCCTCCCAAAACAATCTCCTAAATCTCAACCCAGGGTATGAAGACCTAAAGTTAACATAGATATGCCCATAACACCTCCTCTTAAGTGCACTAGGGATACAATTCATCAAGTGCGGGGAGAATGCCCATCTGAACACCACTCATGATGGTCCAAGGCACTCCCCTGCTATACTCATCACCAGTTATCTTGTGGAAATGGTATAAGAACCATTTTTAACTATCTTTGTTTTCAGATTCAACCACAGTTACAGCAAATGGATACAATCCATTATTCCCATCTAGTCCCACAACACTAATGGGTATACCCCCAAAGGGATCCTTTAAGAAACAACCATCCACACCAATGAATGGTTTGCATCCATCCCTGAACCCATTAATGACAACCCTAAATGACATAAAAACCCTCATAAATCTTAATGGCTAATCTGTTGAAGGTTTTATAAAGATTACAAAACCAAGATTTGTCTTAATTACCTCATGAGCATACTGCCACAGCTTACCATATGACCCAACATGTTTTCCTTGATTTTCATTTAAAGCTTTGTTTCTTGCTCTCCTTAGACATGTTTCAGTACAATTCACCTGAAATTTCTCCCTAACTTCAGCCCCAAAGCCTCTAAACTTATTTCAGGTTGATTTTTGAATGTCTTCATAAGTTTTTTAGCAATAAAAGTTGATGTAACAACTCTGCTTTTAGTGGTTCTGATGCAGGTGTGTTGAGGACCCATTGTTTTAACTTTATATGTTACTTGATCACTCAAAACACTAGTATGTATTCTCCATTTGGAACCTGGATTGCCACATTTAGAGGTCACCCAAGACTTCTCATTCTTCTCCATGATAAGTTTAAACCCCTTTTGGACTGAATATTCTTTTAGAATTGTTCTAAAGTGTTTGACATCATCAAAAAGTTGATTAACTTCAAATTGGATCTCACCCCGTGTGAATATGCAAATACATTACCATTAATGTTAACAAAATTTTGATGTTTTAGGCCCAGATTCATCCCCACTATTTTCAACAAGTTCAATGTGATCACTGTATTCAGATATAACACCCTCACTGTCCACTTATTCATTTTTAGGTTCATCATTAAGGTTTTCAAACCCTAAGCCCCATTATTTCACTATTTGAGTCATAATCACTATCCTCAAAACTGTAATCAGTTTCCATTTCATAGTCACTATCCTCTTATTCTGCCCCAAGATCACCTTTAGTTTCTAAAGTGATTGGAGCATCCACAGAGGATTCAACAATAATAGGTTCATCTTTCTCAACTTGGATATTTATGACTTTTTCATCTGATTTTAACTCAAAAATTATGATAATGTCTTATTCGAGAGTTAGCTTCATTTTATAGTTTGAACTAGGGACTGTACAAAATAAATGAAGCATGACCCCTTTTGTACATTGAGTAGTTATATCATTTGTTATGAAGACATATGCAATAGAATATAGTTCCATAAAACCAAATGAAACAACATTTACATCAGTTAATAGGTATGTGTGCCATTCAAAGTGAAAGACTAGGTTATGAAGTCTGCCCATTTCAGCTAGGAGGAACACATATAAAACAACACAAGACAAGAAACAAAAACAACAGTTACTATAGGAATAGACAAGTAATTAACAAACCTAAAAAAGATAAGTAAATTATGGTTTAGGTTAATTATGGTTTAAGTAAAGTATTAATTAGGGTTTAGGGATTAGGTTAATATTGGGTTTAGGGATTAGGGTAATTTATAAAGGGAAAACAACAAAAACAATAATCATAAAGTAACATATTTTCATCATTAAAGAACATGCAAAGAAAAAAATATATATATTCAGAAACTCCCTATATTTCAGCATTGGAGTAGAAACACACCAACACAATTACCAATTTTCATAAATGCCAAATACCAAAAATAAATAAAAATTTCAGAAACTCCCTATATTTCACCATAAGAGTAGAAACACACCAAAAACATTACCAATCTTCATAAATTACAGACACAAAAAAAAAAAAAAAAAAAAAAAAAAAATCAGAAGGTACCAAATTTTCATCATTAGAGAACATGCAAGCAAAAAATAATAATAATAATTTCAGAAACCGCTACCCCTATACAATCCTCTATAATCAACAGAGCCACAAATGCTCGAATAAGAATACAGAAAAGCACATGGCAGTGTAGAATAGATACAATAACATCCTGAAATGATAAATACAGGAAAAATAAAATATACACCAATAGGGATATGCCAACAGACTGGCTCCCAAGAGAAATATATGACAAACCCCACAAAATATGGGTAAATAAGCTGACAGAAGATAACTATCGTCCCCAAACCAGTCGCGCTGCAATCGTAACCGCATCACCCTGCGCAACTCCAAAAGCTGTAACAAGAAAACAAAACAAAACTATCATTGCACTGCATGCTGCCCATAGCTGTAACATTTCCTGCAACCTGGCGTGGGAATACCAGGGGGCAAATGAAATACCCCTGTGAACAAATAAGCTCAGTGGGAAAAGATATCCTAACTACCACATCCTCTGGCAATTTAGCTAATGCTAAACTATCTAGTAAGATATATATAGCCCAACAAATCCCATCCACGCAAACCCAAGGCACGAGCTCATATGCTACCATAAACGAGTATATATATATATATATATATATCGGGAATATATATAAATACACAACAAGATTCTACAAGGTACGACTAAGACTCGTACTCTAAGTACCAACACAGGTAGTCTACACTACTCTCACCAACGTACACTAGGTACACGACACCCAGGTCCAATCTAACAAATCATCAAATGCTCACCACACTAACCAAAAAATCCATCAGAGAGAAACACACTCACCTCTAATATCCATATGAATCAAATCCAGAACTAGTACCAAGGAAGGCTCAAATCCCACTCCCCGAGAACACATGAGGGAAAACACTCACGTCCTTGCGTACTGACACAATCGTCATCTATATATATATATATAAGAAACATCATCCCATTCCTAGAAGAAACCTACCTCTCAAGTACTGGATCACCTCAAACATATCTCTTCATCAATACCATAAATCACATCATCACATCGACCTCATAATACTATCATCAATAGGGTCAATCAAATCACTAACGCTCTCACTATAGGCGAGAAAAACCAATTGATTAAATCACGGAGAACACACGAACACTACTCTCATAAACGACCACCTAAAGGTTACCAAAACAAAGCAAATGAAAAGAGTTCTCAGTGCTAAACCAACAGATAACCGAGACAACAATGTTAAGGTTAAGAACACCACAAGTGTTTAGGGAAAAACACCTGAACAACGAAACCAAGCAAGGGAAAAGAAGTCTCAATACTAAACCAACAGATAACCGAGACAACAACGTCAAGGTTGAGAACACCACAAGTGTTTAGGAAAAACACCCGAACAAGGAAACCAAAAGCGAATGGCCGAGAATGGAAGTTATAAAAAGATGAATACCAAGGATTCAATAGTTTTTAAGGAAAATGTTTTAAAACTCAGACCAATCCATTCGACATCCATGCCCCTAACTCAAATCGCCTAGGTGGTGACATCAACAACCAAGAAGAAGTGAAAGACAACACTATATGTGTGCACTAAACAACACCAAGCCTCAAACCCGAGACTTAGGAATGATCGAAAGCAAAGGTGAACAAGAAAACACCTTTCAACACTCTACAGGTCGAGGTTTTTGAGAAGAAGTCTCGTAACCTCAGAATCTCGAGAAAAGAAATAAAATAGTTTTCTTTTAAGAAACTACACAGTAAAAATGACCGTCTTGCCTCCGGTCTCCGTTAGTCGCCATCACCGGCTTTTAGAAGTTAAAAATATTTTTAAAGAAGATCCTAAGATCATTTTATAAAGTGTTAAAACTTTTAGTTGCTACGGGGGTAGGCGAAAATGAGTTTTTTCTTTTAAATACAAGAGTTTATTTTGAAACTTAGAAAACACCGTTTCCGAAAGACAACCCAATAAGAGTGAACACAACTCTACGGATTCCTATAATGTCCAAGAGGACAAGGAAGGAAGAGTACTACGTTGGATTCACGGAATACAACTATCCATTTCCAACCCCACGAAATCAAATAACAACACATGGAAGAGGTTCAGCACCGCGCCGTAACCGACGACTCAAGGAGTGACATGTAAGTCAACAAGCACATACTAGTGTACAAAATACAATATAAGGAATGCTTAGGGGAATGAACTAAGCACGAGAAACAATGCTACAACACTACAGCACTCCAAGTACTTAATGAAATCACCTCAACCATAACCGCTTCTAACCCAATCAAAATCTCTAATACAATTGACAACCTATTCCTCAAAAGGTGAAAGGCACCTAAATGCCTATACAACAACATCCACTAAGTTCACAATCTCATCCCTCGCCTTCTCTAAGGCCTCAATTCTCAATTGATACTAAAATCAATCCCTGACCTCAAATCTCCAACAAGATCACACAACTAACCATAATCACAAAACAATTAACCACATTCTCTAAGGCATCAACTCAACATCAATTCTACAGTCCATCTCTAACTTCAACTAACCACATAGGTCACTATGCCAATATACTTAACCTCCCCCAAGGGTACAAAGTATACAATTACAAGTACAAGAATATAATTCGTTATACTTTTACAATTATCGTGTTTAATTCATGTTCACATTAATCACTTTCAGTTAAACATTTAATAAATATGAATTTAATTCGCAATATTCATAATTAACATGCTCCAATATCATATATATATATATATTAATGAAATCACATAATGATATGCAATACAATGTACTCACAGACCGCATGTGATACACACACAAAAACACACCCTTCCCAAGGGTGACTGGATCATTCTCCACAATTCCCCTGAGGATATAAGCTCACTGGGGAATGAAGACTTATCATTCCGTTCTTCCCAAGTGCTTTTGACACTTCACACTTTTAACCAAGGAAGACGTCCACCACGGCCCAACCGTGAACATAGGGCCTTGGACGATGAGTCCTCCCCCTATCGTCTCAGTTTCTCAGAAGATTAGTTCCGCGGGAAGCGAGAAACACCCCCTGGCCAGTTGTTACGACGATCCAAACACAAGTCTACCCGCACGCAAACGGAAGTAGACCACACCAATTGAATTTTCTCTGCAAAAGGTGAGCGCATGCATTACATGCACCAACACCCATGTAATCACAATACATGGTGTACGCAATAAAAATCATGCCTCAACATAAATATGTAATGCATCATATTTATCAAAATATTCAACATAAATCTCAAAATCTCTTTAACATGCCTTTAAAATACCATAAAGACTTTTAAATCGTGAGAAAACAAGTTCATGTTTTAAACAACATATTTTTTTTTAATTCTTTAAGAAAATATTTCAATTCCTCTTAACATGCCTTTAAAATAATTAAAGCAATTAAACCACGTATCGTAAGGGGAACCTAGCATAACGTCTAAGTTTACGTTTAGCCTTTACAAAAGTTTACTAACCCATTTTAATTCGCAAGGGTTTTACTAGGCCACCTATTATCTCTCAATTCAAATAGGAATTTATTTAATTTAGTGGGAAAATAAATAGATTAATTTCTCAAATTAATTCCTATGTCCTGCCTCGATTCTAACCCAAATATAGATATTTAAATTCACAGTTTAATATATCTATATTAAAATAAGTAAGGGTTTGCACACTGAAGTGAGAATAAAATTTCTCACCTAAATTTACGCGTACAGAATAGCCCGAACGGCCCACCGTGAACAGTACTGACGCCCGTATATGGAGCCCGCTGACCAAAGTCACCCGAATAATATTTTGAATATACCAAAACGTCCGCCTCGACAACCTATATGATATATACGAAGCCCATTAGCGATAGGTTAATCAATTTGGATAAATCTAAAATAACCCAAACAAAAATTATAACCTATAAACGCGATTTCCTGATAAACCGTTCAACGGAAAATTACGAAATTTAAGTATGACATACCTAGAACCGAGGTGAAGCTACCCTCCAAAAATCAGCCCAGACCGAGGTCAGAAAGGCGACCAAACAATTGGCCGAAGTCTCTGGCCGAACTGCATTGTCGCGCAAACTGCATTCACCGTCGCTGCTGCAACGCGCCACCACCCGTGCCTCTGCCCCTGCGCCGCCGAGCCACCTCTAGCTAGCAACAACGCCGCCATCGCCGCTACCCAGCCACCGCAGCTCGTCATCCCAGGCCAGCGACCACCCATGGTTGTTCCTCTCCCTCACGCCGCTCCTTCTCCTGACTCTCTCTCTCTCTCTCCATTTTTGGCAGCAAAAATGGTGAAGAAGGTGGAGACGCAGGTCTGTGTGTATCGTGAAGAGAAGGGAGAAGAGGGAGCTAGGTCGTCTCCAGATAGATACATATGGGTATATATATATATGTTTATAAATTCAATTTCAATTGAATTGTGTACCATTAAATTCAATAGGTCCATATAACCTAATGATGTGGCCAAATGAATTAAATGTGACAATAGTTTCCTAAATCACAGTACTAGCCCACCACTAATCAATTCCATTCTAAACCATTCCTAAATGAATCACGCGAACCCGAAAATCCACGGGACGCCAAATAATTAAAATAGTCTGAAATAATACTCCGAGGTAGGAACCCAAACATCGAAACACCTAACAAGTCCGATTAACTAAAACGTGTCGCCATCCAGTCGAAGCACTAATGTTAAACATCGAAACGAAACCGCGTAGTCGATAACAAGAATTCACGTAGTCGTCAAAGAGAAACCTTAATGTCGTCCAGTCGACTTTAAAAGTAAATGCGAAAAATTTACACGCGAAATACCAAAGATAAACAATACGTCAAGAACAAGTGACGTCATAACTGAAATTAAATTAGAAATAATTTCAGAAAAAGGAAAATATAACACGGAATGTTACACCAAATCTCTGGATCTACGACAAAACATAAATATTAAGTTTTGTACCAACTAAAACTGTGAAAAAATTATTCAAAATAAAAAGAAATAGATAAATGCTTACACTATGAGATGAGATCGGACCCAAACATCACAATTCTTCAACTCGAACTTAGATCCGTCGAAAATCATCAAAAAGACAACAAAATATAGAGATTGAATATCATATTTGAAGGATTTAAGACTAGATCAAATCTGAAGGATTTAAGACTAGATCGAACGAACACCACCCAACCCCAAGAATCCATGGACTTTTCGCACAAAGACTAGGAACATAGGGTTAGGTTTTGTTTGAGAGGGATGAAGGACACGATAGATGAGAGAAAATTGTAGAGAAAAAAGAGAGGAAATGACGATTGAGAGAAATTTCTAAAGAGAGAAGAGAAACGGCGGGTGAAATGAGAGTGGTTGGGGGGGGGGGTAAAGTGTAAAGATTAGGGTTGGGGACATTTTTGTTACTTCACAACCAAGATATTTTATCCCATGTAATAACTCATATAACACAAGGGCATTCATGACTTTTCACAGCTTCAAGGGTGTGATTGCAAGGAAAATCAAAGTTCAGGGGGCAAGTGGCCAACAATCATGTTAACTACTTTCTGAGTGACATTGACCCAAAGTTCAAGGGGTCTCGGTGCAAATAATCCTATAAAAGTTTATGGTATTTGGTCCATTATTCTGAATTGAACACATGCTCTCCTTTAAGGTTTACTTTTGCAACTTTGCAATGGATAATAATAGAGATAAGTACTTAAAACACCCATTTAATATAGATATTATGTGTATAACACCCTTTAGTTTGAAAATATGTGTATTGGCATCTCACATTTTTTAAAATGTTGCAACTTAACTCCCGCCGACTACTTTCCGGACCATGAGTTACCCGAAAAATGGATTGTCTCTCACGTGACTTCTTTAAAATGTGTTATCCTCAATTCACCTTTTTGTTGTGACCATTTGTTTAACAAACCTAAACCCATTTTGCTAAAAGGGACTTTCCATTTTGTGTGGCTTCTTCCTCCCAAACACGACATTACCAGAGGTATCTCTCTCTCTCACACACACACAGACACACGCACACCCCATTGCAGATCCACAAAACACTTTTTTTTTTCTGGTCTGTAATTACTCTCTATCTCTTTTTTTCTCACACATACACATACCCTATTGCAAATCCACAAAACTATCAATTAACAGGAGATTTTTTGAGTAATTGAATGGAAAGAGAAAGCAATTGACACGAGATTTTTGAGTAATTGAAGGGAAAATGTTTGCTAATCAAAGTAAGATTTAAGAACATGGTTGGCAAATAGTGGTTGGTCCAAGAAAGGTATTAGGAACACAATGGTGATAATTGATCTCATATACACGTGTATATTCATATATACATATACACACACACTTTTTATTATATAAAATTTCATGGCATTTGGTCCATTATTCTGAATTTAACACATGCTCTCCTTTAAGGTTTACTTTTGCAACTTTGCAATGGATAATAATATTTTGGATATAATACATTGACCTTTGTATCAATTACTGTAGCAGTAATGTCTATCATTTTAATATTGGATACTTTTTAGGTTTGACGCATTATTTCAATAACTCCACTCATTGACTTTGAGTCGAATTCGTTAATAAAATTACATGTAAAAACTTAAATACATACAATTGAAAATACTTTATTAGTAGTATGAAAAAATAAAAAAAAAACATAAATAAATATGTAACATTCTAGCACATGATCAACTTACCCGGTTTATGATGTCGATTCTCAGCAGACGGACACTCGCTCTGAGAAGGAAATAGAGTAAGAGAGACTCTCGCATGTCATTGAAGTCTAATTCAATGCATAACACGCGCAAGTTTGAGAGAGAAATATACCATTCTCTATGTTTAGTGTTATTTCTCTAATCAAGAAATAAAGAATGAATTTGATTAATGCAGTATTCTAGTAACAAGAATAATTCATGATAACGATTTTGGTTCTCATACCTAATAGTATAGCGGACTAGACTAGACCGGTCTACGAATGGCTAGACTATTAGATCTTAATAATATTTTGTAAAAATATCTTG
Source organism: Cornus suecica (assembly GCA_963922005.1). Classification (NCBI taxonomy): domain Eukaryota; kingdom Viridiplantae; phylum Streptophyta; class Magnoliopsida; order Cornales; family Cornaceae; genus Cornus; species Cornus suecica. The sequence goes on from OY998240.1 coordinate 45,061,360, forward strand.
GAATTTAACTTACAAGAAAACCATAGTATAGTCCAAGAATCTCTGAATTCGTTGTATTATCATAGAAAATTTGGAATACTTGAAGGCTAGTATAGTTGATATAACACATTTTGGAGTATTCAGCATTATGAATCACTAGTTTAGTGACCCTTGAGATATATTCACCGTATAAAGTTCTAAGTCTCGGAGTTCCAAGAGCTTCAAGTACTTATGACCTGAAATAATCTTAACATAATCAAATCTAATACAAGAATATACACTCAGTGTCTCCAACAACTCACAATTACTTATAATATTGAAAAGACTCTCAAGGGTGAGTCAGACCGATTTGAGTTTCAAAGTTGTTAGATTCACACAATCTTCGAAAGCCCTAACAATTCAGTTATCTAAACTGAGTCTATAACTATTGAGTTTCATACCGAAAAGGTGACACTGGCAATGTAGATTGCTGGCCCAATGATTTTTATTTGGACAATAATATCCATTTTGACGATAATAAACCATTAGAACGTGTTTAGCACTAATATCAAAATCGAGCTCAAGTGTTTCAGGTAAATAGGAAACGAACTCAGAAATGAACGCTAACACAAGATGAAGGACACGGAGGACAATTCATGGCAAAGGAGTTTGAAGATAAAGATTCAAGACTTGGGGTAGATAGGTTGGTGAGTGAATTGTACAAAAGGTTTTATGTTTTGAATTCACAACCTATAAGCTCAAGGATTAAAAATGGAACCGGAAAATGCTTAGATTAAATTACTGGTTTTTCACCTGTAAGTCGACTGATGTACCTCATCAGTCGACTGATAGATAAGCCAGTCAATTGACATTCCTTTGTCATCCAACTGATGGACCAGAGGGTTTTGGCCTCGTTTGAAGCTTATTTATCAACCGATTGACGGCCTCAGTCAGTCGACTAATGGCACAGTCAGCAGACTGACAAGCCTTGGTCAACCAATTGATGCTCCAAAGTGTTTTACTCTTTTAAGAGAGCTATTTGTCAGCCGACTAATGGTAGTGGTCAGTCGACTCTTGGTGTGGTTTCAGTTGATTGAAAGAGAAGGTTAGCTTGCTGATGTGTTGACATCAGCCGACTGACACTACTATGCCAGTCGACTAATAAGCAGTTGTCAGTCGACTGACGCCTAGGTTCAGCAGACTAATGGTTTTAAAAATGGCTAGTTCAGAGCATTAAATGCCCTCAACCACCATCCAACCACCACCACTCTCAGCTCACTCTCTTGAAGTGAGTGTCACTCTCTTGGTTTTTGACCTAACTATATATATGATGGTATAGAGTTGTGAAGAAGGTACTTAATCTCTCTTTCAATCATCCATAATCCTTTGAAAGCAAAAGCTTGAGCATTGAAAGCTTGTCTTCTCTCATTCAATTCTAATCATTGTGAGAAGCTTGATAGAAAAGATCTTGTGAATGTTCTCTTGAGTACAACTCTAATTTATTTTTAAGAGGCTTTAAGATCTTGAGTGAACAAAACACATCACTTAAACACTTGAGCTTATACTTTGTGTATCTTTCATAAAACCTAAGGCTTTTGAATGTTTCCTTTTCTTGATCAAAGAATTGTGATCTTTGGGTGAATGAATCCAATGATCTTCAAGAGGGGTGTGTCCTATGTTTGTGAGACAAGCTTGTTAGCTTGTGTGTAAAGGTTTGATCTTCCACCTGCAAGGAAAAGCCATAGTGAAAGGATTGGGAAGTCTCAAAGGGGAAATTTTAAGCCGAGGAGTAGGAGTTACCGAACCTTATAAAAATTATGATGTCATCTCTCTATCTCTATCTCTTTAATTTGATCTCTTGCATGCTCTATTTATCTTGTTGATTAATCATAGTGCTTGCTTATCACTTGTGTAGATTAATCATACTTCATAAATCAACAATCTAAGTGTTTAGTGCATGCTCATTTGTAATCTTAGATAAAGTAGATCAAATTTATTGTAAAAAAAGTTAAAGATATTTTATAACCCTATCCCCCCCCCCCCCCCCCCTCCTCTAGGGTCATTTAGTGACTAACAATTGGTATCATAGCTTAATATCTAGTTATTAAAGGCTTAAACGTCTTAGAGAACAATCATGGCATCTAATGTAGTCACTCATGTCGAAGGTCAATCGAACAATAGACCTCCTTGGTTTGATGGATCAAACTATAGCTCTTAGAAGACTAGGATGATAGACTATCTCTAAGCCATCGACTGCTAAATTTGGCAAGTCATCATTGATGGACCTTTTGTCCCAACCAAAGAGGTTAATGGACAACATATTGTTAAATTAACTAGTGAATGGGAAAATGAGGATGGGAAGCTCATCTCCTTGAATGTCAATGCCAAAGTTAACATGAATTGTGGCTTAAGCCCAAGTGAATTAAATCGTGTATCCACTTACTCAATGGCCAAAAAAATGTGAGACAAGTTAGAGGTTACCTATGAAGGTACATCTCAAGTGCGTGAATTTAAAACTGATATCCTTATGCATGAATATGAACTATTTGCTATAAAGGGTGATGAAAATATCAATTCTATGATGTCTCGTTTCATTAACATCTTGAATGGGCTTAAACCCTTTGGTAGGGCTATTTCAAAGTCCAATGTGTCTCGAAAAGTTCTTAGAAGCCTTCCAGCCAAGTGGGATGCTAAGGTCACGGCTATAAAGGAGGCTCAAGATCTCAACACCATGGACCTTGATGAGATTTTTGGCTCCCTTCTCACATGGGAAATTACCTTGAAGTCCCAAGAAGAGGAACCAAAGCCAAAGAAAGGATTGGCCTTGGAAGAATCAATCAAAGATGATGTCATTAAGCCGGAGGATGAGGAGAAAGATAAGGAAACTGCGTTGATCACTCAAAAGCTCAAGAGATTTTTTCAATGGAAGAAAGTGAATGGCGAAAAGTTCATTAGGAGAAATGAACCAAAGGGTGATACAAGCAAGAAAGAACCTCCAACTTGTTTCAATTGTGGGAAGTCAGTGCATTATAAATCGGATTGCTATAAGCTAAAGAAGGATTACGAATGCCATATGGGATGACTATGACTCATGTTATTTAGATGAAGACGAGTAATCCGAGAAAATGGATAACCTTTGTCTCATGGCAAAGGAGAATGAGGTACAAATAGATTCATACTCCGTAGATAGTTCTAAATTATCTTATAGTGATTTGCTAGCATCTTATAATGAATTTCAAGAAGCTTTTGAGGATTTGCATGACGAATTCAAAAAATTAGTTATTAAGCATTTATCTCTTAAGAAAAACAAATCTCTATGTGATTCATCTTGTTCCACAACCACCTCACCTAGCTTGTATGATGATAGGAATGATAAGTTAGAAAAAGAAAATGAAATTTTGAAAAGAACCGTCGATGATCAAATCAACGTTTTACCTAAGTTCACCAGAGGTAAAGAAAACCTAAGTATCATTCTAAGAAGGCAAAGAAGAGGCTTTGACAAAAGTGACATATGATATGATTCTTTTGATAAGGATGCTCTCATCTTGAAGAAGAGAAAGTCATTAAGACACACTATCACTAAACAATTAGTTCACCTTCTTCAAACGTTCAAAAGCATGTCACATGTTATTTTTGTAAGCAAAAATGACACAAGGCTAATGTATGAAATCTTAGAAACAAAAAGGTAGTAACTAAAATGATTTTGGTTCCAAAAGGAACCATTGCATGCCTCATTAACCCTAGTGGACCCAAAATTGGTTGGTTACCAAAAGATGACACTTAAACCTCTCTTTGTAGGTATGCTTGAAGTCAACCACTAAGGAAAAATGGTTCCTCGATAGCGGTTGCTCAAGGCATATGACGGGGGATAAGTTAAAGTTTTCTTTTCTCCAAGCTTATGAAGGGGGAAACGTCACTTTTGAAGATAATTCAAAAGGCAAGATTGTTAGAATCGGTGCTATTGGTATATCTCCCTCCCTCTTTATAGATAATGTTCTTCTTATTGATGGATTGAAGCATAATATTTTTAGCATTAGTCAATTATGTGATAAAGGTTATGAGATTATTTTTAGGTTAAATGCATGCATAGTTGAGAATGATGGAACGCAATTATTAAATGCTAAACGAAATGGAAATCCCTATACTATGTTGTTATGTGAATTGCATGAACAAGATGTAAAATGTTTTGTCACATCTAGCGAAAGTAGTTGGTTATGGCATAGTCGAATAGGATATGCTAGTATGGACCTCCTTCATCGCTTATCTCGAAATGACTTTGTCAAAGGCCTCCCAAAGACTAAGTTTTCTAAGGATAAAGTATGTAGTGTTTGTCAAGCAGGCAAACAAGTCAAATCTTCTTTCAAAAGAAAGAAAGATATCACCAATACTAGACCCTTAGAACTTCTTCATATGGACCTTTTTGGTCCGGAAAGGATTGCAAGCATATGGGGAAAGCTTTATGTGATCGTCATAGTTGATGAATTTTCGAGGTATACTTGGGTTCATTTTCTTGCTCATAAAAATGAAATTCACTTCATTCTTGATAAATTTTATAGAAACATTCAAAATGAAAATGATTTGACAATAAAAAAGATAGGAAATGTTAGGGGTAGAGAATTTGATAACCAAGACTTATAGAAATTATGTGATGAACTTGGCTTATCTCATAATCTCTCAGCACCTAGAATTCCTCAACAAAATGGTGTTGTTGAAAGGAAAAATAAATCACTTCAAGAAATGGCTAGGACAATGCTAAATGAACATAATTTTTCTCGAAGCCTTTGGGTTGAAGTGGTCAATACCGCTTGCCATGTGATCAATAAAGTAATCATATGAATGAAATTATAAAATACACCATATGAATTATGGAATGGAAGAAAGCCCAACATTGGGTATTTCAAAGTGTTCGAGTGTAAGTTTTTTGTGCTAAATGACAAAGATAACTTAGAAAAATTTGATTCCAAATCAGATGAAGGAATTTTCTTAGATTATTCATCTAGAAGTAGAGCCTTTAGAGTCTATAATAAGAAGACTCTAACCATGGTCGAGTTAATTCACATTATTTTTTATGAATCACCACCACCATTGACCTCTAGGATTGACTTAGATGATGATAAAGTTGTAGGAATTGAGAATGACTTAAATGATCTCAATATCTCTGACCCTTCAAATGAACCACTGGAAAAGACGGATGTCAAGGATTAATCCAATGACGACATGAAAAATTATTTTCCAAAATCATGGAGAATTTGTAAACAATCATTCAATTGACCAAGTCATAGGTGATCCATCTAAAGGGGTTGGCACTCATTCTCAACTTAGAGACTTATGTAATTACATGGCCTTCATGTCTCAAATTGAGCCCAAGAATATTCTTGAAGCCCAATGCAATGAATCATGGATTGTTGTCATATAAGAGGAGCTAAATCAATTCGAATGTAATCGAGTTTGGCATTTGGTTCCTAAACCCAAGGATCAATCAATAATAGGTACCAAATGGGTTTTTCATAACAAAAAGAATGAAAATGGAGTAATTATTCGTAATAAAGCAAGACTTGTTGCCCAAGGGTATAATCAAGAAGAAACCATTGACTATGAGGAGACTTTTGCACCCGTAGTTAGATTAGAAACAATTAGAATGCTTATTGGATTTGCATCATCTAGAAACTTCATGCTTTATCAAATGGATTTCTAAAGTGATTTTCTAAATGGTGTCATAGAGGAAGAAGTCTATGTCAAACAACCACCCGATTTTAAAAATGAACATTTTCCAAATCATGTTTTCAAATTAACTAAGGCCTTATATAGGTTAAAGAAAGCTCTTAGGGCTTGGTATGAAAGGCTTAGTGGATTTTTGCTTCAAAATGGTTTTCCAAGGGATAAAGTCGATAATACACTTTTTACTAAAACCATGGAAAGTAATTTGTTGCTTGTTCTAATATATGTTGATGACATTATATTTGGATCAACCAACGAATCACTTTGCAAATATTTTGCTAATAGCATGCAAAAAGAATTCAAAATGAGTATGATGGGTGAGTTGAACTTTTTCTTAGGATTGCAAATAAAGCAAAACTTGGATGATATCATCATTTGACAATCTAAGTACACTAAAAATTTGCTAAATAGATTTGGTATGGAGGATGTCAAACATGCCAAAACTCCTATGAGTACCACTACTAAGCTAGACAAAGATGAAAATGGTAAATGTGTTGATATCACTAAGTATAGAGGCATGATTGGTAGTTTATTTTATCTTACCGCAAGTAGACCGGATTTTATGTTTAGTGCGTGTTTATGTGCTCGCTTTCAATTTTGCCCTAAGGAATCTCATCTATGTGCCGTTAAATGTATTTTCTGCTATCTTTGTGACACACTTCACTTAGGACTTAGGTATCCACGTAACACATCACTTGATCTTATTAGTTATTCGGATGCCGACTTTGCCGGATGCAAAGTGGATCGAAAGAGCACAAGTGGCACATGTCACTTTCTAGGACACTCACTTATATCTTGGTTTAGTATGAAGCAAAACTTCGTTGCTTTGTCTACCACCGAAGCCGAATATATTGCGGTCGATAGTAGTTGTGCTCAAACGTATGTGTGTTTTGGTTTCTTATTGATTTATTATTTCACATATTCATTCAATCCTTATTTTGGATCATTCTTTATCCATTTATTCTCACGTTTTATCCGTCATAGATCATTTGTATCTTATTTTGTTTTATTTTATTCTTATTTATTTACTTATTTATTTAATTTTGTACGTAAGTTAGTCAACTGACCCATAGCATCAACCGATTGACATTTAGGTCATTGCAGCGCTAAAAACCACTGTCTCATCAACTGACTGACGCTTCGTGGAAGTCGAATGACAGGCTACCATCAGTTGACTAAAATTTGAATTTTCAGCCGACTGACGAGTATGTATCATGCTTAAATTTCAGCCGACTTATAGCTATGTTTAACCGTCTGCAATTCCTCATCTTCTTCCCCATTCATCACCCCGTTCCACTTTTGCACGTCTTTCCACCTCTCTAAGCCACACTCATCCCCCTCTTACTCCCACTAACCCTCATTTCTCTCACCTTCTCTCTATTTAACCTCCCCTCTTATCCTTTTTCTTCATCTCTCTCACACACCCAAACCTATACATACACTTATATCTATCACCACTACCGATTCTCCTTCACCATGTTTCACCTATTACTTATCCTTGCCTCTCTCATAACTCCTGAAGTCATCACGGGCTCGACCAACAGGAAAAGATCCTATTCCTCCACCGGTGGTTCTTCAAATCCACCTCTTCCTCCTCAATTCGGCCATGAGGAAGACGAGGATGAGGATGCTCCCATGAGTTTGAGAGCACTCTTTCCAGATCCCTCGGATCGTGCTGAGTACACCAAACTTTTTCACAACCGAAACATTTGCAAAACCCGAATCGTCAAGAGCTCCATTTGCCAAGAGTTACAACTTTGACTCTTTTCTCTTCTCCGTACTATTGGTTGGGGCTTTTTTGTATCGTTGGATCTCCCGTGTTATCCATGACTCATCAAGGAATTCTATACAACTCTTGATGAAAGCAAGCACCGCAAAATCCTTACCGCTCGTGTTGCTGGCATCGATATTTCCTTCGACGATGATGACATTCGTAGTTGGTTGAAGATTGACCAAGTTGGTCAAACTCTTTATCAACAGTATGAATGGTACCAAGGATCGACCTTTGAGCCTACGGATGCAATCAAAGTCATTTGTGCACACCCGAACAATATCTTGCCAACCTCCTATCTCGACTCCAAGGACCTCACTCTCAAAGCCCGTTTGGTTCACAATGTGGTGACTTAAAGCATATTGCCCAAATCCAGTGGATAGAGTTATGTTTCCTTCTTCGAGGCGTATATCATCTTTTGTATTCTTACCGGGCACCCTTTCAACCTTGCCTATATCCTTTGCAAACACATGATGACTTGCAAGAAAAATTTGGATGCTCACCTTTTCTATCCCATACCAATTACCCACATCCTTCACAAGTTCCAAGTGTCGGTTGAAAATGAAGAAATGTCCGACGAAAGTCTTTTGGTGGATAACACTATTCTTAACCAAATGAAGTTGGGTGTTGACAATGACGAAAACCTTTTCAACAAGTGAACTGCTCCACCTGCTTCAAGCCAAGGCCAAGCCTCTTCCTCTAATGCTTAGCCTTTTGCCAGTGCGCCCTCTCCTACTAAGTTAGCCATTGTTCCAGCTGGCTCTTCTACTCCCTTTAGAAACCCTCATATGTTTCTCCTTTGCGAGATTCTAGGAACGGTTAACAAGAATGAAGAGGTTATCCTCGCACTGAAAGGAAAGTTGATAACCTTTCGAAGGACTTTAGCACGCATTTTTCTGCTCTCACCCTTTTCGTTGGTGAGCTTCGATGTCATTTTGATGGTGAGAAAATGGGAGAATGATTTTGGTGTTTGCAGGACGTTGTGACTTCATGTTTTTATGTCATGTCGTTTTATGTAGTTTTGTGTTGTAAGTCTTAATTTAATATCTTGTCGCTTTTTTTTGTTTCTTATTATCAAATGTTATTTGTATTTAATCTATTATGACTTAACACTTAAATGAAAATGACATATTTTTCTTAATTTTCTTGTATCAATTTTCATGTTTTTTACGCTTGTGTATGAAATTGAAGATATACAAATAAATAGGGGGAGCAAAAATATCTTACTATTATGCATTAACTCAGAGGGAGCGTCAAATAACGCTACCCTATTAAAGCAAACACACAATGTTTTGTCATCATAAAAAATGGGCAGATTGTTGGCCCAAGGATTTTTCTTTGGACAGTAATATCTATTTTGATGATAACAAACCATTAGAACGTGTTTAGTATTAATATAAAAATCAAGCTTAAGTGTTTCAGGCAAATAGGAAAGAACTCGGAAATGAACGCTAACACAAGAAGGACACGAATGACAATTCATGGCAAATGAGCTTGAAGATAAAGATTCAAGACTTGGGGTAGATAGGTTTGTGAGTGAATTGTACAAAATATTTTATGTTTTGAATTCACAACCTCAAGGATTAAAAATGGAACCGGAAAATGCTTAGATTAAATTATTGGTTTTTGACTTGTAAGTCGATTGATGTACCTCATTAGTCGACTGACAGATAAGCCAATCGATTGACATTCCTTCATCATCCAAATAATGGACCAAAGGGTTTGACCTCGTCTAAAGCTTATTTGTCAGTCGATTGACGACCTCAGTTAGTCGACTGATGGCACGGTCAGCCTACTGATGAGCCTTGGTCAATCGACTAATGCTACATAGTGTTTTGCTCTTTTAAGAGAGCTATTTGTCAACCGACTGATGGTAGTGGTCAGTCAACTGATTGTGTAGTTTCAGTTGATTGAAAGAGGACTCCTAGGTTCAGCCGACTGATGGTTTTAAAAATGACTAGTTCAGAGCATTAAATGCCCTCAACCCCCACCATTCTCAGCTCACTCTCTTGGCTTTTGAGCTAACTATATATATGATGGTATAGAGTTGTGAAGAAGGTACTTTATCTATCTCTCTTGAATTTAAAGTTCATTACTCTCTCAATCATCCATCATTCTTTGAAAGCAAAATATTGAGCATTGAAAGTTTGTCTTCTCTCATTCAATTCTAATCATTGTGAGAAGCTTGATAGAAATATCTTGTGAATGTTCTCTTGAGTACGACTCTAATTTATTGTCAAGAGACTTTAAGATCATGAGTGAACCAAACACATCACTTAAACACTTGAGCTTATACTTTGTGTATCTTTAATAAAACCTAAGGCTTTTGAGTGATTATTGAGTGTTTCCTTTTCTTGATCAAAGAATTATGATCTTTGGGTGTGTGAATCCTATTAATATTTAAGAGGGGTTTGTCCTCTTGTTTGTGAGACAAGCTTGTTAGCTTATGTGTAAAGGTTTGATTTTTCACCTGTAAGGAAAAGCCATAGTGAAAGGATTAGGAAGTTTCAAGGGGAAAATCTTGAGTCGAGGAGTAGGAGTTACTGAACCTCGTAAAAATTACGATGTCATCTCTCTATCTCTATCTCTTTAATTTGATCTCTTGCATGTTCTATTTATCTTGTTGATTAATCATAGTGCTTTCTTATTTCTTGTGTAGATTAATTATACTTCATCAATCAATAATCTAAGTGTTTAGTGCATGTTCATTTGTAATCTTACATAGAGTAGATCAAATTTATTGTAAAAAGAGTTAAAGATTTTTTATAACCTTATTCACCCTCCCTCTAGGGCCATTTAGTGACTAATAATAGATGACTCAAGATATTGATCAGTTTCATACATATTATCATTATCATTTATACAAATGAGTGCGAGATCTTATATGCCATTTTTCTCCATGAGAGAGTTGATAAATCCAGGCAATGAAGGTCAGTACTTCGGATAGTGCGAAATCCGGCAAACCGTTGTTAGGGTTTGTTCAATGGTGATTTTAGATGTAGTTAAGTTACATGCGTCCATGTTCATTTCCATATCCATATCTTCAATGTTGGGATAAAAAATAAGATGTCTACTAGCAAGACAAGATGGTTTAGGTCATAATGCAATCACTATGAATTGCTGGGTTTTCTTCATAGAAAGATGAAACTCTAATGTCTCTCTAGATTTTTTCAAAAGATAAAGTAATTCTCAAGGATTTCCAACACTAGTAAGTAGATTTCTATGGATGTTTTACATGCATTAGTATAAAAAGGTCAATAGTACATATAAGCTTGAAGACTGGAATGTGAATGTGATTGATAACAACTAGTATTGTTATGTTAGGGAGATTTTGTTTATTAAGGATAATATTTATTTACGCAATTCTTATGTTTTTGAAGAGGCCCGCAAGTGGTCAGGCTCCGAGGAGAAAGAAGAAGAAGACGAGCAAGTTCTTGATCTTGCCTAGGAATTCAGTCGATACTCCTTCTGAGGCTGACCATCATGTGACCAGTGCTTCGGGGAATCTCGCTAGGGGTGACCAAGTTCCCATCAGGGATCCCGAGGTCCTTCGGGCTAGGGTGGACTAGGTGTGGATCAAAGTTGATCTTAGGGAGATGGAGGGCCTGTCAATGAGCTTTATGAACTGAACGACTCCCGCTAAGATTATGGATGTACCCGTTTTCCTCTTTCTTTACTTTCTGATCATATTTACCCTTAGTATTTTTTTCACGTGCTTTCATGTTCTCCCAGGCTCATCGTATAATAGAGGGCCTAGGCCCCATGCCATTCTGTCAGCGTAGATCATGATCAGATCAAGGAGCTGAAGCGAGAGGTGGCCTCCTTGAAAGCAATCTTGAAGATGCTCGTGGTTGTCACCACCTTCATCTCAACTGATCAATTAAAGAGCAAGGGATGTGCAAGGGGGGTTCGACAGCTAAACAACCCTTTATCAGAGCATTTTGGCCAGCTGGGTAGGGAGGGCTTTCGGCCCTCCTTCGGGCATCGGTTCCGCATTTTCACTGTTGGATCTTACTATCTTGACATACTCTATAACATATCTTGTGGCTTGAGATCAATCTCTCAGTACCTCGGATCAATCGTTTGAGTTCACGATTGATCGCACATACCACTTTCAAGATTGATCACTGTAGATTGTGAAAATTATAGGCCCATGCCCATGTATTAGGCCCAAGAAGTATCGAACCCATGTAAAACGTAAATATTGAATAACCCATATATTGAGCCCACCAAGTATAAGTGGGACCATCAACATCAGGCCATTCCCTTAAAAAGTGAGCAACAACCCACTACCTAAAGGGAGTGGATAGTTATTAAGGGAGTGGGTAGTTATTAAGAGAGTGGGTCATGACCCCATGAACTTAGGCCATGATCCAAGAGCACAAAAATGTATAAATATGGCCATTTGAGTCTGAATAGATATATGTTTTTGATGTGAGTGAAATTTGAAACTTACATTTGGCGCCGTCTGTGGGAACTTATAATATTTTTCCACTCACGAGTTTTATTTTGACAAAAAAAATGGTGTCCACACGGTCAACAAACAATGAAGTCAGATTTGAAGAAGTCATGAGGAGGCTGGAGGCTGTGGAACAAAGAAATGCGGCCCTCGAGCAGCAGAATGCCGAATTGCTCCATCGAGAGATTCAGGGCCCCTTTCCTCTCCAAAATTCCGATCCAGCAGAGTGCACAAATCAGCCAGAGCCAGAGCCCTTTAACTCTCATCACGAGCAGGATGCATCCGCTGCCCGAGGAGATAAAGTTCCAAGGGAAGAAGAAGAATCATCTCACCCCATAACAGGATAAATGCCAAGGATGCAGGCCCCGACCCAGAACGACCTGCATGAAATGGCTGCAAAAATCCAGAGAGAAGTGATGAAAGACTTGAAGTTGCAGACCCCCGACGACCTGGCAATCCACGCGACAACGGATATGACTCAGTCTCCATTCACAGAAGAAATTGAAGCAGCAGGATTCCCGAAGAAGTTTGTACTGCCAACTTTTACGCTATATGATGGTACAAAAGACCCGCTTGATCACATCTACCAAGTGCAGACCAAAATGACTGTCTATGGGAGAAACTAGGCACTTTTGTGCAAAGTCTTTTCAACCAGTCTGAAGGAAGCACCACTTTTGTGGTTCAGGAAGCAAACTCCTGGATCCATCAGCAGTTGGAATGACCTCTGCAGACGCTTTATCGGTCAATACTTCAGCAACCGGAGGCAGAGGAAAATGATATCAAGCCTTTTCACCATGACCCAGGAAAAAGGGGAGAGCCTCAAGAGCTTCTTAACCAGATTCAACGTCGAAATGTCTTCTATCGACGACTGCGATCAGTTGTCAGCGGTAGAAGCATTCCGTATGGCGGTCATCCCAGGCACGAAATTCCACTATTCACTAGTGAAACGACCCCCTGTCAACATCGGTGAGCTCAACTCCAGAGCACAAGGGTATCTCATAATAGAAGAGGAGGAAGCAGTCAGACACAGAAGAGCCTCTCTGGTAACGGTGGAGGCAAAATCCAAAGAAAGGATGAAGGATCAGCGGCCTCCACGACCCGATCCCACTCGGCAAACCTCATCATCCAGGAATTTAGACAAGCGTCAACGGACGGAAGAAAGAACCACTCCGCTCAAAACCAGCCTTGGAAAGCTCTTCCAAGAAAATAAAAATAAAGGAATTTTCAGACCACCTCCACCGATCAGACAACCGATGGAGCTGAGGGACATGACCAAGCACTGTGCCTTCCACAGTGAGTATGGTCATCATACAAACGACTGCAGAAATCTCCGAAGACAGGTAGAAGCAATGATCGCCAAAGGGGAGCTTGCAGATTATGTAATGAAGGATCAGCCGAGACCAGAAAAACCACACAGCACTACATCAGGACAACCGGTGAGAGTTATCCACATGATCCAAGGAGGTGAAGAGGCGTTGGAGGACGAAGGAAGCAGAAGGTCCAAGCTTAGAAAAACACACAAACTCAGGCGAGTCGGCCAAGTTTGCCAAACAACCCTTCCTCGAGGAGAGTCAACAATAGTGTTCTCAAAGGCCGATATGCAGAATATTCAGACGCCACATGAAGATCCTCTGGTAATCACTCTTCTGGTAGCTAATTGTCTGATCAAACGCGTAATGGTTGACCCAGGAAGCAGCACCAATATCATGACAAAATGGGCCTTCGACAAAATCGGAATTGACGTGTCACAGCTTCACCCGGCTCGGATTCCTCTGGCCGGCTTTGACGGACGACGCGTCGAGCCGATAGGTATAGTCAACTTGCCAGTATCAGCGGCACGCCGAACCTTGAAAGAAGTTTTCGTTGTGGTAGACGTCAAACCGTCTTACAATCTGCTGATGGGACGAGGGTGGATCCATCGGATGCAAGGGGTTCCTTCGACACTCCATCAGGTCATGCGGTGTCTCGACCCAAATGGAGTGGACGTGACAGATATTCCTGGAGACCAAGTAGCAGCGAAGGAATGCTACTCGATATCCATGAAGGACCTGAACCAGAAAAATAAACAAGTGTTGGTGGCGCCAGAAGAGTCCCTGTACAACGAAAAATAGCAATTACAGTCAGACCCTTCCTCAGAGGGTCAGGAGGCTCAGGCAATGACGGAACCCCTAGAAGAAGTGAAAGTTGGTTTGACGGATCACACCAGAGTCACATTTATCGGCTCACATCTCCAGAAAGAGGAAAAGGACAGGCTGATTCATTTTCTCCAGCTAAATTCAGACGTGTTCGCCTAGTCTCATCTCGACATGCCGGGCATTGATCCCTTGGTTGCTCAGCATAACCTAAATGTTGATCCAAATGTCAGACCGGTAAGGCAGAAGCAGAGGAGGTTCGGGATAGAAAGGAACCAGATCATATCTGAAGAGGTGGAAAAGCTGCTAGAAGCCGGATTCATAAGGGAAGTGAAGTACCCATCATGGTTGTCAAATGTGGTGGTAGTCAGGAAGAAAAACGGGAAATGGAGAGTCTGCGTGGACTTCACCAACTTAAACAAAGCTTGCCCGAAGGATTGCTTTCCCCTACCAAAGATTGATGAGATGGTAGATGCCACTTCGGGGTATGACAGACTCTCTTTTCTTGATGCGTACTCCGGCTACAATCAGATCCCAATGAGTCAGACGGATGAGGAGAAAACAGCCTTTATTACCGAAGAAGGTACGTACTGCTACCGAGTTATGCCTTTCGGACTTAAAAATGCAGGTGCCACCTATCAAAGGCTTGTCAGAAAGATATTCAAAAATCAGATGGGCAAAACGGTTGAAGCCTACATAGATGACACGGTGGTGAAAAGTAGAAGAAAAGGCGACCACCTAAAGCACTTGGAAGAGGTGTTCGAGGCACTCCGCAGGTACAGGATGAAGCTCAATCCAGCCAAGTGCTCTTTCGGAGTCTCATCCGGACAGTTCCTCGGACATATAGTCAACCGAACAGGAATCGAAGCCAGCCTATCGCAAGTCAAAGCTCTGATAAGCAGCGAAGAGCCGAAGACGCAAAAGGAGGTCCAGATCCTGACAGGAAGGGTAGCCGCACTGAGCAGGTTCGTGTCCCGACTAACAGACCGATGCAGACCATTTTTCACTGCAATTAAAGGCGGAAAAGGAAACATATGGGGGCCGGAACAGGCAGAGGCCCTCCAGAAATTAAAGCAGTATCTCGAAAATCCACCGATCCTCGCCTCACCAAATCCAGGAGAACCCTTGCATCTGTACCTTGCCATATCAGCAACCTCGACCAGCGCAGCACTTGTAAAAGATGATAAAAAGTGCCAGAAACCAGTCTTCTTCAGCAACAAGTCCCTATCCAATGCGAAGACCAGATACACCATAGCGGAGCGAGCTGTTCTCTCTTTAATCAACGCAAAGAGGCGACTGAGGCACTATTTTGAGACTCATCCAATCGTGGTGCCAACCACCATTCCGATAAGAGCCATCATGTCCAAACCCGATCTGACGGGAAGAATAACCAGATGGGCGTTGGAACTCGGGACATTCGACATCACGTATGTGCCCCACACAGCTATCAAAGGTCAGGCCTTAGCTGATTTTCTCCTAGAGGCAGAGCCAGAGGCATTCCTCCAAGATCTAGATGAACCCGAGTGGACGCTCTACGTAGACGGATCAGTTGGTTCAGCTGGTTCGGGAATCGGGCTCGAAATTATAACACCAGATGGAACTCGAATCCAGCAATCAGTGCGCCTGATTACGAAGCTGAGTACGAGGCGCTCCTAGCTGGGCTGCGACTAGCTCAGAGCCTCTGTATTAAAAAACTTCGTATTTTCAGTGACTCACAGCTGGTGGTAAAACAAGTTCAAAACGAGTACGACGCAGGAGAAAAACTGCAGCCCTATAAGAAGTTGGCTCAGATGGAGCTAAACAGACTGGAGCAGTATTCCCTCAACCAGGTCCCCAGTGAGGAAAATGAAAATGCAGATCGATTGGCCAACATGGCTTCAATCAATGATCAAGACCTGACCAGAATCGCCCCAATCGACTATCTTGATATTCCAAGCATCCATCAGTCAGATATGGTGTGCGCAATACCTTGGGAGCCGAGCTGGATGGACCCCATAGCAGAGTATCTCAGGAATGGTACACTCCCAGAGGATAAAGCAGAGGCTCGGAAAATTCGCATGAAATCGGCCAGATATGCCTTGCTGCATGGCCAGCTATATAGAAGATCTTTTGGGGGACCCTACCTTCGATGCCTCACACCTTTAGAGGCATCAGCCATAATGAAGGAAATTCATGAAGGGTCATGCGGAAATCACTCAGGGGGACGAGCTTTGGCCCATAAAGTACTAAGCCAAGGATATTTTTGGCCTTATCTTTCTCATGACACCGAAGCCTTTGTCAGAAGGTGCAGAAAGTGTCAATTCCATGGAGATTTCATCCATCCGCCACCAGAACTACTTAACCCCATATTCAACCCGCACCCATTTGCGCAATGGGGGATTGATGCAGTTGGACCACTTCCCATGGCTCTCAGATCAGTAAATCAAGCACTGATAGCAACTGATTATTTCACAAAGTGGGTCGAAGCAGAAGCCTATTCCAGCATCACGCACAGGCACGTGATCAAATTCATATGGACCAATATCATCTGCAGATTCGGAGTGCCGAGGGCGATAGTGATAGACAACGGATTAAATCTGGATAATCAGTGGACCAGACAATTCTGTAACGAACATGGGATCCAGTTGAGAACATCATCGGTCGCATACCCTCAAGGAAACGGCTAGGTCGAAAGATCCAACAGAACCATATTGAATACCCTGAAGAAGAAGCTAGAAGAGCATAAGGGAGTGTGGCCTGACAAGCTTCCGGAGGTACTATGGTCTTACAGAACAACATCAAGAGTCCCTACAGGAGAAACACCATTTTCAATGGCGTATAGGACAGAAGCAGTCATTCCAACAGAGCAAGTAGTGCCGACAGCCAGAACAGAGTTGTATCTGGAAGAACTGAACGACCAACAGCTGGTTGATAGACTCGATCTGCTCGAAGAAAAACGAGAACAAGCTGCCATCAGGCTAGCAGCCTACCATCAAAGGGTTAGGAACACCTTCAACAAAAAGGTCAAAAAACGAGAATTCCAGGTGGGCGATATGGTATTACGAAAGAAGATCGGGTTAATCGGAAAGCTCCGGGAAAATTGGGAAGGACCATACACGGTCACGGAGGTCATAGGACGTGGGGCTTACCGCCTAAGGAATAATGACGGCAATGTGGAACCCAATTCACAAAATGCCTCAAGACTGAAGAGGTATTATCCTTGATATTTATTTCGTTCTCAGAATAATTAAACAGAGGCATCTGAGCCTAGCTTTATAGATATCTTTAAAATTTCCATGTTTGTTATCCTGACTCAGTCAGATGTTGTTATCTTTGTAATTTCACGGTTATAATAAAAGATGGTCATCCTTCTTGCAAACAAACATCCAGAAGTTTAAAAATAATTCCTAAGTAGTGAGATGACAGAGGCTAATAAGCCTGACTCACTCTTTCAGAGGAATAAGTTTAAAAATAATTCCTACAGTAATGAGATGACAGAGGCTCATAAGCCTGACTCACTCTTTCAGAGGAATAAGTTTAAAAATAATTCCTACAGTAATGAGATGACAGAGGCTCATAAGCCTGACTCACTCTTTCAGAGAAATAAGTTTAAAAATAATTCCTAAGTAGTGAAATGACAGAGGCTAATAAGCCTGACTCACTCTTTCAGAGGAATAATTCCCAAGTAATGAGATGACAGAAGCTCATAAGCCTGACTCAGTCTTTCAGAGGAATATGTTTAGAAATAATTCTTAAGTGAGATGACAGGGGCTCATATGCCTGACTCACTCTTTCAGAGGAATAAGCTTAAAAATAAGGGAAGTAATGATGACAAAAAAGTACATATTCCATTAATAAACAAAAATTGCTGCTTTGTATTACAAAATTGCCTAAGGGGCATGTTACAAAATGCAGCACTACAAAAGGAATATGGAATAGCCTAAGCTGGGCCTGAACCACTAAAATCCTTTCCTAAGGAATCTACATGAGTGGTCGGGGGGAAGAATTCTATGGAGGGATCGAGAGGGTCAGCAGGAAGATATCCCTTAAGGAATTCTGTGAAAAGATTCTGAGCATGGCTAGGTTCGGGGCTGGAATATGGCCTCTGTACCCCTAACACCTTATCCAAAGCATCAGGGTATTTGATTTTCCTCCTAGCTGGATCCTTCTCTCCAACGACAAAGCCCTTCCTCCAGAATTCACCAGCTACAATCCTATTCATCTGTGAGTAGTGCTGGTGCATGTCAAGCCCTCCTTTCTTACACATCTCCAGGGCTGACTGAGAGATGCCGAATTGGTGTTGAAGAGTCTCATGGTCAGATGCCAGCTTCTCCTTCTCACTGGATAGCTTGGCATTTTGCTCTTTTGCTTGAGCCAATTCTTCTTCCAACTGAGCAACCCTGGATGGGAGGTCTCCTAGCTGAGCTCTGAGCTCTCTCTCCTGATCATCTTTCTCAGCTAGGTCGGCTTTCAGACGTTCGAGCTCCTTCACACCCTCCTCGTGGGCAAGGCACAACGCATTGACGTTGAAAAGAGCCTAAGAAGGAAAATGCAAGGCAAAATGGGTCAGTAGTATATACAAAAGTAGGAATATAACATGAAATGAAACAAAGACGTACCCCCAGTAACAACCCTGGAGTTTTACGCACAATGCGGTCAGGGTCAGCATCCCTCTGCGCCACGAGCTCCTCTGGCGTCCAGAGCCCCTGTGCCTGAGTCATCATGGCAGCCATGGAAGTAAGGCTGGAGGTAGACTGGTCAGAAGAAGCAGAACTCTTCTCCTTACCCTTACGCTTCCTATTCTTACTGGATCTCTCTTCACCCTCCGATCTGGGTCGGACAGAGGAAGTATGAAGCATTTCAGGAATAGTGGTCTGCACAAGTGCAGACCCAGAAGCATCACCCATCAAGGCGACGGTCACAGCCTGAGGATCAGGATCCAGAGGCATCTGTCCTTGACCAGATGAGGGTGCAGCCAGTTCCTCCATATCATCATCGTCGTCTTCAATCACTGGCCTGATCGGATCCATCATGATCTTGTACTTGGCTCCTAACATGGATATACCCTGTAAATTGGCAGGAGTAAGCAGGTCAGCGCATGACATACGGGCCAACCAGACCTTGGACTTTAATAATGAAATACGGGTTTCTACATCCTGAGCCACTATATCTGTATCCCTATAACCTAAAGACTTGTAAACAAAATCCGCCCTGAGCTGGTCGCATCCGGAACACAGGCCAGATTCCTTATGAATAAATGAAAAAGGAAGAAGGGCTAGATGCTTGAAAACACAGGGGATCGGCCATCTTCTAGAATAGGGGTAGAACCAAGCCCCCTTTACCAAAACCATCTTCTCCTTCCAGTACTTCTCTGTTTTCTCAGTCCCTTGGCAGATAGCCCGACCCTTGAATGGATAGAAGTTGTACCTCCCCTCACAATCTTTCAGACCCACAATCTTATAGCTAAGCAGAAGATCTGCCAGACCCAAGGATAGCTTTTTCTCTCTGTTAATCAGGATTAACATGGAAATTATCCTGAAGAAGTTTGGGTTGACTTGAAAAGGGGCTATTCCTAGGGTGAAGAAGATAAAATGAAAAAGAGGATGAAGAGGAAATCGAAGCATCTTTATCTGAAGGGCCGACAACAACACCTCGTCCGGACCCACTCCATCGCCCAATCTGAAGTCAAGAGAAGGATCATACTCCTTCAAGATCACCTCTTTTGGGATCCTACAGTCCCTCCTCAGACTTTTAAGGTTCACAGATTTTCTTTTATGCGCTTCAAGTGGTTCTGCCACGAAAGGGGCTGATTCAATAGAGGATCCAACGGGAGCACCCCCGGGGGCATCGGTCCCAATCGGGTTGGATATGACAGAAGTCCCAATCCGAACAGCATCAGTGACATCTGCCTGGTTATCTATCTCCGAAGCAGTTGTTCCCAAGCCAGGTAGGTCCGGACGACGAGGTAAGGATAGAGGAGGAAGGGAGGATGAAGAAGATGGATTTGCAGAAGGGGGGCTGGGAACCACAGATCCCCCATATTCTTGATGAGTCGCCTCCTCGGTAGATTTTGTGGCACTACTATCAGACATGATGAAGATGACAACTTACACAGAGAACCGGCGAGAAGAAAAAAGAACCTCCGGCAACCAAGGCACAATCGGCGGTCAAAGTTTGAACACTGCTAAAGATTGCTTACAAGACTTGAAAATGATAGGAATGAAAATGAAACCACACAAGGGTTTATACACACGGCATGCCAACAGACATCATTAAGGCTGAAGAGGTACGTCGATTCCCTATGCCTCGAATATAGCGAATCGACGGCTGCCATCATCAAATTTGAAATGACACGTCTTTCCACAATAATGACGCTGACGTCATCAAAAACGGCTGTCATCAATCAATTCAATTGAATTCGGGCCAGGCCCACGAACCGTATACCAGACCCGAATGGGGCTAGTGTAGATTGTGAAAATTATAGGCCTAGGCCCATGTATTAGGCCCAAGAAGTATCGAGCCCATGTAAAACGTAAATATTGAATAACCCATATATTGAGCCCACCAAGTATAAGTGGGACCATCAACATCAGGCCATTCCCTTAAAAAGTGAGCAACAACCCACTACCTAAAGGGAGTGGATAGTTATTAAGGGAGTGGGTAGTTATTAAGAGAGTGGGTCATGACCCCATGAACTTAGGCCATGATCCAAGAGCACAAAAATGTATAAATATGGTCATTTGAGTCTGAATAGATATATGTTTTTGATGTGAGTGAAATTTGACACTTTCAAGATTGATCACACTTCTCTCAGATCGATCGCAACGGCTTTGCGATGGATCGCAAATTGTCAAGATCGATCGCAAAATGAAATCCCTGATAAAACTCTGCTCTGTAGCAATTTTATGATTTTCACAAAAAAATAAAAATAAAAATAAACAGAAGTTAAAGAATAATGCTCAAAGCAAAGATTATGGAGTTTTATAATCTTCGAAAGCTTACAGAGCTCTACAAAGGCAATGATCGCCACTTTTCTGGTTTCTTTTTCTTCTTTCAAAGTTCCTGTAACACCACATAATTTTTACTTTTAAAACAAGAAAACAAAATTAAAGCAAGTAAAAATAATCTAACAATATTAAATCACTAAAATCTATAATAACTTTTAGTCCCGGCAACGACGCCAAAAATTTGATGGATCCAAATCCTGTTTTATAAAAGAGATTAATATTGTAAAGTTATCACGATCTAGTTTTACCTTTCGCAAGTGCACAAATCAGCTTATAGTATAGTATTGGCTTAATAAAGGGATATCGGACCCAAGAGACTAAATTTCTTTTAAAGATTTCATCAAAATAATAAAATTAAATTATTTGTAAGAGTTGATTGGATTTGGTTTGAATTATCAACTAAGAAAATTAAATTAAATCAAAACAAGAATTAAATTTGTTATTTTTCAAGATAGAGAAAGTTTAAGGTTTCTTAACTCCACCACTAGCCTCATAATATAGATTTTATTCATTTAATTGTAAGAGAGATCCAACACATGTGAATCAGATTAGTAACGCTAAAAGCAAATGTCTAATCCCAAAAGAGATACAATCAATTTGATTCGCTATAACCCATCTTCGGATTAAGTATGATTAGTGCATGCATCTACTTTAAAACTACTACTACGATGCAAAAAATTAAAAGCATGTCTATATCATATTTCCTTGGCATGGATTGTGTAAATCTAAACTTTATTATGTCCATGAAGCATTGTTGGCCACATATTGACCCTTAGAGGGGGGTGAATAGGGTTAATGACAAACTTTGAGACTTTTTCAATTTGACTTTATATTGACAAAGATAGGCATCATAGAACTCTAGTAAATGATCTCTTAAGTGACCATCTGATTTCATTCTTTGAATCATGCACTAGTGATTGACACAATTAAATACATGCATCATTGATTCAATTAAATGTGAATTGTTCTATTAATCAAGTATATAATTCAACCAAACATGTTGAAACACTTATCTCATAATGATAATACATGCATTATGGATTTAAGTAAAAAATAAAACAAATCAAGCACCAAGTGAATATGTTATTCAACTAAACGTGTAATGCACTTTTCTCATATATAGACTTAATATATAAAGTGTTATTTATCAGGAAAAATATCTTTCTATAGTTTTTATCAAATAATGAAACATTAAAAGTATACAAAAACTCTCAAAGGAAATATTGTATTGAATAAGCTGATAGGTGTTGAATGTTGTCCATTCTAGGCCCCTAACTCACTATTGTTACGTCTTATCATTTCATTATTTGATATTTTTATGCGGTTTGTATGTTAAAGCGTGTTTCAGGAGCTTAACGAAGAAACGAACTAACTTTGGTGAATTAACCAAAGATATGCTTGTGTCTATCCACAAAGAGAGCAAAAGAGGAGTTTTCAAGCAAAAAATATCTCCCGGAGGGCAAAAACAATATTTTTCGAAGCCGAAACTTCGAGAAACATACCTATGGAGTCAAGGGGGTTCTAACGGAGCTATAAACAAGAAAAGTGGTTTTCAAGTATTTTGTTACGCTTGTGTTACGTTTACAGTAGCTAAAAATGGCTAGAAACATAAAAAAATAAAAAAAATAATAAAAAAACTGCGCTCAAGCTACGCATATGACTTTTGGCCTACGGCTAAGCAATGCTTAAGTGTAGCTGGGCCTACGTTTAAGCGTAGAGGCTAGCTGGGAATTTGAGTCCCAATCCGAATTGAACTCTTTTGACATATTTTCGACTCCAACACCTCTAAGCACGTGTATAAGGCATATTAAACATCAGATTGAAGGGTTTGGCTCAAATTTGAGGAGAAACACATTAAAAAGGACTCCTACTCCAAGCAAGACTCTTCTAAATCACTTCTATAAATACCAAGGTCTGGACCAAATCTAAGGAGCTTCTAATTACAGAATTTCCAGAGTACTATCTTTGGAGATTTACATCTTTTGAATAAGGGAGTCATTTAAGACCTAGAGATCCGGAGCAGACGACCATGGAGAGCATTTATACATCAACGATGTAGTCTCTTTCCACTAAGAGCAACTAAACTAGTATCTAGGTTTTTCTAGCAAAACCCTATCCAAGTAATGTAGTTTATTTATTTGTTTCAATTGTAACGAGGGAAAACTGAAGAACACATCCGTGATGATTGTGTAGAACTGTGACCATAGTTATTCATAACACATGATTTTATATTTACTCTAATTCTTGTGTTAGATTGAATGAATGCATTATCTCAACCAATCACGTTATCTTAAACGTATCGTAATTTTTTACACAATTGTGCTTAACACTTAAAACCCTAGATTTACACAGGTCATGCCTCGACGAGGTGATATAGACATGCTTTAGTTTAATTTTATGTTGTAGGAGTAGATTAGAGTAAAGTAGAGGGCATGCATTAGTCACACTCTATTTGGAGATAAGTTGTAGCAAATTCGGTAGATGGTATCCGTTTTGGGACGTATTCGATTATTTGCGGTACGGTCTGATTCACGGTGATGGATCACCCTCTTGCAATTGAGCAAATAGATAACTATATTATGCAGTTAGCGGTGGAGTAAGGAAACCCTAGTTTTTATCTCTATTGTTCTTGTCTTAATCTCTATTTACTTGCTTTATTAGTTAACTAGTTCAGAAATCACAAACAACAAATCATACTTTCATAGCAATTCAAGAGTATTACTTTACGAGAGTTTAGAATACGACTTAGTCCCTTGGGTTCGATAACCTTTCTCAATCCGAACTGTACTACAATACGATTTGTGCACTTGCTATAGGTAAAACCTTGTCGTCAAAAGGGTATGTTCTTAAGCACTATTTTTAACCCTGATTGACGCGCATCAAGTTTTTGGCGTCGTTGCCGGGGACTAACATATATTCTGAATTTTAGTAATTTAGTATACTTGAATTGTTTATATTGTATCTAAAGTTAGATTGTGTGTTTTTGCAAGGTACACAGAAAAGCACAAAGGGAATCAGCGGAGCAGTGACGATTGTGTCGTTGGACCACTTGTGAGTTCTAGTGTAGCTTTATTTTTTGTCCATAGTTAGAATAGTTTAGAAGTTATTTAAAAAAAATAAAAACAAATCTACAGTTTTCGTGTAAACTGTCAAAAAGTCTGAATTTAGTAAAAGAGGAGAGGTTTTTGAGTGGAAAAGGGCCATTGAAAAAAAAATCAGTGTGAAACAGTGAGCTCAGTTGATTTTAGGCCGAAACATGTCGTTTAGAACCTCAAAATCACGATTTTGTGATTGTTAGCAAGAAAAAAATGTATAATTCCTATAACAATTTGACGGATTTTCTATATTATAATTCATACAACCCGGATTGGATAAATCATCCCAATCTCCAATACCAACAATCAGGTATATGAAATTCATACCAAAGCTTTAATGAGGATCCATGATATTTTTATCATGGATTAGGTTATCGACCTTATAGTCAAGATTATTATCTTTAAGCATCTAGTCAATTCCAATTTGAAGAGTCAAACGCATATTCGTGTCTGGGGTCATTGTCTTTTGAAGATAAATACTTAGCATATTTAAGAAAAATCAGAGCAACCACTCGTCCAAAGTCTTTGTCTTCTAAAGAAAAATTATTAGTATTTTTTAACAAAATTGAAGCAACCCCTCGAAATTATGAGGAGATCACATATAATGGAGACAATTCATACTTTCCGAACACTGAAAATATTCAACCAAGATTCAATATAAGTCAACAACCATTCAGTACTCAGGATTTTTAGTCTAATAATACACAATTGTTCCAACCCTCCAACCAAAATCCACTATAGTTTCAAAATCAAAATCTGCTGCCAAGACCAACTAGTGTGGAGGATGAACTGATAAGTGTCTTGAGAGAGTTTAAAGAAATTTCCCAATTTAATTCTCAAGCCTTATCTAAGTTAGAAACCCAAGTAGGGCAACTAGCTGATACTTTAAGAATGAAGGAATTGCCAAATCAAGTGGTAGTTGATTTTGAAGATGACGAAGATGGGTACAGTGAGACAGAGGGAAACTTTGAAATTGAGAGTGGCATTTCACATGACAAGTGTGCGCAAACCATTCATTTACCATAAGAGCAAAAAGAGACACTATATGAACCTAAAACAATATTTACCCAATGTCTCGATGAGGTATGTTTTGAACATAAACAAGGAGGGGATGAGTAATACATAATGGATAGGATTGATAAGGTGATAAATGACTCATTACCTTATTTGTTGATAAAAGAATCGTTTGACGCAAGAACTAAACATGGGATGAATGTAGAGCATGATAAAGGAGAGAAAGTATATGACGATTATTATGTGCTTGATGTCTTGCTTGTAACTGAATGTTCACAATGGACACCGTGGACTGATTTACTTCCCACACTTGCTCCACCATGTGGTGGAAGTGTGGTAGAGAGGAAGGGTGTTGGATAGCCCATTGCGGAGCTGTTGTGCTAAAGACGTTAAACATTGGTCCTAGGTTGTGAAAGTTAGTTTTTAGTCTCGGTTTGTAGAATAGTAAGTCATTTAAGTTTTTGTAACTTTCAATTTCGTAGGATTGTAGGCCCTTAAGGCCAAATCATTGTTTATTTCATTAAAAAAAAGACTCATTCCATATGTTATATTGAGTAATGATTTATGGAAAGCGATGATGGATTTATTCTTCCCTTGCTATGATATTGGGTATGTGTGATTTGTTGAATATTTCTACAGGTAACTCGATTCAAGTTTGGGGGGGATGGGGGGAGCGGACATGAAGAGAGGAAATTTCAGAATTGCGCTTCAAGGGTAACTATATTCTTTCTTATGAGTATGATTGTGAACCATGATGACATGGTTTAATTTATGTTTTGGGAGAAGGTATAATTGGTTATAGGGAATGATTGAAAAATGGAAACAATTGAAAATATTTGAGAAATTCTTTGTTTTCACGCATGAGTGTTTTGCATTACAAGTTGATTGGGTTTGTGTTTATGATTTATGAGTAGTATGTGATACGATATTCCCGCTCATGAGAGTAATGATTATATTAAGTTAGTGAGATAATGTGGTTGTACATAGGTGAATGAATTAGTGAAATTGAAACCAAGAAGGACGATATTAACCTATAAGCACATGCACATATTCACTATGGTATGATTAGTTGATCTTTGCCTATGAAAATGGGAGAAGGGGAGTAGTATGAAGGAAATCTGAAATTTTTTGAAAAAAAATATAAATAAATAAAATACAAAAAGTAGTTCTTCGATTTGAGTAACCGGGCCTCCTACCACAAAGTAGCAGAGTGTTCGTGTAAAAATGGGAGAAAACTAATAAGCATAAATCCCATGAAAAAAGCTCGAGCCCAGTTGGTTGGGACTAAAAATCCTCGCTGGAAATTCCAGAGTTTAGAAAGATAAAAAAGGATAAAAGTGGAAAAGATGGAAAGAAGGAGTTTGACATATAAAATGGCAAAATCTGATCATTGAAGTAGAATAATATAGATTGATCTACCTTAGGAGAATGTTCACAAAAACATGGGAGGTGTCCGAATTGGGAGTAGAGATTAACGAAGTTGTTTACTCTAGTGGGAATCATTCTCAACATTAGATTGAGATAGTTGTTATTTGGTAGTGAGTGAGAATGTTTGTATCCATGTTATTTAGTATATTGTAGCATGACTTAATTAATGAGTATGAGAATGCATGAATGCGTGATAACAAATAATGGAGAAGTTGTGGGTAGTATAGTTAACCCTCACGAGACTTAACTTGTCCATTCGGCGTTGCCAAGGGGTTTAAAAGACTTGTTACACATGCTAAGTGTAATCATCGACCCTCACGAAAGTAAGGGAGTAGTGTAAAGTAGTTAAGATAGATAAACATCATGAGGTATTTTCAAAGTTCTTCTGTATTCATTGTTAAGAGATTAGAAATATGTAAGTTTGGGGTGTGATAAGTGCCGAATGTTGTCCATTCTAGGCCCCTAACTCACTATTGTTACGTCTTATCATTTCATTATTTATTATTTTTAAGCGGTTTGTATGTTAAAGCGTGTTTCAGGAGCTTAATGAAGAAATGAGCTAACTTTGGTAAATTAACCAAAGACATGCTTGTGTCTATCCACAAAGAGAGTAAAAGAGGAGTTTTCAAGCAAAAAGTGTCTCCCGGAAGGCAAAAATGATATTTTTCGGAGCCAAAACTTCGGGACTTTGGTGAATTAACCAAAGACATGCTTGTGTCTATCCACAAATAGAGCAAAAGAGGAGTTTTCAAGCAAAAAGTGTCTCCCGGATGGCAAAAACTATATTTTTCGGAGCTGAATCTTCAGGAAACATACCTACGGAGTCGAAGGGGTTCTAACGGAACAATAAACAAGAAAAGTGGTTTCTAAGTATTTTGTTATGCTTGAGTTACGCTTACAGTAGCTAAAAATAGCTATAAATATAAAAAACTACACTCAAGCTACGCATATGACTTTTGGCCTACGACTAAGCTACGCTTAAGCGTAGTTGGGCCTACGCTTAAGCGTGTAGCTCCCCTACGCTTAAGCGTAGGTTCCAAGTGTAGAAGCTAGCTGGGAATTTGAGACCTAATCTGAATTGAACTCTTTTAACATATCTTCGACTCCAACACTTCTAAGCATGTATATAGGTCATATTATACATCAGATTAAAAGGTTTGGCTCAGATTTGAGGAGAAACACATTAAAGAGGACTCCTACTCCAAACAAGATAAGTCTACTCCAAACATGACTCTTCTCAATCACTTCTATAAATACCAAGGTCTGGACCAGATCTAAGGAGCTTCTAATTACAAAATTTCCAAAGCACTATCTCTGGAGATTTATATATTTTGAAGAAGAGAGCCATTCAAAACCTAGAGATCCGGAGTAGACGACCATGGAGAACGTTTCTACATTAACGATGCAGTCTCCTTTCACCATGAGTAACTAAACAGGTATCTAGGGTTTTCTAGCGAAACCCTAGCCAAGTAATGTAGTTTATTTATTTGTTTCAATTGTAATGAGCGGAAACTGAAAACCACATCCGTGATGATTATGTAGATCTGTGACTGTAATTATTCTTGACACGGGATTTTATATTTATTATAATTCTTGTCTTAGATTGAATGAATGTATTATCTCAACCAATCATGTTATCTTAAACATATCGTGATTTTCTACACAATGGTGTTTAATACTTGAAACCCTAGATTTACACAAACCATGCCTCAGTGAGGTGATATAGACATGCTTTAGTTTAATTTTATGTTGTAGGAGTAGATTAGAGTAAAGTAGATAACATGTACTAGTCACACTTTGTTTAGAGATGGGTTATAGCGAATCCGGTTGATGGTATCCTTTTTGGGACGTATTCGACTATTTACGGTACGATCTGATTCACGGTGATGGATCACCCTCTTGCAATTGAGCAAATAGATAACTATATTATGCAGTTAGCGGTGGAGTAAGGAAACCCTAGTTTTTATCTCTACTGTTCTTGTCTTAATCTATCTTTACTTGCTTTATTAGTTAACTAGTTCAAAAATCACAAACAAAAAATAATATTTTCATAGCAATTCAAGAGTATTACTTTACGAGAGTTTAGAATACGACTTAGTCCTTTGGGTTAGATAACCTTTCTCAATCCGAACTGTACTACAATACGATTCGTGCACTTGCGATAGGTAAACCTTGTCATCATAAGGGTTTGTTCTTAAGCATTATTTTTAACCCCAATTGACACGCAACATAAGCATTTTATCAAACACTTGGTGTGCATATAGACATTTTAAAGCTTTGGTTTATTGAAGAGGCATTTCATCAGACACTCGGTGTGCAACAGGATTTAGTAAGACAAATGATATTGTGGTTTATCCTATAAGTCAATCATGTTCACAATCCAATAAACTACTTCAACCAAACATTTTCTCATCCTCCTTATGAATATGTAAATACAAGAAATTTCATAGCATAGAATATATATGGAGTTCAAGATATGTAAATTGCATTAAAGTAAGGAGTTTAAGGAATAGAGAAAATGTAAACCAAAGAGACCAAGATTTTGCATGGTTCAACCAAATCTTTTGTCTATGTCCATGCCTTGAGAAAACCTCTCAAGGATTCCACTATCGTGTTTTTCTTGCGGGTGAAAAGCAAATCCTTACTTGCTCTTTCTTGAGGGTGAAGACCCAACCTTGCTCACTCTTGCGGGTGAAAGGTTAACCTTCAAACACTCTTGCTTCCAGATGAAGAACTGATCTTTGCTCTCTTTTGTGGGTGAAGAGCCAACATAATCCTCTCTCTTTAAGGTAGAGAGAAATATTTACAAAGCTTTAACAATTTATTCCTATGCCAAGATACCTTCTTGGACTTTCACTCTCAAATGAATAAGAATTGAATTTGAGTGGTACAACATTATATCTTGATAAATAGATATAAAAATTCAAAGATCACTTCCTCACATACTTAGAGTTATAAATGAAATACTCAAATAAAAAGCTCAACTCAAGTATGGAAATATGAATCACAATAAGATGATATGAATGATGCACAATGGTGTGATTCCTATATGAGAGTTTTCTACCCAACAATGATTTCAAACATTATGCCCAAAGAGGTAGATTTTCACTCATACTCCTATCTCCTTCTTCTTAAGTTGTTCTTGGCTCATATATCTCATATATATAACTTAGAGACAAAATATAGCTCTTAGAGAGTTGTTGGGGCTAAGTAGGTAAATTCACATTGAAAAACTAGCTGTTGGAAGCCATTCCAAGCCAAATCAGTGAACTGAAAATAGCCAACAATCAGCTGATAACCACCCATCAGTCGGTTGATTACTTACATCAATCGGTTGATAAATAGCGAACAAAAACTTAAAAGTTTTTGGTCGTATCAGTCGGCTGACTGTTCAAATCAACTTTGTTTCAGACTAGTTCCACTCGTTTGATCATAATTCTTTCTACGTAGCTCTAATTGAGGCGTTACTTTTAAGTTCATGATTTAAACAAGCCAGACCGGACCAGACAAGACTACCTACCAAACATCGCCTAAGACATCCTAGGAGTCTTTCTAAGTCATTTAAAAAAAAACCCAAAGATTTCCCGAAAAACCGTCAAGTGGGTCAAAAGTTTGAAATGAACCGTCATATTCAAACGACCATATCTCACTAAACAATATGTCAAATGGAACGATTCAAAAGGTTAAACTCAAGAGCTTGAAGTCATCTTTCCAATGAGATAGTAAGCGATCTGGTCTGATGGTGACGGTCTCACAAACATTGAACCAGACCATATTTGGTAAAGCAATTTGGTTTGATCTTTAGGCTTTAAAAAACTAAAATTATTTATTATTTATTATTTATTATAATATTCATTTATTATTTTTATGTATTATTTAATTTAATTTATTTATTTATTATTTATTATTTTTTCATTTATAAATATATTTTATTAATTTATTATTTATATTATTATTTATTCACTTATATATTAATTTATAAATATATTATATTCATTTATTATTATTTAATTATTTAATTCATTTTATTTACTATTATTTCATTATTTAATTCATTTCAGTTATTATTATTTCATTATTTATTTATATTATTATATTATTAATTTATTTTTATTATTTATTCATTCTAAATTATTTATAAATATATTTTATTAGTTTATTATTTATTCATATATTTATTAATTTATTAATTTTTATTATTATTATGTATTTTTTAATTCATTTTTTTATTATTCATTCTTTTTATTTTATTTCTTATTTATATTATTAATTTATTATTATTATTTATTAATTTTTAATTATTTATAAATATATTTTATTAATTTAGTAATTATCATATTTATTATTATTATTATTATTATGATTATTATTATGTATTATTTAATTCATTTTCTTTATTATTCATTATTTTTATTTTATTTTTAAATATTTTTTATTTAATTTATTATTTATACTACTAATTTATTATTATTATTTATTCATTTTTAATTATTTTGAAATATATTTTATTAATTTATTATTTATTTATTATTATGTATTATTTAATTCATTTTGTTTATTATTCATTATTATTTATTTATTTTAAATATTTTAAAATATTTTAATTTAATTTATTATTTATTAATTTTTAGTTATTTATAAATATATTTTATTCATTTATTATTTATTCATTGATTCATTTATTTATTTATTCATTGATTCATTTATTTATTATTATATATTATTTAATTCATTTATTATTATTATTTTTATGTATTATTTAATGGGTAAATTACTCTGACCTCCCTGAGATTTCACATAATTACTCTCATATTAAAGTTTATGTAAATTTACTCCGACATCCCCTAAAATATTAATATTGTATCAATATTTTTGTGCATATTGTAAAGTAGCTTTAACTTAAATGTTTCAAACTGAAGTAAACTATGATTTGCATGTATAATGACCTCCTATCATTTAAATACCCTCATTTGACACCAATCAAAACATCCTTATCCCTTCCCATGCAAGTTAGTTAGGTTATTTTAACATAAATTACTCAGTTTAAAACACTAAAGTTATGTGTACTTTAGTAAATGCACAAAAATATTAGTGTAATATTAATCTTACATGGGAGGTTAGAGTAAATTTACATAAACTTTAATATGAGAGTAATTATGCAAAACCTATGGGGAGGTCATAGTAATTTACCCTTATTTAATTTATTTTGTATATTATTATTATTTTTAATTAATTTTGGTTTTTGGTGGTCTTAATCGTTGGTCTCAAAAATTTTATTTTTTGTTACTAAGACCAGACCAGATCATGTGGAACCACCAAAAAAATTGGTTCCAAAAACACCACATTTGGTTCAATTTAGTCTCGTTCCAAATTTTGAGATCAATTTAAACAAATATGGTCTGGTCCCTGAAAACCAAGACCAGAGCATACCAGGTGGAACCATAACCACCTACCGAACAGGGCTTTAGAGGCTTATTAAGATCCTTGACATTCCTAAAGTCAATATTGAGATTATTAGATAATATTTCAATTTAAATAAATTCTCAATATTTAACGAAAGTTTTTCATGATTAAAACAATTTTGTTCAAAGTCTTAATACACATCTAGAATTCATTTCAAGTGATATGAAATAAGTTTATGATTTTAGGACAACATCTTTGTTGAGTTCTTCCATAGTTTTGAAAGCTTGAACTAACTCAACTTTAGCAAAGACTATATATATAAATGCATCATTAATGATGTTCATAGTCTAATACTAATGGTTCAAGGACTCATAAATGATGTCAATGATATGTATGGTCCTATATGCTAATTTGTCAAGAGTTGAGCTTTCAAATAAGTTGTTTCAAAAATAACTTTACATTTAATCTAGCACTCACCCAAGACTATTTTACCTAATTATTTTATCTTCAATTTCTTTAAACTTTGGGTTGATGCCTCCCTCCTTGTCTCCAATGTCTTTTGAGCTCTAAGCATCTTTGCTTGACTTTTACATGGATCCGCAAACTCTCTTGATTTGTTCTTGATTATTCAACTTACTAAATATAACTCAAGTAAACATTAGATTACCACATTCAATTGTTTGTTATCATCAAAATGTCTCATTTACCTATGATTTAAAACCTTGGGTCAACAAGCACCATTGTACATAAACCTTTATTTAATCTTCAGAGTTAAGCTTCTAGTGAGAAACATGATTGATTAAGATAAAACATTAATTCAATCTAAGACAAGAAAAGAATTAATGTAGAATCTTATATAATAATGAATTAATTTCATTCACTAACTACACAATCATCACATGTGTGTTCTTTAGCTTCCCCTTTTTGTAATTGAAATAAATAAAAGTCTGCAGTGCTAAGGTTTCATTGGTTTACACTATTATTCTAGGTCTTTAATGGTAGAGAGAGAAACTGTTCTTAAAAGAAAAAGGTGATATAATACTTTGAAATTCTCGAGATAGCCTCCTCTATACATGAGGTCACATATTTATAGAGAGATGGGTCTTTAATTAAGACAAGGTTTTTCTTGCTCTTCAAGGTCTTTACTTTGTGTGAGGACCACTCAATAAATGGCCAAGTTGTGCCCATTGTGCTTTTCCCTTATATTGTATGGGAGAGTAGGTCGAATCACGTCATCTGTAGAGGCACGTGGAAAATAGAGTGGCTTTTTGCGATCGATCTTGTGGTTCTGTGATCAATCGTAGCTTCATGCGATCGATCTTTTTCTTCCTGCGATCGATCGTATATTGTCTTGTGCGATTGATCTTAGCTTCCTACGATCGGTCATAATCTGCTCTTTTCTTCTATTTCGATTGTTTATACTCCATTGTGTTTTGATTGCTCTTAATACTTTCTTTGAAGTAGTCTTGGACCATTTTCCCTGCTACGAGTTGATCCATGTTCCATAGTTCGTGATCCGAGTTGACATTTCGCTTAATTCATTGAAATTAGCTCATAACTTCGTTAATGCTCATGAAACATGCTTATACACACAAAACATATAAAAATACCAAGATCGTGAAATAAAAGAACTAACATCGTGCTATTAGGGGCCTATAATGTACAACATTTGGCTCCTATCACAGCTTAAGGAGGAGGGGATCAGCCTTTGGCAATTGGGGAAGTTTAGCTTCAGCCTAAAAAGAGGAATCTACTTCAGTCCGAGGAGGGGGATCAGTTTGTTGTTTAGGCTTTTATTTTTGTGTAGCTTTTCCCTCTGGGACTCCTTTTATACTTTTAAACCCTTTAGATGTAATGAAAATGTTTTGGTTGACTTGTTGTCTTTTTATGGCCTTTTATGCCGTTTATGCTTTTCGGGGTTTGCCTCTTCTTTTGGTTTAAGCCTTATTCGGTCGCTTCTAGCTTCTTCAGTTTTATTTTGCTTTGGGCTTGTTGGCCCCTGACGTCTTTAATGATGTATACGCTTCCTTTACAAATGATTTCAAACTACCAACACAAGTTTCCGTCTTTTTTCTTTTGTTGCCAATCAAGGTGATGAGGTGCTTCATGACCTGGATTTGGGGCAGGGCCATAAAATGTATATGCAGAAAAAAATTTCTTTGTTATAAAATCTTCCCTAATACATCAATTACCCAATTTGGGGTAATTTATTCTATATTTTTACAAGATGAGGTGGACTTTTTAGCCTATTATTCAATGAGGATACCCTAGTGGTCCCATTTTGTCTTATTACAAATGTTTAGAAGTGGATTACATGAATGCCCTCTAGTGTTGCTTAGTGAGTGAGCTAGAGGGTATATCTGAATGGTGTTGTGTTCTTCAGAACATCCCTTATAGGCATTCAGCCATCCACTAACTGAACGCGTGGGGGGCAGAAGGCCTTCTTTAAGTTAAGTGAGTCTGCCGCAGAGGGCCTCTTCAGCGTCTACAGACCTCTTTGGGCGGAGTGACTTCAAATGCCTTGTTCACTTAAAGCAGATAGGGTTTGGAATTTCTCTCTAGCGCGAAGCTCTTCCTTAGGCAATATGAGAGCCAATCACGTGAGGGGTGATTATTGTGGGCTACTCTTGAAATGGGCTTGATACAAATTGGGCTTAATGGGCCAAATATTTTTGGCCTCACACAAATTTAGTGGAATCTAGTAATAATTAATATAGTTTGTGGGAAGTTGAAAAGAATTTCATATTAATTGGTGAAAAAAATAGTTCAATTAAATTTAATACATTTAGTGGGATGTCCAAAAGAACTTTGTAATATTTGGTGTAAATGTTAAGTAAATGAATAATTATAATTATATTAATAAATAAAAATAAAAAATGTTTTTAAAAAATTAAAATTTACTTATACATAAATAACAAGAGTAAAATAAAAATATTCTATAAAAAATTAAATATTGCTTTGACTTTTATAAGTAGCATATAGTTTAGTGAGATTTATTAATAATTAATATATTTTGGTGGAAGATCAAAAGAATGTTGAAGCAGTCGGCGTATAAGAAAATAAATGATTATAATTATTTAAATAAATAAAAGATTTAAAAATGTATAAAAAAATAAAAATTACTTGTACTTTTATAAAAATATCGATTTAGATATAGATATAGATATAGATAGATAATAAGGATGTGGTAATAAGGGTGATTGGGGTAGTGGGTGAAATGTAATGTTTAGGCATGCGATGTAGATTTTTTGCATGAAAATTTAAATACTTAAGGACATAAAAGTTATTTTATGCTTCCAGGGGGTGTCATAGGGGTGTGACTGTCCAAAATCGATTGACCGATATCTAGATGGAATTGACCAAAATCTCTGGGGTGTCAGTGCAATTTACCCTAAAATATTTTCAATATTAGGGAAAAAACATACACTTGTTTATATTCAAATTTATTTAGGTGGATGAAATATGAAGAGAGTGGCAGACATTGTATGAACCGCACAAACCAAGTGAGAGGAAAGGAAAGATATGGCGCCTGTTTCGTCTTTGCACTGTCCTCACCGCTCCCACTTCTTCTCTCTATCACCCCTAAATGGCAATTCTCTCTCTCTCTGCGTGTGTGTATATATATATATATATATATTGGCATTTGATATTGTTCATGAGACAAGTATTGAACTCCTTTTTCAAATTCTTCAGGTTTCAGTAAACACAAGAAACTGCAGCTCATGTGCTGTGGTGGCAACAACGTAGAAGACCAAAATCTATGGTAATTCACTGAAGTTCATGGCATTTTTCTTCATTTAATTGCGTTCAGATGTTGATGTGTTTACGAATTTTCGTTTTGATATTGCAGTGTTGTAACTAGAGATCAATTCAAAATCAAAAGGAGAGAGGCATTGATTCACACGGCCTTAACTGGATTTTCTTTTCCTGCTATTGCTTCCATTGCTTTGGCAGATGAAGGTCTCTATGTCCATCACACGCACACACCCATATACATATACACTTATTTTTGTTATCGAGCTTAATACTTTTCAGTAACATTTTACATTTGTGAGTTTCAGATGTAGCAGCAGGCGATTTCCGTGTTTACTTGGATGATATCAACAAGTTCAAACTCTTAATTCCCCGAGGTCAAATCTTTATTAAGCATGTTCTTTAGTTACATCCAAGTATTTCAAAGAACCGAATGGAAGATTACTGATTTTAGGATATATAATGTAGAATATGGAAAATTCAATTTGCATTTTTTCAAAGTTTGAATCACTATAATTAATGCCCACTTTTGAATGTTGAACAATTTAATTTCAAGTTTTATGAGATAGGATTTGTTAGTACTGTTAGTGCTTTTAGCATGTTGTTATACCCATAGTTTGTGGTATTGTGTTTGTTAGAACATATCAGGCTTAGACCCATCTATCTAGCTTAACCCATGTAATCCTAGCCCATTTAATATTAGTCTTACTTAATTTATGTTGACTTGTCCCCTACACCAAGCTTATTTGTTCATCACATCTTTTCTCCTATATATAGGGGTCACCTCTATTGTAATAGATACAAATTAATATACACTTCATAATACAATTCATTTTTCTTGTTTATTGTCTTTATTATATTCACTTCATTATCATATTATCAAAGCATCATTTCTTCTAACATGGTATCAGAGCCAATCGGTTCTTGGTAGTTCCTTCCGCTAAGCGTCGTCTCTGCCGGGGATGACACCCCGTCTTCCATCCCCGGCGGCGATCTTCAATTAAAACCTTAATCTCTCAATCTCTCTTTCTAGGATTTTCGAAACCCTGACTTTCTCTCTCTATAAATCCTACTCTCTAATTCCAAGAGACCTACCACCAATTTCTAACACTATCCGAACGAGACTCTTAATTTCTCCCTCACTGGTCCATATTCGTCGTCAAAATATTCTTGAAATCAAAGTCCGACAGCACCAACAGGTTCGTCTCGATCAGACGAAGCGAACCCAATTTGCCGCGACCCCAAACTCTACCGTACGCGCCGCCACGCGCCTCCAGAAGACTGGCGCATCTGGAGTCCTCAACCACATGTGCCCCACGCGTCTTCAACCTTCAGCGCACATGGGATTCATGCGCCTCACGCACCCCACGCGCTAGACCATCGTCGGAACCCTACCGCCGGCTCTCATTATCGGTCATCTTCTCCGGCGACGATCAGACCACCGCCAGAACCCTACTGCCGACAATTATCGCCGGTCACTTCTCCGACGACGATCACTGCTTCCGGTGACGGTCGTCCTCTCCGGTGACTTTCCGACACCGGTCACCTTCTCCAGTAACTTTTCCAGATTCCGGCATCTTTTCCGGTCATCGAAAAAATCTTTTAGACAGTGACGTCATCTGTGATGTCACCTGACACGTGTCCTCTCCAGCACTTGACACGTGTCACCTCTAGATTCAGCCACGTGTCACTGCCAGATTGTGCCACGTCACCAGGTTCTTGCAAAATTATAGTTTTGCCCTTATTCAATCTCTTGTGCATTCCAGGCTCTTTTTAACTCTGATTTTAGCAAACGAATAGTCGATTTCAGCTAATTGGACCGCTCTGAACGCAACCGTACTGTCGGTTTTGCGAGATTTGTCTTTGATCTCTTGATTACTCATCTTTCTGACTCGTTCTCTACCCTTTTGGGTGCTTGCTATGCTGATTTTCATAGTCAATATCATATTTTTTCATCTCATCCGTTTGTTTAGGGTACTCTCATCTAGAGAACCAACCACTTCTTGGTTCAGTTCTCTCTAACTTATTTTCTCCTCTTAGGGGGAAAATCTAATCATTTCGATCAATCAATCTTTTCTCGATTGATCGTTATCTCTTTTCGATCGATCGTCATCTCTTACTTGATCGACCGAACCTTCAATTCTATATCATCTTCTCTGTTTTGGTGATTTAGAATTCTTCATTCAAGAATCAGACTCAGAATCAAATTCAAGAATCAAACTCAGAATCAGTCGCTCTTGTCAGGAATCATCGCTTTCGCACAGCCAATCGCACTCATAATCAGAATTAGAATCAAGATCAACCTGCTGATATTTTTCACCAAAGTTCATCTGCCAGGACGATTTCAAGAATTGGTTTCCAAACTCAAGTTGGTCTCTTAATTCCCCAACTTGAGTTTGAGAGGGGGTGTTAGAATATATCAGGCTTAGGCTCATCTATCTAGCTTAACCCATGTAATCCTAGCCCATTTAGTATTAGTCTTACCTAATTTATGTTGACTTGTCCCCCACACCAAGTTTACTTGTTCTCCACACCTTTTTCCTTATATATAGGGGTCACCTCTATTGTAATAGATACAATTTAATATACACTTCACAATACAATTCATTCTTCTTTATTCTTCTTGTTTATTGTCTTTATTATATTCACTTCATTATCATATTATCAAATCATCTTTTCTTCTAATAGTGTTCATGAATTATATCTGTATGCGTTCTCTCTGTGCTGGCATCTAGAGCTCTGTTGTATCCCGTATCCAGGTGTGGCGGACGTGTCAAATATTAAATAAAAAACACACGTGGACATTACTAAATGTTCTTTTTTATTTAATATTTTTATTTTATTCATAAAATTACAATAATGTTTTTATGAACTATAGTGTTTAAAAACGACATA
Source organism: Cornus suecica (assembly GCA_963922005.1). Classification (NCBI taxonomy): domain Eukaryota; kingdom Viridiplantae; phylum Streptophyta; class Magnoliopsida; order Cornales; family Cornaceae; genus Cornus; species Cornus suecica. Next base: position 45,099,972 of record OY998240.1, read on the forward strand.
ATGTAGCAAAATGGAATCATTGCAACATAAATTTAGGTAAATGTCTTATCCAAAGTGTCGGCACACATCCCATACCCATATTCTCCTAATATGTGTGGGACACAAATACATAAACCTACTTCATGTAACATATACGTAGACTACAATCAATTGTGGTAACAGCGGTTACATTTTCCTGTAGATTGGCAAGTTGGTTCAGGAGAATCTAATGGAGTCAAATCAGTTACTGCATTTTTCCCGAATGAATCTTCTGTTTCAAATGGTATACTTGGGGTTTCTGGTGGATCCATTCCTTTAGTTGTTTATTCATGAACTTTAAAATTGCTTACTGGTTCTTTCAGTCAGCGTAGTGATCACGGGGCTTGGTGCGGATTTTACCAGATTGGAATCCTTTGGGAAAGTTGGTGCTTTCGCGGATACTCTGGTATGTCTTTTGTCATTTAAGTTCTACAGTATTTTAAATATAAAAAATGGTCTTATACACGGTGCAATTGCTGCCTAGATGGGATGTTGGGAGGCGAAGAGTGGAGACAGATCTAACCTTTGACAATTTTTTAACACAAATGGCTTCTGTAAAATCTGGACCTGTGTCTCATGCTTGCATTAAGCTTTTAATGTTGCGCCAATACGTTCATTAATAGCTTACTCAGCTTATATGTATGTTCTGTGCTTTATAACTGCCTTAACCAGGTTAGTGGACTGGATAGAAGCTGGCAAAGACCTCCGGGTGTTGCAGCAAAACTGATAGACTGTAAAGCTGCCAATGGTAATTCCTCTACTTGTCTACTTTTGGATTCTTTGGAGGATATAATGCGCTAAAAGGGCTACTGTTATCGTGTGATTGAGGATATTATTTAGGAAATGCATAAAAAACCTGAACGATTCCACTTTTAACACCACATAGTTGTGTCCAGTCTAAACTACTTCTGGATCCAAATACAGTTGTGGTCTAAAACTGTATCTATAAGCTGTCAAAATTGGAATAAAGTATAGGTTGATGCAACTATACTTACATCCAAGTAAGTTGGGCTGGATAGAAGTTGCATCCACAATTGTTTCTGTAACTATTTTGAATTGTATTTAGAACAGTTTGGGAAACTACACAATTGCATTTTGCACAAGATTTGTCTTGGATATTATCATCAATGCCTAATAAATACGGTTATGGACATAGGATTTGGATGAGACACATCATGAATGTGTTGATATGACAAATCTTAGCATAATTATTTTGCGAATCACTTTACATATGATGAAAATTACTTCTTGACTACTAAATCCAGTATTTCACGACTAAATGAGATTTATATCTCATAAAATGTTACCTTCTCATTTAGGCTATGTTTGATTATGTCGCTTTGGGATTGTATTGGAATTGCACTGGAATTGCCACTTCAAGATATTTCAATTCCACCAATGCAATTTCAAATGCATTGATTGGATAAGTATTTGATTTCAAGTGTAAGTGAATTTCAATTCCAATTCGTATGTTTGGACATCATAAACTTTGAATTAGATTAGACATTTTAAATAAATATATATAGGTATATATAGGTATAAGTATGTATGTATATATGTGAGTGTATGTGTATATGTATATATATGTGAAGTATTTGTACTCAGAATTTGCTGTGTAGTATTCAATTTGTTGATTTAGAATGTTTGGGAGTATAATGTTATCCAATTCCTTGCCCATTAAGGTGCTGCCAAACACACCCATAGAGTATGGAAGGACGTACATAGGTGAGGGCGTATACTTTCAATGCATGTAAGTAGTTATGTATATTATGTATCTACCTACTCTTTTTAACTCCTCTATCTTCTCCTCCTCTCAATACTCACTCCCGTCCTAAGGTATTTCTAGCCTTTTCTTTTTTACATGATGAGTACTCTTTATTTGTAAGACCATTTTTTTTGTCCTTGCAGTTGTTCCATTGTTATACACGTCTTAGGTGATTTATATGTTTATTTAGTCACATGTTGGTGAGTATCTGTAGAGTGTTGGCAATTTATTCAAAATTGAGGAAATTACTTTTACATTTTAAACATGCCTAAATTTTGATGTCTCGGCCAAGTGGTGGCTAACACGTCTCTAACACGGATATAGCTTATTTGTAAAAAGGTCAATACTCAGATTAATGCATTCTTGCCACTCAAATCTGTACGAACGGTCATATTTTCTCAGACTCTTCATTTTAAGTGCTTGAGAAAAGACTGCTATTCATGCAAAATGGAGACGTGTCTAAAGATTTCTATGCCGTGACACAACTAAAGCTGCATCTAGACTGGAGAATTTAGCTTATTCAGTTGTAACTAGACACTGACCCAATTTTTCATCTGGTAAATTAGTATCTATTAGTATGTGAATACTTTGCTATAATTCAGTTGCAAAGAGAATCTGGTATGTACATGTGTATTTATGGTTTTATTTCATGTATTGAAGTTTGGTGTTTGTTATGGCCACATCTACTGATCATTGAAATTCTAGACCGTTGTACTGCTATGAAGATGTCACAAGCTTTAAAAACTCTAAATTTAAGAATTCTTTCTCATATTTTCTTTATGGTTGGACAGGGTTGTACTACATTGAATACACCTTGCAAAAACCTGGTGAAAGTCTCAGACATCTATTTTCAGTGCTTGGAATGGCAAACAATGGTTGGTACAACAGATTATATACTGTCACTGGACAGGTCAGCACAGTTATATTATTTAGAGTGCTTAGGAGTTGTATTTTTTGCAATTCCTATATTAGTGCCTTGTTGATGCCTTACCTACAATCTTTATATTTCGCTGCAGTTTGTTGAAGAGGATATAGAGAAATACAGTTCCAAAATTGAGAAGGTTAGCATAAACAAGCATAGTTTTTTGTTGAAGTATATAAATATTTAAGTTACACCCTCTCTAACAACTTAAGCTTTTAGAACAGTTGGTAGTTAATATTGTATAAGAGCCAAATGTCTCGTGTTCAAACCTCACCGCCACCCTTTGTTGAAATTGTTGTTCCACGTAAGCTTAAGCTTTTAGAGTAGTTGGTTGGTGACAATTTTGACCAATCCGCCCCTATATTATTCTGACATTGACTATAGAACAAACATGAAATTCTTTGTAAATTTTTTGAGACTGGAATGTACTATTAGATGATTGTATTGACATATTGATCTTGCTGGATCATCCCTTTTCATTTCAAAATTTCAAATCTAATAGGCCTCTGTGCGGTCTAAGCTAATTTACTTTATTAACATTCCATTTATTACTTGAATACCTTTCTTTCTCATAGGGTAATGAATATCTCATCCCTCCTTATCAAGCACATTCATATGACCATGATAAGGTCATTATGCGAACCTTGATTTTTGTCAGTCAAGGAGATTGGGGGAAATGACCTCAGTATAGATGTAATTATCATCATCATCATCCTTACCTTAATTCCATGTAAATGGAGTCTGCATATGAGTCATCTTTTTCATGTCTTTTAATTACACGCTGTTTCTTTTATTATATTTAACCTGTTTTCTATTTCTTTTTCCTTTTTTTTGTTTTTAAAGTATAACTTAGTCTTCCAATATTTTGGTCACCCTCTCCATCCCTTGGCCTCCATGAAGAATAATTTCCTCTTTTACTGGCTTATCCAACTCTAATCTATCTTATCAAAAAAAAAAATCTATCTTAGTTTATGAAGAAATCTAAGAATTCAGAATGAAGAAGAACTGGAATGCTGAATTCAATTTTCTATACTTCTTAATTGTTTCAGATTGTACAAGGCTTATTAATATACAAGAGATAACAATAAAGAAATACAATTGTAAGTCAAATATTAGCAACTACACTATAGGTTATACAAGGTCAAAGATCAGTATACTCTAGGATTGCAATCTGCAACATACTCTAGATAAACAACTGCACAATCTAGGAGCTAAAAGACAGAAAACACTTTGACTAAATTGTATCACAATCAGAATTTCAGATTGTGGTGTTGTATTTTTCCACACTCCCCCTCAAGCTCAAGCTGGCATATAGATATCAGTCATGTTCAACTTGCCAATTAACTCCTGAAACTGTCTTTTAGCTAATCCTTTAGTTAAGACATCAGCTAGTTGTTATTCAGATTTGATGTAGGGAGTAATACAAATTAGGCCCCATTCAATTTTCTCTTTGATGAAGTGTTTGTCGATTTCATCATGTTTTGTTCTGTCGTGTTGGACTGGATTGTGCGTGATACTAATGGCAGCTTTGTTGTCACAATAGAGTTTCATGGGATTACAACTTCCAATCTTCAGTTCTTTTAAGATACGCTTTAGCCATAACAACTCACAAATTCCCAAAGCCATCGCATGAAACTCAACTTCAGCGCTTGATCTAGCCACAACCGTTTGCTTCTTACTCCTCCATGTCACAAAATTACCTCCTACAAAGGTACAATACCCTGAAATAGAGCGTCTATCACTGAGTGATCCTCCCCAGTCTGCATCAGTGTAGGCTTCTATCTCCATATTCCCATTCTTTGAGAATATAATTCCTTTTCCTGGAATGCCCTTGAGATATCTTAAGATTCTGAGTGTAGCGTTAAGATGGTCTTGATTAGGAGCATGCATAAACCTACTGACAATTCCAACAACATAGGCAATATCAGGCCTAATATGAGATAGGTAAATGAGCTTTCCAACTAATCGCTGATATCTTTCCTTTTCCACCATTGGACTCGTGGCTATACCATCAAGTCTGTGGTTGAAGTCAATAGGAGTAGCTTCTGGTTTGCATCCCAATAAACCTGTCTCCTTACGTAAATCAAAGACATATTTCCTTCGTGATAGAAATATTCCCTTTTTTTACCTTGCAACTTCTATTCCCAAGAAATACCTTAGATTTCCCAAATCCTTAGTCTCAAACTCTTTTGCAAGAGACTTCTTCAATCTCTCTATTTGGGTGTGATCATTACCAGTCACAATGATGTCATCAACATACACAATTAATACAGTTACCTTCCCTCCTTTGTGTTTGTAAAACATTGTGTGATCTCCTTGGCTTTGTGTATATTTTTCTCTCCGAACAGCCTTGGTGAATTTTTCAAAGCAAGCCCGTGGGGATTGCTTTAATCCATAAAGAGATTTCTTTAATCTGCACACTTTCTTTCCTCCAAGGTTACCTTCAAATCCCGGTGGCAGCGACATATACACTTCTTCCTTAAGGTCTCCATGGAGAAATGCATTTTTGACATCAAGTTGGTGTAATGGCCAGTCTCGGTTTGCAACTATAGAGAGTAAAGCTCGAATTCATCTTTGCCACGGGTGCAAAGGTTTCTTGGTAATTTGTCCCATAGGTTTGTGTGAAGCCTTTCACGACCAATCTTGCCTTATATCGGTCAACCAGCCATCTGCCTTGAACTTGACAGTAAACACCCATTTACACCCCACTGCCTTCTTTCCATAGGGCAAATCAACTAGTTCCCAAGTGGTGTTCTTGTTGAGTGCCCTCATTTCTTCCATTACAGTTTCTTTCCACTTTGAATCCATCATTGCTTTCTGAATGGACTTGGGAATCTGTTCTTGACAAACCTTAGCAGAAAAAGCTTTGAAAGAAGAGTTAAGATTCTTGTATGAAATATAATTGGAGATTGGATATTTCGTACAAGATCTTTTTCCCTTCCTAAGGGCAATGGGCATGTCTAGATCAGATTGTGAATCATTTGAAATCTCAATAGGGAACTCACCTGGTCTATCCCACATCTCATTGGAATTTGAAGTGACCGTAGTTGGTTCAAGGATTGGGCAGTGCCAAGGAAATGTTCCAGCCTCTTTATCCTTGTTTTTTCTTGTATAAAACTTCAGTTCTTTAGGCTGTCCTTCATTCTGTCTATCCTTGGTTGGCTGTTGTTGCTGTTGTGATGGTTGTTGCAGCGGTTGTTGTTGCTGCTGTGATGGCTGCAGTGGCGGTTACAGTGGCTGCTCCCCCTCACTCGAGTTACCAGGGCTCAAATGTGGGCTGGGAATGAAGCTCGGTTGAGGGCTGTTTAGATTTGGTGTGGTCTGAACATGATTGAGCAACAAAATAACATCCCAAAACTGATCTCCTAATTGATAATTCTCCCCTGGAGTGAAGTTTTGGTGAAGAACGATCTATTTTCAAAAAAGGTTACATCCATAGAGATATAAAAAATTTTGATAGTGGGGTTAAAACACTTGTACCCTTTCTTAGTTGGAAAGTAACCAAGAAAAACATATTTTATGGCTCTAGGATCCAATTTGCTTTTGTTGGGATTGTGATCATGAACAGAAGCAGTATATCCAAAAATTTTGAGGCTTAAGGAAGAGAATAAGTGTTTTGTCAATGGAAATGATTTCTTGACTTAGTTCAATGGTGTCTCATATTTAAGAATACGACTAGGCATTCGATTAATTAACTATGTGGCTATTAAAATAGCTTCACCCCAAATATATTTAGGAACACTCATTTGAATTAGAAGGACCCTAGCTACTTCAACTAAGTGCCTATTCTTCCTTTCAGCTATCCCATTTTGTTGGGGTGTGTCAACGCACGAGGTTTGATGGACAATACCATGAGCAGCAAGATAATGACCCAAAATATTTGAAAAATATTCTTTACCGTTGTCCGTTCGAAAAATCTGAATTTTTTTTTCTGAAATTGGTTCTCAATCATTTTATGAAAGATTTGAAATACTTGGGTTGCTTCGGATTTTTGTTTAAGAAGATAAGTCCAACACATCCTAGTGTGGTCATCAATGAAGGTTATAAACCATTTTGAACCGGAAACATTGGTGACACGTGAAGGTCCCCAAACATCACTATGGATAAGGGTAAAAGGGCTAGACTTGGTGTAATTCAATGCTGGAAAAGGCACTCTATGATGCTTAGATAACTCACATGTTTCACACTTGAAATCTGAAATATATTTATTTGCAAATAACGAAGGGAACAATTTTTTCAAATAGGGAAAACTAGGATGTCCTAACCTTAGGTGCCATAAAAGAATGTCATCCTTACTATCCAAATTGAAACTCCCACATTACATAGCTTTCATGCCTTTGCCATCTTCTTCAGCTTTGCTTCCTTCAAGGACAAACAAGCCATCCATTTATCTAGCACTACCATCCTCTTCCCCATATACGGTTCCTGAAATTCACAATGAGTAGAAGAGAATTTGGCTATACAATTCAAATCTGGAGTTAGTTTAGAAATTGATATAATGTTGCAAGAGAGATTTGGAACATGTAGGACAGATTCAAGGACAAAATCCTTAGAAAGAATTATAGAACCTTTCCCCGCAACTGATGATAGAGTACCATCCGCAATCTTATCCTTTTGGTGTCCAAAGGCTGGAAAATAGGTATTGAAGATGCTGGATGAACATGTCATGTGGTCTGACGCCCCGGAATCTATGATCCAAGGGCTGGTTTTTGAACTTGTAGTTTGTAAAGCAGTGAAAAAATTTCCAGCTTGTGTTATATTGGCTGAAATTGAGAAAAACAAGTTGGACAATTGGCAGGCCAAGAAAAAACTGGCGAAACAATCTGGGCAATGAAGGTCCAAGACAAAGAGGTAATGTATGGATTCAATGTACTCTGTTTTGGATCAAGAAAAAACAGAGAAAGATGAACAAGACAACAAATGCTCAGCAAAACAGAAAAGATGGTAGAACATAAAAGAATCCCAAGAAGCCAAATTTGGCTCTGATACCAAGAAGAAATCTAAGAATGAAGAATGAAGAAGAACTGGCTTAATTGTTTCAGATTATACAAGGCTTATTAATATATAAGAGATAACAATAAAGAAATACAAGTGTAAGTCAAATATTAGCAATTACACTATAGGTTATACAAAGTCAAAGATCAACATACTCTAGGATTGCAATCTGCAGCATACTCTAGATAAACAACTGCACACTCTAGGAGCTAAAAGACAAAAAACACTTTGACTAAATTGTATCACAATCAGAATTTCAGATTGTGGTGTTGTGTTTTTCCACAGTTTATCATTCATACCATCTATAGGTTGTCGTTGCGTGTGTCCATACCATCTAACTCAGTACCAATCTAATGTTTGGCATTATTTGTACCAAGTGTTGTCCTCACATTTGAAGTGGTGCCCTTGCCCTTAGAAGGTTATCAATGTTTGTGAATAAGTGAGACTTTAGTGCATTATTCCAAAAGTAAGAGGTTTGTCCATGGTATTTTGTGCAAATAAACGGTTGAATTTATGAAACTAGTCAGATTTATTTTCTGAGGTTCTATACTTTCCTTGGTCTATGCAGGCTGTTTCCTCTTTCCGGCTAATATGACATAATGGAGTTTTGGTTTGCTAGCTTGGCAAGGTGCACGGTAAGTGATATATGTACATTTTTCTTCGTGAGTGAATTCTTCTACCCCTTCAGTTAAGAATTTGGTGAATTCTAGAGGCCACCTGATATCACTACAGTGGAAACACCAAGAGGTGTTCATTCCTCTAGAGAAACTGAACTTGTTTTCGTAGATAAATTCTACAGGTGCACTTCATATGACGACTTTCAGCTACAAGTCATGATGTTTTGATGTTTTTTAAAAATATTTTTAAATGAATTAACTCTCACATATTTTTCTTGCACTAATGAATTTCCCGATACTTCATATTGTGATGAATGTACACATCTTATTGAATCAGTCTTTCTTTCTGGTGAATTACTCATTTATACGAAGTATAGGACCAACTCTTCATAAACTCATTAGGTTGAAATAGATGATTTTTCATCTAAAGAACTCGAAGAAATCTCGAATTGAATTCTTTTACACCAAAGCGTCCATAATGTTTACAAGTACCTGTTGGAGTAAAAGTGGTGATCTTGCCCTTACCTACCAAACATTGAGTGCACGAAGAAATTTTGGCTAAATTGCCACACATTCATTCCAGTTTTGATTTGTGCATTAAAGAAAATTTTGAGCTCAATAATATCTCATCTTCTCGATCAATTTTGGCATCTAAAGCGAAGTTTGAGCAAGGACTTCGAAAGGGAGCTTACTGAGAAGGTGGCCTTGTTAAACATGTTCACATGCTCTTTCTGCTTCCACTTGCTATGATTCAATAGTTATAGTAGAATCTCTCAATCCCGTCTTTCTCATTGACAGTATTTAACATGATTGAAGACATGGCAAATTTAAACTTTTACCAGCTTATCCCATGTCACCCTCTGTCATTTCTAAATAGTACAATTGTAATTTCCCACGATGAGATAACTCGAAAATAATCTTTTTATGGTTCTTTATATTATATTCATTAAAAAATTCAGAGATTCCATCCACTTAAGTCCAATATTGATGAGTAGGTTTTTTCAGTTTCAGATGCAAATGTGCCGTCTCCGTCTAGTATACTTAACTGCTAAGCTTCCTAACAGCATTGTTTGGAACACTTTCTTTAGAATGTTGTTCCTATTTGCATCGACATGTTTTCTACGAGCATCTATTTTATCATTCATACCACTATTTTTGCCAACAAATTTGGACGGTTGAAGTCAGACCTTGTAAAAAGTTTCAGTTCGTTCTTTCTCGTGGTCACTGATTAAAGGCCACAGTTTTTTTTCCAGGACTCTTAGTAGTCTTATATTGGCGCTTGATTGCGAAGAAAGAAAGAAGGGTGACCTCTGGAGCAGTCTCAGTTTGGAGGTGCATCCATGAAAGATAGAAAGTTGCAATGGGTTTTCTTTTAAGGTATGCTTATGGCTAATGTGCTTCCTCTAGATGTTCAACCACAGAGCCATGAATAAGGTACAATAGTTGAATGAATCATTGTTGTGATTTCCTCTAATATCACTCCCAAGACTAGTTCCATCTTTTATTCCCCTGATTGGACATGGAGCACAAATTATTATTTTAATTTAATTTAATTTAATTTATATATTTTATTTATATTTATGTTAAGCATTTACTCACACACTGACTTCACTTAGGCTCGAACACATACCCTCCCATTTGGGAGTAAGAGCCTGGTACTGCTGAGCCATTAGGCCCTTGGCGGGGCAACTAAATTTAGTTCAAAGGTTTAATATTGAGTCGATGGTACTTCTTTAACCAAATTTTGTCTGGCTTGTACATCCTTTTAGGGTTCTAATTTTATCTTATTTTACTTTTTCTTGCTTGTTTATTGAAAGTTAGCTCAACAAAACTGAACTTCACATTTGTCAAATCTCATACTCTTTTCTGTTTTGATATCATTTGTGATTTTTCTTGTCATTGCAGGTTCTTGCACCCTCATGGTTAATTCAATCATACGTTTAAGACTAATAACTTATTGGCGCGAATCACAAACTTTGTAAACAACAACTAGCTATAATCTGTTGATTTAATTGAGTGGTCTTTGAAGAATGTTTATGCAGTGCATTGTAAGATGAAAAAATTGATTGTCCTACCTGAGTAAATAATACCATTCTCAGAGTAAAGTAATTGTTTTGATATCTATAAAATTTTCCCTTCAGGAAGGGATCAAATTGCTTATGGTTAGATATATTTAGAATCCGTGTGCTGTTAAAAGCACTTTTGTACGGCATATTGAAAGACAAATTATTCTTTATCTGATATAATGTGGTTTGATAAAACTGAAAATTTCCAAACTGTACGGAATTTAATAACAAAAATTTAAATACTCATTTTTTAATTGATATTTAAGAAAGGGTAATTTATACAAAATTCCTTGAGATTTCAGGATTTAATCACCAAATTCCCGTTGTTCGTCAAACCCTCTGATATTTCAGATTTTAATTGAATGCTCCCCTCAAGCTAATTTTCATGTCAAAATGACTTAAATGTCCTGCACATAAATTATAGTTTCACCCCTCTTTTTTAGATATATTATACTTCCCCTCTCTTGTTTGGATAATTACACTTTTCCCCTCTATAAAAAAATATTTATAAAAATTCGAAAAAATTATTTAAAATTTGAACAAATATATAAAATTTGAAAAAAAAATATATAATTCGAAACAAATATATAAATTTTGAAAAAATATATAAAATTCTAGAAAATATATAAAATTTGAAATATATATATAATTCAAAACAAATATATAAAATTAAAAATATATATATAATTAGAAAAACTATATAAAAAGTTGGAAAATATATATAAATTCAAAAAAAATTATATATAATTCGAAACAAATATATAAAATTCAATATATATATAAAATTTATAAATAATATATTAAATTTCAAAAAAATATATAAATTTCAAAAAAATAAATATTAAATTTTGAAAAAATATATAGATTTACCCCCATAAAAAATAGAAAGGAAAGAAAAAGAAAATGATGATGCTAGTATCCAAGAAAAGACAAGCAATCAACCCACCATCTTACCCTGTCCCACTTCTTCTTGTCTAACTTTCGCACCTTTACCTCTTTTTCCTTTAATTTTTTTTCCATTTAAAACAATACAATAAAAAATAAAGATTTAAGTACACAACTTGACATAGGTCTCCATTCAACCTCACGTGCCTGGTCCAAACCATACACCCTGTCATGTGCCATTCACGTGATGACATAAAAAAATAAAATTCATTTTTTGAAATATATATATATTTTTTCAAATTTTATATATTTGTTTTGACTTTTATATATATTTTTTAAATTTATATATTTTTTCAAAATTTAATATATATTTTTGAATTTTATATATATTTTCGAAATTTAATATATTATTTATGAATTATATATATATATTTTTGAATTTATATATTTTTTCCGAATTTTATATAGTTTTTCTAATTTTATATATTTTTTTTCAAATTTTATATATTGTTTTTGAATTTTATATATATATTTCAAATTTTATATATATTTTTTCAAATTTTAATATATTGTTTATGAATTATATATATATATATTTCAAAATTTATATATTTGTTTCAAATTATATATATATATTTTTGAATTTAAATATATATTTTGAATTTTATATATATATATATATATTTTTATAGATGGAGGAAAGTGTAATATGTCCAAAAAGAGGGGTGAAACTATAATTTATGTGAGGGACATTTAAATTATTTTGACATGAAAATTGGCTAAGGAAAGAAAAAAGAAAAAAAAATAGCCATTGGGAATTTAATTTTGTCCCCGTCCCCCTTTCACAGAAAAGGGAAAAATAATTTATTGGATCCGTCGTGACTGACGGGGCTCGAACCTGCAAGTCATTTTCTCCATTAGTGTAGAGGTCCAATCTTTCAGGGCTTCTTCGTTCTTGTAGAGATTTACGGTCTGATGGATCTATATGTCAGACGTAATAACCTTAAGACCTGTGGACTGCCTTAATCATCACTAGGTTCAGAGCGTCCGAGAAAGGATTGTCAAAAAAGTATGTTCTTATCAAGACATAGGCGATGCGTGTGTTTGCAAGAATAAGATCCATCAAAAGGTTGCGCAGGAGGTACAGAACATTGAAACGAACGCTTTCAACCCGCTTCATTTGAATAAAGAGGAAAAACATTAGTAGTCTTTTAGGGGAAGAAGGACAAGGAGAAGTTCTTCGAAACGCCTCGTGATCTTCAACCAATTATGTGTTTCAATATAATTACCTGGAGTAAGTGCTGTAACTTGTTTCCAATACTCCGTGGCTTGGTCAAACCAAGCCTCTGCAATTTCAGAATCCCCCTGTCGGATGGCTCTAGAGAATGAAGAGGGGCCAAGGATTAGTAGACAATTTGACAAAGTCTAGGGTTTTAACTTTATTCGATCTAAATTTTGCATGGATGGAATTCATTCATCTCTAGTACTGAGGATAGAAAGAGAGTATTTGATTAAAATCTGAAAAGTCAAGGAGTTTGGCGAACGACAGAGGATTTGGTAATTAAATCCTGAAACATCAGGAGGTTGTGTAAATTACCCTTTTAAGAAATTTAGAAATTCTTTAAATGTTCTATTAAACACTTAAATTTAAATAGATTAATCACTATTCAATTCAGTGCATCGTATAAGCAACTTGACCATCCATATTAAATAACATCAAATTTTTAGTATAAAATCATGAAGATATCAAATAATATAAAATTTGTAAGCACCAATTAAAACCTTCAATTCCTAAATTTTTAATTCTTAATTTTTAATTTTATCAAACGCCTTATACTTTCTTGAGTTCTTGTTTGATTTTTTCTTATTTTAAATGGTACGTTTTCAGTGATATTCAAATTCTTATCAAACACACTTAATTAAATAAGTGTTGAAACTTTTTAGGATTAAATGCTGAATAGAATTATCAAACACCACCTAAAATGCAGCTCATTCATAATATGAAAACTAATACTACTCATCTGGAAGATATTACTAATACTGAGGTGCAAATAACAAATGTAGCAGTGACTAACGTATATGGTGTAGGGTTCGGGATAAACATTTATTTGATGTAAACATTATATATAGTCTTCTCACTTTCTCAATTGACATCCCCTTTGAGCCCAGCCTCCAATCAAACACATGGAAGAATATTAAAAGGAAAAATATAAACCAAATTTAAAAATCTGGAGCTATTTCCATCTTTGAAATTGTAAACAAATTACACCATGACTTGACCTTGGATGGAAAAATACACCAATAATAGTTATGCACAAGATAACAGAAACAGTTAGGAATACAATGCATATAATCCACCAAAAGGGACCAAATAATATCTACACACGCTGCGGTACTAGACAGCAAAAGAATCATATTTTGTTTCTAACATGATTTTCTACATGAAAGCCAGAAAACCGATTCCAGCATCAATTAATTGGTAACCACCTACCAGTTGGTTAGATAATTGGTGGTACATGAGAGTTCCGGGACACAATGGTGAATGCAATGCAGTTTGCAATCGTATTTCGATTCCAACATGATTTTCCAGAGGTTTCATTCCTACATGATAGCCAGAAACCAATTCCAGCATCAATCAACAACCCTCTACCAAACACTGTTTAGAGCGCTTGTGATATACCAGGGTTCAAGGACACGATAGTGAATACATTCCACTTCGTAATCCTACTTGATTCTAACATGAGTTTTCAGAGGTTTTAATTCTATATGATAGCCAGAAACCAATTCCAGCATCAACTAAATGCACGATCCGCTACCAGTCATTTAGAGCACTGGTAGTAGATGAAAAGTTCAGTAACACAATGGTGAATGCAGTGCAGTTCCCATCTTCCATATTCCCTTTCTCCCCTATACGTAGCAACTCAAGACAAGATTTCTCTGGTGAGCATGACTGACTTTGTATGACCTGCATAACATACAAGTTATTTAAATGCTTGAATTAAAAGTGAACTGTCAAATAACTATAAAGTTGAGTATTAAATTAGTAACATAAGGGTGCTGTGTTGTAATCCCAACTCTGAAATGGGAACCAATCCAAGACCATTCTTAAACCAACTCAAGACAGACCACAAGGAAATGTTCAAGCTAAGTACCACCCCCACAGCCCAGAGAAGCTGACAAATGAATGTTTGTTCACTTTAATTATGCTCTCTGGTCTTAAATTTAAAAAAAAAAAAAAAAAAAAACTTGATGCTGCAAACACCATCACCGCCATAATCACTTATTGCAGGAGTTCAAATTATGGTATTAGACAGCAAGCATTCTAATGAAAACCCTCGGAAAGTAATAAAAATTATGAAATAGAGAAAAGATGTTGGGATATTTAAGAATTCATTGTTTTAAGTGTTTTGGTGTTCACCGAGTGGTTAGCTGTAACGTGTGTCTGTGGGTGGGTGGGTTTAACTGAGGGCATCTCTGATTGGCAAAAGAATATTTTTTATACTGCATAACAATGGATAATTGTATAATTCACTAGTTGCAGAAATAAGTGTATTCAAGCCAAGAAGCTGCAATAGGTGTCATCTTTCCTCAATACTAACTTGGTACTTTTTTTTGGCATGTGTAAGCCATACTCAGCCATGATTAAGTATGAACATTGATGAACAAGATGTACTGCACGGGCTCCACCAGCACAAAGCAGCATGTCTGTATCCTAGATGTTGACTCCGACTTTATAAAGTAATCTAAATGTCTATTAAGGTAGAACTTTTCTACATGTTATCTTTTGCATTGTGGTATTCAATTCAAAATTTATTAAGTTTGTGCTCGACTTTCCATGAACATTGGACTTTCCTGTACATAGAGATGACATAATTGTGGTATTCACGGACGTATTACATATGCACTTGGACTACTAGAAGGTCTTGACATGCTTGGTCTCAGTGTTATATTAAATTCAATGTACAATGGGCAAAGAATGGGTTGTATACCTCTAGAATGCAAAATGAATAATGTGCAAGGCTAGATTGGGAGCCTGCCACTCAAGTAGCATTACCGGTGCCCTTAGTCCTGCTGCAATCTTAAGGATACCTGCCATCAACATTAAACCAGAAACATCTCCCAAAGGTCTTAATGGTGGCAAGCTTAGGAAAATAAATATATAAATAATTTTATGCCCAGATGTGACTACACCACTCACTTTGATCAATCCCTCATGCTTCTGACTGGTCAGAATTGCTACCTTGCACGGATTGAGGAGAATCAGCAGGAACAATAAATTGTGCTTGTGCAGGAACAGATGCTGCTACACCTGATAAAGCCAAGCTACTTGCTTTGTTAGACCTATTTATTTAGATATTCAATAAAGTATAAGATTTGAATGAATTTACTTTTTCCCCAGTTATTCGTAATCCTTTTGTTAAAAACTTACGAATTTATAAAGGTGTTACATATATAGACACCTGTATGCAAGTGGTTCAAGCTTTATGCTCTGACTTTCATAAGGAACAAGCGACGGTATTAAAGAAAGAAAACTTTGCCTGTAGCACATGGTGCTTGAATTGTGGGAATATGTGAAGCTGTTATTGTATTGACACTGGGTCCACCAAATTGGACAATCTGATGACCTGGCATTGCATAGCCCTGCACCGTTGAATAACCATGACCAACAGGAATAGTTTGACGCAATTGGCTATAGGGATATGTAGCTGTGCTAATTGTTCCGGGTGTTCCGTATATATGATAATACTGCTGACCCACATACGGATTGTAAACACCCTATAATTAAGATGAGAACATGCATCCATTTGTAGCAAGTCAGAATGTAATAGAAAACACAACAGCCATACACACTATCTAAACTAAACAAAAAGTGAGAACTTTATTTGTAGATGCTATTTATTAGAGAACTAATGACCTGCGGGTAGACGTATTCAGGACCATATGTTGCATACCTGCATGAATAAAAACGATTGTATGTTTTGAGAAGTTTAGCACCAGGATGTAGAATGAGCATGTCCCACATATACATAATATTAAGAGACAACATATGTGAATCACAGGTTCACTTGTTAAGAATCCTTAATTTCCTTACTAAATCATAAACTAGTCTGCTCCTACTCCAACAATGAGTCATACCACGTTGACGTTCGCCAGAAGAGAGGATGACGAGCTTTAACAGCCAATTGATGGATTTCTTCTTATTACTATTCTTAATTTCTAAATTTTAACTAATATTGTTTTTATTTTTTATTTTTATCAAAGTACTTTACTCGAATGTGCAATATCAGACTTATCAGTGTAATATGTTCATAAATGGTAATCTCCGAAAGCTGGCGAGCTCTATAACCCAATTGTTAAGCCATTCTTTCTCCTTTTCACTGAGTGGTACAATACTATTCAGACTGCCTAGCACGTGCATGAAAACTATGTTCAGGAGGATGACGAGCTTAAGAGCCTAATTAGTGGGAAATTTCACTTCTTAATCAGACCGCTGGTGGTTAATTTTTGCCTGTCCAAAGCAGAGTTTAAGGTGGGTATATATCTCATGCGACTACCACTGTGTTACTGCTATACTAAATCCACATCATCAAAGTACTTTGGAATTAATGAATGTCAAACTTTATGGGAAATGACTATCACTCCCAAGTCATGCTGCATGCTCTGGTCATACTCATAAGAATCGCCATAAAATGGCAGGGTATTTTTCCTCCTATGGGGTGGGGAGGGAGAGGAGTCAACGTGTGTGAACAGCGTGTAAACTCACTCAAGCTTCACTTTGTTGAGTTCATGTAATGCAGAGAACAGCAGATATTTGCCATGCATACAACCAAGATGCGTAAAGGTTTTGTTCCACTGAGTTTGACCACGATAGGTTAAGTTCATAGAGTCTGTACAACAATTCTAAATCACAGAATTTGTTACTAACCTAACGCGCATGTATATCTTCAATACGAATTGTTAGGTTTATTACTTAACACAACACATGTATATATTCAAGACGAATTGTTAGGCCCCCTGTCTAAATTGAGTGGAATTATAACGCATTCACATAGCTGAACAAGGTATCATCAATTGTGTGATTCAATTAGCCTACACAGACCCCTAACAACTGAAAAAAACTCTTCTACATGTAGTAATTTTTATTATAACGAAGATTCAGAGCCCTAAAGGCCTAGGCTCAACATATACACATTCATTGTCTTTCTAACCAATTTTTTTTTTCAATGCCACTAAAGATTACCAAGCTCTTCTTCAAAAGGACAGTATTTGATCTTTATATCTCTCGACTCACCTCGGAGCTAAAATCAAAACGCATTTTTTTTATTCTTCCCACTTGCTTAGGGGGATCCTTTGAAGACAACCTTTTATAAAGCTTCTAAGGATATTTCATGCTTTGAGCTCTGATGCAAGTATTATAAGTTTTGATACCAAAGGCCTAATAGCCTAGCGGTACCAAGTCCTTACTCCCAAATGGGAGGTCAAGGGTTCGAGCCTCAGCAGAGGTAGTGTGCGTGAGTAAAGCTTAACATTCAAAAAAAAAAAAATAGTATTACAAGTTTTGAAATTTTGAGTTTTGTTCATACTAGTTGCTAAGGGTAAAGATTAGGATCAGTGTACCTGCATCAAAGATGGAATGGGAAGTACTGGTCAAACACATTAATGTACAATTATCGTGGGGAAGTATTTTGGGTGGTTTATTAGAATAAAATTTATCTGATAAAAGTCTTGAAAACGTTTATGATTGTTTATGAGTTTGGAAAGACATTAGAAATTCTCTTTACTTTAGAAGCAACGAAAGAATGGACTTCATATTGCATAAGTTGATCCTTCTAAGGATCGAATCTTGGTGCAAGAAAGGAACTATGGCTTCCTGTGTTAAAAAGGATCTGGAATAGCAAACCAATAACATCTAAAGGTACATAAGTGGGACCTACTTTTTAAGAATTCCCACAATTTCACAACTCCCATCATATAACTGAAACGGTGTTTTATGATACTATCCTAAGTGGAAGGAAATGGAGGGACTGGATGATAAAATAACAGACATACTCCTATTTTTCCTTTCCACTAGAATAATAAAATTTTCTTCTTTCTTTTATTGACTATCCTTTCCCCTTTCCAAACAAGATGAAAGGAATACCACTGTCAGTTCATTTCTTTCCTTTCTAGTTATCTTGAACACCTGAACTCTAAATATTATAGTCACTTAGTCACTCCTTTCCTTCAGCACCTGTTTACCCAAATGACTAAAAACCTTATTCTAATTGGGAGACTAGTGTTCTTAGTTGAGAAAAAATAAAAATACGAAGATATGATGAGTGCACAATTAAATTACTATAGAAAATCTCAGATTTGATGGCAACCGCCTTACTATTAGGCGAGGTGATAGTCTCACTTGAAAAATATATATATATATATATTCAACCAGCACATAATATTTCTATCTATTTTCCAAATAGTCATTATTTCTTACAATTTGTCATCCAAATTATCCAATACTTTATGGTCACAGTTGCATGTCTCCTAATATTTTTGTACAAAAAGAAATCCCCGCAAAGCTCACAAAAACTAGAGAAACAGAACAGCTAATAGACTATGTAAGCCTACATTTGAGAATTCAACACAAATGAATGGATGGATAGGCCATTCCCTTCCATTCTATTCTATGTACCAAATGCAGTCTAATAGGTGCCCGATAATTCTACCTTTTCCTTCTTTTCTCCATAGTGACAGGTATGTGGTTTAATCTTACATACAATTTCTTTCAGTCCCAGTGCACTCAAATCAGAAAGACAAAAAAGCAATTTTTTTCCTATAGCAAAAAATGACAGCATGTAAATGATGGCATGTCCGTGAGACATTGATTTCAATGTTCAGCCACAGGCAACGCACAAAGAAGGCAAACTCCAAATTTAGGATGTACTTATCAAAATAAAAAATTTAGGATGCATCGGTAGCTTAAATTTCAGAAAAATTGAACAACAGAATAAATGGAGAAAAGGGAAGAGGGAAGAACAGAGCATGTAGCACTTCACACACCAGGATTCTGAAAAAAGATCCAATGGGACTAATTTAGTCCATGCAGATTTTTAGGTAGCTCATGAGATATTTACTTTGGAACTACTCACCCATATGGAGGATAAATAAATCCTTGCTGGACGTTATACGGAACTGGTTGCTGATAGCCAGAACTCCCAAAGTAGGCCGCCCGACTGGCTGGTACACTTCCAACGAAAGGGGCTGGTGATCTAAGACGTCCTAGAAGAAACAGAAACAAAGATCAGAGTTCAAATGTACAACAATTAATGGGAAAACTGAAAAATTATGCCTACACTGAGGGGAGATGCTGTTTTCTGCAATTATTTTGAAATTTAACTCAACAAACCCTCTTTCAACTGTTTAAAGTTAGTAAATAGTCAATAGCCCTCTGTCAAGAGCCCCTCGTAAAGTCCCATATATACTCTGTGAAAATAACTTTGGTTAGGCACTGGGCTTAGAATGACCCCAAATAATAATTACTATAACAAAATTCAGTTTCATTTTTCCAGTACGATTACAAGAGCCTTTTACCATAATTTCAGCCTACCCTAAATCATTACCAGAGCTGGAGCAAAAACAGTTCATAATACTATACAAAATCTAGTTATTTTAATCAGAATGAGTATAAAAGAAATATGAGTCCATCCATGCTATACACATAACCACAGGCGGGGTAGGTGGTTGGGGGGGAGGGAAGGGAGTGAGTGCTACATCATATTGCAGTCCCAAAATCAAGCATGTAGACAATCTATGCTCACGTACAAAGAAGGATAAAAGAGAATGTAAAAGTAAATGAGGCAGACTGTAATGCGCTTTAGGATTTTATAATTAACATGGATAGACTCTCATCTAGATATTTGAATATAATATATTAATGTACAAGCACAAAATGGACTGCCACATAATTTGTACTACCAAAGGGCAGAGAAGGCCGAGGACGTCCAAGTGAAGCCAAATTACAATTTGCCTGTCTACCATCAATAATTGGAGTAGAATCACCGCATGCTTTTCTTGCGGCCTCAGGGTCCTGGAAAGTAACCTAAAACATCGACAAAAATTACCGATGAAAACAAAGTCACACAAATATTTGTCCCAATAATAAGTGAGACAATTAAGATAAAAGATTAGCAGATAAAAGAGCAAAAGGTTATTTTCTTTCAAGCAATGAGCAATAACGTTAACAATTAACACTGATCAGATGCACCATAATTGTCCAAGTTTGGTCTAAAATTAATGGTGTTGTTATCTGAGCTCCAACATTGAGCCCTCACTACCCACAAAATGAAACTACTAAAGTCCCTTTCCTCTTCAAAGCCATCATCTCCTCTCCCTCTTGCCTACATTGTGCTCCGTATAGAAGCTCCCATCATCAGCATCCATTTCTTCCTAAAAACAATACTGACCTCTAAGAACCATGGAAGCTCTACATTTTGCGCACACACATGTCAAGAGAGAAACCCCATCAACCACAACTATGACTTCTCTTATCCAATTTCACAAGTCTCAACCACTGGCAATTGATTACAATTCGCAACAATATATATATATTCTTTGAACTACCTTCCCCATATGCCAACTAATAATCTTTTCTTCATCTTAAGATTGAGATACTCCAATTATGAAGATATTAAAGACCACATAGCCTTTTATACACCACACCCACAATGCCTCCTAAGAGGCTCGAACCCCTCACCTCCCTAATTCGGGGGTGAGGTTATACCATTGCAACACATGTGCGCTGGTAAAAGAACCACATAGCCTTCATACCAATAAAATGGGGATAAGTACGAGTAATATACACAAATCATATAATTTCAGCACCATGGTCGGTCAAATACCATATAAATAATAACATTAGAAAAAGAAAAAGAAAAAAAAAAACAAAACTGAAACTCAAAGAAGAAACAATGCTCACAAAACCATAGCCTTTGGATCGGCCAGTGTTCTTATCGGTGATGACGACAGCCTCTAAGATCTCACCGAATTGGTGGAAATATCGGCGCAAGGTCTCACTCCTAGTCCCCCAAGCGAGGCCTCCAACAAAGACCTTAGTGTAAGTGGTATCACCAAATGAAGAATTGAAGAATTGATACCCAGAACTCGAACTCGACCCCGAACTGGGACCAGGAATCGATGACTGATAAGCAGCCATTAATAACCACCAAATTGAATTTGATTCGAAGTTATATATACAACCAACAGTATGGGGGCTAGAAGAAAAACCCTAAATAAACCTGAAATTGAGTGAGAACAGTGAATTAGTAGCAGTAGTAGGAGATGGACGTTTGAAGAGGGTTTGTTGTGTTTGGAAAGCGAGAAAGAGAGAGAAAGATGAGAGAGGTGAGGATGAGAAAGTGAGAAAAAGGGGAAAGGGAACCCTAGAATGGAAGTAGAAAAAGGAGAGGTCAAAAGGAGCAAGTAGCTGTAAAATCAGTAGATGGTACTACTATGGAAGAGTATGTGGGAGAAAAGGTGAAGTTGAGACTTGAGAGTGAGTGACTGAGAGAGAATCTTTGTTACAACGAAGGAAAAGGAAAAGGAAAAGGAAAAGGAAGAGGAAGGAGACTCGTATCATATGAGGTTCAGTTTGTTGTAGAGAGAGAAGAGAGCACGCAACAAGTGAAAACGGGGTTTGCTGGGACGGGGCAGATGTAGGGCCCGCTTCATCCACTCTTTACTTTTGTTGTTTTTATGTTCTATTTACTCCATTTTTGTATCCAGGTAGGTTGCCATGTTTGTTTCCATTATGGTTTGATTTGCTTGGACATGAAGCATTTTTTATTTTTTGTTTTTTTGGGAAAAATAAAAAAATAATTTTATACTTAACTTTTTCTTTTTTTTTTTATTTGGTTCATTTTTCACTAAACATATATCAGAAATACTAGATGTATAAAAATCGAGGACATACAAAGTAATAATGCGCCATTGAAAATTACTAATCTTATAAATACACAACCATCCCAATCAACGTATGCAATCTAAGCATATGTATATTTGTATTTATCCTCTATGTATATATATATATATATATATATGCATTTTTATTTGTAGGTAGATAGAGAGTCGTATAAATCAGAGTTCAAATCAAGTGAGATTCTACAAATCATTGTAACTCTTGTTTTATTTCCTATTGTGACAAATGCATTTTTGGTTTTGTAAGAGATAAGATGAGTTTCATCCCCAAAAAGACACAGTAAAATAATCTACTTTTTTAAGTAATGTGTAATATATTTGGAAGTGAACTTCTTTTTGCTTATTCAGACATGTCCAAAGGCCAAAATTAAAAAATATATTTTTTCAATACAAAATATTTTAATTAGGAACCTAGCTTTTTGGTTTTTGTTATAAGAAAAAAATCCTCTCAATTGCATCTCTCATCGAAGAGGGTGCAATCCGGATCTAAGGGCCGCAATAAAGCCACATCCACAAGTTGCAAGTGATGGGTCCCAGGTGTTGGGGAGAATTGCCATGTTAGCGCAAGCAATTTTATTTTATTTTTTTACAGCAATTCTCTTCATATTTATATCCCTATATATAATACGTATATATATGTATTATACATATAAGTATATGGAGGTGTATCAATATTGTTCATATATATTTATGAATTTGCCCTTCCAATTTCTATTTATTTTACTCTCTTTTTCCCCCCCAAAATATTTCTCCCTCGTTTATGATGAAGAAGGAAGCTACCCTAAAGAGTGATCTTATTTTCAAACTCCAACCCTAGCTCAAAGTTTTAGACGAAAGCGTCATCTGAAATTCAAATTCGAATCTTAGCTCTCTCCACATGCGTTTTCATGAATGGAGGCAAACCGTAGCTCCCAATCTGATTTATAAAGGAAGGTGTGTGGTCCGGCTTATATTTTGGCTAACGAATCGTAACCCTAGCCAGGTTGATCTTCGTTTTGTTTATGATCTAATTTCCTCATCTTCGCAGCAACCATTGGTGGCATCAACTATCCCCATCATTCTTCCTCTCACCAAAGCCCATCAATATGTCAGTATATGTTGGTGGCTTTAGTTTCTTAATAAAATTGCTTGCATGGTTATTGAAAACGTCTTCTTCTTGTTTATCATACTTAAAGATATGCTTTCATGGAAAATATTGATTGAATAAAGTTACCTACTTTGATAACCACAAAATCTATATTTATATATTTGCAAAATGGAATATAGATTAAATAAAATTTTCAAATGATATTGAAATTTGGGTATATTTTGGGTATATCTTGTGTAGGTTTTATGTTATTGGAAAAATCTTCAATACGGGCATTATGTTTATACTTATTACAACAGAAACATTATGTGTATATAAAGAATTTGAACGTTAATACATATTCTTAAACCATAACTCAAAACCCCTAAATTATGACAAAAAATGTACATAACCCCCCTAAAGTATAATTAGTGCAACTAACACCTTGAACTATCACAATTGGTTGAAAAATGACCCATTATCTTTAAATATTTTCATAAATGACCAAAAAGAATATTTTTTATATTCTGAAACTGTAACTAAAATAACCATCAGTTGTAACAGATGTGTAATTTAGATTTTAAAAAGTTTTACATAATGAATTTTTTTAAAAGTAAAGACATATTTTAGAAAATAATGCTGGATTTGTAATGGACTACAAAACTTATATTGTAGCATGAGTGTTATACCCATTTGTTAGAGTGATTCATCATAAGTAATTTATAAAATAATGACATATATTTTAATTTGGTTTACCCTATGAATGGAGTAAATCCCCAATTCAACCTAGTGAAATTGAGTTGGAATGATAAGTTTTTATATTCTAAAATTGTAACTGAAATAACCATCATAATGTAAGTTTTTCAATGTAAATACATTTTTTAGAAATCATTGCTGGATTGACCATAGTAATGGACTAAAGACTTCTGTTAATTTAGTTGAAGAATATATTACATATTATGAATGTGTAACTAAAATTACCATCAATTGCAACATAAGTGTTATGCCTATTTCAAAGAGTTACATAATACGTAATTTACAAAATAAAGAGTATCTCCCTATCACCTTGATATATTGGATTTGTCATTGTGTTGAATTTAATATCACAAAATTCAGCAAATATAATTGAACCTTCATACCCGTTAAATAATTCATAATGTTTAGTTTTCTCTCATTATTTTATAGATACGATCATAGTTACACTATGACATATCATTTCTTTATGATATATGAAAAAACATTCCATGTTAATTTAGATGGCTAGGTTACGAAAACAATCCAAATTTGTTGATGTTGAAAAAGTTGGGAAAATGGGCGTTGATGGGAAAAAGGGTGTTGATCCATCATCTTCCAAATATGTTGGTGGGAAGGAAAGTGTGAAGGACCCAGTAGGTTTATTCATCTATTACAGGTAAATACCCAACTATTTTACATAATTATCATATGTTTGCTTATATATATTGGTTATATTTATATTGTTTGGGCAGGATATAAATTGCATGTGTGCTAATACTTTTTAATCTACAAGGCTCATTACGTACATAGATTCCGTTTAGAACATGGCAATTGACGTGTGAAGAGAGATGATGCGCGTCAATCGGGGTTAAGAATAATGCTTAAGAATGGACCCTTATGACGACAAGGTTTTACCTATCGCAAGTGCACGAATCGTATTGTTATACAAATCGGCTTGAGAAAGGGAATATCGATCCCACAAAGACTTGGATTATTCACTCTAGTAATTTAAAAGTATTGAATTATAGTTGAAAAATGTTTTGATTTGTTTGAGATCTATAACTAATGAACTAATTAAAAACAACAAGTAAATTGTGATTGTGATTCAGAGTAAAGAAAAACTAGGGTTTTCATGTTCCACCACTAACCGCATAATATAGCTATCTAATTGCTCAATTGAAAGAGGATGATCTATCACCGTGAATCAGACTGTACCACAAATAGTCGAATACGTCCCAAAAAGGATACCATCTACCAGATTCGCTACAACTCATCTCCGGACAGAGTGTGATTAGTATATGCCATATACTTTACTCTAATATGCTCCTACAACATGAATTTAAACTAAAACATGTCTATATCACCTCGTCGATGCATGACCTGTGTAAATCTAGGGTTTCAGGTGTTAAACATCATTGTGTAGAAAATCAAAGTATGTTAGAGAACACCAGATACATATGATTGATTGAGATAATGCACTCATTCAATCTAAGACAAGAATATAATAAATATAAAACCCCTTATCATAAATAACTACGGTCTCTGTTATACACAATCATCACATGTGTGGTATTTAGTTTCCCCTTGTTATAATTGAAACAAATAAATAAACTACATTACTTGGCTAGGGTTTTACTAGAAAACCCTGGATACCGGTTTAGTTGCTCATGGTAGAAGGAAACTGCATTGTTGATGTAGAAACGCCCTCCATGATCTTATGATTCGGATCTCTAGGTTCTGAATGACTCATTTCTTCAAAAGATATGAATCTCCAGAGATAGTGCTATAAGAACATTTGATTATGTAATGACATGTTTATGATAAAAAACCATGTTGAGAGTTAAGAGTTTTAATTTAGGTTAATCAAGTTTGAAGTGGTGAAGATGTAAAGGGAATTGGATGAAGCCGCAATGTATAAAAATTGTATTTTCACAATTTTGTTTCACCTAGTACTCGGTAAGATGCAAAGTGGCGTAAATTTCCAGAGAGCTGTGCGAGTACTCGCACACTTGTGTGCAATTGCGTGTTCACCGAGTACTCGGTAGAACAACCACCGAGTACTTGGTAAGTGGGTACGCAAAATTATTTTTGGAAAGGTTTATTTTGCTATGTAATTGATTTATAACCACTTTGGGACATGATTAGAAACTATTATCAGTATATTAGACTATGATTGATATATTAGTCTATATTTGGAAGATTTAAATGTAGAAATGCGAATCCTGATTGGAAAAAGATTCTTACCATTAATTGAAGACTCTTCTCTATATATATGAGTTGAACCTAAGAGAAGAGGGGTAACTTATTGAGAGATCTCTACAATTCTTCTACATATTCATATTCTTTTACAGAGATATATATAGAGATAAAATTATTGAATTATTATATATTTTTTAGTTCTCTCTTGGTTTGAGTTTTTCCAATTGTGCTTCTAAACTGAAGATCGTTATGCACAATTGGATGATTTAGTTTTTGAAAAATCATCACACCACCGTGATCGAAGCATGAGGCTTCATGATTATTTGATCCGTTGAGAAGCGGAGTCGTCAGAGTACGGATATTGGATCGAAAGCTTCATGGAGCGCGAGTGATTCAAGACTTTTCGACGTCGAGTGGAGAAAGACAGATTATGAGTGATTTGTAAGTCTAAAACTTTATAGAGTCTTGTACTTCTTGATTCATAGTGCATCGATACCCGAGCATATTCGTGTTTTTTTACTTGGAGTCTTTCTAAGTTTTTCCACGTAAAAATATTGGCGTGGTCTCTGATTTATTTTCTGCACTTATATTTATTATTGTGTGGTTTATATTGTGATCGAATTGAATTAATATTGACTATTCCGCAATTAAAATTTTAATTTGTCAATTAATTCATAAAAATCCTATTCACCCCCCCTCTAGGCTTAGTTCACCATCTTCTAGGTAATTTGAAATGCTCTAGAAATTATGTAATTAGAAACTCCCCAGATCTATATCAGACCTTGGTATTTATAGAAGTGATTGAGAAAAATCCTACTTGTATTTAACTTATCCCTCTGTGAGTAGGATTCATCTTTGATTTGGTTCTCCTCAATTCTGAGCTAAACCCTTCAATTTGATGTAAAATATACCTTATGCATGTGGTTAGAGGTGTTGGAGTCGAAGATAGGTTAAAGGAAGTTGAATTGGATCAGGATTCAAATTCTGCCAGCTTTTCTACACATGGCCTCTACGCTTGAGCGTAGCTCCAAGCGTAGGCTAATTTCCTTAAACGTAGCTTAAGCGTAGTTTTGATTATTCTAGCCACTTTAGATATTGTATGCATATCTCAAGCGTAGTAAAATTCATGGAAATCACTTTTTCTAATTATTGCTTCATTAGAACTCCCTCGACTTCGTTGGTATGTTTTTCGAAGTTTATACTCCAAAAATTATCATTTTTGCCCTCCGGGAGACACTTTTTGCTTAAAAACTCCTTTTTTGCTATATTCTTGGATAGACACAAGCACATCATTGGTTAATTCACCAAAGTTAGCTCATTTTCTTCATTAAGCTTCCGAAACACGCTTAGACATGCAAACCGCATAAAAATACCAAATAATGGAATGATAAGACGTACCAATAGTGAGTCAGGGGCCTACAATGGACAATATTCGGCACCTATTAAGGAACATATATATAATGGGGTCATAGCCAAGGTTGCAGCAGATTGACCGAAAATGACTCATAAGGAAAAGGCCCCATACGGTTTCCTCTAACGAGCTGCAAAGGAAGTGTATGACGATGAGAAAAAGAAAGGCAATTTGGTTAAGGGAAAAAGAGGGGAAATATTTGAACCGAATTCAATTTATTAACATACAATGCTTTTCTATTTTGTGTTCTAATAGTTTGTGATATAAATGCTTGATAGGTGCTCAATATTGGTCATTTTTCGCCCCTATCTTGCGTTTGTTATGTCTTTACATTCTATTACTTGGTATTTTTATCCCGTTTGTGTGTGTAAGCATATTTTAGGAGCTTAATGAAGAAACATAATTAATCTCGGTGAATTAACCGAGTTCGTGTTTATTTCTATGTCGAGAAATGAATCAAGAGGTGTGCTAGAGCAAAGAAGAGCTACCGGAGGGCAAAATGGTCATTTTCCGACATCGTTATCTCACCGAAGGGCAAAAATGTCATTTTCAGACATTATTACTTCAACCAAAAATATCGGGAGTCAAAGGCGACCAGTCTAGCTCAAATATGAAAAAATGAGTTTTTACAGCAAAAAATGCATGATACCCTACATTGGTAGAGGGAAAAAGAGGCAGATTGGACCTGAGCTATGCTTTGGTTTATGAGCCAAAGGGGGGCCCTACGCCCAAGCGTAGGTCAGGGGCATAGGTCCCACCTTGTGGCCACGTGATCCCTTTACGTGTAGAAGTTGTTTCGGAATTTTTCAGTTTCGTCCCTGCTTCGATATTTTAAGTGATCGGTGATTCCAGACCTTTACATACAGGTTTATACACATAGTTACATCATATTTTAGAGATATTATTCATGAATTATGAAATTATAGAAAAAGGCAACCATTAGGATTTCCCTCACTTGTCTATAATTATGAGAGGGTTATGTTTAGTTAGGGGGTTCTGGTTCTGATTTTCATGTACGTTCATTCATAGAGTTCTCACGTTCAAAGTTCAGGCTTGCTTCCATTGAAGAGAACTACCATTGAAGACCTAGAGATCCGGAGAAGAAGAATATGGAGAACGTTTCTACATCGACAATGCAAATTCCCTTAGCCATGATCAACTAATTCGGTATGTAGGATTTTCTCGCGAAACCCTAGCCAAGTAATGTAGTTCTAATTTTATATTCAATTGTAGAGAGGGGAAACTGTTAGTATAATGTGATGATTGTGTTAGATGAAAGACTATTTTTATTCGTGATACAAACTTATATATTTGAATTGATTCTTATTTTATACTTTTCGAATATATTTATCTTGCACAATCATAATTATTCACTATGAGTTGGAACTCGGATGCTTAATCTGTGATTTTCTACACAATTGTGGTCATAAAACTCGAAACCCTAGGTTGACACAGGCCATGCCCTGAAAAACTGATATTGACATGCTTTAGTTTATTTTCATGCTTTAATTTACTTTTCTGCATTTACTTTCTGTTAGTAGTTGACATGCACTAATCAGTTTAGTCTTGAGATGGGTTGTCGCGATCCGGTTGAGAGTAATCCTTTTTGGGGTCAAACTACTGGCACGGTGCGACCTGATTCATAGTCAATGGATCGCCCTCATGCAATTGATATATAATATTAACTATATTATTCGGTTAGTGGTGGAGTGAGGAAACTCTAGTTATCTCTCTCTCTGAATCACAACCATTATTCATTATTGCTTTCTGTTTATTTTTTAGTATTAGATAAATCACAAAACCAAATTCTTTTCAGAAAAATATAATTAAGTGTTTTTAGACTATTGAAGTGAACAATCCTCGTCTCTATGGTATCGATATTCCCCTACTCAAGCAAAACTATCTACAACTGATCTGTGCGCTTGCAGAAGGGTAAAACCTAAAGTGTCGTTAAGGTGTCATTTTTAACCACATATTTTGCACACACCTGATGCCCATCAATGCTGAAGGTATATGTTACCATATATTAATGTGTCGTAACTTTGTTGCAATTGTTGTAGGGTAAGAAGAAAAACAGCGTGAGAGGAAAAATAAGGCATGGTTTTAAACACAAATGTGTCTGGCATAGAGGTTGTGTAGATACGTTAATTAAAGCTATTGGAAAGTTGATCCAGAGAAGCGGAAAACGGTCGAGGAGATGGGGTTCAGAGAGCTTCCTAAAATTAAATGTGACTACATCTTCAGGGACTTGTGTTGCTTTTTAATTAGTAATTTTGAAATTGATGAGTGTGTATTTAAATTGAAAAAGACTGGTGATTTTTATATAAGTGCACACGA
Source organism: Cornus suecica (assembly GCA_963922005.1). Taxonomy (NCBI): domain Eukaryota; kingdom Viridiplantae; phylum Streptophyta; class Magnoliopsida; order Cornales; family Cornaceae; genus Cornus; species Cornus suecica. The sequence continues at coordinate 45,129,941 of OY998240.1, forward strand.
TGTGTACGATGTATTTTTGATACCGGTGGGTGGACAAAAAATGTCGACCAACCGCCACTTCTCCTCCGATGCCTCGTGGATAACTGAGTGTAATTTTGGAGGTCGAGATGGGATGAAACGTAATCGACTGTTGGCATTGATGGACACAGTTGAGGGTGATCTATTTGAATGCGTATTTATGTTAGCCACATGTACAGTTGTGCTTTCTCCAAACGGGTCGTAATGACACCCATTGGGGTTTATTGGCTGCGGTTGACCAAGTTGATGAGATCCCGACTTATAACTGGTGTGAATGTGATAAAATACTTGGTTAACACAATGTTACAACCTGAAGATGGTAGCGTCAAACAATTGTATAGTAGTTGTATGCTTTTTCTTCAAGTATACAACATTAATTAAGCATTGTTGAATTTCCTGTATATGTATTGAAACACTTAATGGTTTTTTGCTTACAAAATTCCATTTCATGTATGTAGATATTTTATTTGATATGACTATCAGTTGTGTGGCCTGGTTACCCTATGGGCGATATGCATCAATTAGAATATTGGACTACCAATGTTGTGTGCCGACGATTTTCATGGGAGTTCCGTATGAGAGGCTTTGGTGATAGGAAGGTGCAACCTACCCGATCTGTTTTGATGTGAACATTATTTGTCTAATTCGTTAAACATTGAAAATATGAAAAGCCCAAAGTATTCTGATGTTGTTATGTTTTTCGTGAGGCAAATCATACGACAAGGAAGTGGACTATGGTTACCTTCCTATCCTGGGACAGGTGAGGAATGACATTCTAAGAATGAAAGAGATTTTTCTGTGGTAAGCATTCACATTCCCATATATACATAAATGGAATTAATTTGATCCTTAAATAAGTAGATATGTATGAGTGAGTTCTTATGATTTACATGGCAACTTAAAGAGGCTTAAAAGGGATATGCTAAAGGTGGAGACATACATTAGGCGTGTGAAGAATTTTATCTTCAATGTTGAGGAGATAAATATTAATGAAGTAAAGCGAAAGAAATCAGGTCATTTTGAAATAAAGGAAGTTAAAGATGGTAGTGGACCTAGTGGTGAAGATTCATTCAGAGTTGATGACAATGATGGTGTAGAAAATAAGGATAAGGAAAGTGTGTCTCTTGGAGGAGAGGAGCGTGAGGATGAGGATAAAATGTTTGATGAAGGAAATGAAAAGGAGGTAAACAATAATGTTGAAGGAGATGATGGGTTGGATGACAATTCTATTGAAGAAGATGAGGATGAGTATTTCGAATCTGTTGATAAAAAGGAGCATAAGGAGAGAAGTGACACAACTATTATGTCAAATTTAGAACTCACTCATAGCTGTCATAGTTTGTTAGTTGATGAGGAATACGCTGTCATCTCGTCAGTTGCTGACAATACTGATGTCCCCACCTATATTACTCATTTTCTTACTCTATTAAGGATTGCAAGCCCTCATGAGGTTATTGATGTCAATTTATGGTTGGATGTGGAAAAAGGAAGGGGTAAGAGGCGGATTGTCCCAAACAGATATGCATTCTCTCCTTGGGTATACATGTTGAAAAGGGAAGTAGAGTTGAGCCCGCATCAGTCTGTATTGTTGGAATTTACAATTGAAGAATGAGATAACAACGCGTAAGTGTTATTTACAAAATATGACTCAAATTCTTTGCTTTCGACATTTTTTAGCTGATAAAATTCCCCCAACAATTGTCCTCGATAATATAACAACATATATTTATATGATGCAGTGATGTTATGGTGAGAATGTACGCAAATGAGCTAAATCGGTGTCACGTCCACACATTATTCTATGATAATTGTTTCGAGTCCAGTGCGTATTGTTGAAAAATCATTTAACACTACCTTTAAGCTAAACGATACCTTGATTTCCTTATAAGTTTTCAATATTTGAATTTATTGCTAGGTGGTCAACTTTTTTGTAAATAAACTGAACCATGAAGATGATAAAGGACACTGTTACTTCACTAGTGAGGTTGTACATCTCATGTTGGAAAATCATTTAGCAAGGAATAAAAATCCCAAAATAATATCGGAATAGCTTGGGAAAATTTGCAATGATATAGTAAAAAAGTTGCCATGTCGTATCCGGGATCGTTTGAAGAAATCCCTCTTGGTTAGTTAATGTTCTTTTACACATTGCAAAACCCATTGATCATTGTAATGTTGTTTAAATACTTCTTGTCCGAATGTAAGCTTTTTGACTTGTCCTCTATGTTAGGTATTCTTCCCGGCATGTACTGGAAAATATTGGTGGTTGTTGGTTGTCAACCGTTCAAAAAAAATGATATACTATGTGCTCACTTGGAAGTCCCCCGATATTCAGAAAATATGCGTATTTAGTGGTATGCTCACTTATTATTGTTTAAACATAGCATCACTTATTCATTATTTCATAGTCATAATTGTTTATCCTTTTGTTGTTGCGCAGAAGCAATTCATGGAAATTTGGAGTGGAGAAAATATTGGAAAATATGATGTTTATCCCAAATATTTGTCTATCCAACCCGATGAGTAAGATCTCTAAAGACATAAATTAACTGTAATTGCATTTGTATATTCCAATTTCAATGTAGTAACTGTAATTTTGTTGTCCAGCGTGAGTTGTGGACACTACAACAAAAATGTTATCTAACAGCAAATATTTGACAACAATTGCAAAAAAATGTCGTGTTAAACTTTATTTTAGCAATATATTTTTTATCTGCTTCTAAAAGTACTTAAAAATGCTACTATAATATTATTTTTAGCAGCACATAATTATTTGTTACTAAATGTTTTTAACTGTGTTGTCATATGTATTTTTTGACAACATAATAAGTTTATGCTGCTAAAAAATATTTTAAATTGTTGTCTATTAGTATTTATTTCTTATTTTCCCGTTTCTAATATAAAACCTATAGACACGTACTCAAGAGTTTTTTTCCTCTCAGACAACAAGTGTGACACCCCCACAAATATATCGATACATATCCACACACATATATATCGATACATATACACACACTATGCGATTCTCTTCACCACCTGATCTACTCTATTCTTTCCACCGTAGCCGACCTCTCTCTGGCGATTCTTGATCGGTTGACCAAACCTCAATTGGTTTAGCCTAGCTTGGGTAATAAATAATAGTAATAATAATGTTGTGTGCAAATAAACCCTTAAATTTGACCTAGTTTTCCATATCATAAGTGCAAGAATCAATTATAGTATAATATATATGAAATAGGGTATATCGTATCCACAAAGACTAATGAATTCACAACTTTTTCTACAATTATTGTAACTAAATTATGAAAGATAATTTGTTTGTTTAGTTTTCTATAATTAATTTGACAAGAAATAAAATAACGTAAAAGTAAAGATAGATTTTGGTTTTGGTGTTTGACAATAGTGGAGATAAAGATCTAGGGTATTTCTAACTCCACCACTAACCGTATAATATATCCTCCTAATCATTTAATTGTAAAGGGCGGTCCATCATATGTGAATCAGATATAGGGTCGCAAGCATTGACAAACCTTAATCCCAAAAAAAGAACAATTAATTCATCATTGACACAATCCTTCTGTGAACAAGCATAACTAGTACATGCATCTACTCTAAACTACTCCTACTAACATAAATTAAAAGCATGTCACTCGTTATCTTTTCTTGAGCATGGTTTGTCTAAATCAAGATTGCATGTTAATTAAAACCATTGTGTAGAAAATCATGAGTTAAACATCCGAGTTCTAGCCCATATTGAATAACCATGATTGTGTAAGATATAACATTCATTCAAGATAAGACAAGACATAAAATAAATGAAGAATCTTATATAAAATCAAACGTAATCGCTCATCTACACAATCATCACATACGTGTCATTCAGTTTCCCATTATACAATAAAAATAAGAAAGAGTCTACATTACTTGGCTAGGGTTTTGTCAAAAACCCTAGATACCGATTTAGTTGTTCATGGTCATGGCAGTCTGCATTGTTGATGTAGACGCGCTCGCCATGGTTGTTCTTCTTGCACCAATCTCCCACAACCACATATTAAGACTCCAATATAATATGCTAATATAACACACTCAACCCTAAGGGAAACCCCCTATCTTTTATAGAAAAAGTGGCGTCTTTGTTTGGTAATTTGATTGCTTCACGGTTAAGTCAAGAATGTGTATCGTGATAGTCCTTGAAGAATGGTGTTAAATCTCATCAAATATGGTCAATATAGTGTCCAATATAGTCTAGAGATCATTCCATATTGATTTTGGTCGAAACGGGTCCCATTGTTGTATATACAAGTTGCTAATATGGCTTAGCCGTATTGGTCTTACCGAGTACTCGGTGAGAATTCCACTGAGTACTCAGTGACTATGCAATGGCATGAGAATGCGCGTATGTCTCTGAAATATTTCTCACATTTGTACTACTGAGTACTCGGTAGCTCTTCACCTTGTATTTTCAGTTTTCATCTTCTTTGCTCCGTTTCTCTTCTCGACTTCATTCCTCTTTTTTCCTTTTACATCATTGACTTATTTTTAGTCCTTCATAGGTATTTTATCCATAGTTTCACTTTTTGAACAATCTTGAGTCACAAATCCAGTTATTTCACCGAATTAAACTTGTTTTACATAACATGGCCTGAAACGTTTTAAAACACAAAAACTGTATAAAATCACCAATAATGATAAACATGAATATAACAATGTATAATTAAGAGCCTTAAATATATGATATTTGGCTCCTATCAATTCTCTTCACCCTTGATCTACTATGACGATTCTCTTAATTGGAGCTGATATTCTCTGGCAATTCTTTTCATCGGAGCTGATTTACTCTCGCGACTCTCTTTACCAGAGCTGATCTCCTCTAGCCATTCACCGGAGCTGAACTACTCTTGCGATTCTCTTCATCGGAGTTGATATACTCTCGTGACACTCTTAGGTATATGTCTCAGCTTGTTTGAATTTAGTTGTTTATATTGTTTTGTTTAAATTTCATTTATATGTTAGAAATAATGGAAGTGTAGCTTTCTTGAAGTACTTTTAATCTTCAATTTGATAATTTCTTCAGTTAATTTTAGGTATTTTAACTATATGATAGAGCATGTTTATAGAAGTGTTTTACTAGTTATTTTTCTATTTTATAATGTAATTTCCTAATTTTTGAATTGTTTTCTTAAAAACATTGTTCATTATTGTGTTGTAGTATTTGAACTTGTGTTAGGGTTATTTTATGTTTTTATAATATAATTCTCTAATTTTTGAATTTTTTAAAATTATTTTTGTTGATTATTATGTTGTTATCTTTGAACTTGTTCATTATGCAAATTATTGTTATGTTTGGACTTGTGTTAATTTTTTTCTGTTCTGTAATGGACTTGTGTTGTATATTAATGGCAATTCACTTGTTTAATTGATCATTTGTTTTTCTTTTAGTTCTAGTTTTTTTTGTATGAGCTCTTATTTGAATGTTGGTTCAAACATATTGGTTAATGTATTTGAATTTTAGTATCTTATTGGTTTATGGAGCTGTTGTAATTTATTTGAAGGGTGTAGAACAAGAGATTTTGAAACTCCAAGCCTTTCTGATCATTGTATTGGGTGGTTGAAGTATGGTCTCAGTGGTTATTATTATATTTGCTATGGTTCTGATTTGTTTAGTTTGTTGTTTTGAGTTTTTAGGCCATTCAAACTACATTGTTTCATGAATTTTATAGTTAAGGATTATGAAGATTTTTATGAAAGAGTCTCCTTATTATTGAGATTTTAGCGAGAACACTCAGTCGTATACATTTTAAAATCCCACAGTACTTTAAATTCATTAGTGCCAATTTGTTTTATTTTCCTCCAAATACTTAAATTGTTTTAGAGCCATGAATATATCAAATGTAATTTTTGCATAAAATATAATAGATTTATGGAAATTGTACAGATGATTTCCAGCTTGTGTATGAGAAACATGTCTTCGGAACTTTGAAACTAGACATGGTTTGTGTAAGAATTTATGGTGTGGGTTTCAAGTGAGGGTCTGTGGATGTCTAGGTTGCTAAACTTGTAGTGCGCCTACCTCTTTTGTTCAATTTAGAAAAAAAATGTTTGTTCCTTGAATTTATGGTTTGTTGGTTTTATTGTAGTATATTAGATAGTGTGTCTCTATCATATATATGCTTCTATTGAATTGTTTATTTAGCAATGCACATTCTGGTTTGAGATTGCCGATTGACCTTGACAATATTATGGTTGTTATTTTCTTTAGTAGCATTCTTGTTGAATAGTTAAACTTTAGATGGTTTTGGTTCATCTAAAGTTTGACTATCTAAAATTATAGACAACCAAACTCACTTGTCTGAGCCATTTGAACCTTGATCAAACGCCATCATATCCTTGATACTAAGACCTCCACGCCTTTTATATCCACAAAGCTTAACCCAACTCACTTGGTTTACCTTCTTCTTCTTTCATCCCATCAAATGACGGCCATTTTGCAATTTAGGTTTTTGCAGACTGTTATAGTCAGCTTAAAATATTGCATGACACTAGTGGGAAGAGAGACAACGGTAGATAAAGCACTTGTCTAGTAGCTATGGACATCATTTCAGCTTTTTTTAAAAAAGTCTCTGTGAAAGAATATCATAGAGAAATATCTCTCCTGAATCTTTATGCCATCTTTCACCTGTCATCAATTCAAAACACTCTTTTTACTAATGGTAAAAAAAAGGTTTTGAATGTGGGGGATGTTCTAATTCTACTTGAGGAATTTAAATTAGCTTCCCCGATCGTATTTCTCCTTGACATGAATACAAAAAAAATAAAAAATAGACAATCTATCTCTTCAGGATGTTCTAATTCTACTTGAGGAATTTAAATTAGCTTCCCCGATCGTATTTCTCCTTGACATGAATACAAAAAAAATAAAAAATAGACAATCTATCTCTTCAGAGCTACCGCCCCAACCAAAAAATATATTCAATTCAATAATTGTTTATCTGCAACTCCACTCAACTCCACACTTGAGCTTGATATTTAAGGTAACTTGCTTTCTTTTTTTTTATTTTTTTTATTTTTTTTATCATACTCCTCAAAATATGTCATTATAGAGAAGGTGAAGAATAGGAAAGACAAGAAAAGTGGCTAAAGGGGAATTTAGGAAAATTCTTAGTAATAGGGAATGGAATAGGGTAGTTTTGAACTTTTGATTGTTTTATTTTCTTTCTTGTTTTGTTTTCACCAAATCTGCTTAGGATTGGTTCTATCTTACTTTTCATGTCATTTACTTTTAATTGCAATTTGATTTAGTAGGATTATAGGCCCTTAAGGCCAAATCATCATTATTATTAATAAAGTTGTCATTCCTTTTTAAATGATTCTCTATTTTAATTAATGCTTTCAATATTAGAATAATGTATTATCTCTCTCCACTTGGTATGATCTTGGGTATGTATATTTGTTTTTATTATTTTTGCATAGATTGTACAATAGAGAATAATGTATTCTCTATTATTTTTGCTATATGAAAAAAAAGTAACACAAGGGGAGAATGGGAGTAGTATGAGGAGGAAAGAAAAATTAGAAAATGCAAAAAGTAGTCATTCAACCTGAGTAATAGGGTCTCTTACCACAAAATAATCAATGTTCGCATAAAAGGGGAGGAGGTTAATGAGCAAATAAAGAAGCTTAAGCCTAGTTGGTTGGGATTAAAGTCCCCGTTAGAAAGTTCGGAGCTTAGAAAAAAAAATAAAAAGAAGAGAAATAAGTAGAAATAGAGAAATTTATTCAGAATACTCGTCAAAACAACGCTTGATTAATGAAGTAGGAAAAGGGAGATTAGTCGATAATATAGAAAGTTTACAAAAACACGGGAAACTATCTACATTGGCTGTAGAAATTAGCAAGTTTTATTTCATCATTGTGGGGACCACACTTGAAGATTAATTTGAGAAAATTGTTATTCTTGAGTGAGTGGAAATAATTTGTATACATTCTATTTTTGCGAAGTTATATCATTATATAATTAATGAGTATGCAGATTCATAAACACATGAGAATGAAGAATGAAAGAGTTTGTGGGTAGTATATTTAACCCTCACGAGACTTCACTCGTCCACTAGGGAAACCTAGGGGTTTAAAAGGCTTATTACACGTGTTAAGGGTAATCATACACCTTCACGAAAGAAAATGTTTAGTTTAGTTAGTTTTATTAGTTTCTATCTTTGTTTGTATAAAAAATAATCATCACAATTTTTGAAAAAAATCTTCTTATGAGCTGATTGCCAAGGGACTAGCATTATCTAAGTTTGGGGTGTGTTGGGAGTTGAATTTTTTATATTTTAGGCCCCTAATTACTCATTGTTAGTCTACACATATCATTATCTTGGTATTTTTATCCAATTTGCATATTTTGAGACGTTTTAGGTACAAGTTATGTAAAGTGAGTTACTTTCGGTGAGATAACTGGAATATAAGCTCTAAACTATTTGAGGACCGAAACTAAGGGTTTAAGGACCCAGAACAAGCCAAAGATCAGTATAGGAATCAATACAAGTGAAGTGAAGCGAAGTCGAATGAAGACTGAAGTCAAAATAGAGCAAATAAAGAAATTCCAGTAAAACTCGAGAGCTCGAGTATTCTCTTGAGATCTCGAGTATGGGCGCCAATGGCCCTACTGGTGGGGAAGTGGCAAAAAGTGCTCAAGAGTTTTCATGAAATTTGTACCTCGAGATCTCGAATGATTTACCGAGATCTCGAGTATATTTGTACTGCGAAATCTTGAGCATTTTCTCGTGACCTCGACTTTGGCTGCCGCTGCATTTTTTGTTGGGACCCACCACGACTTTGAGCGACTTAATGACCACTCCAGACTATCTTTAGACTTGTTATATATATTCATCAGATTTTATGTTATTTCTCGACCCGTGACATGCATGGAAATATTCCGACTTAATCACGTAGAAAACTTCTCTCATCCCCATATAAAAGAGAGGGTTTTACTCTTGAAAGGGGGGATTCAGAGTTCATAGATTGACAAGGTTGGACATACAACGAGACTAAAAAAGAATACACCGGTGCAAACACAGAGTGACACTGTGTTGTAGTTGATATCCAAAAGAAAAGATCCGACGCTACCATGGAAGCGGTGTCTACATCAACGATAGAGTTCACCACCACCATGCCCGGCTAAATCGGTATCTAGGGTTTTTTGACAAAACCCTATCCAAGTAATGTAGATGTTATTTATTTTTATTGTCACAAGGGGAAACTGAAGACCTCGTATGTGATGATTGTGAGGATTGAGTGAACGAATTTAATTCTATATAAGATTTTATATTTATTCTATGTCTCATCTTAGCTTGAATGAATATTCTATCTTGCACACCATGTTTTCTTTTAAGGGTTGGAACTGTGATGTTAAAATTATGGTTATCCCACAATGGTACTTAATGAACATGAATATCTAGGTTTGGACAATTATGCTAAGGAAAGGTAATGAATGCATGTTTAGTTTAATTTATTGCTTTGTAGGAGTAGTTTAGAGTAGAGTAGTATGCATGCACTAGTTACACTCATTCCGAAGATAGATTGTTGCCGAGTCGGATGGATTGTATCCCTTTGGGGATTAAGGTCTGCTAGTAGTGACTTTAATATGATTCACATACGCTGGATCGCCCTTTTACAATGAATTAAATATATATCTATGTTATGAGGTTAGTGGTGGCATCAGAACTACCCCAGACTCTCTATCTATTGATTCCCAACCAAACTATCCAACTTAATTATTTTTAATTATTTGTAAAACTAGTTATAGAAAACAAAGCAAACTTAAACTATATCTTCATAATTCAACTGTATTAATTCAAAGAAGTATAAAATACGACTTAGTTCCGTGGATTTGATAACTCTATCATAAGTATACCATACTACAATACGATTCGTGTACTTGCGATAGGTAAAACTACCTCGCCCGCATAAGGGTAATTTTCTTAACCCTTATTATATAAACATTATTGTTGTGACTCTGCGGGTGATAACAAAATGGCAATGAAAAATGATCTTTCCTAGCGTGTGAGTTTAATTTTCTATAATCAACACAAACATGCCACCCGGTGGGGGTGTGTTGAGGAATTAACTCACCTTTTGAGTTATGCACAACTGTGATACCTGATTTCTTTGGTACCACCTAATTAGAACTCACCCATGTATTATCAAATATGGGGTATACAATACATGCATATAACAACTTCACTACCTCATTCTTAACCACCTCTTTCATGTTTAGATTCAATCTTCGTGGCATTTCTCTTGATGGTTTTGTTATCTCTTCTAAATGTATGCGATGCATACAAATCGAGTGATCTATTCCTTTTAAATCATCAACACTCCATCATATCGTCTCCTTATGCTCACCTAAGACCTTTATTAAACTTTCCTCATACTTTTTAGTTAGATATGATGATATAACTACAAGGAGAGTCTCTGTTGGCCCTAAAAAGACATTTTTGAGTTGCTTAGGCAACTCCTTAAGTTCTAGCATATGTGGAGATATTAGAGATGAAATTGGTGGTGTACTATGGATAGTTGGAAGCGGCTTAGTAGGTGTTTTCCATGGTTGAGTGTATAGAGCAACTTCTAATGCAACTACAACTTCACGAATTACTTGAGTTTGCTCAATCCAATTCTCACGTTCAAATCCTAACTTCACCCCTGTTAATATAGCTTCTAACTCATCTTTTATTAAGATTTGGGGTATAACTTCTTCTACCATCTCATCAATGTCATTTATATTGAAGCATTCAACTAGTTCATGAATTTGATGATTGATGTCGAAGACATTTATTCTGAGCTTCATATTCCCAAAAGATAGGTCCATAGCCCATGTTCTACAGTTAATGCACGCATTGGTAGTAGCCAAAATTATCTTCCTAATATTACAGTGGTATGTTTCTTTGGATTGTAGACAGGTTCTGTATCTAGAATCATAAAGTCTATTGGAAAATAAATTTTTTCCACTTGAACGATGACATCCTCCAATATTTCTCTCAGTTGTTTAATTGACTTATCGGCCAGTTGAAACACTACCGAGGTATGACCGAGCTCTCCCAACCCTAGTTGTTGATAAACTGAATATGGTAGTAAGTTAACACTTGCACCTAGGTTAATAAGAGCTCTACCAACTTCTTTATCACCGATGACACAAGAAATAATGGGAGCACCTTGATCTTTACGTTTAGGTGGAGTATTACTTAGTAAGAGTGAACTTACTTGCTCAGTTAACAAAATTTTCTTCGGGACCTTTGTTATACTTCTACGTTTTTGTGTACAGAGATCCTTTAGAAATTAAGCATAGGGTGGTATTTGGGAAATAACATCTAGAAGAGGAAGGTTAATCTTAACTTGTCTAAATGTTTCTAGTATATCATTCACCGTTTCACTCTGCTTGCCATAAGAGTTTGACTCACGGAGATGTTGAGGGAAAGGTGCCTTATTCTCTATCTCCTTTCCACTCCTTAAGGTTGTAACAACTTGGACTGTTTCATAATTGGGTTCATTAAATGAAATCCATTACATGCTTACCTTTTGGACTAGCCACTAGTTGACTATGAAATCTATCTTATTCACACCTATTCATTGCATTCACTAGTTGTTCTACTTGAGTTTCTAACTTAACATTGAGAATGAGAGTTGAGTAACTAGATGGTGGCCTGAAAATTACTAGATTGATTCTTAAATTCCTTTATGGCGCTCATCATTTTATCCACAAAACTAGGTGGTCTTGGTGGTGGATTGGGATTTTGATTTTGATTTCGGTATTGAGTTTGATTTTGGGTATAAATACGATACACTTGACTGTTAGACTAAAATTTTTGATTATCGAATGATTGTTGATTTTAATTGAAGCTTTGTAGAGGATTTATCATATTATGAGAACATTATGCTAAATTTGGATGATTACGCCAACTGTGATTGTATGTATTTGAGTAAGGAGGATTATTAGGGTTGATGTAAGCTGCATTCACATATAAGGAGACCATCTCATTTCCTTGATATTCTAGGTTAGAGGAGTTTAGGTCCTATTGATAAGAATTCCCTAGGAGCTTCTTGGGTTAGAGTGATAAATTTATCGAGTTTCTGACTCAATTCCACTACTTGAGCTTTCACATCGTCATCCCTATGAACCTTATATAAACCTTTTGATTTCTTAAGGATTCCACCCGATCTAGCTCTCATTTCAGATTCATGTTGCGACGAATTTTCACTCGCCGAATCAAACAGTTTCCATAGTTCATCTACTAGTTTAAGCATAAACTGGCCTCCTACTGCTGCATCTATTTAGTTTATATGTGTTTCATTCAATCCTAGATAGAAATTACACACTAAATCATGCTTAGTGAACCTATGATGGGTAAACTTCCTCAAAATATCATTGAATCTCTCCCATGCATCATGGAATTGTTTACCAGGTAGTTGCTTGAAATAAGTAATTGCATGTTGCGCTTCATGGGTTTTACCCATAGGAAATTATTTTAGCAGAAATTCATTCTTGAGGTTATCCCAATTCACTTAACTACCATATCTAAGTTCACATACCATTATTTCGCTTTCACTTTTAAAGAGTAAGGAAACAGACGCACACGTAATGAATTAGTATTTAAATTCTAAATTTTAGCTGTGGAGCTTATCTCTATGAATTCATTAATATGCTGATAAGGATCTTTGTTCTTATGTCCGTAGAACTTAAGTAGCATGTTAAGAATACTCACTTTGATTTCATAGTGCATCACTCCAGCGTCATCCGGGAGTGGCAATTCAGCAGTTCTTAAGTAGCATGTTAAGAATATTCACTTTCAAGGATGATTCTAGAACTTGTGCAACTTGTGTTTCAGTGTCGGCAATCTCACAAAATTTTATCTTTTTGCTAAGATCTTCTAATTTCTTAGCCCTTAGATTTCTACAAAGGGTTCTTTTGATTTCGGGTCAAAGGGAACTAGTTCGTCTGTCAGCGATTGCAAACCACTCATTTACAAAGCCGATTTTCTTTATAAAATTAACTACTGTCTAAACTAGACTAACTAATTCGATAAAGTAAAGATTAAATTATGCATAAAATCAAATTACACTAAAAATCAGAAACGGTCCAACAAAACAATCGTCATTGATTCTCTGGTTTCCTTTTGCGTTTCTCAGTGTACCTATCAAAAACACAATATTTTAACTTTTAATATATTACAATAACTCAATAAAACTTTTCTACTAAAGTATAGAAAATTACTAAGTCCCCGAAACCGGCGCAAAAAACTTGGTGTGGCAACAAGTCGGATTTAAAATAGTGATTCAGAACAAACCCTTACAATGACCTAGTTTTACCTATCGCAAGCGAACGAATCGTATTGTAATATAGCACGGTTTGAGAAAGGGAATGTCGTACCCACATGGACTTGGATTTATTCACTTTAGTATACTAATAATATTGAATTATGTTTTTGAAGAAGTTGGTTTATTTTTTTGAGACCTACTTACAAATTTAACTAATTAATAACAAAAAAATAAAGTTTTGTTGTGATTCAAGGTAGTTTCGGGGGTTGTTCGGTGTTGTTACGGGTTGTTTCAGACCCAAAACATCTGATAGGTGCCAAATATTGTACATTTTAGGCCCATAACTCGCTATTGTTATGTCTTAACATTCCATTACTTGGTATTTTTATGTGGTTTATGTGTTTAAGCATGTTTCAGGAGCTTAATGAAGAAAATGAGTTAACTTTGGTGAATTAACCAAGGAAGTGCGTGTGTCTATCCAAAGAAAGAGCAAAAGAGGTGTTTTTAAGCGAAAAGTGTCTCCCGGAGGGCAAAAACGTCATTTTTCAGAACCGTAAATTCGGGAAACATACTAAAGGAGTCAAGGGGGTTCTAATTGCACAATTCCCAAGAAAAGTGGTTTACAAGGATTTTGCTACGCTTGACCTACGCTTATAATAGCTAAAAGTGGCTAGAATGTGCTAAAACTACGTTCGAGCTACACTTGAAGTTTGTGGCCCAAAAAGGAGCTACGCTTAAGCATAGTTGGGAGCTACGCTTAAGTGTAGGGGGGGGGGGGGGGTCAAGCGTAGTAATGTTGTGAAATTCCAATTTTGGCCCAACTTAAATTCTTTTGGCTCGACTTCGAATCCAACACTTCTATACACGTGATTTAAACATATATATATCATATTAAAAGGCTTTGGTCAGTTTGGAAGGGAATCGCATAAAAGGGGAATCCTACTCTCAATATGAGAAGTCTAATGCAAATTAGGGTTTCCCTCGGCTTTGTCTATAAATACCAAGGTCTGCTACAGATCTGAAGAGCTTCTTTTCACAGAATTTTCAGAGCACTATCTATGGAGATTTATATCTTTCAAAGGGAGGAGCTGTTCAAGACTTAGAGTTCTGGAGAAGAACAAAATAGAGGCCGTTTCTACATTAACAATGCAGTCACCCACCGCCATTATCAACTTACTCGGTATCTAGGGTTTTCTTGTAAAACCACAGCCAAGTAATATAGTTCTATATTTGTTTTCAATTGTAACGAGGGGAAACTGTGACCACATTGTGATGATTGTGTAGATTAGTGATCAAACTTATTCTTGACACAATGTTTTATTTTTATTATAAATTCTTGTCTTAGATTGAATGAATATATTATCTTCACCAATCATGTTATCGTAAATATAGCGTGATTTTCTACACAATGATGTTTAATACTTGAAATCTTAGGTTTACACAGGTCATGCCATGGCGAGGTGATATAGACATGCTTTAGTTTAATTTTATGCTGTAGGAGTAGATTAGAGTAAAGTAGATGGCATGTACTAGTCACACTCTGTCCGGATATGGGTTGTAGCGAATCCGTTGGATAGTATATGTTTTGGGACGTATTCAACTATTTGCGGTACGTCTAATTCACAGTGATGGATTGCCCTCTTGCAATTGAGCAAATAGAGGATTATATTATGTGGTTAGTGGTGGAGTGATTAAAACCCCAGTTTTTCTTTATCTTGATCAAAATCACAATTTACTTTTTATTTGAGTTATAGATCTTAAAGCAAATCAAACAACTCTTTTTCAAAAATAATTCAATATTTTTAAATTGATAGAGTGAATAATCCAAGTATCTGTGGGTTCGATATTCCCTTTCTCAAGCCGATTGTACTACAATACGATTCATGTGTTTGCGATAGGTAAAACCTAAGCCGTCGTAAGGGGTTATTCTTAACCATTATTTTTACCACCTTTAGACATACATCAAGTTTTTGGCACCGTTGCCGGGGACTTGACATTATTCTTAGCTTTAGTAGTTAGTTGCATTGTGTTATTGTATTGTATCTTAAGTTGGAATTCTTGTGTGATTGACAGACACTCTGAAAAGCATAAAGGGATTTAGCGGAGCAGTGAAAGTAACGTCGTTGGACCTTTTATGAGTTTTAGTTTAGCTTGATTTCGTACATAATTTTAGATTTACTTTATGTTAATAGTTAGAATAGTTTAGAAGTAGTTTAGTTTTATTTTCACAGGAAAACAAATATATAAAAAAACTTTTGTTGTTTGGTGTATGACCGATCGACAATTAATTTTTTATCCCAACACTACATTAGTACCTTTTGATCTTGAAATCGAAAGGACTTTTGGTAGAAATCGTCAAGCTAGGGAAGTAGAGCGTCGACGATAGTTGGATCTTGAAAGGATAGCCGACCGGATTGCCGATACGCGAAAGGAATCGTTTTCTGAATATATAGTGCGTAACTTCTATCTTGGACTTGGTGCCACTCATAAAAATCTGATTGATGCAGCAGTGGAAGGTCAATTTACACTGAGGACAACAGACGAAATCTTGAAGTTATTTGACAACGTGAGCGACAACTCGATTCAACATGAATCTGAGATGCGTGCTAGGGATGGATTCAAAAGAAGATCTGACAAAGCGTTTAGTATAGATATAAAATAATGATGATGTTAGAGAACATGTAGCTGCATTATGAGAAAAACTCAACAAATTCAAAAATCTGAGTCAGTCAACCTTAAGAAAAGTCTTAGCAATAGGACCTAATTTTTCCCAAAATGAGTATCAGGGTAATGAGATAACTGCCGCTAATGTAAATGCAGCATGGGCCAATTTGAATAATACATACAATTCGAATTGGCGAAATCACCCACATTTATCATATCGTTCTCAGAATGTAGAAAATTCTCAACCAAATTTTCCTTAGAACCAACAATCATGACTCATAATTTTCAGCCTAATTCTCAAACCATTCGACCTTTCAATTACCAAACTGAATCTCAAAGAAGTTAAACCCCACCACCTAAATCGCCGGGTTTTGATAATGAACTAGCACGTACCTTAAAGGAGTTGCAGAACATGATGGGATCTCACTCCCAATCTATTGTAAAGCTAGAAACCTAAATGGGCCAAATAGCTAATTCGCTAAACAAAAGAGAGGAGGGGAGATTGCCTAGTCAGTCGGTGGCTAACCCAAAGAACAAATAGGCGATGAAGCTTAGATCTTTCACTGAAAATACCGATGAGATAGTTCAAGCCATCACAACTTTAAGAAGTAGAAGGGAAGTGGAGAATAGGGTTGAGTAGCAGCATGAAGAGAGAGCGAACAAGCGTAAGGTGGTTGAAAAAGTTCAGAAAGATTAACCTCAGTTAGAGGAAGATATTGATCTGACATTACCAGAAGAGCTAGAATGGGCAAGTTATGAGGAGGCATCGCCATTTCCTCAACGTCTTAGAGAGTCGACCAAGTATGGTAAGCATAAAGAGACAGACATGTTGGACACATTTCGACAAGTCAAGATCAATCTACCTCTCTTAGATATCATAGCTCAAATTCCAGTCTATGCTAAGTTTTTTAAGGACCTCTGTACTCAAAAGCGAAAAAGTATATTAAAGGTCCCGAAGATAATCTTGTTGATTGAACAAGTGAGTCATTGTTATTAAGTAACACACCGCCTAAGAGGAAAGATCCTGATGCTCCCACTATTCCTTGTGTTATTGGTAACCCGAAATTTTTTAGAGCTCTTTTTGATATAGGTGCGAGTATTAACTTACTTCCATATTCAGTCTATCAGCAGCTAGGGTTGGGAGAGCTAAATCCTACCTCGGTAGTGCTTGAACTTGCGGATAGATCAATTAAGCAAGTGAGAGGGATTCTGGAAGATGTCATCGTTCAGGTGGACAAGTTTTACTTTCTAGTGAATTTCATAATTTTTGATACAGAACCTGTCCAAGACTCGAAGAAACATATCCCTGTGATATTAGGATGACTGTTCTTGGCCACGGCCAATGCGTGTATCAATTACAGAATAGGGGCTATGGATCTATCATTTGGATGTTTGAAGGTACGAATGAATGTTTTCGATACTAATCATCAACTCCCTAAGTCGGTGGAATGCTTTTATATTGATGAGATTGATGAAATTATGGAGGACTTTACACCACGAATCTTGGAGAAAGACGAGTTGGAGTCTTTAATGACTAGAGTTTGGTTGGAGAATGAACTTGATGATTGGGATGAGCAGATAAGGCTAAACTATGAGGATATTGTTGCAATAGAGACTGCATTATATGCCCAACCATGAAAAATGCCAATTGAGCCACTTCCCTCACTCTCGAGTACACCACCAATTCCATCTCTGACAACTCCTCATACCTTGGAACTCAAGGAATTGCCTGATAAGCTGAAATATATATTTTTAGGACCGGATAACATTCTTCCTGTTATTATATTATCAAAACTGATGGAAGAACAATAATTGTGTCTAGTTGATGTCATAAGTGAAAATAAAAGGGCAATAGGGTTGGAGTGTTGCTGATCTTAAAGGAATAGACCCTCGATTTGCATGCATCGCATACATTTAGAGGAGACTGCAAAACCGTCAAGGGAGATACAACGGAAGTTGAACCCAAACAGAAAGAAGTGGTCATAAAAGAGGTTGTGAAGTTGCTAGATGCGTGTATCATTTACCCCATATCTGATAATACATGGGTGAGCCCTACACAGGTGGTACCAAAGAAATCATGTATCACAGTTGTGCCAAACTCGAAGGGTGAGTTGATTCCATAGTGCACGACCACTAGGTGGCGAGTGTGCAGTAATTACAAAAAACTTAACTCACACACTAGGAAAGATCATTTTTCACTGCCATTTATTAATCGAATCCTAGAGAGGTAGGTCGGATAAAGCTATTATTGCTTTTTGGATGGATATTCTGGTTACAACCAAGTGGCGATTGATCCTGCTAATCATGAGAAAACCACTTTTACTTGCCCATGTGGTACGTTTGCGTACAGGAGAATGCCTTTTGGTTTGTGTAATGCCCTAACTACATTCCAAAGGTGTATGATGTTGATATTCTCTGACATGGTGGATAAATACCTAGAAGTGTTCATGGATGATTTCTCAGTCTTTGGGGAAACCTTTGAGGACTGTTTGAAACATCTGGCACTCGTGCTTAAGAGATGTAAAGAAACGAACTTGATTTTGAGTTAGGAAAATAGCCATTTTATGGTTCAAGAGGGTATAGTACTTAGCCACATAATATCAAAGAGAGGGATTGAGGTAGACAAGACGGAAGTTGAATTAATTTCAAAATTGTCTCCTCCCACATCTGTTAAGTATATACGATCATTCTTGGGCCATGCCAGGTTTTATAGATGATTTATTAAAGATTTTAGTAAGATCTCCCGACCACTATACAACTTATTAGCTAAAGATGTGACCTTTATCTTTGATGAAGAGTGTTTTCATGCTTTTGAGGAGCTCCGTACACAACTCTCGATTGCCCCAATCATGCGACCACCAGACTGGTCTTTGCCTTCTGACCTAATGTGTGACGCTTCAGACTATGCCGTAGGAGCGGTATTGGGTTAGAGAAAGGAGAAGATACCATATAAGGTGTATTATGTTAGCAAGACTCCGAATGATGTGCAAATTAACTACACAACAATAGAGAAAGAGTTGCTAGCAGTTGTGTTTTCCTTGGACACATTTTGATTATATTTATTAAGAACCAAGGTGGTAGTATATTTGGATCATGCAACATTGAGACATTTGTTGACAAAGAAATACTCCAAACCCAGGCTTATTCGATGGATTTTGTTACTACAAGAATTTGATTTGGAGATAAAGGACAAAAAGGGTTCAAAGAATGTAGTTGCTTACCATTTATCAAGGATCATTGTAGAGACTACAAAGGAAAGTACTCCTCTTAAGGATTCATTCCCAGATGAACATCTGTCCAGTATGGCTGTAGTGGAACAAATACCGTGGTATGCTGATATTGTTAATTATAAAGTCACAGGTTAAATTTCGAAAGGTTGGTCTAAGAGTGATAGAGACCGATCTTTAGCCAAGTTAAATTTTATATCTGGGATAATCTGCGATTATATAAGTATTGTTCTAATCAAATTATTAGAAAGTGTGTCCCTGAAAGTGAGGTGCAATGTATTTTGAAATTTTGCCACAAACTAGAATGTGGAGGGCATTTTGGATCTCAGAAAATAGGCCATAAGGTGCTGCAGAGTGGGTTCTATTGACTAACCATATTAAAAGATACGTTTGAATATTGTAAAGTGTGTTTGCGATGTCAGGTTTTGGGATACATATCTCGATGTTATATGATGCCTCTAACCTCGATTTTGATCGTTGAGTTATTTGATGTATGGGGTATAGATTTTATGGGACCATTTCCGAAAGCGGGGGATAAAGAGTACATACTCGTAGGGGTTGACTATGTGTTGAAATGGGTAGAAGCTATAGCTATTGCACATGCTAACCATCAGGCAGTAGTGGAGTTTGTACAGTCCAATATCTTATCAAGATTTGGTATACCACGTGTGATAATTAGTGACGGCGGAAGACATTTGATAACCATTTTCTTGATGGTCTATGTTGGAAGTACGATGTCAATCATAAAATTGGTACACCATATCACCCCCAGATGAGTGGACAAGTGGAAGTTTCTAATAGGGAAGTGAAAAATATTTTGGAAAAAATAGTGCGAGTGGATTTGAAAGATTAGCCTCAGAGTTCAAATGATGCACTGTGGGCGTATAGGACTGCTTACAAGACTCCGATAGGTATGACACCGTATCGGCTTGTCTATGGTAAGGCATATCACCTCCCTGTTAAGCTAGAGCATCGATCATATTGGACAGTTCGAAGGTTGAACTTTGATTTGAAGAGATCTGGTGGTCAGCGGAAACTCCAACTTGCAGAGCTTGAGGAGTTGCAGAACAATGCATATGAGAATTCTCGGATTTATAAAGCTCGGATGAAGGAGTTTCATGATATGTGTAAGAACATTTTTATTGGGATGTCTAGTCAATAACCATGTTGGGTAGATTAAGTATTTTGGTTAAAGTTTTGAGGACTTAATGGTAAAAAGACCAAGACTTGGATGTCAAGGAAAAAACTTGGAAGACAAGAAAAAGACTTGGTGATCAAGAAATCTTATTCCATAATTAAAGATTTCTATTCCATAATTAAAGAAAGACTTGGTGATCAAGAAGTATTATTCCATAATTGAAGATTTCTATTCCATAATTGAAGACTTCCCTCTCTATAAATATAAGAAGATATTGAGAAGACAAGACAAGTTTTGAGAGCTCTGCAATTCTTCCACATAAAATATCTTTCTGCAAAGAGACAGAGAGAAAAATATTGATTCATCTTCTAGTTCTCTCTATTTTTTTGGGTTATCCAATTGTGATACAATAGTCGTAATTTTTATGCACAATTGGATGACATAGAAACTGAAAAATCTACATACCATTTAATGCATTGTGTGCGCTTTGATCTGTGAGAAGTGAAGCCATCAGAGTACGGAGATCGAAGCAGGAGGCTTCGTGGTAGTGCAAGTGAATCAACAACTTTCAGACGTCGAGTGTAGAATGACAAATCAGGAGCTATTGTAAGTCCCGTCTTCATAGAGTCTGTATAACTTTTGATTCATAGTGTATCGATACCATAGGGTATCCGTGGTTTTTACTTGAGCATTTTCCAAGATTTTCCACGTAAAAAATCTGTGTGTTATTTTACTGCTTTGAATTCTGTTATTATATTATTGTTTGATTAATATTAATTGTGAAGAGGATTAATTTGTGAAATTACCTAGACAATCAATGAAAATAGCTTAGAGGTGGGGGGATAGGATTTGTTTTCAATTTTATGATCAATTAAAATTATCTTGTGGAAATTTAATTTTAATCAGTCACAAACCCTAATTCTCTAATCAGATTAAATTGAGTAATTATGAATATAAGTGTATAAAATAAATAATGAGCAGACACAGATTTTTACGTGAAAAACCTTAGAAAGACTCCAAGTAAAAACCACGGATACGCTCGGGTATCAATGCACTATGAATAAGAGAATTTATATAGACTCTATGAAAATAGAACTTATAATCGCTATAATTTGTTGTTCTTCACTCGACGTCTGAAAGTGTAGATTCACTCACGCTCCACGAAGCTCTCGTTCTGATCTCCGTACTCTGACGAGTCCGCTTCTCAACAGATCAAATAACCACGAATTCTCCTGCTCTGATCTCCGCACTCAGACGACTCCACTACTCAACGAATCAAAGCAACCACGTTGCACAAAAAGGTGAGTTAATTTTTCTAGAAACCAGGTCATTCAATTGTGCATAAGACCGTAGATGTAGAAGCACAATAGAATCAACCCCAAAACAAGAGAGAACTAGAAGATATATAATCACTCAATGATATTTCTCTATCTCTGTAGATGAATATGAATCTGTAGAACAATTGCAGAGATCTCTCAAAGGCTCAAAGGCTACCTCACATGTGTAGAAGACCTTAGTATTTATAGAAAATCCTAAGGAAAAACCCTAGGTTTACCCTTTCTTGTAATTTCACATCAAACTGAGCAAAACCCTTTGATCTAGTCTTCAATATGTATATATCACGTATATCAATGTTCAAAGTCGCAGCCGCATCAAGAGAAATCAAATCGGGGTTAAAATTGGAACTTCACAACATGATTACGTAGCCATAACTACACGCGGCCTGTAGGCGCCCTACACCACACAGCCTAGGCTACGCACTGCACGTAGGCCTTCCTACGGGTTCTGTATAGGCCCAATTTGGTGGTCCGTTGATGCTTCGTCAAAATAGAAATTTTTAGCCACTTTTAGCTACTGGGTCCGTAGCACTATTATTGGGAATAACACTATTTGAAGCCCTCGACTCCATTGGAATGTTTCTCGAAGTTTCGGGTTCGAAAAATGTCGATATGCCCTTCAGAATGCATTTTTTGCTCAAACTTGCTCTTTGTTCATTTCTCTTGTATTTTTCACATGCTTTAAGCTTGATTTAAATTTGATGAAGCTTGTTGATGCCTTTACATGACCACTTCAATTTTCCTAAACCTACCCGACTTCATAATTCACTCAACATGGTTATTGTCTCGAACATGCTATTAATAAACAATACTAACAAATGTTCCCACAATTTGTGTGGAGTAATAAACAATAATAACCCAATCATCAATCTAAAAAAAGTATTACTGTTCCCAGAATTCGCCTTTCAGGGTTTCGCGATCTATTGGTGGCAAAGTAGCGAACTATCCCAGGCACACTCGCGATCGATCGGTGGTACTGCGATCGATTGGTGGAGTAAATAAAAAATAAACGTGAGCGAACCCTAATTGAAACACTAACGATCGATCGGTGGTAATACCCGATCAATCAGTGAGTTAATAGTGAGTTTTATTATATCTTGCAATAATAATTTGACTCCACACTTTTGGGTAACTATCATATGCTACATATCATCATATTGATTCTAGGACATCAATAGTTAGTCCTTTCCCATCAAAATCTTTTTAATAAAAATTAATTATATTTATTAAAAAAATATATCTTTAATAAAAATTAAATATTTTAATTAATAATTAATTATTTTTATTAAAGATACATTTTTGTTTAAAATTATTTTTATCTTTGATAAATATTATTAGTATAGAAAAAGTTTTATTAATGACCTATTTATTCTGATTATAATTAAATATTCCGCAAATAATTTTAATTGGTCATTAAATTTATAAAAAGCCTATTCACCCCCCCTCTAGGCTTAATTCTCCATTTTATTGGTAATTTCAATTGGTATCAGAGCAAGGTTTGACCTAATTTAAGTTAATGACCTAGGGTTAGATCTTGAACTTAGAAGATGGAGGTACTTCGTGAAGGAGGTTCCATTACTAGTTCCCTTTTATTTGATGGATCAAATTATATGTATTGGAAAACTAGAATGAAAGTGTTATTGAAACCAATAGATGTGAACGTTTGGTTTGCTGTAAAAGTAGGATACTCACCTCCCACTGTTGTAGATGAGATTACGAAAGAATTAAGAGAAAAATATTCAAGTGAGTGGTCTTCTGCTGAATTTGACAGTGCTAATTAGAATTCTAAAGCTTTGTCTACAATATTAAATGTTGTGACCAATAGTGATTTTAGGAGAATTTCCTCATGCGATATTGCCAAAGAAGCTTGGGATATTCTCCAAGATACTTATGAAGGAACTGATAATATCTCAATGTTGGCATCTAATATTGATGATGTTGAAAAAGTTTCTACAATAAGTGCAACTTCTGAGGATGAAGATTCCGAGGGTGATGAAGATATGATGACATGCCTCAAGATTCTTACGATGAATTACTTGATAAAGTTACTCAACTTAACAATCATCATAATCAACTATTGACTAAGAGTTTAAGAATGAACAAAGAATTACACTCTTTGATAGACGAATTAGCCAATAATTCCCATACCTAAATCAGTTTCAGACACAAAGAGCTTAATGGTCTGAAGAATTGATTAAGTCTGAAAAAGAAAGGAAGCAGACTTTGAAAAGTGTAGATGATCTCAATAAGGAATTAGCTACTATAATATCTTATATAAATGAGAAATTTATGAGAATTGAGGTTTTGGAAAATGAATTGAAAGATGTTAACTCAACTATTCATAAATAGTCTAGTGAAACCATTAAACTTGATCATATGTTGAGTGTAGGTAAATCTGCAGAAAATACTAAGGGGTTAGGATTTAAAGGAACAACGAGGAATTCAAATATTTCCCCCAAAAAAATTTTTGTTAAGGCATCCCAAGTAGCATCTAGTTCTTCTCAAGGTAAATTTGATAGAAATACTAAAGTTCAATATTTTGTCAGAAAACCGGTTGAGAGTAAACCTCCCTTTACCTCTAAGTATCGTAAGAATTCTAATAATGGTTTTCAAAGGTTTGTTCCTATATGTCATCACTGTAGAGTGAAATGTCATATTTGTCCCATGTACTTCAAATTCAGAGGAAGAAATTTGAAATCAAGGACAAATCAAAGAACTCAAAGAAGACCCAATGTTGAAGATTAAATTAGGGTTTTTAATGAAGAGGTAAAACATTTGTCAGAGCTGACGAGTAGAGCTCCAAAAATTAGACAGACATGTGTTAAGAAAGGTAAGCTACATTATTTTGCTGTTAATACTGAGCTTAGAACATGTAATTCTAGTTCATGGTGTTTCGACAGTGGATGTTCTAGGCACATAACTGGAAATAAGTCATTGTTTGGATATTTTAAAGATAGTAATGTTGGAACTGCTACTTTTGGTAATGGGAAA
Source organism: Cornus suecica (assembly GCA_963922005.1). Classification (NCBI taxonomy): domain Eukaryota; kingdom Viridiplantae; phylum Streptophyta; class Magnoliopsida; order Cornales; family Cornaceae; genus Cornus; species Cornus suecica. Next base: position 45,154,627 of record OY998240.1, read on the forward strand.
ATGTCTAAAGTATTAGGAAATGACACCATTGTTGCTTCTACTCTACCTAAACTGGAAGATGTTTATTATGTTAAGGGCCTAAAGGCTAATTTGATTAGCATTAGCCAAATATGCGATAATAACCATAATGTCAATTTCACTTTCGATAAATGTTATATTATTGATTCTTTTGAAAATTATGTTATGGATGGTGTACGTACAATCTGATAATAATTATTGCATTTTTTCCTAAATATTTTTCTATGAAAGGTTTAGAGGTTATATCCACAGATTCTCAGTTGACAGGTATCTCTACAAAACACTAAATTTTCAAAAGTATCTTAGAAAATCTAGTGGTATGTTCTCATTAGAATAAATGTCTTCATATATATCATTCTAGGAATATCTTGCATTATTTTTTTTATCCTAGAACTGATACATTATCATGCATTTTTATTATAATACATTTTATTTTGTTTATTATTATGCATGCATCGTGTTTTGCTATTATTAGGAGTGTTCATGCATTCATCATTATGACAAAAATAATAAAAATTATGAAAGAAAAAAATCCTTAGAAAGGTGAGTTTGGCTAAGGATACAAAGGGTTGTCATATTTCACTCTATTTTCATATTTACTTATCTTATTATGCTTATGGAAATTGGATGTATTAGTCTGACCTAAAGATATGAGTTGTTCACTTGACAAGTTTAAGTATTATTTTTAAAACTCATTAACTCTGGGTGCTTGTTTTACTTCGGAGATGATTGTAATGCTTACTGAAACCTTTAGTCTTTCTCATCTAACCCGAAGTGATATATAGGTTCATAAGCTATGCTAGATTGATCGATGCTTTTGGATACCTGTTGCATGCTCATGAATGTTGGGATAATGTTGAAAAAAAAAGAAATAATGAAGTATATAAATGTCTCTTTAAAACCCCTTAGAGGAATGGTCCGTCTGCTAAGTAACCAGGTCTCAGTACCTCAACAAGTATTAAGTATTCGTGTAAAAAGGTGGACATGATTATCTCAATTTTTTAATCCGAGTAACCGGGTCTCTTGCCTCAGTAAACATTGAGTCTTTGCGTAAAAAGGGGAGAAAAATTAAAAAATATATATGAAGGAGTGCAAAAGAAAAAAACTTCGGGACAAAAATAAAAATAAATTGTATTCCCTTTAAAAAGCAATAAGGTCCGAGCTAAAGATTTGACTTCGAGCTTAGGTTTTGGACTGAAGTATCATCACGGTTAGTGAGAAGATTATTAGAATTAGTACGTATTACTTTCATCTTAGTTGTTTGCTTGCACCTGAATATTTTTCTTATATGCAAATGCTATGTAAAGTTTGCCTTGTGACTGCTTATAACTACAAGGTATGTGAACTGATTTTCTTCACCACCGTGTGTATAATAGTTAAGTCAAATATGTGAATATGATGTGTTAATGATTAACTTATTGTCTCTACAGCCATTCTCACAAGTTTATTAAACAAAAAATTTATTTTATTCATGACATTATGCATTAGTATTAGGGTCATGCATTGTAGAGATGGTTGTCACTTGAGAATCATGATATAAACTTGTAAAGTTCTATGTCTATCTTGGTTGTTACCTAGATTTCCCGAGTATCCTCTTCTCATTTTTCCCTTCGCTTACAGATTGAGTAATTCTATCTTTCTTTCTCGGTGGTTGCACTTTTAGTTTATACTGAAATTTTTTTGCTTGACATTTCAGTGTCAAAAAGGGGGAAATAATATGTATTAAGGGGGAAATATTATCTATTTAGGGGGAGCAATTATCTATTAAGTGGGAGAGATTAATTATTGAGGGGGAGTATGTTCTTAGGGGAGAAGATTAAGTTATATTATATTATATTTTGGATAGACATGCTTGGTCTATTTTTAAAGAGATTACACTGTTATGATCATTATGCCTATTGCTATTGCTATTATTCTTATGATCGTTGTAGTTATTTATTCCTGTTAATTGTTTTCCACACTTGTATTTCACGATATGTTTGCTTAATGTTGTGGTTGTAGGAATTGGTAGATCGTCATGAGATCAAGATACTGGGGCTGGGTCTATGTTTATTGGTGTGTGTTCATAGGTTTAGATTTAATTTTGTATCTCTTGGGGATATCTTTGTAAAATATGATTTTGACTCAGAAATGCCAAGGGGGAGATTGTAAGAACATTTTTATTGGCATGTCTAGTCAATAACCATGTTGGGTAGATTATGTATTTTTCTTAAACTTTAAGGACTTAATGGTAAAAAGACCAAGACTTGGAGGTCAAGGAAAAGAATTGGAAGACAAGAAAAAGACTTGGAGATCAAAAAATCTTATTCTATAATTGAAGATTTATATTCCATAATTGAAGAAAGACTTGGTGATCAAGAAGTATTATTCCATAATTAAAGATTTCTATTCCATAATAGAAGACTTTTCTATCTATAAATACGAGAAGATATTGAGAAAAGAAGACAAGTTTTGAGAGCTCTGCAATTCTTTCACAGAAAATATATTTCTGTAGAGGGACACAGAGAGAGAGAAAAATAATGATTCATCTTCTAGTTCTCTCTAGTTTTTGGGGTTATCCAATTATGATACAACAATCGTAATTTTGATGCACAATTGGAAGACCTAGATATCGAAAAATCTACACACTATCTATTGCACTCTGTGTGCTTTGATCCATAAGAAGCGGAGCCGTTTGAGTACAGAGATTGAAACAGGAGGCTTCGTGGTAGCGCGAGTGAATCAACAACTTTCAGACGTCGAGTGTAGAATGGCAAACTAGGAGCTATTGTAAGTCCCGTCTTCATAGAGTCTATATAAGTTTTGATTCATATTGTATCGATACCAGAGGGTATCAGTGGTTTTTACTTGGAGCCTTTTCCAAGGTTTTCCACGTAAAATATATGTGTTAACTTTACTGCTTTAAATTATGTTATTAAATTATTGTTTGATTAGTATTAATTGTGAAGATGATTAATTTGTGTGGAGTAATAAACAATAATAACCAATCATCAATATGAAAACATATTACTGTTTCCAGAATTCGTGTTTCAGGGTTTCATGACCGATCTAAGGGTACACGATCGATCGGTGGCAAAAGTAGTGAACTATCCCAGGCACACTCGCGATCGATCGGTGGAGTAAATGAAAAATAAACATGAGCGAACCCTAATTGACATACTAGCGATCGATCGGTGGTAATATGCTATCGATCGGTGTGTTAATAGTGCATTTTATTCTATCTTGCAATAATAATTTTACTCCAAACTTTTGATTAACTATCATATCCTACGTATCATAATATTAATTCTAGGACATCAATAGTTAGTTCTTTCTTAGAAAAATATTTTTAATAAAAATTAAATATTTTAATTAATAATTCATTATTTTTATTAAAGATATATATTTAATTGAAAACTATTTTATCTCTGATAAATATTATTAGTATAGAATTTTTTTTAATGACCAATTTATTATGATTAAAATTAAATATTCCGCAAATAATTTTAATTGGTCATTAAATTTATAAAAAGCCTATTCACTCCCCTTTAGGCTTAGTTCACCGTCTTCTTGGTAATTTCAATATGCATATTCAAAAAAAGGTCTTTGAACTCGGCCAGAAGGTGTGGCTGTTTAATTCGAGACTTAAGTTGTTTCCTTGTAAGCTTCAATCAAGTTGGGATGGAATGTATGAAATTATGAAAGTTTTCCCCCATGGAGTAGTAGAACTTGATGATCCGGAGATAAGAAAAACAATTGTGGTGAATGGTCAATGGCTCAAGCATTATGTCGACATTAAGCTAGTTGAGTGTGTTGTGGAATCAATCAATTTGACTGATCCAACACACGATCATGATCCTGGATACTGAGGAGTGGGAATGTCGCGCCAACTACGTTAAATATTGGTACTAGGGGTTGAAAATTAGTTTTGAACCTAGTTGGTAGTTTGTAATTTTTGTTGATTAGTTGTAAGATCGAGTCATAGCATCATCGTCGTCACAATGTGCGGAGTATGGTTGTGGTGAACGAATAATTATAGAAGACGGGAGAAGTGAAGCTAAAAATTTTCCTGAAGTAGTACACTTAAGTGTAGGCTCAGACTCCAGCTAACGCGACTTCGCGTTTAAAAAGAGGGGGTTAAAACATTTCCCACTCACTCACCTCTCTACCAAAATCTCTCAAATCACTCGCAATCCGACCCTAAGATAATTTTGAACCAATTCACGATAATCTTACGTCAGGTCCGTCCTTAGATCGTCTGGATTTGAATGTAGAACTTGAAGAGTCTCGGAAACCCATTTTTGGATAAATTATTTGATTCAGTGAGTTTTTCTTCAATATTTGTGTTTCTAATTAGTATTTTGATTATTCTAAACTAGTATTGATGAATGAATCCCGTCGAAAACATGTTTTAATCTGTTTCTTAAAAGTTGTGATTATCGGCTTAGAGAATGGGTTGAATTTTTAATTTTCGCATGTTTTTGATTTAGGGGTTTGTTTAAACGTCATATTAGGCTCATTTAGTGATGATTTTAAGTTTGATTCAGTATCCGGATTGATTCACTCATTATTTTTGAAAATCTTAATTATAGGAATGAGAACAAGACTGTGGACTAGGGGTGGGAGTTCTTCACGAGCGAGACTGAGGTCACCTAACCCGGTACCAGCGGATAGATCATCGTCTAGGAGCCGTAGACGTTTAGTATTGCCGGCTGTATCATCATCATCTTCAGAGGCGGCACATAGTGAGCCTATGCATACGGTCGTCGAGTTGCCCATCGCTTCACCACCAGTAACACCACTGACACCACAGTTGGAGCCACGATCGGCTACAGATGCACCGATATTGGAGTCATTTAGTTTAGTAGAAGACCTATTGGACCAGGCTATGGACAGGGGGTACCAGATAGAGTGGACATATCATGTGGATATCTTTGAGAGGGTAGAGGTGATGCAAGTGTGGACTATCCGATGTCTACGTTCACGATGCTTATTGCTTATTTTATCCCCGCCCTGTACGATAGTTGTCGCATATATGATCCGAGAGTTCTGGATCCACATGCAGCATTATCACGGAGAGATCAGGATGGAGACTGAGGTAAGAGGAGTCAGATTTCATATTACACCTCAGACTATCTCTAAGGCATGGGGTATTCCTGATGCATGCCCGCCAGAGTTGGCGGGTGAGTTTTCGCCTATGCTAGAGCCTTTTCCAGGAGTGATGGAGATAGCCCAGTTGCAGACAGACGGGAACAATGGAGATAAAAGGAACAACTGCACGAAAAAGATGGATTATCATCCGAAGTTGTGGTTCATAAATACAATTTTCAGATCTCAGATTCACCCTCAGGGGAACGTGACTCAGAGGTGGCAGTTATTTCTGATGCTACATTATGCTTTTGAGTTCAACCACTGGATTTTGATTCCCCGGATTTTATACCAGCACTATGTGGATACATGAACTGCAACCAAGGTCGGGTAGAGCGTATTTCAGATGATATTCTCTACCTTGGCTATGCGATTGATGACATATGCTGGGGTTGAAATTGATGAGAAGGTGGACGTGAACCGGTATGTACCTAGTGTCTACCAAACGAGGTCTTGGAAGAACTAGTGGTCGAGACTTGCTGGTGACTTTGTGTTGCAGAGGAGGCCGATAGTAGCTCTTGTTGTGGTCAAACCACCGACTGTGTCTGCTGAGCCAGAGGCGTGACATGATGATGTCGTGCCACCTCAGGACGAGGGAGTACAGGCTCTTGAGATACCTCGGGCGCCTGCCGGTGAGACAGTGACGCTCACTCATGCACAGTTTGATGAGTTGATTGCGGGGTAGGTAACACTCCAAGATGAGATGCAGCAGTTGCGAGAGGCATTGAGGGCAGGCCAAAGGATTGTTGTAACTGACATGCTGTTACGCAAAGAGGGGACGACACAACTCCGGCGTGATCAGAGAGAGTTACGTGGCATATTGGAGGCACGGATGTTCCATGTGGGCCTAGATCAACCACCACCACCACCATAGTATGACGAGGATGATTAGTCTAGTTATATTATAGTTTTTGTAGTTTTTTTTATTACTCGAGTAACATTGTTAGGCGGATAGTTTTGATGGGATGTTTCATGTTACCGCCTAAACGATCGATTTCTAAGTGTATTATTTATTTTTGATTTTATAAAATTACAGATTCTCATATTTATGTGATGATATTGTTCATATTTTTCATTCTCAGAACGATGATGATGCATGCATTGAATGAGATATGATTTTTGAGGTTCGGTCGAGCTTTGGAGTCACATAATGAGGACATGTATGCATTTATTTTCTTATATTTTATTTTATTTTAAAATTAATTAAAAAATTATAACAAATAGTAAAATAACGAAGTGGAATTTAAATACAAGTCAAAGATGGATTATTAGTTGTTTCCACTTTCCAATTCCAACAATAATTCCAAATCATTCTCCTCAATGAATCTAAATTATTCATCTATAAATACAGCTCTTGAGATCCACAATTCTCACAATTCATCAACAAGGGCTTGTGGAAGAAATTATAGAGAGATGTCTAGTTCTTCTTCTTATCCTATTTCTTCTTCTTCTTCTTCTTATAATCCCGAGGATGAGCATGGGATAAATAATGAGTAGAAGATTGAATCTGATCCAGAGGAGATCCTTGGAGATGATGTCTCTTCAGAGATTGGGGATGTGAGATGGAGGAATATCGAGTTGGATGAGGAGAGCACAAATATAGGAGTTACAAGCGCACCAAGGAAGATGACCACACCTAATTCGTTCATGAAGTGTAGGATGCAATACAAACTGCTGTTTCTTTCAGAAAGAATGAAAAACCCATTGATAACACCCGGGATGAGAATCCTACTTGAAAGAGGATTAGGAAATTTAGAGAGCCCTGCCGAATTGGTTCTAAAGTTTTATGAAATGATATAAATCGAAGGACCGAAAGTATATAAGGTGGTGCGAGTTCGAGTAGATGAGAGGAGTAACCCTATGGTGGTGGATATAGAAGTGATTGAGAAAATATGGAATTTACCACTTGGGTGTTTGGAACACTTGAGTAAGAAATTCAAAATAGTCCCGTCGGATTGGCCACTCTCGGATATGGAAATGATCAAGGAAATATGTGATGGGCATGTTCCGAAAGAAGGAACCGGGGGTATGGACAACTAGGGTATATCAAAATCATAGGATGAGTTAGAGAGGACATTCAATGATCAAGATACTATATTGCATGCTTAAAGAATATTGGGTACCAATTCTGGTATTGATATTGGGCAATGTGATTTTGATACATAAAATTGTGAGCAGAAAATTTAAAGGGTGGAATTTGATAGAGTTTTATCTCCCATATCCATTCTTGATATCGAGAATTCTTGAGGAGCAATTGGGATATAGATTGGGTAAGATGAATGAAAAGTGCTTGTCATTCACCAAGTATTATCAAGAAGCAAGTTTTGAATGGCTTGAGATGGCATCAAATATCAATGCTTCTTGGGGAGGTTTTCAGAGTGGAATTGAATGATGGCTATGAGGAGCAAGGAACAAATGGGAGTCATAGTTGGACTAAGGTTAAATATTTACGTTTTAGTTTTAATTTAATAGATATGTTGCAATTTTTAATTCTTAGAGATTGTAGACCCTTAAGGCCAAATCTTTATAATTTCAATTTCATAGGATTTTAGGCCCTTAAGACCAAATCTTTGTAATTTCAAATTTCATAGGATTGTAGGCCCTTAAGGCTAAATCATGCTTATTTTATTTTATTTAATAAAAGTTTCATACCTTGTGCAATAAATGAGTAATGATTTCCGGAAACCTATGATTATATTTTGTCTTCCCTTGCTGTGATATTGGGTATCTGTGTTGTGTTGAAAATTTTTACAGGTGGCCCAAACCAAGTTTGGGGGGAAGATCAAGTACTAGATTGTGAAATTTCGGAATTACGCTTCAAGGGTAACTATATTCTTTCTCATGCGTATGATTGTGAACCATGAGGACATGGTTTAATTTAAGTTTAGGGGGGAGGGTATAGTTAAGGAATGATAATTTGGTCTAAAAAAAATGTTTTTGAATAATTTAAAATTTATTGGAGAAATTCTTTGTTTTTATGCATGAGTGTTGTGCATTACAAGTTGATTAAGTTTGTGTTTATAATGCATGAGTAGTATGTGATGCGATATTCCCACTCATGAGACTAATGATTAGATTGAGTTAGTGAAGTGATATGGTTTACATGGGTGAATGAACTAGTGAAATTGAAACCGAGAAGGACGATCTTGACCTATAAGCACATGCACACATTCACTATGGGAAAATCATTTGATCTTTAACTTTGTAGTTGAAAAATGAGCTTTGCCACAATAAAAGGGGATAAGGGGTGTTGAAATGGATTAATCTAAATTTTTTGAGAATATTTAAAAAAAATGAAAAAAGTAGTCTTTCGATTTGAGTAACTGGGTCTCCTACCACAAAGTAGCAGAGTGTTCACGTAAAAAGGGGAGAAAACTAATGAGCATAAATCCTAATAAAGAAGCTCGGGCCTAGTTGGTTGGAACTAAAAATCCTTGTTGGAAAGTCCGTTGTTTAGAAAGACAAAACGAGATAAAAGTGGAAAAGATGGAAAGAAGGAGTTTCACATAAAAAAATGTCAAAGTTTGATCAATGAAGTAGAGGAAGAAAGATTGGTCTACCATAGTAGAATGTTCACAGAAACTAGGATCGTTGTCTGGATTAGGAGTAGAGAGTACCGAAGTTATGTACTTTAGTGGGGACCATTCACAACATTGGCTCGAGATAGTTATTGTTTGGTAGTGAGTGGGATTTTTGGCATCCATATCATCTTATACATTGTATCGTGACTTGGTTAATGATAGGTGATCAATATTGGTAATTTTTTACCCATATCTTGCGTTTGTTATGTCTTTACATTCCGTTACTGGGTATTTTTATCTCGTTTGTGTGTGTAAGCATGTTTCAAGAGCTTAATGAAGAAATAGAGCTAATCTCGGTTAATTAACTGAGTTCGTGTTTGTTTCTATCTCGAGAAAGGAATCAAGAGGTGCGCCATAGCAAAAAAGAGCTATCGAAGGGCAAAATGGTCATTTCACGACATCATTATCTCACCGGAAGGGCAAAAATGTCATTTTCAAATATTATTACTTCACCGAAAAGCATCGGGAGTCAAAGGCGACCAGTTTAGCTCAAATACAAGAAGATGTGTTTTTACATCAAAAGTGCATGATACCTACATCACTAGAGAGAAAATTGGGCAAATTGGACTCAACCTACGCTCCTAAGCTACTTTGTGGTTTTGGACCCTACGCTCTAGACCTATGCCCAAGCTTAGGTCAGGAGCGTAGGTCCCACATGATGGTCACGTGATCCCTCGACGTGCTGAGGTAGTTTCAGAGTTGTTTCAGAATTTTCCAGTTTTGTCCCTACTTCGATATTTCAAGTGATCGGTGATTCTAGAAAAATATGTACAAGCTTATACACATATTTACATATGATTTTATGAGATTATTGATGTATTATGAAATTACAGAAAAGGGCAACCATTAGGGTTTCCCTCACTTGTCTATAAATAAGAGATGTTTTTAGGGTTATTTGGAGTTCTATTTTGGAGATACACGTTCATTCATCGAGTTCTCTTCCATTGAAGAGAACCACTATTAAAGACCTAGAGATCCGGAGAAGAAGGCCATGGAGAGTGTTTCTACACCAACAATGTAGACTTCCTCAGCCATGATCAACTAATTCGGTATCTAGGATTTTCTCGCAAAACCCTAGCCAAGTAATGTAGTTCTGATTTTATATTCAATTGTAGAGAGGGGAAACTATGAATATATTGTGATGGTTGTGTTAGATGAGATACCGTTTTTATTCGTGATATAAGTTTATATATTTGGATTAATTCTTGTCTTAGACTTTTCGAATATATTTATCTTACACAATCATAATTATTCACTATGGGATGGAACTCGGATGCTTAATCTGTGATTTTTTACACAATGGTGGTCATAAAACTCAAAATCTCAATTTGACACAGGCCATGCCCTGACAAACTGATATAGACATGCTTTTGTTTATTTTCATTCTTTAATTTACTATTTTAATTATTTTTCTGCATTTACTTTATGTTAGTAGTTGGCATGCAATAATCAATTTAGTCTTGAGATGGGTTGTCACGATCCAGTTGAGAGTAATCCTTTTTAGGGTCAAACTGCTGGCGCGGTGTGACCTGATTCACAGACAATGGATTGCCCTCATGCAATTGAAATAAAATTTGGACTATATTATGCGGTTAGTGGTGGAGTGAAGGAACCCTAGTTTTCTCTCCCTCTGAATCACAAACCAATTTACTTTGCTGTTTAGATTAATTTAAGTTATATTAGATAATTCACAAAAATCAACTCTTTTTGGAAAACTATAGTTCAATATTTTTATATTATTAAAGTGAATAATCCTCGTCTCTGTGGGATCGATATTCCTCTACTCAAGCAGAACTATACACAATTGATCTGTGCGCTTGCAGAAGGGTAAAACCTAAAGTGACGATAAGGTGCTCTTTTTAACAACGTATTTTGCACACACTTGACGCCCACAAGTTTTTGGCATTGTTGTTGGGGACTTGGCATTGTTCAATAGCTTTAGTTGTTTATTTGCATTGCTTTATTGTATTGTATCTAAAGTTGAAATTTGTGTGTTTTTGCGAGGTACTCTGAGAAGCATAAGGGGATTTGGTGGAGCAGTGAAAGTTGCGTCGTTGGACCTCTTGTGAGTTTTAGTTTATCTTAATTTTGCACATAATTTTTAGCTTTATTTTTGTTAATAGTTAGAAGTAGTTAGTTTTATTGTCTTAAAAAAATAAATTATGGATTTCGAGAAGATGGTTGACCAAAGAGTGAATCAACAGAAAACACCAGCCACATCGTTAAAAAGATATTACGCACCAGATGCGTATGATTCCTATACAGATATCCCAGAAGAAGAAGGCGTGAAATATTTCGAGATCAAGTCAAGCATGATCAATATGTTTCCAAAATTTTCTGGCCTTAGGAATGAGGACCCATACCAGCACATAAATGATTTCTTAGAAGTTGCGTAAACTGTTAGGTATGATAATCTGTCTAAGAATGATTTGCGAGTGCATATATTTCCTTGGTCGTTGAGAGACAAAGCTAAAAGATGGTATATCAAATTGACCAGAGTGACTAAAAGTGATTGGGAAATCCTTAAATCTGAATTCATAGAGAAACATTATTCTATAGGAAAGACCTTAGAGGCATAAGATGCAATCAGAAGTTTTAGAGAATTGCCTGGTGAACAGTTTCATAATGCTTGGGAGAGATATAGTGAATTCTTGTATAAGTGTCCCCATCATAGGCTCACTGAACATGATGTGGTTAAATTTTTTTACATGGGACTTGGAGAGGCACATAAGACTTTGATAGATGCGTCAACATAAGGATAATTTACCCTGAAGCCAGCAAAAGAACTTTTAGACTTGTTTGACAATATTAGTGAGAATGGAATCCAATATGAATATGATTTTGAGGTTAATCATGATGATGTGAGAGATTCAATGGCATTGATGGGAGAAAAATTAGAGAGATTTGAAAACCTTTTTACCCAAAGCAATCATTCCCCTAGAAGAGAAGTGGCAGAGGTAAAAGTCAATTATTCCCATAATGAGTGTCAAAATGGTGAATTCATTGTTACTAATGCTAATGTAGCATGGAACTATCCAAACAATACTCTTTTCACCAATTCATACACATCAAATGTCCAAAATTATCCCTCTCTGTCATCTGAATTGTCAAATGTGTAATCAAGGTTCCTTCTAGAACAACAATCATATAATCCACAACCAAAGGTCCAACAGAGTCTACAATCATACCAATTTCCACCAACAACCATGGCTCAAAATTCTCATTCAAACTACCAACCTAGATAGCCATTCAATAATTCTCAGGCTCTTCAGCCATTCAATAATAATCAAGTTGTCCAGCCATATCACTACCAAACCCATCCTCAAGGAAACCAAAACCAAGGATTCAATCTAAATCAAGTTTACCCTCCATATCCTTAAAATCATTTCCAACATCAACATCTAACTTAAAATTCACTGTCAGAACCACCTGACTTTGAAGAGGTGATGAGTACCCTGAGGGATCTGAAAAATCAATCTAATAATTCTCAGGCAACCATCCAAACACTAAACTCTCATTCCCAATCCCTTGTTCACTATCAAAACCACCTGACTTTGATAGGTGCTCAATATTGGTCATTTTTCGCCCATATCTTACGTGACCCTCGACATGTTAAAGTTGTTTCAGAGTTGTTTAAGAATTTTCCAGTTTCGTCCCTACTTCGATATTTCAAGTGATCGGTGATTCCAGAACTATATGTACAAGCTTATACACATATTTACATATGATTTTATGAGATTATTGATGTATTATGAAATTACAGAAAAGGGCAACCATTAGGGTTTCCCTCACTTGTCTATAAATAAGAGATGCTTTTAGGGTTATTTGGAGTTCAATTTTGGAGATACACGTTCATTCATAGAGTTCTTTTCCATTGAAGAGAACCACCATTATAGACCTAGAGATCCGAAGAAGAAGGCCATGGAGAGCGTTTCTACACCAACAATGCAGACTTCCTTAGCCATGATCAACTAATTCAGTATTTAGGATTTTCTCGCAAAACCCTAGCCAAGTAATGTAGTTCTGATTTTATATTCAATTGTAGAGAGGGGAAATTGTGACTATATTGTAATGATTGTGTTAAATGAGAAACCGTTTTTATTCGTGATACAAGTTTATATATTTGGATTAATTCTTGTCTTAGACTTTTTGAATATATTTATCTTACACAATCACAATTATTCACTATGGTCTGGAACTTGGATGTTTAATCTATGATTTTCTACACAATGGTGGTCATAAAACTCGAAACCCTAGGTTGACACAGGCCATGCCCTGACAAATTGATATAGACATGCTTTACTTTATTTTCATGCTTTAATTTACTATTTTAATTATTTTTCTACATTTTCTTTCTATTAGTAGTTGATATGCACTAATCAATTTAGTCTTGAGATGGGTTGTCACGATCCGGTTGAGAATAATCCTTTTTGGGGTCAAACTGCTGGCGTAGTGCAAACCTGATTCACAGTCAATGGATCGCCCTCATGCAATTGAAATAGAATTTGGACTATATTATGCGGTTAGTGGTGGAGTGAGGAAACCCTAGTTTTCTCTCCCTCTGAATCACAAACCAATTTACTTTGCTGTTTAGATTAATTTAAGTTATATTAGATAATTCACAAACATATTTACTTTACTGTTTATATATGAATTTAAGTAATATTAGATATTTCACAAAAATCAACTCTTTTTGGAAAACTATAATTCAATGTTTTTATATTATTAAAGTGAACAATCCTTGTCAATGTGGAATCGATATTCCCCTACTCAAGCAAAACTATACACAATAGATTTGTGTGCTTGTAAAAGGGTAAAACCTAAAGTGACGTTAAGGTGTTGTTTTCAACCACGCATTTTGCACACACCTGACGCCCACCAGTTAATAAGTATGTAAATTCATGAGTGTGTGAGAATGAAGAATGGAGAAGTTGTGGGTAGTATTGCTAGCTCTCACGAGACTTCACTCCTCCACTCGGCGTTGCCGAAAAGTTTAAAAGACTAGTTACACGTGTTAAGTGTAATCGTCGAATTTCTCGAAATGAAGGTGATGAAACTAGAATATTTAGTATTCTAGGCGTTAATAAACCCTTAGTTAGTCTTTTTATTTTTATTAATAAGATATTCTTATTTGAGTTGCATGTTTAAGCATATTTCAAGGGTTTTAACGCAAATATGAGTTAATTTCGAATTTTTAGCAAAAATGTCTGATCCGGAATAATAATTGGAGGATAAATGCACTCAGTTCACAGCAAGGTACAAGTCAACAAAGCAAAGTACAAGCGGATAAAGCACAAAATCGTAGAATAAAGAAATATTAAAATTCAGGATCCACCGATTGATCGGTGTAGTCTCCCGATTGATCGGCCACCGCCGATATTGGGAAATGTGTGCGAAGATACTGCAGAATTCTGACTTTGTATGCAAGTTCACAGAGGGCAGATTGGTCCATTCACTGGTTTTACTTGGTCCTCACACCAAGTCTTCTTGGAGTGTAAGAAAATACATGTCATATTTACACCAACTTTTGTTTATAAATATATGAAGACTTCTGAAGAAAAGATATCCTGGATCCTTGAATCATATATCATCGTTCATACAAAAAGTCTCTTTAGAGAGATAGGCTCCTCAAGAACTCAAGAACCATGAACCAATCGTGAGGAGGATGTCTACATCAACGATACAATCTCCTTTCTCCATGTTGCAAAGAGGGGAAGCTAAAGAGCACTTATATGATGACTATGTAGTGAGAGACCGAACAAATGACATAAATAAGATTTATTTATTAATTCTCTTCTTAAGCTGAGATTGAATTAATGATTTATCTTGAATAACCATGTTTTTACTAAAGGCAAGAAATCCAATGTTTAAATAATGGTTTCTACATAATGGTACTTAACGGCATGATAAGGTTTTAGGTCCTTACAATTCATACTAAGAGAAGATGACCATTATCATATTTTTAATTTCACATTTTTGGAGTAGTTGTAGTATAGATGCATACCATGGTCATGCCAATTGATGTGACGTCTGGGTGTGTAAAAATATGTGGTTAATAATGACACCTTAACGATGCTAGGTTTTACCTTACGCAAGCGCACATATCGATTGTAAAATAACAATGGCTTGAGTAAGGGATATCGATCCCACAGAGACTAAGATTGTTCACTTTAGCAATTCAAAAACACTTAATTATATTTTATGAAAATGGTTTGTTTGGGTGGTCAAATACCAAATTATCTATCTTAACTAAAATTATCTAGAAAGCAAAGTAAATTGGTTATGATTCAGATGAGAGAGAAAACTAGGGTTTTCATCACTCCACCACTAACCGTATAATATAGTTCCTCATTGTATAAATTGTAAGAGGGCGATCCATAACTGTGAATCAGGTCGTACTGCAAATAGCTAAATACGGCCCCAAAAAGGAGTATCATCAACCAGATTGCGACAACCCATCTCATGACTGACCTAACTAGTGCATGCCAATTATATTACTCCAAACTACTCCTAATGCATGAAAATAAACTAAAGCATGTCTATATTAAATCGCTAAGGCATGACCTATGTCAACCTAGGGTTTCAAGTTTTATTACCACCATTGTGTAAAAACCATAATTAAGCATCCAAATTCTAGCCCATAGTGAATAATCATAGTTGTGCAAAATAATACATTCATTCCATCTAAGACAAGAATTTAGATCAAACATAGAATTTTATATTGCAAATCAGTATTGTCTCTTAACTACTACAATCATCACAGTATGGTCAATAGTTTCCCCTTGTAACAATTGGAAACAATGAAAGAATTACATTACTTGGATAGGGTTTTTGCTAGAAAACCCTAGATACTGAGTTAGTTAACCAATGTGGAAGGTGATTGCATCGGTGATGTAGAAACAATCTCCATGGTCTTCTTCTCTGGATCTCTAGGTTGGAATATGGCTCTCAACAACAGCAAGTCTGAACATTAGAGAACTCTCTGAATGAACGTGAACAACCGTTAACAACTGAACAACCCACCCCTGAATTCTTTACACTGATATATGATCGTGTATATATAGGCAATGGTATAGAAAGGCCCTTTTCAGTCTTTTCACTCTAAATCTCATGTAAACCCTAAAATCTTATATATATAAGTGTATATACATGTATACAGAAGTCTGGAGTCACATGCATGTCTTCGAATCGAAAAGGGGTAGAATAGAAAAAACCCATCAAAACTCACAAAAACATACTGCAGATACGCTTCAAGCGTAGCTGGCCTACGCTTCAAGCGTAGGTCCAAGTGTACATCTAAGCATAAAAATGTGATTTCCAGCCACTTTTTGAAACTGAAAGTGTAGGCACAAGCGTATGTGTTTTCTTTAAAACCACTTTTCTCCGTGAATGCATCGAAATGACCGCCTTGAACCCACGATTCTTTTTGCAGAAGATGACGGCTTTTGGAAATATCGTTTTTGCCTTCCGGGAGCCATTTTTGTCTTAGACTACCGCTTTGACTATCCTTTTTGGATAGAAAGAACATACACTTTAGTTAATTCACCGAAGTTAGCTCCATTTATTCGTTAAGCTCCTGAAACATGCTCTAACACACAAACAACATAAAAATACCAAATAATGGAATGAAATGACGTAACAATAGTGAGTTAAGGGGTTAAAATGTCTAATATTTGACACCTATCACCAATTGAAGATGAATTGTAGTAAACTAAACTTGATTGTATCTCTTTTGAGATTAGGCAACTGCTTGTAGCATTACTAATCTGATTCGTATAAATTGTATCTCCCTCTTGTAATAATAAGATTAAAGGACTATGTCATGAGACTAGTGGTGTAGTTGGAGCAAAATCCTAGACTTGTTTATCTTGAATTACAACACAACATATATTTGTTTATTTATTTTATGTGTAGTAGTTATAAAACCAACCAATCAAAACAATGTTTATAATATAATTCAATTTTCTGCTTTACAATTATTTAAAATAAGACTCTGATCTTTGTGGTTTGATACCCTCTCTACCCAACTATATTATATTCTACTCGTGTACTTGCGACTGAGAGGTAAAACTAAATCGTGTTAATTATTCATTTTAAACACTTTTATTTTCATACGACTAGAACCGATCACAAGTTTTTGGCATCGTTACCGGGGATCAAATGGATATTTCAGATTATTGTATTGAAGTTTATTGAATTATTGTAATAATTTTAGTTTATTTTCGCATTTTTATTTGTAGGTCAGAAACCCATTGTTCGAAACTGCAGATTTTCCAGAAAACTCCTGGACTCTAGTATCTGATCGATCGATTTCTTCAGCGATCATTCGATAAATTCAACAATCATTCGCAACATCCTCTGATCGATCAGTCGTCGCCTCGATCGTTCAGTTGAATTTGTGATCAATCGAAATACTTCTGTTCGTACAAAAACAAAGACAGACAGAAAGATACAGATCAATTATATTAGACTGCATCAAGCGAAAAAATAAAAATATAATCTTTTCTTAAAATAAAATTATAAACATATTTGCATAACATACATATTTTATTGCTATATATAAAAATATATATATATTTAAAAAATAAATAATATTTATTTAATTAAATATATTTGTTGCATTACTCAATTTTTGGAACTTATTGTTTTGTTTAATATCATTGTTTATTGTTTATGTTTGAATGTCGTTCAATTAATACTTTTCTTGAAGCATTTGATCCTGAAATTGATCAAACGTACCAAATAAATAAAAGAAATAATTTAAATAAATAAAATAATATAAACATGGGTGATAACGCAGTAGTAGTTCCGCCTGCTATCTTTAAAGATTTCTATACTCCGCAAGAGTATACATCCCCCTTAGAAATCACAATACCAGCAGGAGCAGACCAATATGAAATTAAACCCGCTATAGTTAATATGTTATCTAAGTTTCATGGAAACGCTCATGAGGATCCCTATCATCATATAAACGAATTCTTAGAGGTTTGTAACATTGTGCGTATAAGAGGATGTACGGATGACGACTTTAAAATTAGATTATTCTCTCATTCCTTAAAAGATAACACAAAGCTTTGGTATGGTATGATACCAGAAGATATTAGAAATAACTGGAAGAATTTTCAGAAAGAATTATTACACAAATTCTTCCCAGTGGGAAAAATGCACGAGATCCGTAGAGCTATTTTAATGTTCTCATAAATACCTGGTGAGCAATTTTATGAAACTTTGGAACGATTTAACGAAATTTTATGAAAATGTCCTCATCACGGATTCCCTAGTCACGAATTAGTCCATAGTTTCTATGTAGGACTAGGAAAGGGCAAAAAAAATACAGTTGATACAACATTTGGAAGAACATTTACACAGAAAACTGTAGACTTCCTATGGAATCTTTTTAAGAATCTTTGTGAATATTACCGACAAAATATGTCTGATATTAGAGCTCCACGAACTATCCTTTCCAATCCTAAAAGAATCGATAGTGCATTCGAAACTTGTAAGATATATAAAGTAACATCAAAAGTTGACGAGCTAAATTAGAAGTTTGATCAACTAATGAAAACCACTCAAATAAAGCCCACACCCCAAGAAGTCTGTTCGATATGTGCTAATCCTTCACAATATGCCAACAACTGTCCTTATACACAACCAGAATCTGAGTATATCACCTAAGATGTTAATGCCACCTTTACCAATCCGAATAATGACCCATTTTCAAATAGCTACAACCCCGGTTGGCGAAATCATCCTAATTTCTCATATAAAACTCATAATAACACCTTTAATCAAAGCCCTAACAAACATACCAACCAATTTCGATCATTTAGCCAAAATCCTAATGAACAAACCAATCAATTTCGTCTATTCAATCAAAATCCTAATCAACCACATTTTAGAAATCCGAACAATACACAACCTATGAGAACACCGTGTTTTGAACAAGATCTTAGGTGTGTGCTAAACGATTTAAAAAATGCCACATAACTCCTACATACCCGTTCTCAATCTATCTCTAAACTTGAGACCCAAATTGGGCAGATAGCTAATTCGATGAATAAAATACAAGAAGGAAAACTACCGAGTCAACCACTCATACACCCAAGTAACCATTACTTAAACATCGGATTTCCCGCCCTTAGTAAAAACATGGTTGTTCAAGATAAATCATTAATTCAATTGCAACTTAAGAAGAGAATTAATAAATAAATATTATTTAGGTAATTTGTTCGGTCTCTCATTACATAATAATCATATATGTACTCTTTAGCATTCCATATTTGCAATAAAATCAATTATATTTCTACATTAATTGACTAGGGTTTTGTTGGAAACCCTAGATACCGATTAGCCGCTCTTGGAGAAAGGAAATTGCATCGTTGAAATAGACATCCTCCTCATGATTGGTTTGTGATTCTTGAGTTCTTGAGGAGCCTCTTTCTCTACAGAGACTTTTTGTATTAACAATGATATATGATCCAAGGATCTAAGATATCTTCTCTTCATGAAGTCTTCATATATTTATAGACAAAAGTTGGTGTAAATATGACATGTATTTTTTTGCATTCCAAGAAGACTTGGTGTGAGGACCAAGTAAAAGCAGTGAATGGCCCAATTTGCCCTCTGATATACTTGCACACAAAGTCAGAATTTTGTAGTATTTTTGCGCACATTTCCCAATATCGGTGGTGGCCGATCGATCGCGAGACTCCACCGATCGATCGGTGGCTCTTGAATTTTAATATTTCTTTATTTTACAATTTTGTGCTTCATCCGCTTGTAGTCTGCTTTACATACTTGTACCTTGCTCTGAACTAAGTGTATTTATCCTCCAAGTATTATTACGGATATGATATTTTGCTAAAAATCCGAAATTAACTCATATTTGCGTTAAAGCCCATAAAAATGCTTAAAAATGCAACTCAAATAAAAATATCTTATTAATAAAATAAAGAGACTAACTAAGGGTTTATTAACACCCATAGTACCAAATATTCTGGTATCATCACCTTCCTTTCGTGAGGGTTGGCGATTACACTTAACACGTGTAACAAGCCTTTTAAACCTCTGGATAACGCCGAGTGGACGAGTGAAGTCTCGTGAGGGTTAGCCATACTACCCATAACTTTTACATTCTTCATTCTCACACACTCATGAATTTACATACTTATTAACCAAGTCATGATACAATGTATAAGATGATATGGATGCAAACATTCTCATTCACTACCGAACAATAACTATCTCGAGCTAATGTTGTGAATGGTCCCAGACAACCTTCCTTGTTTCTGTGAACATTCTACTATGGTAGACCAATCTTTCTTTCACTACTTCATTGATCAAACTTTGCCATTTTTTATGTGAAACTCCTTCTTTCCATCTTTTCCACTTTTATCCCTTTTATCTTTCTAAACTATGGACATTCCAGCGATGATTTTTAGTCCCAATCTACTGGGCCCGAGCTTCTTTATTGTGATTTATGCTCATTAGTTTTTCCCCCTTTTTACGCGAACACTCTGCTACTTTGTGGTAGGAGACCCGGTTACTCAGATCGAAAGACTTCTTTTTACATTTTCTTTAAATATTTTCAAAATTTTCATATTCTTCTATTTCAACACCCCTTCTCCCTTTTTATTGTGGCAAAGCTAATTTTTAAACTATATAGTTAAATATCAATTGATTTTCCTATAGTGAATGTGTGCATGTGCTTATAGGTCAAGATCGTCCTTCTCGGTTTCAATTTCACTAATTCATTCACCCATGTAAACCACATCACTTCACTAACTCAATCTAATCATTACTCTCATGAGCAGGAATATCACATCACATAGTACTAATGCATTATAAACACAAACTTAATCAACATCTAATGCACAACACTCATGCATAAAAATAAAGAATTTCTCCAAAAGTTTTCAAATTATTCAAAAAACATTTTAGAACAATATTATCATTCCTTAACTATACCCTCTCCCCCAAACTTAAATTAAATCATGTCCTCATGGTTCACAATCATACTCATGAGAAATAATATAGTTACCCTTGAAGTGTAATTCCGAAAATTTACAATCTAGTACTTGATCTTCCCCCCAAACTTGGTATAGGCCACCTGTAAAACTTTTCAACACAACACACATACCCAATATCACATCAAGGGAAGACAAAATATAATCATAGCTTTCCGGAAATAATTACGCATTAATTGCACAAGGAATGAAACTTTTATGAAATAAAATAAAATAACCATAATTTGGCCTTAAGGGCCTACAATCCTATGAAATTGAAATTACAAAGATTTGGCCTTACGGGCCTACAATCTCTAGGAATTGAAAATTGCAACCTATCTATTAAATTAAAACTAAAAATAGAAATGTTTCTAAACCCACAAACCTTAGTCCAACTATGACTCCCATTCGTTCCTTGCTCTTCACTGCCATCATTCACTTCCACTTGGAAAACCTCCGCAAGAAGCATTGATATTTGATGCCATCTCAAGCCATTCAAAACTTGCTTCTTGATAATACTTGGTGAATGACAAGCACTTTTCATTCATCTCACCCAATCTATATCCCAATTGTTCCTCAAGAATTCTTGATATCAAGAATGGATATGGGAAATAAAACTCTATCAAATTCCGCCCTTTCATTTTTCCGCTCACAATTTTATGTATCAATATCACATTGCCCAATATCAATACTAGAATTGGTATCCAATAGCCTTTAAGCATGCAATATAGTATATTGATCATTGAATATCCTCTCCAACTCGTCCTATGATTTTGACACACCTTAGAATCAATTACACAATCCAAATATAGCAAGTCTAGTCTCAAAAGATAGTTGTCCATACCCCCGACTCCTTCTTTCGGAACATGCCCATCACATATTTCCTTGATCATTTCCGCATCTGAGAGTGGCCAATTCAACGAGACTGTTTTGAATTTCTTACTCAAGTGTTCCGGACACCCAAGTGGTAAATTCCATATTTTCACAATCACTTCTACATCCACCACCATAGGGTTACTCCTCTCATCTACTCTGACTCGCACCACCTCATATCCTTCCGGTCTTTCGATTTCCATCCTTTCATAAAACTTTCAAACCAATCTTGAATACAAATTCAATCCGGTATGGCTCTCTAAATTTCCCAATCCTCTTTCATATATGATTCTCATCCCGGGTGCTATCAACGGGTTTTTCATTCTTTCCAAAAGAAACATCAGTTCATATTATATCCTACACTTCATGAACAAATTAGGCATGGTCCACTTCCTTGGTGCGCTTGTAACTCCCATATTTGTGCTTTCCTCATCCAACTCCATATTCCTCCCTCTCACATCCCCAATCTCTGAAGAGGAGTCATATCCAAGGATTTCCTCTGGATCAGATTCAATCTTGTACTTACTATTTATCTCATGCTCATCCTCGGGATTATAAGAAGAAGAAGAATAAGAAATATAATAAGAAGAAGAACTAGACATCTCTCTATGATTTCTTGCACAAGCCCTTATTGGTGAATTGTGAGAATTACGGATCTCAAGAGCTGTATTTATAGATGAATAATTCAGATTCATTGAGGAGAAGGATTTGGAGTTATTGTTGGAATTGGAAAGTGGAAACAACCAATAATCCATCTTTGACTTGTATTTGAATTCCACTTTGTTATTTTACTATTTGTTAGAAGTTTTTAATTAATTTTACAATAAAACAAAATATAAGAAAATAAATATAGCATGTTTAACCACACACTCCCCCCAAACTTAAACACACACGTGTCCTCATTGTGTGACTCCAAAGCTTGACCGAACCTCAAAAATCTCATCTCATCCAATGCATGCATCATCATTATTCCAAGAATGAAAAATATGAATAATATCATTATATAAATACAAGAATCTATAATTTTATAAAATAAAAAATAAAAAATACACTTAACTCTCTCTTAGAAATCGATAGTTTAGGAGGTTACATGAAACATCCCATCACAACTATCCGCTTAATAATTCAAATCGAGTGATAAAAATATACAAAAACTATAATATAACTAGACTAATCATCCTCGCAAGACTACAGTGGTGGTGGTGGTAGATCCAGGCCCACATGGAACATTCGTACCTCCAATATGCGACATAACTCTCTCTTACCACGCCGGAGCTGTGTCGTTTCCTCTCTGGGAAGTTGTATATCAGTCATAGTAATCCTCTGGCCTGCCTTCAATGCCTCTCGCAATTGCCGGATCTCATCTTGGAGTGCGACCTGCCTTGCAATCAACTCATCAAATTGTGCACGAGTGAGCGTCATTATCGCACCGACAGGCACCTGAGGCATCTCAGGAGCTTGCACTCCCTCATCTTAAGGTGGCACGACATCATCATGTCTCGCCTTTGGCTTAGTGGGCACAACCGGTGGTACGACCACAGCAGGAGCTATCATCGGCCTCCTCTATAACAGAATGTCACCAGCAAGTCTCAACCACTGGTTCTTCTAAGACCCCGCTTGGTAGACACCAGATACATACTGGTTCACGTCCATTTCCTCATCAATCTCAACCCTAGTGTCTGTCATCAGTCGCATAACCAAGATAGAGAATCTCATCTGAAATCCGTTCTACCTGACCTTGGTCGTAGTCCGTGTATCCACATAGTGCCGGTATAGGCCTTGCCATAAAATCTGGGTAATCAAAATTCAATGGTCAAACTCGAAAGCATAATGTAGCATTATAAATAACTTCCACCTCTGAATCACGTGCCCTTGGGGGTAAATCTGAGATCTGAAAATCGTATCTAGGAACCACAACTTCGGATGATAATCCGCCTTTTTGTGCAGTTGTTCCTTTCATCTCCATAGTTCCCCTCAATCTATAACCAAGCTATCTCCATCACTCTAGGAAAAGGCTCTGGCAGAGACAAAAACTCACTTGCCAACTCTGGCGGGCATGCATCTGGAATACCCCATGCCTCATAGATAATCTGAGGTGTAATCTGAAATCTAACTCCTCTTACCTCAGTCTCCATCCTGAGCTCTCTAAGATAATACTGCATGTGGATCCATAAATCTCGGATCATATTTGTGACAACTATCATACAAAGGGGGATAAAATAGGCAACTATTATCTGATCGTGAATGTAGACATCGGATAGTCCACATTGGCACCACCTCCACCCTTTTAAAAATATCCACATGATATGTCCGCTATATCTAGTACCCCCTGTCCATAACCTAGTCCAATAGGTCCTCCACTGTATCCGTGGGGGTTACTAGTCCAAGTAACTCCAATATCGGTGCATCAGCAGCTGCCTATGGTATCTGTGGTGCCACTGGTGGTGAAGCGATGGGTGACTCAACAGCCGTATGTATAGGCTCAGTATGTGTCGCTTCTAAAGATGATGATGACGCAACTGGCAATACTAAATGTCTATGGGTCTTCGGCGATGATCTTTCTGCTGGTACCGGGTCAAGCGACCTCAATCTCGCTCGTGAAGAAATCGCACCCTAGTCTGCGGTATTGTCTTACTTCCTACAATTGAGATTTTAAAAAATAATGAGCGAATTGTTCCGGATACCAAATCAAACTCAAAATCATCACTAAATGAGCCCAATATGACGTTTAAATAAACCCCAAATAAAAAACATGCAAAAAATTCAAAATTCAACTCATTCTCTAAACAGATAATCACAACTTTTGAGAAACAGATTAAAACATGTATTCGACGGGATTTGTTCGTCAATACTAGCATAGAATGATCAAAAGACTAATTAGAGACACAAATATTGAAGAAAAAGTCACTGAATCGAAAGATTTGATAATTTCTACAAAAATGGGTTTCCGAGACTCTTTTAGTTCTACAATCAAATCTGGATGATCTAAGGACAAATCTGACGTAAGATTAGCGTGAATTAGTTCGAAATTGGGTTAGGGCCGGATTGGGAGTGATTTGAGAGAGTTTGGTGGAGAGGTGAGTGAGCGGGAAATGTTTTAACCCCGTCCATTTAAACGCGATGTCCGGTTGGTTGGAGTCTGAGCCTACGCTTCAGTGTAGGTTGAGCTACGCTTAAGCGTAGCTCCCTACTTCAGAAAACTTTTCAGCTTCACTTCTCTTGTCCTCTCTCGTGATTCGTTCACCACAACCATATTTCGCACATTCCATACACCTCATTGAATACTTCACCACACCTATTGTGACGATGACGATGCTATCACTCGATCTTACGACTAATGAACTAAAATTACAAACTACAAACAAGGTTCAAAAACTAATTTTCATCCCTTAATACCAATATTTAACGTAGTTGGCACGACGTTCCCACTCCTCACTATCCAGGATCATGATCGTGTGTTAGATAAGTCAAATTGATTGATTCCATAACACACTGAGTTGTTGACCATTCACCACAATTTTTTTTCCTATCTCAGGATCATCAAGTTTTACTGCTCCATGGGGGAAAACTTTCGTCATTTCACACGGTCCATCCCATCTTGATTAAAGCTTACAAGGAAACAACTCAAGTATCGAATTAAATAGCCACACCTTCTGGCCGAGCTTAATGATCTTTTTTTGAATATGCATATTGAAATTACCTAGAAGACGGTGAACTAAGCCTAGAGGGAGGTGAATATGCTTTTTATAAATTTAATGACCAATTAAAATTATTTGCAAAATATTTAATTTTAATCATAACAAATAGGTCATTAATTTTTTATTCTATACTAATAATATTTATCAGAGATAAAATAGTTTTTAATTAAAAATATATCTTTAATAAAAATAATGAATGATTAATTAAAATATTTAATTTTTATTAAAAATATTTTTCTAGAAAAGAACAAACTATTGATGTCCTAGAATCAATATTATGATACGTAGGATATGATAGTTACCCAAAAGTTTGGAGTCAAATTATTATTGCCAGATATAATAAAATGCATTGTTAACTCACCAATCGATCGCGTATTATCACTGATAGATCGCTAGTGTGCTAATTAGGGTTCACTTACGTTTGTTTTTCATTTACTCCACCGATCGATTACGAGTGTGCCTGGGATAGTTCGTTACTTTTGTCACCGATCGATCGTGTACCTATCGATTGATCGCGAAACCCTGAAACGCGAATTCTGGGAACAATAATATGTTTTCAGATTGATGATTGGGTTATTATTGTTTATTACTCCACACTTGATTGCGTATATTTTTAATTCCATGTTTTAGGAGTACTCGAAGATGAATTATGGTAAACTAAACTTGACTGCATCTCTTTTGGGATTAGGCAATTGCTTGTAGTGTTACTAATCTGATTCGTATAAGCTGTATCTTCCTCTTGCAATAATAAGGTTAAAGGATTATGTTATGCGATTAGTGGTGTAGTTGGAGCAAAACCCTAGACTTGTTTATCTTGATTTACTACACAAAAATTATTTGTTTATTATTTTATGTGTAGTAATTATAAAACCAGCCAATCAAAACAACGTTTATAATATAATTCAATTTTTTGCTTTACAATTGTTTAAAATACGACTCTGATCTCTGTGGTTCGATACCCTTTCTACCCAACTATACTATATTCTACTCACGTACTTGCGATTTAGAGGTAAAAGTAGATCGTGTTAATTCTTCATTTTAAACCCTTTTATTTTAATACGACTAGAACCAATCACAAGTTTTTGGCGCCGTTGTCGGGGATCAAATGGATATTTCAGATTATTATATTGAATTTTATTGAATTATTGTACTAATTTTAGTTTATTTTCACATTTTTATTTACAGGTTAGAAACCACACTATTCAAAACTGCAAATTTTCCAATAAAACTCACGGACTCTAGTATTTGATTGATCGGTTCCTTCAGCGATCGTTTGGTTGACTTTGTGATCGATCTAAATACTTCTGTTCGTACAAAAACAAAGACAGACAGAAAGATACAGTTCAATTATATCAGACAATATTAGGAAAAAAAATAAAAATATAATCTTTTCTTAAAATAAAAATATATACAGATTTGTATAACATACATATTTTATTGCTATATATATATTTTTTTATAAAATAATAAAAAAAAAAAAAAATTTATTTATTTATTTAAATATATTTGTTGCATTACTCAATTTTTGCAACTTATTGTTTTGTTTAATATCATTGTTTGGATGTCATTCAATTAATAGTCCTCTTGAAACATTTAATCCTGAAATTGATCGAACGTACCAAATAAATAAAAGAAATAATTTAAATAAATAAAATAATATAAACATGGGTAATAACGCAGTAGTAGTTCCACCTGCTATCATTAAATATTTCTATACTTCGTAAGAGTATACTTCCCCATTAGAAATGACAATACCAGCAGGAGCAGACCAATATGAAATTAAACCCGCTATAGTTAATATGTTATCTAAGTTTCATGGGAACGCTCATGAGGATCCCTATCATAATATAGATAAATTCTTAGAGGTATGTAACACTATGCGTATAAGAGGATGTACGGATGACAACTTTAAAATTAGATTATTTTATCATTCCTTAAAAGATAATGCAAAACTTTGGTATGGTACGATACCAGAAGATATTAGAAATAATTGAAAGAAGCTTTAGAAATAATTCTTACACAAATTCTTTCCAGTGGGAAAAATGCACGAGACATGTAGAGCTATTTTAATGCTCTCACAAATACCTGGTGAGCAATTTTATGATACTTGGGAATGATTTAACGAAATTTTATGAAAATGCCCTCATCACGGATTCCCTAATCACGAATTAGTCCATAGTTTCTACGTAGGACTAGGAAAGGGCCACAAAAATACAATTGTTGCAGCATGTGGAGGAACATTTGCCCAAAAAACCGAAGACTTCCTATGGAATATATTTAAGAATCTTAGTGAATATTCCCAACAAAATATGTCTGATATTAGAGCTCCACGAACTATCCTTTCCAATCCGAAAAGAACCGATAGTGCATTCGAAGCCAGTATGATATATGAAGTAACATCAAAAGTGGACGAGCTAAATAAGAAGTTTGATCAACTAATGAAAAACACTCATATAAACCCCACACTAAAAGAAATTTGTTTGATATGTGTTAATCATTCACTCTATGCCAACTAAAATCTGAGTATATAACTGAGGATGTCAATGTCACCTTTACCAATTCGAATAATGACCCATTTTCAAATAGCTATAATCCCGGTTGGCGAAATCATCCTAATTTCTCATATAAAACTCAGAATAATACCTTTAATCAAAGCCCTAACCAACAGACTAACCAATTCCGATCATTTAGCTAAAATCCTAATCAACAAACCAATCAATTTCGTCTATTCGATCAAAATCCTAATCGACCACCTTTTAGAAACTCGAACGATACACAACCTATGAGAACACCTGGTTTTAAACAAGAACTCAGGAGTGTGCTAAACGAATTAAAAAATGCCACATAACTCCTACATACCCGTTCTTAATCTATCTCTAAACTTGTGACCCAAATTGGGCAGATAGCTAATTCGATGAATAGAAGAGAAGAAGGGAAACTACCGAGTCAACCACTCATAAATCCAATAGGGCAACATATGATCGAACATATAATACTAGTAGGAGAACCAGTAATACAAACCGTTCAAGCCATAACTACACTTCAAAGTGGTAGAGTTGTAGACAACAAGGCTGATGAACAATTCGAGGAAAGGACGATTGAGCAAAATAATAAAGAAACCAATCCTGAAGAGGAAAAAGAATTAGCTTCAAACAAAAAAGAAATAAATCTCGAAATAGAGGAAGAATTAGTTTCTAAAAAGAAACAAGAACCAGTTATGGAAAGACAAAATTCTACACCAACAAAAGAAATAGGATAAACGAGCTACGAACCTAAAGCTCTATTTCCACATCGTTTACAAGAGCCTGTTCCTTACGAATAACAAGGAGAAAAGATTCAACAAATGTTTCAGACATTCCAACAAGTAAAACATTAATCTTCTTCTCTTGACAACAATCAAACAGATTCCTCCTTATGCTAAATTCTTAAAAGATTTATATACGCATAAAAGGATGAACATAACTCATAATGCTAAGAAAATAGTATTGACCAATCACGTGAGTTCTATAATATCCATTAATATGCCTTTAAAATATAATGATTCAGGAGCACCAACTATCTCCTGTACAGTAGGGGATCAAGAAATTGAAAAAGCTCTTCTTGATCTAGGGGCTAGTAAACTTACTACCATATTCGCTATACAAGCAACTAGGGTTAGGAGAATTATCGCCAACAACTGTTCTTTTACAACTTGCTGATAGATCCACTAAACATCCAGGAAGGATAATAAAGGATGTCATTATCCAAATCGATAACTTTTATTTCCCTGTTGACTTTGTTGTTTTGGATATGAAACCTGTTTATGATCCCACAAGACAAATACCGGTAATCCTAGGTCGACCATTCTTACTAACCACAAATGCATGTATACACTGTAGAACTGGGGCTAAGGATTTATCATTTGGAAATATGAAGGTTCGGAAAAATAACTTCGAATTTGTCTATCCATTAGAATGTAATAAAGAATGCTTTATAGTAGAAGCTCTTGACAAATCAACACCTGAAATAATACCTCAACCAGTGGATAAACTGCCTAATGATTTCTTAGCTTGTCAACTAGACACATTAATAACTAAACCTGTACCTAATATTATTTTAGAAATGTTGTCGAAATATTATGACGATGAGGTAAGGAAACAACGTTCAACGAAAGCTGAAAAAGAAAAATATAAAAAGACAGTAATTGAGCCTAAACCAACCATACCAGGTATACCCCCACTAAAGGTAGAAAAATACTTTATGGATGATCATAAATTAAAGCACGAATGTATCTTATTTAGAGATGAATATCCAGAGTTAGCAATAGAAAAATCCATGGAGGAACTTAAAAGATGAAGATTATAAAATTTATTGCAACCTGCTTCAGCATTCGTATACCCTAATTTAGTTCAAGAATTTTACCAGAATATACATTTAAGAAACATCGAAGTGAGAAAAATATGACATACAAGAATACAGGGGCATGAAATAGAAATGTCCCCTAGTACCATTGCTAAAGCATGACCTGTTCCTCATAAGACACCCCTGGAATTAGTGGAAATTTTTTCAAAAATCCCGCCCTATGATCTTATAACTCGTCAAATGGCTAGGATTAATTGTGGAAATAATGACACAAAACTTATAATGGGAGGGATTAAAAAAGCACAAATTCGACCTGAACTATGGTTTATAGAAAGCCTATCACTAGACAAGTAGGTCTTAAGTTTGGTAATGACCGAGGGTCATCACTTATCAAAATGCTCTATTATTTCGATCAAGGATATTGAGTGTCTATACCGAATATTATTTACGATCATATAGAGACATTTTGGGAAGCCGTGATCGCTTGTAAACTTTCATTCGACTGAAAATGGAAGATTCCATTCCCATTCTTAGTTCAAGCGCTGATAAAAGATCAGATAGGATCGAAGTTCAAAATTCCATCTGAAATAGGAATTTTTGTTATCAAAGATTATGATCATTAGAAATTTTTTGATACCTTGAGCTACGACGAAATGAGGCAATATTGGGAATTCTAGTTACGATTAATTAGGCAAAACAAAAATTGTATAAATGAAAATAACACACAAGGAAGAAAGGAATCTATCAATTTGATAGATTTCACGGATAACCCTGGTTAAGTAGGATAGAAATGTCGTACCATCGACATTAAATAATGGTCTTGGTTTGAAAAATACCAAATATTTTTCAGTCGAGTGTAGCAATTAGGAGTTTTACTACTACATTTTCTTTTATGACTATATTAATTTTCATTTATAATATTTATAATTACAAAAAATAATATTCCATAAAAACATATATCTATATATATATATAGTATTTTCATATTTTAGAATAATATTTCATACATATTTCATTTATATCTAGTAAAATTTATAATGAAATTACCTAGACGATTAATTAAACTAGCCTAAAGGGGGAGGGGGGGTTGAATAGGATTTCAGTCGATTTTAAGATCAATTAAAATTATCTAGCTGAAATTCAATTTTAATCAATCACAAACACTAATTTTCTAATTAGATAAATCAAGCAATTATAAATATAAGTGCAGAAAATAAATCATAATAAGACATATAGATTTTTACATGGAAAACCTTTGAAAGACACCAAGTAAAAACCACGGATACACTCGGGTATTGATGCACTATGAATTAGAGAATTTATACAGACTCTTTGAAAACAAAACTTACAACCGCTGTAATTTGCTATTCTTCACTCAAAGTTTGAAAGTCTAGATCCACTCGTGCTCCACGAAGCTTTTGCTCCTATCTCCGTACTCAGACGATTCTGTTTCTCAACGGATCAAATCACCACGAAGCCTCTTACTTCGATCTTCGCACTCAGATGACTCCGCTTCTCAAAACGGATTAAAACAACCAAGTTGCAAACAACAGTGTGTAGATTTTTCATAATCTAGGTCATTCAATCGTGCATAAGATCATCGATATAGAAGCACGATAAAATCAACTCCAAAACAAGAGAGAACTATAAGAATCACTGAATGATATTTTCTCTCACTATCGTTATCTCTGTAGAATAATATGAATGATAGAATACTGCAGAGATCTCCCTCAAAAACCCTAACCTCCTCTCTTGTAGACCTAGGTATTTATAGACAATGATGAAACAAACCTTAATTTCACCCTTTCTCATAACTTCACACCCAAATGAGTTAAACCCTATATTCTGACGAATATAATGTATATTGCATGTACTTCATAGTGTGGGAGTCGTAGATGCATCATAGAATTAAAATTAGGGTACAATCAACATTGCAACAAAAAACAAAATTTTCCTGCCGCAACTACGCCTTAGGTGTAGGGCCTGAGCGTAGGCTTGAGCGTAGATTTGAGATTTTTGGCCACTTTTTGCTTCTGTAGGCGTAGGCTAGAGCGTAGATTCTTCATGAGAACTAATTTTCTCCGCAACTGTATAAAAATGAACGTCTTGATTCCACGAGACTTTTTGCTTTAGGTGACGGCTTAAAAAAATGTCGTTTTCGCCCTCTAGGAGACATTTTTACTCAATACGCTCACTTTTGCACTTCACTTGTATTATTCACTACTTCAATGCTTGATTTTGCCTTTGTCGCAGCTTGTGGATGTTGTTGAAACCAAAACGACCTATCTAACACTCAACATGGTTATTCTCTAGAACATGCCATAAATAAACAATACTCAAAAGTGTTTTTACAATCTCCCCCTTGGCATTTCTAAGACAAAACCATGTTTTACAATATCTCCTCACAAATAACAACATAACATCTATACCTATGAACACACACCGACAAACATAGATATAAACTATCACCTTGCTTTCATGATGGTCTACCAATCTTGTAACCAAAATACTGAACAAACCATTAAACGCAAGTGTGGAAAACAGATATAAACAATATAATTATCATAAGAATAACATACCAACAATGCAAGCATAATGATCATCATAGACATTCTCTCATTCTCTCCCTGAGAATATAATCCCCCTTACAAAAAGCATCTCCCTCTCAAAACTGAACAATCACTTCCCCTTACTAAATACATCTCCTCCTTTTTTTCATTGAAATGACAGATAAAAATATATCAATCAAAACATAGGGAAAAGATAATAAAGGAGACACTAGAGAATCTAAGACCAAACACTAAATATGATGATAAAATAGTCTATAAGATTATATCCAGATTCTCGAGTAACAAATACCTCTACGATGCATGACCCTAAAACTAAATGCATGAATGCAAAATGTCATGAATAATATAAGACAAAAACAAAACAAAAAATATTTTTGTATTTTGAAATATGTGAGCAAGGCAGTAGAGACAACATGCTAATCATTAACACATCATATTCTCATAACTAACTCAGCCATTATACACAGTAGTGAAGGAAATTAGCACACATCTTAGAGCCTAAAAAATGCACAAGTCAAGTTTTACAAATATATATATAAAAATTCTCATATGCAAGCACTAAGGTAAGATGAAAATAATACACACTAATTCTGATAATCGCCTCACCAACCGTGATGATAATTCAGTCCAAGATCCAAACTAGAAGTAAGATCATTAACTTGAACCTTATTTCTTGATAAAATAATACACCATTCTACTTTCTCTTTGACACACAACTTTTTCATTTCAACTTTTTCACCTTATCCCTTATTGTCTTTCTAAGCTCCGGACTTTCCAGCGAGGATTCTTAGTCCTGACCAACTGGACCCAGCTTCTTCTTTGGGATTTATGCTCATTAGTCTTCTCCCCTTTTTACACAAACTCTCAATGCTTACTGAGGTAAGAGGCTTGGTTACTCAGATCGAAGAACTACTTTTTGCATTTCTATATTTTAATTATCTCATTATTTCATCTTTCAACATCACCACAACATTCATAAGCATGCAAAAAGGTATTCAAAAACAAAGATCAATCAAATATAGCTCATGAACCTACATATCACTTCGGGTTAAATGAAACAAACTAACAGTCTCAGCAGGCATTATGATCATCTCCGAAGTAAAACAAGCACCTAAGATTGTAGTTATTCAACAAAAAATAATTATGCAAAGTGAACATCCAAAAATCTTAGGTTAGACTGATACCTCTACTTCCCATATGCATAATTAGACTATTAAATATGAGAATAGAGTAAAATATAACAACTTTTATACTCTAGCCAAACTCATCATTTCAAAACAATATATATTTTATGAATTTTTTTATATATAAAAATGTATGCATGAATATAATACAAATGCATGATTATCTATCGATTCTAGGAAAATAATGCAATGTGCTCCTATAATGATAGATAAGAAGATATCTATTCTAAAGAAAACATACCAATAGATTTCCTAAGACTAACATACTTTTGAAAATCTAATGGTTTCGTAAAAATATCTGCCAACTGAGAATCTGTGGATATAAACTCTAGAGACACTACACCATCTTCAATAAGATCTTGAATGAAATGATGTCGAATATCTATATGCTTAGTTCTAAAGTGTTGAACATGATTTTTAGAAATATTTATCGCACTCGTGTTATAACAAAACACAGTCATCGCACCTTGAGAAAAACAATAATCCTGGAACATCTGTCTCAGTACAACAACTACCAACTACTATATACTCAGCCTCGGTAGTGGAAAGAGAAACACAATTTTGCTTCTTGCTATACCAAGCAACTAAGCAATTACCAATATAAAAACACCCCCCACTGGTACTTTTTCTATCATCAACATTACCGGCTCAATCAGCATAAAAAAAGATTCAATTTTAGTGTTAGTCCTTGATGGATACCACAATCCATAATTCACCATCCCATTAACATACTTGATAATCCTTTTTACCGCAGTAATATGACTCCTTAGAACTTGCCTGATAACATACACACAAACCAACACTAAAAGCTATATCAAGTCAACTAGCAGTCAAGTACAAAAAACTTCCAATCATACTCCTATAAAGTGTAGGATCGACATCTTTGCCTTTAGTATCTATGTTAAACTTGACACAAGTACTCATCGGACTGTGAGCATCCTTAGCCTTTTCCAAACCAAACTTCTTCACCAATTCAAAAGCGTAACGAGTTTGGGAAATGAAAATCCAATCACTTAACTGTCTAATCTAAAGCCCAATAAAGATGTTCAATTCACCAATCATGCTCATCTCAAATTCATGTGTCATTTAATCTCTAAAATAATGAGCAAATTTATCAGAAGTGGAACCAAACAGAATATCATCAACATATACTTGAGCAACAACTGTATCACTCTCAATTTTCTGAATAAATAATGTTTTGTCCACTCCCCCTCAAATAAAACCTGTCACGCCCCTAAATTTCAAAGACTCCTGAGCTAGAACATTCGAGGAATCCGAGATGTGATCCAAACAAAGGGCGACCAATTAAGATCATAAATAATCATAAAATGAATGGAATATTATTAATAACAATAATTTCATACAAAACCAAGCGGAAGCTTAACCAAAATGATACATAAGGTACATCGAAGCGCCAAAAGAATATATCTCTACAACGATGCAAAGATGCAAAGATACAAAATACAAGGAAAGGATATTCAAACAGACTGGCTCCCAATAAATACAATAACAATCCCCATGTAAGGGGCTAGCAAAGGGAAAATCTAATAGGAACAACACCAAATGAAGACGTCCCAATCCCGCAACATCATCCGTATCCCTCTGCGCAAATCCATAACATACAACTAGGAAACAAAAGAAGGTTTCATTCCCCCCTATGTTGTCAGTAGGTGAAACATCACCTGCAAACAGGTGTGGACCACCAGGGCAAACCAACGCCAGGGTGAGCTTATCAAGCCCCTAGGAGAAAGGAATTGTAACTTTCACTTGCTCCGACAATCCAAGTTGAGTGCGAACCAACCCATGTACATGCATCTACCATAAGTCAGTCCAATGTCCCACATGACACTCATGTCAATAGCACGTAGTTCCCTACAATGCATCAACAAATAGGGCTACTAGCACGTAGTTAAACCATAACACAACATATAATAACGCACACCTATATATATATATATATATATATATATGCACATATACATATATATAGAGATACACAACTAATATAAGTCACGTAGTACAAACCACCTCATAGATCACTACGACTCGTACCCGTCATTCCCACACCGATAATCAACCCAACACTTATCACCAATTCACGAAAGCAACACTCCTATTTATAACACTCCAGGAATGATAACAATCACACTTCGTAGATCACGAGCATACCAAGCTGCAAAAACTCCAATCTGTATCAAACCATGCTACTAATCACTTCACATGTCACTCCCTACCATCCGTACACCCAACACAGGGGTAAAATAATCATTTCAACCTAAGGGAAGTCACGAAGGTTGCCGAAAACTAGAAGGGAAGTGAAAGGGATTAAACAACCCATCAAACCGACCACTTCAAGGTCATATGTTCGCCCAAGGGTAAAATAGTCATTTTAAGGGCAAAAATGTACTTTCAAACTTCATCCCGCCTATATGGACATAGTACAAACCATAGAAACAAACAGAACCGAATTCTAAGCCACAAAATAAGAGATATGAATTTTTGAAAATGACATCGAACAACGCCGACCCAAACAGAAGTTAAAGTACTCGTCTTTCACAAAGGGTAAAATAGTCATTTCAAGTACAAAGAAATCATTTAAAATTTTGTATCAAATATTTGGACATAGGCTAGGCTCTAGACACAAACGGGACCTAAATCAAAGCCACGAGGCGAGAGATATGCATTTTTGAAAACGATATCGGACAACGTCGACAAAAATGAAAAGTTGAAGTTCCCCTCTTTCACCAAGGGTAAAATAGTCATTTTAGATGAAAAATAATTATTTCAAGTTTCAAATACAAATTTTATACCTAGCACAAGCCATAGGAAAAAACGAGACCTAATTTCGATGTACAAGGTGGAAGAAATGAATTTTCAAAAATCAACAAAATACACCCAAAGCTGAGGCGTAACCACCCAGTCGACTGCCTTTAAAACCCAGTCGACTGGCAGTTCAAAATGACACAATTGACTGCCTTTTTCAGAGAGTTTTTTATGGAAAGATGCTCACTTAGCCAGTCGACTGCCTCTACTTAAAAAACCCAAAAATGACTTCCTAACAGCTCCAAAGCCTTAGGAATCATTAGACAAAGTCCCCAACTGATATAGGAACTTTAAAAATGAGAAAATATTATTTAATCTTGGTTTAGTTTTATCAAAAACACTTCCTTGAAAATCCGTAAAACTAATCGTCTTGCCCCCGGTCTCCATTTTGTACATCGCCGACTTTCAAAAGTCAAAATCTTTTATAACATGACATTAAAACCATGTCAAAACTCAAAGTTTTCGTCGGCATCACGGGGGTAGGCAAAAACGGGTTTTTAACTTAAAGACCCAATAGACTCAGATGCAAGTCTTATGAAAAATTCGTTTTTGGGGAAACAAACCGAAACAGCAACGGAAAAACCAAAGCGTATTTGTAAATGCTAAAATGGAGAAAATGAATGAAGAACCGGAGTTAAAAAACAACTCGAACGAAAAGGCAAGTGACTATACACAAAGGCACTAACTCTAACCCAACCATACCTAGTTCGATATCCAAATCCATGAACTCCATAACAACTCATTCAAGAGTGTCCACAACTTCAATGACATTCCTATCATTAAGATCGCTAAAGGGAACCTAGTGGGCGTTGCCACTGAACCAACTAGTTTCAAATCAAAACCTCTTCCGATTCCTTCAAACCTCAATTCCACATTCGAAACCATATCACTTAGGTTTCTAACAATATAACACGGCCATCAATACATAATTGACTCGGTTTATTCATAACTTCGTCTATCACAACCAAAACATCAATATCACAATTGACACCACGTTGCTACACCAACGCTAACTATATCTGAAAACCATCACCCGCCTTATCAAGGCTTCAATTCATAATCAATGCTAATCAACGCTATGACTCATCACCGAATTTATCTTATCACAAGAAATTCATCAAAACTAACTTATACATATAAGCACATAGCAACAAGTATAAGCATTTATCTCATATTATACTTTAAACAAGGCATGCAATTCACATTTTCACATCCTTCAATTTCAGTTGAGTATTTTAATAACAAATGAATTATATATTTCAAAATCCACATTAAACATGCTCCTCAACCACATAGGATAATATCATGATCCACATGTAAACATAAATCACATATTAGCAACTCAAATGTAATGTGACTCACACACCTCATGATACACCCTATGCACCCAACACTGGTTAACGAATACACACTATGTCCAGTTACTTTTGAGAATACAAGTTCATCAAGTAATGTAGAGTACCACACTGACCCTTCCCAAGTGCTTTTGACACTTCATACTTTCAACAAGGAAAACGGTTGCACGAGAGCCGAGCTTGTGACTTCGTGCGCCATGACCACCAAAGTCAAGAATATGAGCCTCTCTTATGACTCCCAATCCCTTATCACACTTCCGGAATTACTAGTTTCGTAGGTGTGAACACCCCCCGACCAGTTGTTGCGACGATCCGAAACACTACAACCAAAACATGATTACACAATCCACATATACCAATACCATGATTTGACACTACACGATGTATTTAATATGCATCTAGGTTCTCAACAACAATCATGTCCCATTACAATATATATGATTTTCTCTTTCACAAAATATTGTACTCAATAAAACCATCTTGCTTACAATTTCACATTTATAAACAATGGTCCACAACATGCTCAATCACAATACATGCTTTAGTCATTTGCAATATATTGAACTCCAATTAGCACAATGCTTACAGTTTCACATTTATAAGCAATAATCAACAAGGATATTTTCTCATGCACCATTCATGATCCAAATTATCAAGTTGTCCTTTAATACATAAGGATAACAACTCCATTCCTTTAAACATGCTCTTAGTTCAATTCAATCAAGTTTATCACAAGTCACGTATCAAACATAACATCACTTCTCAAAATACCTCAAAGGTGTTAACCAAAGGAGCGAGCCTAATCTCACTACCAAGGCTACATCCCTAACACCTAAATAAAAATATGTATAATTACACTTACACATATACACAACTATACCCACATACATATACATATATTTATAGGCATACAACAATACATTAATATGGGAAATCTCAAGAATAACCACTCAACTAGCATGCATCATAGTCTTAGAAATATCATCACCAAGTACTCCATACACAAGGGCTAATTCACATAAACATGTTCAAACCCCAATTTCACAATTCCAAGGATACACTTAGAAAAATCATTTAGGCTTAGGAACCCTAGCATCAAACTAACACCCACACAATCACAAGATGAGCTAGTTAAGAAATTTTCTCCTACATCAAGTGAAGAACATATCAAACCACAATTAAGGCCAAGAAACCCTATCTTTAACGCAACACCGAAATCAAAGGAGCAAATTGGTGGACAGATTCACCATTACCTCCTAAAAATGAATCAAACTCCAACACAAGAGGAGAACAAGAATCATAAAGTGGTTTAACAAGAACCCCAAAACTAGGGTTTGAAGGAAACACACAAGGAATGAAGAACACTTACCAATCCTTGGCTCAAATCCAAGATAAGAACACCATGAACATCTTCCATGTTGATGGCCACATCAAACTCCCAACTTAGGGTGATCAAATCAACCCATAAGTGGAGAAGAAGAAAGAGGGAGAAAAAAGAGAGCAAGAGAAAATGGAGAGGAAAAGATGAAGTCTTGCAATATGGAAGACTTGTAATGTGTAAAGACCCCCCACTCACGCCTCTCACCATCCAATGGCCAAGCTTTAAGCTAGCAAGTGAAGACTTAATCCAAGGGCCACAAAGTAGTCTTGCCATTGGAAGACTTAAACCAATACATACCACTCTCATACACTTTCCAAACAAGGCCTTAACATTCAAGGGTTAGGAATAAGGAAATGAAAATGAATAAAGGATTCAATGGTTGATATGAAGTCTTGCAAAAAGAAAAACTAATAATAATTCATTCTTGTATTTAAGTGCCATCCAAACAAGGCCCTATGATCCAAGGGTTGAGAACAAAGATGAGAGAAGAAGATCAATGGCTACAATTTAGACAACACCTAAAAGTGTAAAATGACCATTTTCTTCTGAACTTAGGGTTAATTACAAGAGAGTCATCAAGTCTCTTAATTACCCTTCTACCCCTTGTCATCCTCTCTATTTACCACTATGTCATTCATACCCCAATAGTTAGCCAAATCTCTACACTTTCCACTAAGGGCTCTAAATATGAAAATACTCATTTACCCTTCGGTCATTTCTTTCCCGAAATCGTTTCCAATAATGTTCATTAATTACAAAATGAAAATATAACAAGCAATTCACATAAGTGCTACCCCAGAACGTCTACAATAAATTAGGGTAACATGTTCGGGATTGTAATACGATTGCTGAAGCTCCAACGAGAAAATGTTACAACGAACCCACATAGTCGCCAACGAACAATAAATCACGAAGCCAGAAACGAAAGTTCACAAAATCGTCTCGCTAAGTCCGAAACTTAAATGCGAAAAATTTACACGTACTTAGAATACACAAGACGTCTAGAATAAGTGACGTCAGAAAACGTTAACACTTGAAAAAGAATTCCAGAAAGGAGAAAGGAAATGTGGGGCGTTACAAAACCTGTTCCCAACAGGTAGTTGGTCAATATTTCATGCCAAGCTCTAGGAGCTTGCTTTAACCCATACAGAGCCTTTTTAAGCTTGTAAACATGACCAGAACAATGAGGATCTTCAAATCCTTTGGGTTACTCCGCATATACCTCCTCATGAAGAATACGATTCAAAAATGCACTCTTCATATCCATCTAATACAACTTGAATCCAAGATGACATGCCATAGCAAATAAAATTTGAATAAATTCAAGCCAATACACTGGAGCAAAAGTCTCATCAAAATCTATACCCTCCAACTGAGTATAACCTTGAGCAATAAGCCTAGCCTTATTCCTAACAACTATACCATTTTCATCATTTTTATTCTTAAATATCCACTTTGTACCAATCACATTTATCTCTTTCGGTCTAGGGACAAGATACCACACATCATTCTTAAGAAACTGCTGAAGTTCTTCTTGCATAACATTTATCCACTCACTATCTTAAAAAGATTCTTTGACATTTTTAGATTCCAAGGAAAATGTATAGCATGCATACGAGACTTCATTTATAGCCTTTTTTTGCGTCATCATCATCTGATCAACAGATCCTATGAAAATTTTCAAAGGATGATACAATTTTACCCTTACAAATGGTTTTTTAAAAGGAGTAGCCTGACCATCACAAGTTTGATCATGTGATTTATTAGGACTAGGGTTATCATCATGTACAACATTATCCACTTTATCAATATATAACGAACCATTTCCTAATAGAAAGAATGCCTCACTATCTTCCTCCTCAACAGACATTAGAGGCTCATCAACACATGAATCATCAACCACTACATTAGCAGATTCCATCATTGTTTGAGTTCTAAGATTAAAAACCCTATATGCCCGATTCGTCAATGAATACCCAAGAAATATTCCTTCATCACTCTTAGACTGGAATTTCCCAATGGACTCACGACCTATAAGAATATAGCATTTTGGTCCAAAAACCTTGAAGTCTTTAAGGTGTCAGACATAATACTTCACATTCGGTTTCTTGTCATTCCACATTTCATATGAAGTCTTTAAGGTGTAACAAGCTGTGTTCACCGCCTCGGCCCAAAAATACCTAGAAACTTTCAAACTCCTTTCCATGATCAATCCTAAGACTGTAAATGAGCCGAGCCGAGCTTAAAGGTATTCAGACTCGGCTTGACTTACAGGAGAGCTCGAACTCTGCTTGAGCTCGATCGAGCCAAGAACAGCCAAGTTTGAACTCGACTTGCT
Source organism: Cornus suecica (assembly GCA_963922005.1). Classification (NCBI taxonomy): domain Eukaryota; kingdom Viridiplantae; phylum Streptophyta; class Magnoliopsida; order Cornales; family Cornaceae; genus Cornus; species Cornus suecica. Next base: position 45,195,921 of record OY998240.1, read on the forward strand.
CATTACTCGATCGAGCTCGAGCCAGCTCGACAAGCCGCTTATTTAACCAACAGCTCAAGCTCGATCGAGCCATCTCAACAAGACTTTTGTTTTATTTTCACTATATTTGTTTAAAATTTGGAACTAATATGATAAGTCACCATGTGGGCCACCTAAAATCAATGAGACAGACAACTCACCACTTTCAATTTTCAATTGGCAATAGAAAACTCTATTTATAAGCTTACCCACACACTTTTTAGTCCTAAACTACCCATGTGGGACAAAGTCCCATCTCTTACAAACATCCCACAAAGTTCCCCTCTTACAAACAACCCTTTAAGTCAGCACATGAGAAGTAAACTGAGATGGGAATCAGAATTGAGCTTCCCAGTTCTACTTTCTTCAAATCTTTGACCTCCGTTCAACGGAAAAATTTAATCCAATCAAAGAAATTGCACAAACTATCAATTTTGCCCCTAAATTGAAGAACCCACAAATCAAATATGATCTTCAATAAAAATTCTCCTGAAATTAATCAATTTTTGAGCAGCCCTCAAACGTGTGGAATCTACTCTGTGGGAGATGATAAAATCTTAGCGATAGTCACTTTCTCATTCAACAACCAATAGTGAAGTACCCCAGAAACGGATGGAGGAAGTGGTTACAAATGTAGAGGAAAATATAAAACAAAACCAGCTTTTTCATATATATATATATATATATATATATATTATACATTCAAATAAAGCCTAGTCTGGCAAACTAATTATTAGGGGATTAGAGAGAGAGAGAGAGAGAGAGAGAGGGGGGGGGGGTGTAATGTAAAATAGTAAAGTTAGGTACTTTCAGTTGCAAGGATTTCTGAAAAATGCTTTGTGGGCAAAGTGATATACTCACCTTTTTGTGTCATCTTTTTATATTTTTTTTATTATAAAGTTTATTTTATTTAAGATAATCATCTTATTTGATTTCTTACGCAATTTGGTATGATCAGTTTAATAAGATGATTATATTTGAATTGGCCAATTAATATGTTTTATATATCAGAATGCTTGATTGAACAGGATTTCTAGTTAAAACTTCACTAGTATTTTAAAAGTTAATTAAAATAGTTGAAATAAGGTCATTATCTGTTATCACTAGCATATTATATATATTTATATTTATAAAATATTAAGTAAGTATTTAAACGAGCTTGTTCATGAACATGTTCACGAACAAACGAGCCGAACGTAAGGATGTTTGAGCTTGACTCGTTTTATAAACGAGTCTAATTTTTTTGTTTGAGCTTGGTTCGTTTACTACACAAACGAACACGAACCGAGCTCTTAGCGAGTCGAGCCTCGAGTAGCTCACTGAGCACTCTATTCGTTTACAACTGTAATCACTCATCACTCTAATAATGGGATAATTCTTCTCAGTCTAAATTTTTAAACAAATTTGTCTAAAATTTTCAGCAGCTTTACACTTTTCACTCAAAAATCCAACACATGTAAATCTAGAATAATCATCTACCATGACAAAGATATACTTCTTACCACCTTTGCTCATGGTCCGAGTGGGACCCATTAAGTAAATATGCAACAACTCTAAAGGTCTGGAAATACGAATGAAATTTATCTTCCCGTGTTGACATCGAACTTGTTTACCATTCTAACATGGTTCACACACAATACCTTTTTCAAAACCAAGCTTCGGAACACCTCTGGCAATTTCACTCTTTGTGATTTTTCGTTAAATCTCAAAAATTAACATGTCTCATTCACTGATGCCAAATTTCAACTTCATCAAGTTTAACTCTATTGCAAGATATTTTAGAATCAGGAACAATGCAATAGCAGTTATCAGACGAATGCATACCTTCCATCACACAATTCCCTGAAGAGTCAATGATCGAACACTTATCAGGAGAGAAATTGATATTATGATTATTATCACATATCTGGCTTATACTCAGTAAATTTGCTTTAAGACCCTCAACATAAAGCGCATCTTCTAGTTTAGGTAGACCAGGAGTCACAACCGTACCTTTTCCTAGAACCTTCGACTTCTCTCCATCACCAAAAGTGACTATTCCACCATGACACTCCTTGAGAAATCCAAACAATGACTTATCTCTAGTCATATGCCTCGAACATCCACTATCCAGATACCAAGAGCTAGAATTACGTGCTCTGAATGCAGTATGAACTACAAAACAGTATAGCTCACATTTTCTAACTCATGCCTTCTTCATCATTGGAGCTCTATTTGCCAATTTTAAAAAATTCTTTATCTCTTCACTCAACACTCTAATTTGATCTTGAATGCAATCTGTTTGTTGAGTAATTGGTTTCTTCATCGATCGCAAAGTCTTCCCTCTTAGATTTGAACACCTTGGTCGAATGTGACTTCTGACACCACATTGGTGACATACAGGAACAAACCTTTAAACTTCATCAGTCAACCTCCTAGTATATCTAGAGGTAAAGAAAGGCATGCTTTGAACAATTCTTCTAACATTGGATTAAGCATTAGGAGTCCAACTCGAATTTCCTTGAGAGGAACTAGATGGTACATGGGAAGCTTTTATAAAGGTGGTTTTCGAAACAACGTTCGAATTATGCGATAACCCATTATAACCCAGTCCCTTTGTATTTCCTGCAGATTTTCCCATACTCAACATATGATTAAGTTTAAGAGTTCGACTAAACCATTTATGAATAGTTGAGTTAGCATCCTTCAATTCCTTTTCCAAATTTCCAATCTTGGCAGATTTCTCAACTAATTCCTTCTTGAAACCATCTATTACCTTCATTGTAGGCCTTTGGTCACTCTATCTTTAAATTTCTGTCAATTAATAAAATTTCAATCCCTCTTATTCATTATCTCTGTTAATTATTCTCCTATAATCTTGGTTTTAGTCTTGACTTAGACTGCATGTAACATCTCGTTAATTTTTCTAAAATTACGAGTAAATTTTTTGCGATTATTTTAATTATTTTATTTAATTGCCAAAATGATATTAGATGCTTTCATATATGTTATATGTATGATATTTAAAGTTTGGAATTTTTCTGAAGTCGGATTATATTTTCTTTTAACGTTTTCGCTATCTGATAATCCGGGAACCTAGGAAAAACATATGGTGGAAGTAGGTCCACAGACTGTCCGGCTTCGAATCTGAAAGTTGTGTTAGCTTCCTTATGTCAAATAAGAAATTTAGATATTAGTTTCGTGATTTTTAAGGTTACGGTTATCCTTAGGAATTAAATCAAAGTTTTGGTAATGGAGAAGGACTTGTAAATTTAACTAAGTGTTTTTTTCCTACTCTATCTCTACCCATGGCAGGATAGTAAATTAAGTGAACTTGTGAGGGTAACTTAGACCAATTGAAAGAGTTGATCGTCCTTCCTACCCCTCTCTTCTCTTCTTTAGCCAATTTGGTCAAGGTGCAATTTAAGTCATTTTGCAAGAGAAATTGGTAGACCAATCTAGAATGGGTGAGGTGTCATTCTCTCATTGAATCCTACTATCTAATCTCATCCATCTTTCATGTGATCCCTTGGAGCATTGGGGTATTGAATGGGAAATGTATACATTTACAAATATGAAAATATAAGTCTTCAATTAAGCTTTTCCTTTTCATTTTTCTCCACCAAACCAAGTCAGTAGGAAGCTCTCTCTCCCTCTCCATCCGGCAACTTCCTTTCTCACTCTCTCTTTCACTTCAAATCTGGATTTTCAACACCTTTTGTTGAAAATTTGATGGAGCTTTCAACTAACAACTTGTCCCTCATGTATTTGTGATTCTATTGGTTCCAAAGGTGGTAAGTGAAGCTTTCCTTTTAGGAATTTTCTTCCTAAATTCTCATATATTTCATACTTGAGAAATTATTGTGCTTAATCTTGAAATATTGTTTCTTTCTTAAAGATCTTGACAAAGGGGCTTAGTTGGATTCTTCTTTTAACCAAATTCACTCTTTGAAAGCATACTTGGTAAGTTGATTTGTTCTTGAGCTTTCTTCCTTCATGAAACCTAACATGTGAATTATTGATTATTCTTTACAAGTGTTAGAAACTAAGCATTATCTTTGATAATTTGTTGGAATGAAGCCCATTTGAACTTTCCTTCCTCTAACTTGGGCTATCTTGATCCTAAATTCATTTTAAGGTCCTAATTTGAGAGATTATGAAAATCTCTACATTCTTTTGAAAGATTGATTGTATTTTTGTAAATTCTTGCTAAAACCCTCTTTTGACGTTATTATTCATTTCTATAGTTGATGATATTTTTTGAAAATCTCTTGTTTCACTTTGAGCCTAAATCCATTTAAAAACCTCAAGTTTAAACTCATAAATCTTTAAGAAGAGCCTTGGTTTCCGACTTTTATAATTCTTGATAAATTTTTGTTCCTAAGGTCATTCATTTTCATTTGTTGATATTTGATAGCTTGGGACTATTATTGAGAATTGGTGAAATCTTTTGAAGATATTTTGGATTAACTTTTGGGGACTTTCTAGCTTGCTCTTGCGGACTAATTGACATTGGACTTGAGGTAGGGGTTGACGCTCCATTTTATTTCCCTGTTATTTGAGTGTGTGCGTCTTTATGTGTAAATCTATACATACTAGTTGAGTCATAATCTAGAAACATGCTCTAGGCCCCCTTTTAAATGCTTGTTTTATGGTATATTGCTTGGTATATACATGTGGGTATGATTGATGGCTTTTAATTGAAAAACATGATTTCTACTTGTGAATATAGAAGTATTATAAAACTGTTGAGAAATGATTTACATGATGCATATTTGAGTGAAATGCAGAAGTATGGGCATTTGAATGTTGGTATCATTTTCATGTTGCATTCATGTACCTTGTGGTTTGGGACTATTTGGATAGTCGCAACAACTGGCTAGGCGGTTTCTCGTTGACCGACAGAGCTAGTATCTCCCGAATACGAGAGGTGGGGGAAGAAGATGTCCAAAACTGTGGTTGTTCTGGTCGAGCTTGTGGTCCCTGAGTTCTTTAAGAATGACGACATTTAATATCCGTGTATCTTAGTGATAGGGTTGTGCATTAGCGTCACATTTCATCCTATCACTTGGATTGATATTTATTGTTGTCTATTTATGGATATATTGTATGTTAATTATTTGTTGAACATGTGGGGTTGTTTGTGGGTACGACAGGGTCCCGGATTGGCACACATGCCATGTGGGACAATCGGACCGACCTAGGTTTAGTAGCATGCACACGGGTTGGGTGGTACCACTCGGAAAACCGAGATCGAGGTGCTGAATATTATCCTACTGACCTAGTTGAAGCTCACCCCTTATTTACTATTTTTCAGGTCATAGCATTGGAAGGGACGAACTTTAGGAGGTTCGGGTTAGCGATTGAAGTATTAAGGCCTTTTGTGTATTTTGAGCCAATTAGTGTACTTTCTATCTCCAAAAGGGATATAGTTTGTATATTTTGATACTTAGCGAAAAAGTCAATTTTAATTAATCACAAACCCTAATTCTCAATTCAATTCTAAAATACAGATCAATCAAGAAAATATGAATATAAGTACAGAAATTTAAATCATGAGAAGAAACAAAATATTTTACGTGGAAAACCTTGGAAAAAACTCTCAAGTAAAAATCACGGATACGCTCGGGTATCGATGCACTATGAATCAGAGAATATTTAGAGACTCTATGAAAATAGAACTTCCAACCGCTGTAATTTGTTGTTCTTCACTCGACGTCTGAAAATCTAGATCCACTTGCGCTCCACGAAGCTCTCGCTCCTATCTCCGTACACTTACGGCTCTACTTCTCAAAAGATCAAAATCACCATGAAGCCTTCTGCTTTGATCTCTGCACACAGACGACTCTGTTCTTCAATGGATTAATGCAACCTCGTTCCAATACACGGTGTGTGAATTTTTCAGCAACTAAACCATTCAATCGTGCATAGAAATCGTCGATGTAGAAGCACGATTGAAGACGTCCAAAAACAAGAGAGAACTTGTGTATCTCTAATCATTCAATGATATTCTCTCACCATAAGTATATTTCTGTAGAAGAAGAAGATGTTGTAGAAATCTTGCAGAGAATTCTTCAAGACGTGCCTCCTCTTGTTGAAGACTTGGGTATATATAGACAATGAAGATCCAAACCCTAAGTTTGCCATTTCTCGTAATTTCACATCCAAACCGTATGTTTTGGTGAATATAATGTATATAGCACCAACTTTAATGTATATAAGACGTGGACAAATCATAAAACCAACCCACGAACAATTTGGACATCACAACAAAAAATAGCCAAAAACTTGCCACAGCTACGCTTCAAACGTATGGCCAAGCGTACCTCCAAGCGTAAAAATGTATTTTCCAGCCACTTTTTGAAACTGAAAGCGTAGGCATTTTTGTTAAAACCACTTTGTTAGTCACTAATTAACCCTAGAGGGAGGGGTGAATAGGGTGTTCAAAAATAAGTCTAACTCTTTTCGAAAATGGAACACACTATAATCAAAAATAAATTTCTCAATAAGCAAGTGGATGATTCAATTTAAACTTTTATAATAATTAATTTCAAGACAAATTAGCATACAAGATATTAAAGCAATTATAGCATGCAAAATACTCAAGTAAAGATAAAGAGATAGAGAGATTGACACCGTGATTTTTTCGAGGTTCGGTAACTCCTACTCCTCGGCTCAAGAACCCCTTCTTGAGACTTTTCCCGATCCTTTCACTATGGCCCTTCCTTCACAGGTGGAATGGCAAACCTTTACAACACAAGCCTCTCGAGCTTGTCTCTCAATCAAGAGAACAACCCTCTCTTGAACAATCGGTGGACTTCACTTGTCCGAGATTACAAATTCGTATGTAATCAATAAAATCACTCAAGAACAAAAACACTCAAAACCCAAAGGTTTTTATGGAAGATAAATCAATATAAGCTCAAGTGTTTTTGGTGATTTTACAATAGCTCTAGAAATGTATTCTCAAAGGATATAATCAATGAATGATATTTCGAGAATAAGAAGAGATTCTAGAGGTTTTGATTTTCAAAGAAACTTGGAGAAAATCAGATTTTCAAAGCTTGGTTTCAATGGCTTTTGAAGAGAAAATTTCTGCAGAATTTTTGATAGCTTTCTTTCTCTTTTGTATTTCAATCTCTTCATGTTCAATATACACATCTCATTCTATATATAGCATTGCATTAGGGTTTTGAAAAGTGATTATAGTATTGGAAAGACAAGAGCCGTTTGAACACCATTAAACACGATCCACAAAACATGGCAATTGTTTTCTGAAAATCTGCAGATTTTAAGCAACTTCTAGTCGACTACTTCTCTATTGTAGTCGACTACAATGGACCATCTAGTCGACTAGATTGAGTTCTAGTCGACTACTTTGGACCATCTAGTCGACTACAATGAGTTCTAGTCGACTACAATGAGTAGTCTAGTCGACTCAGGCTTGTTTCAGTCGACTCTTTTGATGTGGATGAAAAACCAATAGCTACTGGTTGAAATAGTCGACTACTAGAAAATACACAGGGTGATTCTAGTCGACTATAACAAGAAAAACATTTAATAAAAATATTTTTCTTTCCGTTTAAGTTTGGTAAAGCGTTTTTCATTTCATTTGAGTTCGGTTCATTTTATACTTGAGCTTATACGATAAAATCGACACATAAAATTACCTTGTTACAATGATCGCTCCCCGACCTATCTACCCCGAGTCTTGAGTCTTCGACTTTCGCTTTTGCCGTTGAATTAATTGATTTTCCTTTTTCGCTTCAATTTCTTTCACAGCTTTTCGCTTTAAATCAAGCTTTCTTTCCGAGCTTGTTTTTCGAGTAATTTCCTTTTCGAGTTTTATTTCTGAGTCGTTCACCTGTGTTTTGCTGAAAATATAAACTCGATAATTCATTAGTATCAAACACTCTTCAATGGTTTGTTATCATCAATTTTGGAATTGTTTGCCGAAAGTAAATTTCAAAGCCAACAATCTCCCCCTTGATGATGACAAAATATTTTGTGTTTGCTTGGCATTTGGCGAAACATCAAGTGATGCTCCCCCTCAACATGTGCATAATATTTTGATCAAATGCTCCCCCTTAGTAAATGAAATTTGCAGTTTAATAGGCACTTTGATACAATATATAAAAATAGGCGCACATTTGAGATAGCAAATATAAACAGCCTATCATAGATGTTTCAGTTTAATACAAGCTGCTTATACTAATGAAAAACATGGAAAGGAAAACAAACAAGTTCGCAAATAACCATAACAAGCCACACAAAAACAGAAATTGCTAATGTCGGATAGTGAAATGCATGACAGTACAATAGCATAATTTCTCCCCCTTTTTGTCAGCGTCGAGGGGTGCGTGAGCGAGGGTTCCTGTGTGCAAGAGTGAGGTCATCAAGTGACCCGGCCAGATTTGTAATACGGGTAGACATTTCCTCATCATGAAGAACAAGGCGCTCATTGATCAATCGAATGGCTTCCGTATTTTGGTTCACGGTCGTATCAAGGCGCTGAAGCATTTGTTCCTGCTGCCTAAGGAGCTCCGTATTGCTTTAAACAACCCCAAGAAGTTGGTTGAGAAGAGCAGCTTGAGAAGCCGAAGCACCGTCCAACGGAGGGACCGAGGAAGAGGCTTCCTGGCGCGATGCAGAACCGCTAGGAGCAGTACGCGAACGAGGAGCAGGTGCAATTTCAGAAATGAAATTTCCTTCCGCATCAGAAGAAATATGCATATGTTTGACATGAGTGGCGTCAAGAAAAATAGGGTGATGCTCGGACACTTCATTCAGAAAATTAAAACCTTTCCGCTGCAGTAGATATGTAATATGTGCAGGAAAGAAAAGCGGGCCAGATGGCTTGCGCTGACATGTGAGGATGACGGAACGAAAAATATAAGCTAAATCAACGCGGGTTCCTGTCAAAACGCAATAAACCAAAAAAGCCTCCATACGAGAAACACTGCTACGACTACCAGTTTTAGGCAGAATAGAGTAAGTAATAACATTATGAATTAATCTAGCCTCGGGTAGTAGCATAGAAGAGGTAATACCGGCGTTTTGCGAAATTTCCTTGTCGACATATATTGCCCGAACAGCCTCAATACAATCGAACCCATCAGCCTTATACCAGTCCTTGGAGAAGTGGCGGATACCGTCATTCGGAAGCAAGAAAATGCGCTTGATTTCACTGTCATCAACGGTCTCGTCTTCACCACATAAATTAAAATGAAGATGAGAGAGTAATTTCTCCTTGTGATTTTTAAGAGAAGCGTAGAAAGCTTTGACAATTCGCGGAAATACTGGAATGTCAAGAGAAACGAAAAAATCCCAACCAATTGCTCGGAATAACTCGAAAGTTTGAGCCCGAATTTCAGTGCATAAATCTTGTGTGAAAATACGACAAGGTGTAGGAGCACGGTGATCAAAAACAGTGATGAATTTATTTATATTATCATCATCAAGAAGAAGTACCTCAAGAAGAAGAGATTCATTCGACTCCTCTTCGTCAACGGCCGTAGGAATGCGTGGATTGGTGGAGCTTTGGCCTCCATCAATGCGTGAACGTTTCCGAAATAGACCTCGAGTCTTCGGTGGCATTGTAGAAGATGATGCACAAATATATAGGGATATATAGATATATGATGGTGTATATATATAGATGTGTGAGAGAGTGAGAATGATGAAATTTGGATGAGGGAAATGGGTGGAAGATGATGGAAATGTGAAATTAATGAGGGATAGGTGAAGATTTGAAGGTATAAGTGGTAGTAGGAGAGGGATTGAGAGGAGAGGGTTTGAAGGTGGGTGAGGGTTTGAAGGAGGCGGATGGAGAAGATGAGATGAGGTTTAGGTTTTATAGTGGGTTGAGTCGACTAGGTCTAGGTGAGTCGGTTAGATTTAGGTTTGAGTCGACTAGGCTAGGTTTGAGTCGACTAGGAAGGCAAAGTAGTCGACTACAATAATGTTTGAGTCGACTAGAATGGAAGATGAGTCGACTAGAATGGAAATGAGTCGACTAGAAGGTGAAGACCATGAAATGGTGTAGCTACTGACCAAAGTAGTCGACTAGATTGGTTTGAACTACACAGGATGAGTCGACTAGAAGAGAAAAAAAATGATAAAAATAGATAAAAATCAGGAAATAAATACATAAAAATAGTAGAAATATTAAAAATAAAGATTATGACAGAAATTAAGATAAAACATCAAAATCCATGGCCATTCCGATTTCACGACGAATTTTAGAAAATGATTCGTCCGCAAGTGGTTTTGTAAAAATATCCGCCAATTGATTTTTAGTGTCGATAAAGATCAATTCAACGTCACCCTTAGCAACATGATCACGTAAAAATTGATGCCTAATCTCTATATGCTTGGTGCGTGAGTGATGAATAGGATTCTTTGAAATACAAATCGCACTCATATTATCGCATTTAATAGGCACGTGAGAGAAAGTAAGACCGAAATCAAGTAGTTGTTGCTTAATATAAAGAGTTTGAGCGCAACTACTACCGGCTGCCACATATTCAGCTTCGGCCGTAGATAATGCAACGGAATTTTGATTTTTACTTGACCAAGATACTAGTAAGTGTCCTAGAAAATGACAAGTACCGCTTGTGCTTTTACGATCAATTCTACATCCCGCAAAATCGGCATCCGAATAACTAATAAGATCAATTGAAGTTCCACGTGGATACCAAAGCCCTAAGTATATTGTACCACTTAGATAGCGAAAAATGCGTTTGACCGCAAGCAAGTGAGATTCCTTAGGACATGATTGAAACAGGGCACATAAGCATACACTAAACATTATATCCGGTCTACTAGCGGTTAAATAAAGCAAACTACCAATCATGCCTCTATAATTAGTAATATCAACACATTTACCATTTTCATCTTTATCAATCTTAATAGAGGAACTCATAGGAGTTATGGTATGTTTGGTAGCCTCCATACCAAATAGCTTTAGCAAATCTTTAGTGTACTTGGATTGGCTAATGAATAAGCCATCCTAGCTTTGCTTGATTTGCAACCCTAAGAAGAAAGTCAACTCACCCATCATGCTCATTTCAAATTCGTTTTGCATACTTGTGGCAAATTCCCTACATAAAGAATTATTTGTTGAGCCGAAAATAATGTCGTCAACATAAATTTGGACAATCAACAAATTATTCTTAATGGTTTTTGTAAAAAGTGTGTTATCAATCTTCCCTCTTGTAAAACCATTTTGAGTTAAAAACCCGCTAAGTCTCTCATACCAAGCTCGAGGAGCTTGCTTTAAACCATATAGAGCTTTAGCCAATTTGAAAACATGATTTGGAAAAAGATTATTTTCAAAACCGGGTGGTTGCTTCACAAAAACTTCTTCTTCTATGACACCATTTAAGAAAGCACTTTTGACATCCATTTGATAAAGAGTGAAATTTCTATATGATGCAAATGCAAGAAGCATTCTAATTGCTTCTAATCTAGCTACCGGTGCAAAGGTCACATCATAGTCGATGCCTTCCTCTTGATTATATCCTTGAGCTACCAATCTTGCTTTATTTCGAATAATTACTCCATTCTCATCCTTTTTGTTTCGAAAAACCCATTTTGTGCTAATTATAGTTTGATTTTCGGGTCTAGGAACTAAACGCCAAACTTGATTGCGTTCAAATTGATTTAGTTCCTCTTGCATTGCTACGATCCAAGAATCATCACATTGAGCTTCGTGGAAGTTCTTGGGTTCGAATTGCGATACAAAGGCCATGTGGTTGCAAAAATCTTTAAGTTGAGATCTAGTACTAACCCCTTTTGAAGGATTACCTATGACTTGATCAAGAGGATGATTGTGAACAATCCTCCATGCTTTAGGCATTGAGTTGGTCAAGTCATCATTGGATTGATGCTCAACTTTCCTCATTTCCTTTTGGCTACATGATGAGTTGGAGATATTGAGAGTATTTAGATTATCCTCAATCCCAACCACCTCATCTTCTTCTAGGTCAATTCTAGGTAATGGTGGTGAGGGTGATTCATCAAAGACAACATGAATAGACTCAACCATGGTTAGAGTCCTTTTGTTATAAACCCGAAATGCTTTACTTCTTGTAGAATATCCTAGGAAAATTGCTTCATCCGATTTGGAGTCGAATTTTCCAAGGTTATCTTTATCATTTAACACAAAACATTTACACCCAAAAACTTTGAAATACCCAATATTGGGCTTTCGACCATTCCACAACTCATAGGGCGTTTTCCCCAACTTCATCCGAATAATACACGATTAATTATATGGCAAGCGGTGTTTACCGCTTCCGCCCAAAGGCTTCGGGGAAGGTTGTGCTCATTTAACATGGTTCGAGCCATCTCTTGTAGAGATCGATTCTTTCTTTCAACTACACCGTTTTGTTGAGGGGTTCTAGGGGCCGAGAGATCATGAGAAACACCGAGGTCATCACATAATTTCTCTAAGTCTTGATTTTCAAACTCCCTACCTCTATCACTTCTAATTTTCTTGATTTTCAAATCTTTTTCATTTTGAATGACTCTATAAAATCTTTCAAGAATGGAGTGAGTTTCATTTTTATGAGCAAGAAAGTGAACCCAAGTATATCTAGAGTAGTCATCAACTATAACAAGTACATAGAGTTTCCCGGCTAAGCTAGCCATTCTCTCCGGACCAAAGAGATCCATGTGAAGTAATTCTAGAGGTCTAGAAGTGGTAATATCTTTCTTTCTCTTGAAAGAGGATTTAACTTGCTTGCCTACTTGACATGCGCTACATATTTTATCTTTCGAAAATTTAGTCTTTGGGAGGCCTTGACTAAATCATTTTTGGATAAATGATGAATGAGGTCCATACTAGCATGTCCTAGACGCCTATGCCATAACCAACTATTTTCGCTAGATGTGACAAAACATTTAACATCTTGGTCATGCAATTCACATAGCAACAAAGTATACAAGTTTCCATTTCTTTTGGCATTGAACATTTGCTTCCCATCTTTCTTGATTATGCATGCATTTGTCCTAAATATAACATCATAGCCCTTGTCACATAGTTGACTAATACTAAACAAATTATGCTTCAACCCATCAACTAAAAGCACATCATCTATAGAGAGAGAAGAGGAAATACCGATTGAGCCAATTCCTATAATTTTGCCTTTAGAGTTGTCTCCAAAAGTTACGTTTCCTCCTTCATATGTTTTTAGTGAAATAAACTTTGATTTATCTCCCGTCATATGCCTTGAGCATCCGCTATCGAGAAACCATTTTTCTTTTGATGCGGACTTCAAGCATACCTACAAAACAAGTTCAAGTAACTTTTATTGGTACCCAATCTGTTTTGGGTCCATTTTGGTTAGATAGATACGCAATATTTCCTTTTGGAACCCAAATTTGTTTTGTTACAACATTTTATTTTCTATGAGAGCATGCAATAGATCCTTTCGGAACCCAAACCATTTTTGACACAATTTTCTTCTTTCTATGAAAGCATACATTTGCTTTGTGTCCTTTTCTATTGCAATAGTAGCAAGTAACATGTTTATAATCATTTGAAGAAGCATGAGATGATTTTCTAGTAAATGTAGAGCTAAGTGATTTTCTCTTTTTCAAAATGAGAGCATTTTTGTCAAAAGCATCATACCCTAGACCGCATTTATCAAATGATCCTTTTTGTCTTCCAAACATGATACTAAGGTTCTCTTTTCCTTTTGTAAATTTTGCTAAAACATTTATTTGATCATCAATAGTATTTTTCAAACGAATATTTTCCTTTTCTAGCTCAATGCTTTTGTCATTGCAAGAAACTTCTAAGCTTGAACTAGTGAGACTACAAGAAGATTTAGCTTTCTTAAGAAGGATATATTTTCTAGCTAATTTTTCGAATTCATCATGTAATTCTTCAAACACATCTTGCAATTCATTGTAATCAAGAAGAAGTTCATCATATGATAGTTTATCTAAATCATTTAAATTTAAATGTACCTCTTCTTCATTTGCCATGAGACAAATGTTTGCCGTTTCCTCACTACTTTTCTCCTCATCCGAGTCGCATGAGTCATAGTCCTCCCATGTGACATTCATTGCCATCTTGCTAGATCTTTTCTCGTTTTCCTTTTTGAGCTTGAAGCAATCACTTTTGTAGTGTCCCGGCTTTCCGCAATTAAAACACGTTGGGGGTTCTCTTTTGCTAGGCTCGCCTCTTGGTTCAATTCTTTTCACGAATCTTCCACCATTTGCTTTCTTTCTTTAAAGATGTCTCTTGAATTTTTGGGTGAACAAGGCAATGTCCTCATCCTCTTCTTCTTCACTCGGCTCATTATTTTCATTTTTGGTGAAGACTTGCAAAGCTATCCCCTTTTTCGGCTTGATGTCGTCTTCACGAGCTTTTAATATTATTTCCCAAGTGAGTAGAGAGCCGAAGATTTCATCGAGACTCATGGTGTTGAGGTCATGAGCTTCTTTGATAGCCGTTACTTTTGCATCCCACTTTGCCGGGGGACTTCTAAGCACTTTTCGTGACGCATCGGATCTAGGAACAATTCTACCAAGATGCTTTAGTCCATTCAAAATATTTGTAAAGCGAGACATCATAGAATTCACATTTTCATCATCTTTCATAGCAAATAATTCATATTCATGCATGAGTATGTCAATTTTAGATTCTCGTACTTGAGATGTACCTTCATAGGTTACTTCAAGTTTATCCCACATTTCTTTTGCCGTTGAACAAGTAGATACACGATTAAATTCATTTGGACTTAAAGCGCAATTTAAATTTACTTTGGCTTTAGCATTGTATGACATGAGTTTACGGTCATCATTATCCCATTCATTAGGTAATTTGGGGATGGTTTTCCATCAACAATCTTGGTCAATACAAATGGTCCTTCAAGAACTACTTGCCAAATTTGGTAATCGATAGCTTGAAGAAAATCTATCATTCTAGTTTTCCAATAACTATAATTTGATCCATCAAACCATGGGGGCCTATTATTTGATTGAACTTCAACATGAGTGACTAAATTTGATGACATGATCGTTCTCTAAGACGGTTAAGTCTAAAATAAAATAGAGATTAGGCTCTGATACCAATTGTTAGTCACTAATTAACCCTAGAGGGGGGGGGGGGGTGAATAGGGTGTTCAAAAATAAGTCTAACTCTTTTCGAAAATGGAACACACTATAATCAAAAATCAATTTCTCAATAAGCAAGTGGATGATTCAATTTAAACTTTTATAATAATTAATTTCAAGACAAATTAGCATACAAGATATTCAAGCAATTATAGCATGCAAAATACTCAATTAAAGATAAAGAGATAGAGAGATTGACACCGTGATTTTTTCAAGGTTCGGTAACTCCTACTCCTCGGCTCAAGAACCCCTTCACGAAGCTCTCGCTCCTATCTCCGTACACTTACGGCTCTACTTCTCAAAAGATCAAAATCACCATGAAGCCTTCTGCTTTGATCTCTGCACACAGACGACTCTGTTCTTCAATGGATTAATGCAACCTCGTTCCAATACACGGTGTGTGAATTTTTCAGCAACTAAACCATTCAATCGTGCATAGAAATCGTCGATGTAGAAGCACGATTGAAGACATCCAAAAACAAGAGAGAACTTGTGTATCTCTAATCATTCAATGATATTCTCTCACCATAAGTATATTTCTGTAGAAGAAGAAGATGTTGTAGAAATCTTGCAGAGAATTCTTCAAGACGTGCCTCCTCTTGTTGAAGACTTGGGTATATATAGACAATGAAGATCCAAACCCTAAGTTTGCCATTTCTCGTAATTTCACATCCAAACCGTATGTTTTGGTGAATATAATGTATATAGCACCAACTTTAATGTATATAAGACGTGGACAAATCATAAAACCAACCCACGAACAATTTGGACATCACAACAAAAAATAGCCAAAAACTTGCCACAGCTACGCTTCAAACGTATGGCCAAGCGTACCTCTAAGCGTAAAAATGTATTTTCCAGCCACTTTTTGAAACTGAAAGCGTAGGCATTTTTGTTAAAACCACTTTGTTAGTCACTAATTAACCCTAGAGGGGGGGGGGGGGGGGTGAATAGGGTGTTCAAAAATAAGTCTAACTCTTTTCGAAAATGGAACACATTATAATCAAAAATCAATTTCTCAATAAGCAAGTGGATGATTCAATTTAAACTTTTATAATAATTAATTTCAAGACAAATTAGCATACAAGATATTCAAGCAATTATAGCATGCAAAATACTCAAGTAAAGATAAAAAGATAAAGAGATTGACACCGTGATTTTTTCGAGGTTCGGTAACTCATACTCCTCGGCTCAAGAACCCCTTCTTGAGACTTTTCCCGATCCTTTCACTATGGCCCTTCCTTCACAGGTGGAATGGCAAACCTTTACAACACAAGCCTCTCGAGCTTGTCTCTCAATCAAGAGAACAACCCTCTCTTGAACAATCGGTGGACTTCACTTGTCCGAGATTACAAATTCGTATGTAATCAATAAAATCACTCAAGAACAAAAACACTCAAAACCCAAAGGTTTTTATGGAAGATAAATCAATATAAGCTCAAGTGTTTTTGGTGATTTTACAATAGCTCTAGAAATGTATTCTCAAAGGATATAATCAATGAATGATATTTCGAGAATAAGAAGAGATTCTAGAGGTTTTGATTTTCAAAGAAACTTGGAGAAAATCAGATTTTCAAAGCTTGGTTTCAATGGCTTTTGAAGAGAAAATTTCTGCAGAATTTTTGATAGCTTTCTTTCTCTTTTGTATTTCAATCTCTTCATGTTCAATATACACATCTCATTCTATATATAGCATTGCATTAGGGTTTTGAAAAGTGATTATAGTATTGGAAAGACAAGAGCCGTTTGAACACCATTAAACACGATCCACAAAACATGGCAATTGTTTTCTGAAAATCTGCAGATTTTAAGCAACTTCTAGTCGACTACTTCTCTATTGTAGTCGACTACAATGGACCATCTAGTCAACTAGATTGAGTTCTAGTCGACTACTTTGGACCATCTAGTCGACTACAATGAGTTCTAGTCGACTACAATGAGTAGTCTAGTCGACTCAGGCTTGTTTCAGTCGACTCTTTTGATGTGGATGAAAAACCAATAGCTACTGGTTGAAATAGTCGACTACTAGAAAATACACAGGGTGATTCTAGTCGACTATAACAAGAAAAACATTTAATAAAAATATTTTTCTTTCCGTTTAAGTTTGGTAAAGCGTTTTTCATTTCATTTGAGTTCGGTTCATTTTATACTTGAGCTTATACGATAAAATCGACACATAAAATTACCTTGTTACAATGATCGCTCCCCGACCTATCTACCCCGAGTCTTGAGTCTTCGACTTTCGCTTTTGCCGTTGAATTAATTGATTTTCCTTTTTCGCTTCAATTTCTTTCATAGCTTTTCGCTTTAAATCAAGCTTTCTTTCCGAGCTTGTTTTTCGAGTAGTTTCCTTTTCGAGTTTTATTTCTGAGTCGTTCACCTGTGTTTTGCTGAAAATATAAACTCGATAATTCATTAGTATCAAACACTCTTCAATGGTTTGTTATCATCAATTTTGGAATTGTTTGCCGAAAGTAAATTTCAAAGCCAACACACTTGCCTTCGCAACTGCGCCAAAATTACCTTCTTGAACCCACGACACTTTTTGCTTGAATTGGCGGTTTCAAAAAATGTAGTTTTCGCCCTCCAGGAGATATTTTACATCAATATGCTCACTTTCATGCTTCACTTGTATTCTTCATTATTTCAATGCTTGATTCTGTCTTTGACGAAACTTATCGATGTCATTTAAACCAAATCATCCTATCTAACACTCAACATGGTTACATAAACAATTACAATAAACGTTCTTACAATCTCCCCATTGGCATTTCTGAGACAAAACCATGTTTTACAATATAGCCTCACAAATAACAACATAATATCTAAACCTATGAACACCCACTAACAAATATAGATATAAACTGTAACCTTGCTTTCATGACGAACTACCAAACCTGTAACCACAATACTGAACAAACCATTAAACGCAGGTGTGAAAAACAAATATAAACCAACATAATGATCATCAGAAAATCATAACAACAATGCTCACATAGTGATCATTCTCCCCATGAGAATAAAGTCCCCCCCTTGCTAAATACTTCTCCCTTTTAATCAAACAATCTTAACAAAACAATCTCTCCCCCTTACTTAATACTTCTCCCCCTTTTTGGCACTGAAATGTCAAGCAAAGAAAGTATATGCCATAGCAACAATGTAGGGAGATGTAAGGAAGTACTCAAAGAAAAAAACACAAAGTTATAGAAATTTATTAGATCATATCTAGATTCTCAGGGTAACATAAATCTCTACTATGCATGACCCTAATACTAATGCATGAATGTAAAATGTCATGAATAAAAATAAAATAAAATATTTTTGTTTTTATAAATCTATGAGCAAGGCAGTAGGGAGAACAAACAAACCATTTACACATCATATTCTCAGATCTATCTCAGTCATTATACACACGATATAGAAGAAAATCAACATACATACCTTATAGACTCAAGAATGCACAAATCAAGTTTTGCAAATATATATATATGAAAATTCTCATGTGCAAGCACTAAGGTAATATGAAAACAATATATACTAAACCTGATATTCTCCATATCAACCGTGATGATAATTCAATTTAAGATCCAAACTAGAAAGAAAAAATAAAAAATACTTTGTCTTTGTCACACAATTTCCTCTTTTTCATCTTTTCAACTTTTTCACCATATCACTTTTTGTCTTTCTAAGCTTCGGACTTTCCAATGAGGATTTGTAGTCCCGACCAACTAGGCCCAAGCTTCTTCCATGGGATTTATGTTCATTAGTCTTCTCTCCTTTTTACGCAAACACTCAATGCTTACTGAGGCAAGAGGCCCGGTTACTCAAATTGAAGAACTATTTTTTGCATTTTGATATTTTAAACATCTCATTCTTTCCTTTTTTTTTTCAACATCACCACAACATTGATACACATGCAAATAATATATCATGCATAGACCAATCTAGCATAGCTCATGAACCTTCATACCACTTCGGGTTAAATAAAAAAAATTTAACAGATTTAGCAGACATTATAATCATCATCGAAGCAACTAGCACCTAAGATTAAAGTTTTGTAACATAAAATAATCATGTCAAATGAACATCCAAAAATCTTAGGTCAGACTGATACATCTACTTCACGTATGCATAATGAGACAAGTAAATGTGAAAATAGAGTAAAATATGACAATTTTTGTACTCTAGCCAAGCTCAATAGTCTCAAAAAAATTATTGTCATATATTTCAAAATAAAATGCATGCATGAATAAAAATAATACAAATGCATGATTACCTATCAATTCTAGGAAAATAATGCAATGTGTTCCTAAAATGATGATAATAAGATATCTATTCTAAAGAAAGCATACCAATAGATTTCCTAAAACTAACATGCTATTAAAAATCTAATGATTTTGTAAAAATATTTGTCAACTGAGAATCTGTGGATATAAACTCTAGAGACACTATACCATCTTCAATAAGATCACGAATGAAATGATGTCGAATATCTATATGTTTTGTTCTAGAGTGTTGAACGGGATGTTTAGAAATATTTATTGCACTCGTGTTATCGCAGAACACTGTCATCGTGCCTTGAGAAAAACCATAATCCTGCAACATTTGACGCATCAACAAAACCTGAGTACAACAACTACCAATTGCTATATACTCAGCCTCAGCAGTGGAAAGGGAAACACAATTTTGTTTTCTTTCTATGACAAACAACTAAGCAATTTTCAACATAAAAACACCCTCCACTGGTAATTTTTCTATCATCAACATTACTGGCCCAATCAGCATCAGAAAAGGATGCGATATCAATATTAGTACATGATGGATACTACAGACCAAAATTCATTGTCCCTTTAACATACTTGATAATCCTTTTCACAGCAGTAATATGAGATTCCTTAGGACTTGCCTGGTAACGTGCACATAATCCAACACTAAAAGCAATATCAGGTCGACTCGCAGTTAAGTACAACAAACTCCCAATCATACTTCTATAAAGTATGGGGTCAACATCTTTGCCTTTAGTATATATGCTAAGCTTGATAGTGGTACTCATCAGAGTGCGAGCATCTTTAGCCTTTTCCAAACCAAATTTTTTTACTAATTCCAAGGCATAACGAGTTTGAGATACAAAAATCCCATCATTTAATTATCTAACTTGGAGCCCTAGGAAGAAGTTCAATTCACCAATCATGCTCATCTCAAATTCATGTTTCATTTGATCTTCAAAATAATGAGCAAGCTTATCAGAAGTGGAACCAAATACAATATCATCAACATAGATTTCAGCAACAACTGTATCACTCTCGATTTTTTGAATAAATAGTGTTTTGTCCACTCTCTCTAGAGCAAAACCTGTTCCCAATAGGTAATCACTCAACCTTTCATGCCAAGCTCTAAGAGCTTACTGTAGCCCATACAAAGCCTTTTTCAGCCTGTAAACATGACCCGAATAATGAGAATCTTCAAATCCTTTGTGTTGCTCCACATATACATTCACATGAAGAACACCATTCAAAAATGCACTCTTCACATCCATTTGATACAAATTCAATCCAATATGACAAGCAATAACAAACAAAATCCGAATAGATTCAAGCCTACCAACCGGAACGAAAGTCTCATCAAAATCAATACCCTCCATCTGAGTATATCCTTGAGCAACAAGCCTAGACTTATTCCTAACAACTGTATCATTTTAATCCTTTTTATTTTTGAAAATCCACTTCATACCAATCACGTTTATCTCTTTCAGTCTAGGCACAAGATACTACACATCATTCTTAACAAACTATTGAAGTTCTTCTTGCATAGCATTTATCCACTTGCTATCTTGAAGAGCTTCTTTGACATTTTTAGGTTCCAAGGAAGATGTATAGCATGCATACGAAACCTCATTCCTAGACTTTCTTCGTGTCACCATCATCTTATCAATAGATCCTATAACATTATTCAAAGGATGGTACAACTTTACCCTTGCAGATAGTTCTTTAGAAAGAGTATCCTGAGCATCACAAGTTTGATCATGCAATTCTATAGGACTAGAACTACCATCATAAACCACATTATCCTCTTCACCAACATCAGAAGAATCGTTTCCTAACTAAAAGAACGGCTCATTATCTTCCTCCTCAACTGATGTTGGATGCTCATTAACACATGAGTCATCAACCACTACATTAGCATATTCCATCATCGTTTGAGTTCTAAGGTTAAAAACCCTATATGCCCGACTTGTCAATGAATACTCAAGAAATATTCCTTCATCACTTTTAGACTCAAATTTCCCAATAGACTCACCATCTCTAAGAGTATAACATTTTGCTCAAAAACCTTGAAATATTTCACATTGGGTTTCTTGTCATTCCACTGTTCATAAGGAGTTTTTAAGGTGTGAGACCTAAGATAAACTTTGTTTGAGGTGTAACACGCTGTGTTCACCACCTAGGCCCAAAAATATGTAGGAACATTGCTACCTTATAGCATAACATTGGTCATTCCGTGAATAACCCTATTCTTCTTCTCAACTACTCCATTTTGCTGAGGAGTTTTAGGTGCTGAAAATTCATGTTTTATTCCCCTCTCATCACAAAATACTTCAATTTCTGAATTTTCAATCTCCCTTTCATGATCACTCCTCACTCTAGAAATGGAACAATTCTTCTCAATTTGAATTCTTAAACAAATCATCTTAAGACTTTCAGAAGCTTCAGACTTTTCACTTAGAAATCCAACCCATGAAAACCTTGAGTAATCATCCACCATGACAAAAATATACTTATTTCTTCCTTTGCTCATGGTCCTAGTGGGACCCATTAAATCAATATGCAACAACTCTAAAGGTCTAGAAGTACCAATGACATTTGTCTTTTTGTGCTGACATCTGACTTGTTTACCCTTCTAACATGATCCGCACACAATCCCTTTTGCATAACCAAGCTTAGGGACTCCCTTAACAATTTCGCTCTTAGTAATTTTTGTTAATTCACGAAAATTAACATGTCCCATCCGCTGATGTCAGATTTCAACTTCATCAAGTTTAACTCTATTGCATAACAATTTAGAACTAGGAATAATGCAATAAAAATTATCAGTTGAACGCATACCTTCCATCACGTAATCCCTAGAATAGTCAATGATCGAACACTTATCAGGAGAAAAAGGGACCTTATGATTGTTATCACATATCTGACTTATGCTCAACAAATTTTCTTTAAGACCCTCTACATAAAGCACATTTTCTAGTTTAGGTAGACCAGGAATCACAACAGTACCTTTTCCTTTAACATTTGACTTATTTCTATCACCAAACGTTACTATCCCACCATGACACTCCTCGAGAAATAAAAACAATGACTTATCTCCAGTCATATGCCTCGAACATCCTCTATCCAGATACCAAGAAGTAGATTTGCATGCTCTAAGAGTAGTATGAACTATAAGACAGTGTAGCTCACCTTTGCAAATCCATGCCTTCTTCATCTTCGGAGCTCCATTTGCTAATCTTGACAAATTCTTCATTTCTTCATTCAGCATTCGAATTTGATCTTGAACATGATCTCAATGTTGAACTCTTTGTTCCTTCACTGACTTAAACACCTTCCCTCGCAGCTTAGAACACCTAGGTCAAATGTGACCTCTAACATCACATTGGTGACATACAGGAACAAACCTATGAACTCTATCAGTCAACCTCCAATGATATCTAGCGGTAAGAAAAAAGCTTGCTTTTAATAGGTCTTTTGACATATGCTTGAACACCAGGATTCCAATTTGAATTTCCTTGTGAAGAACTCGACGCTACATGGGAGGCCTTTACAAAGGTGGTTTTTGTAACAACATTCGAATTCGGCATTACTCCAACAAAACCCAAACCTTTGTATTTCCTACTGATTCTCCCTTTGTCAACATCTCATCAAGCTTAAGGGTTCCTTCAGACCATTTACAAAGAGTTAATTTAGCATCTTTCAGCTCTTTTTCCAAATTTTCAACCACTTCCTTATTGAGATCATCTACCAAATTCAATGCCTGAGTTCTTTCTAGTTCAAATTTCTTCAAATCCTCAACCAACTTGGCATTTTTAGGCTGTAGGAGATTTTGAATTTTAGAACTATTAACTAATTCATCTTTTAAAGATGTAATTTTTTATCCATATTAAGACTCTTAGTCAACAGTTTCATGTGATTTTTATGAAGTTGTGCGGTCTTATCAAGTAATTTATCATAAGACTCTTGAAATGTATCCTCACAACCTTCATCACTCTCAGAACCTTCTTCTTCAGACATCGTCCAACTTGTAGCAACTTCTTTGACCTCCCTGCTTTGTGCTACAAACACAGTGAAATTCTCAAAATCATCACCTATATTTGAGTATGTTGCATCACTAGCTGATCCATTGTCAAAGTCATCATCCCAACTGACAACTAATCCTTTGGATTTCTTTAAAGTGTTTGCACACTCTGCAGCTATGTGACCATACCCTTGACATTCAAAACATTTGGGTTTCTTCTTTTTAGGATCAGACTTGTCATTCCTAGTTTGAGTCTTATTTCTACTTATAGACTCACCCAACTTATCCCCAAATTTTTATCCTTGGCCATTCTGTTTAGCCCTAACAAATTTGTTCAACCACTTAGCAAACTTGGTTATATCATTTAGACTCAACTCACTTTCTTCATCAGGTTCAACATGATCCTCCTTAGTGCATTTGAAAGCTATGCTCTTTTCTTTTGTGCCACTAGCCTTCTTAGGGGTTTTTTTTAACATCTCCATCTCATAAGATTTTAAATTTCCTGCCAATTCTTCAACCTTAATTTCTTTTAAGACTCATAACCTCTGAGATGATAGTGACCTTAGATAAAAAATATTCAGGAAGAGACCTAAGGATTTTCTTTACTATGGTAGTCTCATGAATAGGCTCACCTATTCATGAGACTACCATAGTAAAGAAAATAATAGTATTTTTTCTGATTTTATGATCAATTAAAATTATTTAGTGGAAATTCAATTTTAATTAGTCACAAACCCTAATTCTCAATTCAATTTTAAAAAATAGATCAATCAAGCAAATATGAATATAAGTGCAGAAATTTAAATTATGAGAAGATAGAGATTTTTACGTGGAAAACCTTGGAAAAAACTCCAAGTAAAAACCACGGATACGCTCAAGGATCAATGCAGTATAAATTAGAGAATTTTTACAGACTCTATGAAAACAGAACTTACAACCGCTATAATTTGTTGTTCTTCACTCGACGTCTGAAAATCTAGATCAACTTGTGCTCCATGAAGCTCTCGCTCCTATCTCCATACTCTGACGATTCTACTTCTCAACAGATCAAAATCACCACAAAATATATGGTGTGTGAATTTTTCAGCAACTAAACCATTCAATCGTGTATAAAAATCATCGATGTACAAACACGATTGAAGGCATCCAAAAATAAGAGAAAACTTGTGTATCTCTAATCACTCAATGATATTCTCTCACCATATGTATATCTTTGTAGAATAAGAAGATGTTGTAGAAAACTTGTAGAGAATTCTTCAAGACGTGCCTCCTCTTGTTGAAGACTTGGGTATTTATAGACAATGATGATCCAAACCCTAAGTTTGCCCTTTCTCATAATTTCACATCCAAACCCTATGTTTTTGTGAATATAATGTATATAGCACCCACTTTGATGTATATAAGACGTGGACAAATCATAAAACCAACCCACGAATAATTTGGACACCTCAGCAAAAAATAGCCAAAAATATTGTCGCAGCTACGCTTCAAGCGTAGTTGGGTCTACGATTCAAACGTAGGTCCAAGCGTAAATATGTGTTTTCCAGCCACTTTTTGAAACTAAAAGTGTAGGCATTTTTGTTAAAACTACTTTTTTCGCAACTACGCCAAAATGTCCCTCTTAAATCCACGATACTTTTTGCTTGAAGTGATGGCTTCGGAAAATGTCGTTTTTGCCCTCCAGGAGACATTTTACCTCAATATGCTCACTGTCATGCTTCATTTGTATTCTTCATTACTTCATTGTTTGATTCTACCTTTGACATAGCTTATCGTTGTCATTGAAACCAAACCATCCTATCTAACACTCAACATGGTTATTGTCTAGAACATGCCATACATAACAATTATAATAAATTTTCTTACACTCTTTATTTTATTAATAATATATTCTTATTTGAGTTGCATGTTTAAGCATGTTTCAGGGGCTTTAACGGAAATTTGAGTTAATTTTGGGCTTTTTATAAAAATGTCTGATCCGGAATAATATTAAAATTAAGGTACAAGTCAGCAAATCAGAGTACAAGCGGATGAACCATAAAATTACAAAATAAAGAAATATTAAAATTCAGGAGCCACCGATCGATCGGCCACCACCGACATTGGGAAATGTGCGCGAAGATACTATAGAATTCTGGCTTTGTGTACAAGTATATAAGATGGCAGATTGGTCCATTCACTTCTTTTATTTGGTCCACACACCAAGTCTTCTTGGAGTGCAAGAAAATACATGTCATGTCATGCCTTGAATTTCCAAAGACTCCCGAACCGGGACATCCAAGGAATCTGGGGTTGTGATCCATAAAATGAGCGGCAAATTAAGAATATCAATACCAATAAAATGAATGGAATATTATTAACAATAATAATTCCATACAGAAACAAAACAGAAGCTAAACCAAATGATACAGAAGGCAGATCGAAGCGCCGAAAGAACACATCTCTATAAAGATGCAACGATACCAAATACAAGGAAATGATATGCCAACAGACAGGCTCCCAAAAATTAGAACAACAGTCCCAATATAGGGGACAAGTAAAGGAAACTAAAATGGAACAACTCTATATACGAACGTCCCAAATCCCGTAACAACATTAGTTCCATGAGCCATCTTGCACTCCAAGTTGTCCATAGCCAAAACATTTCCTGCAAACTGGTGTAAACCACCATTGCAAACCACACCGGGGTGAGCTCATTGAGCCTCGTAGGAGAAATGAATCGTAACTGTCACATCCTATGACCGTCCAAGTCGAGTGTTAACCAACCCTTATTCATACATCTACCCTAAGTTCGTCAAATGTCCCACATGACATTCACGTCAATACGAGACCCCGGAAACACATCTCCCTAGTCCCCTACCATGTATCAACAAATACGGCAACTCGCACGTAGTGAAACTATATCACAACAACATATAATAACTCACACCTATATATATATATACAGGTATATATACATATAGAGATATACAACCAATAGAAGACATGTTGTATAGACCCCCACATAGATCACTACGACTCGTACTCGCCAGTCTCACACTGACAATAAACCCAACACTATCACTAAATCATGGGAGTAACACTCCTAATCACACACTCCAGGAGTGATAACAATCACACTTCCTAGTTCACGAGCTTACCGAGCTCCAAAACCTCAAATCATTATCAACTCATACTATCAATCACATCACATGTCACTACCGACATCCGTAAACCCAACAATGGGTTAAAACAATCACTTCAACCTAAGGTAAGTCATAAAGGTTGCCAAAAACCAAAAAGAAGTGAAAATGATTGAATAATCCATCACACCGACCACTCAAAGGTCACATGTTCGCCCAAGGATAAAATGGTCATTTCAAG
Source organism: Cornus suecica (assembly GCA_963922005.1). Classification (NCBI taxonomy): domain Eukaryota; kingdom Viridiplantae; phylum Streptophyta; class Magnoliopsida; order Cornales; family Cornaceae; genus Cornus; species Cornus suecica. The sequence continues at coordinate 45,222,696 of OY998240.1, forward strand.
GAAAAAGATGTAATTTCAAAGGTTACCCAACCTATTTGGATATAGTTTAATCAATAGAAACAAACGGAACCAAATTCAAAGTTCTGACGCGAGAGATATGAATTTTTGATAATGGCATCGGACAACGCCGACCCAAACAGAAGGTTAAAGTACCCCTTTTTCACTAAGGGTAAAACAGTCATTTCAAGTGCAAATAAATGATTTTAAATTTTAAATTAAATATTTTGACCTAGGCCAGGCCCTAGAAACAAACAATACCTAAATCAAAGCCACGAGGCGAGAGATATGTATTTTTTAAAACGGTATCGGACAATGCCGATAAAAATGAAATGCTGAAGTACCCATCTTTGAACAAGGGTAAAATAGTCATTTCATATGTAAAATAATTATTTCAAGTTTCAAAAACAAAGTTTGTACCTAGCACAAGCCATAGGAACAAACATGACCTCAATCTGAGTTACGAAGTGAGAGAAATGAATTTTCGAAAATGATCGAAACAGGGCTGAATTTCCAAGAGTCGGCTGCCCGGGGCCGAGAGTCGGCTGCCCGCTCTCTGGCAGTCGGCTGCCCAAGGACGAAAATTAACACAAATTATCAGAAAAGCTAATTTTTCCAGCAGTCAGCTACCAACTCTCCGACAGTTGGCTGCTTCAATACGAAATTTCAAAAATGATTCCCAAATAGTCTAAACCCTTAGGAATCATGAGGCAAGGTCCTCAACTCATTTGGGAACTTTTAGAAATGAGAAAATATCATTTAATCTCTGTTTAGTTTTATCAAAAACACTTTCTTGAAAATCTGTAAAACTAGTCGTCTTGCTCCCGGTCTCCGGTTTGGACACCGCCGACTTTTAAAGGCCAAAATCTTTTATTTCATGACTTTAAAACCATTTAAAAACTTAAAGTTTTTGTCAGCATCACGGAGTCCGGCGAAAATGGATTTTTCACTTAAATACCGAAGAGACTCAAACGTAAGTCTTATGAAAAATATGTTTTCGGGAAAACAAACCGAAACACCTACAACACCATGCGGAGTGACTCAACAGCCGACATGAACCACGGAGAATGAAGAATGAAGTCCAAAAATGACAACACTTCCACGACAACGGGAAATACGATCCCAAACTCTATTCCCAATCGGGAACTCAATTCAACTCTCAACAAATGACTCATCTCAACCACCTACGGCGGCAAAGTTGATAACTCCAAGAACACTTCTATTCTTAGGATATGAAATGGAAAACCGTAGTAGCCAACACTATGGGACAAACTCGGTTTAATCAAAACCTCATCCAATCTATTCAAACATCAATCAACACTTGATATCACTTCTCTTAGATTACTAACGGAATCAAGAAGCTATTACCACACAAGTAACTAGGGTCAGTCCTAACCTTACTTAATCAACTTCAAACCTTGAAGTAAAATAGGCGATACATTCCTCAAATGCAAAAGAAGTATTAATAGGCCATCGCTACATAGCCAACAAAGATCCCCAAACTCTCAAGGATCATACACCCCTCAAAGGTGCAACAACATCAAGTGGTCAATACCCCACTACCAACCAAGGTCACAAAACTATCACCTTATTCTCAAAGGTCACATTTCACAATCGACCCCCTAATCCACTATTGACTTTACTTATCACTATAAAGCCATAGAAAACCAACTCATAACCCCACCTAAGGGCATATAAAAACATAACAAGTATAATTTTTTCATCGCACATTATACTTTTACAAGGCATGCAAATCATATTATCATATCATTCCCTTTCACTTTAGCATTTAAATAATATGTGCATTATATATCGAAAAATCCACATTTAAACATGTTCCACATGTCAACATAAATCACATAGCGGGAACTTAATGCAATATGACTCACACACCTCATGGTACACACGCGACCACACACACACCCATGAAGGTAGATTTATCGTACCGATTCTTCCCAAATGATTTAAGACACTTTCACTTTTAACAAGGAAGATCGTCAAACACGACGTGGTCGTGAGATAGGATTTCCCCTATCATCTGCGTTTCTCGGAAGCTTAGTTCCTTAGGAATAAGAAGCACCCCCTGGCCAGTTGTTACGAAAATCCCGAACAAGTCTACTCACGTAAAATTTCACAACGGACGTAGACCAACACCAATTGAATTCTCAACACAAAAGGTGAACCCATGCACTATGTCCTCAATGACCCATGCATCAACATAAATATGTATCACATCATATTTATAACCAACATTCCCAAAATTTCAACACGAATGTTTTTCATCATTCAACATGCTTTTAAATTTCATTTAAAGCAAAAATCAACAAGAATACCCTTTTCATGTAACATTCATGGTCCAAATCATCAAGTTTTTCTTTAATATACAAGGATAACATTTTCATTCCTTAAACATTTTATTAGTTCAATTCAAACAAGTTTATCACAAATCACAAATCCAGCATAACCTCACTTCCCAAAGTACCTCAAAGGTACTAACCAAAGGAGCTAGCCTAATCTCACTCCAGGGCTACATCCCTACCACCCACATACACATATGTATAGTTACACCTACACATATATATAACTATACCCATATACATATACACATATATATAGGCATACAAGCATACTTTACTATGAAAATTCTGAAGAACAACCACTCAACTAACATGCATCATATTCCTAGCAATATCATTACCAATTACTCCATATACAAGGGTTAATTCACATAACACATGTTCAAACCTCAACTTCACAATTCAAGGGTACACTTAGCAATTTTATTTAATGCTAGGAACCCTAGAATCCAATTCTCATACCCACACAATCATAAGATGAGCTAGTTAAGAAATTTACCCCCTACCTCTTAAAGAGCGAAGCACAACAACTACCAAGCAAGGCCCATGAAACCCTAGCTCTTCCCCAACCGAAATCCAAGGAGCAAACCAGTGAAAATCTTCACCATAGCCCCCTAACCATGAATCAAGCCCCAACACAAGAGGGAAACAAGAATTACTAAGTGGGTTAACAAGAAACCCTTAACTAGGGTTTAAATGTAAAACACGCAAGGAATTAAGAACACTTACCAATATTTGACTCAAATCAAAGACAAGAGCACCATGAACAACTTCCATATTGATGGCCACACCAAACTCCCAAATCAGGGTGATCAAATCAACCTCTAAGTGGAGAAGAAGCAAGGGAGAAAATATGAGAGGAAATGGAGAAGAAGAGATGAAGTCTTCCAATGAAATACAACTACACTCATACATGTGTAGAGATTTCCCACTCACTACTCTCACCATCCAATGACCCAAAACAAATTTTGGAAAAAAGAAATGAATCCAAGGGTTAGGAATAAGTCTTGTCATTGGAAGACTTAACACACCACACCCGAAACCCTTTAATTTGCTAAACAAGGCCTTATCATCCAAGGACTTAGAATAAATATGGGAATGAATAAACCATCCAATGGTTGATAAAAATTCTTGTCAAGTGAAAGACCAACAATAATGGATTCTTGCATTTAAGTGTCAACCAAACAAGGCCCTATGATCCAAGGGTCTAGAACAAAGATGGGAGAATGAGATCAAGGGCTAGGAATGAGACACCACTTGAAAAGTGGGAAATGAACAAATTATTCTCACTTTAGGATTAATTACAAGAGTGTCATCAAGCCTCTTAATTACCCTTTTACCCCTTCTCATCCTCTCTAATTACTACTATGCCATTCATCCCCCAACACATAGCCAAATCTCTACACTTTTCACTAAGTGTTCCAAATATGAAAATACTCATTTACCCCTCGGTCATTTCTTTCTCGAAGTCGTTCCCAACAATTTTCATTAATTACAAAAAAAATATATAACAATTAATTAAAATAAGTGATACTCCGGAATGTCTATAATAAACTAGGTTAACACGTTCAGGAATGCAATACGATTGCCGAAGCTCCAACGAGAAAATACTGCACGAACCTACGTCGTCATCAACGGAATGCAAATCCACAAAGCCGGAATCGAACTACCACGAAGTGGTCCCGCTAAGTCCAAAACATAAACTTGAAAAATTTACACATACCGAGAATACACAAGACGTCATGAATAAGTGACATCACAAAACGTTAACACTTGGAAAAGAATTTCAGAAAAGAGAAAGGAAAATGCGGGGCATTACATGTCATAGTTACACCAACTTTTGTCTATAAATATATGAAGACTTCATGAAGAGAAGATATCATGGATCCTTAGATCATATATCATCGTTCATACAAAAAGTCTCTCTAGATAGAAAGGTTCCTCAAGAACTCAAGAACCACGAACCAATCTTGAGGAGGATGTCTACATCAACGATGCAGTCTCCTTTCTTCATGAGCGACTAGTAGGTATCTATGGTTTCCAACGAAACCCTAGTCAGGTAATGTAGAAATTTAATTAATTTTATTGCAAAGAGGGGAAGCTAAAGAGCACTTATATGATGATTATGTAGTGAGAGACCGAGCAAATTACCTAAATAAGATTTATTTATGAATTCTCTTCTTAATCTGAGATTGAATTAATGATTTATCTTGAACAACCATGTTTTTACTAAGGGCAAGAAATCCAATGTTTAAATAATGGTTTATACATAATGGTACTTAACGACATGATAAGATTTTAGGTGCATACGACTCATACTAAGAGAAGATGACCATTAGTGTGTTTTTAATTTCATGCTTTAGGATAGTTGTAGTATAGATTCATACCATGGTCATAGCAATCGAAGATGAATTGTAGTAAACTAAACTTGATTGCATCTCTTTTACGATTAAGCAACTGCTTGTAGTGTTATTAATCTGATTCGTATAAGTTGTATCTTTTTCTTGCAATAATAAGATTAAAGAACTATGTTATGAGACTAGTGGTGTAGCTGGAGCAAAACACTAGACTTGTTTATCTTGATTTACAACACAAAAATTATTTGTTTATTTATTTTATGTGTAGTAGTTATAAAACCAACCAATCAAAACAACGTTTATAATATAATTCAATTTTTTGTTTTACAATTATTTGAAATATGACTCTGATCTCTGTGATTCGATACCCTCTCTACCCAACTATACTATATTCTACTCGTGTACTTTTGACTGAGAGGTAAAACTAGATTGTGTTAATTCTTCATTTTAAACACTTTTATTTTCATACGACTAGAACTGATCACAATGGATTAGTGTAGAATAGTTAGAATATAAATAATCATCACAAGGTGGTTTCAAAGTTCTCCTGTGTTCATTGTTAAGGGACTAGCAATATGTAAGTTTGGGGGTGTGTAGGTGTCAAATCTTGTACATTTTAGGCCCCTAACTCGCTATTGCTAGTGGGGTCAAGCATAGTAATGCTGTGAAATTCAAATTTTGTTCCAACTTAAATTCTTTTGGCTCGACTTCAAATGTAACACTTCTATTCCAATGAGGAATGATCATTCTAACCAACTACACTACAATGTAATTTCCTAACAGATTTATCTTCATTAATATTATAACGATAATAAGAAAAAAAAAAAACCTAAAATTTATTTTGAAAGTAAAAAATAAAAAAATAAAAACCTATGATCTTATAAAATTGCACTTATATTATATTTGAATAAAAATGAAAGCACCAGTATATTTATAAAAATAAAAAGTAAACTATATTTTGTTTAAATGAGAAGTATTAAATATAATTTATTATTTATAATTATACAAGATATCTATATTGATATCTGTGAAATATATACATATAGAGAGAGAGTTATGTAATGTTACAAACTGATAAAAAAAATAATGCTACAAAGTGGGACCCACTTCCTAATTTTTGAAATTTGTAAAATTAAAATGCTGCTCAAGTTGGTATGAATTATGAAATGGACTATAGTAATATTGAGGCCCAAATGTTTGTTCATATTTAAAAATGATTTTATGAGAATAATTCATTGGGGACCATGAGCAACATACTACACTCTCTCAATTTCTTACACATTTATACAAATATATATATATATATATATGTATGTATCTGTTGACACCCCAATTTGACAGGTGACATGGCAAGATAGTTTGATATAGTTAGGTTGGAACAATAGGTCAATTTTGATAAAGCTTCAGGCTTGCACCTTGGGCTGAAACAAGGATATAAATTCAATTAATTGTCCAATTTTAACCAAGGATTATTAGCAAGGTGTAAATATAAGTGCATGTAATGATAAACACTTAGAAGAGATGAGTTCTATCATAGGGAGTTTGAGTTTCAATAGGAAACTAGTTGATAAGGCATGCCAACTGATTTGGGAAGCAGATGTGAATAAAAGAGATAAAATCAAAAGATGAAGATGATGTTGCCAAACCAACATAAGGGATTATCTTAGTTCAAATTTAAATTATAATTGTCTTTAAATTTCAATTTAGATATGGTTGTTATTTTTATACAAACTCTCAAAAAGTTTGTTATTTTGTAACTTTATAAATAAAGATCTTATGCAACTATGCAAAATGTCGAGCACCAATCAAACAAATCAAATTACATTGTCATTTCAATTTCTTTCAAAGTTCATTTCAATTATTTGTTATTTTAGTTTCGTTATTCAGTTTATGTTTCAAGTCTTTTATTTCAATTCTCTGCCATTTCAATTCAAGTCTTTCTTTCAAAGTCTTTAGTTTAATTCCGCCTTGTTATTTTTGTTCCTCAGCTTTCAGTTTTATTTCAATTCAGCCCTCAAATCTCACTTTTAATTTCAAGTTCTTCATTTATTCTACATTCATCACTTTCATTCAAACATGTCGATTATTTGTGTGAAATGTGTGTTCTTAAATGTTACATTTCTAACCGTTAAAAGTCCTCTTTATTGAGGCATATAAAAGAACCCAAAGTGGAAGTTTGTTGTTCTTCCATCCACGTAATCTCTTGAGAAGTCAAAACCGAAGGGAGACTTTCGTTACTTTCCGCTACCTTTTGGAATCTAGGTTAAGATTCCTCGCACGCCCGTACAAATCACATAATCGGCTGACCTAGCCAATTTAAGAGGAAATCATTTTTGGCACGCCCAGCCTGACTACTGGTTGGGATTAAAGTTGGAAGCATGCCACCCAGAAGGAGCCCTTGGCTCTAGCAAGATGGTGAGAATGAAGAAGAACCTCAGTTCCTACCAAAACAACAGATAGACGAAACATCGCAGGAATCTTTGATTGAGACCAATCCCCAAGGGTCGTTACTTCAACACAGTCTGACCCTGCTAGTTGATATGATCAGATATCTTAGTCAGGGGATACAGGAAATGTGTGATGAAGTGACGACAAATCGGAGGCCAATCAATGGTGAAAGATCTAGTACACATGATTCAATTATCCCTATTACTATAGATCAAGCCGTCTTGCCACCAAGTTCGGCAGGACATCAACAGGTGATAAATGGGCCAATAAACCCAATAGTATCGGCTAATATCACGCTTCCGATTGCAGTAGAAGAGATTCCACATCAATCGGTGGTCCCGCCTTATCAACCACCTGCTATGAGGATATATCAATAAAGGCAGAAAGTACCACTTGTACAAGAACTTGCGAATGCAGGGGGCAATCAGAACAAGTGGAGGAACAATAATGTCAACATACCTTTCCCAGGGGGGCAACATGTACCTATTTCGCAACCAATATTGCCACTAATGAAGCTGGCCCCACGAAATAGTTTGCTCGATAGGGGGAAGTGTTTGATTTTATTCAGCAAGAGCTCGGCCCAGGAATGAGACATAATGGATGACCACTTTACAGAAAGCCATATCCAGAACAAGTGGATTTGAATGAATATCTTAGGGGGTACAAAGTACCTGATTTTTCTACATTCAGTGGAGAAGGGAGTTAGTCAACCATCGAGCACATTGGCCACTTTATGGTGCAATATGGTGAAGCTAGCAATAATACGTTTTTAAAGATGAGATTGTTCCCAAATTCATTGACAGGGCTAGCACTTTCATAGTAATTCACTTGCTGGCTAATTCAATTTTTAATTAACAGTAAATGGAGTAACAGTTCCACGCCCAGTTCTATCAAATGAAGACTGAAGCAACTCTAATAGATATTTTTTGATTAAGCCAACTGCCAAGTGAAATAGTTGAAACATTCATCTCCCGATTCAGAGGCGCGAAGATGAGATGCCGAGTGAACCTTCCAAAAGCTGAATTTGTTCGGCTTGCTTTAAATGGTTTGGAATTTGAAATCAGAAAGCGCTTTGAAAGAATTGAGTTCCACGATTTATTTGATCTTGATAATAAGGTTTCAAGGAATGAATCACTATTAAAAGAGGAGAAGGAACGCAAAACATCCTCAAAGGGGGCTTATTACCAAGATCCCAATTATGAGACCTTCCAAGTTGAAGTTTAAGAAGATTTAGAGGCAAACTTGGCTGAGATGTGCATCAAGAAGCCATATGTGTGTGAAGCATTAAGAAACCCAAAACTGACCACTGGAGATGATCAATCTACAGGATCAACAATCAAGAAAGGATATGCCGATACAAGGAAGAATTACTCTTTCGATCTTTCTAAAACTGAACAAATATTTGATCACTTGCTTGTTGATAAACATATCCTTTTACCTAAAGGGAAAAGAATTCTGTAAATTTCATAATTCTTGGACTCATGGTACTAATAATTGTACCATTTTCAGGAATACTTTACAAAAGGCCATTGAAGATGGTACCTTACAATTTCCTGAAAAATAAAAAAGACACAATGGGAGTAGATGAAGATCCTTTCCCAAAGATTGCTCTAACCAATACTATCACTTTAGCTGATCGGCCAAAGAAAAAGCAAAAGAAAGGCGAACCAAGCCGATCAACAAAAATAGTGGAGGAATTGGAAAGAGAACTTCAAGAAGCACCCAAAGAAGGTGCCTATATTGTAAGAACAGAGGCAAGGCCCCAATTCACATCAGAATCCATGCCGAGTCCAGAAGAAGAATTGTGCATGATTATCTTAGCTATAATCCATCAGTTGGGGGAAATCATTGAGCCTAGGGGGGAAGGATCGGTATCACCTGCCGATGCAAAGACCCGTGATGTGTTCAAAAGTTTGGGTCCAAAAGGGTGCTGATTCCCAAAGATTGAGGATGATACGCCCACCAGTTGTGTCGACTAACAAATGGACTGGACTAGAGTTCGGCATCCCAAGTTCCCTGCAAGAGGAGAGGAAAGCCCAGATTGGCCATCCCGAATCCAAAAAAGAAGGATGCTGAGGTGAAGAACTGAATACAAAAGGAAGATGTTAGAATCCAGAAAGGTGATGATGACAGTGATGAATTTTCATATCGGTTTCCCAAACACTCTGTAAAGCGGAGGTTGAATTTTGGTACTATTTTTCAAGATGTGAGTTGCAATATGGCATTTCTTTTGCCGATCACATTTCAAGCTTCAAATAAGGATGTCGAGAAGAAGGAAAAAATGGTTATTGTTGAGGTTGTAAACTCAGATCAACATGCTGGAAAAGGTGAATCAGAAAGGCCGAAATCACCAAAGAATATTGTATTTGAAAAACCTCCATTGGCCATGACTCAACAGCTCAGGCCATTATATATGAAAGTGTGGATTGAAGGATAACCGATAGACCGGGTTCTTGTGGATAATGGTTCTGTTTTGAATGTTATCCCTTCTTCTACTTTACCGACCCTTGGGAAAAGAATGAAGGATGTAGTACCAACTAATGTTGCATAAGTGGTTTTAGTGGAAGCTTCACTAACACCAAGGGAGTTTTACCTTTGGAAGTATCAATTGGGAGACGAGCTTCAATTTCAGCCTTCTCTATTGTTGATTCTACAACTACTTACAACATGTTGTTAGGTCGAGATTGGATACACCCAAATATGTGTATCCCATCATCTTTACATCAGATGTTCATATTTTGAGATGGTAATGAAGTCAAAATTGTTGAAGCAGACAACAAGCCCTTCGTAGCAAGGGTTTATTCGGGAGAAACTATGCTCCATGATGAGAGATACGTGTCGATCAGATTTGAGGGTACTAATAAAGAATGTAGGCCAAAAATGGCCACCATTAAGCGTAGATTGGCGAATTCAGGAGTTTAAGAATTGATTGAAGATGGGAATCGTCCGAGGCTATTATTGCCTCAGGCCTTTGCTGCTAAATTAATTGTTAATGATGAAACCAAATAAAGAAAAGGAAAGAGAATATGAGCATGCTTTCAGGGCCGCTTGTATTCGACTCAATACCTATCTGGCCGAGAAGAGGTTGGCTATAGTAGAACGTCTCGAAGAAATTTATTCGTCTAGTATGGCCGAAGTTGATGAAGAAGATCAAGATCGGCTAAATGCAATCCCACTGGCCGATTTAGAAGTTGTTCCTTCCAAACTTGAAGATGTGAAGGCTAAGGTGGAGGACCCATTATTGGAAGTGAAATTGGGTACTAAGGAAGACCCACGAACCACATATATAAGTGCATTACTTGAAGCCGATTTTCAGCAACAGCTTATTGAATTACTCAGGAAATATAAAGATTGTTTCGCTTGGAGTTATGAAGAGATGTCGGGTCTATCGAAAGAGCTGGTTGAACATCGGTTGCCCATCAAAGAAGCTTTTAAACCTTACAAATAGCTCTAAGGAGGATGTCAATAGAGGTAGTGTTGAAAGTTAAAGAAATGATCGAAAGGCTACTTGGAGCAAGTTTTATTTAAACGACAAGATATGTTGAGTGGATATTGAATACTGTGTTAGTCATCAAGAAGAATAGGAAGTTGAGAGTATGTGTCAACTTCCAAAATTTGAACACAACAACTCCAAAAGATCAGTATCCTATGCCGGTGGCCGATTACTTAATTGATGCGGGGGCCAAGCATAGTGATAGGTGCCGAATGTTGTCCATTCTAGGCCCCAAACTCGTTATTGTTGTCTTATCATTCCGTTACTTGGTGTTTTTATGTGTTTTGCATTTCTAAGTGTGTTTCAAGAGCTTAATGAAGAAATGAGCCAACTTTGGTAAATTAACCAAAGATGTGATGTGTCTACCCGAAAAAAGAGAAACAGAGTTTTGAATCAAGAGACGTATTTCGAAGGGCAAAACGGACATTAAATATGTCTTATATATCGACGACCATTCTATAGAAATAAATGGCATCCGAAAATATGAAGGATTATAAAATGTCGAAATTTGATATTTCGGGCCGAAGTTGGGCACATATAGTAGGGGGGAAACAACAGCCAACTTCAGACGGCCATATCTCGATCAAAACAAGTCCAAATGGAGTGTTTCTTGAGCCTAAACTCAAGTGCTTGAAGTACTCTTTACAAAAACCTAAAGTACTCCTCCATCCAAGTTGTCTAGATCGAGTTATGATCAAAAGAGTGAGACTTGTCTGCAGGAAAAAGCTGAAAACTGCAGACTCGGCCAAAAATCCCAGTTTGACCCAAATTGACCCTTTTGACTTGGGATGACTTTGTGTTCGACTCCAATACCTCTAAGCACGTGTATAAGGTGTATTTATATTATATTGAAGGGTTATGTCTCATAATTGAGGAGAAACACATCAAAGTGGAATCCTACTCCAAGTGGGAAAAGTCTAATACAAGCAGGACCCTTCTCAATCACTTCTATAAATACCAAGGTCTGGACCAAATCTAAGGAGCTTCTAATTGCATAATTTCCAGAGCACTATCTCTGGAGATTTACATCTTTCAAAGAAGAGATCCATTAAAGACCTAGAGATCCGGAGCGGACGATCATGGAGGGCGTTTTTACATCAATGATGTAGTCTCCTTCCACCATGAGCAACTAATTCGGTATCTAGCATTTTATAGCAAAACCCTAGCTAAGTAATGTATTTATTTATTTGTTTGAATTGTAACGAGGGGAAACCGTGACCACACTATAATGATTGTGTATATATGTGATCATAGTTATTCGTGACACGGGATTTTAGATTTTATATTTGTTCTAATTCTTGTCTTAGTTTGACCCGAATTAAACATATCATGATTTTCTACACAATTGTGCTTAACACTTGAAACCCTATATTTACACAGGTCATGCCTCAGCGAGATGATATAGACATGCTTTAGTTTAATTTTATGTTGTAGGAGTAGACTAAAGTAAAGTATATGGCATATACTAGTCACACTTTGTTCGAAGATGGGTTGTAGAGAATCCGGTGGATAGTATCCTTTTTGGGACGTATTCGACTATTTACGGTACGATCTGATTCATGATAATGGATTTCCTTCTTACAATTGAGCAAGTAGATAGGTATATTATGCGGTTAGTGGTAAAGCATGAAAACCCTAGCTTTTATTTCTATTGTTCTTGTCTTAGTTTATCTTTACTTGCTTTACTTGTTATATAGTTAATAAATCACAACAAACAAATCATACTTTTTATAGTAATTTAACAGTATTACTTTGCGAGAGTTTAGAATACAACTTAGTCCCTTGGGTTTGATAACCTTTCTCAAGTTGAATTGTACTACATTACAACTCGTGCACTTGCAATAGGTAAAAACTTGTCGTTATAAGGGGTCATTCTTAAGCACTATTTTTAACCCTGATCAACAGACATCACATAGAATCATGATTTTTATGGATGGACACTCGCGGTGCAATCAGATTTACATTGCTGAGGAAGACATGGCTAAAATGACACTTCGTTGCCCTGGATTGATAGGTACTTTCGAATGGGTAGTCATAGCATTTGGGCTCAATAACACATAAGCAAATTATCAACGAGCTATGAATGCTATTTTTCATGACATGTTGGGCCGATTTATTGAGGTGTATATCGATGATGTGGTCATCAAGTCTTCGACCTAGAAACAACACTTGAACCATCTTGAAGCATCTTTTAAGAGAATGGGAGCACATAAGCTAAAGATGAATCCAATAAAGTGTGCATTTGGAGTATCGGCAGGTAACGTTTTGGGATTTCTAGTACATCAGCGAGGTATAGAAATCGTCAGGAATAAAGCCAATGCAATAAAGGCAGTAGTTCAGCCAAAATAAAAAAAGGAGCTACATAGGTTACTCGGCCAAGTCAATTTCCTTAGGCATTTTATTACCAATTGTGTTGGAAAGACACAACCTTTGTCACCTCTTTTGAAGCTAAAATCCGAAGATGAATTTAATTGGGAGGAAGCACATCGAAGGGCATTTGATGTGATCAAAGAATATTTATCAAATCCACCAGTCATCATGCCCCAAAGAAGAAGCTATCGATGAAGTTATATTTATTGGCTACTAACAAGTCAATCGGTAGTATGCTAGCTCAAAACAATGAAGCTGACAAGGAACAAGCAATTTATTATCTTAGCCAAACACTTACTGCTATAGAGTGTCGATATAAACCTATTGAAAAGCTGTGTTTAACTTTGTATTTTTTGGCAATAAAATTAAGGGTCTACATGAAGCCCGTTTATATGTATGTTATGTGTCAGACTAATTTGATTAAATACATATTATCTAGGCCATTGATCACAATTAGAATAGGTAAGTGGGCTCTCACTTTGATGGAGTTCAATCTTACCTATTTACCACAAAAATTAGTAAAAATGAGGGCTTTGGCCGATTTTGTGGCCGCCCATCCTTCTATCGATATTGATCCATTTGTCTCAAATGAGTCGAAAATGGATGCAGTAAGAGATGTCCACGTAATGGGAGATTCAAGTTTGGTCCTCAATCAAATCACTGAAGATTTTAAATGTCTAAGTTGCCATTTGAGACATTTTCACTCTATGGCCACTTAACTGATTCAATAGTTTACATCTGTAAAACTGGAATATCGCCAAAGGCTATGAATAAAGAAGCTAATAATTTAGCTCAATTGGCCTCAGGCATCAAAGTCCCAGATGGTTTAAATAAAAGGTTGGTCAATGTCACTAGGAGAAGCCTACCTACAGTCGAGGAAAGAAACAATGATAAGGCAAAAATATTTTTTATTGAGTTAGAAGGATTAGATGATGATGATGATGATTGGAGGACTCCCATAGCGAGGTACTTAAAAAATCCAAATGTTAGAAATGACAGTAAAATCAGAAGGCTTGTTGTGTAGTATGTGTTGATTGATAAAGAGTTGTACAAGAGAAGTGTGGAAGATGAGTTGTTGTTATGAGTCAGCAAGATTGAGGCTTTTAAATTTATGGTTGAGGTGCATGAGGGAATTTATGGAGCCCATCAAGAAAGAATCAAAACGAGATAACTAATCATAAGGTATGGATATCATTGGCCAAAGATCAAAAGGGATTGTATAGAGTATGTCAGAGGATGTACAGCCTGCCAAAAGCATGGGTTGATTCAATGGACACCAGCTATCAAAATGCAGTTGATCATTAAGCCATGGCCTTTTAGAGGTTGGGCAATGGATATAATCGACAAAATAAACATTCATGAAAATGACATCATTGGATTCTTGTGGAAACCGATTATTTCACAAAGTGGGTGGAAGTTGTTCCACATAAATCCATCTCCCAAGTAATAGTGGTTAATTTTTTGGAAAATATATCTTTACTAGATATGGTTTGCCAAAAACAATCACTATCGATAATGGATATTCTTTTAGGGGAGATATAGTGCTAAAGTATGTGAAAAGTCAAGGGGTGAAGATGTTAGCTTCTACTCTATATTATACCCAAGGAAATGGACAGGTAGAAGCTTCCAATAAAGTGTTGATAGAAATCATTGAGAAGATGATTGATGAGAAGCCTAAGGGATGGAATGATACTCTACAAGAGGCCTTGTGGGCTTATCAAAACTCAAAAAGAACAGGCACAAGCACAACTCCTTACCGATTAACCTTTGGTCCTGATGTTGTGTTACCCATGGAAATGAATATCAAATCGGCAAGAGTAGCTTTGCAATAGAAATTATTTCTTGCTGATTACAATGAAGCAATAATGTTGGCAGAATTGGAGGATTCTAGATTGGAGGCTCTTGATCATTTGGTTGCTCACAAAAAGAAAGTCATGAGATCTTACAATAAAAGAGTTAAACCTAAAGGGTTTATTGAAGGTGATTTGATTTGGAAAGTGGCATTACCTTTTGGGAAAATCAATAGGAAAATGGGCAAATGGACTCCTAATTGGAAAGGCCCTTTTGAAGTAGCTGAAGTACTGAAAGGGGGAGCTTATAAATTGAAATATTTGGATGGAAAAGAACACCCAAGGCCACTCAATGAGAAATATTTGAAGCAATATCGGCCTAGTCTCTTTGAACAGAAGGGTCAACCTTAGACATCAACAACCATTCACTTGTACTTTCTCCTTTAAATTTTTATTTTCTTTATTTATTTGTTTTGTAGTGTTTTCTTTACTACTTGTTTTAGCATAAGAGGCAATTAGTTTTGAATAAAAAAAGATTGCAATAATGAATTTGATTGAAAAATTTAGCCTATTCATACTTTCCCAAGAGTAATTATGTCTTCACAAAACATTCATCAATCCAAGAATAAAAGCTAAGACAGAATCAAATAACCAATGTCCTAAAAAAGGTTTTAAAATTTAGGACAAAATGACAAATAAAGGTATCCTAGAGAGTTAGACAAAACAACAAAAAACATAAAGGCTTGAACAAGGCCTACATTTCCAACACACGGGACTTCAGGTTATCCCAGATTGCTTGAGCACTTGATATGGTTGCTAGAGAAATTCCTTTCTCCACCTCCAAAACTTGTAGCTCGTTCTTGAGGGATCTGTGCTTCTTTCCATCCTGCTCGGCTTCCTTGGCCAATTGGCTAATTTGGCAACTAACCACTGTTGTTTGAAGTTCACAATCGCTAAAGCTTCTAACAAAGTTTTTTCTTCCTAAGCAAGAGCTTTATCTTTTTCCCTATGATCAGCATCGATTTGGGCAGAATCCAGGATTTCGTTGTGCAAAGATACTCGAGCCTTTTCCTTTGAAACAATGGAGTCCAACAGTTGAAAGGCTAGAGTCAGAGAAGTAGTGAACTGGGGAAGCCTAGGGAGTATCTCACCAATGGTGGCTCTGAGATCGACTGAAATGTTGTGGTAAGAGAAGACTTTCTGTAAGGATGCCTTGAACTCATTAACCATCTCAAGCCAAGCTCTACTAGTGGAGTTGAGAAGTTGGAGTAACTGAGCTTTGAGATAAGCTTTCATGGTAAGATCAGAATTGACAGATGACTTAGAAGTGAGCCCTTCATTTGAAACTTCAGCAAAAAATTAACTGAATAGGTCATCATAGCTGCCAGCAGAAAATCTTAAACTAGCTAAGGATTCAAAAGCTTGTGCAATGTGGGGACTAGACTATTGATTTGATGAAGTAAAGAATTTTACTAAAGAGCTTGTTATTGTTATTGCTGGAGGGACACCTTGTTGATGGCTAATGGCAGTTTGGGGTGAGAAGGGATTTGAGCCCAAAGTTATTGTTTGACCTACTAGATCTGTTGATGGAGGGATTACCTTTTGAATTGATTCTTATTGATTTGTTGGTTGATTCACTTCTGTTGGAACAAAGGAGTTGGTTGCAGTTGCTGCTGATGAGAGGAAAGTGTCTTGAGGAGATGTCATTGGAACATCAGTAGACTCTGGTACAAGAGGATCTTTGTCTTCAAAATAGCCTTTTCTCTTGTTCACAGTGGATGATTCCATGGGCTTAGGAATACCCTCTCAATTGTCATAAAAGTTGGTAAGGAAAATAACATGAAGTATATATCAAGGGCAACATAAGTGAAGTCTTGGAATTATATTCACACTTACTTGAGTGGTGTGGGTCATATCCTCTTCATCATCTGAAGATCCAAGAACATCCACCTGTATGCCTTTGTCATACTTCACTGCTCTCATAGGGCCTAAAAGACACTGATTTCTTTTTTTTTCCCTGAATGAAGGTAAGTTTAAGGAGAGATACAAAGAGAAGTACAAGTAAATTACAAAGTATTAAACCTTGGCTTTAGGCTTGATGTAGCCTCGTGAGGAACAATCTTTTCTTTGATAGATGTATTAAAGGATCGATAATAGCCAATGAGAATAACAGTCAAAGCAAAAGAAGTTTGAGGTCATAAGAAATTCAGAAAGAGAAAACTATACCTTGTTTGGCTCTTGATCTTGTTCGATTAGCTGGTGCTGAAGGAACCGCAGAAGGAACTACTGAGGGAATTATAGTTTGAGATTAAGCTAAAAAGCTTGGTCCAACTTGATAAAGTGTTGATTGATGGGGGATTTGAGATTAGAGACGCAAAGTAGTCAGAAATCACAGATTCAGGATGGAGCAAAAATAAAATTGGTGAGAGAATTTCCCTGAGGATTCTGGGGAGGAATCATGACTTGGGCCCAATACTGAGAAAACCATTAAGTGAAGTAAGGTCTACAGCAGTGGTACTAGCATAGTCTCTAAAAGCAAAGCCCAGTTTCAAATGGTCAAATCTTGTAGTCACCTCTAAAACTTGTTCTGTCGAGTTAAATTTTACTCAGCGATGGAAATTTTGATTAAACAATAGATATGGGGGGGGGGGGAGAATAATCAATTGGGTTAACCCAAACAGCCAAGAAAATTGAGAAGGGATGTAAAATTTGACTCCAACTCGGCAGTAATTGGTTTTAAGTTTGGAAATGCCATAATGAAGGTCTCTCCCTAGAAGGCAGGAGGCCCAACAAGTGTAATATTCCTCTCTATCTTGATCAAATAAGGAATTGGTAGGAGGGAAAAGCTAAGAAGGAGCATTGCAACAATTTAAATAAGGGAGAAACTGGAATGTTGTTCAAATTTTGCATTGATCCTTAAAAAGAAAGAAATAATAAGAAATAGAACGCAATGGAGGTTGAACACTTGTATAGGAAAATGAAATCAGTGGGCCATTAGTAGAGGGACGCTCGGGGAAGATAATTTATGGGAAATAAAGTTGAAACCGAATTTGCAAAAACCAACCAGAACCCCCACTACGAGTGAAACTGATTTGGAGTAAGTCGTACATACCTTTATGAAGGTGGGCTAATACCAGAGGAGCTAGGGCATATGTCACGCCCCAAATTTCCTAGGACTCTGAAACCCGAGCCTAAGAGCTAAGGGAGTGAATGCGGAAGTGAAAAGAAACAAAATAAAATCTCATTAAGTCTTTAAATACCCATACAAGGGTAAAATATTCATTTCCATACCTAAAAGATGTGAAAAAGATCACTAGGCATCGAAAAGGAACTGAAACAACTCAAACGACATCTAAATGGATCATTCCAATGCCCTATATTTACCCAAGGGTAAAATGGTCATTTCAGGGGTAAAATAGTAATTTTCAAGTACAACTACAAATTTTGGACCTAGCACAAGCCGTAGGACAAAGGGAATGTAAATTGAAGCCACGAGGCGATAGATGAATTTCTAAAAATGGTATCGGACAATGCCGACCAAAACAGAAAGTTGAAGTACCCCACTTTCACCAAGGATAAAACAGTCATTTCAAGTGCAAATAAATGATTTCATATTTTATCTCACATCTTTAGACATAGAACATGTCATAGAAACAAACGGGACTCAATTCGGAGGTGCGAGGTGAGATAAACGAATTTTTGAAAATTGGATGTCGCTAAGGAAAAATCCAACCACAGTTGAGGCTGGCAACATGTCGCCCGTGGCAAGATGTCGCCAAGGTGCCTTCGACTTTGAATAGTGTTGAGGCTGGTGACATGAGTTTAGGCCTTATTGACCTAGAAGGCATGAAAATTTGAGATGTTAAGATTACCGTTGATTGAGGTATGAAGTAGCGTGAGTATCGTGTAATAAATGTTAGTTAGTATATGATGGCGGTTTCTATTCGAAAGGAGTTATGACTTGTAACCTTGAGTTTATTAGTGGTTGATCCCTAGGATCATTAGGATTTGGATTCAGAGTGAATTCGTCTGTCCACCCTTGATATGTCGGTGTGGAGTGACTGTGTGGGCATTAGCAGTACTAAGTTACTGTGGTGGATTGCCTTGGTCTTTCACATCGTTGACTGTGTCTGTGTCTTCACGTGACTATTAAGTTGTTGTGTTCCTTCCATTTCCTTCATCGCATACTTGTAGTATGGTCATTATCTCTTCATAGTTGTGTAGTTAACTTACCTTTAAGGGTTTTTGGTATTGTACCTCGTTATGTAAGTTGAGGTTGATTCGTACTTAGTGTTTGATTATTTTATTTAACTGTGTTTATGGTATGAGAGAAGTAGAGGTTATTTTCATTGAGGATTGAGGACTTCGTCAATGTACGTTTTGGCTACTCTGATTATCTATTAAAGGATTCTTAGTGTCATACAACTTGTGTTCCCTTTTGATGTGTGGTTCAAGGTGGGATTAGTCGACCCATTCAATTTTATAGTTGGGGACTTGACCTTGAAATAGTCAGGTTTCGTAGTGTAATGAAGTTTATGGGCATTAGAGAGCGAGTTATAGGATATGATGTGATATGATCTGTGATAACATCTAGGTGGTTTAGAACCTTAGTGGAAAGGTTGCATGCGGTATGTAAATTAATGAATTGTGTTGAGGTACGATTGTCATTGAACTGTTAATTAAAGAATTGGATTAAGATGTTTTCCTGAGAGACTACTATAAATTATAGATTGGTGACTTGAGTGATTGAAGTTTAATCATAGCTCATACACAAGAATGTGGGTCGTGATCGAGGTTTAAATTGTGATTGGACCTTGGAGATTCAAAATGTATCCTTAGCATTATGATGTAGCGTGTGTTAACTGAACCAATTGAGAATTTGGGGTTCAGAATGATTGATTCAGGAAAACAATGATATAATGGTAATAGAATTGAATTATAGAGAAATTAGTTGAGGTCATTATATATGTAGTATGGATTATGATCATGATTATGGATCTAGTACCTTAGTGGTTACGGCTGTGAACTGAGTGATATGTTTATGAAGCCAAGGGTAACCATTGATATTTGAGGATTTGGTGTCTTTGATTTATTGCCTTGGCATATGTTTTGCTAGGTAGTGTATCATACTGGTACTCTTGAGGTTGACGATTTGATCTTCCTTACTTAGGTTAATGTAGCGAACGGATTTAAGGTATGACCATCATAGTCATAGGAGTATAAGTAGTGATTGTTTAGACCTTTAGTCTGACCTTGAGTTTTGGACTTGGGATTAGTCCTTTCGTGTTTTTGGTTTGTTCTGGTGTAATGGCTTACCATATATGTTATCATAGGAGCTCACCAAGGTTCGCACTATTCATCCCATGTGTCCATCTTTCACATGTGCGAGTCGGGTCCATCTCATGTCTTGAGTTGGATGGGTCTCGATGCTACTGAGGACATGTCCTACGAGGAACGACCTGTGAGGATATTAGTTTCTCGAGAGCAGGTTTTGCGAGGCAAAACCTTTCTGTTAGTAAAGGTCTTATGGTTCCATCGCGGTGTGAAGGAAGTGACTTGGGAACGTGAGCATGAAGTTTGGGGAAAATACTCAGACTTGTTTATTTCTTTAGTTAGGTTTGATTTCGAGGACGAAATCACCTAAGGTGTGGAGGTTGTAACATTCTGTATTTTTACATCCTAATTAAAATTTTTGATAACAATTAAGTGCTTCTGTGATTTTGTGTTTAATGTGTTTATGTTCTTAGCATGACTTGCATGATTTATTTGAGATTAAATTTGTAAGTTGCATGTTGTATTTTCATTTTGAGAATAATGAAAAGTGTTGAAAATGAATTTGGGAAATAAAAGACCAAAGATTAAATTGGTATTTTCATGTTTGGAAGACTTAAAGGAAATTGTTTGTTTAGTTCGATGGGGTCCCAGATTGGCGTGAGAGCCATGTGGGATAAGAGACCGACCTAGGATTAGTGGCATGAACATTGGGTGGGTGGTACCACTCGGACTACCGAGATTGAGGTGATGACGCTTCCTCTACTGGGCTAGTGAGCTCACCCCACGACTTATATATTTTTCAGGTGATGACCCCGTTGGGAGAGTTCTGTAGTCTCTCCATGGATGTGTAGCACTTGTCCGCTCTTTTGTGTAGGGGTGGTGGACTGTATGACTTTTGTAGAGTATTAGTATAATTTACATGTATACACATGCTCCTCTTTTTGTAAACATGTAAACAAATGATTAAGTACTTATCTTTTGTCGGTTAGCATGTTAGCCGAGTAGTTTAACTTTGATATATATCCCTTGGAGCGCTATGTGCGGGGATTTTTTTCTTTTGGTGCACTTCGGTGCCGGCAATGTAAAACTACTATTTTAATCAAACTATGACATGTTTTGCCTTTGGGCGCTTGAATGTAGTTTATGAATCCTTTTGCTTAGTGTTGTGTAGTGGATTTTCGATATTGATGTGGTTAGTAGGATGTTGGCACAAAGCGGCATTTTTCTAGGTTTTCAAACAAATCCTTTTCGTTTTGAATGGAAAAATCCGTTTTTGCCCACCCCCGTAGCCTCGGCAAATTATCTTGTTATAGAAATGGTTTTAAACTCATTTTTATAAAGATTTTGACTTTTAGAAACCGGCGGTAGTTAAAATGCAGACTAGGGGCAAGACGAATAGTTTTATGAAATTTTATAAAATCACTTTTATTCAAAGTTTGCGTTTTACGCATTTCCTGAGATTTCGGTGACTATTTTTTAAATCCGTAAATGAAAATTTCACTTTTATAATATTTATGATTTTCGGGACCGGTGGTGTCAATAACGGAGGCTTGTTGCCAAAAGATATTTTTTTGGGTGAATTTACTATTGAAATGCGAAGGTACCTTAGAGACATCTCACCATGGGCGACATGTCACCAGCTTCAACACTATTCAAAGTCGAAGGCACCTTGGCAACATCTCGCCCGCCAGCCTCAGCTTTGGTTGGATTTTTCCTTAGCGACATCCAATTTTCAAAAATTCGTTTCTCCCACCTCGCACCTCCGAATTGAGTCCCGTTTGTTTCTATGGCATGTCCTATGTCTAAAGATGTGAGATAAAATTTGAAAGGTCATTTTTATCCTTGAAATGATTATTTTACCCTTTGTGAAAGTGGGGTACTTCAACTTTCTGTTTTAGTTGGCGTTGTCCGACACCATTTTCAAAAATTCATATCTCTAGCCTCGTTGCTTCGATTTAGGTACTATTTCTTCCTACGGCTTGTGTTAGGTCCAAACTTTGTAGTTGTACTTGGAAATTACTATTTTACCCCTGAAATGACCATTTTACCCTTGGGTAAACATGGGGCATTGGAATGATTCGTTTAGAGTGTCGTTTGAGTCGTTTCACTTTCTATTTCGATCCCGAGTGATCTTTTTGACATCTTTCAGATATGAAATGAAATTTTTACCTTTCTACCGGTATTTGATGACTTAATGAGATTTTATTTTGTTTCTTTTCACTTCCGCATTCACTCCATTAGTTCTTAGGCTCGGGATTCGGAGTCCTAGGAAATTTAGGGTGTGACAGCATAGGACTTGCCAGCAGCCAAACCCTTTGTCAAAGGAATAAGATATTTTGTGACTTGCAAAGCAGGAACACAGAGTAGGCATTTGTTGAGCCAGCATAATAGGAAAGCCACGTGCTCGTATCATCGACTAGTTCTTCTAGGGACTTCATTTTGGCATCAATAAACATTTCTTGTGATACAGCAGCAGTTTTCATTCCCTTTGTCTTCTCGAGAAAGCTAAAATAGAGTTTCGGAGTTTCCATAAGGCAAGTGGCCTCTTCTCCAGTGGTTTTTAAACCAATAAGAAAGCATATATCCCTCATAGTGGGTCCCATCATTCCTCATTCAAAATGAAATGAATTAGTGATGGGAGACCAAAAATGAGAAGCCACACACAAAAAAAGGCTCTATCTTGAGGGGTTGTCATAGCGGAGCGACTAAGAATAATGGCATCATGGATTCCTTGCCTCTTCCACACGGCTGATTTTACGGCCATCATTCTATCTACCCATGCAATCCATTCAGCAGATGGTGAAGGCCAATTGTGCAAAGCAATGGGAACTTTGGAGTTGTTCTGGAGTTGGGGAAGGGCGTGAATGAGTGGAAGGTGTGATTCATCTAGAGGGTAATGGACAGATAATTCATCAGGGGGAGTTTGAGCAAAAGTTGGGCCCAATCCTATAGAGCCAGAAGGCAATTGAACCAAGTCATCCATGTAGAGCCGACCGGGAGGAAGCAGGTTGATGAATTTTTGAAGTTGGGTAGCATTCGAATCGGCGGTGATTGTTGGGTTTTCAAGAAGGGTTTCATTTTTATCAACTTTCGGTGCCATGGATGAAGAAATGAGGGTTCGATGCACCAAATGGAAAAAATTAGGGTTTGTTTGCAAAAGAAAGAGTTTGGGGATTTTTGGGAAGGAAAGGTCTATTCGTGTATTATAGCTATAGGAATATATTTATATATGTATAAGCAAATATATATAGGCGTGATAAGAAGTAATGAAGAAAGCGGCTGAGATCTTAAAAGTACTAGTTAAAGCTGTAAAGTGTAATCAATAGGGACTCTTAAGCATTATAAATAGAGTGTGATAAAGATAAATTGGGGTTTTGATAATTCTAAAAATAAAGGATTATCAAGTCCTTTAAATTTGAAATTAGGGGGCATTGTTGACACACCAATTTGACAGGTGACGTGGCAAGAGAGTTTGATATAGTTAGGTTGGATCAATAGGTCAATTTGGATAAAGTTTCAGGCTTGCACCTTAGGTTGAAGCAAGGATAGAAATTCAATTAATTGTCCAATTTGGGCCAAGGCTTATTAGGAAGGTATAAAGCCCAATGGATGTAATGATAAACACTTGGAAGAGATGAGTTATATCACAGAGAGTTTGAGTTTCAATAGGAAACTAGTTGATAAGGCATGCCAACTGATTTGGGAAGCAGATGTGAATAAAAGAGATAAGATCAAAAGATGAAGATGAAGTTGCCAAACCAATAGAAGGGATTATCTTAGTTCAAATTTAAATTATAGTTGTCCTTAAATTTCAATTTAGATAAGGTTGTTATTTTTATACAAACTCTCAAAAAGTTTGTTATTTTGTAACTTTATAAATAAATACCTTTATACAACTGTGCAAAAAGTCCCACGCCAATCAAACAAATCAAATTACATTGTCATTTCAATTTCTTTCAAAGTCTTCATTTCAATTATTTGTTATTTCAATTTATGTTTGCAGTCTTTTATTTCAATTCAAGTTTTTCTTTCAAAGTCTTTACTTTAATTCAGTCTTGTTATTTCAGTTCCTCGGCTTTCAGTTTTATTTCAATTCAGCCCTCAAATCTCTCTTTTAATTTCAAGTTCTTCATTTACTCTACATTCATCAGTTTCATTCAAACAATATAATCACGGTAATTTAGGGATTTTTCCTTTCCTTTTAGAAACCTATCATCTCAAATCAGAATCAATTACGTAATCTAGGGCTTATCCCTTTTCCAATTGGGTGCGAAGTCGTCGGCGGAGGCAGCGAAAATTGGTTGTGAAGTCGTCGATGGATACAGGAAAGCTTAGTCGGAGGCATCCATTGCGACGACCATGGAGGATCCGGTGATGGTTGGAGGTAATAGTTGCGAAGTCGTCGGCAGATGCCGAAAACAAATGGTGGAAAATTTCTTATCCCACATTGCTTGAAAAATATGCATTCTTCGGATATATATTATGGAGAGTGGTAGGATAATGAAACTTGGTGATGGAAAAGGGTGTGTGATTCTTCATACATGGTTTATTGGTGAAGGTGAAGCTTGGTGACGACAGAGGGTGTGTAGTCTTCATACATAGTTGATTGGTCATGATGAAGCTTGGTGTCGGTTAGTTGAAGGTGAAGCTTGGTGATGGCAGAGGGAGGGTTGATGTAAGTGGTGGATTTTTACAAATTTTACTTTTGGCTACCGGCGTTATGGAGCGCCGGTAGCCAAAAGTAAAAATTGTAAAAAGTGTCAGAATTATTAACGACACTTTTGGATAAAGCGCCATTAAAGCAAGACTGGGTGGCGGTTTGAAAAAAAATGCTGGTGATTAACGGCGTTTTTAGGGGGAAGTTCCGGAAAAGTTTACCGGTGGTGGTTTTCCCGACACAATTATTTATTGTCGGTGATAAAGTTTCCGGCATTTTTTTTCTTTTACCAGCACTAAGAAGTGCGGGTGAAACTAAGAATTTTTGTAGTGGGGAGGTGAAATCCATTTTTCTCATTGGAGTCATGTGGATGTTATAATACAACTAAACATTACTCTAATATATGTTTACAATGTAGTTCACACCAGAACTGCATCTTCCAAATTCTTGCATATTTCAGGATGCTAAACTATCAACAAATAAAACCCTATTTTCCATGGCAGCTCATTACCAAATATTCAATCAGATCTCCTGTCATACATCCTTAGTTAGAAATCATAATTGTAAGAACATTTATATTATTGTTTATGTTTGGCATGTTCTAGACAATAACCATGTTGAGTGAATTGTGAGGTCGGATTGGTTTAGGAAAATTGAAGTGGTCTTGCAAAGGCATTTACAAGCTTCATCAAATTTAAATCAAGCTTTAAGAAAGTGAAAAATACAAGAAAAATGAAAAAGGAGCAAGTTTGAGCGAAAAATGCATTCTGGATGGCATAAACGACATTTTTCGAAAACGAAACTTCAAGAATCATTCTAATGGAGTCGAGGGGGTTCAAACGGCACTATTCCCAAGAATAGTGGTTTCCATAAATTTTGCTGCGCCCAGCCTACGCGCCCAATAGCTAAAAGTGGCTAGAAAGTGCTAAAATTATGCTCAACCTACGCCCGGTGGAAATTGGCTTACACGCCACGCGTAGGTAGGCCTACGTGCTATGCCTACGCGTTGCACGTAACTTTCCTACGCGCCACGCGTATGTGGGACTGCGAAGTCAAGTTGTGGAATCTCAATTTTGTCCATAATTTAAGATCTTTTGATACGGTTGTGACTCAAACACTTTGATATACGTGATATATACATATTGAAGACCAAATCAAAGGGTTTTGCTCAGTTTGATCTGAAATTATAAAAAATGGTAAACTTATAAATAGGATGAGTCTCTACAGATTTTGTAAGGGCTTTTGGTGAGATCTCTGCAATTCTTCTACAATTCATATTCTTCTGCAGAGAGAGAGATGGAGAGAGAAAATTATTGAATGATCATATATCTTCTAGTTCTCTCTTAGGGTTTATTCAATTGTGTTTCTACATCGATGATCTTATGCATAATTGGATGCCCTATATTATGAAAAATCTACACACCACCTATTGCAACGTGGTTGCTTTGATCCGTTGATAAGAGGAGTCGTCTTTGTGCAAAGATCGAAGCAAGAGGCTTCGTAGTTATTTGATCCGTCGAGAAGCAGAGCCGTCAAAGTACGGAGATCGAAGCGAGAACTTCATGGAGCGCAAGTGATTCAAGACCGTCAGACGTCTAGTGGAGAAAGGAATATCAGAGGTGATTTGTAAGTTTAAAACTTTATAGAATCTGTGTACTTCTTGATTCATAGTGCATCGATACCCGAGCGTATCCGTGATTTTTAATTACTTTAAGCTTTTCCAAGGTTTTCCACGTATAAATATTTGTGTCTTCTCATGATTTATTTTTTGCATTTATATTCATGATTGCTTGATTTAATTTGATTAGAAATTTAGGGTTTGTGATTGATTAAAATTGAATTTCCGCTAGATAATTTTAATTGATCTTATAATTGACAAATAGCCTAAAGGGGGACAAAAAGCCTATTCACCCCCTCCTCTAGGTTATTTTCCTTGATCATCTAGGTAATTTCAATAATATTCTTTTCTACCACATCTTTATATATATATGTGTGTGTGTGTGTGTGTGTGTGTGTGTATGTGTGTGTGTGTGTCCGTCTGTTTGGTTGTTGGTTGTATTAATGGGTACTGCCATTCCCTAGTATATCTTAGGTTGCATGGTTGATTGCCAATAGACTTTGGAGAATATTAATCTATTCTTCTTTTTTCAAACACATGACAGTTACAGCATATCCAAGGTTTTGAGAACAGATCATCTCGAAAGAGTAACATTCACTCATATTATTGGACCATTCATAATTCATATATAGAATCACTAGAAGGAGAAATAAATGTAATATTCATACACAAGATTAGAGCTGGCAAAATTTACCCAAACCCACCAACCCGCCCGTTAAATTTGGGTGTTTGGGTGAGTGTTTTTGAATGCGAGTCGATAACGGGTTGGGTTAGATGAGAGAGTGAAAAATACGGGTTGATAGCGGGTTGGGTATAGGTACCCCTACAAACCCGTGTGTTCCTTCATATTCATTTGCTGAGGCTTCTTCTCAGACTGCCTCCATTCATTTCCCCAGTTCCTTTTTGCTCTATCTCTCACGGCCTCACCCTCTTTCTCTCTCTATATTAATATGCCTCGTATATAAATCATATCCACTGTATCCACACACAGTATATAGCTCTAATATATATATATATATATATACTAATATATACGTATATATATACTATCAATATCAATTAAACCTTAACCAAGAGTTTAATTGATAATTTTTACAGCTATATGCCATACCTAAAAGTAGTCACGTATGACTATAAATATTTATCAAATAAGATAGCTTTGAAAGAAATAAAAGGTCAAAAATACCCTCTAACTCTTAAAATATATACATATATAAGCTATCAGATCTGTAAATATTTTTTCGGTAATTTGCAGTGAGACCCCCTAAACTTTCGATCAATTGCAGTTAGAAATTGGTCAATGAGTTTTCAATCCAACTACCCCCTGAGGTTTCAATTTTCTTGCAGTAACACCCCCTAGAGGATTTTTGGGACTTGAAATTAATCTTATACCCTTACTTTAATGTAAAAGGCTTTAAAATTACTCTTATACCCTTGTTGGTTAAATTAGAGGACCAAAGAGTCCTTGTGCAAATTATCATTTTAAATAATATTTAAGTATATCAGTAAATAAATCCTTAATAATTCATAATATGATGTTAAATTGAATTATGAAACAAGCATAGAATTCGTGTTAGGAAGAAAAAGAAAATCATACAATTGCACAAATAACACTATATATATCTTAAATATATATATATATGGCATCACTTTCTATATCCTAATAATACTCATAAACCTCCATTTACAAGCACATAAATGAACAAAAATAAAATTAAAAATAAATTGAAAAAACTAAAACATCTTAAATACCTCACAACAAATGAATTAAAATTAAATGACAACAAAATAAATAAATTAAAAAGACCTTCCTTGAGTTGTCTCTCATATGGTCCATTTTCAGATCTTGATTCGGACATCAACCTTACACTTGGCGTCAACGACATTCTGTGGGCGCAATCACCTTAATCCCCTTGCACAAAAACCCTAATAGGCACCTTCTTTGTCTTAACCCTCCGATCTTCACTCTCACCTTCGTGTTCAACTCAATTTTCAAATCCAATCCATTGTTGCTATTCACCTCGTCTTCTCTTTCTCCTCCACCACCACCAATCCGACGTCGTACCGACCGCTGGCCTCCTCCACTACCACTTTGAATCCACCACCCACTCCTACCACTACTCACCCCTCTCTTACCCCGCTCCGCCCAATCTCCCCCCGTCAAACCCTAATCCTTGGGGTGCCCATAGATGGTGCTTCTGGATTCAACAACAATATGCCAAATATTCCTCAAAAGGAATATTATATATATATATATATAGTCATTCAACAATTTATAAGGTGTGAACATAGGGGAAAGACATCGTACTTTAGTTTTAGTTTAGCTTCTCCCAAACATAAGAGGATTAGGGTGAGTGTAAGGTTTTGGTGTTGGGGCAGATCAGTTATTTCACATACCAGATATTACTCTCATGTAATAAGTGAGACAACTCAAGGGCATGCTGGTCATTTCACCCCTTCAAGTGGTGTCATTGCAAGATAAATGAAACCTCAGGGGGGCAGTTGGACCGAAATAGCATTGACCAATTTTTGTCTGCAATTGATCAAAAGTTCAAGGGGTCTCACTGCAAATTACTCTTTTTTGTTTTACACAATCTATTATAAATTCAAGCCACAAGGGCAACAAATTACTGTACCAAAAAACTGAAAAGATATATAAGGATTGCTGCTATGGATTGTACTAATCTTTCTTGCCTGCCAGGTTAGAAAAAAATGTGTATATATGTGTGTAGAATTTGTTGGTGTATATTTCATGAATTTTAAGTATTAGATAGGTGGTAAAGAGAATATATAGATATAAAATTATATTATTTTTATTAACAAAT
Organism: Cornus suecica; assembly: GCA_963922005.1. Taxonomy (NCBI): domain Eukaryota; kingdom Viridiplantae; phylum Streptophyta; class Magnoliopsida; order Cornales; family Cornaceae; genus Cornus; species Cornus suecica. Next base: position 45,251,882 of record OY998240.1, read on the forward strand.
TAAGTTTCAAAGAAAAAGAGAGAATATGTAAATATTGCATCTCAATCTTTTATGCACTTTGAGATTTTTTTAAAAATATAATTATAGATAAAAAACATCAAAAAATCAACAGGTCGGATCGAGCCGACCCATTAATAATCCGATATAACGGATCGAAGATGGGTCACTGACCCGTTTATGATCCGCCCGCTTCCAACCCGACCCAAACCCGCCAGTTTGCCACTCGACACAAGATATAGAAGAGATTCAAGGCAAAATTGGTGCACCTACCTAACGAGTTGGCAGTTTAGAAACACTAGGAAACCAGTTCCTCTAATGCAACGCTTCCACTAGTTAGTCAGTACCATATGACACATATATATATATATATATACATAAACACATATTTGTACTCATATATTTAATTTTACCAAAAATTCATGAAGATAGACACCTCCAACATGCCATAAAACTGGCTTATTTGCAAAGAGGTAGCTAAACGCACTAAATGGCTCTCATATAACAAGTAATGCAGACTCTACTATCCATTTCATCCATCAACAACGGGTTGGATTTGGAGCATACTTATGCCCTGTTTGGTTCGCGGTCCGGTCCTATTTGGTCCGGTCTCATAATGGCTTTTTTGGGACCGGACACTGTTTGCCAACACGGTTCCAAAAAAACAAGGATCACTTGGGACCAAAAGGGGTAATTTGAGACAACCGAAAATGATGGTCTCAAGTGGTCTTATATACAATTGTCTTAACACATGGGACCATAAAATTTGAAATATATATAATTTGAAAATAATATATAAAATTTAAAAAAATAATATAAAAAAATTTAAATAATGTATAAATTTTGAAATATATATATATAATTCAAAATTAATATATAAAATGCAAAAAATATATTTAAAATTTGGGAAAATAAAAAAATTCCAAAATAATAGAAAAAATCAAAAATAATGTATAAAATTCGAAAATAATATATAAAACTTGAAAAATAATACAATTTTTTTAAAATAATGTATTAAATTCGAAATATATATATAAAAATAAAAATTAATATATAAAATTTCAAATATATATATATAATTTAAAAAATAATATATAAGTTTTGAAAAATAATATAAAAAATTTGAAATAATGTATAACATTTGAAAAAAAATATAAAATTCAAAAATAATATACAAAATTAGATATATATATATTTTTGAGAAAATATAAAAAAATTGAAAATAATATAAAAAATCAAAAATAATATATAAAATTCAAAAAATAATATAAAATTTTGAAATAATTTATAAATTTTGAAAAATATATTATTTTTGAATTTCTTATATTATTTTCAAATTTTTTATATTTTTCATACTTAATATATTTTTTTAATTTTATATTTTATTTTTTAATTTTTTGTATTATTTTCCAAACATAAGACCAAATAGTTTGAATAAGACCATAAGACCAGACAGTTTTACCAAACAGACTTTCAGAACACCACCCAGATAAGACCAGACCGAACCAGATAAGACCAGACCAGACCAGTTAAGACCGGACCGGACCGCCTACCAAACGGGCGCTTAGGAAACACATTTAACCTGCAAAGCCGAGGAGTGCTTCTAGTCGAAAAGTCCATTCTGTTTGTAGCTTTCAACAGAATGAACAAGAGTTTCTTCCAATCCTCTATAACTCCAACCCAGCCCCTCTAGTTTCTTCAAACTCAACTCTTCCATCTCCTCGTCCTCACAAAATCTGCTAATAAATAAATAAGTTATGAAGCTTATCTACAAAACGCAAAATTATTATGTTTTTGACACTCAGTGATATACCATAACCAAATTTTAAGTGGACTAATTTTTTAGTTGTACTAATACTAACTGGACAAAGACCCTCCACTGAATATCTAATTATTGAGTTGTTTTTGGTAACATCCTTCATTGAATTTTGAATGTGTGTGTATATATTGTGAAGAAGACACTTGCTTCTTCGGATAATTGTAGTTAGGATACATTCCTTTGAGTACTTCCACTAGATCCCTTGTCTTGATCAAGTGCGCACTACATATATATCTCCCTTCTGCTTCGGGCTTCTCATGTGCCAAGAGAAGAGCTTCGACTACATCACGTACATCTACTATAAATCAAACCTTGTTCTCCAATTCTTCATTTCCTTCTTTAAGATCATACAACAAAAAAAAGACATTCAGAAATTGTTATAACTGTCAATGCTATATATAAAAGCATATTTATTTGTGAAAAACCAAAATATGACTTGTAATATCTTCAATAAAGCTTGTAAATTTGCTACAAACTACTGATATCATGTGGCAAATTATCTCAATAATAAATGAAGCCAGTAGTCTGCAAAAGAGGAAGATACGTACTCCGAGCCATGTAAAATTTCAGCTAACAATTTCCTCTAATGCCTTTCTTAACTTTTGCAATGTGATTTGAAAATGTCCAAATATATGATTGTAATAGTCAAAAATTTGTATGGCCCAATAAAGATGGGTCATAGGGCTGATGGGTTGCAAGATTGATGGGCCGCAAAACTGATGGGCCATAGGGCGGATGGGCCGTAGACGGATGGGTCTGACCCATAGAAGTCTCTAGAAAATGAGTGATCTCCAAGTAATGGATTCGTCCCACTTATGGAAAATGGAGCCCAATAAAGAAAGGAGTTTACCAAATCCCATGATTTAAGGGATTGGTAAACTTGGGTAGATGGGCATTACCCATCTACCGACTTATGTATAAATATGTGGCCAAAGGATGAATAAGGAGATATTCAATTTTTGTTTAAACATAATTCGTTGTATATTTTTCTGCATCTACACAATTAGCGCCGTTTGTGGGAACCCTAACCCTTGAAATCTTTTTCAATAACTTCCCACTCTCTACTAAAAGCTTAGATTGACATCATCTATGGCGGTTATCACCCTATCGCAACAATCTGAGTTACCTCCGAACGGAGGCCAACCTTCGCAAACTGAAGATTCGATCAGGCGGGCCTTAGAGGAAAGGACCGCCGAGTTGGAGAGGCAAAATGCCGAGTTAGTGGCAAAATTGGCCCTGCTGCAAAACCCTCGAAAAGCCCAGAATGGCGAACAATCCAACCAGCAGGAACGGTCTGTGGGCCACCAATCAGAAAAAGAAAACCACCACGCAAAGTCCAACAACGATCGGGAGGAACACGCAGAATCATCCTTACAGGTGCTCGGGACGCACAATCCCGAGGAAACTCTGATCATGAAAAAATTGGAGGAAATTATGATCAGATTCCAAAGGGAGGTGCTTAAGGATTTGAAGATTCAAACCCCAAACGATCTGGCCTCTGAGGCATCCATCGACACCGTACAGACACTATTCACACTGGCGATCACCAGTGTGCCCTACCCGGAAAGGTTCAGACTACCGAAGTTCACCCTATTCGACAGCATAAAAGATCCGACAGAACACATCTACCATGTCCATACAAAACTGAATGTCTACAACAAAAATGAAGCCTTACTCTGCAAAGTCTTTCCCACCAGCCTGACCGAAGCAGCCCTGTTATGGTTCAGGAAGCAACCACCCCGATCTACTGGAAGCTGGCTCAGACTCTGTGAGTTGTTCATTGCCCAATACTTCGGCAATAAAAGACAGAAAAAGACCATCTCCGGTCTATTTACCATGATCCAAGAGAAAGGTGAATCCCTGAAAAGCTTTATCTCGCGATTCAACGTCGAGATGTCCTCAATTGATAATTGTGATCAGCACTCAACCGTCGAGGCCTTCAGGATGGCCTTAATTCTTGGAACCAAGTTTCATCAGTTGTTGGTCAAGAAACCACCAACAGACAACGAGGAACTCAATTCAAGGTCACAAGTACATCTTTGGTTAGAAAAAGAACTGGCCATACGCCAAAGAAGGGCAGCCTTTGCAAGCGTAAAGGCAAGAGTATCTGAACCTAAAGTTAAGGATCGGGCACCAGATCGAAAGCGGCCAGGTGCTCCACCTGCACCCTCCTCAATCCCAGAGAAACGCCAAAGGTTCGAAGACAAGATCACACCATTAAAGGTTAGCCTTGCCAAACTATATCCGGAGACTAAGGGTAAAGGGATCTTCCGGTCACCACCACCCATCAGACAACCAATGGAACAAAGAGACATGTCAAGGCACTGTGCCTTCCATGGCGAGTATGGACACCATGCCAATGAGTGCAGAAGCCTCAGGAGGCAAGTAGAAGCCATGATAATGAAAGGTTAATTGACCGAATACATTTCCAAGGAGGGCACCCAATTAGATCAAACATCACATATACTAGTCAAAGGGACAACGGGTGAGCCCGTAAAAGTCATTCACATGATTTATGGAGGACCAAGCTGATCAGAAGTAGAGGAAACCCGTAGATCCTAAATGCGTCAAGCCCAGAGACTGCGGAGGGTTGGAGAAATCAGCGAGTTTCGAAGCTTGAAAGAGGATGCATGGATAACTTTTTCTTCTGCAGATATACAGAACATCCAATCACCACATGACGATTCCTTGGTGATTTCCCTCATGGTCTCAAAATGCCTAATCAAGAGAGTAATGATCGACCCAGGAAGTAGCGCCAACATAATCACCAAGTGGGCTTTTGAGAAGTTAGAGATTAACCCCCAGGAGATAGTTCCTTCTAAAAGCCCAATAGCGGGATTCGATGGCAGAAGAGTAGAACCAGTGGGGGAGATCCAACTGCCAATAGCAGCAGCAAGGCACACGCTCAGGGAGACTTTTGTGGTGGTAGATGTCAAACCCTCATGTAATCTCTTCATGGGCAGGGGTTGGATCCATCGGATGCACGGAGTTCCTTCCACCTGCATCAAGTCATGCGATGCGTCAATCCAAATGGAATTGATGTGATTGAAATCAGAGGAGATCAGGTGACGGCCAAAGAATGTTACACCATCACCTTGAAAGGTTTGAGGAAGAGGACAGAACTGGAACGAGATTCACAATCCAAGGCAGTACCCGATCATCAATAGCAATTACAGGATGAGAGTGTGGGGTCGTCTATAGTAGCTGAACCTTTGCTAGAAGATCGGATTTTCCCCGACCACCCTGAAAGGACGACTTACATTGGCTCTAGCCTCGACATACAGGAAAATGAAGAATTTGAGGCCCTCATACGCTCCAATGTTGATGTATTCGCTTGGGGCCACATGGATATGCCCGGTATAGATCCTTCAGTGGCCCAGCATTCCCTCAACGTGGACCCCGACATAAAACCCGTCAGGAATAAACAAAGACGCATGGGGGCTCACCAAAACCAAATTATAGTTGAAGAGGTTGGTCGACTTCTCCAATCCGGATTCATTAAAGAAGTGCGATATCCTTCCTGGCTGGCAAACGTGGTTGTGGTTCAGAAGAAGAATGGGAAATGGAGAGTGTGCGTGAACTTCACTGATCTGAATAGAGCATGCCCAAATGATTGTTTTCCTTTACCAAAGATCGATCAGATGGTAGATGCAACCGCAGGATTCAAACGTTTGAGTTTTTTGGACGCGTACTCTGGATATAACCATATACGAATGAACCCCGATGACGAGGAAAAGACCGCATTCATCACTGAATCAGGTACATATTGTTACACAGTTATGTCTTTCGGACGAGGAAAAATGCAGGTGCAACCTTTCAGAGGTTGGTAAATAAAGGTTTTCAGGGCATGATGGGATCTACCATAAAAGTCTACGTTGATGACACGGTGGTCAAAAGTAGGGCGAAAAATGACCACATGGCTGATCTGCAGTAGGTGTTTGACACCCTCAAAAAGTACAAAATGAAGCTCAACCCATCAAAATATTCATTCGGAGTGTCCTCGGGCTAGTTTCTGGGACACATAGTCGATCGAACGGGAATACAGGCGAGCATAGCACAAGTCAGAGCTCTCATGGGAACGGGAGAGCTGAAGTCCCGGAAGGAGATCCAAGTACTAACCGGGAGAGTAGCAGCCCTCAGCCGTTTCATCTCTCGCTTAACTAATCAGTGCAAGCCATTTTTTCATTATATAAAAGCAGCTAAATGAGAGATCTGGGGGCCAGAGCAAGCAGAAGCCCTAAAAATGCTCAAGACCTACATGACAAAGCCTCGCATACTAGCAACCCCGAAAGCAGACGAACCGTTACACTTATATCTAGCCATATCTGCAACATCTACCAGCGCCGCTCTGGTCAAGGAGGGCAAGGGGTACCAGATGTCGGTCTTCTACACCAGCAAAGTCTTTGCTGATGTAGAAACCCGTTATTCCAAACATGAAAAGTTGGTACTATCACTGATCAATGCAAAAAGATGTCTACGATATTACTTTGAAGCACATCCGACCGTGGTACCAACTGCAACCCCGATCAGATCCATAATGGCGAAGCCCGAATTGTCAGGGAGAGTATCCAAATGGGCAATAGAACTGGGAATCTATGACATAACATATGTCCCCCGAATCGCCATCAAAGGGCAAGCGGTAGCTGACTTTTTGTTATAAACAAAAACTATGGACACTCCAGAAGAAAATGGACCAGAATTATGGGTAGTATTCGTGGACGGATCATCAAATATCAACGGAGCAGGGATCGGGGTAGAGCTCGTAACACCCATGGAACTAAAATGGGGAGTATGAAATACGAGAGCCTAAAATGGAAGCATACAAGAATTTGGTATTAAAGGAGGCCAAGGAATTCCATCAGTTGACCTTTGAACATATCCCCAGAGGGGACAATACCATGGCAGATCGTTTAGCTAACTAGGCCTCCGCAGCAAGAGAAAGTATGACTCAAACAACACCAGTGGACTTCATCGTCCGATCAAGCTTGGAGCCCTCCGAATACGTGATGGTGATTCCTTGGGAGCCAAGCTAGATGGACCCCCATAGCAAACTATTTGAGGACCAGTGCGTTACTTGAGTCAAAACTTGAGGCCCGGAAGATAAGAATGAAAGTCGCCAGATACGCTCTATAAAACAGCCAACTTTACCGCAAGTCTTTCTCCGGGCCATATTTAATATGTCTCACACCCTCCGAAGCTTCTGCGGTCATGCAAGAGATACATGCTGGATCGTGTGGTAATCATTCTAGAGGAAGGTCTTTAGCCCATAAAGTCCTCACCCAGGGGTACTTCTAGCCTTATCTGTCAAGAGACGCTGAAATATATACCCGTACTGTAAAAAATGACAATTTCATGGTAATGCCATTCATCCACCTCCGGAACTGCTAAATCCAATAGTTATCCCTCACCCATTTGCCCAATGGGGAATGGATATTATGGGTCATCTCCCGCAGGCTATACGATATGTACACATGTTCTGCTGGCTGCGGATTACTTCACCAAATGGGTGGAAGCCGAGGCCTACCCAACAATCAAAAGTAGCCACGTTATAAAATTCAATTGGAGGCACATCATTTATAGATTAAGTCTACCCTGAACTATAATGATGGATAATGGCACCAACCTAGATAACAGGAAAGTTCAAGCGTTCCTGGCAAAACATGGAATCAATCAGAATACTTCTTCCATTGGTTACCCACAGGGAAATGTACAGGCCGAGAGGACAAACCGAACAATTTTTGATACACTTAGAAAAAAGCTCGAGAAAGCAAAAGGGGCTTGGTTGGAAAAATTACCTGAGGTCTTATGGTCCTATCGGACCACTCCAAGACAACCAACAGGGGAGACCCCTTTCGCCATAGCCTACGGGGCCGAAGCCGTGATCCCGACCGAACTGAAAGTGCCTTCGCTAAAAAGTCAGGCCTGGGAAGAAGGTCCAAACAATCAGCACCTGGCCCATGACTTGGACCTACTGGAAGAAAGAAGAAAAGCCGTCGGGATAAGGCTGGTTGCCTACCAACAACAAGTCAAGGCTCGATTTAATCAGAAAGTTAAAAGAAGAAAGTTTCAGGTAGGCGATATGATACACAGAAGAAAATTTGGAATTATTAGCAAGTTACAGGAGACATGGGAAGGACCTTATACCGTAATTGAGGTCATCGGTCGCGGTGCCTATTGGGTACGGAAGAACGAGACAAGCCGCATCGAGCCCAACTCTCAGAACGCTTATCGTCTGAAGAGGTATTATCCTTAGATAGTTTTTCCTTAAAACAGTAAAATAAAATTATGTCTTGCACTAGTTTCCTAAGTTCTTTTTAATAAAGCATATGTGCCCGATATTCGGCACCCCTGCTACATGTTTCCTAAAGTTCTTTTTAACAAAAATCACATTATATATGAATGATCGTACCTTGTGAAGATTCCATATAAAATAGAAAATTTTCCTAAGTGTTGAGTTCAAACCTGATTTGAACTAACCAAAGAGCAAAAACAAGTCTTAGAGGCCAGATGCCCGAAGACTAAATACTAAACAGAAAATTTTCCTAAGTGTTGAGTTCAAACCTGATTTGAACTAACTAGATGGCAAAAACAAGTCTCAAGGGCCAGATACCCGAAGACTAAATACTAAACAGAAAATTTTCCTAAATGTTAAGTTCAAACCTGATTTGAACTAACTAGAGGGAAAAAACAAATCTTAGAGGCCAGATGCCCGAAGACTAAATACTAAATAGAAAGTTTTCCTAAGTGTTAAGTTCAAACCTGATTTGAACTAACCAGAGGGGCAAAAACAAGTCTCAGGGGCTAGATGCCCGAAGATTAAATACTAAAATGAAAATTTTACTAAACCGAAGAAACAAGAACAAAATACCACCAAACTGGGAAAATCCTTTTTCATTAAAAGAAATAGAAAATACAAAAACACCCTTCTAAAGGGGTAAGTACATAATGAAGTGCAGAGAACCTAAGTCCTATTTAAATCAGGGGGAAAGCTAGTATTCTCCCTTCAGGAGTGCAGCAAACCGTTTCTCATTCTCTGAGGTCAATGGGTCTTTATAAGGAAAGGACACTGCCAAGAAAGCATCAAAGTCTTCAGCAGTCTTAAACTCCCGATCAGCCACGGGAATATGCTCCATCTTGTGCCTATCCCGCCATGCCCTTATCGATCGTACGTCACAAATAGTAACATACCGCTTGTGCATATCCAGACCACCCAAGCGGCACATCTCTACCTTAGATCGCTCAAGAGCCAGAAGATTATCTGACTCCGCCTTTTCAGCAGCTATCTTTTGGTAGCCTGCCTTCACCTCTGCTAGTTCAGTAGCTAAAGCCTTCTTTTCAGCCTCTCCAGTCTCCAAAAGGCTCTTATGCTCAGATACACTCTGGTGAAAACCATCCGCCTCTCTGGCCAGAGTGATACGATGCTCGTTATTTTGCTAAAGTTGGGCCTGTATCTTGGCTATTTCCCGGACATCGGACTCCAGGACATGATTGTATGCCTGGATCCCATAAAAAAGCTACACAGATAGGGAAAAGAGTGCATGTTAGTGTAAAACGAAGTAAAAATAATAAACTAAGGTAAAAAAATAAAAGTGGAATCACCAACCTCCATGGCCATCGAGGAGCCTTTTTGGAAAAGCTCAGTCCTGAAAATATTTAACTGAGCAGCCCTATCGGCAGAAGTCCAGACCCCCTTCGCCATGGCCAGAAGAGCGTTTGGATGACAAATGGTAAGATGGTCAGCACAGACCGGAGTCCCATCGGGAAGGAGAAACTTTGGCTCCCAGGGAATTGAGGTAAGAAAGGTATCATGAGCCTGAGGAGTTTCGCTCATTGAGGCATCAGTAGTATGGGTCCTGGGTCTTTTGTTGCCTGTTCCACCACCCGTACCAGATCGAGACCTGGTGGTGGCAGCATTTGCAGGAGGAGGCTGAGGTGGATCTGCAGGACTTTGTGCGGGCGGAGGTGCCGAGGGTACTGTCGAGAGTGGAATGGCGTCAACCAGATTAAGACCTTCAAGAACCTGAGTGCGTCTGGCAGAAAGGGGTCTGATGGGCAAATCCATCCTGTCAACAGTAGTGCCTAAGTTAGAAATCATCTCTAGATTGGCCTTAGTCAAAAGAGTGGTGGTAGATCGGACATTGCACTAGATCTTGGCCTTCAGAAGTGCAAACCGTTCTTTTATGAGGGATAAGGGAATTTCTCTATCCTCATAGCCTAGAAATCTATACGCATACTCCCCCCGATGTAAGTCACAGAACTCACAAAAACAAGAAGCTTTATGGAGGGGACGATTGACAGGAAAACGAATAGGACCGAAGGTGCTTGGGATCAGGAATGTCAGAGATAACGGGTAAAACCAGTTGCCACTAATAACTACCATTCTCTCCTTCCATCCTTTGTCAGATTTTTCCGTGTCAAAACATATGCCCCGACCCTGAAAGAGAAAGAGGTTGTACCTACCCTTGCTTTCTCTGGCATTTTGGAAGAAATAGCAGAGAATCAGGTCAGCTAAACCTAGATTAAGGTCCAGATCCCTATTATACAAAAGAAGCATGGCCAGAATTCTAAAGTTGTTCGGGTTAAGCTGAAGAGGGTGTAACCCTAGCATAAAAAAGACATAATGAAAGAAGGGGTGAAGAGGAAATCTTAAGACTTTGAGGTGAACCGCCGATAGCAAAATGCTACCTGGTTGAAGTCCCTCACTCTTAGAAAAGTCTAAATAGCCTGGGTAAGGGGCCACACGAACATCACCGGGTACATTAGTCTTGACCCGAAGATGTTTTACATCCACCTCAAGCCTGATTTTCTTAAGAGGGGCAACCGAAAACGTTTCAGAAGGATTGGGCTTCACAGACTCATCATTATCATGAGAACCCCCCACAATAGATGTTTCTAGATTCGTTGACGAACCTGGAAGATCAGTATTCGGGGGAACTATTTTTGGACTGGGAGCCTCTTGGCGGACGGAAGAAGACTATCACTACTGATGGAATCAGGGTCGGTTACAGAAGACAAAACGACCTCCTCTATTAACCTAGTATCGTCACTATCAGACATAGTTTCAGAAAGGTAGAAGAGACAGATGGGGGCAAAGATGAAAATTAAAAAGAAGAAAAGGTTATCTGACTTACACAGTTTATAGAGAAGAGGCATGAAGAACTTCATAAAGGGATAAGTGTTTGTTCCGATGGAGGTTCCTAATGCCGGCAGAGGAAATTACAGGAATCAAAGAGAAAAGAGTTCCAAGAATGATAACTGAGAGAAAGAGGAATGAAGAAATTAAGTGGTTAAGGATGGGTTTTATAGTGAGAAAGGGGCAAGTCAATAGTCTACACGAAGCCCGAAGGTCGCACGTTACACCACAAGCCGTCATGGTGCGAAAATTGAGGAAGTTGTGGTCTCACGTTTTGAAATGCAAATAAATGCCCAATAAAATACTTTCCACATCACCACCGTCATTTCCCATAAAGACATCAATGTATATGTGTGTATATATAAATTCGGTCATGGGTTATGAATTGGCCCATGAGCCTATAACCTCAAGGGCCTGTGTAATAGTCAAAATTTTGTATGGCCCAATAAAGATGGGCCATAGGGCTGATGGGCTACAAGACTGATGGGTCGCAAGACTGACGGACCATAGGGCGGATAGACCGTAGACGGATGGGCCTGACCCATAGAAGTCTCTATAAAATGAGTGATCCCCAAGTAAGGGATTCGTCTCACTTATGAAAAATGGAACCCAATAAAGAAAGGAGTTTACCAAATCCCATGATTTAAGGGATTGGTAAACTTGGGTAGATGGATCTTACCCATGTACCAAATTATGTATAAATATGTGGCCAAATGATGAATAAGGAGATATTCAATTTTTGTTTAAACCTAATTCGTTGTGTATTTTTCTGCATCTACAATGATCTGTTAAGATTTGTGCACAATGTGTTGGCTATTGTCAGGATTTTGCATGTTTGGATCATTTTATGAGGTTTCTCTTGTCCAAATATAACTTTTTTTCGTTCTTGAAAAGGTATATTAACTTATTTGCTTACTGTTTCATGTCTATTTAGGAGGTCAATTAATTTGTCCATAGCTCATTTGGAGGTTCAATAGTATTTGAAAACAATTGGGAAATTGTATACAGATATGGTACAAAGCGAGTACCTTTCAAAAGCTTAACAAGAATGAGACTACTAAAATTCATTGTGGACTGCAACATTGGCCCCAAAACATGTGATGGACCCACTGTTACAACATCAAGTCTACTCCTCTTTGCAAACTCAAAAGCCTCACTTTCTGCTGCAGTTTTCGACAGATACCAGTTCCTGAACAAACACAAAACCAACCTCTTAGTATAAACCTGCATTGACATTTGCTAATAAATAAATATATATATATATATATATGAATTGAAAATGAATAGAGATTTTGTTTTAATAAGTGGCATAAATGTAAGTACATCCTAGATTTTGTTTAACGGATGACCTTAGTTGTTCTGCAGTATTCTATATCGGACCAACAAGTCTCGTCCATCACTTGACCATTGGACCAGTCGGGGTTCATGAAAACAGCAGCTATGGAGGACACAACCACAACTCGCTTTTCACTTGCTTCCAAACATGGCTTAAGTACATTTTGCGTGCCCTTTACAGCAGGGTCAATCAATTCCTCCTGTGTCAAAGCTATTACGTAATGTGATAGACAAATAAACTCACCCGACGCATAATTCAGAAAACAGTTTTCAGAAATTGTCGATTGAACACATTTTTGTCCAGTTTCCTACTTTTAATTGTAAAAATACTAAAATATATAAGTGCATGCGAACATAATAAAGGACAATATGGTCCAATTTGCATACCCTATACATTGATAAGTGCATGCAAACTTAATAGAGACCTTCTCAAGGAGGATGAATTCGCTAATGTGGTCCATTACAATGTGTAACGTGGCTAAAAATTTTAAAAAAATGGAAGATGTGCATAAAATTTAGAAAAATGAATTGGCCACAACTCCAATTATAAATTTATTTTTTAACCAAGTGTCTGCATTGTATTAGACCACAACAGTGGCGATGAATTTCATCTCGGTGACTAAGTATTGTCCTTTAATAAAAAGTATCAGCTTGACGTGTACTTGCCTCGGGATTTTTCACACTGCCAGCTGGAACTGGACTGGCAACATGGAAGACTCCAGGGCATTCTTTGATGGCTGAATAAAGAGAATTGTAATCGAGTAGGGTTTGCCTTGAAGAGTTTTAAGTTATCACAAGTTTTCTCAAGTTTTGTCAAATGGTTAACTTCAAGAAACCCCTTATGCTATTTAATTTAATCAACTAATTCCTATTGTGTCCACTTTGACTTCTATACTATCTAATTTCATCACTATGTCCCCTCCTCCTCACATTTAGAGTCAAAATGTCTAAACTACCCTCCCTTAATAATATAAGGGAGTTTAATGAAATCAATCCTTAAAAAATTTATTTTTCAAAAATCAATTATATTTTTCGTAAAAACTATAAATTTCAAAAAATATATATATATTTCGGAAAATATGATTTTTTACGAAAAATAAACTTTTTGCGAAAAATATATATTATGTTCCAAAATATGATTTTTTTTACAAAAAATATATTTGTTTTCCAAAATATGATTTTTTTTTTCAGAAAAATATTTTTTTTGCAAAAAAGTATATATTATCTTCCAAAATATGAATTTTTTCCGAAAAATAATTTTTTTGATAAAAATATATATTATGTTCCAAAATATGATTTTTTTCCGAAAAATAATTTTTGTGCGAAAAGTATATATTATGTTCCAAAATATGAATTTTTTCTGAAAAATAATTTTTTTTGCGAAATATATATATTATGTTCCAAAATATGATTTTTTTTCGAAAAATATATATTATGTTGCAAAATATGATTTTTTTCCGAAAAATAATTTTTTTGCAAAAAATATATATTATGTTCCAAAATATGATTTTTTTCCGAAAAATAATTTTTTACAAAAAATATATATTATGTTCCAAAATATGATTTTTTTCTGAAAAATATTTTTTTTGCGAAAAAAGTATTTATTATGTTCCAAAATATGATTTATTTTTTGCGAAAAATATATACTATTATGTTCCAAAATATGATTTTTTTTCCGAAAAATATTTTTTTGCAAAAAATATATATTATTTTTTCCGAAATAATTCATATTTTGAAAAATAATATACTCCCTCCGAAAAAATAATTTTTTTGTGAAAAATATATATATATTTTTGAATTTATAATTTTTGCGAAAAATATAATTGATTTTCGAAAAATAATTTTTTAAAATGGTTGATTTCACTAAAGCCCCTTATACTATTGAGGGTAGTTTTAGCATTTTGACTCAAAATATGAGGTGAGAGGGCATAATGATGAAATTGAATAGTATAGGGGGCTAAGTGAACATAATGGAGGTTAGTTGATTAAACTGAATAGTATATGGGGGTGTAATAGTGAAAATGTCCAGCCCAATTGAGCCCATCTGTCATCAGGCCCATCAAGTTTATGGGCCAGCAAGATATTTATGAACCCAATAATAAAGCCCATTCAGATGAGGTATGTAATAAAGGACCCTGATTAAATGTACAGGATGAAGTCCATTTAGGGGATGTATATAAAGAAATTCCAGAAATTAATGGAAGGATTCGAAGAAGTGTTGAACATTTTAAGGTGTTTACACATTGGCGCCGTCTGTGGGAAACGAGAGAGGTTCCTGATTTTTCAAATGCCCTTCGGTACTTGTAAAATCGCCTCCTTCTTCCCATCTCGAAAAGATAAGTCTGTTTGACAGGCAAAAGACCCTCCACTTCCAAAAAACCTCCACTCACCGCCTCCCCGGACGAGAATGCCAGTCACCCGTTCACAGGCAGGCATTCTGCCCACTGAGGACAATCGTGCAGAGGACTCCCAGACCATGGAGCAAATTCTTCAACGCTTGGCGGCTGCAGAGGAACGTAGCATGGCCTTGGAGAAACAGAATGCAGAGCTCAGGGAGAGGTTGGCTCCACCAGCAGCTGCCTCACCGGCAGTTACACCTAACCCTCCGGTGGCGGCGATCGACCATTCTCTGAACCAACCTGAAGAGCACGCCGAATCTTCTCAGCGCTCGCGAAAGGCTCCAGCAGTCGACGAGTCTATAACCCCCCAGAAACTTCAAGCAATGATGGACGAGTTCCAAAGGAAAGTTCTCGGAGATTTGAGGTCTCGATCTACGGACGACATGGCCATCCAGGCGTCCACTGAATTGATACAGTCGCCTTTCGTTCAGGAAATAACCCAAGAGCCTTTCCCAAAGAAGTTCGTTATGCCACAGTTCACCCCTTATGATGGCACGCGGGATCCCGAAGAGCACATATACCAAATTCATCAAAAAATGACCATGTACGCCGAGAACGAGTCCCTGCTATGTAAGGTGTTCTCCACAAGCCTTGCTGAGGCCGCCCTATTATGGTTTAGGAAGCAGCCACCCCGATCCATTGGCAGCTGGCAACAGTTGACCAGGCTCTTCATCGCCCAGTATTATGGAAACAAGAGACAGAAGAAGACCATATCCTGCCTCTTCACCATGATCCAGGAGAAAGGAGAGTCACTGAAAAGCTTTCTATCCCGATTCAACATCGAGTCCTCTTCTGTGGATAATTGTGACCAGCACTCTGCGGTCGAGGCATTCAGGATGACCCTCATTCCTGGAACAAAATTCCATCAATCCTTGGTGAAGCGCCCTCCATCGGGAATTGGGGAACTAAACTCTAGGGCCCAGGGGTACTTGAGAATTGAAGAGGAAGAAACTATCAGGCAGAGAAGATCAGCCTTTGTCGGCCTTGAAATTCAGTCCAAGGATCGATTGACCGATCGGAAGCGATCAACTCCACCGGGATCGTCTGCCCCAGCGGGATTATCAATCCCAAAGCCATCCAAACGACCCAGGTTAGAAGAAAGGATAACACCCCTGAAGGTGAGCCTTGCAAAGCTTTACCAGGAGAACAAGGCCAAAGGGATTTTCCAGCAACCCCCTACCATGCGACAACCACTTGACCAGAGAGACAAGACAAAACACTGCGCTTTCCATGGTGATTTCGGGCACATCACTAACGAATGCCGCAATCTAAGGCAACAGGTGGAGACGTTACTACTTCGCGGAGTACTCCGGGATTACGTACAACGAGACAGGCCAAGAACCGATCAACGCGCCCCCGGCATCCCTCGAAACGCCTCGGATGCACAACCGGTTAAAATCATCAATATGATTCATGGTGGCCCCCCACCCAAAGAAACCGAAGGATCGCGCCGAAGCTATCTACGGAAAGCCCACAAAATGAGAAAAGTCAACGAAATTAGTGAAGCCCGGTACAAGGCTGAAGAAACTCACATCACTTTCTCGGTGTCGGACCTTCGAGGCGTCCAAACCCCGCATGAAGACCCTCTGGTTGTGACCCTAATGGTGGCCAACTGCCTTGTGAAAAGAGTCGTGATCGATCCTGGGAGCAGTGCCAACATAATCACCAAATGGGCTTTCGAAAAGCTCAAAATCAACCCTTCTGAAATTATGACATCCCGGTGCCCCATCGCGGGTTTTGACGGCAGGCAGATCGAGCCGATCGGTGAAGTTCAGTTACCTGTGTCTGCCGCCCATAGGACCCTGAACGAGACGTTCGTTGTGGTGGACGCCAAACCCTCCTACAATCTGCTTATGGGAAGGGGATGGATTCACCGAATGCAAGGTGTGCCTTCAACTCTTCACCAGGTCATGAGATGCTTAAGCCCTGACGGTACAGGCACCATTGATGTCAAGGGTGACCAGGTGGCCGCCAAGGAATGTTATTCGATCACTCTGAAGGAGATCCGGAAGGCTCAGGCCCCAGGGGTACCTCGATCGAAGGAGCAAAGTTCGTGCTCCAAATAGCAATTAAAGAATGGGGAGCCGGGCACCCCGACTGTGGTTGAACCACTACAACCGATCTGTGTTGTGCCCAACAGCCCGGAAAAAGTTACTTTTGCAGGTACAACCCTCACCGATTCTGAATTTGAAGAACTAACACAATTGCTGCAGGACAACTCCGACGTCTTCGCATGGGAGCATACAGACATGCCGAGGATAGATCCCGACGTTTCACAGCACTCATTGCATGTTGACCCAAACGTCAAACCAATCAGGCAAAAGCAAAGGCGAATGGGTGCACATCGGAACCAAATTATAGCAGATGAGGTATCCAGACTGCTCCAGGCCGGCTTCATCCGGGAAGTCAGGTATCCCGAATGGCTTGCCAACGTCGTGGTTGTCCAAAAGAAAAATGGCAAGTGGAGAGTTTGCGTTGATTTCACCGACTTGAACAAGGCATGCCCGAAGGATAGTTTTCCACTCCCAAAGATCGACCAGATGGTTGACGCTACCTCGGGCTATGACCGTCTAACTTTCCTGGATGCCTATTCAGGTTACAACCAAATAAAAATGAACCCTAAGGATGAGGAAAAGACTTCCTTCATTACTGAAACAGGTACATACTGCTTTAAAGTTATGCCTTTCGGACTAAAAAATGCAGGTGCTACTTTCCAGAGATTGGTCAACAAGATCTTTAAAGGCATGATGGGCACAGTAATCGAAGCCTACATTGATGATACTGTAGTCAAGAGCAGAAAGAAGGAGGACCACATCACTCACCTGCGCCAAGTGTTCGCTACCCTCAGGTCCCATGGCATGAAGCTTAATCCAGCAAAGTGTTCTTTTTGTGTATCATCTGGGCAGTTCCTGGGGCACATCGTGGACCGGACTGGTATCCAAGCCAGCCCGACACAAGTCAAAGCCCTGCTAGAGATGAAGGAGCCCCGAACACATAAAGACGTTCAAGTCTTGACGGGAAGAGTGGTAGCACTTAGCAGATTCATCTCACGACTCACTGATCACTGCCGACCATTCTTTCAAGCAATAAAGGTAAAGAAGGGAGAGATCTGGGGTCACAAACAATCGGAGGCCCTGGCGAGGCTAAAAGAATATTTGACCATGCCCCCCGTCTTGTCTACACCAACCCCCGATGAAGTCTTATACCTTTATTTGGCAGTATCCTCCGCTTCAACCAGCGCCGCCCTCATCAGAGAGGACGGGAATCTTCAAATGCCAATATTCTACACCAGTAAATCCTTGGCTGAGGCAGAAACTAGATACAGCAGGCAAGAAAAACTGATTCTGTCACTGGTGAACGCCAAAAGAAGGCTAAGGCATTATTTTGAAGCCCACCCGATCGTTGTCCCAACAGCTACACCCCTACGGGTTATTATGTCGAAGCCTGACCTTTCAGGGCGAATCTCTAAGTGGGCCATCGAGTTGGGCATATACGATTTGACATACATACCCAGGGTCTCCATCAAAGGACAGGCTGTAGCGGACTTTTTGCTCGAAAGTGAGACTGAAGAGCCAGACCCGGGCAGTGAACTGGATACATGGAAGATTTTTGTGGATGGATCAGCCAGCTCTTCCGGATCAGGAATTGGCCTAGAATTTTTAACACCTGATGGGACACGCCTTCATATGTCGGTGCAGTTGCAGTTCCCAGCCACAAACAATGAGGCAGAGTACGAGGCCATCGTATCCGGTTTGAGGGTAGCCAGAAGCCTCAAAATTCAGTCCTTAGCAGTACAATGAAGTTGTATCGAGCGCTAGTTTTGAAGGAGACAGAAAGTTTTCACAAAGTTACCTTTACCCAAATCCCCAGGAATGAAAACTCTGAGGCTGACCACCTGGCTAATCAAGCTTCCTCAGCGGGAGAGGATCTAACTCGGGTTGCACTGTTGGATTTTATTCAGAGGCCCAGCATTCAAGAGCCCGAACGAGTAATGCTCATCCCATGGGAGCCCAGTTGGATGGATCCCCTGGTAAATTACTTACGTAATGGAACTCTTCCTGAAAGTAAAGCTGAAGCTCACAAGGTCAGGAGGAATTCGGTTCGGTACTCAATAATAAACGGGCAACTCTACCGAAAATCCTTTTCTGGTCCCTACCTGAGATGTATCACGCCGTCAGAATCTAGAGCAGTGATGCACGAGATTCACAGTGGAGCCTGTGGAAACCACTCCGGCAGCAGGTCCCTCGCCCATAAGGTGCTGTCTCAAGGGTACTTTTGGCCCTACCTTTCTCGGGATACCGAAGAATACGTCCGAAGGTGCAAGCCCTGTCAAATGCACGGGGATGCAATCCATCGCCCAGCTGAGTTCCTGCATCCCACTATAGTACCGCACCCATTCGCCCGGTGGGGAATGGATATAGTGGGACCCTTACCGAAAGCAATCCGGTCGAATGCGTACGTCCTTCTGGCAACCGACTATTTCACCAAATGGGTTGAAGCAGAAGCCTATCCCACCGTCAAAGGGAGTCACGTCGTCAAGTTCGTATGGACCAACATTATATGCAGATTCGGGCTACCAAGAACGATCATGATGGACAACGGAACAAACCTGGACAACAAGGAGGTTAGAGCATTCTTTGCCGAACATGGTATCAACAAGAACACGTCTTCCGTCGGCTACCCGCAAGGGAACGGGCAGGCGGAAAGGACAAATCGCACTATATTCAACACTCTGGCCAAAAAACTTGAAGAAGCCAAAGGGGCCTGGTTAGAGAAACTGCCCGAAGTTCTCTGGTCATACAGAACGACCCCCAGACAACCCACGGGAGAGACCCCTTTTGCCATGGCGTACGGTGCCGAAGCTGTTATCCCGACTGAGGTCCGAGTTCCAACTCTCCGGAGTGAGGCCTGGGTCGAGGGACCAAGTAACCAGCATTTGGCTCAGAATCTTGATCTTCTGGATGAAAGAAGGGAGGCTGCCGGGATCAGGCTGGCTGCTTACCAACAGCAAGTCCGGAACCACTTCAATCAAAGAGTCAAAAGAAGAGAGTTCCAGATCGGGGACATGGTCCTTAGGCGCAAAATCGGGCTTGTAGGCAAGCTCAGGGAGCCCTGGGAGGGCCCGTACACCATCACTAAAGTCATCGGTCGCGGAGCATACCGAGTCCGAAGGAATATTGATGGCGGAATGGAACCAAACTCCCAGAACGCCTCTCGCCTCAAGAGGTACTACCCTTGATGGTCCAAGTCCTATTTTTACTTGGATCTTTTTGTAAAAAGGCTACAGCAACTGGTCATTAAAAATCATTATTATGGCCAATTAAGTAAATCATAAAATCTGCTGGTGTGCCCGAAGATCCTGAAGTGATCCTTGTTCCAAAAATAAACTAAGTGTTGCATTGACTTTCGCATGGCCTGAAGAGCCCGAAGTCACAACACAGATCCTGAAGTGATCATTGTTCCAAAAATAAACCAAGTGTTGCATTGACTTTCGCATGGCCTGAAGAGCCCGAAGTCACAACACAGATCCTGAAGTGATCATTGTTCCAAAAATAAACCAAGTCTTGTATTGACTTTCGCATGGCCTGAAGAGCCCGAAGTCACAACACAGATCCTGAAGTGATCATTGTTCCAAAAATAAACCAAGTGTTGCATTGACTTTCGCATGGCCTGAAGAGCCCGAAGTCACAACACAGATCCTGAAGTGATCATTGTTCCAAAAATAAACCAAGTGTTGCATTGACTTTCGCATGGCCTGAAGAGCCCGAAGTCACAACACAGATCCTGAAGTGATCATTGTTCCAAAAATAAACCAAGTGTTGCATTGACTTTCGCATGGCCTGAAGAGCCCGAAGTCACAACACAGATCCTGAAGTGATCATTGTTCCAAAAATAAACCAAGTGTTGCATTGATTTTTGCATGGCCTGAAGAGCCCGAAGTCACAACACAGATCCTGAAGAGATCCTTGTTCCAAAAATAAACTAAGTGTTGCATTGACTTTCGCATGGCCTGAAGAGCCCGAAGTCACAACACAGATCCTGAAGTGATCCTTGTTCCAAAAATAAACCAAGTGTTGCATTGACTTTCGCATGGCCTCAGGAGCCCGAAGTCACAACACGAATCCCGGTTAAGTGGTGCATTAACTGTAAAACTTTGCAAAAATAAACAAAATAACCAATATTCGTTATAACTGTAAAAGTCAAAAGTCGACTGGACAAAACCAATTATGTTTCATTAAAATTGGGCCCCTGTAGCCAAGGCTTACAATGCATTTCATAAACAGTAAATGCTAAGGGACGACGCCGGTGCCTGATACATCTGGGTTCACTGAAACGATGGCCCCATCGGGAGCCGGAGGATCAGGAGGGGCGGTTATGCTCATTCCTGGGAGAGGCTTGGTCAGGAACTCGCAAAAACGAACGTCGTCTGGACCACCAACCGGATCGTCGTACGGTGGGGAAATGCCCAAACTCTCATCCAGTTCTTCCACCGAGGCAAAAGTCCTTTCTTCGACGGGTTTCTGCATGTCACTAAAGCATGACCTCCATCCAAACCCGATCCGGTATTGGGAGGTTTCGCAGAAACGCTTATACATTTCGTTCCCACCCCGGTGGCACATCTCCACCACCGACCTCTCCGTAGCGAGGAGATTCTCAATCTCAGCCCTCTCCTCCAGGAGCTTCGAATTGGAAGCCGTCAAGTTCTCAATATTAGCTTTCAGGCTCCCATTCTCAGCCTTCAGGGCCTCCGTCTCAGCAAAGAGAGCCCGCCGAACTGCTTCCATTTCCTTAATTTTGTCTTCAGCCGCCCGAAGCTGTTGCTCTGCAGCGATTGCCCTTCAGGACTGGACATCCAACTTTTCGTTAGATATGGACAGTTTGGCGGCGACCTTCATTCGAGATTCCTCTTTCAGTCTCAGGAGCTCGTTGGACTTCTTGAGCAAGTTGGAGTCCTCCTCCAGCTTCGCATTATAAGCTTGCGTCAGGTAGAGCATCTGCCAAAAGATCAAGTGTTAGCCTGATAAGGAGATAAATAAAATATTAAAAGCAATGGAGGAGTCTGTAGATTCAAGCACTACCTTCATAGCAACCTCTGGACCTGTCAGTGCCAACTCCTCCCGATCGATGTTTCTCAATCTCTTTCGGTCTATGGGAGTCCAGATCTGAGATCCCATAGCCCGAAGGGCAGTGTCGTTGTCAATTGTTGCGTGCCCTGCAACCAGAAAGTCGTCGCCCGGGAGTCTAATCTTCGGCGCCCAGGGCACGGGCAGCTCCTTTTCAGTTGCGGCCCCACTGTCATCTAGAACGATAGGGGACTCCTGCGTAGACGTTCGGGCCCTGACGGACCGTTCGGGTGGATTCTCCTCCGATCGGGGATGTCGCGCCCCCGTCAGGCTCGTTTCCCCTTCAACCAATCGGAATTCAGGGATGGGAACATCCACTGAGGATTGAACAACCTCCTCTGATCCTTGAGCAGGAGCCTGGCCGGTTTGCACATTTCCCATCGGTGGAGATGGAACTACCGGGATATTCTCTACTGGGGTCGGGATAACGGGAACAGCCGGAGGGGTTGGAACACTTTGTGATCCCTGCCCGGTCTGGATCTCACCGGGGGCTGAATTTGAGGCTTGAGGCCCGACTGCCCGCTTATTCTTCTTCTTCAACACCGCCTGCGGGATCCTCAGCATCTCTGTGGATAGGGCCTGCAAATTAGAACCTGTCAAGAAACTGGTACACATCCTCAAAGGCTGTCCCCAAATTTTTGATTTAAGCAATTCAAAACGGGTTCTGATATAGTTTGAGGTTTTATATTCATCGGGTGCTCCCAAAAACTCAAGCACATGGAGGCCCAACTTATCATTGCACTGATCACAGTTGCATACCCCCCTATGGAATGGCTTGAAAGAGGGGAAAAGGTGTTGGTTAAACTCATTGGGTACTTTGAATCTAGATGAGCTCGGGAGTCTCCAACTCCCGCTCACAAGGACCATCCTCTCTTTCCACCCTTTATTGGATTTTTCCGTACCATCACAAATTTTCCTCCCACTAATGGGAAAAAGGTTGTACCGGCCCCTGCACTCCTTCTGGGCCTGTATCTTGTAACAGAACAGAAGTTCCGCCAGACCAAGGTCAAGTCCCAGATCCCGATTGATCATCAAGATCATGGCCAGGACCCGGAAGAAGTTAGGTCCCACCTGAAGTGGGGCCAAGCCTAAAGTGGCTAAGGCATAAAGGAAGAAGGGCTGGATCGGGAATCTAATAACCTGAAGGTGAAAAGCCGACAACAAAATCTGATGGTCCAAAATTCCATCGCCCTTCCTAAAATCATGCTTTTTAGGGTAATTTTTGATAATCACCCCATCGGGTACCCCGCATTTAACCCTTAACCTTTTTAATACTGTCTCTACCCTGTTCATAGGGGGAATGGGATCAGCATAGAACTGATCCCCCGAAACCCCTGCAACCGGATTTCCGGCTGCTGCTACATTCTGGTTAACTTCAGGTGGGCTAGACACAATTGTCCTAACCACCTCCACTGAGGGTGAACTAAGGGATGCGTCCGGGTTTACAGAGGAGGGTAGACGGTCGCTACCCGACCGGGTATCATCACTATCAGACATTTCGAAAAGAAAGACGCTAAGATGAAAAGAAATAACTTACTCTAAGATGAACCCCGAAGGATTTCTGACGCTTTCCTGAGAGTGGAGGTAGACTCTGGCAATGATAAGTCAAGGTCTCAAGTGCAGGGAGCTCTCTAAAAATTTTTAAAACTGTGAAACGGAATGAATCCATAGCACTGTAGGCATTATTTATAGAAGCCTCAGGGGCGCTTGAAAAGTCGTGCGCTCGGGAACCGAAACGTCACCTCGCTTCACGTGCGCCTCCCTTCTCGCCAACCAAGGTCACCCGTACCACGAATTTCAAATGTTACAATGATTGTACAACCGTCGTATTAATTGTGTCAGCCACGTCATCCCGATCAGGGGTGATGTATCTTGTCCCCACTCTGTATCCTTTATAATGGGTCGGGAAGATCGACAACCCATCACAAAGGATAGGGCCTGTGTAATAGTGAAAATGTCCAGCCCAATTGAGCCCATCTGTCATCAGGCCCATCAAGTTTATGGGCCAGCAAGATATTTATGAACCCAATAATAAAGCCCATTCAGAGGAGGTATGTAATAAAGGACCCTGATTAAATGTACAGGATGAAGTCCATTTAGGGGATGTATATAAAGAAATTCCAGAAATTAATGGAAGGATTCGAAGAAGTGTTGAACATTTTAAGGTGTTTACAGGAGGTTTCTTGAAATTAACCTTTGTCAAATGAGAATACTTTTCATCACCTGCAAAATGTATTTGAATTATTTATTTTTTTACAAAAAACTTGACAAGAATCTTAGCGGAAATAGCAGGCTTCTTATCTATATTTCAACAATGTGTTCCACTGACAACAAAAATAAAAATAAATAATAATATAGGAACTGCATGAACCATAGTATTTTGAAAATCATAATACATGAATTTGTAAGTCAAGTCAATTTGGTAAAGTGTGCATAGTTGTTTGCTTAGTACAATATCTTGCACTTAATAATAATAGTAAATATTCATTTGTCACCTGAATTTCTATGTCCAAACCTATCAAATTTGTGAGAAGAATGAACAAGAGTGAGGAAGTATATACATGATACTCGTTTTTTAATACAAAATAAGCATTCCTACTTCATATATCAGCACTAGATTATGAAAAATTATACTCTCTACACGTTCCAATTTAAGTGATTACATTTTCTATTCTATTTATTCCAAAATAAGTGTTTTAATTGAAAAGTTAATAAATTTTATTTGATCAATTTACTCTTCAAACATTCACCTTATAAAATATTTAAACTATAAACATCACTTATTGGGACCAAAAATAAAATCACATCACTTGGTGGGATAAGGGTAAAATCACTTCAGGATTAATATCATGTTTGATGCACAGAAATGGAATGGAATGATCATTTCATTCCTTTGTTTGGTAGACGGTGTGGAGTTGGTTTTTGGTTTTGGTTTGATTGGAGTTGGGTTGGTTGGAGTTGGTGTGGTTTTATTTTGGTTCCAAACCATGTTTGGTATAGATGGTTTTGGTGTGAGAAAAAGTGATGCTGAAAAACCAAACCATGTTTGGTAGAGTTGGTATGAGTTGAAATTTTGAATATTAATATATATTAATATTAATATATTAAAATAAATTAATATTAATATATTTTATATTAATATTTATATTTACATTAATATTAATATATTTTAATATTATAATATTCATATATTAATATTAATATATTAATATAAATATTAATATTAGTATATTAATATATGGGTTTCACATTTTATTTATTAATAAATATTAATATTAATATATTAATATTATAATATTAATATATTTTAATATATTGATATTATAATATTTTAATATATTTTAATATATTCATATTATAATATTAAAATATTTGGTAATTTGGAATAGTTTGACATTTTATTTATTTAAAATAACATTTTTTAAATATATATGTTTTAAAAAATAAAATATATAAATATTTAAGTTTTCAAAATATTTAATTTTTCATAAATATTTAATTTTTTCAAAATATTTAATTTTTCATAAATATTTAATTTTTTCGAAATATTTAATTTTTCATAATATTTAATTTCGAATTTATATATATATATAATATTATATGTGAATAGTGTCAAACCATTTGGACTCAACTCCAACAAAACCATCATTTGAGATGGTGTGAAATTTGATGGATTTGGGTCCAATGGAGTGACACTATTCACACACCATTTGTGTTGCACCATGCTTGCCAAACATGAAGTGGAACAAAATTTTCAAACCAAACCCAAAATTTTGGCTTCAATCCATGTTGCCAAATATGCACTAAATGAATACTTGGGAATGAAATTTCATTAACTATCATACCTATAAAAATTATTATGTTAAAAATTAAATTTTTTAAAAGAAATTTATAATTTGAGATAGAGGGAGTATGAAATTGAATGAGAATAAAACCAATAAGAGTACCATCTAAATGACGAAAGAGAAATAAGTATTAGAGGTAAAAAAAAGTAAAATAAATAAGCAATAAGATTACTAGGATCTCTAACGGTTCCATGAACGGGGTGTATCCATTGGAGAGGAGAAATTTGACCAACCAGGAAGCTACATAACCTCCAGCTCCTGTAACACACACTCTTTTCTTCTCCGCCATCAATGCAAATACACAAAATTCTATCCACTCTTCTTTTATTGTGCTTATATATATACATATAGAATAGATAGATGATAGGGATATGGAGAGAGGGACAAATTAACCATAATGATAAACTACCCATAATTGATAACGATAAAGGAAGAGATAGACCCACAAAATCATATTGCTTCTTGAACCCGTAATTCCAAAATGGAGAAATGGACAAACCGACAAACCGTATTGCTTCATAAACCCGCAACTGATATAAATGATAGGGTAATTTGCATTGACACGTATTGGTCAATTAAATGTAGAAACGCACTATTTTGTAAAGATATTTGAAGTTTGTAAAGTGTTATATTGATATTTTTTGGAGACATAAAATGATTTTAGTGTCCTTTATTAATTTAAATTTAATGTTAAATTTTTAAATTATTCTATGCCTAAACTTTACACTTTACTCATTACACCAACCACATTTTTCATCACACTCTTATTATTAAAAAATTTACCGTAAATAAATAAAATATACAATATATATATAATTTTATTTTAAATATAAAAATTAAAAAACATCAAAAGTATTTTGAAATATATATTTAAAGGTAAATTCTACCACTAAAAAAATTTCATCAATAATAATACTAAGAAAATTTCATTATTTAATTACTACTCTTAATTTTTAATATATTACTATATAAATATTTCTCAAAAAATATTAAAGGATTATATCTAATAACCATTATAGGTATTACATATCTAATAAAATATATATATATATATGTACAAATAGAAAAAAATATATATATTTTTATATTATTGCAAATCAATAATTTTAATGAAATTTGATAATATAATCGTAAAATTTCTTAGATATATAATACATATAATGTAATATTTTATTTAAATATGTAATACTAAAGAAAATTTTATTTTATTATGAAATTTGATAATATATTGGTAAAATTTATTAGATATGTAATACTTATAATGGGCAAAGAATAAGATATTTTAAATAAAATATTTTATCATATTATTAATTTTTATTTAAATTGATAATATATAGAGGTGGAGTGTTTGACAATCACGCAATCCCTACCCGTTGATTCTACGCCACCCGTTTGTTCAATGACTTTTGGGCTGCCCTCTCGCCTGAGGCTTTCGAACGGTACAATAATATGAAATTTTTTACTTGTATTTTATTTATTAGTATTATTTTTTACTATTATAATAGCAAAATCCCACACAAAAACAGACAAAATAAAATCACATACGACAACAAGATATCAATAATGAATTACGTTAAATAAAACAATTAAGATTTAGTCAAATTTGCCCCCAAACTCCATCTCTCCCCATGAACCTTATCTCCTGAAGCAATAATTTATGTGATCACAATACTCTTAATTTAAATAGAGAAAATAGAGAAAGGTTGCTTAAGAGCCCCACGGAAACAAGATTTTATATATTTTTCCTTTAATTTGTACACCTTAGTCCCAAACATAGCAAAATAAGTGTTTTCCTAAAATGACAAAAAACAAATCTACTTTATTTTGTGATTTTAACTTTTATGCATTAAATTTATAAAAATAATTAAATTATAAATCATCAACCACTATGAAGTCACTATGAGTAAATTTAACAATTCACTCACAAGAAATTATTGAAAAGAGATATGTAAATTGGGCGGAACAATATTAATTAGTAAGGTAAATTATAATTGCAGATAATGCCATAAATTTTTATCGATTATTTATGTTTTATTATTATTGTGGATTCGTTATCAAAGAAATTATTTTTAATTAATGATATACAAGTTTCTTTTGGTCAAAAAATATGTTTCTCACTAATGTCATTTACAATCTCCATTCTCCCATAACCTGTTCGCTCCAAAAAATAATCGGCCGTAGGACCGGGCCAATAATTTTCATTTTCGTAGGGTGCGGACGTGCCAGAACCGGTAACAGAGTTCAAACAATTCAAAAGGAATAGATTTTTGTCTCTTTTGAACATGGATAATAGAATCAGACGATTTACGAGATAGATAATTCAACTCTCGTGAAGGGTTCTGATTGCCTCAACAAAGAGGACTTTGGGTAACCGAAAAAAATATATCAAAACGGATAGAAAAAAATTGAAAGTGCGAAACAAGGAATTTAAAGATACTGGGAATTGAAAGGACTGTTGCAAGAAATTAAATGGACTGAAATTTAAAAGAATTGAAATAGATAAAATAAATATTGCATAATGAAGATAAAAGGGTTGTTAAACGTAGAGAAAGAATATTGTTTTTTTGTTGGTCGGGGACCTCTAAAATAGAGGTATGTGTACATTATTTATAGCCTAAGATTATAAAAGATAACCTAGAGATAAATAACTAAAATAAAAGATAAAACAACCTAAATTATAATCCTATCTAAACACTAGCATCAACTCAAGTACAACTCATTTTTCAACAGTATCCAATACTCCACAAACTTTGTAGTCTTGATCGGCAAGAATTTCCTTCAATTAGATGGGCTTCAAAGCTGGGCCAAAACTCTTTGACAAAAAACCATCTTCTTGGCCCAAAGCTTCATACCATTTTCTAGCCGAATTTTAGCCCATTTCGTGGCCCATTTTGTATCTCAATTTTAGCCCATTTCGCGCCACGTCACCACATTTGCCTTACCATGTGTTGACTCATTTAGAGTATCAACAATGCCTCCAACTGCAACACCATTTTTCTTCAAAAATATGGTCTGTTGGAATTTTCTTTATCCCAAAATGATGCCAACACAACTCTTGTATCAACCTTCCTTGCCCCCCCCCCCCCCGAGTCTGTCGCTTGGAAAGAAAAAATTAATGAGTTGGCTTCAATGCTTTATTCATTTAGGACCAACATTAAAGTGGTCTTTATTCACCTAATCCTAAACCTAACTAGGTAGAAATTGTTTAGCGTTCATCGACAGTGGATCAATGAATCCATACAGGACCCCAACACTCAAAACTTTAAACTATTATAGTGGGGAATAAATACAATCGGACGGAATTAAATAATTGTGTAAAGTCATGTTAGCTGATCTTATTGCTTGTTCCATTCTAAGAATGACACAATACCCATGAATTCAGTCAATTTGGTTTTGTCCCTATAATTTCGGCCATATTATTACTACTAGCTAAAACCCTATCAATTGGTATAGTTTCGGCCAATCCTTTTTTGGCTGGATTGATATCGACTGCCTTCGTTTTTTCCTCAACAGTTCCAGATGCCTTGGCATCAACCGAAGTGGTTTCGGCCACCTCCTTTGTTTCTGGCAAAACCTTAATTTCAACAACAATTATTTTTTCCTCAACCGATGGGGGCTTGTACGAACTAGCCATCAGTTGCCCCCCATGCCCCGAAGGATGTAGTGGTCGAGTTGATGAAAGATTTAGATATATTTCTTCCATTCGATCCTTAAACTCATTAATCATCTATCGGATTTTATTAACTGCAAGTATGGTGTAATGTCCAGTATTTTTACATCCTAAGTAAAAAATTTATTAATGATTAAGTACTTATGTGATTATGTCTTTAATGTAATTATGTGCTTAACATGACTTGCGTGATTTAATTGTGATTTAAATTTGTAAGTTGCATATTGTATTTTCATTTCGTGAATAATGAAAAGTATTAAAAACATTTTTGGAAAATAAACGACTAATGGGTAAATTAGTGTTTTCACTTGTGGGTGACTTAATGAAAAGTGTAGAAATTTGACTAAGTATTGGTGTGTGAGTGACATTGAGGTAAATAGGAAGGAAGACATGGGTTAAATGGGTAAATTGAGAGGCATGATGGCAATCTTGTTATTGTGTGGAAACCTTAGGGGCAATTTTGGAAAAGGACATGTTGGGTTGATAGTACACTTATGTGTTATCTTGATGATGGCCCTTAGATCAACTCCATCTTGTCAACTCTCTTCCTAGCCCTTGGATGGGAAATCTATACAACTTCTATCTCTAACTCTCATGTGTCTATCATCTTCCTCTCCACTCATTTCACCAAGAACACACACAATACATACATAAATTGTGATGTCCCACATCGCCCGTGTAGAGGTCTGGGGATGTACTTATATGTGTAGTGTTGTCTCCAATTGGTATGAGGCCTTTTGGGAGGAGCCCAAGAACAAAACCGTGCGGGTTGGGCCCAAAGCGGACAATATTATACCAAGTGTTGGAGCGGGGTGTTACAATTGGTATCAGAGCCAGAGTCCGGCCGGAATTAAGTGTGGGAGCATGCACATCACCTGTGGGTTGCCAGCGAGGACGCTGGGTCTCAAGGGGGGGTGATTGTGATGTCCCACATCGCCCGGGTAGAGGTCTGGGGATGTGCTTATATGTGCAGTGTTGTCTCCAATTGGTATGAGGCCTTTTGGGAGGAGCCCAAGAACAAAACCGTGCGGGCTGGGCCCAGAGCGGACAATATTATACCAAGTGTTGGAGCGGGGTGTTACATAAATCTCTACACCATTTTTGGCCAACCCATTTCTCTTGGATTTTGGCTTGATTTCTTGTTTTCTTCTCCTTCCTATGTTTGGATGATCATGAGCTAGTGCTTGGTGTGGTTTGGGGTGGTGTCCTTGAGATACTTTTGGTAAGTCTTCTCTCCCATTCTAGGGTTTCATTTACAAAAATCCTAGCTTTCAAGTTCATGAGTTCCTTGTGTTAGTATTGATTTTGCTCTTTCTTTTATTCATGTTTATGGAAGGTTGAGCTTTGCTTCCAACTACCAAGTAAGTTCCACCTGTTGTAGCTCTTGAATTTCTTTTGTGAAGAAGTCATTGGTGAGTTCATAGTTCTTAATCTCTTGAATTCATTTTTCTTGAAACCCTAATTTATCTATCATTAGGGTTTAGTTTAATTCATGTGGGTGGAGCCACTTTTGATAATTAAACTTATTTTTAGCACCATTGTGATCTTGTTTCCATTGAATGGTGTGTTAGTAGTTTTGGAGGAATTGAGAACCAAACCTTGTTTCTAGTGGAAGCTCTCCCTTGAACACTTGAATTGGTAGCTTGCTTGGACCTCATTTTAACACTTGAAATTAGCTTGCTTGGATTGAGGTAGGGGAAAACAAGTTGTTTTAATTTTTGTACGAGGGTGTGTGCGTCTATGTATATGTACGAGTTATGTCTTGACAATATAGACGAGAAACTAGGCCCTTGAAAAACATGTTTGTGTGATAATAATATTTGTTGTAGATTATTGCTTATAAGTGTGCAATTATAAGTATGATAATAAATTGGGTACAATATATTGCATAATGATGTAAAGCACGTATTGTGATAAAGCATGATTTTTATTGAGATCCTTGTTGCATATTGAGCACACCGTGTAGTGTTGAGTGCATGGGTGTTGGTTTATGCGGGTCGTGTAACCATGTATGAGTAGACTTGTGTCGGATCATCACAATAATTTGCTAGGGGGTATGTTCACGACCTACGGAAACTACTATATCCGAGAACTGTATTATAGGGTGATTGCATCATCGTGTGGGGTGCGCCACCTTGGGAGTCGCAAGCAGGGCTCGTATGTTTGATCTTCGGATCTTGAGTCACGGGTTTGTCTCGTACAACTAGTCTTCCTTGTTGAAAGTGTCAATTCTCACAAGGGGGTAGTTGGTGCGGTACTCTACATTACTTCATGAGCTTGTATCCTCAAAAGTGAATGGTTAGAGTGTGTATCCGTTGACCCTTAGATTTAGGGTGTATGGTTGTGTGTGTGTACCATAAGGTGTGTTGAGTAACATTGCATTTAAATTGTTATATATGTAATTGTGATATTTATGTTGATATATGTCATAATCGTGAATGACTATAATGTGAGCATGTTGGGGGAATTGTTTGTTGGGCTCAATGGGGTCCCGAATTAGCGTGAGAGTCATGTGAGACAAGAGACCGACCTAAGATTAGTATCATGTACCTTGGGTGGAATTGGCACGTTGTTCTACTAAATTTTGGTGTTTTGATAGTGGTTTATCTTCTGTAGAGCATTCACATGCCTTTATGCTTATTTTATGATTTAAGAACCATGTACTAAATTTGTGTAAATTCGCTACTTTGACGGCTAGCATGTTAGCCGGGTTGATGGTGTTTTATGTCCCTCGGAGCACTATGCGTGGGGACTTAACTCCTTTGGTGCATTTCGATGCTTGCAATGTAAAACTACGTACTTTGATCAAACTATGACATGTTTCGCCTTATAGCGCTTGAATGTAGTCTTTGAATCCTTTCATTTTGAGTTGTGAAGTTGATTATTGCTATTGAATGTGGTTATTAGGAAGTTAGGCCGAAAATGACATTTTTCTAGGTTTTCAAACAAACCCTTTTCGTTTTCAAATAAAAAACCCATTTTCGCCTACTTTCGTGACCTCGACTAAAACTTTGGGCTTTAGAAAATGATTTTGAGTTGTTTGAAAAGATTTGAGCACTTTAAAATTCGGTGGGATGCTAAAACGAAGATTATCACAAATTTTCACGAAACGAAACATTTCTAAGCTTATTAGTGTAATATTGAATCAGTCTATAGGGATTGAAGGTAGTTTTGCAAAAGTGGATTTTTGGCAGAAGGTTTGGAGTTGTAGCTCGCCGCACCTTCTTGTTGAGCACAGCACAACGCGCACAACATTTTTCAAAGTGTCGTAATTACTTCCACGTAACTCGGATCAAGCTGATTTTTGTTGTGTTTGAAAGATGACATCTTGAACTTGCGTTTAGGCTCTTGAATCACTCAAGTTAACTTATGTTTGAGTGAGTTATGTTCGTTTGAAAGTGACAGTATATTTTAAACTTTTACATGTTGCGGATTTATTTTTTAGAAATTCATATTTTTCGGCTCGCTTACCCGAATTCATTTCCGTTTCTTCCTATGGGCTCCTTAAAGCCTCCTTTATTATATGTGTTTTCAGTTTTTAGTTGTTGGTCCAAGCGCCTCAGTTTTGGCGCCTGGATTTGTGTTTTACCCATTTTTATTCGGTTTTGTTTATTTCTTCCGCACTTCGTCATTTCACTCGTTTTTTGGACCCGGTTTGGGACCCGAGGAATATTGGGGCTTGAAACATTGCCTTTGAACCTTGTGGTGGCTTGTCGTAATTCTCTCGACTACCTAGTGGAGTCCCACGGGGCATTCCAAAATATGTTCGTTCCAAAAAATAATCAGTCGGAGGACTAGGCCAATTTTCTTGTTTTTCGTAAAATGCGGGCGTTCTAGAACCGGTGACGGAGTTCAACCAGTTCAAAATGAACGAGTCTTCGTTTCTTTTGAACATGAGGAATATAATCAAGCGATTTACGAGAGAGATAACTCAACCCTCGTGAAGGGTTCTGATTGCCTCAACAAAGAAGACTTTAAAAATATGTTCCCTCCAAAAACTAATCGGTCGTTGTGCTCGACCGATTCGTTTCCTTTCCGTGTGATGCGGGCGTGCCAGAACCGGTGACGGAGTTCAACCGGTTTAAAAGGAACGAGTCTTCGTATCTTTTAAACATGGGAAATAGTATCAGGCGATTTACAAGAGAGAGAACTTAACTCTCGTGAAGGATTCCGATTGCTTCAATAAAGAGGACTTTTGGGTAACCGAAAGAAAAAGACTTGAATTGAAAGAAAGATTGCAGTGAATTTAAATGACTTGGAATTGAAAATATTTGCAGGAAAGTAAATTGGTATTGAAAGTGAAGACAATGAAATTGAAATTTGCAATAAATTAAAGGATGCAAGGAATATAAAAGAGACGATAAAAAAAGTAAAACATAATGAAAATAAAGACTGCTATTGTAGCATAGACATTTTGTATTTGGTGCTGGACCTCTAAAATAGACGTATGCGTACATTATTTATAGCCTAAAAATGTATTTCAAGATAACTCCTAATAAAATAAATTAAACTAAACTAATAATTATCAAAACCTAACTTAACTCCTATGTAAACTTCTTATCCAAACAAATAACATAAATCACTACAACTCATATAATTAATCTATTCCATGATGATTTACACAAGTGTCGAGAATCTTCTGTTCGTTATATGGGCTATCTGTTAGGGGCAAACTCCAATTTCTTATATGGATATCCATTGGGCCGAAACTCTAATCGGCCAGTGGACGATCTTTATCAATTTATTATTAAATTGTAATTTCACGTGTTGGCTCATTTAGGGTGTCAACAATGCCCCCAATTCCAACACCATTTTTTTTTTGCTTAAAAACTATGGTCTGTTGGAATTTTCTTTAGCCTAAAATGATGTCAACACAGTTCTTGTATCAACCTTCCTTGCCCATCGAGTCCATCACTTGAAAATAAAAAATAATGAAGTAGTTTATTGCTTTATTCATTGAGTACCAACAATAAAGTGGTCTTTATTTAGTAAAACCTAAGCCTAATGGGAAAAAATTGGTTGTCATTAATGGACAGTGGATCAATGAACCCATAAATGACCGCAATATTCGAATTTGTAAACTCTTGTAGTGAGGAACAAACACGATCAGCCGAAATCAAATTATTATGCAAAGTCATATTAGCCGATCATACTACCAGTTTTGTTCGAATAACGACACCGGTGTCTCGAAGGATGTATCATCCGACTAGATGAGGGGCTTGCATATATTTTCTTAAACAAATCATTAAGCTTATGAAGCTCATGCTTCAACTCAGCATAACTTTGTTCCCTCTTAGCATAATCTACTCGTCTTTGAGCGTCAATCGCTCGATGTTCGACGACCAATACCCTCAACTGTTATAAAGTTTCACCATTGACCGTAAGTGCGGCCTTTGTGTCTCGTGGTGGCATGTCGCAGTCCTCTTGACTACCTAGTGGTGTACCACCGAGCATGCCAAAATATGTTCGCTCCAAAAAATAATTGGCCGCAGGACCGGGCCGATAATTTTCGTTTCCGTAGGATACGGGCGTGCTAGAACCGGTGACGAAGTTCAACCGGTTCAAAAGGAATGAGTTTTCGTCTCTTTTGAACACGGAGAATAAAATCAGGCGATTTACGAGAAAGATAACTCAACTCTTATGAAGGGTTCTGATTGCCTCAACAAAGAGGACTTTGGGTAACCGAAAGAAAAATATCAAAACGGATAAAAAAGAATTGAAAGTGCGAAACAAGGAATTTAAAAATACTAGGAATTGAAAGGACTGTTGCAAGAAATTAAATGGACTGGAATTTAAAAGAATTGAAATAGAGTGCTGATAAAATAAAGATTGCATAATGAAGATAAAAAGGCTGCTAAACGTAGAGAAATAACATTGTTTTTGAGTTTGGTCGGGAACCTCTAAAATAGAGGTATGCGTACATTATTTATAGCCTAAAAATGTAAAACATAACCTATAGATAAATAACTAAAAATAAAAGATAAAAAACCTAAATTCTAAACATATCTAAACACTAGCATCAACTCAACTACAACTCATTTTGCAAGTATTTCCTTCAATCAGATGGGCATAAAAGTTGGGCCGAAACTCTTTTACAAAAAATCATCTTCTTGGCCCAAAGCTTCATACCATTTTCTAATCCAATTTCGGCCCATTTCCAGGCCCATTTCGTATCTCAGTTTCGGCCCATTTCGCACCACGTCACCACCTTTGTCTTGCCATGTGTTGACTCATTTAAGGTTCCAACACAACCATAGTGTCAGAATCCCGAGCCTAACTCATAAAATCTTACGATTCTGCCACAATTCTATAAGATTTTATACGAATTTATGATTTTACCACGATTCTAATACACTGAAATATTGGTTTTACAGTTAAGCCCTCCATATGAAATGACCAAAATCTTTGTGATTTAGTCCAATGTTCCAATATATGTCCTGAACTTATGAGAAAACAATTAAAGGGCCAATATATTAGAAAATTTGAAAAAATCTAACATGATTTAGACTTTTAAATTAAATATTTTTTAAAAGAAAAAATTAATACGTGTACGATTCTATGATTCTGATTTTACGGATCCTCCAACGATCCTACTTACAATCCCGATTCTAACAAAATTGCTCACAGCCCCATTTTGCTCCAAAAATGAAAAAAAGTTAAAAAAACTCAATTTTTCTCAAAACTAGGCCATAAGAAATATAGAATGTAGCCCATAATTTTCATTAGCCCATTTAACTTTCAAGTTACACTTGAGCCCAGCCAGAGAAGTTTAGGCTTGAAGCCCGACCCGAATATGATACTGCCGACTACGTGATGAAATCCACAGTTGTGGTCATGAAGTTTAACACGTGGCGAAAAACGACAAAAAAAAAAAACGAAATATATAAAATTTTGTAGCTCGTCACTCTGCTACGATCATGTCCTGACCGCACCGATCAAAAATTGGTTCAAAACCCTAGCTGCACAAACAAACTCGCCCCTAGTAATTAGTTTAGAGGACTAGATTCAACGATCTCTTCAATACACATATAATATATACATATATATAGACAGAGAGAGAGAGAGACCTTAAAATGTCAAGTAGTTGGAGAAGAGCTTTTGGAAATGTGAGGTCCTTCGTAGGTAATTCCACGGGAAGTCTGAAAGGAGGAAGCAGTTTGGCTTCATGGATCGTCGCTGGAACCCTAGCTTATTTCCTTTGGGTTAAGCCCTCCCAACAACGCAGAAAACAACAAGTACTGCTCTTTAGTTATTTTCATTTCTTGATCTCAATTAAATCAATTTTTTTCCAAAAGATTCAATTTTCTTTTTAATTTTTTTTAATCGGTAATGTCAGGAAAGAGCAGCTTTGGCTGCAGCTTCGGACCCTAACCGTTACGTGGAGAAACGGAAACCCATTCCCGATCCTCAGGTATTATTAATCAGTATTTCCATTTCCACTCTATTTTTTATAATGCAATTTTCATAATTGTAAAAATGAGTAATAAACTTATATATAGAGTTATGTAATTGT
The DNA here is from genome assembly GCA_963922005.1 of Cornus suecica. Taxonomy (NCBI): domain Eukaryota; kingdom Viridiplantae; phylum Streptophyta; class Magnoliopsida; order Cornales; family Cornaceae; genus Cornus; species Cornus suecica. The sequence goes on from OY998240.1 coordinate 45,288,717, forward strand.
GAATTTGTGATTGAATTGTCAAATTGGTCGGCATTCATGAATTTCTGTGTAATTGTGTCCAGGAGACTGGTTTGATATATGGCAACAAGAACAAAATCAAGAAATCGCAATCCCAGGAATAGTTTGTCTCAAGTTGCAAAAACATATCTGCGAGTTAGTTTTGTTTATGTGCAAGTCTTATTAGTATGTAATGTATATGTCTTTTTAAAGTTAGTGAGTGTTAATCTTTTCTTTCTAAATTATTTATTTATTCAAGAGTAGTGATATTTATGCAACCAGGGTGATGCCAGGAAATAATTGTAGTGACTATATGAATTTTCTTTATTAAAAGGATCATATGTAATTTTTGTGAATTTATACATAAAATATATATTTTTACAATACGGTAAGGAAATGTTTCAAAAAAATTTGGGGGAGCCAGGCCTTGGCTCCGCCCAGCGTGCGACTTGTAGGTAGGGCTGGCAATGGGGTGGGTCGGGGCGGGTATCATTTGCCCCGTTTCCGAATCCGATTATTTTTTCCGTTTCGTTTCTGATTAATTTTTTATTTTCCCGCCCCGCCCCAATTACGTATTATTTTTTTCTCAAATAACAATAAAATTCCAAAATCAAACCTAATTATAAGCGATCAAAATCAAACAATAAATCTATATGAAATCAAAATCAAAAATTTTAAAAGCATAATAAACAACCCGTCAATACATGTTTATTCATATATATATAGCTAATCGGGGCGAGTTCGGGGCGGGGCAAGAATGCCCCATACCCGCCCCGATTATAATCAGAAATTTTTTTTTTGCTCCATACCTGCCCCGGTTAACTAAACAGAGCGGGACTGGGCAAGATAAACGGGACGGGTTTTTTTGTCATCCCTACTTATAGGCCTACTTTTCTAATTTACCAAAGTTTTAATCATTTTGTCTACTACATTATTTCAAATACCCTGTCCCCCAAATCTGAGAATTTAGCCTTTAGATTACATAAGTTAACGAGTTCGTGTATTAATTACTTTTTTTTTCCTACTTTTTTTGGTTGAAAAAGAATTGTACAAAGAATGTTATTTTTTCTTAATGCGGAATTAATGCAAAAACAAATCACAATGTTTTTTTGTTGATTCAGGGTCAGCCATGAAACAACTAAAATTTTGAGAAGTCCTAGAAAAATCGTCCAAAGTGAGGTTCTTTGAATATTTGTACTTAATGTTTCACACGCTTAAAAAAAAAAAAAAATGAGTTTTTTGTATTAAAATGACCTATAAAATATATTAGGGTTAACTTTATTTACATCCCCTAAAATTTGTTTTTACTTCAATTGCATCCTCTCAGGTTTAAATATCTTCAATTACACTCCCTACTGTTCAATATTCTCATCACTTAGACCCCCTGAACGATGATATCATCCTGATTTTTTTTAAAATCCCTAAACTACCCTCAATGTGTTATCCTTATTCTGTTTGGAAACAAGGATAGTGCTTTTATCAATTAGACCCCCTCCCATCATTTAATAATTTAATTTGTATTAAATTTTCAAAATATATATAAAATTCGAAAAAATATATATTAAAATTTGAAAAATATTATAAATTCGAAAATAAATATAAAATTAAAAAATATATAAATTTCGAAATTATTATTTTTTTTCAAAAAAACATATTAAATTTTGAAAAGAAATATAAAAATCGCAAAAAACATAAAAAAAAATTGAAACAAATATATAAAATTAAAAATAAAACATATAAAATTCAAAAATATATATTAAATTTTGAAACAAATTATTAAATTCGAAAATAATTATAAAATTAAAAAAAAAAACATATAAAATCCAAAACCCCAAACACCAACCCCAAATATTCACAAACAAATATTTAAATTTTTTGAAAACTAATTTTTTAATTTGTGAATAAAAATTAAATCATAAAACCCCTAACCCAACCCCAAATATTTAATTTTTACAAATAAATAAATTAATCTCTCTCTCTCTCACACACATACACACATTGCACACAGCACGCATATATACATATATATATACACACACACACATATATATCACCACCCCCCTCCCATTACCCCCCCCCCCCCCCCCCCCCCCCCCCATATATATATATATATATATATACACCCCTCTCCCACTGCCGGCGTCGCCCCCCTCCCCCCCCCCCCCCCCTATTTTCGAAATGGCGGTGGTAATTCATTGATTTAAGGGTTGCTCGTGGTGGTGTCGGCGGATGATGTGGTGGTGGTAGTGGCGGCAAATGGTGGTGGTGGTGGTGGTAGTGGCGGCGGATGGTGGTGGTGGTGGTGGTGGTGGTGGTGGCAGCGGCGGCGGCGGCGGTGGTGGTTAGGGTTGGGGTGTTTGGTTGGAGGGATAAATTGATTTAAGAGAGTGTTTGATTTAGGGGTTAAATTGGTTTGGAATTAAATTGATTTAAGGAGTGTTTGGTATAAGGGTATTTTAGACATTTCACACCATGAGGGGGTGTAATTGAAGATACTGAAACCGGAGGGGGTGCGATTGAAATAAAAGCAAACCTCAGGGGGTATAAATGAAGTTAACCCAATATATTAATGTTGAAAAGTTTTTTATTTATAATTAAAATTAAGGTAAATTATAAAACTCAAAACATGAATTGTTATGATCAAATTTGCAAATAATCTGATGAACTATAATTTGTCTAACAAATCTTGTATACTATAACATTTAGTTGAAAAATACCCCATTGTATTTAAATTTTTATAAATGGACATAATGCTTTTTCTTATTGAATATATATTTTTATCTTATTAACATAGATTACTGAATAATTGCTTTAAGTCTGATGGCATACTGTCTAATGAAATTTCCATAAATTTATAACGTAATACGTATAAAATTAATAATGCTTTTAGATTATTTAAAAAAACACTAATAAAATTTTAAAATTATTAGTCAACACTATCTCTCTCTCTATATATTATTGACAGATACGTGACAATTAGATAAACCGATAGAGTCGAAGCCTTCCAGCCAGCGTTGTGAACGTTGGCCCACGAGATGAATGATCACGTGATGTGGATAGTAAAACCCAGTACATTGCATTATTTATTTATTGGTTAATTTCATTTACACCCCCTGTACTTTATCTATACGTCAATCTGATCCTTTCAGGTTTGCATAATTTCAGTCAGACCCCTTATTTTTAAAAAAGAAACTCATTTGCACATCCTTATGTCCTTTTTGTACCTTTTCAGACCTGACACAAATTTTAATACCCAAACTACCCCTCTAGTTAAAATTACCCTATCCCAAAATTCACAAGGTGTAAATGAAATTAACTAAAAAAATTCATTTACATATTTGATTAACATAAGTATTTATATTTACATATATCAAACTTGTAAATTAACACAAGTTTTCATTTTTTATTTTGATCTTGAAACATATTTGATTTTACTAATACATATTTTCAATAAAATCAAAATAAAAATACAAAATATTGTATTTGCCCAAAAAATACTAAATTACACACATAAATAGCAACTTTTTTATTACAAAATAAATTTATTTTATTTTTTTATGTAAATGGAAGATTTAACTTGTCAATTGTAACTATAATTTTAGTATTATTGTACAAGCATCGAAATCACACACATAAATTCTTAGATAATAATGATAAAAAAGAATATTCAGTAGTGAAAATATAATAACTTAATATTCAAACATGTAAATTTATATTTTTAATATTAAAATAAAATTTAAAACAAATTATTCATATAAATTTAATAATAAATTATATTTTTAAATATATTATAATTCATATAATTTAAGCATGAGATGCTCAAGCTCGTTTTCCATGTGGCCGGACCCACATGATGTAATCACAGTATTTGTCACGTGGGCAATCCCACGTGAGATAATCAAAGAATGAAACGAAGGCCCTGTTTGGAAAGGGGTTTGTCTGGTCTTATCTTGTCTGGTTTTGTCTGGATTGGTTTTGTCTGGTTTTGTCTTGTCTTGTCTGTTCTTGTCTTGAATCTATATATTTAATAATAATATTATATATATTATTATAAAATAAAAAATAAAGTTTATTCTATATATATTAATATATATCATTTTTTAATTTTAGTACATGAATTATATATATATATATATAGGAGAGAGAAAAAAGAAAGAAAAGTAAAAAATTGTGGGCTAAGACCAAGAAATACCAACTTTTTTTTGGTCTTGGTTTTAATTTATTTTAAACTAAATCCAAAACCAAAGTTTTAAGTGGTTTTGATATTGACTTTAAAAATCAAACTCACCAAACAAGTTTTGTCTTTGAAAACAAAAACAAACCAAGACAAAATCAGTAAAAACTAATTACCAAACAGGGCCGAAGAGTCACACGTGCTAAGTAGGAAATAACATTACTCGATATAACTAAGGGAAATCGAAAAAGGATTGATTCAGAGGTTTGAGACAACAAGGACGCATGCCAATCAAGAGGGAGAAGAAAAGAATATGTTGAGAATAGTACATGGGAACATTTAATGAATTGCCTATCTGCCAACTACTCACTTGCAAAAGAGGCTAAAAACAGGCACGTGAGGAAGTGATACGTCATAGATTCTTGACCAAAGCTGACCATTTTATACCTGTGGTCAGGAGCTTGAACCAATAGGCAAAGGGATGTCCATTTGTCCAAAATGACGATTAAGCCCCCCTCTAACCCTATAAAAGGAACTTCTTTAGCTCCAAGAAGAAGAAGGACTAAGGGCCCGTTTGGGAACTTGGTTTTGGTCTTGATTTTGGTTTTGGTCTTGGTTTTGGTCTTGGGTGGTTTTAGGTAAATCTAAAACCAATATATAGTGTTCGGTAAGGAGTTGGTTTTGCTTTTGGTCTTGGTCTTGGTCTTGGTATAATTATATATATATATACTAATATGTATTAAAAATATATAAATATGAAAAATATATATATATATAAAATTGGAAAAAAAGTAATTTTCGGGAAAAAAATATTTTTCCCAAAAATATAAAAAATAATTTTTGTCGAAAAAATATTTTTTTCCGAAAAATATGATTTTTTTTCCAAAAATTAATTTTTTTTCCGAAAATTAATTTTTTCCCAAAAATATGATTTTTTTCCAAAAATTTATTTTTTGACGAAAAATAAATTTTTCCGAAAAAATAAATATTTTCCGGAAAATAATTATTTTCGAAAAAATATTTTTTTTCCGAAAATTAATTTTTTCCCAAAAATATGATTTTTTTCCAAAAATTTATTTTTTGACGAAAAATAATTTTTTTCCGAAAAATAATTTTTTCCAAAAAATTTGATTTTTTTCCAAAAATTTATTTTTTGACGAAAAAATAAATTTTTCCAAAAAAATAAATATTTTCGGAAAAATAATTTTTTTCCGGAAAAGAATTTTTTCCCAAAAATTAATTTTTTTTCCGAAAAATTAATTTATTTTCGAAAAAATAATTTTTTGGAGAAAATTAATTTTTGTCCGAAAATATGATTTTTTCCGAAAAATAATTTTTTTCCGAAATTTTTTTTTTTTCCGAAAAAGATAATTATTTTTGAAAAAATAATTTTTTCCCGGAAATTAATTTTTTTCCGAAAAATATAAAAAAAATTTTAAAATAATTCATATTTTCGGCCATATATATATATATATATATAGAGAGAGAAAAGTCAAAAATGGTGGGCCAAAACCAGGTTTTAGTGGTTGGTTTTAGGGTGTCCAAAATCAAGTCCAAAACCGGCCAACCAAACATGATCTTGGTCTTGAAATCAAAGACCAAAACCAAGACCGGGTTGCCAAACGGACCCTAAGAGTGACAAGACCCCATGACTGTCGAGAGATGAACTCATTGTTTTTTACCTACATCTCCCTTGTCTCTCATTTTAAAATCAATCATTTATGGGTTCCTTCACAATATCCTTTCCTTGTATTTAATTTTGTTCATTGTGTTGATTTCCTTCTGACTTCCATCATTACCTACTTATTGTAATATTTAGTATTTTTGGGAAACATTAGATGTCAAATAGAGATTTAATTAAAACCCTAGCTATCTCTAACTAACGATTTATGGATTTTATTTAATATGTTTTGCTGACAACTTATGTTTCCAAACACAACCTCTGTAATAAAAAACCATGTTGAGAGTTTTGTATTTTTAAATCGAGATTATGTGGATCGGCTATAAAAATAAGCAAGTTTATTTCACCACTGTGGGGACCATTCTTTTAAATTTAATTCATGAAAAATATTGTGTATGAGTGAGTGGAGATAACTTGTATGCATTTTATTCTAACAAAATTATAACATTTGCATGATTAATGATTATTTGATTTCCAGAGCATACAAGAATGAAGAATGAAAATTATTTTTGGGTAGTATATTTAACTCTCATGTTTCTAAGAATAATTTTTTTTTTATTGAGCATTTTGCATTCATGCATTATAATTAAGTGCATGCATTATAGAGATTTTTGTTATCCGAGAATCTGGATATATTCTTTAGAGTTCTATGTCTTAATATAAGCATTGCTTAAATTTTCAGGTATTCCCATATATTTTTCCAATGTTTACACTTTGTGTTTTCTCTTTCAAATATCTTGATTATTTTTATTAATTTCTTGTCATTTCAGTGACAAAAAGGGGGAGAAATATTTAGTAAGGGGGAGAGATATCCAGTTAAGGAGGAGAAGTATTTAATTGAGGGGGAGAATTATTTGTTATTGATTAATGATCATTATGCTTCATGTTAATATTATTTGTTTTGTTTATGATGATTTAATATGGATTATTCCTGATACTTGTTTTCCACACTTGCATTTCACAGGTATGTTTGTTTAAGTGTTGTGATTGCAGGATTCGTAGATCATCATGAGATCAAAAGAAAAGTCTATGTCTATGTTTGTTGGTGTGTGTTCATAGGTATAGATTTTATGTTTATCGTGAGGATATATTTGTAAAACATGTTTTTGTCTCAGAAATGCCAAGGGGAGATTGTAAGAACATTTATTTATGTAATGACATTATTCTGATAAAAAAATAATGTAGAGAGTTTTGTCTTTTTAGATCGAGTTACTAAGTGTTATATGGTAAGAGATTTATGTGTAAAATCAAGTATAGAGTGGTGAAGTTACAAAGGATATCGAGTGGAACAATGGCTGAAGTGACAGTGCAAAGAAGGAAATATTTCAGAGGATTTTTGTATTTTTTTCCACTGAGTACTTGGTGGGAGTTTTATCGAGTACTCGGTAAAGTGCGAACTAGCGTTCATTTGCGCAAAAGTGTTGAAAACCACCAAAGCGTTTTGCGAACTTGCGCAATTAGGTGTTCATCGAGTACTTTGTAAAACCGCCACTGAGTACTCGGTAAGTGGATACGCAAATTTATTTATGGGAGGTATTAAATTGAGATGCAATTAATTCCTAACCAATTTGGGACATGATTTGAAGCTATTATCAGTATATTGGACTATCATTGACATATTTATTTATATTTGGAAGATTTAAATGGTGGAAATACAAATCCTGATTGGAAAAGGATTCTTACCATTAATTGAAGACTCTTCTCTATATATATATGAGTTAAACCTAAGAGAAGAGGTGTGGCCTTTGTGAGAGATCTCTGAAATTATTCTACAGTTCATATATTTTTACAGAGATATATATAGAGAGAAAATTATTGAGTGATTATATATTTTCTACTTCTCTCTTGGTTTGGGATTTTCCAATTGTGCTTCTACACCGAAGATCGTTATGCACAATTAGATGATCTAGTTGCTGAAAAATCATCACACCACCTTGATCGAAGCAAAAGGCTTCGTGGTTTTTTGATCCGTTGAGAAGTGGAGCCGTTAGAGTACGGAGATCGGAGCGAGAGCTTCGTGAAGCGCGAGTGATTCAAGACTGTCAGACGTCGAGTGGAGAAAGACAGATCATGAGTGATTTGTAAGTCTAAAATTTTATAGAGTCTTGTACTTCTTGATTCATAGTGTATCGATACCCGAGCGTATCCGTGGTTTTTTACTTGGAGTCTTTCCAAGGTATTTCCACATAAAAATATTGGAAAATTCTAAAACAACTTCAGCATACGAGGGATCACGTGACCATCACGTGGGACCTACGCTCCTGACCTACGCTTGGGCATATGTCTAGAGCATAGGGTCCAAAACCACAATGTAGCTTAGGAGCGTAGGTTGAGTCCAATTTGCCCATTTTTCTTTCTCGTGACGTGGGTATCATGCACTTTTGATGTAAAAACCCGTCTTTTTATATTTGAGCTAAATTGGTCGCCTTTGACTCCCGATGCTTTTCGGTTATATAATATTGTCTAAAAATAACATTTTCCCCTTTTCGGTGAGATAATGATATCGTGAAATGACAATTTTGCCCTCCGATAGCTCTTCTTTGCTCTGACGCACCTCTTGATTCCTTTCTCGAGATAGAAATGAACACGAACTCAGTTAATTCACCGAGATTAGCTTTGTTTCTTCATTAAGATCTTGAAAGATGCTTACACACATAAATGAGATAAAAATACCAAGTAATGGAATGCAAAGACATAACAAACGCAAGATAGGGGCGAAAAATGACTAATATTGAGCACCTATCACACCCACAAGCTGACATATTGCTAATCCCTTAGCAATAAACTCAAAGAAAACTATTTGTGATGATTTTTATTTTATCTAACCTAATATACTTTAACCTAATCCCTTGCTTTCGTGAGGGTCGACGATTACACTTAGCACGTGTAACAAGCCTTTTAAACCCCTAGTGGACGAGTGAAGTCTCATGAAGGTTTCCGGTGATGGTACCTACAAACATCTCAATTCTTTTGTAATTACGCATTCATGAGTTCACACACACAATTCAAATAAGTTATGGTAGAACACATAAAATAATATGAATGCAAATATTCCCACTCACTACCAAACAACAATTATATCAAGCTTCGTGTTATGAATGGTTCCTACTTAAGTGAATGATTTTGCTAATTTCTATTTAAAATCCAGACAACCTTCCGTGATTTTGTAAACATTCAACTACAATATTTCAGTTTCCTTTCTCTTACTTCATTGACCAAACATTTCAATTTTTAGTAAAAACATACTCTTTCCATCTTTCCACTTTTCATCCCTTTTTGTCTTTCTAAGTCTCCAGACTTTCCAGCGAGGATTTTTAGTCCCGATCAACTGGGTCCGAGCTTCTTCCATGGGATTTATGCTCATCAGTCTTTTCCCCTTTAAACGCAAACAATGATATTGGTGATACCAAATCCCGGTTACTCAGATCAAAGAACTGCTTTTTGTATTTTATTTTCTTAAAATTGTTTTTCAACTTCATAGTAAAAAATCAACCTATTTCTCATAGTGAATGTGTGCTTGTGTTTATAGGTCAAAGTCATCTTTCTTAATTTTAATTTCACTCATTCACTCACCCATGTAAACCGCATCACTTTACTAACTTGATCTAATCATTATTCTCATGAGCGGGAATATCACATCACATACTACTCACATATCATATACATAAACCTAATCAACTGTAAATGCCAAACATTTATGCATAAAAACAAAGAATTTTTTCAATTTTTTTTTTCTTAAAAAAATTCTTTATTCCTTGCAATACTATACCCTTACCTCCAAACTTAAATCAGACCATGTCCTCATAATAAAAAACAAATAAGAGAACATATACAGTTACCCTTGAAGCTCAATTCTGGATTCCAAAGCAAAGCACAAATATTCTCCCCAAAACTTGAATTGGATCACCTGGAGATATCATTAACAAAGCACACACACCCATTCATAGCAATGGAAAGGAATTTGCATCATAAACATCTAGAAATCGACACATGTTGTCAATGAATCAAAGACTTATTTATTTTTTTTTATTGATGACAAAAATAATAACAATAAAAAAAATGATTTGGCCTTAAGGGCCTATAATCCTAAAATAATAAAAATAACAATAAAAGAAACAAAGACGTGGCCTTAAGGGTCTACCATCTCTACAAATAAAATAACCTAAAAATCCTAACCCTAATTCCTAGTCCGCCTCTTCTTCTTCATCACTCGACACGACACTCTTCAACCATATCCGACAATCTGCAGTTTCTTTCAACTTCTCTAAATCATCCTCCGGATATATTTTCGTGAATGTCCGCCGCATCTCATCCAATTCCTTTATTCTATCACCCAACTGCTCAACAATGATTTTTGATAGTAAAAACGAGTATGGAAGATAATAGTCACATTTATCAGCCCCCGCCCATTCTCGACTCATAATTGCTCGAGCATACAAAATCTCAGCCATAATCAAAGTTGGAACACACACTTCTTACCCATGAGTTAGGGCATACAAAGTTCGAAGCATAGTGTGATCTCTTGCACTTTTTCGATTATTAGGCCGAAGTTGAGTCACAAGAACATAATCCAAATAAAATAAATCCGACTTCAACCACCAATTTTCACACGTTTTATCCCTTGGATCTGAAGCCGCACATAATTCCCTCACCATATCTTCATCCTTATGTGGCCATACTACCGGATGCTCTTTCAAAATTCCAAGTAAGTTTGTCGGAGTACCGATTGGTATATTCCATGCATCGACAATATTTCTTCTTCCAAGCACAACAAAAGCACTCCACTGAGTCACCTTAGCCCTTATCACCTCAAATTCTGGGGGTCCTAAAACTATCATATTTTCATAGAATTTTCAGACTAAGCCCGGATACACCTTTTCGCCCGCCGGTTTTTCTAGACTATTCAATCCTCGTTCTCTAAGGATTTTTCGTCCGGGTGCAACTAAAACTCGATTCATCATTTCCAGATGAAATATTTCCTCAAATTGCAACCGACACTATAAAAGCAATTTGATATCCCTGAGTCTAAAATCTGGGGCCATCCCCTGAGGATGTGTGGCAATTACCTGACTGGTGCTAATTTGCAGGAACTAACATCAGAAGGAAAGAACACCATGTTGAAGATCCCGCCACCCGTCCTTAACAAGAAGGCTAAGCGAGTACCGGGCTCTCAAATAAACTCTTCGGTGCCAGGGGATGCCCAAGCCAATCAGCTATCCCAGGGTATTCCAACTCTTCCCTTCGAGATAGTTCATCCACCACCATCGGGAAGTCCTCCAGTAATTCCACCTCCTCCTTCGGGGGAGGGTACTGTCGATTTGCCTAAGGACCATGTCTCCGACCTGGAACTCTCTTCTTTTGACCTTTTGATTTAAGTGGTTCCGGATACGTTGTTGGTAGGAGGCCAACTTGATCCCGGCAGCTTCCCTTCTCTCATCCAGTAGATCAAGGTCGTGAGCTAGGTGCTGGTTATTTGGGCCTTCCACCCAAGCCTGGCTCTGGAGAGTTGGAACCCTAACCTCCGTTGGGATCATAGCCTCAGCGCCATATGCCATGGTAAAGGGGATCTCTCTGGTGGGTTTCCTAGGGTTCGTTCTGTATGACCAGAGCACTTCAGGTAGCTTCTCGAGCCAGGCCCGTTTGGCTTCCTCAAGTTTTTTGGCCAGGGTATTGAATATGGTTCGATTTATTCTCTCATCTTGTCTATTCCCTTGCGGGTACCAGACGGGGGATGTATTCTGGTTGATACTGTGCTCAGTAAAGAACGCTCTCACTTCCTTGTTGTCAAGATTTATTCCATTGTCCATCATAATTGTCATTGGTAGCCCGAATCTGCATATTATGTGGGTCCAAATGAACTTGATGATGTGGCTACTTTTGATGGTGGGGTAAGCTTCAGCTTCCACCCATTTGGTGAAGTAATCAGTGGCCAGGAGGACATAGGAATTTGATCGAATTGCCTTCGGGAGAGGTCCTACTATATCCATTCCCCATCGGGCGAATGGATGTGGGACTATGGTTGGGTGTAGGAACTCCGGTGGTCGATAGATAGCGTCCCCATGCATCTGGCATGGCTTGCTCCTTCGGACATAGTCCTCAGCATCCAGTGATAGATAGGGCTAAAAGTATCTTTAGGAGAGTATTTAATGGGCAAGGGATCTTCCTCTGGAGTGGTTCCTGCAAGATCCACTATGGATCTCCTGCATCACTGCTCTTGATTCTGAGGGCGTAATACATTTTAAATAAGGACTCGAGAAAGACTTTCTATAGAGTTGCCCGTTTATGACTGAATATCGGGTTGAATTCCTCCTGATCCTATGAGCTTTAGCTTTGTTATCCGGGAGTGTCCCATTTCTCAGGTAATTCATCAGGGGATCCATCCAGCTGGGCTCCCATGGAATAAACATTACTTGTTCGGGGTCTTAAATACTTGGCCTGGTTATAAAATCTACCAACACAACCTGGGTCAGGTCCTTTCCAGCTGAGGACGCCTAACCGGCTAGGTGGTCAACTACAGAGTTTTTATTTCTCAGGATCTGAGTGAAGGTTGTTTTTTGAAAGCTCTCTATTTCCTTTAACACAAGTGCCTGGTAAGTCTCCATTCTGGGGTCTTTTGCCTCGTATTCCCCTTTAATTTATCGAATGACTAGCAGAGAATTGTTGTGCACTGCTAGGGCTAATCTCAAGCCAGATACGATCACTTCATATTCCGCCTCATTGTTTATGGCTGGGAATTGTAGTTGCACTGACATGTGGAGGTGTGTTCCATTGGGCATCTAGATCTCCAATTCGATTCCCGATCCGGTATAACTGGTTGATCTGTCCATGAAAAGCTTCCAAGTGTCCTGCTCAGTTTACTGGTCGGGTTCTTCAGTTTCATCTTCAAGTAAGAAATCTGCCACCGCCTGTCCTTTGATGGAAACTCGGGGTATATAAGTTATGTTATATATGCCCAATTCGATGGCCCATTTGGAGATTCTGCCCGAAAGATCAGGTTTTGACATAATAACCCAGAGTGGCGTGGAGATCGGGACAATGATTGGATGAGCCTCAAAGTAATGCCTCAGTCATCTTTTGGCATTTACCAGTGATAGAACCAGATTTTTTTGCCTGCTGTATCGGGTTTCCACTTCAGCCAAAGATTTACTAGTGTAGAAAACTGGCATCTGCAGGTTCCCGTCCTCTTTGATAAGGGTTGCGCTGGTTGAGACAGAATATATTGCTAGATACAGATGTAAGACTTCATCGGGACATGGTGTGTATATGATCGGGGGTCTGGTCATATACTCCTTTAACTTGACTAGGGCTTCAGATCGCTCAGGACCCCAGATTTCCCCCTTTTTTGACTTGATTTCCTGAAAGAATGGTCTGCATTGATCAGTGAGTCATGAAATGAACCTGCTGATGGAAACCACTCTCCCAGTTAGGACTTGAACGTCTTTATGTGTCTGGGGCTCCTTTATTTCCATCAGGGCCTTGACTTGTGTCAGGCTGGCTTGGATCCCGGTCTGGTCCATGATGTGTCCCAGGAATTGTCCGTATGACATGCCAAAGGAGCATTTCTCCGGGTTAAGCTTCATGCCATGCATCCTGAGGGTGTCAAACACTTGGTGCAGGTGTGCAAGATGATTTTCCTTTCCTCTGCTCTTGACCACAGTGTCATCAATATAAGCCTCAATCACTGTACCAATCATTCCCTTAAAGATCTTGTTGACCAACCTCTGGAAAGTGGCTCCTGCATTTTTCAAACTGAAGGGCATAACCTTAAAGTAGTAAGTACATGTTTGAGTAATGAATAAGGTATTTTCTTCATTCAACGGGTTCATTCTTATCTTATTGTATCCCGATTAAGCGTCCAGGAAAGTTAGACGTTCGTAGCTGACGGTAGTGTCCACCATCTGGTCGATCTTTGGCAATGGAAAGCTGTCCTTTGGGCATGTCCTGTTCAGGTCAGTAAAATTAACACAAACCCTCCACTTACCATTCTTTTTCTGGATGACAACTACGTTGGCGAGCCACTCGAGGTACTTGAATTCCATGATAAAAATAGCCTGAAGCAATCTGGACACTTCGTCCACTATGATCTGGTTTCGATGCGTTCCTATGCGCCTTTACTTTGGTCTTATCGGTCTTACGTTCGGGTCGACGTGTAATGAATGTTGTGTAATAATATGATCGATACCTGGCATGTCTGTATGTTCCCACGCAAAGACATCAGAGTTATCCTGCAATAATTGTGTCAGTTCTTTTAATTTAGAGTTAGTAAGATTTGTACCTGCAAAAGTAAATTTTTTGGGTTATCGGGTATAACAGAGATTGGCTGTAATGGCTCGACTATGATCGGGGTACCCGGATCCCTCTCCTTTGATTGTTATTTGGGCCCTGGATTCTTTTCCTTGGAATGGGACACCTCTGGGCCTTTCCCCTTCCTGATCTCCTTTAGAGTGACCGTATAACATTTATTGGCGGCCACCTGGTCACCCTTGATATTGATGATGTCCACACCGTACGGGCTTATACATCTCATCACTTAGTGAAGGGTTGAAGGCATGCCCTGCATCTAGTGAATCCATACCCTTCCCATGAGTAAATTGTACGAAGGCTTTATATTCACTATAACAAACATTTCGGTCAGGGTCCTTTGAGCAACAAATACCGACAATTGGACTTCCTCGATCGGTTCGATTTGCTTTCCATCGAATCCTGCAATAGGATACCGGGAGGCCACAATCTCGTTAGGGTCAATTTCAAGCTTTTTAAAAGCTTATTTGGTAATGACGTTTGCATGGCTCTCGGGGTTGATCATGACTCTCTTAACAAGGTAGTTGGCTACTATCAATGTCACAACTAGAGGGTCATCATGTGGGGTCTGTATATTCCGAAGGTCTGATGCAGAGAAAATAATTTGTGCTTCTCCAGTCCTGTGGTGGACTTGACAGACTTCGTTGACTTTTCTCATTTTTTAGGCTCTTCATAGATGGCTCTGGTTGGATCCATCCGTCTCTTTGGAGGTGGGGCCATCAAGAATCATATTGATGATCCTGACCGGCTGTACGGCTGCGGGGTTCCGAGGGGCATTAGGAGCTTATTGATCGGCCCTCAGCCTGTCCCGTTGGATGTAATCCTGGAGCTCACGGCGAAGCAACTGTGCCTCTACCTATTGTCTGAGATTACGGTACTCATTTGTGAAGTGCCCAAAATCGCCATGGAAAACACAATGTTTTGACTTGTCCCTTTGGTCCAGTGGCTGTCTGATGGTTGGGGGTTGTTAGAAGATCCCTCTGGCCTTATTCTATTGGTAGAGCTTGGCAAGACTAACCCTCAGGGGGGTCACTCTCTCTTTGGATTTGGAACGTTTGAAAGGGTTCGAGGCTGAAGGTCCTGAAGGAGCTGATGGCCCTGATGATGTTGGACGCTTTTGATCGGTCGCCTGATCCTTTAATCGGGCTTCAACGCTGACCAAGGCCAGCCTCCTTTGCCTGATGGCCTCTTCCTCTTCAATCCTCAAGTACCATTGGGCTCTGGAGTTTAACTCCCCAATACCCGATGGGGGGCGTTTCACTAGAGACTGATGGAACTTGGTCCCTAGAATAAGGGCCATCCGGAAGGCTTCAAAGTAGAGTGCTGGTCACAGTTATCAATATAAGAAGACTCAATGTTGAATCGGGATAGGAAGCTCTTCAGGGATTCTCCTTTCTCCTGGATCATAGTGAAGAGGCAGGATATGGTCTTCTTCTGCCTCTTGTTCCGGTAGTGCTAAGCAACGAAGAGCATGGTCAACTGTTGCCAGCTGCCGATGGATCGGGGTGGCTGCTTCCTGAACCATAGCACAGCTGCATCGGCAAGACTTGTGGAAAATAACAAAGCAAGGACTCGTTCTCAATGTATATGGTCATCTTCTGATGAATCTGATAAATATGCTCCTCGGGGTCCTTGGTGCCATCGTTGGGGGTAAACCGAGGCATAACAAACTTCTTCAGAAAAGGTTCCCGAGTTATCTCGGGGATGAAGGATGACTGTATCAGCTCGGTTGACGCCTGGATGGCCAGGTCATCGGTAGACTGGTTTCTTAAGTCCCTGAGGACTTTTCTTTGGAACTTGGCCATCATTGCTTGGAGCTTTTGGGGGGTCTTGGCTTTGTCGGTGGTGTGAGCCTTTCCTAAGCGCTGGAAAAACTCGGCGTGCTCTTCTAGTCTGTCGCCATCTTCCTGGTTCTGAGAGTGGTTGAGCACCGCTGCCGGAGGGGCAGGTAGTTGTAAAGCCAACCTCGCCATGAGCTCTGCATTTTGCTTCTCAAAAGCTTGGCTACGTTCCTCAGTGGCTATCAGGCGTTGCAGGATTTGCTCAATGGTTTGAGGACCTTATACACGACTATCCCCGGTGGTCGGAACGTTCGCTTGTGAACGGGTGACCGACACGTTTGTTTGGGAAGTAGCGGGTCAGTGTGAATGGAGATTTAGAAGATGATGAAGAATAAACAAGATCTAAGATCTTCAGATTGAATAACATAAACTCAGCTTCACGAGATGGGAAGAAGAAGATGATTTACAAATCTCCAAGACATATTTGAAAAATCAAGAACTCCCTGTAGTTTCCCACAGACGGCGCCAATGTGTAAATTGCAAAAAATGCACAACACAAGAAGAGAATACTTTATTCAGATTTGGCTTTCCTTATATACATTCCCTTCTTGGGCTTTGATCCCATTAGGGCAACATTCTCTTACTTACATCATTTTTGTCCTTTTGCCACGTCACTAACTTGTTCTAGAATATTTCACGAAATGGGCCTTCCCTTCGGGCTCCTTCCTCTGTTGGGCTAGCGGGGTCTTCCCTTAATGGGCTTGACAGAATCCGCACGTACAACTAGTCTCATCAATCTCATGCCCCTTCTCTTCTTGACTTTCCCTTTTGTTGCACTGCAATACAATCTGAAAGGTAAGTCTTGGAATATAAATGTCTTACAAATGAAATAGTGTTGATTCAAAATGAACAATAATTATTACCTTTCCCACTAGGTTGTGGGTTCACATTTGAAGCTCTACCATCTGGATCATCACTATCATGTGGGTTCACATGTGAAGCATTGCCATCACCATCTTCATTTCGCTGTGGGTTCATTTGTGAAGCAACACCCTCACATTCTCCACTTGAAGAAGGTACCGGTGAAGTTGTAGATTGTGGCTCAGATTGCACCTTGCGAGGCCTCAATAATCTACGCTTTTGTGGCTAAGCGGTGTCCATGAATAAAGATACAACCAAGCAACTGTAGATATTATATGAACTACACAATTTTCACATTCATGCATATATTTTCATATATGAAGTAACTATAGTAGATAAATATACTAAAAGAATAAATAATTCTTTAGTTTAAATTTAGAACAATGAGTATGGAACACGGTAACAAAACCAAAAGGGCATGTTTGGTCAATATTTTACAAATCAACAAGTGTGATGCTTTTACTTTAAAGAACAAATTCTTATCATAATCTTTTAATTTTCAGTTCTTAAACAATAGAAACAGATCCAAACTTCACTTTAACTAATTGGAAATTTCTGAATTTTTCCACCAACAAAATTAAATAAATAATGATTTTGAAACCAAAACTCAATCTTACTCTATTCAAGTAGCATTCAACTCATCTTCAATCCTAACCCAAAAGCAAAAACAAATGAGAAAGAGAAAAAAAAAGTTTTTTTTCACACATAAGAGAAAATAAAAAAAACTTAAAAATCAAAACAGAAGCATTGATCCCAAACCCCAAACCGAAGCCAAAAAAAAAACATAAGACTTTTTAGCAATATATGGGGTACCTATGGGGCAGAAATCATTGAAATTACAGCAAAAAACTCTGAACCAAACGATATAATAAAATTTGATTGTAATTAGAGCATAATAATATATATTTAGATAACTATATATGCACACACACATACACACTAAGTTTGTAATAACAGTAATCAATAAGTTAAAAGACATGACATTGGTACTCGAAGCCACACTTCGTTGACCTTGTGTCTAACTCTCTTACATGGTGTTCTAACTAAGCTTGCCATTTGTATTTTAATTCAAAACTTAATTTTTTACGTAGATTATCTAAGCTTACATTACATATTCTTTTTTCGAGTACTTGATAGTGTTGAAAGTTGATGGTTTTTATACTATTAAGAGCTTCCATCTTACACACCAAACTAGTATTGTATAACGCAATGGAGAACAAATAATTGAATTCTTAGGGTTAATAACATTCTCAGAACAAGGCCAAGTTACTCGTACCTGGATTTCCAGGTCAATATTGTTAACAGATAGAAAATAAAGAAGAGAATAAAGAATAATAATGAAGAATATTGAATTGTATTATGTATATTAAAGTATATGATTAAAATACGGTTAACACATACATAGAGGAGAAAGTGTGAAGAACAAGTTAACTTGGAGTAGGGAACAAACCAATATTATGATAAATACAAGGTGGGGTAGGATTATCTAGATGGGCCTAAGCCCTCATATGTTCTAACCCCCCCCCCCCCCCCCCCCCCCCCCCCCCCCCCCTTCAAACTCAATGTGGTAAATGAGAGACAAACTTGAGTTTGGAAACGAATTCCTGAAATCGTCCTGGCGGATTAACTTTGGTGAAAATATCAGTAGGTTAATCTTGAGATGAGATATGTAGAGGACGAACAGTACCACTGTGCACATGTTGATGAACAAAGTGACAGTCAATTTCAAAGTGTTTTGTGCGTTCATGAAACACGTCATTGTGAGCAATCTGGATAGCACTTTGAATATCACAACTCAGACTGGTAGAAAGAGGTTGAGGAGCCCCCATATCTACCAGAAGCCATCGGAGCCATATAAGTTCCTGTGTAGTGTCAGCTCAGAGCTAGATCTAGAAGTAACAGATTGCTTCTTGCTATGCCACGAGATGAGAGAATCTCCTAAGAATAAACAGTAACCATAAATAGAATGAAGATTAGTAGAATCACCTGCCCAATTAGCATTAGAGTATGCTAGTAACTCAAGAGACGATTTAGAGGAAAAATGAAGCCCATGAAATAAGGTGCCCTTTAGATAGCGGAGAATACGAAGAACAACAGTATAATGAGTTGTCCGAAGAGTAGACATGAATTGGCTTACTAAATGAACTACATAGGCACTACTTGGATGAGTGACAGTGAGATAAACAAGACTACCAACCAATTGTCTATACAATGTGGCGTTACTGAGCAGAACACCATCAAGAGGAGTGAGCTTGCGATTAGCTTCCAAAGGAGTCGAAGTTGTCTTACAATCAGTGAGACCTACTCGGGCAAAAATTTCAGAGGCATATTTGGCTTGAGAGAGATAGTAACTAGCATAATCAGAAAAAAACTTCAAGACCCAAGAAGTAACTGAGATGCCCAAGATCTTTCATTTCAAAATAAAGACTAAAAGATTGCTTGAGATCCGAAATACCAGTGATATCATCCCTAATAATGATCATATCATCAACATAGAGAAATATTAATATGAGACATGCATCTATTTTTGCCAATAAAGAGCCATAAATCATATGCACAAGAGATGAATCCAAAATCCCTGATAATAGAGTTAAACTTTACAAACCGCACGAAGAGCTTGTTTAAGACCATGTAAGGATTTCTGAAGTTTACAGACTTGAGATGGAAAGTGCGTAATGCCTAGAGGAGGTTTCATGTAAATGTTTTATGTGAGATCATCATTAAGAAATGCATTCTTGACATCTATCTGAAATAGACCCCATTTTTGGGCAGCAAAAAAGGCAAATAAGCTGCACACTAATGTAAGATAAAAGACAGGAGCAAAAGTCTCTTCATAATCAATATCATACTCCTAGTTGAAGCCTTTAGCAACTAGTCTGGCTTTATATTGGTCTATTGAGCCATTAAATCGAGTTGTAATTTTGTAGACCCATTTACAGCCAACAACAATCTTCCCTGGTGGAAAAGTAACTAAGTCCCATGTATGAGCTTTGTCAAGAGTCTGTAATTCCTCAGTCATAGCTTATTACCAATGAGGATTATAACTTGCCTTTTTATTGGATGATGGTTCATGATGAGAGAATATAGTGGAGTAACAATGATAATCACGAAGATGATGTGGAAGTTCTCTTACCCGAGTAGATTGATGAGTAGTGATAAGAAGAGGTAAAGCAATAGTGTCATGAACAGAGACTTTAGTGACAGGATTATCAAACGAGGCGGTCTCATTAGGATAAACTATAGGTAAGAGATCAGGAGCTGGTCCATCAAGGGTAGTGGGCAGAGAGGTAATATTTGAAATGACTATGGATGAATCAGGTATTAGGATCAATAAAAAATGGAGGAATAGAAGATGATGTGAGGTTAAACTTGGAAAGAGAAGAGAAAATTTTATGTTCCTAAAATATGACATGATGAGAGATGCGAAGACATTTAGAAATAGGATCCCAACACCTATACCCTTTTTGTTTAATTCCATATCCCAAAATATAACATAAATGAGACGAGGTTCAAGTTTGGAATGTTCATGTTGCTGAAGTAAGATAAAACAAACATAACCAAAAACCTTAAGGAGATTGTAGTTAGAAGAGGTACCATACAATCGTTCATAAGGAGTTTGGTTATCAATGTTGGGCATGGGAATGCGGTTTATAGTGATACAACTGTGAGAGCAACTTTTCCCCAAAAACGTTTAGGATAAGAATTGTCGACAAGAAGAACACGAACAATATCTAAGATATGATGATGTTTACGTTTAGCATGACCATTTTGTTAAGATGTGTCAGGACAAGAATATTGAGACATAGTGCCCTGTTGATCAAGGAATTTTAGAAAACAAATTTCCCTATATTCCATGGCATTATTAGCACGAAAAACTTTGTTGAGGCCAGATAATTGAGTTTGGACCATATGGGCAAAATCATAATATATCTGAGACAATATGGAGTGATTTTTCATTAGAAAAATCCAAGTGAAACGAGTGTAATCATCTATAAAAATAACAAAATATTTGGAACCCCCCATTGTGTTATGAGTAGAAGGACCCCAAACATCAGAGTGTATAAGATCAAATGGAGCAATTGAATAAGAAATACTTTTATTAAAAGATAATGCTGGCTGTTTTTGTAATTGACATGATAAACAAGTAATAATATCAGGTTTCACATTTCCATGTTTACCAGTTGATACTAAAGAGCGAAGTTTATCAACAGACACATGTCCTAGCCTAGAAAGTCATAAGTTGAAATGAGAAGAAAAAGACGTAACAACAACTGTAGAACTAGAGGAATGATGTGGAATGTGAAGATGGATAAGCTCAAACATGCACCCAACCTTACGACCCATCCCAATGTCTTCGGATCCTGCACATGACAACTTAATCTTTATGTGAACAAAAGAGCTGAGCAGGTTCGTGGTAAACTCAGACTTGTCATAAACTAGAAAGACTACAATACCCTTGCCGACAGTCTTTGTCATAAACTACCAGCCTCTGAACCATTTCCTTCAGGATATCAAGTTTCCCCTCCCTCGCAGAGCTGTTATGTTTGCTCATCTTCCCACAGCAAAAGTCTTTTCCAAATTCGACCTTAAAGCCGGATTTTGGCAATTGGGAATTACCCCTGAAGAAAGACCCAAGACTGGTTTCTGCATTCCTGATCACCATTTCCAATGGACTGTAATGCCTTTTGGTCTTAAAACCGCCCCATCTTTATTCCAGCAAGCCATGATTAGAATCTTTGATCCCATCCTTTCCTCGACCCTCATCTATATTGATGACATCTTACTTTTCTCTCCTGATATGGCCTCTCACATCAATCTCCTCCAGAAATTCCACCAGCTGGTCCTCAAGTATGGAGTTATGCTTTCTGCCAAAAAGATGATTCTTGCTCAACCCAATATTGAATTCTTGGGTATGAAAATTGCTCATGGCCAGTATGTTCTCCAGCCCCACATTGCCACCCAGCTCCTTCAGTTTCCAGATGAAAATCTCAACCGAACCCAGATCCAGCAATTTTTGGGTATTGTAAACTACATGGCTGATTTCATCACCGACCTTGCCCCTTACCGAAAAACCCTTTCTGACCTTCTCAAGAAACACCCACCTCCTTGGTCTCCCTCTTGTACACATGCCATCAAGCACCTCAAAGCTATCTCTCAATCCCTACCCCCATTACAGATTCCTTCTACGGGCAAAAGAATCCTTCAAACTGATGCTTCTGATCTCTATTGGGGTGCTATTCTCCTTGAAGAACTATCCCCTACATCCCGCTCAATCTGTGGCTACAAAAGTGGAGCTTTTACTCAGGCTGAACTCCATTACCACTCCACATACAAGGAAATCTTGGCCATCAAAAGAGGTATCGAAAAATATGAGTTCCATCTCCTTGGCCACCACTTCCTCATAGAAACAGATCTCAGCAGTTTCCCAAATATGTTAAAATTTAAACAGAAACATCCTCCCAAGGCCCAACTGCTCCGATGGGCAAACTGGTTTGCTCAATGGTCCTTCGATGCCCTTCATATTCCTGGCAAATCCAATGTCCTTCCAGATTTCCTCTCCCGCCTGAAGAAAGAAATCAACCCCATTTGTTTTCCCATGATCTCTTGCTTTGATCCTTTACCATTACCTATCCATCTCCAAATTCTACTCCTGGAGAAAACCCTCATTTCCCGAAATTGTGACATGGTCCAATCTCTTCAGCTCCTCTATATCAATCGTTATGGCCTTGAATCTGGACCAATTCGAACCATGCCTTTTCACCCTGTTTATCCCTTCTTAACCCATTTTGAGCTCAACCCTTTATTTTATTTTCATTTTTCCCCTGAGCTTTATCTTCTCTTATGGTACCTGGTTGACACATATCATATCGGGCTCATTCTTGATAAGTCCCAATTACTCAGATACCTTGCCCAATGCCTCTTTAACAACCTTCCCTCTGCCCAAATGAAATTTTGTTCATGGCTCACCCTCTTCGGCGACATTTCTTATTGGCAAACCCAACTTCGTCGTACCCCTTTCCAAAATCCCATGTTCGTGTTTTGGACTTCTTCTCAGCTCCTTCCCACCCCTGATCATGGCATCCATATTCACAAAAATTATCATGTTTCCTTTTTCACTGGCCATGATAATATCCTAGTCTATGAATTACCCATCCATTTTGATATGTTCAGAACTCAGATATGCCATCATAATGGAATCCCTCCTCAGTCCATCTCCCCTTTTTTATTTTATCCAGATACTGCAAATTGGCGCACCTCAGATTTCTACCCTCCAGATTGGCGTCAGAAGATTCTCCAGACTCTTGAAGACCATGAAGGCCAATATTCTTGGGATCTTCTTGATCCAGACCATCCTATCTATCGGGTGCACCTTCAATCCTATCCCATTGACACAGCCCCCAGTGGTTACAACTCAGAGGACCTACATTCAGATGATTGGAGTCCTCCTGACTGAAACAAGCACCTGCCTTTGATGATGTCAGCCTTATCTGAATGACATATGTATGACATCAGTTGTTTGTAATATTCAGTTGTTTGTAATATTGCCAGTCGGTAAGGGCAAAATGGTCTCTTCACTTTTGTTCCATACCATTCAGACTGTCGGCAAGGGTATTGTAGTCTTTCTAGTTTATGATGTCATGGCTGACGTTTTCTGCTTTCATTATTGCTTGTATGCCCCATGCTGGGCCTTTTAGTCTTTGTTGCTTTCTTTATCTGCCTATATAAGGCATGTATGTGTGTATGTTGAGGGCAGAGTCCCATTAATAATATCAGTGTGTTTTCATCCATTGTTCTCTCTCTTCGTTTTGATCTTGTTCTCTCTTCGTTTTGATCCTGCCTACTTAGTGTTTGTATTATGGTATCAGAGCCCAGATCTGAATATATCATTATATATCATTTTTATGTCATTCTTATGTCATTTTTATGTATATCATTTTTATACATAAAAATGACATAAAAATTGATGAACCCATAAGACATTGACATAAGAAGGGAGATCTGGGTTCATCAATTATTCAGACTTGCATTTATAATGACATAAAAATGATATATAAGGAAATTTCTCAACTTTCTAAACTACATGGCTGATTTCATCACCGACCTTGCCCCTTACCGAAAAACCCTTTCTGACCTTCTCAAGAAACACCCACCTCCTTGGTCTCCCTCAGAAGAAGTAAAAATGATTTTTAGTCCAAGATCACATAACTGTCCAACAGAGATAAAATTGATAGTTAACATTGGAATATGTAAGGTAGCAGGAAGTGATAGATTTGATGTAGATACAAAACCTATATGACTAACATGTAATTGAGATCCATCAGCAATATTAATTGATGATGGATGAGAAATAATACTTTTGGACTTAAAAATTGATCAATCAACAGTCATATGATTACAACATCCAGAGTCAAAGAACCAAGAATTACTTGTGGTGACATGCATAGCAT
Organism: Cornus suecica; assembly: GCA_963922005.1. Taxonomy (NCBI): domain Eukaryota; kingdom Viridiplantae; phylum Streptophyta; class Magnoliopsida; order Cornales; family Cornaceae; genus Cornus; species Cornus suecica. The sequence continues at coordinate 45,313,020 of OY998240.1, forward strand.
TACCAGCAGGGGATAAAACCTGTTTAAGTAGAGAAAAAGGTCATTTGTGGAGATAGCTGAATTGATACCTTCTAAAGGACAAGACTCCTCCATAGTGGCAATAATGATAGACTTAGATAACTAAAATTGTTTGGATGGAGCTCCACGAGATGAGTTTGTGCGAGATTTCTTATAGGGATTCTTGAAGCAATCATTCTGATAGTGTCCAAGCCCTTTACTGTGACAATGTTTGCAAATTCTAATTGGACAATTCAGAAAAACATGAGTGTTTTGATGGCAGTAGGAACATGTCTGCTGAGAAGATGATTCACCATATTTGGGATGAACAACAAGAACGACAACAGTAGTCTGATATTTAGTTCCATGTATGGTTTCTTTATAGAGAAGCTCAGTAATGGAACTTTCTAGTAAGGGTAAAGGATTTCTGTGTAGAAGAGAGGCTCGAACTAATTCGAAACGATCATGAAGAGCCATTAGAAGTGTTACAACACATTTTTAGTCTTGATAGACGATGAATTTCTCAGCATTAGAAGAACAGTGCCAATTTGGTTCAGAGAATGCAAGTTTATCCCAAATAGCATAGACTTTTGACACAAAGTCATTAATAAACTGACCTGGTTGTTGATTCTTAACATGAAGATTGGTCAGAAGTTGATATTCATGAGCAAGATCTGTGGTGGTGTATCGACTCATGAGAAAATCCCAAACTTCTTTAGTGGTAATGAAACGACAAAACTGTTGATAAATTGACGGAACTGGTGTGTTACGAAATCATGTGAGCATTAGGCCATTCTTGTTATCCCAGTCATCTAGGTGTTCCACAAACTTGTCATTAGTTTCAGTAGCTTCTCGGCACGATATGGTAACATCACCAGTAATTAGTCACCAAAGTTTACGACTTTTGACGAAACTGGTCATGGCTTGAGCCCAAAGGATGTAATATGGGCCATTGAGAATGGTAGAGATCGGATGAGAGACTTTGGAACCCTCCATAGTAATTGAAGAAGATCCTGTAAGTTGATTGAGGAAGAGGGGACAAGAGGTGGCAAGTTTCAGCAGAAACTAAATCACAAGTCGAGGTCGAGTTCTGAAGGTAGAAGTTTAGAGTTCTCGGTAGCAGCAGATTTCTGGTACTGGATTAATTTGCAGCTACGGATACTGACAGAGGCACAGACGGAGCTGAGAATACTAGTGTAACTCGATGCGGATGGCAGACAGTGGACGACGAATGGCGGACAGTAGAAAGCGGACAACGGATAGTGGCAGAGTAGTGGTTTGGTGATGATCTGCTCAAAACTAAAGGATGAAGGAAGAGCAGCGGCGGACGATGGCTTCTGGTTGGAACTTAGATATAGAAAGACATAAAAGGAGCTTGAGTGAATAATGATAATGGTGAGATCACTCTAGCTCTAATACCATGTTAACATATAGAAAATAAATATGAGAATAGAAAATAATTATGAAGAATATTGAACTGTATTTTGTATATGATTACAATAGGGTTAACACCTAAATATAGAAGAAAAGGTCTGGAGAACAAGTTAACTTGGAGTAGGCAACAAACCAATACAAATTAGGGTAAATACAAGGTGGGTTAGGATTATAAATATAAGGTGTGCTAGGATTATCTAGATGGGCATAAGCCCTAATATATTCTAACAAAGACTATGTCGCCTCTCTTAATCGATCTTATTGACTATTATTCAGGACATCTACTAAAATAATTATGTACAAACTTGCAGTATTGTCAAATTCATCTTATCCCAGTACTTTTTTTCTTCTCTTTTTAATTGTATTATATTATTTAATTTTTATGGTTTTGCCATGTGTTAATTTTCCAATTGTGCCTTACAGAGGAACTGGTGTCTGACATATCTCGGGTTTCAAGGGAAAAAGTAGATGAGAGCTTTCATAACACTCATAGTGTTATTTAGGTAGTTTTCTCTCTTTCGAGGGAAATACATTTATACCAAAAGGCCACAAAATATTTTGATGGTTTTATGGGCATAAGTTACATGATGATTTCCCCAACTAAAAAGTAAAATCCAAACATGAAAAGTTCAATTAATTGTTCAAGATTTTTAATTGAATGATTTGGATGGAGAAAATTAAAAAGGAAAGAAAACAATAACAATGAATAGAATTTAGGGAAAAAAACCTAGGGTTCCACAGTCTCGCAAGTTCTTTCCAGCAAAAATCAAGTGTTTCTCTCCTGCAACTGTAGGAAAACACTATATCATTCACATTAAATAGATAAAATTTAAAACGGAAGAAAAACAAAATGTTGAAGAAAAGTTAGGGAAAAACCTAGGGTTCCACAATCTCGAAACTCCTTTCCAGCGAAGATCAAAAGTTTCTCTCTTGCAACTATATGAAAGCTTATCATTCAAATTATACATAAATGATATACGTGTGTGTGTATATATATATGGATATGTGTGTGTGTGTGTGTGTGTGTGACGAAAAATATAATTACGGTTGGCAAATAGAAGATCTGAAACCCTAAATAGGAAAAACTAAGAAAGAGAATCAGGCAATTAAATCAATCGACCTTTGTTCTGGGGATATGTGTGTGTGTGTGTGTGATGAAAAATATAATTACGATTGGCAAATAGAAGATCTGAAACCCTAAATAGGAAAAACTAAGAAAGAGAATCAGGCAATTAAATCAATCGACCTTTGTTCTGGAGTGTATCCATGGTGGTGGGTTTGTGGGTGTCTGTGGAAGGTGCAAACCAAAAAATCAGAACCTAATTGCAAAATCTTAAGTACTAGAAACCAAAGCATAATGGCGCTAAATTTGGCACCCAATCCCAATCCCAAAAATATGAGTTTTTGGCACAGTATGTTGTGACCATGCCTAAAAGGTAGTGGTTTTAGGCACGATCTTCGAGGACTATGCCTAAAAATCCACCTTTTAGTGACAAATTTTGGTCCGCCCCTACTGGACTGTTCCTAAAAGATCTTAAAAGAACACTAATTATAAAAAATATATATATAAAATACAAAATCCGTACACTTTGTAAACTGTGAAGAATAAAAATTAATAATTTCCAAAATTTAATGTCGTTTGTTATATCATTTATAAATGAAGAATAAAAGTTCATATTATCATATAATTAAAATTGTGAAAATGTACAAAACAAAATTAGAAGTCTTTACACTTTTTTAATAGTAAGTAGGTATAGATTTATGGAGTTAGTGTGCTCCACAGGGCTTTGCGTCCTGCGCTAATCTGAAAAAATCTACATCATCTAAATATATGTTTATGCTTCTATTTATAAAAGGAAATAAAATCCATAATTTTAGGAGAGAAAAGATAAATTAAAAATCAAACACAACGCACTTAAGGTTCAGTTGTCCTCCACTTGTTTCCCTAGCGAAGAACATCTTGTATATAGGTGAATCACTGAACAGTGCGATGAAGGAAAAAATCAACTTTTCCATAGTCAATGACTCGATATGATCGACAATTATGAATGAGTGAATCGATAAGATAAGACTAGCTTGTGTCTTAAGCGTCGGATGATTGAGTGGCTGAAATTTAGACGAGTCCATGAAACGACACAGTAGAGAAAGAATAATTAGTATTACAAAACTAATAAACCTCTATTGTTACTATGTTGCTGCCAAACAAGTCCCTCTTAATTTTTTGATGCAAAAGTTTCATTATGGGTGTAAAATTATTATTTTTTAGACTTTTTGGCACAGTAAAATACACCCTTTAGTGACAATTTTTAGACCGTCACTAATAATATGACTTTTAGTGACAATGTTTTTAGACCGTCTTTAATAACATATGCCTTTTAGTGACAGTTGTTTTGACCATCACTAATAATACGTCCTTTTTTTTTTTAAAAGTTAAGATGATATTAAAAAAAAGAGGCAAAAGCCATACAAGATTAACGGGGCATGCTTCAGTTCACAATATGGAAGCCAAATTTCCACCAAATGAAAAACAAAAAAAGACATCCTAAATGTATTAAAGCATGAATAAAAAGAAAGACAAAATATCTGCCAACTATAATGTAAGAAAGCAAAGTATAACAGCTAGCAACATCGTTCCCTCGACCATACGAAACCATAGATTGCACCAGAAAATAATAAACTGAAGTAAAACAAGACTAGAGCAATTTATCAGAGCCAAAAGGCTATAGCAGAGACCACATTCAAATCATATACCACTCAGCTTCAAACCAAACCATAACAGAGACTTAGACCAAGTCTGCATGTCTCTTAAATAATGACGTACATCCGATTAGAAGGAGAGATCATGGACATTCTTAGAATCAGAAGCAAACTCCCATTGCATAAAATAATATAAACTTAAAGGAATCATGATGACAGAATAATATGAGGTAAATTGCATTCCTGCAGCAACGCCAAATTCATCTAATTGCTTGGGAGTTTCTGTAGAGGGAAAAGAGCAAATCTGATTGTATTTGTAATCCTTTTGGCTAGTTCTTCCAAATTCATATACTCTAAGCTAAAAAACCTCATATTTCTTTCAATCCATACCTCACAAACTGTGGCAGAGAATGACAACTTGTTGATAACAGCAGCAAGGGAATTAGAATGCAGATTGGTACAAATCCATTGCATTAATGACTCCCACTGTCCATCAGGCCATTCCAGAAAGCCTTTTTGGGCAATGCAATGCCAAAGTCTCTTAGTGAATCCACACTGAAAAAATAGATGATCTCTATCTTCAATACCAAGCCCATAAAATTTTCAAGTAGCCTGAGTGATCATGCCCAATAGAGAGCAGAAAATGAAGTGAAGGAATTTTATTAAGGTGAACCAGCCACAACATGAAGGAATGCTTTGGGATATGATCCTTACACTAAACCACCTTACTCCACTCAACCATAGGAGCCTTGTAACTATAAAACTCCCAAGTATAATCAATACTAAATTTATCTCTGGTGGGAAGCCAAATAACCACATCATTCTTACTTTAATCAGGTATTAGAGTAGGAGGAAATTGATTCTTGAAATCAATCCAAGCTTGAGAATTTAATGGTGGGAAATCCCAACCTGAAGAGGTGATGAACCTGCTAACTGTTGCATTATTACCAAGGCCTGAGCTTCTTATCATACTAGGTAAGAAAATGGAACACAAGGGGCTTTGAGGGTGCTAATTGTCATACCATAATGAAGTAGATCTCCCATCCCCTATGAGATGCTTAATAGCTGGGCTAATAATCTCTCTCATCTTCAAAAGTTGCTTTCAAGTCCATGAACAATGCCTAGGAATGCCCAACTCCTAAAAGTTTTTGCTCTTGACAAGAAAGTGTTTCACCTAAGCAGCCTATAAGAAAGGATCATCATTTAACAAAGACCATATGTGCTTAGACATATATGCAAAGTTTCACTCTTCCAAATCTTTAATGTCCAAACCCCTTTCAGCAAAAGGAGTACAGACATTAGTCCAAACAACCCTACTACCACCCCTTGAAAGCTCAGAACCCCTCCACATAAACTTCCTAATGAGAGAAGTTAACTCCTTAAGCACTAACTTATGCAAAATAAAATGAGATGCCCAGTAAACTTGTGTAGAGAATATGACTGATTTAACAAGTTGTAATCTTCCAGCAAAAGAGAGATACTTGGCAGACTAATTGGTAATTCTTTTAGTCAGCTTAGAAACCAAAACCTCACAATCTTGTTGAGTCAATTTAAAAGAAAGCAAAGGAATCCCCAAATATCTCACTGGGAGAGCTCCTAACTGAAAATGAAGCCTATCTTGAATAAAATCCATATTCCCAACATCCAAACCAGCATGGAACAATGTACTTTTAGTAATGTTGGGAAGTTAGCCAGATAAAACACAAAATATTTCTAAAGCAACCATAAGGAAATTGGCAGAGTTAAGGTCACCAGCTGAAAAAAGCAAAATATCATCAGCAAAGAATAATATTGTGATCTTATGCTCTCGACACTCAACAACAACAATGGGTTTAGCCAAGATACCATTCAACACTTCCATGCCAAGAACAAAAGGATAAGGGGACAATCGATCACCTTGGCTTATGCCTTTAGAACTTGGAAAATACCACTTTAATGAACCATTTATATTGACTGAGAACATAGGAGAAGAAATACAAGCCATGATCAGCTCCACCCAATGATCTCGCATATGAAAAGCTTGTAAAGTAGCCTTTAAGAAGGACCAAGAAACTGTGTCAAAAGCTTTAGTTAATTCCACATTCATAGCCAATCTTGGCACCCCATCATTCTTGATTGAGCCCCACACATTTATCCAAACAAGGCTTAAGCCTATTTGCAATGATTTTTGTTATGCATTTGTAAATGGTATTACATAAAGAAATAGGCCTAAAGTCAGAGACAAAAGTTGGATTATCAACCTTGGGAACCAAAATGATGATAGAAGAATTAAGTTCTTTTAGCAACTTGCCAGAGTGGAAGAAAGCTAAGATTGCTTTAGTAATCTCATCACCAACAATTGGCCTTGCATGCTTGAAAAACATGGCATTATAGCCATCACTTCCTAGAGCCTTGTTATCCTTAAGAGAGAACATGGAAGTTCTTATTTCATCAGCAATAACAGGACTTGTGAAATGTTGCATCTGATCAGTGGAGAAAGGGGAACTAACAAAAGGCCTAACATCAATAGAAGGGTCTTCACTAGTCCTTGCTGAAAGAAGATGAGCATAAAACCCTACAATTTCATTTTGAATCAAAGCAGGATCCTCCAGCCTAACTCCTTCTCTAGTTGTAATGGATAAAATACTATTAGACCTTTTCCTGTAATTAACAACTTTATGGAAGTATGAAGTGTTCTTGTCCCCAAGATAAATCCATTGAACTCTGGATCTTTGCTTACATAAAGATTCTTCTACATCAGCAAGATGAATATAATTAGCAAGACAAACTTTCTCTTGAGATTTAAGACCCTCATTACCAGGATCATTCTAAGGTTGAACCTGAATAACACTCAAACCAGAATCAACACCATGAACCCTAGATGACTGATCACTATATTCCTTAATGTTAAGGTGTTTTAGCTCCCCCTTCAAAAGCTTCAACTTCTGAGTAACATTAAACATATAAGAGCCACTAACATCAGTTTCCCGTACCTTTTGAACTACATCCATAAACTTAGTGCTGAAGAAGATAGTTATTAAATCTAAAAGAAGAGCCTGTCTTCTGAATTTCAGTAGTGAGCTTCAAAATAATTAGAGCATGATCATACACACCTCTACTCTCAAAGAAAGCCTCGAAATTTAGAAACTAATTGTTTCAAGTTTCATTAACCAACACCCTATCAAGCTTCCTAAAAATGATTGAATTAGTCCAAATATATTTGAGCCCAGAATGTCTAAGATCAAGGAAAGAAGAATTCATCAAACAATCACCAAATTCTTGAACACTAGCATCGCAACCTGAAGCACCCCCATAACTTTCACGTGGATATCTAATGACATTAAAATCACCTGCCAAAAAGAAAAGTTGCTGGACAAAAGTGGCAGAAAGTTGAAGAAGATCATGCCAAAGAACTCTCCTATAAATAATATCATTAAAAGCATAAACAAAGCCACCCAAACACTTTTAAGAACCATCAATGGCTGAGATATCAAATAAGATAATTTGACTGGACTTCTTAATAATAGTAATATCAAGCTAAGTAGGATCCCATGGAACCCAAAGGCTACCATTCTGAGAACAATCATAGTTATTTATGAACTTCCATTTACCAGTCACACACATCAAAATCCTTTCAGCATTATGTTTCTTGACTCTAGTTTCCACCATACAAAAAAGAGGTAATTTGAACCTCTTAATCGCCTTTTAACTTCAAGTTGCCTGCTTGAGGTATTCAAACCTCTAACATTCCAACATGTCCTTTTTTGATGTAACATACAAAGTTGAATCTTGGAAAGCTTGATCAACATGTCCTCCACCAATTTATGAAGATGACAATTCAACAGCATAATGAGGGAGAATATATAACTCCTTATTAACTTCCTGAATTGAACTATCATTTGAAGTAGTAGCAACATGCTGCATCACTTCCTTTGATGGACTGCGGAAAAAGCCCCAACCTGATCTGAACTTTCATTGGAACCAACATCTGTTTCAATAACAATATTAACAGCACCAGAAGGTTAAACCTCTTCAGCAGTAGCATCTTGAGGTGCAATAAGCCTAGCATCAATATGTTGATCTAAAGTGGCCTCAGCTCATTCACCGTATCATCTTCCAAATCTTGTAAGATATTAAACTAATTAGTTGAGGGCCCAACAAAAAGAGAAGAATCAACATTAGCCCTATTAGCCTCCTTCTGCTTACCCTTCCTCTCCACCACTTTCCACTCTGTAGCAATATGTTTTTGCGGTTGAGAGGTGTTCTTGAGTACCTCATTTGGACAACTTTTAGTCCAATGATCAAAAAATCAACACTATAGGTATTCCACTATAACTATAACCACCTTGCCATATTGAAACTTTATATCAAAGTCTTTAAGCAACTCCTTGTTTGCATCTACCGCTACACATACATGAGCATATCCAACCCTTTGCTGCAAGTCAGTTGGAGTATCAGTATAGAGAGGCTTCCCTAAGGCACTAGCAACTCCACTCAAACCTTCAAGACTCCAACATTCCATAGGAACATTGTATAGTTTAACCCATAAAGTCATTGATGTTATGATATCTTTATGCAGAGATAAATCTTCATGCCAATGTTTTAAAATCAATAAATTGTTGGCAAAATGCCATAGTCCATTCTCAAGGATCTTTTCAAAATCTTGAGAAGTTGAAAACTTGAAGAATTAGAAGCCTTTCTCCGAGCCAAACACATTCTCTAACCCTGCTCCACTCCATAACCTCTAAGCTATAAAATTCTGAATATTGTAGGGTAGCTTCTTATCAAGAAAATACCCCACTAAACAATTCTTCCACTTTTCAGCCCCAGCATCCGTGACGCTTGTAGGAATCGACACAACTAATCTATTGTCAATCACCTCTGGTGGGATGTACATTAACTTCATCTTGAGGGTATCAACAGGACGTACAATATTGGCCCATGATAAAGAGCCATTAACCATAGCAATTCCAGCCACAGGATTAAATCCACTTGAACTTGCGCACCCATTCTAGCAAAAGGGCCATGACTTCGACTATGGTTATTATCCTTCCTGGCTGTAAGAGCTTAAACCACTCCTTGAAGCTCATACAATAGTTTTGAAAAGTCAGTGTTCGCCGTCATGAACCCTAACAAGTACACGCGATGAAACAGATAAAGGTAACCCTAATGAAAGAGTAAATCAATAGAAAAACTCTAAATAGAGAAATCAAAATAGCGACAAACCTTAATGAAGACTAGGGTTCCGAAGCAAAGCAAAACTGTAATCAATATTGCAATAAATGATGCAAAGGGAATTGCAATAAATGATGCGAAGGGAAGAAGTAATCAAGAGGAACCCTAGCAATAATTGCTAGGGTTCACCCTAATGCAAACCTACGATACTTGCTATCCCATCACCACTCCCCTTCAAAATTGCCAAAATCGCCCATCCGCTTCTGCTAGCAGTATTGTTTGCCTTGGATAAATTTCTAATAATAAGTCATTTAGTAATAAAGTTTTGGACCGTCACTAATAATATGACCTTTAGTGATAGTTTGTTTAGACTGTCACTAATAATAGCCCTTTAGTAACAGTTTTTTAAAGTTTCACTAATTGGACTGTTCCTAAAAGCCTGAATTCTTGTAGTGGGATAGTAATTTTTTTTCTCACATTGTAGACTCCACATGTTATGTATATACATTTTAAGTTACGACACTAAGTATTTGCGTCATTAAAACCTTAGTAAGGAAACATCAGTGAAATAAAAACCTAGTGAAGGAAAAAGAGTATTATGTCATGTTTGGTACGAAGGAATGAAATTGAATGTCCATTCTATCTATTCCTTTGTTTGGTATGCTTTGTTGAATGAGAATAGTCATTTCTAAGGAATAAAAATCAATTCCATTAGTAAACCCATAAAATTACTAAAACAACCATTTCATATTTCAAGTAAACAAACCACTCTCAACATCATGTCACCAACTTCTACCACCACCATCGCCACCATCACCTTCCGCTGCCTCCACCCACACCGCCACCTCTATCGTTCACCACTACTATTTCCGTTACATTCACCATTGTTTTATAAAAAATTTACGAAATAATATTATTTTACTAAAATTATATCTTTGTCACTAAAAGGTGTATTTTTGAGAATTAATTTTTAAGCTCATTCCAATCCTAAAGTGCTTCATATTTAGAACCAAACAATAGAATGAGAATGATTATTTCATTCCATTCACACTTGTATTCCATTCCATTCATGCGTACCAAACATACCATTATATTCTTGTGTTTCAGAAAAGGACATTGCATAGGTTAAAAATTCATGTTCAAAACTTTGCTAGGAAAACCCAGTGAAAAAACAACTCATGACAAATGAAAAGAGTACAACATTCAAATACCTTTCCAAGTAATGCCTCCCCCTTATAAGCATAAAGTTGTATTATTTCATGATGAAATGTCTTTGAGTCAGCGCATTCCAATATTAAATAGTAGTTTCTTGAATGTTGCTTTAGCGAATAGATTTTCTAAGTTGTCACATGAATGCATTTATTATAAATCAATATCACCATTATTTTGGAGCTCATGTGCATATCCTTTGGTATATGCAAAACATGTAGCATTATCTTCATACAACATAGTTGGGCTATCATTTATTGAGAAAAACCCACATGTAACCCGAATGTATTGTATTATAGATCGTAACCAAATACATTACCACCTTGCTTCATAAATTGTGATTATCTCATGCTTGTGATTGAGCTTTAAGTAGGTCTAAAAGATAACTAGCATATACGTATCCAATTAATTGAGATTTTAATTCTTTTAGATAGAATAATATCACATCAATTGTTCCACGAAGAAAGCGTAATATGTGTTGGATTCCATTGCAATGTCTGTTGATTGGTGGAGAACGGTATCTTTCTAATAAGTTGACTAGAAATGCTATGTCAAGTCATGTGCATTAATTCTCTAAACAACAAACTGTAATGTCCGGGTTTTGTTATTCGTTTTACACGTGGAATGTCATTGCATTTCGACGTATTATATGGGGTTCCATGTACTAGAGAGGTCATGGGTTAAGTTTTTGAATCCTTTTTTTTCATTTGAGAACTTTTCATTTTTGAACTAACATGTAGACCTAGTTCATTTTTGGTGGGCTTGTAGTTCAGGCCCAACAATGTTGGTTGGTGTCATGTGTATCTTTGGGTGCACGGTGTCATAATTGTGATCGTCTTAAGGATTTTCGTGCGTAAGAAGGGTATTTTTTGAATTTACAAAGCAGTTCATGGTAGGTCAAGGGGTGGGAGATCATCGCACCCTATGGCTTGCTAAGTGTCTCTTTTTTTCTACGTTTCTCTCCTAACCTCTAATAACACTATGGACATACACATTTAGTGATAGGAGCCAAATAACGTACATTTAAGACTCCTAATTCTACATTGTTATGTTTACATATATCATTATATTGGTGTTTTTATACATTTTGCATGTTTTAAGATGTTTCAAGACTATGTCATGCAAAACGAGTTTAATTCGGTGAAATAACTGAATTTGTGACTCAAGATTTTTTGGGAGATAAAATCATGGATAAAAGACCTATAAATGACCAAGAATAAGTCAAGAATGCAAAAGAAGTGAAGTGGAATGAAGCCGAGAAAAGAAACGGAGCAAAGAAGATGAAACATGAAATACAAGGTGTAGAACTACCGAGTAAGTGCACGCCTTAGCGCATTGAAAAAACAATTCCAGAGGCATGTGCGTCTTAGCGCACCATTGCACATCATAAAGAAGCCACCGAGTGCTCGGTGGAACCTTCACCAAGTACTTGGTAAGACCAAAAATAGCCAGTTTGACTTAGCAACATATATATACACCAATGGGACCCATTTCGGCCAGAATCAATATGGAATGATTTATAAACTATTTTGGACTCAATATTAACCATATTTTATGGGATCTAACATTTTTCTTCCAAAGATCCTAAATATGGAAAAATCCTAACTTGATGGTAAAACAATCCACATTCTAACATGACTTGATCAACCTCTATAAATTAAAGGGTTAGGTTCCTAGTTCTGTATCTATCTATCTACCCTTCGTATCCTTCATCTTTCATCTTTTCAATGAGAGATTCTAAATCAAAGATCAGAGAATAAATGCATGAACTTGTGTGCCTTGGCAAAAGAGAAGCAACGATCATGGAGGCATGTACATCAACAATGGATATCACCACAATCATGAGTGGCTAAACGGGTATATAGGGTTTTTAACAAAACCCTAGCCAAGTAATGTAACTTATATTTATTTAAATTATACAAGGGGAAACTGAAGGACACACGTGTGATGATTCTGTAGATAAGTAAACATGTTTGCTTTAATATAAGATTCTTTATTTATTTTATGTCTTGTCTTAGCTTGAATGAATATTTAATCTTACTCAATCATGATTATTCAATATGGGCTAGAACTCGAATGCTTAATTCATGATTTTTTACACAATGGTGGTCATTAACATGCAATCTAGATTTAGACAGACCATGCTAAGAGAAGATGATATAGGTATGCTTTTTATTTAATGTTTTATAAGTAGTTGTAGAGTAGATGCATGCACTAATCATACTTTATTCAAAGATGGGTTGTAGCCAAGTCAGATGAATTATTCCTTTTTTGGGATTAGGGTTTGCCAATGTGCAACCTTATATCTGATTCATATATGATGGACCGCCCTATACAATTGAATGAATATAAGTCTATATTATGCAGATAGTGGTGGCGTTAGAAATACCCTAAAAGATATCTCTATTATCTCTATCTCAAAACTATCTTTATTTGATTAATTTAATTTAATTATTTATTAGTTAATAATCAAAACCCAAATCAAATTATCTTAACAATTCAAGAATATTACTTTATTAGAATTTAGAGTACAACTTAGTCCATGTGGATTTGATATACCTTATCATAAGAATTCTATACTATTATTGATTTGTGCACTTGCGATAGGTAAAACTAGGTTAACTTTAAAGGCTTATTTGCACAAACTATTATTAATCATTGTCTTAGCCTAGTCACTGAAACCGATCAAGGTTTTGGGCCGATCAAGTTTTTGCCGCCGTTGCCATGGACTAATGGATATTCTGAATTTTTGTAATTTAGTATTTTTGAATTGTTTTGAATTGCTTTATTTTTATTTTATTCTTTTTAAAGTTGAATTGTGTGTTTTAACGAGGTACACTAAAATAAGCGAAAGGAGAACCGGAGAAGTAGGTGGCCACCACATCTGGCTCCTTCACAGGGTTTGGGTCGGAGTACTCACGCTCAAAGTCGCCGATATATCGAGCAGTCATCTTCTTCATCATCGTCTATTGAGGCAGATGTGTCAGAAGCCTCTACCCAAGGTCGTGATATTGACTTGCCGTATAGCCGACTCATTGTTGATCCAGTTATTCTGTGAGTACCATCTCCGCCCTGTGTGCCTGAGCCGATGGATGATGATGTTGATAGTGATCATGGTGCTCAAGAGGAGGAGCATATAGATGAGGCTGAACAGGATATGGAGTTTCCTGAGCCACCAGTGGAGGGTGAGATAGGCATGTTGATTATTTATCAGACAATGCCTCTGACAGTCTTTGCTGACGAGTTGATCGGACTGGCAATCCGGAAGAATTATAAGCAGGAGTGAACCCCAAGGAGCGCACTTATTTGGTGGCTGTGTTTGAGGGATTACAGCCAGTCCCCATATAGACTATAGGCCGTCTGAGAGCCCGTCACTTGTTACCTATTCTTACTCCGGCCACTCCACATATTTGTGAGGATATGATTAGTGAGTTTTGGCTCCATATGCAGCATTACAGTAGAGGGATGTGATTATAGACTGTGGTTAGGGGGACTGAGTTCGAGATTGCGCTTCAGACCATTGCTGACGCTTGGGGCATTCTAGATGAGTGTCCATCGGAGTTGGTTGTTGAGTTCCCACCTATGCTAGAGTCACTCCTGCCTCTTATAGACATGGTCATATTACAGACTGAGGGGGAGTGGGCTGATCACCAGATGAATGGCATGAAAAAGTCGAACTATCACCCGATGCTGTGGTTTTAGGACGTGATAGCTCATTCTCAGATTCTTCCTCACAACCATGCTACAATGTGTTATGCGCCGTTTCTGGCTCTGCACTTTGCTTTTGAGTTCCAGAGGTGGATTTATATTCCATAGATTCTATGGCAAGGTTTGTTCCGGCATTACATTCATTTGTACATAGCGACCAACGTGGGGCAAAGTGGATTTCAGATGTAATTTTCGTGCCTGGTGATGAAGTTAATGTTTGACGTTGGGATTGAAATAGAGGCAGGCGAGCCGAATAGGTACCGGAATGCTGCCCCATATTCTTTTGGGATGTGGTCATGTAGTTGGAGCACACTGCATGGAGCTGCGGTATTGGTTCAGAGGCCGAGGTTTTGTACATTACCGGATTAGGATGCACAAGCTGAGGCACAGGATCAGGATATACAGGCCTAGGATAACCGTGCTCAAGCTGAGGATGGTGTTGAGATGCCACATATGCTAGTTGAGGAGGAAGTTGCCATGCCACAGGCCCCTATGGGTGGTACTATTACATTATCTCAGGCACAGTTCGATGTTATTATTGCACAGATGCAGGGGATAAAGCAGTTCCTCACTCAGGAGAGACAGGCCCGTCGGCGAGATCATAGGCGGTTATACCATAGGATTGATGACATGAGACAACACATGAGCATACAGCTACCACCTACACCACCACTCTCGGATGATGAGGCGTAGTTTTAGTTGTAGTTTAGATTTTTACTCTATTTTAGTTATTTCACATTAGAGATAAATCGTAAAGCGGATAGATTATGATAGTATTTTATGTGACTGATTTAACAATCATTCTCTAAATGTTTTTGATATTTTGATCTTTTATAAAATGACAGTTTTTGTGATCAATTTTATCGAGTTATATATATTCCCAACAAATTTTACGCTTACATTGAGTGTGTTGATATTTTGAGTTCTTACGAGCTTTTCAATCTCACTATGAGGATATGTGTGCGTATAAGTTTGGGGGTGCACGTATTCTTACCACAGGTATATGAATTGATTGCAAAAGTGTGTTGAAAGAAAAAAAATATTTCTCAGGTCAAACCTACGCTTCTAGCGTAGGGTATTACTACAAAAGTTTTTGAAATTTCAAATTTTGACCTGTTTGCGAGTTGTTTTGGTCTGAGTTGTATCTGTACTTGTACTAGGACTTAGTATACAGTATTTTTAGGATATTTTTTAGGGTTTAGATAGGAGGTTTTAGAGTAATCCTAGTTCGACGAGGAAGTGGAATGGAAATACAAGTTGGAGTTGGATCATGAGTTGTTTCCACTTTCCCATTCAAATAAGGGTTCCAAATCCTTTTCCTCTTTGATTCTAAGGCATCCATCTATATATACACCCATAGAGGAGACACAATACATAATTCATAATAGTTGAGCAATACAACTAGATTATCTTATTCTATTATTTCTTCTTCCTCTTTTTATCCCAAGGGTGTGAGTATGGATAGATCATGAGATATATTCTGACCCAGAAGAGTTGATTGAAGTTGAAGAACCACATATAGATGTAGAGAGTTCAAATGAAGGAGCAACAAGCCGGAAGGGAAAAAGAACCACACCTACTTCGTTTCTGAAGTGCATACAACAATTTGAAGTAGAGTTTCATCCAGAAAGGATGAGCCAAATATTGATTGCACCCAAGAGGAGAATCCTTAAGGAACGAGGATTCTGAAGTTTAGAGCATCCGGAGGGAAAAAAGGTGTATCCGGGCTTGGTTCGAAGATTCTATGAAAATATGAAGATTTCGAGAGCGCCAAGATTTGTGGTTATGATGGCTAAAGTGGTAAAGTGGAGTGCTCCTATAGTGATAGGAAGGAGAAGTATTGTCGATGCATGGAATATACCAATTGGTTGTCCATCACACTTGGAAGGCGAACTAAAGGAGTACCCTCTAGTATGGCTACATACGGATGAGGAGATGGTTAGGGAGTTGTGTGCCATGTCTAATCCAGGAGATAAAACTTGTGTCATTGGTGGTTGAGATCGGATATGCAATATTTGGATTGTGTCATTGCGGCTCAAATTTGACCAAATAATTGGACTAGTGTGAGGGAACACACAATGCTTAGAACATTGTATGCCTTAACTCAGGGGTATAGGGTGTGTGTTCCGACATTGATAATGGTCGAGATGTCGATTGCCTGAGCAATTGTGAGTAGAAAGTGGGCTAGTGTAGATGAATTTGAACAGTATCTTCCATACCCGTTTCTATTATCGAAGATCATTGCAAAGCAATTGAGTGATGAAGAAAGTGAAGAGGATGAATCCTAAGTAGGGCTAGGTTTAGAATTAGGGTTTCGATTTGTTTTGTTTTGTTTTGCTTTGTTTTGATATTTTCTTTTAGAGACGGTAGACCCTTAAGGACATGTCTTTACATGTGTTTTATTCATAGGATGTAGGCCCTTAAGGCCAAATCATTAAAACAAAATCAATAAAAATCCAAAAAGAGAATTTCTAATTCCTTGAAATTTTTGTGTGAATTTTTGGATATTTTTTAACTTATTTTCCATTGCTATGATTTTGGGTATGTGTATTTTGTTATGTATATCTACATGTAATCCAAATCAAGTTTGGGGGAGAAGGTTGAGAAGTTCATTGTGGCTGTTTAGAATTGAGCTTCAAGTGTAACTATGTCCATTCTCCAATATTATCTTTGATCATGAGGACATGGTCTCATTTAAGTTTATGGGTGAGGGTATAGTTTAGGAATGAGAGTTTTGAAAAACAAAATTTTAAAAAATTTGGAATGAAATTCTTTGTTTTCACGCATGATTGTTTTGCATTACGAGTTGGCTGAGTGTGTATTTACGATACATGAGAAGTATAATTTGTGATATTACCATTTATGAGAGTAATGATTAGATCAAGCTGAGTGAAAGTGATATGGTTTTACATGGGTGAGTGAATTAGTGAAATTTAAACTGAGAATGCCAACCTTGACCTAAAAACACAAGCACACATTCACTATGGGAAAATAGTGAATCTTTAACTATGTAGATGAAATAATAATTTTTCCACAATAAAAGGGGAGAAGGGGAGATGTTATGGCTGAAATGGAGGAAGTTAAAAATATATTGAAAAATAAAATGCAAAAAGTAGTTCTTCGATCTGTGTAACCGGGCCTTGGTATCACCAATATCATTATTCGTCTAAAAATGGGAGAAAACTAATGAACATAAATCCCATAAAGAAACTCGGGCCCAGTTGGTCGGGATAAAAAATTCTCGCTGGAAAGTCCGGAGTTTAGAAAGACAAAAAGGGATGGTAAGTGGAATGATGGAAATAATGATTTTTAAAGAAAAATGGCAAAATTTGATCAATAAAGTAGGAGAAGAGGAATTGAAAATACCATGGTAGAATGTTCACATAAACACGGGGGGTTATATGGATTGGGAGTAAAAAGTAACGAAGTCATTCACTTAAGTGGGAACCATTCATGACACAAAACTTGAGATATTTATTGTTCAGTAGTGAGTGAAAATATTTGCATCTATATTATCTTATACATTGTATTATGACTTAGTTGATGCATGTGTGAACTTATGGTTGCGTGATTGCAGAGAAATGAGAAGTTGTGGGTAATATAGCTAACCCTCACGAGACTTCACTTGTCCACTCGGTGCTACCAAGGGGTTTAAAAGGCTTGTTATACGTGCTAAGTGTAATCGTCAACCATCACCAAATCAAGGGAATAATGTAGAGTAGTATAAAGTAGTTAGAATAAAAACAATCATCACAAGAGATGTTTTGAAAGTTTTCCTGAGTTCATTGCTAAGGGACTAGCAATATGTAAGTTTGGGGGTGTGATAGGTGTCAAATGTTAGACATTTTGACCCCTTAACTCATTATAGTTACATCTCTACATTCCATTATTTGGTATTTTATGTTATTTGTGTGTTTAAGCATGTTTCAGGAACTTAATGAAGAAACAGAGCTAACTTCGTTGAATTAACCAAAAATCATGTTCGTTTCTATCCAAGATGAGAGTCAAAGAGGTGTTTTCGAGCAAAAATGGCTCCCAAAGGGCAAAAACGTAATTTCCCGAAGCCGTCACTTCAAGCAAAAATTATTGTGGGTTCCAGATGGTCAGTTGCGGAGAAAATTGGTTTTTACCAAAATCCCTACGCTTTCAGAATCAAAAAGTGGTTAGAAACTGCACTTTTACGCTTCCTACCTACGCTTGAAGAAGCTAAGCTACGCTTCCTTCCTACGCTTGGAGCGTAGCTGAGAGCCACGCTTGAAGCGTAAGTGCGGCAAAGTTTAGAGATTTTCTATGGGGTTTTGCCTGTTTAGTCCTTGTTTCAAGTCCATGATACATCTGCGACTTCAGACCTCTACATATATGTATATACACATGTATATCAGAACTTAGGGTTTATATTAGGTTTAGTGTGAAATTACCGAAAAGGGTAACCATTAGGGTTTCCCTCGGCTTGTCTATAAACACAATGCTATGCATCAAAGGTAGGGGGTTTGTTCATTGATTTCTCTCACGTTTATATTCATACTTGCTGCTGTTGAGAAGAAAAACCATATTCAGACCTAGAGATCTGGAGAAGAAGGACAAGGAGATCGATTCTACACCAAAGATGCAGTCTTCATCTTCCATGGCTAACTAACTCGGTATCTAGGGTTTTCTAGCAAAACCCTAGCCAAGTAATGTAGATTTTATCTTGTTTTCAATTGTAACAAGGGGAAACTGTGACCGTACTGTTATGATTGTAGTAGATGAGAGATCGTTTTTATTCTTGAAACAAGTTTACATATTTATTTTGATTCTTGTCTTAGACTTAATAAATATGTTTGTCTTACACAATCACAATTATTCACTATGGGCTGAAACTCGGATGCTTAATATGTGATTTTCTACACAATGGTAGTAATAAAACTTGAAACCCTAGGTTGACACAGGTCATGCCTTGGCGAATTGGAATAAACATGCTTTAGTTTATTTTCATGCTTTAGGAGTAGATTAGAGTAATTTAATTGGCATGTACTAATCAATTCAGTCATGAGATGGGTTGTCGCGATCCAGTTGATAGTAATCCTTTTTGGGGTCTTATTTTGCTATTTACGGTACAACCAGATTCACAGTTTACGGATCGCCCTCTTACAATTATTACATTGATAGAACTATATTATGCGGTTAGTGGTGGACCGATGAAAACCCTAGTTTTCTCTCTCTCTTGAATCACAAACCAATTTACTTTGCTTTCTAGAATAATTTAGTTAATTTAGATAATTTGGTCTTCGACCACCAAAACCAAACAACTTTGCAAAAATATAACTCACTATTTTTGAATTATTAAAGTGAACAATCTTAGTCTCTGTAGGATCAATATCCCTTACTCAAGATTTACTATTCTATAATTAATACGTGCGATTGTGTAGGGTAAAACCTAGCGTTGTCATAAGAGGCTATTTTTAAAATTTATTTTTACCCCCTCTAGACAGACATCAGTGTACCAAAATAGTGAGGTAATACCAAAAGAATTTAACACAACCTTTACCAATACAGCCTATACTTCTTATTTTAATGCATACAACTTAGGTTGGAATGATCATCCCAATAGTAATCATAAAGTAAATGTCCAATTTTATCCTCAACTACAAAATCAAACTCAATATGAAGATTTTGTTCCAGATCTAATTCCAAGTTCACCTCCCCAGTCAAACAATTTTGAAGATAGAGTTTTGACTGCCCCTAGCACGTTAAAAGCCGAATCATAATTACTCTACTCTTATTCACAATCCCTTTGTAAGTTCGAAACCCAAGTAGGGCAACTAGCTAGAGCTTTAAATATAAGAGAAGATGAATGGCCACGTCAAGCGGTAGTTGATCCAATGATCCAAGGTATAGTTGAACTAGGATCCCTTAGTGTAAGAACACTTTTGTGTATTGTTTATTTATGGCATGTTCTAGACAATAACCATGTTGAGTGTTAGATAGGATGGTTTGGTTTCAATGACATTGATAAGTTTCTTCAAAGGCAGAATCAAGCATTGAAGTAATGAAGAATACAAGTGAAGCACGAAAGTGAGCATAGAGGGAAAATGTCTACTATAGGGCGAAAATGACATTTTCCTAAGCCGTCACTTCAAGCAAAAAGTATCGTGGGTTCAAGAGGGTCATCTTAGCGCTGTTGTGAAGAAAAATGGTTTTAACAAAAATACCTAAGCTTAAGCCTACGCTTTCAGTTTCAAAAAGTGGCTAGAAAACACATTTTTACGCTTGGAGGTACGCTTGGACCTATGCTTGAAGCGTAGTTGCGGTAAGTTTTTGCCAATTTTTGCCTGCGATGTCCAAATTGTTCGCGGGTTGATTTTATGATATGACCACGACTTATATACATCAAAGTGTGTTCTATATACATTATATTCACCAGAATATAGGGTTTAGCTGTGCAATTATGAGAAAGGGCAAACTTAAGGTTTGGATCATCTTTGTCTATAAATACCCAAGTCTACAACAAGAGGAGGCACATCTTGAAGAATTCTTTGCATGTTTTCTACAGCTTCATCTTCTTCTACAGAGATATACATATGGTGAGAGAATATTATTGAGTGATTAGAGATACACAAGTTCTCTCTTATTTTTGAACATCCTCAATCGTGCTTCTATATCGACGATTTCTATGCACAATTGAATGGTATAGTTGTTGAAAAATTCACACACCATCTATAGCAATGAGGTTGCATTGATCCATTTTGAGAAGCGGAGCCGTTTGAGTGCGGAGATTGAAGCAGGAGGCTTCATGGTGATTTTGATCTTTTGAGAAGCAGAGCCATTAGAGTACGGAGATCGGAGCGAAAGCTTCTTGGAGCGCGAGTGAATTTAGATTTTCAAACGTCGAGTAAAGAACAACACATTACAGCGGTTGTAAGTTATGTTTTCATAGAGTCTGTACAAATTCTCTAATTCATAGTGCATCTATACCCGAGCGTATCCATTGATTTTACTTAGAGTCTTTCCAAGATTTTCCAAGTAAAAATATATGTCTTCTCATGATTTAAATTTCTGCACTAATATTCAAATTTGCTTGATTGATCTGTTTTTGAGAACTGAATTGAGAATTAGGGTTTGTGACTAATTAAAATTGAATTTCCGCTAAATAATTTTAATTGATCATAAAATTGACAAAAAACCTATTCACCCCCATTTTGGTTGTTTTCACTATCGTCTAGGTAATTCAATTGGTATCAAAGCATTGTTGCCCCAATTTAGGTTAACTACCTAGGGTTAGATTGTGAACTTAGATGATGGAGATGCCTCATGAAAGAGGTTCCATATCTATATCCCCTTTGTTTGATGGATTGAATTAAACATATTAGAAAGCGAGAATGAAAGCATTTTAAAAACATTTAGATGAAAGAGCATGGAATGTTGTTGAAGTAGGACATTCACCTCCTACTGTGAAAGACGACGCGACCAATGAATCAACACCAAAACCATCAAGTGAGTATACTAATGCGAAGACGAATAGCGCGAATTGGAAATCGAAGGCGTTGAATGCATTATATAATGTTGTAACTCTGAGTGAGTTCAATAGGATTGCTACATGTGTAATTGCCAAGGAAGCTTGGGACATTCTCCAAGTCACTATTGAAGGAACGTCGAAGGTGAAACAATCAAATCTTCAAATTTTGAATTCTCAATTTGAACAGCTAAAGATGGAGGAGGATGAAGTCTTTGCCGACTTTGAGACTAGATTAACTAATATTGTGACAGGATGTCATAATCTAGGTGAACCTATTCCCGATACTACCACAGTGAAGAAAATTCTTTGGTCTCTGCCTGAGCATTTTAGGTCTAAGGTGGCTGTCATATCTGAGATCATGAGTCTTAAAGAAATCAAAGTTGAAGAATTGGTTGAAAATTTAAAATCGTATGAGATGGAGATGTTCAAAAACCCTCCTAAGAAGGCTAGGGGCACAAAAGAGAAGAACATAGCTTTCAAAACCACTAGGGAGGATCATGTTGAACCTGATGAAGAAAGTGAGTTGAGTCTAAATGATATAGTCATGTTTGCTAAGAGGTTGAACAAATTTGTTAGGGCTAAATAGAATGGGCAAGGAAAAAAATTGGGGATAAGTTGGGTGAGTCTAAAACAAGAAATAAGACTCAAACTAGGAAGGACAAGTCTGATCCTAAAAATAAGAAACCCCAATGTTTTGAATGTCAAGGAAATGGTCACATAGTTGCAGAGTGTGCAAACACTTTGAAGAAATCCAAAGGATTAGCTATTAGTTGGGATGATGACTCTGACAATGGATCAGTTAGTGATGCGACAAACTTGGATGTAGGTGATGATTCTGAGAATTTTACCGTGTTTGCTGCACAGATCAAGGAGGTTAAAGAAGTTACTACAAGTTGGGCAATGTCTGAAGAAGAAGCTTCTGAGAGTGATGAAGGTTGTGATGATACGCTTCAAGAGTCTTATAACAAATTACTTAATAAGACCGCACATCTTCATAAAAATCACAAGAAACTGTTGACTAAGAATCTTAACATGGACAAAGAATTACATTCTTTAAAAGACGAATTAGTCAATAGTTCTCAAACTCTAAATCTTCTACAGACCCAAAAGGCCAAGTTGATTGAGTATTTGAATAAGTCTAAACTTGAAAAGACTGAGGTTTTGAAGTTAGTAGATGGTCTAAATAAGGATTTGGTTGAGAAATCTACTAAGATTGAAAATTTGGAAAAAGAGCTGAAAGATGCTAACTTGACTATTCAGAAGTGGTCTAGTGGAACTCTTAAGCTCAATCATATGTCAAGTGTTGGAAAATCTACGGGAAATACAAAGGGATTGGGTTTTGTTAGAGTAACTCCGAATTCGAATGTTGTTACAAAAACCACCTTTGTAAAGGCCACCCATGTAGCGTCTAGTTCTTCACAAGAAAATTCAAATTGGAATCCTAGTGTTCATGCCTATGTTAAAAGACCTGTTGAAAGCAAGTCTTTTGTTAAAGCTAGATATCATAGGAGGTTGACTAATAGAGTTCAGAGGTTTGTTCCTGTATGTCACCACTGTGGTGTCAGAGGTCACATTCGACCGAGGTGTTTTAAGCTACAATGGAAGGTGTTGAAGTTAGTGAAGGAACAAAGAGTTCAACATGGAGATCATGTTCAAGATCAAATTCGAATGCTGAATGAAGAAATGAAGAATTTATCAAGATTGACGGATAGAGCTCTGAAGATGAAGAAGGCATGGATTCGCAAAGGTGAGCTACAATGTCTTGTAGTTCATACTGCTCTTAGAGCATGCAAATCTACTTCTTGGTATTTGGATAGTGGATGTTCGAGGCATATAACTGGAGATAAGTCATTTTTTGAATTTCTCGAGGAGTGTCATGGTGGGATAGTGATGTTTTGTGATGGAAAGAAGTCAAATGTTAAAGGAAAAGGAACGGTTATGATTCCTGGTCTACCTAAACTAGAAGATGTGCTTTATGTAGAGGGTCTTAAAGTAAATTTGTTGAGCATAAGTCAGATATGTGATAACAATCATAAAGTACTTTTTCTCCTGATAAGTGTTCGATCATTGACTTTTCTGGGAATTGTGTGATGGAAGGTATGCGTTCAAATGATAATTGTTATTGCAGTGTTCCTAGCTCTGAATTGTTATGCAATAGAGTTAAACTTGATAAAGTTGAAATCTGGCATCAGTGGATGAGAGATGTTAATTTTGGTAAATTAACAAAAATTACTAAGAGTGAAATTGTTAAGGGAGTCCCTAAGCTTGGTTATGCAAAATGGATTGTGTGTGGATCATGTTAGAAAGGTAAACAAGTCAGATGTTAGTACAAAAAGACAAATGTCATTGGTACTTCTAGACCTTTAGAGCTGTTGGATATTGATTTAATGGGTCCCACTAGGACCATGAGCAAAGGAGAAAAGAAGTATATTTTTGTCATGGTGGATGATTACTCAAAGTTTGCATGGGTTTGATTTCTAGGTGAAAAGTCTGAAGCTCCTGAAAGTTTTAAGAGAATTTGTTTAAAAATTCAGACTGAGAAGAATTGTTCCATTTCTAGAGTAAGGAGTGATAATTGAAGGGAGTTTGAAAATTTAGAAATTGAAGTGTTTTCTGAAGATAGAGGAATAAAACATGAATTTTCAGCACCTGAAACTCCTCAACAAAATGGAGTAGTTGAGAGGAAGAATATGGTTATTCAAGAAATGGCCAATGTTATGCTACATGGTAGGAATGTTCTTAGGTATTTTTGGGCCGAGGCGGTGAACACAACGTGTTACACCTCAAATAGAGTTTATCTTAGGTTTGGCACCTTAAAAACTCCTTATGAACTGTGGAATGGTAAGAAACCCAATGTGAAATATTTCAAGATTTTTGGAGCAAAATATTATATTCTTAGAGATCGTGAATCTATTAGGAAGTTCGAGTCTAAGAGTGATGAAGGAATATTTTTGGGTTATTCATTGACTAGTCGAGCATATATGGTGTTTAACCTTAGAACTCAAACTATGGTGGAATCTGCGAATGTAGTGGTTGATGACTCATATGTTAATGAGTCTCCAATGTCTACTAAAGAAGAAGATAGTGAGCCGTTCTTTATGTTGGATAATGATTCTTCTGAGGTTGAAAAAGGGGACAATGTGGTTAATGATGATACTTCAAGTCCTGCAGAATCACATGATCAAATTTGTGATGTTCAGCCTACTCTTTCTAAAGAACCATCTGCAAGGGTAAAGTTGTACCATCCTTTGGATAATGTTATAGAATATGTTGATCAGATGATGGTGACATGGAGAAAGGCTAGGAATGAGGTTTCGTATGCATGCTATACATCTTCCTTGGAAGCTAAGAATGTCAAAGAATCTCTTCAAGATAGTGAGTCGATAAATGTTATGCAAGAAGAATTTCAGCAGTTTGTTAAGAATGATGTGTGGTATCTTGTGCCTAGATCGAAAGAGATAAACGTGATTGGTACCAAGTGGATTTTCAAGAATAAAAAGGATGAAAATGGTACAGTTGTTAGGAATAAGGCTAGGCTTGTTGCTCAATGATATACTCAGATCGAGGATATTGATTTTGATGAGACTTTCGCTCCGGTTACTAGGCTTGAATCTATTCGGATTTTGTTTGCTATTGCTTGTCATCTTGGATTCAAGTTGTATCAAATGGATGTGAAGAGTGCATTTTTGAATGGTGTTCTTCATGAAGAAGTATATGTGGAGCAATCTAAAGGATTTGAAGATCCTCATTGTCCGGGTCATGTTTACAGGCTGAAAAAGGCATTCTATGGGCTAAAGAAAGCTCCTAGAGCTTGGCATGAAAGGTTGGTTGATTACCTGTTTGGAACAGGTTTTGCTATAGGGGGAGTGGACAAAACAGTATTTATTCAAAAAATTGAGAGTGATACAGTTGTTGCTCAAATCTATGTTGATAATATTGTATTTGGTTCCACTTCTGATTAGCTTACTCATTATATTGGAGATCAAATGAAACATGAATTTAAGATGAGCATGATTGGTGAATTGAACTTCTTTCTAGGGCTTCAGGTTAGACAATTGAATGATGGGTTTTTTGTTTCCCAAACTCGTTATGCATTAGAATTGATGAAGAAGTTTGATTTGGAAAAAGCTAAAGATGTTCGCACTCCTATGAGTACAAGTGTCAAGCTTAGCTTAGATACTAAAGCCAAAGATATCGATACTACACTTTATAGGAGTATGATTGGGAGTTTGTTGTACTCGACTGCCAGTCGACCTGACATAGCATTTAGTGTTGGTTTGTGTGCACGTTACCAGGCAAGTCCTAAGGAGTCTCATGTTACTGTTATGAAAAGGATTATCAAGTATGTTAAAAGGACATTGAATTTTGGTATGTGGTATCCATCAAGTACTAATACTGATATTGCATCCTTTTCTGAAGTTGATTGGACCGGTAAAGTTGATGATAGAAAAAGTATCAGTGGAGGGTGTTTTATGTTAGAAATTGCTTAGTTGCTTGGCATAGCAAGAAGCATAATTTTGTTTCTCTTTCCACTGCTGAGGCTGAGTATATAGCAGTTGATAGTTGTTGTACTAAGGTTTTGTGGATACGTCAGATGTTGCAGGATTATGGATATTGTTAAGGTACAATGACTGTGTTCTGTGATAACACGAGTGCAATAAATATTTCTAAAAATCTTGTTCAACACTCTAGGACAAAGCATATAGATATTCGACATCATTTCATTCGTGATCTTGTTAAAGATAGTATAGTGTCTCTAGAGTTCATATCCACAGATTCTCAGTTGGCAGATATCTTTACAAAACCATTAGATTTTCAAAAGTATGTTAGTCTTAGGAAATCTATTGGTAAGATTTCTTTAAAATAGATATTTTATTATCTATCATTCTAGGAACACATTGCATTATTTTCCTAGAATTGATAGGTAATCATGTATTGGTATTATTTTTATCCATGCATGCATTATATTTTGAAATAAATGACAATAATTTTTTTGAGACTATTGAGTTTAGCTAGAGTACAAAATTTGACATATTTTACTTTATTTTCACATTTACTTGTCTCATTATGCATATGTGAAGTAGAGATATCAGTCTGACCTAAGATTTTTGGATGAACACTTGGCATGATTATTTTATGTTACAAAACTTTAATCTTAGGTGTTAGTGGCTTCAGTGATGATTATAATGCTTGCTGAATCTGTTAATGTTTTTTAACCCGAAGTGGTATGAAGGATCATGAGTTATGCTAGATTGGTCTATGCATGAAATATATTTTGCATGTGTATGAATGTTGTGGTGATGTTGAAAAAAAATGTGGTGTCTAAAATATAAAAATGAAAAAAGTATTCTTCAATCTGAGTAACCGGACTTCTTGCCTCAGTAAACATTGAGTGTTCGTGTAAAAAGGGGAGAAGACTAATGAACATAAATCCCATGGAAGAAGCTCGGGCCCAGTTGGTCGGGATTAAAAATCGTCGCTGGAAAGTCCGGAGGTTAGAAAGACAAAAAGGGATATGGTGAAAAAGTTGAAAAGATGAAAATGAGGAAATTGTGTGTCAAAGATAAAGTATCTTTTATTTTTTTTGCCTTCTAGTTTGGATCTTGGATTAAATTATCATCATGGTTGGTGGGGAGATTATCAGCTTAAGTATGTATTGTTTTCATCTTGCCTTAGTTCTTGCACATGAGAATCTTCATATATATATTTATTTGCAAAACTTGACTTATGCATTCTTGAGTTTACAAGGTATGTGTGTTGATTTTCTTCTATACCATGTGTATAATGGTCGAGTTAAATCTAAGAATATGATGTGTTAATGATTGACTTTGTGTCTCACTGCCTTGCTCACAGATTTCTAAAAATATATATATATATATTTATTTATTTTTTATTCATGACATATTGCATTCATGCATTAGTAGTAGGGTCATGAATAGTAGAGATTTGTTTTATCCTGAGAATTTGGACATGATCTGATAAGAGTTCTATATCTTTGTATTTTTTCCTTGAGTACTTCCTTGCATCTCTCTACATTGTTGTTATGGAATATACTCTCTTTGCTTGACATCTCAGTGATAAAAAGGGGGAGAAGTATTAAGTAAAGGGGAGAGATTGTTTGGTTAAGATTGTTTGATTAAGAGAGAGAAGTATTTAGAAAGGGTGAGTTTATTCTCAGGGGGAGAATGATGATCATTATGTGTGCATTGTTGTTATGATTTTCTGATGATCATTATGTTGGTTTATATATGTTTTCCACACTTGCGTTTAATGGTTTGTTCAGTGTTGTGGTTACAGGATTGGTCGTCATGGAAGCAAGGTGACAGTTTATATCTATGTTTGTTGGTGTGTGTGTATTCATAGGTATAGATGTTACGTTGTTGTTTGTGAGGCTATATTGTAAAACATGGTCTTGTCTCAGAAATGTCAAGGGGGAGATTGTAAGAACACTTTTGTGTATTATTTATTTATGGAATATTCTAGACAATAACCATGTTGAGTGTTAGATAGGTTGGTTTGGTTTCAATGACATTGATAAGCTTCATCAAAGGCATAATCAAGCATTGAAGTAATGAATAATACAAGTGAAGCATGAAACTGAGCATATTGAGGAAAACTGTCTCCTAGAGGGCAAAAACGATAATTTCCGAAGCCATCACTTCAAGCAAAAAGTATCGTGGGTTCAAGAGGGTCATTTTGGTGCAGTTTGAAGAAATGTAGTTTTGACAAAAATACATACACTTAAGCCTACGCTTTCAGTTTCAAAAAGTGGCTGGAAAACACATTTTTATGCTTGGAGGTACGCTTGGACCTATGCTTGAAGCATAGGCCCCCTACGCTTGAAGCTTAGGCCTAGCTACGCTTGAAGTTTAGTTGCGGCAAGTTTTTGCCAATTTTTGCCTTCAATGTCCAAATTGTTCGAGGGTTGGTTTTATGATATGACCACGACTTATATACATAAAAGTGTGTTCTATATACATTATATTCACCAGAATATAGGGTTTGGATGTGAAATTACAAGAAAGGACAAACTTAGGGTTTGGATCATCTTTGTCTATAAATACCCAAGTCTACAATAAGAGGAGGCACGTCTTGAAAAATTCTCTGCAAGTTTTCTATAGCTTCATCTTCTTCTATAGAGATATACATATGGTGAGATAATATTATTGAGTGATTAGAGATACACAAGTTCTCTCTTGTTTTTAGACGTCTTCAATCATCCTTCTACATCAACGATTTCTATGCACAATTGAATGGTATAGTTGTTGAAAAATTCACACACCATCTATAGCAACAAGGTTGCGTTGATCCATTTCGAGAAGCGGAGCCGTCTGAGTGTGGAGATCGAAGCAGGAGGCTTCATGGTGATTTTGATATGTTGAGAAGGAGAGCCATTAGAGTACAGATATCGGAGCGAAAGCTTCGTGGAGCGCTAGTGAATCTATACTTTCAGACGTCGAGTGAAGAACAACAAATTACCACTGTTGTAAGTTCTATTTTCATAGAGTCTATACAAATTCTCTTATTCATAGTGCATCGATACCCTAGCGTATCTGTGGTTTTTACTTGAAGTATTTCCAAGGTTTTCCACGTAAAAATATATGTGTCTTCTCATGATTTAAATTTCTGCACTTATATTCATATTTGCTTGATTGATCTGTTTTTGAGAACTAAATTGAGAATTAGGGTTTGTGACTAATTAAAATTGAATTTTCGCTAAATAATTTTAATTGATCAGAAAATCGACAAAAAGCCTATTCACCCTTCCTCCCCCCCTTAGGTTGTTTTCACTATTGTCTAGGTAATTTCACTTAGTGATGAAGAGGAAACTAGTCCAGCAAATATTACGTATTACGAGAAGGAGGAGGATTACAATCAAATGGAGGAACAATTTGAGATACATAATAAAATCTCCCAAGAAGAGTGGACACAAATTACTCTCTTACCACAAGAGCCAATTGAGACATCATATGAATTTAGAGAACCGTTTCCCCAAAGTCTCAATGAGCAACTCCACGATGATAAATAAGGAAGGGAGGAATACTATTTAAGTGAGGGGATTGACGAGGTGATGGAGGACATATCACCTCGTACAGTGATGGAAAATTTGTTGGACACAAGGATTAAACGTGGGATAAATATAGAGCATGATAAAGAAGGTATGTTATATGATGATTATTATTTGTTTTATGTCATGCTCATTACTATATATCCACAATGGACACCGATTAACGACTTTCTTCCCACACTTGGACTGAAATTTGGTGGATGTGTAGTGGAGAGAAAATGTGTTGAATAGTACAATTAGACATGGTCTTGCCAAAGGCGGTAAAGATTGGCGCCAGAAATCTAGAATTGTATATTAATTAGATTTTTTGTTCTTTTTGCATGTGTCATGATTTCTTTTATTTTGAAGAATGTTTTTAGGATATTTTAGTTTGTAGAAGTTTAAATAGATTTCTCAATTCTAAATTAAGATTTGTTTATTAGGAAAATATACACCCCTACGTTGAACTCCTATGCGAGCATAAAAGTAAAGGTTTGGGGGGGTACATTTTCAAAAATATTTTTCTAGATATTTTATTATCTATATACACTAATTTTATATATGTACATATGTATAATTTTACTATATATACTTTACTTAATTTAAATTATCTATGTTTTCAAAAAAAAAAAAATATATATATATATATATATATTTCTAAATATTGTATTATCTATATATACTAATTTTAAATATATATATACATATGTATAATTTTACTATATATATTTTACTCAATTTAAATTATCTATATTAATAGAAATATAAAAAAGAAAAAAGAAAAAAAATATTATTAATTTTTACACTTTTATATATATATTTATGTATACTAATTTCTTATATATATATATTACTATATATGTCTAGTTTATTTAATTTTAATTAGGAATATAAAAGTAAAAATATATATATTTATATAATAAAAATCAAGTACAGGATCTACCGAGTACTCGGTAGAATCCCCACCTAGTACTCGGTGGAACCTGAAAATTTTTATCTTCTTTTCTAAAAACATAAATATATATATAATTAATTATTTTATATTTTCTTTTCCAATTAGGATTTTGACTATAGTAGATTAGTAGTTTTGTATATTTTTAGTAATTCTTATTTTAGGAAAAGAAAGTTCTAAAGAAGCTTCCATAAATATGAAATCCTTTTCAATTATGGAATATTAAGCATTAAAGCTAGTTACTATTTTAAATATTTCCAATTCAATAATTCATATTCCAAATTTCTGCTTTAAATCAATCATTCATCTCCTAGAAAGGACTTGAATTTAGGTCTATAAATATAGGACATCCCCTCTTAATTCTTTCATACTTTATTCAATACTTTTAGAAAGAAAAAAAAATTAGCAAGCTATTATGGCTATAGGAAGTTTGAATGAGGTGGAGATCAAGGATGCTACTCCTAAAGGAGATCCTCTTGTTGATTATAAGATTAAGTATGAGCGTGCTTTCTATAAGAATATTACGTATGACCCATTAGAAATCATGACGGATCGGGCGTTCAAGGAGCGACAACTAGAGAAGCTTTACAAATCGGCTAATCTGAGGGCTTTTCCGAACATTGTGCGCGATTTCTACTACAATATGAGGTATGATGTTCAAGGGGAAAGTGGTTTGATAGCTCATACTACTATGCATTATAATTCAAAATCTATTGATGTGACTCCCGAGGCTATTGAAAAAGCATGGGAAATACCTCATGATTTACCTTCCAATCATGATGGAAAATTCCGCCTTATTCCACATCCGATTGCATCTTTTCATGCTATGGTGAGAGAGATTTGTATTGGACTTGAAAATCCACCTACTAAGTTTTGGATTACGAAAAAAGAGCTACAACCGGAGCTTTGGTATATTGATGGAATATTGGACAAGCAAGCATGTCCCAAGGACAAAGATGGATCAATATACCAAGAGATGATGTATACACTCTATTGCTTAAAGAATGGGTTTTGGGTCTCTATTCCGGAATTGGTTTACGACAAGATGATGGAGTGTTGGCATACTCTTGAACATAATTCATGTGTTTCGATATATACGGAGGTAAAATTGTTGTTTCCTTTCCTCACCACGGAGTTAATCGAAGATCAATTGGGTGAATTCTTGGATGTTACTGATGAACCAATGCAGACCTATAAGAAGAAAATCGATTATGGTCAATTCTTAGGGAAATCATCCATCTCGGAGCTAAGGAATTGGTGGGCAAAAGGATTCAATACATGGAATCATTATTTTACCTTATGTGGCTAGGAGTGGAATTGGAAGAATCTGTAGGATTGGGAATAGATGTAGAATTCTCTAGTATTTTCTCTTTAACTATTTTTATTATTTTCTTTTCCACTAAATCCGTTTAGGATTGGTTCTATCTTTGTTTATGCATTTATTTTTCTGAAATTTTTATTTTCTTTATAGGATTGTAGGCCCTTAAGGCCAAATCATGTGTGCAATTATTAATAAAATTTCATTCCCTTGAAAATTTGGTTTATCTCTAATATTGCGGTTTATTAATTATTATCTCTCTACTTGATATAATCTTTGGTTTTGCAGAGTGTTTGATATTTTTGAATAGATCATCCTAATAAAGTAAGTGGAATTACACTTCAAGGGCGGTAACAATTTCTTCCTTTATTTATTGTTCTTTTTAGACCATGAGGACATGGTCTGCTTTAAGTTTAGGGGGAAGCAATGTTATTAGATGCTTTTAAGGGAATGAGAAAAAAATAAAAATTTTGAAAAAATTTATTAAGTACTTCATTCGGAATATGGGATTAAGGTCAAATATGAGTTGATTTATGTACATGTTATGACTAGAAATATATTATGTATGCAATTACCCACTCATGAGTACGTAATAGTTTGATTAAATTGATTTTTAAGATGTGGTCCACATGGGTGAATAGATGAGTAAAATTGAAATCGAGAAGGATAGTTTTGACCTATAAGCACATACACATGTTCTCTATAGGACAATTAATTGACCTTTGACTATGCAGTTGAAAAAATAACTTTGTAACCATGACAAGGGGAGAAAGGGAGATGTAAGTAGTATGGAAAAAAGAGAAAAATTATTTCTATGAAAACTATAAAAAAATTAAATATGCAAAAAGCGGTTCTTCGATATGAGTAACCGGACCTCCTACCACAAAGTAGCAAAGTGTTTGCGTAAAAAAGGGAGAAAATTGATGAGCATAAACCCCATGGAAGAAGCTCGGGCCCAATTGGTCGGGACTAAAAATCAATTAGAGAGTCCGGAGACATAGAAAGATAAAAAGGGATAAAAATGAAATAAAGATGTTTTATAGATGTTATACCATGGCAAAGTTTGATCAATGAAGTAGAAGAAGGGAGATTAGTCTACCATAGAGAATGTTCACAGAAACACAGAAAGCTATGTGGATCGGCTGTAGAAATTAGCAAGTTTATTTCACCACTATGGGGACCATTATTTTAAATTTAATTCATGAAAATTGTTATTTATGAGTGTGTGGGGATAATTTGTATGCAATTTATTCTGACGACATTATAGCATTGCATGATTGATAAGTATTTGATATCATGAGCATAAACGAATAAAGAATGAAAGAATTCATGGGTAGTTTATTTAACCTTCACGAGACTTCACTCATCCACTCAGTATTGCCGAGGGGTTTAAAAGGCTTGTTACACGTGCTAAGTATAATCTTACACCTTCACGAAAGAAAAGGTTAGTTAGTTAGTTTTGATATATTGTACTAAAAACACAATCATCACGAATTTTGAAATTTTGTTTTTTCAATTGATTGCTAAGGGACTAGTAATGTTGAAGCTTGGGCGCTTGATAGGAGCCAAATATCGTACATTCAAGGCTCCTTATTCTACATTTTTATGTCTACATATATCATTATATTGGTGCTTTTATACGGTTTGCATGTTTTAAGACATTTCAAGACTATGTCATGTAAATTGAGTTTAATTTGGTAAAATAATTGAATTTATGACTCAAGATTGTTCGAGAGCCAAAATCATGGATAAAAGACCTATAAAGGACCAAAAATAAGTCAAGGATGCAAAATAAGTAAAGTGGAATGAAGCCAAGAAAACAAACGGAGCAAAGAAGATGAAACATGAAATACAATGTGTAGAACTACCGAGAACTCGGTAGTGCCTTCACCGAGTACATGGTAAGTGCGTAAGTGTGTACCTTAGTGCATTGAAGAAAACATTCCAGATGCATGTGCATCTTAGCGCACCATTGCGCATCATCAAGAAGCCACCGAGTACTCGGTGGAACCTTCACCGAGTACTCGGTGAGACCAAAAATAGCTAGTTTGACTTAGCAATATATATATACACTAGTGGGACTTGTTTCGGCCAGAAGAAATATGGAATGATTTCTAAGCTATTTTGGACTCAATATTGACCATATTTGATGGGATCTAAAATTCTTATTCCAAATAACACAAATATGAAAAACATCCTAACTTGATGATGAAGCAATCCACATCTAAACATGACTTGATCAACCTCTATAAATTAAAGGGTTGGGTTCATAGTTTTATATCTATATATCTACCCTTCATATCCTTCATCTTTTCAATGGGAGATTCTAGATCAGAGATCAGAGAATAAAGGCAGGAAATTGCGTACCTCGACAAAGGAGAAGCAACGATCATGGAGGTGGTGTCTACATCAATAATGGAGATCACCACAACCATGAGCGGCTAAACGGGTATCTTGGATTTTTAACAAAAGCCTAGCTAAGTAATGTACTTTTATTTTTTAAAATTATACAGGGGAAACTGAAGGACAAATATGTTATGATTGTGTAGATGAGTGAACATTTTTGTTTTAATATAAGATTCTTTATTTATTCTATGTCTTGTGTTAGCTTGAATGAATATTTAATCTTATTCAATCATGATTATTCAATATGTGCTAGAATTCGAATGTTTAATTCATGATTTTCTACACAATGGTGGTCACTAACATGCAAACTAGATTTAAACAGGCCATGCTAAGAGAAGATAATATAGGCATGTTTTTTATTTAATGTTTTAGGAATAGTTGTAGAGTAGAAACATGCACTAATCATACTTTATTCGAAGATGCATTGTTGCCAAGTCAAATGAATTATTCCTTTTTTGGGATAAAGGTTTGTCAATGTTGCAACCCTATATCTGATTCATATATGATGGATCGCCCTTTACTATTGGATGAATATAAGTCTATATTATACGGATAATGGTGGCGTTAGAAATACCCTAGAGTCTATCCATATTGTCTCAATCTCAAAACTATATTTATTTGTTTTATTTACTTTAATTGTTTATTAGTTAATAATCAAAACCTAAATCAAATTATTTTAGCAATTCAAGAGTATTACTTTATTAGAATTTATAGTACAACTTAGACCCTGTGGATTTGATATACTCTATCATAAGCATACTATACTTTAATTGATTCATGCACTTGCGATAGGTTAAAATAGGTCAACTTTAAAGGCTTATTTACACAAGCTATTATTAATCTTTGTCTTAGCCTAATCACTGAAATCGATCAAGGTTTTGGGCCGGTCATTTAGCTCCATTTCGGGAAAGTCCAAGTAAAGTCCGAACTAGAGTTGTTCTACTCATCGTAGGCTACATTATAGTACAAATTCTTTAGGATTTATTTATATATTTTTTAGAGTTTGGTTTTGCTGAAATCCACTTTATCCCTCTAGGGTCAGATTCGGTTTTCACCTTTAGAGTTTATTACTGGGAAGGGTGAGGGCATCCTTTTTTGTGATTGCAGTATTATAATCAAAGACTCATAATTGTCGAATGTTGTACATTTTAGGATCTTAAACCAAGTAGATTCTAGCCTTTAGTTGCATTATTTTGTAACTTTGATGTTATTTATGAGTTATATTGCCTTTAAAGTCCAAGATAGAAAAACCAAAGTTAATTTCATAAAAGTGTCAAAGTCGGAGTGATTCGGGACTAGCACAGGACATGTCAAAAAATGAAAGCATGGGAAATAGAGCTAAAAGCATCCGATATGCTAATTGTCTATATCCACTAGCTATGCAAGTATTTGCAGCTAGCCACGTTAATAAATGGGATGGTGTTTGACTAGTTTAAAAATAGGGTATGGTATAATTTAGACTAGCTACTTTTATTAACTTTTATAAATGTAAAATTTATTTTTAATGTATATAGTGTCTTTTTGAATGTCAGCTTTGTGGCACATTACCTACTCAAGTTATTCTTTATCTTTTACCTCAACAATTTTGTGGGACCCATTTGGCTAGCTAAAGGACTAGCCAAATATGGCCAACCATTTAGCAAATGGTTATATGGGATCCACGTTTAGCCATTGCCATACCAACCATTTCACTAGTTAAACTGACACCCCACTAGCCACAATGAACCCCATACCAGATGGTCTAAATGAGCTAAATTGGATGGTTAAAAATGACCTAGTGAGCCAAGAGGTGGCCGGGCTTGTAAAGGCCCAAAAGAACTTCAAGTATCCTACTAATGAAAGCAGAATGATGTACATTCTAGGCCCCTAACTTAGTATTGTTAGTCTATGTATATCATTATCTTGGTATTTTTATCCGGTTTGTGTGTTTAGAGATGTTTCAGGTTCAAAGTATGTAAAGTGAGTTAATTTTGGTGAATTAACCAGAATGCAAAATCTAGATCATTTGAGAACCAAAACCGAGGACCAACGGAACAAGGGTAGACCAAAAGGTAGCTAAAGATGCAAGATCAGTGAAGTGAAGTTGAAAAAAGGTGACAAAAAGACACGAAATGAAAAAAGGAAGTCAAATGCACAATTTAGCCTGGGAGAGTTCTCGCACGGCCAAAAGGCGTAATGGCGCCTAAAGTCAGAAGAAATGGGAAGCTATTGGGTGCTGAGGGGCGCCACTTCATACAAAAGCGAGTCCTGGAAGGAATCCCATATTTGGGTACCTTTCAAATACAACACACAAAAGGACAGGAATCCCAGTCCCGGAAAGAATCCAATTCATTTAGAGCTAAAATTTTACTCTATAAATAAGAGTTCTGGCCTGGTCTAAAGAGAGCGAAGTTTTGGACGTGTGTTTGGTCTCCTAGAAGAGTGCTCAAACCTCAACTATAAACGAAGAACATAGAAGACGACTATGGAGGTGATTTCTACATCAATAATGCGGTTTTCTCCTACCATGAGCTGCTAAACCAGTATCTAGGATTTTTAACAAAATCCTAGCCAAGTAATGTAGATTTTATTTATTTCAACTATAAAATGGGAAGCTAAAGAACACGTATATATATGTGATGATTGTGTAGATTAGTGACCGAAGTATTGATTTATATAAGATTCTATGTTTATTCTACTCTTGTCTTAGATTGAATGAATATTTTATCTTACTCAACCATGTTTTCTCATAAGGTCTGGAACTCTGACATTTAAATTATGGTTTTCTACATAATGGTGCTTAATTAACATGATATCTAGGTTTGGAGAGGTCATGCTATGGAAAGGTGAAATTGACATGCTTTAGTTTAATTTATTGCATTGTAGGAGTAGTTTAGAGTAACGTAGTTTGCATGGACAAGTCACGCTCATTGCGAAGATGGGTTGCAGTCGAGTCGGATGGATTGTATCTATTTTGGGATTAGGGCTTGCTTGTAGCAGTTCTAATCTTATTCACATATGATGTATCTCCCTTTTGCAACTGGATGAATAAATATCTATATTATGCGGGTAGTGGTGGCATTCGAAATAATTTAGACTTTCTATCTATTAAACTAACTTCCTCACAATTATCTTATTTGCTTTAGTTAATTTAATTATTTACCAAAATTAGTTATAAAAAAGACAAACAATCAAAATATTGTTTCATAATTAAGATATATTAGTCTACTAGGGTTGAATATGACTTAGTCTCTATGGGTTTGACATTCATTTTCTCAAGCCATACTATTTTATAATACAGTTCGTGCACTTGCAATAGGTAAAACTAGATCAATTTATAATCTTATTTTCAATCACTAGTTTCATACCGATCATTGACTTGGCGCTCGAGTGATCGATGGTGTGCTCGAGCGCACAGCAAAGACGAAAACCAAAGGTTCTGGGGTTAAATCCCCCAATTCGAAGAAACGATCAAACTATTGCTTGAGAACCCTAATTTAAGTTTTAGCTAGCTTTTTTAATCTTCTAAGTGGATAGGGACTCGAAATAAAGATATAAATTGACTCCAAGAGAAGATCTTGGACGAAAAATCAAAAGAGAGTTATTAAAGAAGTCCAACCCGAGTTTGCAAGTTTAAGGCAATTGATGGAAAATTCTACACCCTAGATGCAGATTTCATCCGACATGAATGGCTCAACCAAAACTAGGGAGTTCAAGCCCTAGATAATAATGTAATTCTAGTTTGTAATCAATTTAGGAAAAAATTAAGAGCACTTGTATATTGATTGTATAATGTGTGGATCATGCACTATTCATGTGCATGATTGAACCCTAATTCATTTATCAATAAATAGTGT
Organism: Cornus suecica; assembly: GCA_963922005.1. Lineage (NCBI taxonomy): Eukaryota > Viridiplantae > Streptophyta > Magnoliopsida > Cornales > Cornaceae > Cornus > Cornus suecica. The sequence continues at coordinate 45,351,273 of OY998240.1, forward strand.
TCCAATTTTATTGATCGGTTCCCAAACCTTAATAGGTTTAGGATACTAGGATGGGATAATAAATAATGATAATAATAATAGTGTGTGCACGAATAAATTATAGTATAGGGTATATGAGATAGGGTATATCGTATTCACAGAGACTAATGATTTCACAACTTTGTTTATAATTATTGTAACTAAATTATAAAATATAGTTTGTTTGTTTTTTTTTCTATAACTAATTTAACAAGAAATAAAATAACATAAAAGTAAAGATAGATTTTGGTTTTTGGTTGAAAACAGTGGAGATAAAGATATAGGGTATTTCTAACTCCACCACTAATCACATAACATATCCTCCTAATCATTTAATTGTAAAGGGCAATCCATCATATGTGAATCACATATAGGGTCGCAAGCATTGGTAAACCTTAATCCCAAAAAAGGAACAATTAACCCAAACCGAGCTACAAACCATCTACGAACAAGTATAACTAGTGCATACATCTACTCTAAAACTACTCCTACTAACATAAATTAAAAGCATGTCTATATTATCTCTTCTTGGCATGGCCTGTTTAAGTCTAGATTGTATGTTAATTACCACCATTGTGTAGAAAATCATGAATTAAGCAGCCAAGTTCTAGCCCATATTGAATAACCATGATTATGTAAGATAAAACATTCATTCAAGCTAAGACAAGACATAAAATAAACGAAGAATCTTATATAAAATCAAACATAATCACTCATACGTGTCATTCAGTTTCCCATTATACAATTAAAATAAGAAAGACTCTACGTTACATGGTTAGGGTTTTATTAAAAATCCTAGATACCAGTTTAGTTGTTCATGGTCACGGATGTCTGCATTGTTGATGTAGACATGCCCACCATGGTTGTTCTTCTATCAATCTCTTGCTTAAATCTCCAAGACAATATGCAAAAATCTAACAGAGCTCTCCCAAACGTAAGGGAGACCCCTCTCTTTTATAGAAAAAGAGATGTCTTCATTTGGTAAATTAATTGTTTCACGATTAAGTCAGGATTTTTCATAATTATAATCTTCAATAATGGTGTTAAATCTCATCAACTATGGTCAATATTGTATCCAAAATAGCCTAGAAGTCATTCCATGTTGAGTCTGACTGAATGGGTCCCACCAGTGCATATACAAGTTGCTGATTTAAAGTTGGCGAATGAGGTTTTACCGAGTACTCGATGAAGATTCCACCGAGTACTCGGTGGCTTCAAAATGTCGCGCAATTGCGCGAAAGTTCGCAATATATTTTAACCATTTTTCCTTTACATGCACAAGTTCGTACACTTGCGCACTTACCGAGTACTCGCTGAAGACACTACCTAGTACTCGGTAGTTCTTCACCTTGTTTTTCACTTTTCATCTTTTTTGCTCCGTTTCTCTTCTCGGCTTCATTCATCTTCACTCATTTTGCATCCTTGACTTATTTTTGGTCCTTCATAAATCTTTTATCCATGGTTTCGACTCTCGAATAATCTTGAATCACAAATCCAGTTAGTGTACCAAATTAAACTCGTTTTAGATGACATAGTCCTAAAACATCTTAAAACACGAAAATCGTATAATAATACCAATATAATGATAAACATGAACATAACAATGTATAATTAAGAACCTTAAATGTATGATATTTGGCTCCTATCATTTATTTTTGTTCTTTAGTTACCATTAATTTATTGCATTATAGAATTTTAGAAAACAAACATAAAATCTCTTATTCGAGTCAAATAGAGTCAATTATTAATTGAACTTGTTGGCTTCAATCCATATGATTCGACATCCTCAACATAATACTATCCTGCAAGGGTTTGTACTATTGCAGAGGACTTTGACTTTTCACTTCAATTACCATATTACAACGAGTGATTTGGGTAATTGCCGTAGGATAAAAATGTGTTTCCCTGGTGTCGTGGGCTTTGCACCCACAATGTTGGATTTGTCTTTGGAGTACTTTTTTTTTTTTTTTAAGGTAAGTAGTTTAGATTAAAGAGAGCCAAAAGGCCAATTACAAGAACTTTGGAGTAGTTTCACTAGGTAAGAATGGATTTCACTTAAATTGCGGTAGATGTTTAAATGGTTTCAAATTCGATTACGTCATCATTTTTATTATTCTTAGTGTTTATCTAACATGATGATTGTAATTTTAGAATTGTTTAAATGAACTTTTTACCCTTTGGTGCAATTTATTAAGTGTTGGTGAATCTTTATCTATGAGTGCATATACAATGTGGAGGAAGCATGCAAGCGAGTAGCGTCTTCATAATGAACTATTGCGTACAAGGTAGTGAGATGTATACTTGTTTGCATAGATTTCTCGTTCAAGAACTACAATCTTTGGCTTCGAAGAGGATGACCCTCAAGAGAATGTTTATGAGTTTTTGAAGAGTGAAACCATGTACTCAGGGACGGATCTACCAAGGGCTTAGTGGAGGCCAATGCCCCAACTGAGATTTTATTTTCTATATATTTTATCCTTAAAAAATTCTTAATTACCCAAAACTCCCCATTAAAATTACAAATGGTCCCCACTGAAATTACAGAAAAATATGCTTACCTAGTTTTCTAGATGTTTAAATTATTTTGATTAAATACATTTATGTTGTGTTTTCTACTTACTAACATTGTTTCTGGCTCGACTTTTATAAGATAGATTTCATGAATTTCATATGGATATGGCTATTGATCATTAGCCCCAGGTTAAAGACCCAAAAGACTTGACCAATTAGTGATCGGTGTACCTACTACGGATTATTAGTCCATCAAGAGCGAGATACACATTTCAACATGTGTATATGGCAAGTGTGTGCGAGTGATACGATCTTATCAAGTGTTTCTAACCTGCTTAGCTGAAACCGAACAATTTGAGCCCAATCAATGAGCAAAAGAAAGAGATTTGGCTCCAAGAATGTGGGAAAGAGAACATCTTAGTTGAAGGAGTAATATCAAATAAGAAACAGTAATTAAATGCACTAAGAAAATGCTATGCCCGAACCAATTTTAAACACATACACACACAATATAGACGCCAAGATTTATAGTGGTTCGGTCCAATTGATACCTACGTCCACTTTGAGAGAGTTTAATTTCTTTCGGTTGAAAAAAAAAACAATGGCGGAGAGGAAGATACAACATCTACTCTACTCTACCTCACACTTTCTTACTCACACAGAACACCTATGTGTTTCTTTTCTCTTTTCTTACACTTGTGTCTTACACCTCTATTACAATCCATACGAATGTCCATATATATAGTCGAACATTCGAATACAACCAAAACCCTATCTTTGCGCATGGAGTTGCAAATCCTTGCATGTGGGCAGAGATTTCCACGCGTGACTTGAGCAGCTGCCATTCTTGACTTTGGAAAAACATGCGTGATTTGGACTGCGCATGGGGATGATGTTGATGGTGGTGGTGTGCAGCAGCCTTGTATGGTATGGAACTGTCAATTCTCCCCCTTCCATACCAATCAGAGGAGAACGTCTTCTGTTGCGCTTCAGTTGATGTCCATCTTGGCTATGTTTCTGCATAGCTCTAGCTTATCTCGAGTAACCACTTTTGTCAACATGTCAGCCAGGTTCTTGTCTGTATGGATCTTCACAATCTTCAATAATTGTTGCTCCATTACTTCGTGTATCCAGTGATAGCGAATGTCTATATGCTTCATGCGGGAATGGTACATTGAATTCTTGCTCAAGTCCAGAGCACTTTGACTATCACAATGCACTTTGTATTCTTTCTGACTAACACCCAGTTCTTAGAGAAATCGCTTTACCCATAACATTTCCTTTCCAGCTTCCGTTGCAGCAATGTATTCTGCTTCAGTTGTAGATAAAGTAACACACTTCTGCAATTTGGATTTCCATGATACAGCTCCCCCTACAAAAGTAAATAGAAATATTGATGTAGATTTCCTGTTATCAATGTCACCGGCCATATCTGAATCTGTATAGCCCTCCAAAACTGGTTCTGCTCCCCCATAGCACAAGCATAGTTTCGATGTACTCTTCAAGTACCTAAGAATCCAGTTGACTGCTTCCCAATGGTCTTTGCCTATATTTGAAAGAAATCTGCTCACAACGCCTACATCGTGAGCTATATCCAGTCTGGTGCAAACCATTGCATACATCAAGCTACCAACGACTGAAGAGTAAGGGATTGTTTCCATCTCTTCCTTTTCTTTCATCGAAGAGGGACACGATCGCTTGCTTAGGTTGAAGTGATTAGCCAGCGGAATACTGACTAGCTTGGCATTTCCCATGTTGAACTTTGCAATCACCCGTTCAATGTACTTCTCTTGTGACAACCACAATTTATTTTCTTTCCTGTCACGAACAATCTTCATGCCCAATATCTGTTGAGTTGGGCCTAGGTCCTTCATGTCAAAGGACTTGGACAGTTCTTGCTTCAGCTTGATGATCATACTAGCATCCTGTACAACTATCAACATGTCGTCAACATACAATAATAGAATAACAAAGTTACCATCTAGGAATTTAAATGTAGACGCATTGATCTACAACAGTTCTCTTGTAACCATGACCCACCATGAATGAGTCGAACTTTATGTACCATTACCTTGGTGTTTGCTTGAGGCCGTAGAGACTCTTCTTCAGTTTGCAAACTATATGCTCTTTCCCTGTAACTTTAAAACTTTCTGGTTGGTCCATGTAAATTTCCTTCTGTAGATGTCCATGGAGGAATGTTGTCTTCACGTCCATGTTTTCAAGCTCTAGGTTCAGACTAGCTGTCAACCTGAGTATCACTCGAATTGAGGTCATTTTCACCACTGGTGAGAATATCTTGTCAAAGTCGATGCCTTTCTTCTGTTGAAATCCTTTGACAACCAATCGGGCTTTGTGTTTTATCGGCTTTCCGTTGGCATCTTTCTTCAGCTTGAACACCCATTTATTTTTCAATGTTTTCTTGCCTTTGGGAAGTCTCACCAAATCATAAGTTTGGTTATTCTACAAGGAACTCATCTCTTCTTGCATAGCTTGCACCCACCTTTGTCTGTATGGGTCTTTACTTCCTGAAAGCATTCTGGCTCTCCCTCATCAGTAAGCAGAATATAGTCTGACTCTGGATATCTCCTCAACGGAATCAGAGGTCAGCCTCTTTCAGATCTTCTTGGCTGAGGCTCTTTAACTAGAGGGGCTACTTCTGGTTCTGTAGCTTCTGGTGGAGGGGTTTGTGGCTCCCCCTACTCAACACCCTTAGGTTCTTCTTCCTCCTCTGCTTCTGGAATTTCATCATCTAGGACCAACTGTACTGGTGTAGGATCTGGGATGATGTCTGTAACACTTGGACAATAATCAATGGGCTCTATGATTTTTGCAATGTCTTTGTATGTTTGGTTCTCGTGGAACATAACATCTCTATTTCTGATAACCTTCTTTGATTCTGGATCACATAGTCTGTATCAGAATTCTTCATCTCCATAGCCGATAAAGATGCATGGAGTTTATTTCAGATCGAGCTTCTGTCTTTGGTCCTTGGATACATGTGCAAATGCCTTGCACCAAAATACTCTCAGGTTAGAGTAGGAGGGATCTCTTCCAGTCCATACCTTTTCCGGTACTTCGAACTATAGTGCTACTAATGGTGATCTGTTGATCAGGTAGATGACGGCTCTAACTGCTTCACCCCATAATGACTTTGACAACTTAGTCATACTGATCATACTTCTAACTCTGTCCATAATGGTTCGGTTCATCCTATCGGCTACACCATTATGTTGTGGGGTACGTGGGACCGTCTTCTCATATCGGATACCGCGTTCAAGGCAGTATGCTCGGAACTCATTGGAAGTCTACTCGCCTCCATTGTCTGATCGGAGGCACTTTAGCTTCTTTCCGGTTTCCCGCTCTACCATGGCATGGAATGCCTTGAACTAATCGAGCACCTGGTCCTTTGTTTTCAAAAAATATACCCACACCTTTCGTGAAGCATCGTCAATGAAAGTGAGAAAATATTTGTTACCACCTAAATAGTCCACTTCTAAGGGACCACAAACATCAGTGTGTATTAAACTCAACAACTCTGATCTTCTTTTTGTAGTTGAGTTGAAAGAGACTCTATGTTACTTTCCAAATAAATAGTGATCACAAGGGTTTAATGGAATACCTTTTGATACTGCAATCAGTTTCTTCCTTGTTAGAGTAAGCAACCCTTTCTCTCCCATGTGTCCCAGTCTTTTGTACCACAAATTTGGTGAAGTCTCATCTTCAACTGCATTGAAACTGTCAGAAATTACCTTCATATGGGTTTTGTGTAATGTGTCATGTATTTGTCCTCGGGCGACAACCATTGCTCATTTTATCAGCTTCCGGGTGCCATTGCTGAAGTGGTTGTTGTAGCCTTCTCGATCTAAGGTTGTCCTGGAAATGATATTTAGACGAAGGTCAGGCACATGTCTGACATCTTTTAACACCATACTACAACCAATACTGGTCTTGATCTGGACATCACCGATTCCCACGATCTTCGAGAAACTTGTATTTCCCATTCTTACTATACCAAAGTCTCCTGGTTTGTACGAGGTGAAGAAATCACTGTGGGGAGTGGCGTGGTAAGATGTTGCTGTGTCAATCACCCACTCGGCTTCATTGCTTCCTACGTGAAGGCATACCTCTTCATCGACTGAGCATATAGTGATATCTCCTATAACAGTGACCATGGAGTCTCCATCTTCCTTCTATGGCTGGTGGCTGCTTTGACCTTGCTCCCTTTGTAATTTGCGGTAATTCTTCTTTAAATGTCATGCGATGCCACAATGATAACAAACATATTTACCCTTTTGATGACTTTTGTCATTGCTGGGTCTGCCACGGGTTTAGGACTTCCCTCTGCTTCTGCCTCTACCTATTCTGTAAGATTTTCCTTAACCTTCTGTGACAAAGGCATGTGATTGGTTCATGTCGGTCTCCTTCCTTCGGGCTTCCTCGCTGAATATGGCATCCTTTACTGTTGCCATAGTGAGTTTATCGTTCGGTGCTGAGTTACCGAGGGAAACCACCAATGTCTCCCAATTGGGAGGTAAGGAGCTGAGCAGAAGTAGGGCATGAGTTTCATCACCAAGATTTAACTCTACCGCTGCAAGCTGGTTCACTAGGTTCTGAAACTCGCTGGTGTGCTCGGCTACAGAGGTTCCTCTCCTCAACTTCAAATTAAGTAGTCGCATCATTAGAAGCGTTTTGTTTCGAGCAGTCTTGGCTTGGTACATATCCTTGAGCTTCTTCTAGAGCTCGTAGGCGTTGGTCTCTTGCGCAACATGGTGGAATACACTATTGTCTATCCACTGTCTGATTTGGCCAATAGTTTTTCTGTGCATCTTTGTCCAATCTTTCTCCGCGATTAACGTGGGTTTGCGCCTTTGTTTTCCAACAGGTCCGCCAAATCCTTGCAATTAAGGAGATCCTCCATCCTGGGTCTCCATATGGTATAATTTGATGCCGACAATTTAATCATGGCTCCGGATCCTGAATCTTCTATTGAATCGGATCAACTTTAAAATCTATCTAGCTTGTTTGATATGTTTGGAGTAGAATCACGTAAAATGGAGTGTATCGTTGCGTCTGGAACGGTCGAAAACCTTAAGATCGCCTTTGACTGAGCTCAAATCCGACATAGGATGAGTCCGGAATAGTCAAAACAACGGCGAGGGGCAAAACTACAATTTTCCAAAGTATTGCTGATGTGGCAGCAGTAGGGAGTGACACGTGGCAGGACATGTGGCAGTGTGGCAGGATGACATGGCTGAACGATGGCGTGACACGTGGCAGGACACGTGGCACAATATGGAGATGACACGTGCAGCTGTTGACATCAGCAGTGACGTGGCAAGAGTTATGATGTCATCGGTGACGTGGCAGCGTGTGGTCTCACGTGCGCTGGATATTGAAGGCGCCTGGGGCGGTGGTGCATGTGGGCCTCATGCGCGCTGGAGGTAGACGATGTATGGGGCGCGTGACGTCGAGAGCTCTGATGCGCCGAACTTTGGGCGGCGCGTGTGGCGGTATTTAGGGCTGTTCTCAATGGGAAAAGCTTCCTCTTGAGATGGGTCGTCCGAAAATATGATCGGTGTGGTGTTTTGAGAAGTAGGTTGGTTCAAAATAGGATCGTAAAAACGACTCTGTTTTTCGACTCTACGCTCTGATACCACTTGGCTATGCCCGAACCAATTCTAAACACATACACACACATAATATAGACACCAAGATTTATAGTGGTTCGGTCCAATTGATACCTACGTCCACTTTGAGAGAGTTTACTTTCTTTCGGTTGAAAAAAAAAACAATGGCGGAGAGGAAGATACAACATCTACTCTACTCTACCTCACACTCTCTTACTCACACAGAACACCTATGTGTTTTTTTTCTCTTTTCTTAAACTTGTGTCTTACACCTCTGTTACAATCCATACGAATGTCCATATATATAGTCGAACATTCGAATACAACTAAAACCCTATCTTTGCGCATGAAGTTGCAAATCCTTGCATGTGGGCAGAGATTTCCACGCGTGACTTGAGCAACTGCCATTCTTGACTTTGGCAAAGCTAAAAGGTTTACACAAGTATTGATTGTGAACACACGTTTTCATTCATTGATATGAATCAACTTTATACAAGAGCTGCAATAGAAATAAATAAGGAAACTATCCTAAGTATATACGGAATGAATGCAATTGATTTACAAAATATTACACAGTAAATGAGGGATAATGATGGAGAATAATATACAATCAGTCCAGCAGATTGTGTGGAGAAGATCATGGCTTGACAACCGTCATTAGCTTAATATGCCCCCGCAAGATTGACTGGCCGTTAAGGAGACCAATCTTGGACCAATGAATGTGGAAGTGATGACGTGGCAAAGGCTTAGTGAGTGAGTCGACAAGTTGATCCGAGGTATGAACATGAGAAACTCGCAACCGACCTGTAGCAACTTGATCCCGAACAAAATGGAAGTCGATGGCGATATGTTTCATACGGGAATGAAAGACCGGATTAGCACAAACATAGGTTGCACCAATATTATCACTGTAGAATACTGGAGAGAAGGGTAGAGCAACCCGCATTTCACTAATTAAATTTGTCAGCCAATTGACTTCAGCAGCAGTGGAAGCAATGGCACGATATTCATCTTCGGTTGAAGAGCGAGTGACGGTCTTTTGCTTCTTGAAACTCCATGAGATTGGATTGGGACCAAGAAAAATAACATAAGTTGTAGTGGAAGTTCTGTCATCTGGATCACCTGCCCAGTCGGCGTCCGCAAAGGCTTGTAGTGATAAAGAAGACCCTCGGCGAAGCATCAAACCAAAGTCTAATGTGCCAGCAAGATAGCGAAGCAATCTTTTTGTAGCTGACCAGTGAAGAGTTGAGGGACAATACATAAATTGAGACAATTTATTCACTGCGAAAGAGATGTCCGACCGAGTTAGCGAAAGATATTGTAATGATCCCATAACCTGTCGATAAAGAGTAGCATCGACGGGAGGCGTACCATCCGAGAGTTTGATACTCTCAATCACGGTTAAAGGAGTCGAAATAGGTTTGGCATCCAGCATGTTCACCCGTTGAAGCAAGTCCATAATATATTTCCGCTGAGATAAAAATAGACCAGTGGTAGTAAATTGAGCTTCAACTCCAAAAAAGTAGGAGAGAGCACCAAGATCCTTAAGAGAAACGCGGCGAGCAAGAACTTTGATAAAGGCTGCCACACTTGTAATAGATGAATCTGTGATGATAATGTCTTCAACATATACAAGGAGATAGATCACTAAACCGGTGTTATGAAACATAAAGAGAGATGTATCGGAGTGAGAGTTGGTGAACCCTTCAGAAATAAGAAAACTCTGAAGTTCATTGTACCATGCTCTCGGAGCTTGCCGAAGACCATAAATAGCTTTTTTCATTTTTCATACATGAGTAGGATTATTAGTGTCCTCAAACCCGAGAGGTTGATCCATGAACACCTCGTCAGACAAAGAACCCTACAAGAAAGCATTATTGACATCGAGTTGGCGGAGAGGCCATCCTTTAGTCACCGCAAGAGCAAGCAATAAACGGACAGTAGCAGGCTTGACCACGGGACTATATGTTTCAGAAAAATCTATCCCTAGTCTCTGATGAAAGCCCTTAGCTACTAAACGAGCCTTATACCAAACAATGGTCCCATTTGGATTTCTCTTAATCCGGTAGACCCACTTACAACCAATAACATTTTGTGTGGAGTTGCGAGGTACTAAATTCCAAGTTTTATTGGCTAAAAGGGCATTGTATTCATCACTCAAGGCGTGATGCCAATCTGGGTGTTTCTGGGCTTGCTTATATGTGGAAGGTTCAACAATGGATGGAGTAGTAGTGGTGTTAAGATCAAGAATTTGTTTAGGTTGGCTAATATTATTTCTCAATCTAGTGTTATAAGGATGGGCAACATGTAATGGTGAAGAAAAATTAGATGAAGAGGATGAGTTACTTACCTGTGAAGGAAAGGAGACTTCCTGGGTACATGACGCGGAACTAGTAGCAGTTGAAGTGTTCAAATTCTGAGAATGTGAGCTATCCGATTGAGGTGAGTAGTGTTGAGGAGGGGAGGGAACCTCATTGTGGAAAGACTCATTAGGTTGAGGAGGATTGGGTAGTGATTCGACTGCCTTTTCAGCTTGAAAAGTTAGACTTTCAAAGTTAGAATGATCGAAAATCCAGTCCTTTATATTTGGAATGATTGTATTTTTATTAATGGAGGTATGAGAATGGAATGGAAACACATTTTCCACAAAGTATACATGACGAGAGGTGAAATTTTTTGTGGTTTGTGGGTCAAGGCAGATATATGCGTGGTGAGTAATTGAGTAGCCAACAAAGACACACAGACGGGACTTAGGTTCTAATTTGTTAGTGGTGTAAGGCCGAAGCCAGGGATAACAAAGACACCCAAAAAATTTCAAAGAAAAATAATTATGTGATTTGCCAAATCGATGAAAGAAAGGAGATTGATTACGGTGACAGGAGATGGCATTCGATTAATGAGATATATTACTGTTTGAAAGGCCAAAGACCAGTATTTGAGGGGTATCGAGGCATGATGAAGGAGTGTGAGCGTTGTTTCAACAATGTGTCGATGTTTACGCTCAGTTGTGCCGACATGCTCGGGTGTATGGGTGGTGACTTAAGATGTTGAATGCCAACTTGTGACAGAAAATGACCCAGACCCTTAGCTTCACCACTACCATCTGTATACACAGTTTGAATAGTAGTGGTAAAATATCGTTCAACCAGAGATTTAAATTTTTCAAAGACCTGTACGACATCAGATTTATGTTTGAGAGGATAAAGCCATGTATACTTGCTAAAGTAATCCATAAAAATAACATAGTAACAAAAATTATCGAAAGAAATAAGGGGGGCTGAGCCCCAAACATCCATAAAAATAATCTCAAAAGGTTTATGACAATTTAATGATAAGACGCCAAATGGTAGTTTATGACTCTTATTACATAAACAAGCATTGCAAGGAAGAGAAAGAGAACTGGACTTAGATAAAGGTAGTTTATTAGAGGCAATAATTCTATGAAGAATTTTGGACGATGGGTGACCGAGACGACAATGCCAGGAAGCAACTGGTGCAAGTGAAGACGAGGAAGAGGTGGTTGCCAGAGCAAGTTTGTGTGAACTACTAGCTGGAGACTTAGAATTCGGCCACTCGTACACGTTTCTTTTATTCTGCCCTCGCACCAAGGATGCCCCCGTAGTTAGATCCTTCACAATAAAGAAATCATGGAAAAAATCAATGGATGTGTTATTTTGTGAGCAAAATTGAGAAACAGATAGTAAATTGTTCTTGATTTTTGGAGCACACAAAACATTATTGAGTTGAAAGATAAAGTCATTAGAACTAAGAGTAGTAAATCCAATATGAGAGATAGGAATATTTTTACCATCGCCGACAATGACAACATCATTACCACCATATTCCGAGTGGATTGATAGATTTTGGAGATCTGAAGTGATGTGGTGAGATGCTCCGGAGTCTACAATCCAACCTGACTGGTTTCCGGAATTTTCATGTGTCGTAAAATTTGCTTGAGGCCAAGAGGGAGCAAATGGTTGGGGACGAGATCGACAAAACTTAGCAACGTGCCCAATCTTGTCGCATAATTGACACACATGCCAAGGTTGTCCACCATGAGGGTTTAGTCGCCAAGTTTGATTTGGCAAAAAATTCTGACTGTGGGTGTTGGAAGTAGACGAATTTCCACGATTCACTTGGTTCGATTGGTAATACTGATTCCCAAATCCTTGATTACCACGATTCCCTTGATTCGATTGATAGAACTGATTCCCAAAACCTTGATTTCCACCATAGCTATCAGTATTGCCTTGCCGTCTTTGAGAATTATTTTGGTTTCCACCTTTCCCCCTTTTGTTCTTTTGCGTATTTTGTTCAGTGATAGCAGTTGGTTCCTTTGTTGGATCATTGTGCTTGAGACTAGTTTCATAATCAAGCAATTTTTCCAACAGCTCTTCAAAGCCAATGGGAGACTCTCTTGCTCGTACAACAGCTTTGATTTCTTTGTAATCATCTGTAAGACCATTGAGGGTGTGCACGACAATCTCACCATCGCTCACTTCATGGCCAATCATTGCGAGATCATCGACAATAGTCTTGACAGATTGCATGAACTCAAACATGTTATTTCCATCTTGACTAACCTTGGTAAGTGAATCGAGAAGACCAACCATCCGAGTATTGGATTTGTTGGCATATGTAGCATTGAGTTTCTTCCAGACTTCTTCTGAATTTTTACAGCGAGAGACAAGAGGGGCAGCAGGTCCAATGACTGCAGTTTGTATGGCGAGAAGAATGAGATGATCTTGTCGAACCCAGATTTTGTGTTCTGGTTTGTCGACTGGAGGACAAGAATGAGTCCCATCTATGAATCCCATAAGATCATAACCAAGAAACAGATTAGTCATTTGCGAGCACCACATCGAATAATTTCCGCCTTCGGATAGTTGTGCGGAATCAATGTAGCAGTGTTGATAGAGATAACCTGAGAAGAAGAAGGATTGGCTGCACTTCCAGTCATAACCGTGACACTGTTTGTTTCAGTCATGGTTGTGATTGAGTTGTGATAGAGAGAAGGAGGATGCCCTTAGTGCTCTGATACCATGAAAGGTTTACACAAATATTGATTGTGAACTCACGTTTTCTTTCATTGATATGAATCAACTTTATACAAGAGTTGCAATAGAATAAATAAGGAAACTATCCTACGTATATACGGAATGAATGCAATTGATTTACAAAATATTACACACTAAATGAGGGATAATGATGGAGAATAATATACAATCAGTCCAGCAGATTGTGTGGAGAAGATCATGGCTTGACAGCCGTCATTGGCTTAACAAAAGCATGCGTGATTTGGACTGCGCATGGGGATGATGTTGATAGTGGTGGTGTGCAGCAGCCTTGTATGGTATGGAACTGTCAGAAAAATGATCGGACGTAAATTCTAGTATCCATTTCGTCCCTGAGATAATCTATTACTAACCAGAAATTTGTATGATATTAACCAAAATGTCATTTCAGTCGTACCCTTTTTAACATTAATAATGGAAATGGCAAAAAAAAAAAAAAAAAAAAATTTCCAACTAGTATAAATCAGTTAAAGGTTTGCATACTACGATTTCACCATAGAACAGTTCTAGTGACAGCTAAAATTAGCATTCAAACTGTCCTTGGCTGTGGATCAAATTTCATGCAATCTAACAATTATAGTTGCCACTACTGGTATCAAAAGAGCCTTTAAATGAATGTTTTTATTTAACAACCAACTTGCAATCTATAATTAATTGTTGCCAGAGCATTTGAAGGGGAATCAAATGTTAAAATGCTAAAGGTGAAGTGGACCGTTTCATGGACTACTCCAGATCTTTACAAGTTTAGTTTAGGTTTACCCTTCATTTGCCACTTCCAAAAAGTCTGGTGCGTAGTAGGAATAGAAACCTGAATTGCTCAATATTTTTCAATTCAATCGACTTTAAGAGTTTCGAAAAAACTATGAAGTACATGGAGTAATGACAATTTTTTAAAATATATTATGCTGCCTGCGCGCCTTATATGTCTTGGTTTTCCTTAAAGAACCAAGATAGTTTTCATTGGATCTGAAAGCAGTTTTCACTATTGAACTAGATAAAGACCTGGTAAGTCTAATATTAAGAGCAAAAGAAATAGTCATTTAGATGAAAAGGTTGATTGCGCAACAACCCGAAACAATTTTTACATCACTGAAAACTAATGCTTGAGGGAAGCAAATAAAAATCACCACAGAAACTACAAGTTAAAAAGTTCAACTACTTGCTGATTCAGCTCAAGGGTCAAATGCATTTCAGAGTGCCTTCTTGTTCACGTCATCAAAATAAGGGTGTTCCATAGCTTTCTTCGCCGAAATTCTCTTCGAAGGTTCATACTGCAACATTTTCTGCAGAAACACATAATTTTGGAAAGTTCAAATACACAAACAGAAAATGGAACTAATGAATTTGTGTGATTGATTAACACCAAAATAACCAAGCAGTAAGGGTCGTTCGAAGTTACCAATAGCAAGTCTAGCCCATTTTCGTCCAGATTAGGGACAGCCGATGACAATTTCTGAGCGCTCCATTGGGGATATTCATGCCAGTTTGTCAGCTTGCTTACTCCTGGCCAAACTTCTTCATTTGGAGTACCCAACAACCTGCAGGTGAATTCCCGATAGAGACTATGAGAAGAAGAATGATTGGTAAAGGAGAATAAATTTGTCGCGTGGCAGGGTAGAGATAAAAATGTAATCCCTCCCGGACCTGAAAATGTGAAGAAGCTGCTGCAGCTCTGAGTCTCCGGGAAAGAGTGCTGTCTTTGTGACTAGTTCAGCTATTAAACATGTAATTAAAGTTAATAAATCAGCAATTTCATGTAATTGTGTACATGTATAATATAGTTCTAGTAAACAGATGTTAACAAGCTAAAGTTTACCAAATATGCAGCCAACAGACCACATATCAACTGCTGTGGAGTAATGGGTAGCACCCAAGAGAACCTCGGGAGCTCTATACCAAAGAGTCAATATCTGCAACAATAATTAAGTGCCCACTAATTATATCTACCTGATAACATTTTTATAAATGTGTTTCAAGTAAGCAAAAGAAAACCAAACAAGCACAGGTACCTCATGAGTGTACTTCTTAATAGGCAGAGTAAATGCTCTAGCCAACCCAAGATCTGCTATTTTCAGCATCATTGTCTTTCGGTCCATCAGAAGATTGTGAGGCTTGAGGTCCCTAAATTAAAACAGAAAGAAAAATAATGATCGCCCGTTCTGATTACAAGGACTAATTGATGGGGGGGGTGGGGAACGAAGATGGCTGCCTCGATGAATTGCAGTCGCATGTAAGGTAAAAATTGAACAGACTTACCTGTGCAAGACACCATGGCCGTGGCAGAATGCAACACCCTTGCAAAGTTGGTACATCAAGCACTGCATTATAACCACAAAATGTTTCTCAGAAAAAGAACAAAGGTATGAGGACCATGTGTTAAATTAACAAAATGGTTCGGTAAGCCAACATTGAGTATGTGTCGAGTTAGGAAACCAATGCATGTATAAAAATAAATTCTCCGTTTTAGACCACTGTAAATCATAAGAGAAAAATAAAATAAAAAAGCAAAGGCTCAAATCCATTTTTACCTTGACAGTATTGGTGGGAATGTTCTCTCCAGTTTGACGGAAACTTCGTATGAATTTCTTGAGATCGGTGTCCATGTACTCGAAGACCAAGTAGAGAACTGTCTTCCCTTCTTTGTTCTGTCCTTGTTTAACATCCATCAGTCTATAAAAAAGAAATGAATTTTCAGCTCTAATGACAAAGTAAGAAGAATAAATAATTAGGGAAGCTGCAGAAATCAAATCATACACACAAAACTCAAACCCAACTGGTCAATGAAATCCTGGAGACCTAATGGACTGAATTCTGAAACGAGAAAGATGAAACAGAGACATAAAAACGACCTAATTTACTGTCCTTAAAACCCTATTTGAGTAAAAAAATTGAGCCATAAAACCGAGAAAGATGAATTCTGAAACGTGATGAGTTTAAACTTTAAACCCAATTTAAGTAAGAAATTGAGCCATCAAAACCAATGAAGATGAAAATCTCCTGAATCAAAATGAAAACAACACTTAGATTCAAACCCAATTTGAGTATGAAGTATAACCATAGAAACCCAAGTAGACGCAATTGTTCTGAATCAAAAGGAAATTAACACATTGGACCTGTGTTTTAGAATTCCAACCAAATTTGAGTAGAAATTGAGCCACAAAAAATCCAAGAAAAGATGAAACTGTTCTGCGTTTGAATAAAATCAACACAATTTTGACCGGGGCTTTAAAGTCTAAAATAAAAATTCAAGACAATATATAATAGGAAAAAACATTATCTAACCCGTAAAATGAATCCATTCAAGAAGAGGCCAAATATACAATTGGGTTCCCCATGGAAATAGTTCAGATTTATACAGTAATTGAAAGCATGAGAAATATTGCACAAAGGGTTCATCAAATAAATTCCAAACCCTGGAAGTTTTTCCCATAAACAAACCCTAATCAATTCAATGATCAGATCTTACCAAAATCTAAATAAATAAGGGAAAAAAACAACAAATATCGGGAAACATAGACTAACATATTGATATGCATCACAAAATTCTTCGTATATCCAAATCCCCCAAATAGACAACAAAAATCCAAACCCTAACCCTAGCCAAATTGATGCCGGAAATCAAATTCAAAGTTCAAGAAATCAATCAAGAACAACTGAAATCAAGATGAAACATCCATTCCGCATGATTCAAACATACACACACACACACATACATATATATATATATATATATATATATATATATATATATATATATATGTATTACCTGACGACATGGGGATCCCTAGAGAGCATTCGCAGCAAGGAGACCTCACGAAGAGTGGTCGGAGGGACACCTTCATCGTCCTCATGGAGTCTGGTCTTCTTCAAGGCCACAATCTTCCCCGTAGCCTTCTCTCTGGCTCTGTATACCTTCCCGTACGTTCCCTCTCCCACCTTCTCTAGCTTCTCGAATGCCTCCATCGCCGATTTCTCCATTTTCTCTCTCTAGATTTCTCTCTCTAAAACCCTCTGCGATCGAAAAACAAATCTATGAGTAGTGGAATAGGGCAGAGAGTAAGGAGTGCTTTTTATGCTGATTATATATAACCGTTGTTGGCTGGGTGGATTAACGGCAACATTTTTGAAATTCAAATTGAGAGTCAGAACTGGGAAATAGATGGGCCCCAATTTTTTGTAATTTTATATTTCTGACATGATTTTGGGGGCGCGTTTGTCTTTAGATGGGCCGGACCTTCTTCCAAACCATCCAACATGTGGGCTTTGCCCTGTCTTTACTCTTTACCTATAGATACATCTATCAGATTAATTATTTATTCTTATGAGATTTACTAAATTTTTTGTAATTAGCAGAGAGACCATATACAAATTTTTAAAATTGTGATTGGTTGAGATCTGGTAATAATTTCCCTTATTGAATGGCTCCTAGTCATCATAATGTGGCCAATGCCAATAATTATAAATAGATTTTGATACTTGATAATTCTATGAAATCTTTTACTTTAAACCTTTTCCTTCAATTGTTTTTAGAATGATATTAGAACTGAAAACCCAAATAAAATCAAATAAAAAGAGAAAAAAATATATTTAAAAATTCACTTGGTTGATACTTCTACAGAAATGCAACATGTATAGTCAGTCATACAGACATGGACTTTTACACAATCCATCCAATGTAGGTTTTTCGTTAACATAATGCATATATTGAGCATTGAAGAACCGCGATAACTTGATTTCCGTGGATGTTGAAACACAGTGAGTATCTTTAAACAAAAACTATCACCCCTATCAAGTAAAATAAAAATATATATACACACAATGGTACAAAAATCCCCAGAGAACAACAAATGAATAACTGAAGAAACTTGAACCCCTTCCCACCACCTGCCTTGACTAATCTACAGATATATATATATATATACATATACTAACTAATCTAATTCTAGACTATACAAGTACTCTATACGTTCTGTCAACATCTAAAGGAAACTATATAACAATGTAGGGTGACGAGATGACATAACCAATTCAACTCTTTAGATGGAGCTTCACATTCTGAACTTTGACAGATATCTTTAGCTTCTGTTCTTCCATGTCCCTCAAGATAGCTCCCAGGTTTGCTCGATATGCTTCACATCTCAGACTTACATTTTCCAACTCAGTAGTCAATTCATCAATTCTCTTCTCTTGATTCTGTAAACATAAATAGAAGCAACATGTTTCACACAAAATTTAGCACTTGGCTACAACCAGATAAACACGGATTAAAAAGAAGAAAATAAAAAGTTCTGATTTCTAGCAAACCTACACTAAACATGTTCACCAAACATTACAAGTTCGATCGGAGCAAAAACTAACACCTTCTAATAATGTATCATCAGACAATCTTCTATTATGCACCTCAATTACTTGGACATCAAAGGTCTGAACTTTTTATAAAATTGTGAGTATCTAGTTCATTTTCCTCTACTGTAGTAAAAAATGCTTCCCCAATTCATGCATGCAAATTATACTAACACAAAATGTGTTATATACCATCAGCTCATGTTTAAAGGTCCATCTAGTTCATTTTTCTCTCTTTCTCAATTGTTCATGGCATACCATCAGCGCATCTTGATGGGGTAAAAAAAACACAACAACAACGCATTAACATAGAAGCACACGTGATTTTCTAAGGACCCATTCAATATAATCTATCCTGATAGAGTTGTAGGATGTATAAGACTTTAAAAAATCTACCATAAGGTCCCGAATTAGACCAATGGATATCTATGGGTTCTTTTAATATTAAAAAAGAAAAAAAAGTGCTTCCAAACGGATCTCCTCTTTTAATAATTTTCAAATACATATATTTTCTTCTGCTGCATATATAATAACTTAATCTTTAATACTTTCTGTAGCAATATCAATAAATATCTAAACTTATTATTTTCAGCTACAAAAAAGGATAAAATAGAACTATGTTAATGCATTTGTAATCATCCAATGTATACCAGGGAATCAACGATTAAATTGAATAATACTACTGTTCAGAAAAAAAAAAAGAAACACAACAATAATAAACATCTTCTATAAAAATTTACAGAACAGATATGATAATAACCGACTCTTCAAAATAGAAACAATGTTATCTAACCAAAAACAATAAAAAAAAAATCTATGAAAAACAAGAATGACTTGCATAAAAAGTGTTAAGTTCCAAGGATTCCGAGTATATAATAGTTATACACCAGGTTGCAAAACTCACCTACTTTTTACTCATTCAATCAGAGAATTTAATATGTTACGGACGCACACCCTTTTGAGCGCTCTTTAATACACTTTCTACTGCTCAAATAAAACATCTAGCGATCAATATGCTATGCCCTGACATTCATCGAACTATGGCTGACAACTTGAATTACATGTAGTTAGAAAGTGTTAACTTGAATTACATGTATTTAGAATCGATTTCATTGTAACCTTCCACCCTTGCTTGTGAAGCGTGGACATAGTATACAATATCATCAGACATAGTGGAACATCATTTTTTTTTTGAAGCATGATAAAGGATTAGCAATGACAAAGACATGTATATGCATGAATTTTAGGTATACATAGCATTGGTATCTAATAATGATAAGACTCCTTTGAAATTATTCATGACTCAACATCATATGACTCCAATTGCAAGCATTCCTAATATTTTTAGTACATATACAATTATTTAATTTGTGCTCTTAATTAATCTGCCAAAAGTACCTCGTAGATTTTTTACTGAAATTTGTACATTGCATATTTCGAACAGTTTTAATGTAGATATACATAGTATGCACTAAATATACATTCTAACACACAGCCTTATGTCATGCCTTGCTCCTAAACTTTAGGAGGTCATAACGCCTTAACACACCTTGCACATTTATACCTATTATTTAGAAGAGATCATATATTTTAACAACACTTGCACTTCAGGTTGCAGTCACCAAGAGCAGCAATAAGTCATGTTGGATGTTTGCCATTTCACCAAATTATCAGGTTGCTTTTTCCATTTGTAATTTTCTTCAAGGGATTGTTCTCCTATTCAAGTATATGATGGGTAAGTAAAAAAACATGGTAGGACCATATAATCGACAAACAATCCCACCTACAATTGCCTTTATATGTTGTACTTTATGGCAGGGTGGGATTGCAAAAAACAAATTTAGGGCTCTAGGCAATATTAAAGTGTAAAAAAATTTGGGGCCCCTTCATAAAAATACTAGAGAAATTTACCATTTTCTATTTGTTATTATTTTTATTTTATTTCTTTATGTATCATTTTGTAGAGTTTACAATAAAGTAAAATAATACACATATAAAATAAAAAGTATCAGATAAGGTTTATTTTTCTGTTCGAGTCCCCAAAAAAAAAATTTAACAGACAAACAAACTTATTGAATATGCAAGAATATCATCTGTAATAGAAGCCCCATTGCTCACTTTTTCCTTCCTTCACAAGTAAGTTGTTTAATGGTAAATTCAAAGTAGTGGGCGTACCATATCAAGCATGAAGCAACTTGGCAAAAAAAGTACAAAAAAAATAAATTAAATTTACAATACACCATTATCAAGACATACATATATGAATATATAATAGTTCATGGTTCAAGACATTTAAATTATATAATAATACAATATATATATATACATACATATGCAAAACTTTTAAGTGGGCTGGACCATGGGAATGTTGGAATATTACTGCAAATGTAATTGGGTTGGATTCTAATTTATAATGGACTACAAAATAAAAACCATATTGGGCCTATACCAATACAAAGGGGAAAAAAAATTTGGGGTACCTCTTCGGCCTGGGACCCTAGGCGGCCACCTGGCCCGCCTACCCTCAAGGTCGAGCTTGCTTTATGGGCAACACCTAAATTATTGTCATAAGTTTTAATTTACGTAGCACGGATACGAACACGGGGTACAGATACGACATGTTACGGACACGGGGATACGGGAAATCTAAAAAAGAAACAGGACACGGGTACGGGTACGGAGGGATTCGACAAAAATTAAATAATAAATAATAAATTTATATAAAAAAATACAAATAATTTTATCAAATTTTTTATAATATGAGAAATCTCAATGTATTAATACAATGTTAATAAAGTAAGAAAAATTAAATACAAGATATGATATCATCCCACTTTAAATATCAAATTTCACAATTGAATCATTCATAAATTTAGATATATAAATCATATGTTCATAACTTCATTTATAAAAAAAGGGTTAAAAGACGGTATTTCATCACAAAAATATTAGTTATATAGTTGAGAAACAAATGACATTACAACCGGTAGTTTTGCAATCTAAAAGTCATGTTCTATTACAAGAAAGGAAGGTAGATTTTTAGCAATTTATTTATTTATTTTTTACTTTTTTAAAAAATATTTATATTGCCGTGTCCTGGCCATATACTAGGCGTGTCCTTGTCGTGTCCGAAATTAAAAAATTAATTTAAAAAAATTGAATACTCCTACGGAGTATCGGACACGTGTCCGAGGCGTATCGGGGCCGGACACGGGACCTCCGTTCCGTGCTTTCTAGGTTTTAATTAAGGGCTATTAACATAAAAACTCATCTGGTTCTAGAATTTTAACAAATACCCCCTCCTGAGGTGTCATATTGCCCCCTCCACTATAAATATCTTTCACAGACCCCCCTTTCAGTCCCAAAACGACGTAGTTCCAAAGCAAAAGATATATTAAAACGCTATCGTTTGGAGTCGAAAAGGGAGGTCTATGAAGATTTTCGTAGTGGAGAGGGCAATATGGCACCTCAGTGGGGGTATTTGTTAAAAATCAATCTGAAACCAGTGGGGGTTTTATGTTAATAGGCCTTTAATTAATGGAAAAACCTTACTTCATAATAAATCTTCATTTATTCTTGCCGTGTCTTGGCCATATACTAGGCGTGTCCCAGCCGTGTCCGAAATTAAAAAATTAATTTTAAAAAATTGGATACTCCTACGGAGTATCGAACACGTGTCCGAGGCGTATCGGGGCCGGACACGGGACCTCCGTTCCGTGCTTTCTAGGTTTTAATTAAGGGCTATTAACATAAAAACTCCTCTGGTTTTAGAATTTTAACAAATACCCCCTCCTAAGGTGCCATATTGCCCCCTCCACTATAAATATATTTCACAGACCCCCCTTTTAGTCCCAAAACGACGTAGTTCCAAGGCAAAAGATATATTAAAACGCTATCGTTTGGAGTCGGAAAGGGGGGTCTCTGAAAGATTTTCATAGTGGAGAGGGCAATATGGCACATCAGGGAGGTATTTGTTAAAAATCAATCTGAAACCAGTGGGGGTTTTATGTTAATAGGCCTTTAATTAATGGAAAAACCTTACTTTATAATAAATCTTCATTTATTCTTGCCGTGTCTTGGCCATATACTAGGCGTGTCCCAGCCGTGTCCGAAATTAAAAAATTAATTTTAAAAAATAGGATACTCCTACGGAGTATCGAACACGTGTCCGAGGCGTATCGGGGCCGGACACGGGACCTCCGTTCCGTGCTTTCTAGGTTTTAATTAAGGGCTATTAACATAAAAACTCCTCTGGTTTTAGAATTTTAACAAATACCCCCTCCTAAGGTGCCATATTGCCCCCTCCACTATAAAAATATTTCACAGACCCCCCTTTTAGTCCCAAAACGACGTAGTTCCAAGGCAAAAGATATATTAAAACGCTATCGTTTGGAGTCGGAAAGGGGGGTCTCTAAAAGATTTTCATAGTGGAGAGGGCAATATGGCACATCAGGGAGGTATTTGTTAAAAATCAATCTGAAACCAATGGGGGTTTTATGTTAATAGGCCTTTAATTAATGGAAAAATCTTACTTCATAATAAATCTTCATTTATTCTCCGGGTAAAATACATACAAAATAATCTTCTAGAAGGACAATAGAGAAATCAAATAGAAGGAAATTTACATGAGTAACTGAGAAAGAAGATTCAATAGAGAAACCTTAAAATAAACTTCGAAGGGGCAATATCTTAGCTGGTCTTCCCACCATTTTGGTGGTGCCGCACAAGCAATAAGAAAAAAGTGTCTAAAACATGTATCTATTTCAGATAGCTATATTGTGATATAAACTTGAATCAAGTGTGACTCGAGATATAGTGGAAAAACCAAGGAAAAGCAACATAATAGAAGCAGGTTGTTCTTCTCCTTTCTTCTCAAACTAGTAGAGACATAATATGCCACCACTTTCTGTGGGCAAAACAAGTCATTTTCTGTCATCACAAATATAAAAGGTAAAAACAACATCACTCACTTTTGCAACCCCACTTAAGAGCCTTTAAGTTGCACTTAACCTTGTACAAGTAATATATCCCTGGTGAATTTATACATTCACAAATAGAAGATATGATCTGACTATATTGATGAAACTAAGAAACTGTAAATGTGTTGTACTGGCACAAAGGGTGGTTGTCAACTAAAGTGATGATGGTAGGGCCTCAATATCAATAAAATTGTTAAGAACATGCAAAATAAATTGACAAGCTTCATGCGAATTAGGTGGTTAAGCCTCATTTAAACATGACACTTCTGACTCAATGACTATTTAGTGAGACAGTCCAATAGTGATCTCAACCCTTTCCTTCTTCCTATGTTGGTTACCACCCTCATTGCAAGATGGAACTTTTCGCATCCTTATCACGAATCCTTGATGCCAACACATTTGATGATGTATGCTCACCAGGATGTGCTGGACATCCAGAGGTAGCTCATTTGAGATTAGCTGACAAAAATGTAATATGCTCTGAATGCTAAGTGTACTCATTGGGTAGTATATAGAGGATACGGTGCATATGTGGAGCTACTAGTTATAAGAGAATTCCTCAACCAAATAGTACTATTATAACCATCAATGTAACTCTTGGATGGCATTACCGGAAGAAAGCTTTAAGCTAGCCTTTTCTTTTTATATACGAAGCACATTAAGCAGCAAAAATAATCAAAAGGGTCACAACTCATGAAGATGCAGAGATAACGGATTGCAACATCATAACAACAAATACAAAGCAAAACAAAACAAGAAAAAAAACACTAAAATTAAACTTGGCACTATCTGTTTTTAACTTGTAAGCAGAAATCAAACAACCTCCTATTTATCTCATTAAGCACTAAAAAAAAATGTGTGCCGCTTAATGTACATCTAACTCTCCCTTTTTTAGGCAGCACAACTGCTAGCTAGCACCAAGAGAGCGCCAAACAAAGAAAGACGAAGTCCATATATTCCTTGTCACTGGGCAATGCAAAAGGAGATAATTTATGGATTGCTCTGCATTTAGCATATGCAACTCCATTTCTATAGATCCAATTCCTATCTGATTAACTTTTCACAAAGAACTTCTCCAATAAGCTCTTCATGCAAAGAAAGCAATCTTATAAGGCACTTGAAAATCCCAAATCCCATGAAAACAAAGAGGCTCCTCTACCACACTGTTTTTCCACTGAATAAAATGTCATCCCACCGCGAAAGCAGTGATGGAAAACGCTTTATATCTAAAGCTCTCCATCTCAGTTATATTCCTTATGGTCATGAGATGGATTAATCATTATTTGATCCCCAACCTCGTCCTGGACAAATTTCTCAACGGCTCATAAATTTGTTAGTTAATTTAACAGATTGAAAGGCAAATTTAAAAATCCACCAAGTAAAGACACCTAAAGATTGCATTTGAGTGGATTTAATTTTGATTTGATTTAGATTAAACCTTGGTTTACGACTTCAGGTATTATCAATTTTAAATCAAAATAAAAGCAAAAAGTTGTTTTTAACCCTTGCAGTTTACCAACAATGAAATCATTTTTCAGAAAGCATTTCTTTAGTGGGCAAGAGGCATGCTAGAATTAAATAAGAGATTATACTGAAAAAATCAAATAGAGCAAGTACTTTCTTTTTTTCTCCCTTAACTATGCCTCCACACAAGCAGCTATGGAATGTGCATAAGCTGAAAAGGCAATTTTCCTTGATTGTTCTTTTAAGTATGAGGTATTTTAAAAGTGCGAATCAACTACCAATTAGGCACAGTCAATAGACAGACAGGGACAAAGAGAAGAGGCAGAACCCCATTTCAAGAAGACCACATCAAATGCCTTCAAAATCTGTATTAAGAAAAAGACACTGTATTCTTCTAAACTCTCCACAACAAAATAATGATGGATCCCAAGCAAAAAGGAAGCCCTATTCATAGTGGAAGTTCTAGACAGTATAGATATTTGCAATGAAGAAAGAATACAGAAATTGCAACAAATATTGAGAACAGGGAATGAACAAAAAGTGACACCTGTAAGAGACCAAGTACTATGTCAAAATGAATATATTGCAAGAGAATGAACTTACCGCTGAACAAGACTGAAGCCGGTTCATTTGGTTTTTACTTGGCTTAAATTCCTGATCACTTCCATTATCGAGAGTGCTCTGCTTAACACCTGGAGAATGCTGTTTCGCATCAGCAACCTTTTTTGCAGCCTCATGAAGAGCGTCCAAAGCAACGTTGTACACATAAATTGACTCCGCACCTTCTTTAACATATTTAATGGCTTCCTGGCGCAAATTATCATAGCGAGCACTGGAGGACTCTAGACAATTACTAGGAAATCCAAGAGGGTGTTCGTCCATTAAAACACCACTTTTAGCATTTTTAGTCCACCGCTTCAATATATAATGAGATGGAAGTCTGAGAACATTAGTAACTCTGAAAACTGCTAATATGTGTCTACAAAGAACACCTGAAAACTCAAACATTTGGCAGCTACAACTAGCTTTCTTTTCAAAAGCGTTGAACTGGATAAAGTGTGTCTTATGATCTTCTCCAAATTTTGACACCCGATACATAGTTTCCGATCCCCTGTCATCAATCATAGTTGCAGGATTTGCAAGAGTCTCAACGAGTTCAACTTGGAACTTCTTAAATACCATCTTTGTGTAAAGGTTGGCAGCTTGGTTTTCCATGGGAGACGGCGTTTTCAAAATTGGTGCAGTGTTCATTGTATCATAATCAGCCTTTACTTCCTTCTCATACCAAGTGGCAATGGCTTTGTCATACTGTTTGATGAGCACATGGATATTAGTCGATGCGTTTATATATCCTTCAAAAAATGAGTTGATATTATCACTTGATTGAGTTATAGAAATCTCCCCAAAGAATGTATCACGGAGATATACAGGCACCCACTGCTGTCTAGCATTGTACATCACCTGAAGCCATTCACAACCTCCAAGATTGTATCTTTCAAGAAGGGACTCCCAACATGACTCGAACTCCTCAGTTGTCTCTGTCACAAGGATGCACCTCTGAAACTCTGCTTCAAAGGTGGGGTATGAATGATATGCATGGGACAATTTCTCCTGGGCTTCTCTAAATATGTTCCATCTACAGAAACGGTGTCGCGTCTTCGGAAACACCTGTGCTACAGCTGACCTTATGATTCTATCCTGGTCGGTCGTGATAGAGATGGGATGGCGACCAGACATTGCAGTAAGCCATGTTTCGAATAGCCAAGCGAAAGAGGATTCCGATTCGCTCATAAGTAAAGCACATCCAAACAATACAGGATGTCCATGATGGTTTAATCCCGTAAAAGGAGCAAAAGGGACCCTATAGCGGTTAGTTCTATAGGTTGTATCAAATGTAACTGTGTCTCCAAAGTAGTTATAGTTCATTCTAGAGTTTGCATCAGCCCAAAAAATGTTTCCTGAGGTGTTCCCAAATTCACTTTGAACAGCATAAAAGAAACTGGGATCCTCAACCTGCATTTGCTTCAAACAGTCAATAACCTGCTGACCCCCACTCCCTAGGGTCCTCTGTCTGCTGCTGCTCATGTAATTTTGGCAATCAACTTTCGTGAAGCCAACATTATCAATCCCACCCGATTCCTTAATTAACACAGACATAACCCCACTCGGACCCATCCCAGCTGCTTGAAGGGTATCAATCAAGCTTCGAGCAGGACCCGATACATGCCTGTGGGACCGGAGGTAGTGCACCTTATCGGGCGGCACAAGCTCATGATTATGCTCTTTAACAAGTTTAGTCGCAACCCATTTTCCAGAACTTTGTTTCTTCGCAGTCATTTGCGCCTTACAACCAACTCTAGTAATGGTACGCTGCCTCTTAGACTTATTTTCACCACCCTCACGGCGAAACCCCTCTCGGGAGCACACAATCTGCCGGCAAATGATTGAGCCATCACGACGTGATCTCTGGTACACACTAACCCGGGTACTAAAACCTATACGCCGAGCATACGAATTATAGAAAATTCGAGCCGCCTGTTCAGAATCAAATTCCATTCCTTCGCAGGGTTCAAGATTCAGGTCTCCATTATAAGAGAAAAAATCCCTACCCCCAAACGAATTTTCCACCATATCCCCACTGTAATCCTCATCATAGTCCTCTACTTGTTCTAAATCGACACCTACAATGTCTTCTTCACCAGAACCGACATCGAATTGGACAACCTCATTTTCAATATTTACGGGTTCGAAGTCCATGACTTAAACTAGTGTCTTTGTTTTTTCCTTTTATTTTTTCCAGTCAGACTATTTATTCTATCATCTGCTTGCAATTTACATTTTTGTATATACATGTAGTGTTCTATATATGTGTATAGGACTTGCTGAAATTAGACAAGTAGAATGAGAGACAGGAAATGACTGACCGGAGATCGGTGGCGGAGGGACACCTCCGATAAGCAGTGACATCGGATCTCTGTACGCGAGCTGTACAGAAGCATTGCCACGCAGTGAGAAGATTGAAGGGTTTATGGGTGTGTGTATCTCTATATGTGTGCATATATATATACAGGTTTCTGGCTTTAAGAGAGAGTAAGGAGGAGGGAATTTTAGGGGTTTGGACTGTGTGAGTAGCGAACTCGGGAGGATTGTTAGGGGGAGAGCTGGAGCTAGGTTGATGGTTGAGGTATAGCTGTGATTCGATGCTATGCGACACAGAATAATACTGTGCGGGGCATTATAGGATTTCGTATCCGCAATCGCTAAAGATGATTACGTAAATCGTACGTCTACAAATATGGAAACTGGGGGATAGTTCTGACGCAAAAAATACGTGTCCTCAAATCTTTTTGAACTGGACATGTGAAGGCTGCACACGCAGTTGTCGGTTGATTATGGAACCGATAATTTGGTTCATCCCTTATTAAATTTTAACATTTCTAATCTAATATGTATCTAATATGTGGCTTTAAACATACTGAATATTTTTGTTCCTCCCATCTTGTGAGAGGAATCGAACTACCTATTTATTTATTCACTATATGAAAAAGAATATGATAACACCACAAAAAGCCGAAGATTTGATATTTGTGTATTCCAATCTTTGTCTTTAATAAAGAAAATTTTCACAATAAAACGAAGAAAATACTAAATTGTCGAATTTTAAGGAATATACATTTGATTTCTTGGATGGTAGTGAAATTTTTTTTTTTCAATATGTCAGACATTTTATTTAGCTTATTTGTTTATTTTTGTTTATAAATTTATTTGGTTCTCATTGTTTAAGTGATAAATGAAGTATTTGTTCAATACAATACTTATATATAAAAAAAATATATATTTTTTTATAGACGTGTCAGAGGTGTGTCGTGTCCTATTTTTTTAAAATTTTTCGTGTCGCCATTTTCGTGTCGTCTCGTATTTGTGTCGATGCTTCATAGGTCATAAGAGATCACGTATGTATTAAGACATGGTTAGTTAACTTAGTTCATTTAGGCCCTCATTGTTAACACTTTTGATTTCAAATTTCTATTTTAATTTTTGAAAAAATAAAATCAAAGTTAAAAACGTGTTTGGTAATTATATTTTCTTTTTGATAGATTTTTAAAAAGTCAAAACAAAGTTGCCAAAAAATGTGATTTCCTTACCAGTTTTAGAAAATTGAAATAAAGCTTTCACTTTGTGATTTCTTCCAAAATGTAGCTACAGTAACGTCACTTTAAGAAGAAATATGCAAAACATGTTTGGTGAATCAATTTTTTTTAAAAAGGTAATCAATTTTATATATAGAAAACAAGGGCTAAAAATCCATTACAAAAATATGAGGGGCATCCCCCAAGGCATTAATAAGTGGTATCCCCAATCCCTCCAAAAAAAAAAAAAAAAATCATATAACCAAATGGAGAGAATACAAAGAAAATCATTTTTGGCTCATAGCCTTACAGACAAACATACATCCCAAAATGGAAGAGGCACATGAACATGTTCATGCACAATGAATCATGTCTCCTAAGAATGAAACCCATCAACTTCAATATTGGAAAGAACCGCTAAAGATAACTATATGAGAGGTAATAAAGCGGATCCCCAACAAACCATCAAACCCAACATCTTATTACAAGGGCATATTATATCCATAATAAATCTAGAAATCAAGAAGAAACAACTTTCATTAACATCCCACAACATATATCATAAGTAGATTTAACCCATAGATCTTTCCAGATCTGCTTCAAATGACAATAATATTTGTCTTCAGCCCACCACCATAAAATGCTTCTCATAACAACAGCTTGCAATAACATCCAACCAACATGAACAAACTGGATATACTCACCTCAAAAAAGGTAAATTCCCTAAAAAAAACATAGCAAACAAATAAAACTACTAAGTCTGCAATATGTTGAGAGGTAAATTCCAATGATTAACCAGTTTTATACTAAGGTCAGAAGGTCTAATGTTTTCTTGTAACGTCCAGTATTTTTACGTCTAAATTAAAACTTTAATTATTAATTAAGTGTTTATTGTTATTATGTGTTTAATGTGCTTAACATGTTTTACGTGTATTACTTGTTAAATTAAATTCGTAAATTGCATGTTGTATTTTTCATTTTGTAAATAATGAAAAGCGTTGAAAACGATTTTGGAAATTATTTGACATAGGGGCATAATGGTATTTTCACTAGTATAGAGATAGTGAAAAATTCTAAAAATTTGGCTAAGTGTTGTAATAACACTTGAGTAGCATTGTGGTAATTAAAGTGGAAGACTTTGGTTAAATGAAAAGGAAATGTATTATAATGGCACACTTGTAAATAGATTGTAAATGGGTTAGTCATCTTTCACTTTAGTGACCCCTTTTGTGTTGTCATTCTTTTAGCCCTTGGATCATACCCACCTTCTTCCATCATTATTCTCAACCCTAGAAAGCTAAGGTCTTGTTTGGCATTTGAGTTAACTTTATGTGTTTTGGGGTTTAGTCTTCCTTTGCAATACATCATTTGAACCCTTGGATCATTTTCTCTCTCTTTCTAACTCAATCTCAACCCTTGGATTTTGAGGGGTTATGAGTGGGGAATCTCTACAATCTTAGTATTCCTTTGCAAGACTAGCTTGTGACCCTTGGATCTTCCTTCCACTTTCCTAACTCATTTCTCAACCATTGGATTTAAAATATTTAATGGGTTTTGATACATATACCTATATGTGATTTGGTATTTCATTCTCTTCAAGAACAAACACACACACACACTCTACACACAAGAGGGAATTTCGGCCACACCCTCTTCTTCCTTGAGTTTTGCTTCAACCTTGCTCTCTACTATTCCTCATTCATGCTTGTTGATGAGCTTTTGTGTTGGGTTGCTTCGGGTGGTGTTCTTGGGCTCCATTTTGGGTTGATAACTACTTTTTCCTCCGATTGAATATCACTTGTAGTGCCTCTTGATTGCACTCTTTAGTTGAGAATTGGCTTTGTAGAAATTAGGTTGATTTGGAATCACCTCTTGGAAGCTTCTTGAAATCCCTTGTTTACTCCGTTGTTGACACCGCTTGAACATTTTCTTGCACCTTTGCTTGGACTTGAGGTAGGAGAAAATGATTCATTTTAATTCCGTGTAACGTGGGTGTGTGCGTCTATGTATATATGCAATATATATTCTTGTTGAGTTGTTACAACCTAGACGAGAATTTAGGCCCCTTTGAAAGCATGAAAATTGTGATATTATATGCTTGTGGTTGGAATTACTTATATGTTGAAATAATATGAGTATGTTGTCATTCTTGAGGATGATACTTGAAAATGGAATGAATAGCATATTTATGTTGTCACATAGTTGCATATTGTGTACACCTATTGTATTGTGATCATTTGGTGTCGGTTTATACCCGATCGTGTAACCATGTGTGAGTGAACTTGTGTCGAATCGTCGCAACAACTGGCTAAGGGGTATCCTCGTGACCCACGAAAATACTAACTACGGATTCAGAGGACGGGGAGGATTGTTCCAAGCCCATTTTATCACGAGTCATATTATGTTTTCAATCTTCCTTAATGAGTGTATACATCCTCTCAAATGACCGATTTAGATGATACTTTATATCGGTTGACCTTATTGGATAGTATGTGTTCCATGGGATGGATTTGAGTCACATTGCATTTAATTTGCTATCATGTGATTATATTGTTTATATTGATGCTCGTTTTAAATCTTTAAATTGCTATTGATGTTGTGCATGTTGGGGTTATGTGTTGGGTTTGATGGAATCCCGAATTGGTGTGAGAGACATGTGGGATAAGAAGATCGACCTAGAATTAGTAGCATGTACCTTGGGCAGGTTGTACCACTCAGATAATCGGGATTGAGGGGGTGACACTTTCTCTACTGAGCTCACCCCATTACTTTAACCATTATTCAGGTTACGACCCCGTTACGGGAGGCCCATAGTCTCTCGATGGTCATATGGCGTATTATCCGCACTTTTGCATATTGATAGCGGACCACACCTTTTGTAGAGCATAGATGAAATACATATACATATGTTTTCTTTTTGTAAACATGTGTAAATCATACTATGACAATTTTATTCCTTTTCCGATTAGCACGTTAGCCAAGTTTTTATATTTGATGTACATCCTTCGAAGCGCTATGCGCGGGAACTTTATTCTTTTGGTGCACTTTGGTGCCGGAAATGCTAGATAACTCTTCGTTTGTAAAAACCGTAACTTGTATCGCCTTAGGGCATTTTTTCTGCTGGATCTCTTAAGATTGCTTCGTTTTGGCTTTAAAAGCCTTGTTTTATTTTTCATTGTTGATATTAGGTAAATTTCCTAAAACGGCATTTTTCTCGATTTGTAAATAAACCCTTTCAGTTTTTAAAGAAAAACCCGTTTTCACTCACCCTCGTAGCTCGATAAGTTTTTCTCGGTTTTAAAACGATCCTTAAATCAATTTTCTTAAGGATTTTAACTTTTAGAAGCCGGAGGTATTTAAAACGGAGACTGGGGGCAAGACGGATAATTCTATAAAACTTTAAAGGATAGTTTTCTTCACTTTTTAAAAATTTCTCCTAAGGCAGTTCAAGTTCTTGGTAATACTCCCGAGAACTCGGGCTAGTGGCTTCCACTAGCTAATGCATCTCTCTACCATTGTTATCCATTTTTTGTTACTAAGGTATTGCGACTACTTTCCCGAGTTCTCGAATGTTTTGCCGAGAACTCGGCAGCCCTACATTGTTTCATAAAGCTTCTCTCTCTTTTCTCCGCCCTTAACCCCATGTTGTTTATCTCCATTATCGATATGTTACACATGTAATGATGGGTCTTAAGGCGGGGATTTAGATAATTGTAATATTATAATCCAATTTCATTTCTTCGATTTCAACTATTAGAATGGGATTCTTTTATACTATTCTTCCGCATTTTTCATTCACGTCACACTTGGAGTCTTGGAGCCTCGGGAATAGAACCTTAGGATTCTGAGGTATGACAACTTGGTATCAGAGTTTTTTCTTTCTCTATGGGACTACGGGCGAAAGCCGTTACCACTTTTCGCTTCGTGGTCTTTCGTTTGCTACTTGTTACTTACTTGTAGTTATTTATTTCATAGTGTTGACTTTTGAATGTGTCATCATGACCTTACGATTATATTTAGAGTAATTATAGATTACTTGTGCTATAATCCGTTATTTTTGTTTAGTGTATCATGTCGCCACGTAGAGGTCGATCGTGTATCATTCGAAAGGAACAGGTTTTTCCCAACGTTGAGGATCAAGATTTTGCACCTCAAGAGGGTGATGTTCTGGAACAAATGCCTCTGGTTGTTGACGAGAATGTGCCCGCACCTCCCGATATTGGGGAGTGGGTTTCGACGGCTCCTTTTATGGATAGTGATCAGTTTGACTGTCACGCCCCGAATCTGAAGACTCATTTAATGACTAAAACTCCAAGAAATTCATGAAACGTCAAATGGTCAAACCTAGTCAACCATTACTATAAACGTGATTACTATTACTGATATACTATTCACTATTCATAATTCACTATTGCGGAAGCGAATTCGAAATACTATAAACCATATAATCGCCAAAATCAAATCAACTTTCGAACATGAACATGTTAGTCCAAAGTCAATCAAATACAAATACATAATAACAATCACACTAAACACATAATCTTTATTATTACATTACGATGTAATTAACTTAGATTAAAATCCACAAACTCCAATAGCTCACGCATCATCCACCAATGGTTCTTTTCTTGAAAAATATTAAGGGGTGAGCACAAACGGCCCAGTAGAGAAAAATCACGCGAGCGTTAAATTTCATAAGTATGTAAATCAATGGATATATAAGGTCGGATCTCTAACCTGGTCCAATGTCATGATATAAATGCACCAAAAATCTCAATATAAGTTCAAGTAAGATAATTTAAATATTACAAACAAAATAACTTAAAAGGTTCCAAAATCATGAAACGTGAAATCAATAATCTCAGTATGAACTCAACTAAATCAATTTAAATATCACAATCCAGATAATATAAAAATTTGAAATCATCAAATGGGAAAATCAAGTCGTGATACAAACCCTAGGGTATGAACAACGGTCCATCTTCCTAGTCAAATGATCGCCTTGGGGCTAATAACCCTACGATGACGTCAGCCAATCATGTGATAATTCGAAGTCTTTAACCCCTAGAGCTCCTTCATCCCCTTTTGCTCACACCACACAATATTTTTCCAAATCAACAACCAATTCACAATTTATCAAATCATAAATGTCATTCACATGCTAATAGGTGTAAAATATTAGTCATTTTAATCCCTTAACTCACTATTGTTATTCTTTCATTCCATTATTTGGTATTTTTATGTTGTATGTGTGTTAAAGCATGTTTTAGAAGCTTAATGAAGAAATGGAGCTAACTTTGGTGAATTAACTGAAGAGTATCTTCTTTCTATTCAAGAGGAGAGTCAAAGAGGTAATCCGAGATAAAAATGGCTCCCGGAGGGCAAAAATAACATTATCAAAAACTGCCATATTCAGCAATAAGTATCCTGGGTTCGAGACAGACATTTTGGCGCATTCACGGAGAAAAGTGGTTTTCCAAAAAAACCCTACGCTTCCAGTACCAAAAAGTGGCTAGAATTGCAAAATCTACGCTATAACATACACTTGAAGCGTAGGCTCTAAGCGTAAGTGCGGCAACTTTGAGGATTTATGCGTGATTTTTCCTATTTCACCCCTGGCTTAATTGAATGACGTGCCCATGACTCCGGACCTCTGTATACATGTATATACACTTATATTTAAGGTTTTAATGAGTTTTAAGAGTGAAAAGACTAAAAAGGGCCCTTCTATTCCATTACCTATATATACATGACCATACATCAAAGTCAGGTCTAATGAGTTGGAGAGTTCGGTGAGACGTTCATTTAAGAGGTTCATTCATTCAGATTTGCTGCTATTGAGATCCATATTCAAACCTAGAGATCCGAAAAAGAAGACTATGAAGAGCATTTCTACATCAACGATGCAGTCACCTTCTACCATGGCCAACTAACTCCGTATCTAGGATTTTCTAGCAAAACCATAGCCAAGTAATGTAGTTCTTTTATTATTTTTAACTGTAAACAAGGGGAAATGTGATCATACTGTGATGATTGTAGTAGTTAAGAGACCGTACTAATTTGCAATATAAAATTCTATGTTTGTTCTAAATTATTGTCTTAGATGAAATAAATATATTATTTTATATAATTATGATTATTCAATATAGGCTGGAACTCGGATGCTTAATCATGGTTTTCTACACAATGGTGGTAATGAAACTTGAGACCCTAGGTTGACACAGGCCGTGCCTTGGCGATTTAATATAGACATGTTTTAGTTTATTTTCATGCATTAGGAGTAGATTAGAGTAGCATAATTGACATGTACTAGTTAGGTCAATCATGAGACGGGTTGTCACGATT
The DNA here is from genome assembly GCA_963922005.1 of Cornus suecica. Classification (NCBI taxonomy): domain Eukaryota; kingdom Viridiplantae; phylum Streptophyta; class Magnoliopsida; order Cornales; family Cornaceae; genus Cornus; species Cornus suecica. The sequence continues at coordinate 45,386,765 of OY998240.1, forward strand.
CGATTGATGGTACTCCTTTTTGGGGTCGTATTTAGCTTTCTGTGATACGACCTGATTCACAGTTATGGATCGCCCTCTTACAGTTGAAATAGTAATGAACTATATTATGCGGTTAGTGATAAAGTGATGAAAATCCTAGTTTTCTCTCTCATCTGAATCACAACCAATTTACTTGTTTTTTTAGATAATTATTAGTTAAAATAGATAATTTTGTCTTTGACCACCCAAAGCAAATAACTTTTAGAAATATAATTTAGTGTTTTTGAATTGCTAAAGTGAACAATCTCAGTCTCTATGGGATCGATATCCCTTACTCAAGCCGTTTGCTATTCTATAATTGATACGTGCGCTTGCGTAGGGTAAAACCTAGAGTCGTTAAGGTGTTATTTTTAACCACATATTTTTACACACCTGAGGTCCCATCAAGTTTTTGGCGCCGTTGCTGGGGACTAAGCATTGTTCATTAGTTTTAGTAGTTTATTTACATTGTGTTATTATGTTTTATTTAATGTTGGAATTTTTGTATTTTTACGAGGTACTCTGAGAAACACAAAGGGATTTGGCGGAGCAGTGAAAGTTGCGTCATTGGACCTCTTGTGAGTTTTAGTTTATCTTAATTTTCCACATAATTTTAGCTTTATTTTTGTTAATAGTTAGAAGAGTTTAGAAGTAGTTAGTTTTATTTTCTGAAAAAAAGAAATCTGCAATTTTCGTATAAACTGTCAGAAACTCCAATTTTCGCAAATGAGTTAAGGTTTTAGAGTGGAAAAGGGCCATTGAACAAAACTCACTGTTGTACAGTGAGCCCAGTTGATTTTAGGCTGAAATATGTTGTTTAGGACCTCAAAAATGCAACTTTATGATTATCAGGAAAAAAAATTTGGATTTTGAGAAGATGGGTGACCAAAGAGCCAATCTACCAAGGACACCAGCCACATCTTTGAAAGGATACTACTCACCGGATGCGTATGATTCTTATGCTGATTTTCCAAAATAAGAAGGCGCGAAACACTTCGAGATCAAAACGAGCGTTATCAATATGCTTTCAAAATTTTATGGCCTTAGGATAGAGGACCCATACCAGCATATTAATGATTTCTTAGAGGTTGCCTCGACTGTTAGGTATGATAATCTGTCTAAGAATGATTTTTGAATGTGTTTATTTCCTTAGTCGTTGAAATAAAAAGCTAAAAGATGGTACGTCAAATTGGCTAAGGCAATTAAAATTGATTGGGAAGCTCTTCAATTTGAATTCATAAAGAAGCATTATCCCATAGGAAAGACCCCGGAAGCCCAGGATGCGATCAAAAGTTTTAGAGAGTTACCTGGTGAGAAGTTTCATGATACTTGGAGAGATATAGTGAAATATTATATAAGTGTCTCCACCATAGGTTCTCTAAATAGGATGTAGCTAAGAATTTTTACATGGGACTTGGAGATGCACATAAAACTTTGATAGATGCATCAACACAAGGTCAATTTATCCTGAAGCCGACAAAAGAACTCTTATATTTGTTTGATAATATTAGTGAGAATACACTTTAATATGAATTTGAGTTACGGGCTAGAGAGGGACATGAGAGAGAATCCAGGAAAACATTTGTCATAGAAGGAAGGCCGAATGAGGATGTTAGAAAGTCAGTGGCATTGATAGGAGAAAAATTATAAAGAATTGACAACTTTCTTCAGCAAATTCATTCTCCTACGAGAGAGAGGTTAGAACTAGAAGTTGAGTATTCTCAAACTGAGTGTCAGGACATAATGAATAATGCTCCTTTCACTAATTCATACACCTCAAATGCCAGAAATCACCCACTTCTATCCTATGGATCTACAAATGTGGAGAATCCACATCCAAGGTTCCAACAGAGTCAATAATCATTCAACTCCCAACCAACAATCATGGCTCAAAATCCTCAGTCAAATTACCAATCCAGACAGTCATCCAATAATTCTCAAGCTCTCCAGCTATTCAATAATAATCAGGTTGTCCAACCATATAACTATCAAAATCAGCCTCAAGGAAACCAAATCCAGTGATTCAATCCAAATCAAGTGTACCCTCCATATCCTCAAAATCATCTCCAACATCAAAATCCAACTCAAAATCCACCACCAAGACCATATAGCTTTGAATAAGAGGTGATGAACGCCTTAAAGGAGTTAAAAAATCAAGTTTTTGGGGAGTTAAAAAATCAATCTAATCATTTTCAGGCAGTTATCCAATCAATGAACTCTAAATCCCAATCCATTGCTCTGATAGAAATCCAAATGGGGCAACTAGCTAATGTGGTGAATAGGCTTGAAGAGGAAAGATTGCTTAGGCAACCAGTGGTTAGTCCAAAGAGTCAATAAGTAGTGGATCGTTTTTTATTTGCTGAGCATGATTATGAAATAGTCCAAGCTATTACGACTTTGAGAAGTGTGAGGGAAGTGGAAAGTAGAGTTGAGGAGGAACATGAAGACAGGTTGCAGATAAGAAAGGAGGTGGAATGAGCGCAAAGAAAGGAAGCTAAAGAAGAGCGAAGAAAATAGGCTAACAGAGTCCAGAAAGATCAATCTCAAATGGAGGAAGATGAAGAGCCATAAAGGGAATCATTTAAAGAAGAAGCACCATTCCTTCAACGTTTTAGAGAGCCAACCAGAAATGGTAAGAATAAAGAGTCAAACATGTTGGAGACATTCCGACAAGTCAAGATTAATCTGCCTCTCTTAGACATTATAGACCAAATACCACCTTATGCTAAGTTCTTCAAAGACCTCTGTGGGCAAAAGCGGAAAAATATAGCAAAAACTCCAAAGAAGATCATGATGACTGAATAAGTGAGTTCATTGCTTATAAGTAACATACCACCTAAGAGGAAAAAGCCTGGTACTCCCAATATTCCATGTGTCATTGGTGATAAGGAAATTGGTATAGCTCTTCTTGATCTGGGTGCGAGTGTTAACTTACTACCCTATTCAGTTTATCAACAGCTAGGGTTGGGAGAACTGAGTCCTACTTCAGTGGAGCTCCAATTTACAGACATGTCAATTAAGCAAGCGAGGGGAGTTTTGGAAGATGTCATCATTCAAGTGGACAAATTCTACTTTCCAGTGGATTTCATAATTCTCGATACAGAACCTGTTCAAGACTTGAAAAAACATATCCTAGTGATATTAGGAAGACCGTTCTTGGCTACAGCCAATGCGCATATTGATTACAGGACAAGAGCGATGGATCTATGTTTCAGGAATATGAAGGTGATGATGAATGTTTTTGATACAGGTCATCAAATCAATAGACCGGTTGAGTGCTCTAATGTAGAAGAAGTCAATAAGGCTTATAAAGAACCGATACCTCAGAGTCAAGCAAGAAATGACCTGGATGTTGTGATGGAAAGATCGAATACATTTGAAAGAGCTCTAAGTTTGCAACTAGGGGAGGAGCCAAGAGATTCGCCTAAATCTCCATTTGTGTCACCAACAGCATTGGTGTTTGACAACTCACTTTATAAGATTGGGTTGTATGACGGAACTGAAGGCCGAGAGAAGACTTTAGTGATGAAAAGATCGGAGGTGAATTTTGAAAATTGGGAGGATCAACAACAATCAAATTTGGAAGTTATTGCGGCATTGGAAGTTGCTTGGTACTTGCAGCCAGAGAGAGCACCAAGAGAGTCGGATCGACCTTAACTTATTCCTCCACAAAAGTTGATGCCTGACAGTACACTTCACAAAATGGTGTTCTGTGGGGTAATTGAGGACCAAGAGGATGGCGTATTGAAAGATCAAAAGGGTGTGAAGACTGTGAGAGCTGAACATTTACCACGAATTGTCATAGAACTTACCAAGGATGACATCCCTCTTAAGGATCCCTTTCCAAATGAGCGAGTACTGAGTATAAAGATGGTAGACAAGTTGTATGCCTGGAAAGATCCGCAATTAAGAAATGAGTGTGAGGGGATACAGAATTATGCGTATGAGGATGTTTGAATTTACATAGCTCGGACAAGAGTACATCATGCTAAGCATGTTCGACTTAAGTTCTTTGAGCCCGGTCGAAAAAAGACAGCGGTGTAATTCAAAACTGAAATTGTTTCCAGGTAAGATCCGGTTAAGAAGGGATGGACCATTTAGAGTTAAATCGGTTTACCCCCACGAAGAGGTAGGTTTGGAGAGTGAGAGGTTAAAGAGGCGTGGTCATCGGCTAAAGATTTATGAGGAGATTGATCCGGGACCAGATTTTATGGCATCTATCAGTTTAATGGAAAATGATGAATTGGTGGAGGGAATCTTACATAAGGTGTTGAAGGAGGATCTGTTGGACACATTACCTGTATATGAGGTGAAGTTAGAATGTGATAGAGGATGTACTTTATATGGTGATTATTATTCTATATTTGATGTCATGGATAATACTAATTGTTCACAGGTGAGAGCACTGAGAGAGTCATCTCCTACATTTTATCTTATGTGTAAGGGAAGTGTTGCAGAGAGAAAGGGTGTTGGATAACCCTTTGAGTGGTCATGTCGTGCTAACGACGTTAAACATTGGTCCTAGGCTGTGAAAGTTAGTTTCTAGCCTAGGTTTATAGAATAGTAGGTCATTTAATTTATGCAATTTTTAAATTCCTAGAGACGGTAGACCCTTAAGGCCACGTTTTTATCTTTGTTTTCATTTTTATTATTTTCTTTTATTATTATTATTTTATTTGTAGGATTGTAGGCCCTTAAGGCCAAATAATTTGAAAAGAAGAAGAAGAGAGAATTTTTAATTCCTTGAAAACATGTGTTGATTTCTAGATATTTATGATGAAATTTCTTTTCCCTTGCTATGATTGGGTATTTGTGCTTTGTTGATGATATCTACAGTGATCCAAATCAAGATTGGGGGACGGGATTCATGTTTTGCTTTGGAATCCAGAATTGAGCTTTAAGGGTAACTATATATGTTATCCTATATTATTTTTGACCATGAGGACATGGTCTGATTTAAGTTTAGGGGTGAGGGTATAGAATTACAAGGAATGAAAATTTTCGAAAAAATTGAAATTTAAAAATTTTTGGAGCAGTTCTATGTTTTCATGCATGATTATTTTGCATTACAATTCGATTGAGTTTTTGTATATGATGCATGAGTAGTATGTAATGTGATATTACCATTCATGAGATTAATGATTAGATCAAGTTAGTAAAATGATGTGGTTTTACGTGGGTGAGTGAATGAGTGAAATTGAAATTAAGAAAGACGACTTTGACCTATAAGCATAAGCACACATTCACTATAAGAAAAAGGTTGATTTTTGACTATGTAGTTGAAAAATTATTTTGTTGTAAGAAAAGGGGAAATGGGGAGATGTTTTGGTTGAAATGAAGAAAATTGAAATTTTTTTGAGAAAATGAAATGCAGAAAGCCGTTCTTTGATCTGAGTAACCGAGCCTTGGCATCACCAATATTATTGTTCGTGTGTAAAGGGGAGAAGACTGATGAACATAAATTCCATGGAAGAAGCTCAGGCCCAATTGGTTGGGACTAAAAATCCTCGCTGGAAAGTTTGGAGAGTTAGAAAGACAAAAAGGGATCAAAATTGGAAAGTTGAAAAGTTACGGTTTGATGAAAAATGGCAAGATTTGATCAATGAAGTAGAAGAAGAGAAACTGAAATATTGTAATTGAATGTTCACAAAATCACAGAAGGTTGTCTGGATTTTAAGTAGAAAGTAGTGAAATCATTCACTTTAGTTGGACCATTCATGACACGAAGCTTGATATAATTGTTGTTCGGTAGTGAGTGGGAAAATTTGCATCCATACTGTCTTTTGCATTGTATTATGACTAAATTAAATGTGTGTGTGAATTAATGAATGTGTAACTATAGAGATCTGAGATGTTTGTAGGTACTATCACTGAAAACCTTCACGAGCCTTCACTCATCCACTAGGGGTAACCTAGGGGTTTAAAAGGCTTGTTACACGTGCTAAGTGTAATCGTCAACCCTCACGAAAGCAAGGGATTAGGTTAGAGTGGTTAGATTAGTTAGAGTAAAAAGATCATCACAAGAAAAGTTTCCTAAGTTTATTGATAAGGGACTAGTAATATGTAAGTTTGGGGGTGTGATAGGTGTCAAATATTAGTTATTTTAACCCCTTAACTCATTATTGTTGCGTTCTTTCATTCCATTATTTGGTATTTTTATGTTGTCTGCGTGTTAAAGCATGTTTCAGGAGCTTAATGAAGAAATGGAGCTAACTTCGGTGAATTAACTGAAGAGTGTGTTCTTTTTATCCAAGAGGAGAGTCAAAGAGGCAGTCCGAGAAAAAAATGGCTCCCGGAGGGCAAAAACGGCATTTTCAGAAGCCGTCATCTTCAGCAAAAAGTATCGTGGGTTCGAGACGGACATTTTGGCGCATTAACGGAGAAAGGTTCTTTTCCATAAAAACCCTACGCTTGTGCCTATGCTTCCAATACCAAAAAGTGGCTAGAATTGCAAAATCTATGCTTGGACCTACTCTTGAAGCGTAGCCTCCAAGCGTAAGTGCGACAACTTTGAGGATTTCTCCGTGATTTTTCGTATTCCCCCCCCCCCCCCCCCCCCCGGGCTTAATTGAAAGACGTGGCCACAACTCCAAACCTCTGTATACATGTATATACACTTCTATTTAGGGTTTTGATGAGTTTTGAGAGTGAAAAGACTAAAAAGGGCCTTTCTATTTCATTGCCTATATATACAAGACCATACATCAAAGTCAGGTCTGTTGAGTTGGAGAGTTCGGTGAGACGTTCATTCAAGAGGTTCATTCATTTAGATTTGCTGCTGTTGAAAGCCCTATTCAAACCTAGAGATCCGAAGAAGAAGACTATGGAGAACGTTTCTACATCAACGATGCAGTCACTTTTTAGCATGGCCAAATAACTCGGTATCTAAGGTTTTCTAGCAAAACCCTAGCCAGGTAATGCAATTTTGTTACTATTTTTAACTGTAAACGAGGGGAAATTGTGCCCATACTGTGATGAGTGTAATAGTAGACCGTACTAATTTGCAATATAAAATTCTATGTTTGTTCTAAATTCTTGTCTTAGATGGAATAAATATATTATTTTACACAATTATGATTATTCAATATGAGCTGGAACTCGGATGCTTAATCATGGTTTTCTACACAATTGAGGTAATGAAACTTGAAACCATAGGTTGACACAGGTCGTGCCTTGGCGATTTAATATAGACATGCTTTAGTTTATTTTCATGCATTAGGAGTATATTAGAGTAACATAATTGGCATGTACTAGTTAGGTCAGTCATGAGACGGGTTGTCGCGATCCGGTTGATGATACTCCTTTTTGGGGTCGTCTTTAGCTATCTGCGATACGACCTGATTCACAGTTATGGATCACCCTCTTATAGTTGAAAAAGTAATGAACTATATTATGTGGTTAGTGGTGGAGTGATGAAAACCCTAGTTTTCTCTCTCATCTGAATCACAACCAATTTACTTGCTTTTTAGATAATTATTTGTTAAAATAGATAATTTAGTCTTTGACCACCCAAAGCAAACAACTTTCAAAAATATAATTTAGTGTTTTTGAATTGCTAAAATGAATAATCTCAGTCTCTATGGGATCGATATCCCTTACTCAAGCCGTTTGCTATTCTATAATTAATATGTGCGCTTGCGTAGGGTAAAACCTAGAGTCGTTAAGGTATTATTTTTAACCACATATTTTAAACACCTGACGTCGCATCACATGCGCATGTAGGTGATGGTAATACACACAATCCATGATCAACCTAGTAAAAATTCTATCATGGCATGAGTTAATGCATTTAAACACCTTAATGCAATTTCACAACTCATGTCCAATATAAAAAAAAACTCATAATCATGTTATATAAACATTAAAATGCATAAATAAAGACTCTTAAACTCACACGACTTCCCAATAAATCCATATCTCAAACCTAGGTGAAAATCCAGTAACTACCAAGATCAAAATAGTAAGGTGATAGGTGTCAAATATTAGTAATTTTGACCATATAACTCACTATTGTTACGTTATTTCATTCTATTATTTGGTATTTTTATGTTGTCTGCGTGTTAAAGCATGTTTCATGAGCTTAATGAAGAAATTAAGCTAACTTCGGTGAATTAACTGAAGAGTGTGCTCTTTCTATCCAAGAGGAGAGTCAAAGAGGCAATCCAAGACAAAAATGGCTCCCGGAGGGAAAAAATGGTATTTTCAGAAGCCGTTATCTTCAGCAAAAAGTATTGTGGGTTCGAGACAGACGCTTTGGCGCATTCACGGAGAAATGTGCTTTTTCATAAAAACCCTATGCTTGTGCTTACGCTTTTAGTACCAAAAAGTGGTTAGAATTGCAAAATCTACGCTTGAAGCGTTGCCTCCAAGCGTAACTGCGACAACTTCGAAGATTTCTGCGTGATTTTTCCTGTTTCACCTTGGGCTTAATTGGAAGACGTGCTCGCAACTCCAGACCTCTTTATACATGTATATACACTTATATTTAGGGTTTTGATGAGTTTTGAGAGTGAAAAGACTGAAAAAGGTCTCTCTATGCCATTGCCTATATATACTAGACCATACAATGGTTCTACATGAGTTTGTTGAGTTGGAGAGTTCAGACGTGAGTTTTTGGAGGTTGTTCATTCATTCAGATTTGCTGATGTTAAGATCCATATTTAAACCTAGAGATCCGAAGAAGAAGACCATGGACAATGGTTCTACATCAACGATGTAGTCACCTTTTACCAGGGCCAACTAACTTGGTATCTAGGATTTTCTAGCAAAACCCTAGCCAAGTAATGTAGTTATTTTATTATTTTTAACTGTAAACGAGGGGAAACTGTGACTATACTATGATGATTATAGTAGTTAAAAGACCGTATTGATTTGCAATATAAAATTCTATATTTGTTCTAAATTCTTATCTTAGATGGAATATATATATTATTTTGCACAATTATGATTTCAATATGGGCTAGAACTCGAATGCTTAATCATGATTTTCTACACAATGGTGGTAATGAAACTTGAGACCCTAGGTTAACACAGGTCGTGTCTTGGCGATTTAATATAGACATGTTTTAGTTTATTTTCATGCATTAGGAGTAGATTAGAGTAGCATAATTGGCATGTACTAGTTAGGTCAGTCATGAGACAGGTTGTCGCGATCCGGTTGATGGTACACCTTTTTGGGATCGTCTTTAGCTATCTGCGATACGATCTGATTCACAGTTATGGATCACCTTCTTACAGTTGAAACAATAATGAACTATATTATGTTGTTAGTGGTGGAGTGATGAAAACCATAGTTTTCTCTCTCATCTGAATCATAACCAATTTACTTGTTTTTTTAGATAATTTTTAGTTAAAAATAGATAATTTGGTCTTTGACCATCCAAAGCAGACAACTTTCTTAAATTATATTTGGGTGTTTCTAAATTATTAAAGTGAGCAATCTCAGTCTCTGTGGGATCGATATCCCTTACTCAAACCACTTTCCTATTGTACAATTGATACGTGCACTTGCGTAGGGTAAAACCTAGAGTCGTTAAGGTGTTATTTTTAACCACATATTTTTGTACACCTAACGTCGCATCAAGTTTTTGGTGCCGCTGCTGGGGACTAAGCATTGTTCAATAGCTTTAGTAATTTATTTGCATTGCGTTATTATAACTGTAGCTAAAATGAGATTTTTGTGTGATTGACAGGTACCCTAAAAAGCATGAAAGGAAAGATCGGAACTTTTTAAGTTGTGTTTGTAACTTTTGTGACTTTTAGTTACCTAGATTTTTGTTTATTAATTCTTACTTTAATTTCTAAAATTTAGAAGTAGTTAAGTTATATTAGATTTTAGTTCAGAAATTTTCAAAAATAAAAAAAAATATAGTTGTTTGAGTAGCGTATAACCGATAGACCGACCAGTTCTAATTTAAGCACTGCGTTAGTCGAGTATGATCCTGAGATCGAAAAGACTTTTCGTCATTTACGTTGATCTATTAAAGAGCATCATTGTCAGTAATAATAATCAATGGGCGACCACAGACCTGCCCCGCCGAGGGCACCAGAGACATCATTGAAAGGATATTACGCACCTGATGCGTATGACTCCTATGCAGATTTTCCAGAAGAAGAAGGAGCGAAGCACTTTGAGATCAAGATAAGCATGATCAATATGCTTCCAAAATTTTTAGGCCTTAGGATAAAGGACCCATACCAGCACATAAATGATTTTCTAAAGGTAGCCTTTACTGTTAGGTTTTACAAGTTGCCCAAAAATGACTTGTGAGTGAGATTATTCCCTTGGTCATTGAAAAAGAGAGCTAAGAGATGATACATCAAATTAGCAAAAAAATAAAAATTGATTGGGAAGCCCTTAAGAGAGAATTCATAGAAAAACACTATCCAATAGGAAAAACCTCAAAAGCACAAGATGCAAATAAAAGCTTTAGGCAATTGGCTGGCGAACATTTTCATTATACATAGGAAAGATATAATGAAATTTTGTATAAATGCCCCCATCATAGGTTTTCTGACCAAGATATTGCTAAAAATTTATACATGGGACTTGGTGAAACTCATAAGACCTTACTAGACGCGGCTACGCAGGGTCAGTTTACTTTAAATCCTGTTAAAGAATTTTTGGATATATTTGATAATATTAGTGAAAACACAATCCAATACCAATCTGAGTTAAGGTCTAGAGGTGGACAACATGATAAGAGATCCGAAAAATCTTATGTTGTGGATCATGATGATGTGAGAGATACCATGGCATTGTTTGGAGATAATTGATAAATACCTTCAGCGAAATCATTCCCCTTCTAGAGAGACATATGAAGTCGAAGCTGAGTTTTCCCAAATTGAGTGTCAGAAGATAATGGCTGTTGATGCCAACGCATCGTGGAACTATTCCAATAATGCTCATTTCACCAATTCATACACCTCCAATGCCAGAAATCACCTACTTCTGTCTTACAAATCTACCAATGTGGAAAATCCACCACCAAAATTCCAACAAGGGCAATCATACAATCAACAGCCAAGGTTCACAGAAAGATAGCAATCATATAGCCAACAGTAAATAGCCAACAGTCGAGGTATACTGAAAGACAATAATCATATGGCCAACAACCGAGGTTTCAATAGAGTCAGCAATCATTTAACTCCCAGCCGACAATCATGGCTAGAAATTCTCAGTCCAACTACTAACCAAGAACATCTAATAATTCCCAACCCCTCCAGCCATTCAATAACAACCAAGCTTTACAGCCTTCCAATAATTCACAAGCTCTACAACCATTCAATAATTCCCAAGAGCTTCAGCCATTCAAGAACAATCAAGTTGTGCAACCCTTATAACTACCAAGCCCAACCACCAAAAAGCCAAACTCTTCTACCCGGTTTCCAGACTAGTCAGCTAGAGCAGGTTATAATGGACATTCATAACAAGTTAGACATTCATACTCAATCTTTATCACAACTGCACATGCATATGGGCCAAATGGCTAATGAGAGGAATGTGAGAAAACCAGGAAAACTGCCAAGTTAGCCAATAGTCAACCCTAAGCCACAACAAGCATTGGAGCTTGGATCTTTTGCTAATAATCCTCATGAGTCGGTTCAAGTAATCATGACTCTGAGAAGTGGAAAAGAAGTGGAGAATCCAGTTGAGGCAAAACATGAAGAAAGGTTGCAGAGAAGAAGGGAAGCAGAACAAGAGAAGAGGAAGGAAGCTAAAGAAGAGCAGAGAAAGGAAGCTGGAAGGAAAGAGGCTGAAAGAACGCAGAAAGACCAACCATCGGTGGAGGACAATGTTGATGAGACATTATTTGAAGAGCCAGAAAGAACGCATTATGAAGAGGCAACGCCATTTCCTCAACGTCTTAGAGAGCCGGCAAAGTACGAAAAGATGAAAGAATCTGATATGTTAGATACATTCTGAAAAATCAAGATCAATTTACCTCTCTTAGATGTATTCGCCCAAATACCGCCTTATGCTAAGTTTTTCAAGGATCTTTGCACCTAGAAGCGGAAAAATAGATAAAAGAATCCAACAAAAATACTCTTGACTGAGCAAGTGAGTTCATTGTTTTTAAGCGATACTCCAACTAAGAGGAAAGATCCTGGTGCTCCCACTATTCCATGTGTCATTGGTGACCAGGAAATTAGTAGAGCTCTTCTTGATCTAGGTGCAAGTATTAACCTACTTCCTTATTCAGTCTACCAACAGCTAGGGTTTGGTGACATTAGTCCCACATCGGTTGTACTGTGATTCATCAATCAATCAGTTAAACAAGCAAAAGGAGTGCTTCAATATGTAATTGTATAAGTGGGCAAGTTTTATTTTCCGGTTGACTTTGTAGTCCTGGATACAGAAACTGTCCTTAATGCGAAGAAGCACATTCCAGTAATATTGGGAATACCATTCTTAGCTACAACAAATGCATGCATCAATTGCAAAATCGGAGCTATGGATCTTACATTTGGCAATATGAAGGTCAGGATTAATGTATTCGAAAGAAGTCACCACTTGCCTGAATCTTGGGGATATTTTTAGATTAATGAGTAAGATGAATTAGATAATATTATATTAGATTTTGCAACTCAAATCTTGGAGGAAGACGAGCTGGAGTCATTTATGACTGAAGAAAGGCCAAATGAGGAAGTTGCTGATTGGGAGGCATATTAGAAGCTACAAAATATAGAGATGGATGCTATGGAGACTGCATTATACACTCAACCATGGCGGGAGCCGGTTGAACCACTTCTAATAGTTTCAAATATTCCACCAACTCCATCTCTAACTACTCCTCCTACCTTGGAACTCAATGAATTGCCTGAAAAACTGAAGCATGTTTTCTTGGGATCCAATAAGACTCTTCCTGTAATTATATCTTCAAAATTGATAGAGAGACAGGAATTGAGTCTAGTCAAGGTTCTAAGTGAGAACAAAGAGGCAATAAGATGAAGTGTTGTTTATTTGAATGGCATAGACCCTTCGATTTGTATGCACCGCATACACCTTAAGGAGGATGCAAAGCCATCAAGAGAGATGCAGCGGAGGCTAAATCCCAATATGAAAGAGGTGGTGATGAAAGAAGTGGTAAAATTGCTAGATGCGGGTATCATTTATCCTATCTTTAACAACACATGGGTAAGTCCAACTCAGGTGGTGCCGAAGAAGTCGAGCATCACAGTGGTACCAAACTCAATAGGTGAGCTAATTCCACAACGCACGACCACGGGATGGCGTGTGTGTATTGATTAGAGAAAGCTCAATATAAATACTAGGAAAGATCATTTTCCATTACCATTCATTGGAGAGATTAGCCGGACAGAGCTATTATTGCTTTCTGGATGGGTATTCCGGCTACAATCAGGTGGTGATTGACCATGTTGATCAGGAGAAAACCACTTTTACTTGTCCGTATGGCACGTTTGCTTATAGATGAATGCCATTTGGTTTATGTAATGCGCCAACAACATTCCAACGGTGTATGATGTCTATATTCTTTGACATGGTAGAGAAATTTCTTGAAGTGTTCATGGAGGATTTTTCAATTTTTGGGGAAACCTTTGAAGACTGTTTGAGATATCTAGAAATGGTACTTAAGAGATGCAAGGAGAGGAATCTGATCCTAAGTTGGGAAAAGAGTCATTTCATGGTTCAAGAGGGGATAGTATTGGGCCATATTATATCGAAGCGAGGGGTAGAGCCCGATATAGCAAAAGTGGAGTTAATTTCAAAACTGCCTCATCCCACATTCGTTAAGCAGAGACGCTCTTTTCTGGGCCATGATGGGTTTTACCGAAGGTTTATCAAAGATTTTAGCAAAATCGCCTGGTCGCTATGCAACTTATTGGCTAAGGATGCTACTTTCGTTTTTGACGAAGAGTGCCTTCATGCCTTTGAGGAGCTGCGTGCTCAACTATCATCAGCCCCAATTATTCATCCGCCAGACTGGTCTCTACCATTTGAGCTCATGTGTGATGCATCTGACTACACCATAGGAGTTGTGTTGGGTCAGAGAAAAAAAAAGTTGCCATATGCTATTTACTATGCCAGGAGGACTCTGAATGAAGCTCAGATGAACTACACAACTACCGAGAAGGAGTTGTTGGTAGTTGTCTTCGCCTTGGATAAATTCTGATTATATTTATTAGGCAAAAAGGTTGTCGTTTACTCGGATCATGCCTCTCTGAGGCATTTGCTGACAAAGAAAGATTCTAAGCCCCGATTGATTTGGTGGATTCTGTTGTTGCAAGAATTCGACTTGGAAATCAAAGATAAAAAGGGTTCAGAAAATGTTGTTGCGGATTATTTGTCAAGGATTATTGTCGAGTCCATAAAGGAAATTACTACTACTCTTAAGGATTCTTTCCTGGATGAACATCTGTTCAGTGTGGCTATGGTGGAATAAATATCATGGTATGCTGACATTGTCAATTATAAAGCCACATGTTGAATCCCAAAAGGATTGTCTAAGAATGAGAGAGATCGATTCTTCAGCCAAGTCAAATTCTATATCTGGGATAATCCGCGTCTGTACAAGTATTGCTCTGATAAGATTATTAGGAAATGTGTCCCCGAAAGTGAGTTGCAAAACATACTTACCTTTTGTCACACGTTGGAGTGTGGAGGGCATTTCGGAGCTCAAAAGACAACCCATAAGGTATTGCAAAGTTGATTTTATTGGCCGTCCATATTCAATGATACAGTTGAATTTTGCAAAGCGTGTCTGCGGTGTCAAAAGCTTGGATCCATATCTCAAAGAGACATGATGCCTTTAACCCTGATTCTGATTATAGAATTGTTTGATGTATGGGGTATTGATTTCATGGAACCATTTCCAAAAGCAGATAAGAAGGAGTATATACTTGTGGAGGTTGATTATGTTTCGAAATGGATAGAAGCAATAGCCACCAAACGTGTTGATCATGACGTGGTGGAAGAATTTGTAAAATTGAACATTTTCTCACGATTTGGTATGCCGAGAGTTCTGATCAGTGATGGTGGAAGCCATTTTGACAACCAGTTTCTTTCCGCTCTGTGTGAAAAGTATGGTGTCACTCATAGAATTGTTACGCCATATCACACCCAATCACAAGGTCAAGTGGAGGTTTCTAATAGGGAGATTAAAAATATTTTAGAGGAAACGGTGCGTCCAGATTTGAAGGATTGGCCGCGAAGGCTAAATGATGCACTTTGGGCATTCAGAACCGCGTTTAAGACAACAATTAGTATGTTTCCATATCGTCTTGTGTATGGTAAAGCATGACATTTCCCTATAAAGTTGGAACACCGAGCATATTGGGTTGTTCAAATATTGAATTTTGATATAAATAAAGTCGATGCGCAGCGAAAACTCCAACTGTAAGAGCTTGAGGAGTTGAGAACTGATGCATATGAAAATTCTTGGATTTATAAGGCCCAAACAAAAGCATTCCATGATAATCACATCAGAAAGAAAGTTTTTTAGCCCGACCAAAAGGTTTGGCTGTTTAATTCGAGACTCAAGTTGTTTCCTGGTAAGCTTCAATCAAGATGGGATGGGCCATACAAGATTACGAAGGATTTCCCCCATAGAGCAGTGGAGCTCGATGATCCTGACATGGGAAAGACGTTTGTTGTGAATAGGCAGAGATTGAAGCATTATATAGAGGTTTGACCAGTTGAGTGTGTGGTAGAAATGATCGATTTGACTGAACCACCACCCGAGCTGGATAAGCTGGATCCGGAGTATTGAGAAGCGGCAATGTCGTACCAACGACGTTAAACATTGGTACTAGGTAGAGAAAAGTAGCTTTGAAGCCTAGTTTGTATCTGTAGACGGTAATTTAGTTATTTCGGGCATTTAAGATCGAGTTCGTAAAATCGAGTTACGAGGCCATCATCATTTATGTATAGAGTGTACATGGAGCCTAGGAGTCATTTAGGAAGGATGGAGTTGAATGCGGGACGAATTGATGTCAAAAGGAGCAAAATTCAAAATTTGGTTCAGGGACCTACGCTTCAAGCATAGCTTGCCAAGCTACGCTTGAAGCGTAGCTACGCAATCCTGTTATAAACAGGTCGTGACAGGTTCCCTCCTTCATTCCATTCAAACTCTACTTTCTTTCTCAATTCTCCACCATTCTTCGAGAGGTTTGATCCTACTATTTACCCATTCAATTCCTCATCATTCATTGCCAATGGATTGTAAAATTAGTTGGTGATTCGACCGGATTCGCATGAAGAACTCAAAAAGTCATCGAAACTCAATTTTTGGAAATCCATCGTTTCTCTCGATTCGGTGAGTTTTGTTCCATCATTTTGATTTCAACTGACTTATTTAACTATTCTAAACTAGTATTGATGAATGAGACCAATTAAAATCATGGTTTGATCCATTTTCTAAAAGTTGAGTTTTTCGACTTCGGAATCGAATTAAATATTGAATTTTTGGGATGACGACTTGTTTAATCGTCGTATTGGATATATTTAGATATAGTTTGAGTTTGATTCAGTGTCTGATTCATTATTGCTTACTTTTCAAAAATTCCCTATTGTTGGCACGGACCAAGATTTCGGCGAGACGAGTGGCTCAGGCTACCGTTGCGGCTGATCCACTAGTATGACAGAGGTCGAGGTCATCGTCACCTGCACTGTCACCTATCTGCCATCGTAGCATGCACGCCAGGAGGCCACAGTATGTCGATTCGGCATCCTCATCTTCCTCATCATTTGAGGTAAAGGAACCGGAGAGCTCGACACAGGGGCACGACATCTTATTACCACATGGTCGCTTGGCGATTGAGCCAGTTACTCCACGGGCACCACCACCGCCAACTATACCGGAGCAGCAGGCTGAGCAGATGGATGAGGATATAAAGGGTGATCATGCTCAATAGGGGGATGACGTCGATGAGGGCGATGATGATGATAGGGTTGATGAGAGGGTGTCGGAGCCACCAGTATAGGGTGATCCCGGAGTTTTGACCACATTTCTATCGGTACCCCGGACAACATCAGTTGAATGTTTATTAGACCGGGCTCTCCGGAAGGGCTATCAGCAGCAGAAGACATACCTCATGAATATATTCGAGGATTTACAGCCAGTGCCAGCCTGGACGATTGGCCGATTGAGGGCTCGACGTCTTTTACCTATTCTAGCCCCGGCTACCCCGTACATATACGAGGATATGATTCGGGAGTTTTGGCTGCACATGCGCCACTTCAGTAGGGGGAAGAAACTACTAACTATGGTACGAGGTACAGAGATAGAGATTACCCCCCAGACTATTGTTGAGGCATGGGGCATTCTAGATGAGTGTATGTCCGATTTGGCTACTGAGTTCTTGCCTATGCCCAAGGCACTTCCGTCTATTTCTGAGCTAGTTACACTTTAGACTGTCGGGCAATGGGCCGATAAGCATCAGAACTGCACAAAGAAGATGGATTATCATCCTATGTTATAGTTATGGGATGTGATAGTTCGATCTCAGATTCTGCCACACAGCCACATTACTATGTGTTATGCGTCATTCCCAACTCTCCACTACACATTCGAGTTCGAGAGGTGGATTTCTATTCCACAGATTTTGTGGGGAGGCCTATACGCGCACTATGTTCATCTGCGCAAGGAGTCCAAGGTTAAGCTGCGTATATTTTAGATTCGATTTCCGTGTCTGGTGATGAAAATTATGATAGATGTCAGGATCGAGATAGATGCGACTGAGCGCAATAGATATAGGGATGGTACTCCGTCCGCCAAAGGAATGTGGACTAGTGTATGGACTAGGGTGCGTGCGGATGATATTATGTGACGCCGACCAGTGTTCGGTGTAGTATCGGCACCAGATGGACAGGCGCTGGCTCAGGTTGATGATGCAGGCCAGGCTGATGCCGGCATAGCTCAGGAGGCTGGGGCTGTTCACGAGGCTGAGATGCCACAGATGCCAGCTGCTGCTGAGGAGGTCGTGATGCCAGAGGACCTACGGGTTATACTGTTACTCTGTCCCAGGCTTAATTTTACACTATTATAGCACGGATGCAGGGGCTAGAGCAGAGTTTGGCATATGAGAGATAGGCCCAACAACAGGAAACAGTGCGCCGATAGAGGGATCAGAGGCGGTTATTTCATAGATTTGACTGTATGTGTCAGCATATGGGTGTGCCAATTTCACATACACCACCGCCTTCTGGTGATGAGTCGCAGCTTAGTTTTAGTTAGGTTTTTGTTATATTTTTATTTTTATTTCATTTATTTCTTTACACATTAGAGATAAATTGTCGAGGGGATAGTTTCGTATAGGGATTGATGTGACCACTTGAAGGATTATCTTCTAAATATTTTTGATATTTTCATAGTTTATAAAATTACAGTTTTGATGATTCAATCGAATTGTTTGATGTATGCCCAGAATTTTACACTTATTCTACATTGTGGATAACTTAAATTCTTTCAAAATCTTTTATCACACTATGTAGACATTTATGCGTTTAAGTTTGGGGGTGTATATGCGGTGGTTTAATCGAAGAACTGTGATTTGAAGAAAAAAAAAATTCAGGCCTAAGCCTACGCTTGAAGCGTAGGGTTCAACGAGGAAGTTTTGAAATTTTGAAAAATTTAACCCGTTTTCAGGGTGTTTTAGCCAGATCTGTATTTGTATTTTTGTACTTGTATTAGGATTATTTTAAGTTAATTTTAGGATTTTATGTAGAATTTTTAGAGTAATCCTACTGTGACAAGGAGACGGAAAGCAAATACAAGTTGGAGATGGATTAGTTATTGTTTCCCCTTTCCTAGTCAGTTAGGGTTTTTAATCATTTTTCTCCTCTAATTCTACTACATCCATCTATAAATACATCCATAGGGTAGACACAATTCACAATTCTCAAGGAGTGAGCATTAAATTAGGTATTCTTCTTCTATTC
Organism: Cornus suecica; assembly: GCA_963922005.1. Taxonomy (NCBI): domain Eukaryota; kingdom Viridiplantae; phylum Streptophyta; class Magnoliopsida; order Cornales; family Cornaceae; genus Cornus; species Cornus suecica. Next base: position 45,405,684 of record OY998240.1, read on the forward strand.
TTCTTTCTATTTCGAGGAGGGTTAGTATGGATAGTGCTAATGAAGATTATTTTGACCTAGAGGAATTCATAGAAGGTACGGAATCATATGTGGAGATGAAGATCACGAATGAAAGAGCTACGAGTCGGAATGGAAGCCGATCACACCAAAATTGTTTTTACAGTGTTGGTTGCAATTTGAAGAGATTTTTATCCGGAGATGATGAATCGAGTATTAGTTATGCCCGGAAGGAAAATCCTTAGAGAACCAAGATTGAAGAGTTTAGAAAAACCGGCGGGTAAAAACGTGTATCCGGGCTTAGTCCAAAAATTCTATGAAAATATGACAATTTCGGGACCATCCGGATTTGAGGTGATAAAGGTTAAAGTGACTCAGTGGAGTGCTCCTATTGTGATTGGAAGAAAAAGTATTGCCGAGGCATGGATTATATAAATCGGTACTTCAGCAAACTTACAAGGAATATTGAAGGAACACCCTATAGTATGGCCACATAAGGATGAGGAGATGGTTCGGGAATTATGTGTAGTATCAGATCCGAGAGATTGAACGTGTGATAATTGGTGGTTGAAGTCGGATCTACTTTATTTGGATTGTGTCGTTGCGGGTCAACTTCGGCCCAATAATCGAACTAGTGTAAGGGATCACGTTATGCTTAGAACTTTGTATGCCCTAACTCATGGGTATGAAGTGTGTGTTCCAATATTAATTATGGTTGAGATGTCGATTGCCCAAAAAATTATGAGTAGAGAATGGGCGGGGGCCGATAAATTTAAATATTATCTTCCATACATGTTTATGTTATCAAAGATCATTACTGAGTAGTTGGGTGATAGGATGAAGGAGTTGGATGAGATACGGTGGACGATTATGAAAACATATCCGGAGGAAGGTTTAGAGAAGTTGAAAGAGAGTGCAGACTACCGGATATGGTTGAAAAGAGTCGTGTCAAGTGATGAAGAGGAAGAGGCGGACTAGGATTTAGGTTTAGAATTTTTAGGTTATTTTATTTGTAGGGACGATAGACCCTTAAGGCCACGTCTTTGTTTCTTTTAATTTTATTTTATTTTAGGATTGTAGACCCTTAAGGCTAAATAAAAAAAAAAACTTTTATTATTTTTGAAAAAAAAAAAGAATCTTTGATTCCTGGAAAAAATATGTCGATTTCTGGATGTTTATGATGCAATTTATTTTCCCTTGCTATGATTGGGTATTTGTTATTTATTGATAATATCTACAAGTGATCTAAATCAAGTTTGGGGGAGGGGATTCTTGCTTTGCTTTGGAATCTAGAATTGAGCTTCAAGGATAACTGTATATGTTCTCCTATTTTATTTTTGACCATGAATACATGGTCTGATTTAAGTTTGGGGTGAGGGTATAGTATTACAAGGAATAAAAAAAAATTGAGAAAAATTTTTTGGAATAGTTTTTTGTTTTCACGCATGAATGTTTTGCATTACAATTTGATTGAGTTTTTATATATGATGCATAAGTAGTATGTAATGTGATATTCTCATTCATGAGAATAATGATTAGATCAAGTTAGTGAACTGATGTGGTTTTACATGGGTGAGTGAATGAGTGAAATTGAAATTAAGAAGGACGACCTTGACCTATAAGCACAAACACACATTCACTATGAGAAATAGGTTGATTTTTTACTATGTAGTTGAAAAATAATTTTGCCACAATAAAAGGGGAGATGTTATGGTTTAAATGAAAAAAATTGAAATTTGTTTTGAAAAAATAAAATGCAAAAAACACTCTTTGATCTGAGTAACCGGGTCTTGGTATCACCAATATCACTGTTTGCATTTAAAGGGGAGAAGACTAATGAGCATAAATCCCATGGAAGAAGCTCGAGCCCAGTTGCTTGGGCATAAAATCCTCGCTGGAAAGTCCGGAGACTTAGAAATACAAAAAGGGATGAAAAGTGGAAAGTTGAAAAGTTACGTTTTGATGAAAAATAACAAAGTTTGATCAATGAACTAGGAGAAGAGAAACTAAAATATTGTAATTGAATGTTCACAAAATCACGGAAGGTTGTCTGGATTTTAAGTACAAAGTAGCAAAATCATTCGCTATTAGTGGGAAACATTCATGACATGAAGCTTGATATAGTTGTTGTTCGGCAGTGAGTGGGAGTATTTGCATCCATACTGTCTTTTGCATTGTATCATGACTTAATTAAATTTGTGTGTGAATTCATGAATGTGTGACTATAGAGAATTGACATGTTTGTAGGTACCATCACTGGAAACCTTTACAAGACTTCACTCGTCCACTAGGGGTAACCTAGAGGTTTAAAAGGCTTGTTACATATGCTAAATGTAATCGTCAACCCTCACGAAAGCAAGGGATTATGCTAGAGTAGTTAGATTAGGTTACAATAGTTAGAGTAAAAAGATCATCACAAGAAACGTTTCCTGAGTTTATTGCTAAAAGACTAGCAATATGTAAGCTTGGGAGTGTGATAGATGTCAAATATTAGTCATTTTGACCCCTTAACTCACTATTGTTACGTTCTTTCATTCCATTATTTGGTATTTTTATGATGTCTGCATGTTAAAGCATGTTTTAGGAGCTTAATGAAGAAATGGAGCTAACTTCGGTGAATTAACTGAAGAGTGTGTTCTTTCTATCCAAGAGGAGAGTCAAAGAAGCAGTTAGAGACAAAAATGGCTCCCGGAGGGCAAAAATGGCATTTTCAGAAGTCGTCATCTTTAACAAAATGTATCGTCAATTCGAGATGAACGTTTTAGCGCATTCACGGAGAAAATTAATTTTCCATAAAAACCCTACGCTTGTGCTTACGCTTCCAGTACCAAAAAGTGGCTAGAATTACAAAATCTACGCTTGGACCTACGTTTGAAGCGTGCTTGAAGTGTAGCCTCCAAGTGTAAGTGCCGCAACTTTGAGAATTTCTGCATGATTTTTCCTGTTTCACCCCGAGCTTAGTTGGAAGACCTACCCGCGACTCCAGACCTCTGTATACATGTATATACACTTATATTTAAGGTTTTGATGAGTTTTGAGAGTGAAAATACTGAAAAAGGTTGTTCATTCATTCAGATTTGCTGCTATTGAGAGCCATATACAAGACCATACATCAAAGTTAGGTCTGTTGAGTTGGAGAGTTCAGACATGAATTTTTGGAGGTTGTTCATTCATTCAGATTTGCTGCTGTTGAGAACCATATTCAAACCTAGAGATCCGAAGAAGAAGACTATGGAGAACGGTTCTACATCAACGATGTAGTCACCTTCTACTATGGCCAACTAACTCGGTATCTAGGATTTTCTAGCAAAACCCTAGCCAAGTAATGTAGTTCTTTTATTGTTTTTAACTGTAAACGAGGGGAAAATGTGATCATACTGTGATGATTGTAGTAGTTAAGAGACCGTGCTGATTTGCAATATAAAATTCTATATTTGTTTTAAATTCTTGTCTTAGATGGAATATATATATTATTTTATACAATTATGATTATTCAATATAGGCTGGAACTCGGATGTTTAATCATGGTTTTCTACATAATGGTGGTAATGAAACTTGAGACCCTAGGTTGACATAGGTCGTGCCTTGACGATTTAATATAGACATGCTTTAGTTTATTTTCATGCATTAGGAGTAGATTAGAGTAGCATAATTGGCCTGTATTAGTTAGGTCAGTCATGAGACAGGTTGTTGCGATCCGGTTGATGATACTCCTTTTTGGGGCCGTATTTAGCTATTTGTGATACGACCTGATTCACAGTTATGGATCGCCCTCTTACAGTTGAAACAGTAATGAACTATATTATACGATTAGTGGTGGAGTGATGAAAACCCTAGTTTTCTCTCTCATCTGAATCACAACCAATTTACTCTATTTTTTAGTTAATTTAGTTAAGATTAGATAATTTGGTCTTTCGACCACCTAAACAAAAAAGCTTTCAAAAAATATAATTCAGTGTTTCTAAATTATTAAAGTGAGGAATCTCAGTCTCTGTGGGATCGATATCCCTTACTCAAGCCACTTTGCTATTCTACAATTGATACGTGCGCTTGCGTAGGGTAAAATCTAGAGTCGTTAAGGCGTTATTTTTAACCACATATTTTTTCACACCTGACGTCGCATCATAAGGTTGCGTAGAGAACGAAGAAGTGAGCGGTTCACCCTTTACGCCTTCACTTATACCCTATTTTACCCGAAACCAAATAACACATATTGAATAATTTGTACAAGAATAACCATATTGATTTTTATATTTAAATTTGTCAATAATCAACCTGATCTATAGGAACATTTACATAAAATATTTCGGGATAATCCGATGAAGATATGATATCAATTAAAATTGAAAAATTTAATTTTCAGTATGTCAACGCAAAACAGAAAACAGGTAATCAAGAAATTTTATAAAACTATGTATATGTCTACAAATTATGAAACTTTGCAGGTTGTCTTTAGACACATACATAACCATACTAGAGAAGTTTCAAAAATTTCTGTTAATTCAAGTGGTTGAAATTGATAACAAAAGTCAAGACTTTCACACAGAACCGTACACCAAACAGCCGGTACTCTCGGATTTTTCTAAAAATATACGTAACTCAACAAAATCTAAAATTCTACACATTTATATCTTATACATTCATAAAATTTTGAAACAATTATCAGGATAAAACTATAAGTATAGATTGCTTAAATCAGTAATAAAAGTTACATTTTTGCAATATGGATGTATAACGGACAACTAGTACCCAAGAATTTATTTATCAATATATATTCATTAAGAAATTATGAATTTTAGTATATCGATACTTGATATATCTGGTAACCTACAATAAAAGTTTCAAAATATTTAGCAGTACTAAAACATATGAAACAAAGGGCCAAACCAAAACCAAAACAGAACAACACAGGACTATCCCCGAAATCCAGAAAATGTATAGAGGCCCTAGGCGAGATGCACTATGAGGCCTCTTATACATAAGCCTTCATGAGATTAAAATTTATAAATGTAAAAAAAATATTAATAAAATATATTAATATTGAGAAAATAAAAAACAACCTCCATTTTGGCGTTGTTGTGAAAAAATATTGTAGTGTAAGTGTGGCAATCCTGATGCCCCTAAGTATAATTGTGTAAAAAATAATTACCGTTGTGCGAGTGCGGAAATCTCGAGAGCTCTAAATGTAGTCTTTAAACGTTATGCGCGAGCGACAAGACTCTTCTAGTCATAATCAGAATAATAGTTTAATTTGGATTATAATTTCGTTTCGTTGGGTTGAAAATGTTAAATTTTTTATTTATTTTTAGTTTATAGTAATAGTAAGTGAAATATAAAATTTTGGGGCTCTAAATTGTGAAATTAGATTAGGATTTAATACGAATTGGATTGTTAAATAAAAAAAAAATTTGGACCTATTAGAAAATAATTAATTTTTAAACAATTTGTGGCCCTATATTAGTCTTTATTTTGAAAGGGACTAAGAAACTAATTATTCTTTTAGGGCTTATAAAATATTAAATTTACTTTTCAAAAAAATATAATTTTTTTTAAAAAAAAAACAAATTTGGACCCCTTGAGGACAGAGACCCTAGGCGACTGCCTAGGTTGCCTTGCCCTAGGGTCGGCCCTGGATCAACAAGCAGAGAAACCTAATCTGGACAACCTACTTTCGTGATATAAATTAAATAATTATCTAAATACTTTGAAATTTTCAGGGAAGATAATAGAAATATAGAAAAATATGCTGTAAAATGTTCACAATTTAATAAGTATAGGACATGAGTAATAAGGGACCAAACAGAAACAAAAAATCAGTTGTGTCAACAACAAGACTAACCCGAACAACATGTACTTCTAGATTTTTAATTAAATATCTACTCATAAAAAATTTCTGAAAATTTCAGGAACATATAATAACATACATATAAACGTGATGTAAAATATTCAGAAAATTTAAATGAACCGAACACTGAATAAAATCATAGATCTAAGCTTAGGAAACATGAATTCTAATCGAAATCTGTATATATGGAGTAACAAGATGAAAAAGACATACCTATGATGAAGACAAATGAAGATGACGTAAAATTCCCCTAGACCTCTCAATTCCTTATCTCATATCTTTCTGTCATTATTTTTTTTCTTTTCCTTTCTATAATATAGTGAATGAATATACAAGTGATAACATATAAGACCATAATGCAAGTTATATGCTTGCCCGTGTTTCTTTAAAGCTATATACTTAAATATATGTGTGCATGTTGGTCCATGTTTCTAATGAAAGTTGTGTCATGCAACCTTGTATAATATATATCTCTATATGTAAAGGTTGTTAATTGTTATAATGGATGTCCATGCTAGAAATAAGTATGTTACCTAAATGTCACAATTTAATGTGTTAGCTTGTTAAATGCTATGATGGAAACCCATTCATGTAACTACTCACACTTGGAGCATCACAAACATACAATCTACTAGTCCACACTATCCATAATATTACCTATTTATTTTACTACTATGGAAGGCTACATGAATGTCTATACCACTTAAGAAAACTCCACTAAAATCCACTAGCTTCAATTAAAACACAATAAGAGGATTCTTTAATTTTCATGGATTACCACATTTAAGAAATATATTGAAAGTGCAAAAAGAGTGTCTAAGGAAAAATAAAATAAAATTTTAAAAAGAATACTTGGCATTACAACCTCGACTCATTAAAAAGATTTCATCCCCGAAATCACAACGTACCTTAAGTGGCAAATAAATCTGGATACTTGGAACGGACCGCAACCTCGCGCTCCCAGGTAGCATCCTCCATGCCGTGATGATGCGATAAAACTTTGACTAAAGGAATGACCTTTCCACACATGACCTATTCTCTAGAGTCCAAAACCTGAATTGGTCGCTCTTTATACGTGACATCCTCATCAACCTCAATGTTAATTCAATCCATAACATGTGACTGATTTGGCTCGTACTTCTTCACCATAGATACATGAAAAATATTATGAACTATCGACAACTCTAGCAACAAAGCCAAAGGATAAGCCACCTCACCAATGCGATCCAAAATATCGAAAGGTCCAATAAACCGTGGTGATAACTTGCCACCCCGTCAAAATCTCATCAATCATTTCCTCGAAGAAACCTTTAGGAACACGTGGTCCCCCACATCAAAGGATTACGGTATCCTCATCCGATTGACATAGCTCTTCTGTCGGCTCTGAGTTGTGATCAACCGCTGCCGAATCACCTTGATTTTCTCTGTCATTTCAAGAATGATTCCCCCCCCCCCCCCAAAAAAATGAATGTCTCACCAACCACAGTCCAACACACCGGAAATCTACACGATCTGCCATACAATCAAATGGTATTACCGCCTAATAGTTGTTGTTGTACGCAAACTCAACCAATGGTAGGTGACCCTCCCAATTACCCTAAAAATCAAAAATGAAAGCTCGTAGCATATCCTCTAATATCTGAATAATCCTCTCGGATTAACCGTCAGTCTAAGAATGAAATGTCATGCTAAACCTCAACTCTGAATCAAGAGCTGTTTGAAAACCTTGCCAAAATCATGAAGTAAACCTTGGATCTCTGTCTGACACAATGGAAACTAGAATACCGAGAAATCTGATAATTTGGTCAATATACAGTCCACTGAGTGCCTCTGCGTCATCCGTCTCTCGTATGGCCAAAAAATGAGCCGTCTTGGCTAACCTGTCAATAATAACCCATACTGCATCATATCTCTTATGTGACATCGCTAATCATGTCACAAAGTTCATAGTGATGTGTTCCCACTTCCACTTTGCCACTGGCAATGGTTGCAACAGACCCGCAGACCTTTGATGTCCAGCCTTTAATTGCTTACAAGTAAGGCATCTAGCAAAAAACTGAGCAACAGTACGCTTCATGCCCCTCCACCAAAATTGGCGTCTCAAATTGTGATACATCTTGGTACCACCAGGATGTACCGTAAACCATGAACAATGAAACTCCCTTATCACCTTCTCCTTGATCTCTCTCGGTACCACCATATTTCCTTTGAACCTGAGACCCCCATCAGAGTACAAGGTCCAATCACCCATGGTCTCACCTGCTAAAATTTGGGTGAGAATGGAATCCATCTCACTTTCCCCTCTCTGGGTCTCAATCACGTCATGAATAAGAGTGGGTTGGGCCATCAAACTAAATATAGTAGCTATATCCCTGTCATTACAGAAATCAAACTCAACTTTGCGATATCCTTCATCATCTTCCACTCATTGATGGCAATGCTAGCAATTAACCCCCGTGACTTTGGACTCAAAGCATCATCGACAACATTGGCCTTTCCAGGATGGTACTACAACTCGAAATCATAGTCCCCCATGTATTCAACCCATCTCCTCTATCTCAAGTTCAAGTCCTTTTGCGAAAAAATATACTTCAAACTTTTGTGATTAGAGAAAACTTCAAACTTCTCCCCGTACAAGTAATGCCTCCACCCTTTCAATGCAAAGATCACTGCCGCTAACTCCAAGTCATGGGTGGGATAGTTCTTGTCATGAGTCTTTATCTATCGAGACCCATAGGCAACTACCCTCTCTGTCAACATCAAGACACACCTTAAGCCCTCTTTAGAAGCATCATAATATATCACATAGCCTAATCCCCTCTCTAGAATCACTAAGATCAATGTCGATGTCAACCTATGCTTTAATTCTCTAAAGGCAAGCTCACAAGCTTCATTCCACACAAACTTCACTCCCTTCCGTTTGAGACGGGTCATCGGTTGCGCTAACCTCGAGAAATCTTTCGCGAATCTCTAGTAGTAGCCAGACAATCCCAAAAAGCTCTTCATCTTAAACACATTTTGTGGTTGGTTCCAACTCATCACAACCTTAACCTTAGAAAGATCTACAAAGATTCCTTCTACAGAGACAACGTGCCCAAGGAATTGCACCTTTGGTTGCCAAAACTCACACTTTTCATACTTGGCATACAACTGATTCTCCCTAAGGATTTGTAAAACAATCCTCAGGTGCTCCTTGCGCTCCTCCTCGAATGATGAATACACTAGAATGTCATCCACAAAGACCACCACTAACTTGTCCAAGTAAGCACTAAATACCCGGTTCATTAGATCCATGAATGTTGCCAGTGCATTTGTCAAACCAAATGGCATAACAAGGAACTCAAAATGACCATAGCGAGTGCGGAAAGTTGTCTTTGAGATGTCCTCATCCCTGACCCTCAACTAGTAGTAACTTGATCTCAAGTCTATCTTTCAAAAGTACTTGGACCCCTTAAGTTGATCAAATAAGTCATCTATCCTTGGTAATGAATACTTGTTCTTGATCGTAACTCGATTTAGCTTTCTATAATCAATACAAAGCCTCAAAGATCCATGTTCCTTCTTAGCAAAAAGAACAGGAGCTCCCCAAGGTGATGCACTACAACGTATAAAACCTTTCATCCTAAGATTCTCCAATTGATTTTTCAGCTCTTCTAACTTGGCCAGTGCCATACGGTATGGTGCCAAAGAAATTAAGTTGGTACCAGGAATGACGTCGATGCCGAACTCCACTTCCCACTTCGGGGGCAACTCGATCAAACCCTCTGAAAAAACATATGTGAACTCACAAACCACCTTAGGGAAGTCACCATAAGAACCATGCCCCTCTTCCTCATAGGCTAAGAGATTAGCTAAGAAAGAACTATCTCGTCCTCGACTGCCCAAACTGTGAAGATAAGAGGTGAAGAAATGGCTCTGATCTCCCATGAAACAAAAACAATCACCATCAGGAGTGCAGACTGAAACCCTTCCTCGAAAGCAGTCGATGTTGGCTCAAAAATCCGAAAGCTAATCCATCCCTAAGATCACATCAAAGCTGGTCATCTTTAGAAGAACAAAATCAAACACCAAAATTGTGCCCGCGATCGAGATCTCATAATCTCGACAAACTCTGGCCAATACCAACTTATCTCCTACTGGTGTATCAACACACAAGGCTTTATCGAGAGACTCAACTTTTAACCCCAATGTAGATACAAAAGAACTAGAGATGTAAGATTAGGAAGCACCAGAATCAACAAGAACACGAGCTCAAGAACTAGAACCAAGAAAAATACCTCGAACAACTGGTGGTCCTACTGAGGTATCAGACGGAGTGATCACGTACACATGACCTTGTGCCTTATGTCTTAACTGTGTACTGCCTTTCCCTGACTGTTGTTGGCTCATCGTACTAGGGTTACCTCCCTTCGAATATCGAGATCTATGTCCAGACAGTGTAGGCTGAATTAGTTATGGAGCCCTAAACCCCGACTGAACTGGTTGTGTCTGCCCGGTCCTCTGCTATGATCCAACACTTCTCTGTGAACCCCCTCCTATCTGTGGACAATCCATCTTCATATGTCCTTGCTAACCACACTGAAAACAAGTGTTCGGACCCCTCGACTGTCTCTGTGGACACTCATTCAGGTAGTGTCCTTGTTGATGTCATTCGAAACAAGTCACGCGGTCCTTGGCGGACCTTGTCTGCATAATAACTGTCGGAGCAGAACAAACTGACTGTGAACCCTGAGAAAAAGAAGATCTGCCCTTGTGTTTCTTCCTCTGGTGATCTCCCGAGAAAGAACCCATATCTCTAGTACGGATCCTCGAATCTCTGATCCTCTGAGTGTCCTTAAGCTCTTCCTCGGCTACCAATGCCTTGTTTAAAGCAACAGCATAGGTGGAAACCTTTAGCACTGCTATCTTGGCTCGTAGCTCAAGCCTCAAACCCCTCACAAACTCTTTTGCATGATCCTCTTTAATAGTCACCATCTCCTTAGCAAAACAAGACAATGACGTGAACTTATTTGCGTACTCAAAGACAAACATGCTCCCTTGGAGTAAGTATATGAACTCGACCTTCAAAGTATAACCCTCTTTGACACTAGAAAGTACATTTCTAAGAACAAGATTTTGAAGGTATCCCAATCCATAGTCTTTACATTGTGCGTAACGCGAACGATCTTCCACCACATGTCGGCATAATCCATTAAGTGATAGGAAACAAAAGAAACTCAAAGATCATCCTCCTGGATCCCTGGAACCCTAAAATCCTTTTCCATTCTCTCCAACCAATGTTCTTCCACGAACGTATTAGGTCCTCCTGTAAAGTTATGCGGTGCTAGCTTTTTAAATTCATTTAAAACCTGTATTGTTCTGTTCCCTCCATTAGGGTTTTGTGCACCCTAAATAGCCTTTCGAGTAATCCGTTGAAACGTAGTGCCCATATCACGAGCAATCTGATCTCTCACCTGGGGATCCACTGGCGCTCTCCTCAGATGCATGATTTTATGTCACAAGAGAAGTAATTAGATACATTTAAGTGTTAAACAATCAACTCTATACCCTTGTAAGTTCATACCAACACAGTCTCCACGAAAGCACATAAAATATTATAATGACACTAATATATGCGTCCAAGTAACTAGGCCTTATCCCGTTGTTCCAAAGGTAAAATGACCAAAAACTTTGATACCACATTGTCACGCCCCAAATCCGAAGACTCGGATAATGACTAAACCTCAAAGAAATTCATAAAAAGACAAATGGTCAAACCTAGTCAATCGATACTATTCATGTGGTTACTATTCATGATATACTATTCATTGTTCATAGTCAAATTCAAAATACTATAAATCATACAATCGTCGAAATCAAATCAACTTACAAACATGAACATGCTAGTCCAAAGTTAATCAAATACAAATACCCAATACAAATCAAACTATACACATAATCTTTATTATTACATAACGATATAATTAACTTAGATTCAAATCCACAAACTCCAATAGCTCATGCATCATCCACCAATGATTTTTTTCCTAAAAAATGTTAAGGGATGATCACAAACAGCCTAGTAGAGAAACAATCACGCAAGCGTTAAATTCCGCAAGTATTTAAATCAATGGATATATAAGGTCGAGTCTCTAACCTGGTCCAATGTCATAATATAAATCCACCAAACATCTTAATATAAGCTCGTGTAGAACAATTTAAATATCATCAATAAGATAACTTAAAAAGTTCCAAAATCATGAAACAGGAAATCAATAATCTCAGCATGAACTTAACTAGATCAATTTAAATATCACAATCCAGATAATATAAATATTCGAAATCATAAAATGGGAAAATCAACTCGTGATACAAACCCTAGAGCATGAACAACCGTCCATCTGCCTAGTCAAATGATTGCCTTGGGGCTACTAACCCTACGGTAACGTCAACCAATCGTGCAATAATTCAAGGTCTTTCACCCCTAGAGCTCCTTCTTCCCCTCTTGCTCACACCACACGATATTTTCCCAAAATCAACAATCAATTCACAATTTATCAAATCATAAATATCATTCACATGTGCACGTAGGTGATGGTAATACACACAATCCATGATCAACCTAATAAAAATTCTATCGTGGCATGAATCAATGCATTTAAACACATTAATACAATTTCACAACTCATGTCCAATATAAAAAAAAAAATCATAATCATGTTATATAAACATTAAGATGTATAAATGAAGATTCTTAAACTCACACGACTCCCCAATAAATCCCTACCTCAAGCCTATATGAAAATTCAGTAAATACTAAGATCAAAATATTAAGGTTGCGTAGAGACGAAGAAGTGAGTGGTTTGCCCTTTACGCCTGCCCTGTTTTACCCAAAACCAAATAACATATATTGACTAATTTATACAAGAATAACCACATTGATTTTTATATTGAAATTTGTCAATAATCAACCTAATGTATAGGAACATTTACACAAAACGTTACGGGATAATCCGATGAAAATAAGCTACTCAATTAAAATCGAAAAGTTTAAATTTCAGTTTGTCACCGTAAAACGGACAATAGATAATTAAGAAATTTTATAAAAATATATATATGTATAAAACTTATGAAACTTTGCAAGTTGTCTTTAGACATATACATAACCCCACTGGAAAAGTTTCAAAAATTTACGTTAATTTTAAGTGGTTGAAATTGATAACAAAAGTCAGACTTTCATAGAAAACCGTACACCAAATAACTGGTACTCTCAGATTTTTCTAAAAATATACGTAACTCAAACAAATATGAAATTATGTACATTTACATCTTATACATTCATAAAATTTATAAAAGTTTCAGGACAAAACTATAAGTATAAATTGCTTAAATTAATACCAAAAGTTACGTTTTTGCAATACGGATGTATAACGGACAACTAGTACTCAATAATTTATTTACCAGGATGTATTCATTGAAAAAATTATGAATTTTGGTATATATAAACTTGATATATCTGGTAACCTACAATAAAAGTTTACGAATTTTTTAGGATTACTAAAACAAATGGCCAAACCAAAACAAAAACGGATTAGCAAGCAGAGAAACGTAATATGGACAACCTACTTTTATGATTTGTAGTAAATTAAATAATCATCTAAATCCATTGAAATTTTCAAGGATGATAATACATATATACAAAAACATGTTGTAAATTTTTCACAATTTAATAAGTACAGGAACATGAGTAATAAAATATCAAACATAAATAAAAAATTGGTTCTGTTAATAGCAAGACTAACCCGAGCAACTCGTACATTCAAATTTTTAATTAAATATCTACTCATCAAAAATTTCTGAAATTTTCAGGAACATATAAGTTATACATATAAACGTGATGTAAAATTTTCAGAAAATTTTAACGAATCGAACAGTGAATAAAAACCATAGATCTAAGTTTAGGAAACATGAATTCTAAACGAAATCTGCACATATGGAGTAAGAAGATAGAAAAGACATACATATGATGAAGACAAATGAAGATGACGTAAAATTCTCCTAGACCTCTCAATTCCTTATCTCAGATCTTTGTGTCATTATTTTTTTTCTTTTCCTTTCTATATAATATAGTGAGTGAATATACAAGTGATAACATGTGAGACCATAATGCAAGTCATGTGCTTGCCCATGTTTCTTTAAAGTTATATACTTACATATATATGTACATGTCAGTCCATGTTTCTAATGAAAGTTGTGTCATGCCAACTTGTATAGTATATATCTCTATATGTAAAGGTTGTTAATTGTTATAATGGAAGCACATGAAAATTTTCAGAAAATTTAAACGAATCAAACACTGAATAAAAATCATAGATCTAAGCTTAGGAAACATGAATTCTAAACGAAATCTACACATATGGAGTAAGAAGATAGAAAAGACATACCTATGATGAAGACAAATGAAGATGACATAAATTTCCCGTAGACCGCTCAATTCCTTATCTCAGATCTTTGTGTCATTATTTTTTTCTTTTCCTTTCTATAATATAGTGAATGAATATACAAGTAATAACACATTACAAGAAATCGTGATTTTTGAGACGGTCAAAACTGTCTCTAAAAGTCCTAAAACTGTCACTAAAAGTCAACATGGACCGTGCCTAAAAAAAACGTCTTAGCTATTCTTTTGGGACGGTGTTTTTGGAGCATCACTAATAAAGCAGTTTTAGTGATGGTGTAGACCGTCGCTATTAAATTTACTATTAGGGACGCTTTATACCGTCACTAATGACATTGTCCCTAATGAGTGATTTTTTGGGACAGTAGGTAGTGTCACTATTAGTTATATTATTCCATCTCAAATATTTATTTGTCACATTTTTGGAGTGTCTCAAATAATTATTTTAACCGTCTTAAATACTTATTGGAGACGTTTTACTGTCGTTTATAATATCTTTTTAATATGATTTTTCATACTAGCTAGTATAATAAATCTTTGTTTTAGGCACAGACCAAGAAAAGTGGCATAAGCAAAATTCAAAGCAACCTTAATAGAAGTAAAATAACTTTAGACATAGAGCTGGTAAATGATACATCATTAATCATAAAAAATTCAATTAAAAATAAATGGTCACAGATCCATCATTTAGATGTTCAAAGGAAAGCAAGGTTCTATGTCAGACCAACTGTACCTATATACATATACACACCTTATCAAAAATGAAAAGAAATAAGGAAGCTCTATCCAACACCTACAAAAGGAGCAAAATATAAAAAAAGAAACTGAAGAATCAACATAAGAGCTTCACACCGCCACATAGAAATTGCTGGACCAATCTTATCAGTTTCAGCTCCTTCATTTTTTTGAAGCTGCAATACAATATGCAAAAGGGTAGTTTTATTACTTTTAGGAATCCATGACAAATTCTATACATAAACAAATAAATTTTCCATAACCAAAAAATGCAAAACAAAACTTTTAATTACATCTATGACAGTGGCATAAAAAGACACCAAAATTGATCCCTCCACAATTTTTAGAGTAGAAGCATAACCTAACTAATGCAATGGAAAGAAGGCATTCTTTAAAATTCAAAATCAACAAAAGGAAAGTTGGGGATTCAATTTCATATTTCTTTTAGCATTAAAGATATAGGTATACTAAAGATCCATTTCTATAAATTTAAACGAGAGAAAAAGAGCAAGAGATTCATGGAAGGCCAGTTGATGATTCAAACATATAACCATTGGGTGTGAAACAAATAAGACATTTCTTTATAAATTACATGTTAAGTGAAAGTCTACCTTCAGATACACCACCAACTTTACAAATGAGGAAACAAGCAACGGGCAAGGTATGTAAATAAAAAAACAAGTACAAATAAACTAACTTTCAATTCATGAAATCCCCTGATAAATAAACTAACCATCAATTCACGAAAGCTCCGGATTCATGACAGTATTTGCCTTGACAATGCGACAAGTACCTATCTGCAAGATGAAGCAAAAGCCAACAGAGACATCAGAAGAACAATATAATTAAAATTGAAAGTTATCATCAGTATAAGCAACAATCGCATAACAGAGACATAGTACTCATGCAACCAAACACAACTAGTTGAGAACAAGATGGCTTGTCGATGTGTAGAAGAAAAACCATGCACTAAATCAACTCAAGAAATTAAGAAGGCAAAAAGACTAATTTTCGGAAAGGAAACCCATCTTGAAATGGACAAAGTTGATAATAGTTAATAACCCATCACTCAGATCAATGGTTATAGTTGTCATTGGAGTACTACGGTAATTTTATCGAACCCCCCCAAAAAATAATCTACAAGTCTGCTAGCCTTGGAAAAGTTAGGGCTTTATTTCGATACAATTGATATACGAAAATATACCATCTTCTGCTAGCATTGGACTTACAAAATTGGGGCTTCGATCCTATTCAAATATTCGCAGATTGATATACGTGAATATAAATATAAATTATAAAATGTACAATCCTAATCTAGCCTTAAAAAAATTAGGGCTTCGACTCAATTTGAATGTTTGCAGATTGAACTAACCAATATTTTTATTTATATATATAGATAGATAAACAAAACAAACAAAATAGAGATGAAAAATTAAATAGATGTAAGAATATAGCTCAAGAGTGAGTAAATAATTTGTAGAATGGAATGTTAAAAAAAAACATCTTTAGTGTTTACAGACCCATATATACAAGTCTATAAACTGAAGAATACAAAATTGAACGACTTGCACAAACAGAATAAAAAAAGTCACTTAAGAAACAAAGTCGGGATGTAAATTAATCTTCAATAAAAAATTTCACAGTTCAGAAAATACCTTTTTATGGGAGTTGTTTCATCTATTGAAGTTTGCAGTCACTGCCCTTTTCAATTGCAATAATTACTACTGGGATAAAATAAAATCCTTGAAATATATATAGATCGCCATTGAACGGCCCCTAATATTGGGCTTAATCCCTACAAATCAATCACCCCCATTAGGTTGTTAGGGACAACTAATACTTGCATATACACAGATGATGCACACATATATACATGTATATATATATATATATGTTGATTGGGCTTAATTTCTGAAACTCCATGACACCCACTAGGTCATTAAGTACAATTAACATGTGCATATATATATATATAGATGATGCAGATATACATATATATGCGTGTGTGTGTGTGTGAGTACCAGAGAAGTAGCCAACGGTGATGGAGACGCCGGAGATGGTGAGAGGCGAACGTAATCGACGGTGTTGAAATCGGCGACGATCTAGGTCAAGCTAGAGATTCGATAATGATTCCTCTTCGGTCGCATGTCAATGATTTTAGAAATTGAGATGTGGACAGGCAAGAGCTACGTTGATTGGATTGTCCAAGTAGTGATTCAGAGGCCAAGGGTTTGTAAAAGGGGATAGATATATGAAGTGGACAAGGAAAATATATTGGATTCTGATATTCCCTAGGCACAATACGAAACTATGAAATGAGGTGTCCACTTTCTATTAGCCCACGTAGAAAAATAAAAAAACAAAATGAGGTGGCGCGAATTTTAAATCTTTTCAAAATTTTGGGCCCAAAATATATGATGCTGTAAATTACAACCAAAAAACAAAAAAAAAATGAAAAATATATATTTTAAAATAAAATATAGTGTAAAGTGCATAAAACCTCCCTCAACTATTGCCCCATGAGCAAAAAAACCCCCTCAACTACAAAATGGGCAAAAAAACCCCTCAACTATGCCAATTGGGTGCAACTTACACCATCCCCATTGCAAAATTACAATTTTACCCTTACAAAAATAAAATAAATTATTTTAAGGGTGAATTAATATATATATAATTCAAAACATACATATAAAATTCAAAAAACAATATATTAAATTTCAAAAAATATATAAAATTCGAAAACAATATATATAAATTTCAAAAACAATATATTAAATTTCAAAAAAAAATTTAAAATTCGAAACAAATATATAAAATTCGAAACAAATATATATATAATTCAAAACCAAAATATTAAATTTTGAAAAAAATTTAAAATTCGAAACAAATATATAAAATTCGAAAAAAATATAGAAAAGTCAAAAACAATATATTCAATTTCGAATGAAAAATATAAAATTCGAATATATATATATAATTGGAAAAAATATATAAATTTCGAAAACAATATATAAAATTTGAAAACATATATATAAAATCCGAAAACAATATATAAAATTCAAAAATATCTAAAGTTTGAAACAAATATATATATATGTTTTGGAAAAATATATATAAAAGAAGACCACTAATTGATGTTTGTGGTAAGTAGTTTAATTCACTTTATTAGAAAAGATATGACATTCTACCAATATATATATTTTTAAAAATTTTATTTTTCAATATATTTATTTTGAAATTTATATATTTTTTTCGAATTTTATATTTTTTTCAAAATTTATATACTTTTTTTTGAATTTTATATATTTTTTTCGAATTTATATATTTGTTTCGAATTTTATATATATTTTCGGAATTAATATTTTTTTTTTGAATTTTATATACTTTTTCAAAATTTAATCTAGGGGTAAATGTGTCATTTACGAATTGAGGGGGTACATTGCACCCAATTGATAGTAGAGGGGAGTTTTTTGTAGTTGAGGGTGGTTTTTTGCTCCTAGGCGATAGTTGAGGGGGATTTTGTGCACTTTACCCTAAAATATATATGTATACTAAATAAAAAAAATCTTAAGTTTTTTTTTATTTTTAATGAAATGATTTAGTTTATGAGTGTAGTGATTGGTAAATTTACATATCAATATTGACATACTTATTTAAGTTTAATTTAGTAAACCCTCAATTCAATTGAGTTCAATTTAGTAAAAAATTCAATTCAATTGAGTGAATTTGAGTTCAATTAAGTAAACCCTCAATTCAATTTAGTAAATCCCCAATTCAATTTCATAAAATTGACTTCAATTTAGTAAATGCCCAATTCAATTTCATGAAATTGAGTTCAATTGCATAAAACTCCAATTCAATTTCATGAAATTGAGTTCAATTGTGTAAATCTTCAATTCAATTGAGTGAAATTCACTTCAAATTAGTAAATCCCCAATTCAATTTCATGAAATTGACTTCACTGGAGTGAATCCCTAATTCAATTGAGTAAAATAGTTCAATTGAGTTCAATTGAGGAAATCCACAATTTAAAGTAGTGGAATTGAGTGAAATTAAGTTCAATCCCCAATTCAAATTAATGAAATTGATCAAATCCTCAATTCAATGGAATGACTTCAATTGAGTAAAATTGAGTAAATCCTCAATTCAAAGTAGTTTGATTGAGTTTAATTGATAAATTTTCCAATTCAAAATTATCTTCAATTGAGTAAATCCCCAATTTAAAGTAGTGAAATTAAGTTAATTGAGTAAATACACAATTTAAAGCAGTATAATTAAGTGAAATTACGTTCAATCCCCAATTCAAGGTAGTGAAATTGAGTAAATCTCCAATTCAAAGTAGTTTAATTTAGTTCAATTGAGTAAAATTTTAAAAATCCCCATTTTAGAGTAGTGTAATTGAGTGAAATTAAGTAAAATCCACAATTCAAAGTATTGAAATTGATAAAATCCTTCAATATATTCAAAGTAGTTTAATTGAGTGAAACTTGAAATTGATAAAATCCTCAATTGATCAAAGTAGTTAGATTGAGTGAAATTAAGTTCAATTGAGTAAATCCACGGGTCAAATTGTTTGGTTGTGTGAGAAATTAAAATTTTTGAGACTTAAAACAAGAGTTGAAAAAATAGGGTCTTATGGCACAAATACCCCTTTAGTGACAGTTTGTTTGGACCATCACTAATAGTGTTTGAACCATCACTAATACAACCCCTTTAGTGACGATTTATTAAGACCGTCACTAAAAAAGACCCCTTTAGTGATGGTTGGTTGTAACTGTCACTAATATATCACCTTTAGTGACGGCTTGTTTGGACCGTCACTAATAGGGCACTTTTAGTGACAGTTTGTTTGGACCGTCACTAATAAGCTACCTTTAGTGGCGGTTTGTTAGACCATCACTAATAGATTGTGCCTAAAAGCCTAATTTCTTGTAGTGACATGTGAGACCATAATGCAAGTCATGTGTTTGCCCATGTTTATTTAAAGTTATATACTTACATATATATGTACATGCCAGTCATGTTTCTAATGAAAGTTGTGTCATGCCAACTTGTATAATATATATCTCTATATGTAAAGGTTATTAATTATTATAATAGAAGCACATGCTAGAAATAAGTATGTTAAATGTCATAATTTAATGTGTTAGGTTGTTAAATGCTATGATGGAAACTCATTCATGTAACTACTCACACTTAGAGAATCACAAACATGCAATCTACTAGTCCACACTATCCATGATATTACCTATTTATTTTACTACAATGGAAGGCTACGTGAATGCTTGTACCACTTAACAAAACTCCACCAAATTCCACTAGCTTCAATTAAAACACAATGGGAGCATTCTTTAATTTTCATGACTTACCACATTTAAGAAACATATTGAAAGTGTAAAAAGAGTGTCTAAGGAAAAATAAAATAAAATTTTAAAAAGAACACCGGGCATTACATTAACCGTGCTCTAGCGATGGCTATTGCACAAGCTTTTTATTGAACCCGTGTTTAGGACAAGAGTTCGCGTGCCCAAAAGGCACTTAGTGACTTCATTAAGTTGGATATACTAACTTTTGAAGGTGGTTCGGATCCGTTAGTGGCGGATGATTGGCTTGTGCGCGTGACTAAGGGGTTTGACATGTATGACCTTAGGGTTATGATTGCTTTGTATCGATTTATCCTGAATGTCGATTCTTGGTGGAAGACTGATGAGGACACCCGGGATATTAAAACAATGACTTGGACGGATTTTTGGACACTTTTCTTGGAGCGGTTATTTCCCCTACTTGCTAGTATGCGGATGAGGGTTCATTTTTCTTAGTGGCACAGGGGGAGATGTCCATTACCGATTATGAGATTCAGTTCACTTGTTTGTCTCGCTTCACTCCAAAGATGGTGGCAGATGAGGAGGTAAATATTCGCCTTTTTGTGAAAGGTTTGAAAGGCAATCTCAAGTCGAAGATCATAATACTTGATATGCTGACTTACTGTGATGTCGTCATAAAGGCATTGGTTGCTGAGGAGGATGCTAGGGAATACCAACAATTTCGTGACTTTAGGGCTAGAGGCTTCGCGGGTTCTTCTTCGATAGGTGGAATCAAGAAGAGATAGCGTGAGGGTACCTCAGCTCCTGTTGCACAACAACAACAACAATAGCAGTGTCAGGCACAATCTTCACCTTCTTCTCGTGTACCTTCAGGTTTTACTTGTCGGGATGTTGTTTGCTTTAAGTGCAATCAGCCAGGGCACACGAGACCACAGTGCCCGACTCGTCGATAGGGTTAGAGCAGTGATACAGGGCGTACTCGAGGTTATTTTCAGTGTGGGCAACCGGGTCATATTATCAAGTATTGTCCAAAGCTAGTCAGTGGTATGGTTGGGGTACTGACAACCACCATTGTGTAGAAAATCATGAATTAAGCATCCGAGTTCTACCCCATATTGAATAATCATGATTGACTAAGATTAAATAATTATTCAAGCTAAGACAGGAGATAGAATAAGTATAGAATCTTATATTGAATCAAACATGTTTACTCATCTACACAATCATCACATATGTGTCCTTCAATTTTTCCTTTTACAATTGAAATAAATAAAATGTCTACATTACTTGGCTAAAAACCCCTAGATACCGATTTAGCCGCTTATGGTCATGGTTATCTGCAATATAGATATAGACACCCTCTCTTTTATAGAAGAAGATGCGTCTTTATTTGGCATGTTGATTGTTTCACCATCAAGTTAAGGCTTTCTATACATGTATTCTTTGAAGAGGAATGTCAAATATAGTCAATTATGGTCAATAATATGTCCCAAAATAGCCTAGAGTGCATATCAAGTCAATTTTGGTCGAAGCGGGTCCCACTGAATAAGCTAAAGTCGGCAGACTTCGAGTACTCGAAGTTGCAGTTTCGAGTACTCGGTAAACATGATGGCGCACCATGGCGCGACCATCGCATGAAAAACTCTTTGATTGTACACTATCATCCGCGCTAAGGCGCGGATTTTGGCCTACCGAGTACTCGACATAGGCACTACCAAGTACTCGGTAGTTTTTCATGATGTTTTTCCTGTTTTGCCTTCTTTGTTTGATTTCTCCGCTCGACTTCATTCTACTTCACTTGTATTGCATCATTAACATGTTTTTGGTATATTATAGGTCATTTACCCTCGGTTTCGGCTCTCGAACGATCTTGAGTCATTATTTCAGTTATTTTACCGAAATTACCTCACTTTACATAACATGGTCCTGAAACGTCTCAAAACACGCAAACCGGATAAAAGCACCAAGATAATCATATATGTAGACTTAACAATGCATAATTAGGAGCCTAAAATGTATAACACTTGGCTCCTATCAGAAGGGTTATTTTAATTCATTAAAGTAAGGACCAAGGATAAAAAAAGACAACATATAGATGGTGTGGTTGAAAAAAAAAATTCAAAGGGTAAAAATGACTTTTCATCATGTGTTAAATGGGGGATTGGGTAGTTAGGGAGTGTTTGTCAACTTTTTCAAACCTTAGGGCGCGATTGAAACATTGTTTCCAATCATTACATCTAGTTGTATTTTTTCCAAACTTCAGGGGGTTGTAAATAACCCAAATATATGTGTATATATTTACTGTCCCAAAACCACCACTACCACCACCACCACCACCTCCACTGCCTCCATCCACCACCACCACCACTACTACCACCTCCGACCACCCCCACCACCACCATCGCCGCTTCCGACCACTACCACCACCACTTCCCTTTGCCCCAAAATACCACATATGTATATATCTATAATCTATAACTATTCTAAAAGTGTAAGGACTTTGGAATATTTCCAAACATTTCTTTATTTTTTTTAAATAAAAATAATATATTTTGAATATTAAATGCATGGTGATATTTAATGAATAATGCCTTTGAGTTTCCCATTATGATATTATTACCATAATTATTATTGTTATAAATGTACATAGACTTGTAATATTGGCATATATTTTAAGTGATATTTAATGAATAATACATTTGAGTTTCGTATGATATTATTACCATGATTATTATTGTTATAAATGTACATAGACTTGTAATATTGGTATATATTGTTAAAATATATTAAACAGAAAAATTATAAATTATTTAACTTTGTAACAATTAAATAATAATTATCTAATTAACCGTTATCAAATAAAGATTTATAACGATTGATATTTTAACATTTAGATATGTTATAATGTTAACAACCAATTCATGATTTTATACAAATGTTTATTCTAACAATTTATTTTTTCACAATAGTTACAAATGTAACTTTTATAAATTTGTTGTAAAGAAGGCACTCCAAATGACACAAACCAACAAGGTTTAAATATAGACTCAGACTTCAAGAGGTAATGCCAATCATATTTATAAAAATAATATATTTTGAATGTTAAATGCATCACCTTCAAGAGGTAATGCCAATCATATTTATAAAAATAATATATTTTGAATGTTAAATGCATGGTGATGTTTTAATGAGTAATGCCTTTGAACTTCCTATTACGATATTATTACCATAATTATTATCTATCTATTACTATTATAAAAGTACAAGGGCCTAAGAACATTCTATACATTTTTTTTTATATTTTAAATCAACAAAAATAAATTAAATATGCTTCATTAATGTATAATTAATTTTCAATTAAATAGTGTGGAAACATATAGAGAAGTGGGGAGAAGGGAATATGATTTGGCTTTTCTTGTGTATGTATATGTTTGTATGTATAAATTATAAATGAA
Source organism: Cornus suecica (assembly GCA_963922005.1). Lineage (NCBI taxonomy): Eukaryota > Viridiplantae > Streptophyta > Magnoliopsida > Cornales > Cornaceae > Cornus > Cornus suecica. The sequence continues at coordinate 45,429,477 of OY998240.1, forward strand.
GAAAGAAAAATTAAATGAGTTTCATTAATTCATAATTAATTCTCAATTTCAGTTTTAGATAATTAAACATATATTTAAAATTTTGAGTTTTGAAATTCATAATGTCTAATTAAGTAGAAGACTTTTCATACACATGTACATGTGTATACAAATAAAAGAGAGAGGTAGGGAGAACGGAGTATGATTTACTTTTAATATGTGTATCTAATGTTTGTGTGTGTATATGTACACATAGAGAGAGAAAGAGAGGTTGGGATAATCAAGTAGCAGGATTAATTTGGCGATAGACTTCAATGATTTGATGTGTGATATAAGAGAAATGGTGAAAGATGGAGAAATGGTGTTAGAGGATTGATCCGTTGATTTAATTTCATCTTTTCCTATTATGATACCGCGTTGGGCAATACTCAAATTTGAAGATTCATAGTGACATGCATCATGCATCAATATTAATTATTTCTATTGTTTCCATTGTGTTAATGATTTTTTCATCACTCAATTTATTTTAGGGTAAAATGTAGAAAACCCCTTAAACTATTGACCTTTTGCATCTAATCTCCCTAAACTTCAAATAACCCCCGAATTATTAACTTGTTGCAATTAACCCCCTTTCATTACAAATGACTATTTTACCCTTCTTCTTAAATTTTTCATTCTTTAAATTATACCTATATTATTTTCTCTTAGGTAAGATATTAATAATGGCATTCACCTAAATTGTATTAGAGTAAATACATTCTCAAATGAAAAAAAAAATATAAAGTTAGTAATTATTTTGTAAATAATTAACTTTTCATTCAAGTTTAGTTTGACCTGAATAATAATATATTTTATTTTGAGTTCAAACTTTTTTAAGGTAAAATAAAATTTTCTTTCATAAAATATATCTATAAAGACCTTGAAACCACTTAAATAATAAATATCTTTTTTTTCTAATGTTATGTGCATAAAGTTTGCTAATTAATGATTTAATGATTTAAAATATTTTTTTAATTTATATTTATATTAAAATTTATAAAATAAATATTCAAAATTATGTGTTTATTTATGAATATTTGAAATTATGTTTTTAAATAAATATTTAAAAAATTATGAATATTTGAAATTATGTTTTTTAAATAATGTGTTTTTTATTAGTATTTGAAATTATGTTTTTTCTTTAAATATTTATGAATATTTAAAGTTTGCTAGTTAATGTTTTTTAAATAAATATTTAAAATTATGTGTTTATTTATGAATATGTGAGTGGTGAATATGCTATTAAATTAATATTAATTATTTTATAATATTTATTAATAATTAATTAACAAATGCATTAACCATAATTCAATAAAAGGGCCTTTTGGTCATTTATGGAAAAAATGAAGACAATGGGGCATTTTGCAATAAATTATTATAGTTTAGGGGTTTGTTGCATAAAACATAGTTCAGGGGGTTATATGCAACAATGACCATAGTTCAGGGGATTTTCTACATTTAACCCTTTATTTTATTCCTACTGTTTCCATTGTGCTATTGATTTTTTTGTCGCTCAATTTATTTCCTATTATTTATATTAATGTTAATTACTAACTTGTTAATTTGTAAATATAATTTTAATTATTTAAAAAGTTCTCTGAATTATTTGAATTTATTTATTTCAAGAATTACAATTCTTGAATTACCACCTCTCTTGATTTTGTCATACAATTTTATGTTATATAGTTTTTAAAACATTTATCTATCAACCTATATAATTTAAAATGTGATTCTTATAACTTTAATATGTATAATTTAAAATGTGATTCTTATGAAATTCATATGTTATGTTATTTAGGTATTACATTTTGAATAGTAAGAACTATAATTAAAAAATTTATGAATATATTCTAAATATTTATTAAATTTTATAGTTGTATTCTAAAATTTACTATTATTTTTTATATTTCATTTAAATTGCGTTCTTTCTGCTAGTATATCTAAAGGTGTGAGGGGTGAATAATATTTCCAAATATTTTCCTAAAAAGAAAGTAAAATATTAATTAAAATGCATTATTATATTATTGAAAAGTATAACTCTAAAGATATTTCAAAAGACAATCTATCTAATATCTATTCTATAATCTGTAACTATTCTAATTCTAAAAGTGTGAGGGGGGAATAATATTTCCAAACATTTTCCTAAATAAAAAGTAAAATATTAATTAAAATGCATTATTATTATTGAAAAGTATAAGTCCAAAGGCATTTCAAAAGACAAAGAGTGAAGAATATATATATATATATATATATATATATATATATATATATATATAAGGCCCTAGAATCTTTCTATACATTTTTCACATTTTTTAATCACAAAATATTACTCTAAATTAGAATACAAAAAGTTATAGCTATAAAATATTTTTAAAAAATTTATAATTATAGTTTTACAAAGTAAATGAACTTCTAGCATCATTACTACGTATTATTGTTTTATATGTTTTTCTAATTTTATAATCCAATGGTATTACCGTACCTTATAATTCAAAAATTATATTATTTTTGCTCCCAATACTAAAAATATCCATAAAGATTGCATTAAAACTAATCATAATTGCTAAAATACATTTAAAATCCGAATGCATTGAATTTATTCAATTGTCATACTTGTAGGACAATTGAACTCTTTAGAGTTATATAACTTTTATAACTCTTCAAATTTCTAAACCTATGCATGTATGGTTGTTAAGATTCTCTGGAGTTAAAGAATTTTTTTTCTAATATATACAGATATGTATATATTCATATCTTTTCTTCTCAAATGACCCAAACTAGCTGCACTAATTATTCCCTATAATTTGGTTTCTCTCTAATTAAATCTTTATAATTTTATATTTTTACGGGCTCGATTGCGTTGTTCTTGATTATTTGAAGGTATTTTAAAATTTATATGAATGTATGCATGTACTTCTAAAATTTATAATCGGTTATTCTTTAATCCATTTTTGCTATTGTCAATTTGATTCAAGAGATTTTGAATCTTATCATTCATCTGTCTCTTTATATCACCAGAATTTGTAGAATTTTGATTCATTTTGTGATGACTAAGTTGTTATCTCTTTAGTCTAAATAAATACAAACTTTCTTTCTTCTATATATTAAGTTTCGTCCCATCAAATATAATTTCAATTTTCAACTCATCCATCCTCTCTCCGCATCTCTCTCCAAATCTGAAACCCATGATAATCCATGTCATTATAGCATAAACCTCTTATGTTATTTATGTATATATATTATTTTATTTTGCTTAAATATTAGCGCATGTACAAATTAAAGACCCGTACTAAAATTTCTGAAATTAGTTGTAGAAGTACCTAGGCTTAAAATACTGTTTTCATATAGAATGAATTTAAACATTTGTATGAATTTTTTTGATAGTATATATTATAATTATATCAGATTTTAGATTTCGTTTTTGTAGGAGATGGTGACCATTGAATTTTGTATTTATTAACTGTTTAAAAATAAATTGTATTTGCTAAAAGTATTATCACCATTTATCAAATCTTCCTGTATTGATATTCTTTTTCTTAGGAGAAAGTTTATGAGAAATACTTATATATTTAGGCATAATATTTTGAAAGAATATGACAAAATTGTGTCATGTTGATGAAATTAATGTTTATTCACATTGTTTAGAATAATTTTTTCTTATATTGCTTATTTAAAAAATTCACATGCATCGCACACTATTAGGTTAATGTGTGTATGTATATATGTATATATATATATATATATATCTACAATAAAAGCATCATTACCAAACATGTACTTTCATTTTTTAAATTTCATGAACCAAACGGGCCCTTAGGTTTTAAACTCATTTGTTAAGGAACTTTTCTCTACCAATCGATAGAAGATGCAAAATTTTGTGTAGAAGAAGCTGATGATTGAAACCCAGATGAGACTGAAAATGAGAGACATTTGTCAAACACACGACACATACAGAATGAGAGAGACATTTGTATATGTATGCATGTATCAATGAAGAACACAAGACGGTTCCAAAGAAGAACGTAAAATAAACTCATCCGTTATTCCTTGATAAAATTGAACATTTGTATATGCATTGCATGAAGCAATATAGAAAGCGAGGCAGTTCCAAAGAAGAAAGTTAAAAAACAAACTCATCCATTATTCTTGAGAAAATTGAAGGGCGGTGCACATAAATGTCAAAACATTTATCATATAGCATAGACAAAATCTCATCTTTTCATAAACCGCAACATGATCCTCTCAATTATATCACAGAAGTTAAGAAAAGAGAAAGGAATATAAAAGAAAGTAAGAAATGAACACTTTCAAAAGAAACAAGTTCATTACCGGCTTCTACACTTATAACCTAGGATATAAATTAAGAAAACCGAGATTAGAGAAAACTAGTAAACTATGGGGGGCAGCCCCAGGACTTGGACAGAAGGATGATGTTGTACTTCAAAAGGGTGTCTGCACACTGTTTGAGGGTGAGGACATTACAGAAAGAATGTCTGTAACAGAGGCCATGGCACTCAATGCTGCTTTCAGAACATCCTGTGAACATCCTGGCTTCACGATGGTACGCACCTGGGAAATGATGCAGGAAACAGGAAAAAAGGTCATATGAAACAGAAACACCACACAAAAGCACATTAACAATTACCAAGGAGAGATTGGTCATATAAGTAGATAAATAATCTAAAGGCGGCTTTTATTATAGTAGGCGTTGTATTGTTATTAAAATGTATTTTATTTTTTGTAATTGTGAAGGCCTCAAGTTTGACGAAGATCTCATCATTGTCTAATACCCTCGTGGTAAATCAACTGATTGATGTTCCACTTGTCCAACCATTGGACTAATCACTCCTTAACAGCTAGATATCAGATTTTGTTAGCAGCATTAAACAGTTTATACTCATCAACTGACACTTCTTGTTAAACTAATTGCTGCACCAGATTCCAGTCCTTGTCTTCGCAATCGTAAACCCGTTTGCAATTAACCTTTTCTCCTAAGAAAATACATGAAACTATCTCCATCCACTGAGATATCCATTAATAAAAAGGGCTTTTGGTTGTCTAGATGAATACATATACAGTTTGTATATAGTACGCATTTTGACATCCAACTACAAAGGATGCAGTCAATGCAAGGAAAAGTCCTCAACAATTCATTGATTACATATAGAGTTTGTATACAGTACGTAATTTGACATCCAATGAAATCGAAAATGGGTCAATTATTTCCGTTCCACTAAAAGGGAACATTCTATTATCTAGAATGGAGCCACAAAAACAGAGGCCTGATGGCAAGACAGTCTGGACTCTCGAGATCTTTTAAGGTAGACGAGCCAGAATTATATTTGTTGAGAACAGGAGGAAGAACCTTTAGATTGTTGTATTTCAAAACAATCCAATCTACTCATTTTCAGATGTTCAACACAATGTATCCATGAAATGGACCATGACAACAGAGAAAATGGATTAACCAATCTCAATGGAAATGCAGAACTATTTTTCTTTATTATTATTATTATTATTTATTTATTTTTGAGAAGGAGGGGGGGGGGGGGGAGGAATGATGTTTCATGTTAAAACAACAATGTCAGATTAAACAGCCATTCCATTGGTATAGAACAAAATTAACAGATATAGGGAAGTTTCAGCACCTGGTTAAGATACTCTTGTAGTTTTTTTATACGACCCATGTAATCCTGATCTTCGACGCACAGAGTGACGGCCTTAGCATCAGCACCTGGACCATCAAACTGAAGGGGTCCTGGGTTTCTGTAGAGATCGTCCATCAAAAATTTTGTCGCATTCTGCCTCAGAAGTCTGCAAGCAAGAAGACAAATGGAAATATAGCAATTAAAGAAACAATGCTGGTATTGTCATTTGTTCATTGTTAGATCTGATAAATTGAACAACTAACAACCCCCTCCCTCCCCCATCCCAAATAAAAGAAAGAAGAAAAGGAGAACCGTGAACCTAAACTACCCATGGAAAAAGTAAACGATAGCCCAAGACAGATAATTAAAACATACTCATATGATTTGCCTGTCAAATCAACAGTAGCAGGATGCAGAGCAGGTTTTCCAATCGATGAGGCCCCAGGACCACGACCATAACGTTTTACAGTCAACATTGCCTGTCATTTATTGACACAAACCAAGCAGTCAATTTCTCCTCAAACAAGGAAAAAAAAACTGAGCTAGCACTTGAGAGAACATAAAAGCAACCGGAAAAATTCTTCCATCAAATCGGAATAACAAAAACACAATAGATAAAGGTGACATATAACTTACTGTAATCGGAGCAGCACCACAACGCCACTTGTTTAGAGGATTTTTCAAGTTGGTTACAGTTGCCATGTAACCATTTAGACCAGCTGCCAGGATATGATAGCAGATGTGTCCTAGAACCTGCACAAATATTAATCATAGGAAGACTATTTATAACGGAAAACCTTGATAGCAAAGAAGATAATTAAGGGAACAAAAACATACGTAAGCGTAATCGCAATCGAATTTTGACGGCAGAGATCCCCGAGCTTGATAACCAAAGAAATGACAAATAGCATTGAATTTCTTCCCTGTGTATGTACCTTCCTTCTGTTCATATCAAACAGCAGAGTGATGTTAAGAACATCATAATGTTACTAAACTAAGCGCAACATATATACTGAAGTCAACAAAGTTTTACGCAATTCAACTTTTTCTCATCTGACAACATTCAAATTGGCAAAAAGCAAATGAGATTGTTAATTAGAATAATAACTTTAAGCCACTAGGGATTGAAATAGAATAAAAAGCATTTAAGATAACTTTCAGTATTCGTATTAAGAAATGGCAGTTGAATTGGCCACTGAGAAATTATCAGTCAAAATTAATTATAAGAATATACACCAAAGTAGAAGGAAATGCCAGTCAAAGAAAACCTTAAGATGTCTACAAAATGCTTGGTATGATTAGGACTTCCAATTTTCTACAAAATGACAGCAGATTAAATGGATCAATTTCAGAGGACTTGTTTGCTTGGCAGCAAATACCCCAATAAATTTTGTCAAGGGAAAAACAAATGCTCATTTGATTTGCAGAAAATATTCTTCACAAAGAAAATAGAAACAGATCAACCAAAACTTCGCATATCCATAACTTATATGCACAAAGATATAAAAATAAACAGTAGTTTGGACAAGGTCAAGTAAAGACTAGCCAGGGATGACCACGTCTTACCAATCTCTTGTTCATTTCTACTTCCACGAGATGAGCTAAAAGTTTTTCTGTCTCAATCTGGAAAAGCAAAAGGAAAAAAAAATGAATAATAATAAAAAAGAAAAAAAAGAAGAAATTTAATTAAATTATATAAAACCAAGACAATATTAGGTTTCCATACTTGAGATAATTGTGCAGAGTCATCTGATTCGGGGTGGAGGAGGAGCTGCAACATTGAAGGCAAAGATTTAGGATGAGAACTTTTACTTCATTAAGGTTTATACAGATATGTGATAATGAACCTGTTTTTTGATAAAGGGTGGAAGAAATTCGAATAAGGCCGATGCCCACGGTGACAATTGAGAAGAGATTTTATCCACAGAAACACCTTGTCTGATCAAACCATGAATTTCCTGGGAATATAAGAGGTTGACAGAGAAGCATCATATGTCAAATGCAACAAGAAGAAATCACCAGCTTCCACTTCACTGAAAAGCAAAACCATTAGATGCATGAAAGTTTAATGAACTGCAAAACTTACCTGTAATAAAGCATACACTTCAGGAATGCTTTCAATAAGCCCCTCCGGTAGTAGAATGACACCATGGTATTTGTCTGGGCAAAAGACAAAAAGTGGATAAAATAACAACAATAATAATGAATAAATAAACAAACATATAACGGAATCAATCAAGGCATTCCAAACCTTGTTCCGCCCTGCTTTGCACCGCATCACAAATTTGTTTGGTCAGGTCAAAAAGAGTAAGCTTTGATGCAGCAACCTCCTCACCAAGAATGACCTACAAAGAATGCAGCTAGAGCTATTCAAGAAGAAGAAGGAATATCCAGAACGCAAAACCTCTTAAAAGCAATATAAAATCAAGGCTTGAGAAATATAAGGAATACAAACCATGTTTGGATGTGACTGAAGGGTGCATTCCAAAGCAACATGTGATGCCTTCCGGCCCATAAGTCGAATAAAATAGTAATACTGGAAGAAAGAAATATTAAAATTTCAGTTTTTCTGAAAAAAGTAACACACAAACAAAAGAAAGAAGAAAGAAACAAAAACACAACTGAAAAAGGATGGAAAGAATAATAAAGGCGCAAATACACATATGGATAATAAAGTATATATGGTATTCTAAGTTCAAATGAGGTTATCTTGTTAATTCACTTATATTAACAACAGTTAACTTTCAGGAGGATATTAATAATGTGAAGTTAGTAAATTACCTTCTCTGCTGAGAGAGCATCAGTGCAGACGTTGCTAATAAGCTGTGAATTAACCTGAATATGATGCAACCAAATGAGTCATTTATTTCTCTCCAACTGTTGAATTTCATCTACTATCCAACAATAACAAATAAATAAAATTGACTAAACAAAAAAGAGGGAAAGTATTTTCCGGTACATCATTATGGATTGGATTAGTCTTTCTGGTGGGTATCCTTGAAAAAAACAAAACCAAATCATTCGGATTCTTTTAAATCGAAAACAATATCCTGACATCATTCTTAAACTATATGGTTCCATACATAAAAAAAAGTAGTGTTGAGTAAGAACTAGCGAGTTGTATTAATGTTCCTGGACAAATATGGTGAAATAATACCAGAACTGAAAAGTTGATACTGGATAGGTACACTTAACAAACGGAGAAAAATATATATATGATCATGATAGGGTTCACCAAAGTTGTAATACATAACCCTGTAGAGTGAGCACATTACTTGTTAACAAAGATCTTTACAATTTGCCAGTATTACTCTTTTTAGTGCTTGGCAAAGAAGATGGAGCCAAGTACAAGTCTGCATTTACTTTTGGAAAAGTCATAAAAGGAGCGCAAGAAAACAATGGAGAACATGCGACTTCGTTCAATTGCAAAATATACTTTCTTTGACTAATAATTAAATTTGAACTGTCAAGACCATAAGGCTAATACCTTACAAATTGTATCAAATCCCACATTTGTCTCAACAAACTGATTCTTGAGATCTCCATTTAAAGTAACAGGAACCCCAACTACCTGGAATCCAAATTATCATAAATGAAACATATCAGGACATGGTTGCAAAAACATCCTGGCAGTTCTATCAAGAAAAGCATCCATGGTCTGAATAAACCTAGTATTGACAGAATTAATAAACAAATCTAACAAACAGTTATGAACTTGGACTTCCATATAATTGAAAACTCCATCTATTTTAACAAATAATTGTCACATGCACAAAGTACCTTAGTCGGGCATTTTGCTTCTGCAAATACTTCAGCGAGATGAGCAGCATCTGTGTTTGATGTTACCCCTTCAAAAGCAACAAACTTCATATTATAAAAGTTGAGATACTATGCATTGTAAACCCAAATAATAGGTATATAACAAGCCCATCCCTCCTATTACCCCACATTTTTGGGGCAACTATCCTATAATAGCCTTCACTATGCTGAATGTTTATGGAAAACAATAAAGAAGAGCATCGATATATACCTCCAATGATAACCAGGCCATCCAACTTCAAAGCATTACATGCAACTAGTGACGCATTAACTTGCTCAGTTGTTCTTATTTGATCTTTTGTCCTTCCCAGCAAATCATAACCACCTTACAAATTACAGCATTCATAAATTTACTGTAGATGAAAACTGGAAATCTCAATGTGACAGTACTATGGTGCTCACTACTACCTTGGTTTTTGTATGTTGCAAGCACATCATCTGTGATCTCAAGAGTCTTCTGTGCAAATAGACCTTCAGACCCACCTGGTTATAGGCATAAAATAGTCCTTAAAGATTAATTATCATCTAGATCAACAGAGATACATAAACCATCTAATTGAAAAGTTCAAATAAAACGTTTCTTCCTAGATGCCAGCCAATATCAATATACATGTACACACACATAGATCTCTATATATAGAGAGGGAGTGCCGTTTAAGTATCCCAAAAATATTCACACGGTAAACTGCTATAAACACCCAAGGAAATTAGAAAATAATGTGCCTGTGCCTATTATTACAACATAGAAACTATGATATGCAATCACAATCCACGGAAGGCTCATCTGACCAGGTGATAAGATTAATAATAACTAATATTTTGGTTCCATACAATTAAGAAAATCATTTTCAAGAGAAACAAATAAATATACGAATAAATGCATAAAGATCCATGCATAGAACAGAAAACACAAATGCATGAACTGCGAGAGAAAACCACTTACCCAGAAATCCAAGTAATTTGCTCTTAGGATTGTGAATTTTGAGAGCATTGTGGAGACCCCATATAACATTATGTCCTCCAGGAGACTGTCTCCCACAAAAGACCACTCCCACCCTGAAACCAAAAAAATGAAGGCAAGCTTATTATGAATTGCTAACGGTATTATTGCATTTATGTAGATGTTTCCCTTTACCCTGTAAAAAAACATGTTCCTACTAAATATAATGTAGATTTTTTTTTTTTTGGAAGGAAAGAAATGAAAAGCAACTGTTTCTATATGTACTGACCTTCTAATTAGACCCACTCCAAGTAGAGCAAACTATCGAAGAAAAGTCGAGAAATGTAAGCACAAAATCAACTACAAACCCAAGGGGTGGAAAAGTTGGTTAAGAGGTACACTTGTAAGGAGGAGGTTATTGCACTCCCTTGAGTTCAGTCCCAGAGGGATTTTTCCTTGGATCTTGGCACGTGGCAATGGGCCTGCCACGTGTCCGGAGGGGATTAGACTCATGACTCTCACTCAAAAGATGGGGAAACCCCTCTATTATCAAAAAGAAAAGAAAAGAAGAGAGAGAGAGAGAGAGAGAGAGAGAGAGAGAGAGAATCAAGTTCTAGCAGACTGATAAAGTTCAAAATGGGCTCAGTAGAATCTTCATATGGACTCATCCCCAAGACATTTTAATTTCAAATTCTGCCACTGCAATAACATGTTCTACAAATGAACAAATATAAACTGATCATAAATTGCGTACCTAATAGCTGGATGCTCAGTAATTATTTGGGCATCAGGGACCTTTGCAGTTGCCCTAAGGAAATGAGCCAAAGGCTGTCCATATGTGTGAGGAAAGATTCGACTTATGGTGTGGGCACCAGATGGGTCTGCAGCAGCAGTTGCATCACCAAATTCTACCCTGACAGCAGTTCCCTGTTTAAATGATATTACAAGAATAAGAGCTAAGCAAACACACCAACACATCAAAATCCATATATCAAGAATCCCTTCAGACCAAGAGCTGAAATTATATCTATGACACAAAAACTACCAGCATGTTCAATGCCGAAATTAGAAAGCATGCACAAGATATATGATTGACCAAGGGGAGATTTTCCCATTTCAAAATTTATTGAGGACAAAGAAACAATAAATTTGACCATGTCCATTGAAACTTTCTTTCCCCTTTGTTTACTTTTCGTGTATGTGCATCTGGTAAAACCTATTACAGTTTTACCTTCCTTATGAAAACTATTCAATACCAAAAATGTTGGACTCACACAACCGATATTATGCCAAGCACGTTTAAAGTAAGCACATGCAAGAATATGTCATAACAAACAACTTCATGAGACATAAGCATCTTCTATGATTATTTCGTTTAAAATTTAACATGAACTGTAGGTTGAGCTTTAAAAATATCAAAAACCATAACATACTGAGCATATGTCTGTGTATCTACAATATTTTTCCACACCTGCATAGGACATATCTACATCTGTTTTTTTTATAAGAAAAAAAAAAAGATGTAGATATCAAATAAATATAAAATTATAGTCTCGCATCTAGGTCTTGTTCCTATACATAAAACTAAGATATGATAATGTCCAGCATAATTCATTCACACTAGAAAGCCAAAAAGGGCATCAAACTCTTTCCATCTTTGGCAGTTATAAACAAGAAGTCAAGAACTTCGTCACCCATTATGTAAACCCTCTTGTTACTCTATCAAATGAATCAAGACAATATGCGAAACACAAATCTCAAAGAAAGAAAGCCAAAGGAAAAAATATTGCGGTAGCATCATATCTAATATTCATAGGTCGCTCTACAAGAAATTCCGCTCCTCTTTTGCAAGCCTGTACGACTCTGTAACTTTGTGAATTTTATACTGTCAGACATTTTTATGTGAATTTAACTTTCTTCTTGTCAAAATAAAAGTAATGCAACTATCCCCGGAGAAAATGAGGACAATGAGAAATGTAATAAGAAGAAAGAAAGAAAAATAATAGAGTATATACAAACAAGCAATCCATCAGTATATCAAGGTGAAAGAAACCAAGAATTTGGATGCAATTATCTTAGACTTACATCTTTTTCAGAGTTAAAGGACAAACAAACTTGGCAGGCGCCAACAAATAACTCAGTGTTCATTAAGAAATGAAACAGATGTTTCTTTTACAGTATAAGAAGTTGAAATCCAATAAATCTATGGCACAAAAAAATTTCGGTCAATTTGCAATAGTAAATGACATTGTAGTGGGTGAGATTTTACATAGTTTAAAGGATAAAATACATGCACATGAATATAAAATTCAAATAAGACGGCTAATTAACAAAACTCTAATAAGCTATCTTGCATGGACTCCATACATTCGTTGGATGTCAGGAATAATCTAAGCATTGGGCATGTCAAATGACCAATCAGAAACAAGATTCAATATTTTCAATGTCTTTTAGATAAAAATTATGTTCTATGTAGCACAGTATCTAATGTACGCGTTACAGTTATTTTGAAGAGAAGCCACAGTATGTAATAAAGCTATTACTTTGAAGTAATAATATGACGGAATTGAATATTTGGATCTCTTTCTTAGGTGCATGTCCAACCAAATGAGTTAGACGCGTCCCATGCTCGTATCCAGGTACGATGTATCCAACACACGGATACTTCATCTACTTTTGAAAACTCCATGTAACCAAGCTGACAAGTTTGCATGCAAAATGAACTGTTATGTCCAACCAGGCACAGATTCAATGAAGGACCAGTGAATTTATTTATTTTTACCTTAGATACCACAAAATTTAGATTTCTTCACAACTAAGCCCCACTGAAAATTTGTTTTAAGCCCCCACTGAAACAAATATATGTCATTTATACCCCAAGAGTTCAATGTAATTTTTTTTAGCCCCACTGACACGGATCTCTAGATCCATCACTGTGTCCAACTCGACAAAAATGTATTAATTTGTTATGGGTAAATATGCGGAAGCCTGATTAATACAAGTGTGTTAGATTAAAGGAAAGAAACGGGAGTGAGGGAAAAGGATTGAATATAGGAGCATTGATATTACTAACTCATATCAATCCAGTGTAATCAACAATTTTAAAATAAAAACTGCAAGTAAACGCTGCTAGTATCAGCTGCAACCAATCGGCCAATTGGTCAGTATGACATTTAACATCGAAATAAAGAACTGACCACTGAATACTAGGCAGGGGAAGCTTCTGATATTGCCATAGCAGAGCCTCCTCCTACTAGCAACTGGAGGGGTTACCAAGGCAAGGGAAGAAGAAGAATATCTTTCCAGTACTGTTCATTTTATCCACTTTGCTTTGCATTATATTTCAGGATCAAATTATTTCCAGAATATCACTCATCCACTCCATTCACTTAATATCACACCTTACCATCAACCAAATCATAGTTGAAAAGTATTGTCAGAAACTACGCTATGATCTAGCCAATTGTTCTTCTTTATTAACTAAGTTTTCAACTTCTGAACACCTCATATCCAAAATCCAAATACATTATACTCATATTTCTCATTTAATGTATAAAAAGCTAACATACAAACCATCGCTTCTTCTGCATGTTTTGTTCCACAACAAATTAAATCACTTACATACAAAGATTGGTATAAATTTCATGCCTCCCCTAATGTGGTACCTGATCATGCATCGGGGAGTACAAGCCTTGCAGGCATCATTGTGCAGATGTTGATTTAGACACTACACAACTCGTCATATGAGATTGTTTAAATCTCCTACCAGGGTCTGCCAAGTGGCCATCAACATTTGGAAACACGGCCATTATATGTCAAATCGAAATTTAATTTGGGAGCCATGCTCCCACCTCCAAGTAAGTCTGATCTATTGAGCTAATTGTAAAACTAAGCTAGATGGGCTCTTAATTAGGGGAGGGGGTGGGGAAGACTAGATGGGCTACTCCAACCTCATTTTCCAAAGCAACCACGCTAACCTTTTCGCTTAAAAAAAAAGGTTCGAGAATTAACTGGACACTTATATACATGTGTTTTTGTCCATTATTTGAATAGAGAATTCCTACTTCTGTAACCATGGTCGACTCTTTATATATGCTAACATATCCCCAATTAAACTCAAACGTGTAATAAACTTCATTTAGTATGGAAAAGTATATCTTTTAAGATACCTCAAAGTAAAAGTTAACCAAATTTTTAGTCAAAGTTAAAATTGAAGAAATTGAAGAAATTAAAATTAAAATTTAGTCAAAGTTTACCAAATTTTTAGAAATTGAAGAAATCCCAATGTTTTATTGAAAGGAGTGAGCACCGGATATATAACATTCAGAGCCACACAAAAACAGATTTCGATAAGCAAAATAGGTGACTATATTATAGTCATATTATGTGTAGATTTTAAAGTTCATGCTATGTTCATAAAACATTATTAATGGAATATAATTTATTTTTCTACATAATACCATGTACTAATAATATATTTCAGTATGCTACATAGTTTTCCTATAAGAAAAATATAGTTATATCATGTGTAACTTATACAGTGATGTAACATTTATTTATAGAGTATACAATAATATATATATATACAGAATATATGTATTTTGTTGCCATGTCCCTGTCCGTGGCCTACTTCTTTTCAAGTTTGCCATTATGTTCATGTCGTGTGCGTGTCCCCACTATGCTTACAGCCTATTTGGCCCTTGGGGGATTCGCCGAACCAAAGTACAAATCATTATACAATTGCACAATACAACTTAACCAGGGGTCTCAATCATAGCCTGTTGTGCCATAAAATAAGATCAAAATCTTCTGCAATCACAAGGAGTCTCAACATTTTGACTTAAACCAAACAGAGTGCAGTAAAACAAAGCCAATGTATTAAGAAACACATGATCTAGCATAGATCTATTCATAAACTGATATCCAAATTATCAAGACAAAAAAATCAAAAATATTTGGAATAGCGATTCGATGACTAAACAGATCCAACCTTCCCTTAGTAAAAATTAACAAATAAGTAATTATGGTTCCGTTAAACGAGAGATCCAAAGTGTGAAACGATCAGTTCAAACAAAGACTTACATGAATGTCGATACAGTCGAACGAATCAGAAAAACGAATTCGATTAAACAAATCAGATTCCAAATCCGATACAAATATATAGAAATATATATATGTATGTATGTATATATATATATATAGAGAGAGAGAGAGAGAGGGAGGGGAAGAGAGAGGAACCTGAAGACACGGGGGAAGTTCAGGTTGATAGAGAGATCGAAGTTTCTGCAGATCGGAGAGTTCTCTGGGTATTCCAAAATCTGAATCCATTGCTATTTTGCTAGCTTAGAAAGCACTACTGGTTTACCTACCCACCACTTCTATTGTTATGTGTTTTTTCTTTGGAGGTCGTTTTATATATAGGACTGGGCGATACAACCAACCAAACCACCAGCTAAACCTTGCGGGACTCTACTTCTAGAAGCCCTAGGTTTTTCATTTTATTTCATTTCTGCCACTATTTTTCCTGGAGTGATCTAATTTACTTTTCTGTACCTTGACTTAGGTCAAGGTCAAAAGTGACTCTTCGCGCATGTTTGGCAAATGGAGTGGAGTCAAAATTTTGGGTTTGGTTTGAAAATTTTGCTCCACTTCATGTTTGGCAAATGGTGTAAAAATTTGGAGTAGACATTGTAGCAATTCCATGGTGCAACTTTTGTGAAGGAATGAGCCAAAATTTGGAACCATCATTTTTGATGGTTCATGGTTTTGGTTTTGGTACCAACACTGTAGTAAATTTATTTTTGATATTAATAAATTTCGAAAAATTAAATATTCTGAAAAATTAAATATTTATGAAAAATTAAGTATTTCGAAAAATTAAATATATTATAATATTAATATATTAAAAATATTAATATTAATATATTTTAATATTATAATATCAATATATTAATATATTTTAATATATTAATATTAATATTTATTAATAAATAAAATGTGAAACCCATATTTTAATATATATTAATAAATAAAATGTGAAATACATATATTAATATATTAATATTAATATATATTAATATTTATTAATAAATAAAATGTGAAACTCATATATTAATATATTTTAATATATTAATATATTAATATATTTTAAAATATATTAATATATTAATATTAATATTTATTAATATTAATATATTAATATTAATATTTATTAATATATTAATATTCAGAATTTTAACCCATACCAACTCTATCAAACATGGTTTGGTTTTTCAGCATTACTTTTTCTCACACCAAAACCATATGCACCAAACATGGTTTGGAACCAAAATAAAACCACACCAACTCCAACCAACCTAACTCCAACCAAACAAAAACAAAAAACTAACTCCAAACCGTCTACCAAACAAGCACTTCATGTCATCTCAACTTAAGATAGCCTGCGACACCTACTACGTTGTTGATAGCATCATTTCTACTTCAATTAAGGCCAAAATATAAGGTTGATATGGCTGGAATTATAAACAATTTTACGATGTAAAAGTATTATATTCTAAATTTAATATGTTTAATTATGAATTGAATCTATGTAAAAATATAAATAGTTAAATTTTGATAAAAACAAAAAATACAACGGGGGCCAATGAATTTTTTTATAAATTTATTGGTAAAACTTATATATTTTAGCTCATTAAAGGATTTTTTTTTTTTAAAATTGGGAGGTACGATGCAATTTTTTATAAATTTATTGGTAAAATTTATATTTTTTAGGTTATCAAATAAATTTTCTAAAAAACTTGGAGGAACCATATACAATTTTTATAAACATATCTGTAATATATATACAATTTTTTGGACTAAAAACAAAATTTGAAATTTTTTGGAGAGGGATCATGGCCCCCACTAGCCAAAGAGTGGTTCAGCCCCTATAGATATATATCCAAAAATGTTTTCATGCTTCCTAGTGAGTAGAAAATTCGTACTCACTTCTCATAATGACCATTAGATGTGATTGACATAAATATAAGAATTATTATTTGAAATTTAAAAATCATATCTCGTTATTTTAGTGATAAGTGAGTATGAATTTTCTTACCACCGGTAAACAAAAGATCATTACTCTCTATATATATATATATATTATTTATTCAAGAAATACATTATTCTCTATTCAGAACTCGTAATATTCTCATTGCGGTGAGTTCACTTTTTCGTACCCTTTTTGGGTACAAGTGTTTGGTGTGACAACAGATTAAGAATTGTACCAACCTAAAAACTTGAGTAATTATGAGATCAAACTCAATGCAAACCTCCTCATCCAGTCTATAGAAGAGAAGAACTAATAACATTATGGAATAATCAAAATGTCAACTTAACAATTCTTGCTGCAGTTAACAACTATAATAAACTGTAAAAAGTAATACATATATCCTTATTTCTGATGTACCTTTGCAATATGAGTGAACCAAAATAAGAAAGGTGTATCATATAAGCTATATTTAGGTATTTGCTTGTAATACATATACGGCTGTAGAGTAATTATTATCCCATTATATTAAATTTTTAAGTTTTAAATGGTGATTGATATTCAAATGTCATTATCATAAGTGAGTATGCCTTTTAATAGTTTTGTTCACTTTTGATTTTATTAAGACCAAAATTTTTATATAATTTAAAGGTAAGATTTGTGGGGGGAAAATCTATGTTATTTTTATTAGAGAGTAAAAACTGGGTACCTCAACCCGAATTCAAGGCTAAAACACATGCAGGCTGCAGCGTATAAAGGGGCGGTTAAGTAATTAGTGACTCCCAGGATTACCTAAATCTAATGCTAGTAATACGCTTGTGCCCTGAGCCTATTAGGTTCCAGGAATATGCTACCAAGGATATTCTTGTAATTTAAATGGACCCCACCGACTTGCCAAACAATGTAACCATATATGTATCTCCCACCTAACAATCCAAAGATATATAGAAGAAAAGCTGCCCTTTTCGTGGGCTTTTTGTTCGCTGGGTTTTACAAGGCTGTGGACTATATATACAACTATACAAGTGTAGATGCCGGATGGTAATGTTGATTGTTGACTTCAACAAGTAATTTCACGTATGAGATGGATTTTAGGTTGAATTGTTTGAGGTGCGTAAAATTAGAATTATAAAATCGTAAGTAAAATTATAAGATTTTATTTAAATGTATTAATTTTTTTATTAAATATTTAATTTTCAAAATTTTCTAATATATTGGAACTTTAAATATTTTCTCATAAATTTATGCCATATATTGGGATATTGAACTAAATCATTAAGCTTTCGGACATTTCACATGAAGGGCTTAACCGTCAAACCATTATTTTAACGTAATAGAATTGTCGTAAAATCGTAAAATCATAACAGAATCATAAGATTTTACCATATAGAATCAAAATTCTGACAACTATAGCGGAGAATGGAGATCTTGATTTATTTATTTTGGAAATAATATTCAAAAGTTATTTTATTGTTTGCGAGAATTGTTTTTTAAAACAAAGACCGGAGAATGGAGATCTTGATTTATTTATTTTGGAAATAATATTCAAAAGTTATTTTATTGTTTGCGAGAATTGTTTTTTAAAACAAAGACCGCTCTCTAAGAAAAAATTTT
Source organism: Cornus suecica (assembly GCA_963922005.1). NCBI lineage: Eukaryota > Viridiplantae > Streptophyta > Magnoliopsida > Cornales > Cornaceae > Cornus > Cornus suecica. The sequence continues at coordinate 45,448,543 of OY998240.1, forward strand.
AATAAAAAATTATTATTTTTAATATTTGGGACAAAAACATAACTTCTCAATACTTTTATAAATGACAAACCAAACAAAAATGTTTATCAACTTTATGATTAGGAGTGCATACGGTTCGGTTCGTTCAATTTTGACCAAATTTGGGACCGCATTACTCTCAATGATTTTCTTACCGAACCGTTAGTGCAAGGAACTGAACTTCCTTTTTTGATTTGGTTCGATTCCAGTTTCTATTATCACCCTTAAAAAAATTGAGAGTTCAAATATCAAATTAATATAATAAAAAAACATAGGATAATACTTAGGTCCTGCCCCATGATGACCAAGTTTGTTCTTCCCGCTAATGTGGTCCAATATAAATTGAACACGTGGCCAAAAAAATTTTCAAAAGGAATATGAACATAAAAATCATAAATACACAAATCAAGATCAATTCCTTTTAAAAAAAAAATTGAACACATGTTTAATTTATATTGAATCACATCAGTGAAAAAGATGAACTTGATTCTCATGAAACACAACCTAAGTATTATCCAAAAAGATATACTAAATTAAATATAGTATATCAAACTCTTACAAACCACAAGTCAAATCCAATAGCTGAATTAGTGAAATCGAGGTCAATATTTCAAGGGAAAATATCACTGACCTCCCTTAAGGTAAGGTCTAATTACACGCGGTATTTCTTAGTTTTGAAATATATTAGTTACCTCCTTATGGTTAGCTTTTTCTATCACATTCACCCCCTCCATCCAAAGTCAACGCGGTCAAAGGGGTAAAGTACCCTAAATACCCCTCAAATTCATATTACAGTTTACCCATTAAATTATTGAATTTCACATTGCCCCCACCCCAATGGATAAATTATAATTTTACCCCTTAAAATTCGAAAAAATATTTAAAATTTTAAAAAATATATAAAATTTGAATAAATATAATTTGAAAAAATATATAAATTTTGAAAAAAATATAAAAAATTGAAAAAATATATAAATTTTGAAAAATATAAATAAAATTTGAAATATATATATAAAATTAGAAATAAATATATAAAATAAAAAAAATTAACAAAATTCGGAAAAAATATATAAAATTCTGAAAAAATGTATAAAATTTGAAAAACATATATAAATTTCAAAATATATATATAATTCGAAACAAATATATAAAATTTGAAATATATGTATAATTAAAATATATATATTCGAAAAATATATATAAATTTCGCAAAACATATAAAATTTAGAAAAATATTTATATAATTTGAAAATTTGATGGTTCAATCTTCCAAGCAAAAAACTGCATAATAGCTAGCAGAACTCATCATATCTATTAGAAAAAGAAGTGTTTATGATTTGATAGACTTCTCACCCTCTGCACAATAAACATTGGAACACCTTCCTGTAATGTAGCATTTTCAAATATAGGCATATTTGAATTTGTAAATTAATCCATTTCAAATTTATATATTTTTTCCGAATTATATATATATTTTTTAATTTTAAATATATATTTTCGAATTTATATATTTGTTTCAAATTATATATATATATATTTTAAAATTTATATATATTTTTCGAAATTTATATATTTATTTCGAATTAGATATATATATTTCAAAATTTATATATGTTTTTCAAAATTTATATGTTTTTTCAGAATTTTATATATATATTTCAAAATTTATATATTTTTTCCGAATTTTATATATTTTTTTTAATTTTAAATATATATTTTTGAATTTATATATTTGTTTCAAATTTTATATATATATATTTTAAAATTTATATATCTTTTTCGAAATTTATATATTTATTTCGAATTAGATATATATATTTCAAAATTTATATATGTTTTTCAAAATTTATATGTTTTTTCAGAATTTTATATATATATTTCAAAATTTATATATCTTTTTCGAATTTATATATTTATTTCGAATTAGATATATATATTTCGAAATTTATATATGTTTTTCAAAATTTATATGTTTTTTCGGAATTTTATATATATATTTCAAAATTTATATATCTTTTTCGAATTTTATATATTTATTTCGAATTAGATATATATTTCGAAATTTATATATGTTTTTCGAAATTTATATGTTTTTTCGGAATTTTATATATATATTTCGAATTTTATATATGTTTTCTAATTTTATTTCGAATTTTATATATATTTCAAAATTTATATATGTGTTTCAAAATTTATGTTTTTTTTCGATTTTTATGTTTTTTTTTCAAAATTTATATATTTTTTCCAAATTATATATATATATTTGAATTATATATATTTTTTGAATTATATATATATATTTAAATTATATATATTTTTAAATTTTAAATATTTTTTAGAATTTTAGGGGGTGAAATTGTAATTTATCCATTAGGGTGGGGCAATGTGAAAATTCAATAGTCTAGAGGGTTTATTGAGGGTAATTTCGTAATTTTACATCTCCAAGGAAGGTAACTGATATATTTAAAAACTTAGGAGTACTCGTACAATTAGACCTTACCTCAAGGGAGGTCAGTGATATTTTCCCATATTTCAACATTATAAACTTCCACAAATCAAATACCATAAAATTTTAATTTTAATTACTTGTCTTCTAATACTTAAGCAAAAACTTGCATTTGAAAATTATAACACAAACTTCCTGAAGTCGCCACCGACCTAGTGGCATGTTAACAATAGCTAAGTGTATATCATGTCCATATAGCTGGCTACATGTACGCTGCCAAAAAAGTTACAAGTTTTCTCATATTTATATAGTTCCTTCTTTTCAGAACTGTCATATAATTCTCCAATTCGAAAGGTTTTTTTCCTTTCCCTTTTTGTGCGGCTGTGACTTGTTTAATGTCCATTGTCTTTGGTGTGATATTTAGATCATTGACTAAATTATTTTGTTGATGAAGAATATTAGAATGGGATATTAACAAATACCTCCATATGATTTCAAATTTTTAACAAAAACCCTCTTAAGGTGTCATTTAGTCCTTGTATTTTTCTCAACTTACACACAACCCCATTCCGTTAACAAACATTGTCCTACTGTTAGAAATTGATATTGTATGCCCAAAATACCCCTAAAAATTAAATTGATAACTAAATTAATTTTTTTGAATAAATTACAAATTATTTTTTTGTTTAACTAAATTAAGATTTTTGAATAAATTAAAAATTATTTTTTTGTTTAATTTTACTTATTTATTTAAATTCAAATATGAAAAAATATATTACAAATTATAATGGGAAAGCTCTTATGAAATTTCTATGCATCTATTCTCTTAAAAAAATAATAATAATATTTAAAGTATATTATTGTCAAAGTATAACAATTACACTCCATGAACTATTATTAAAATGTAATAAAAGTATATTAAAGTATAAACTTTTGATAAATTATTTTTACAAGCAAGATGAATAGAAACCCAAATTCATTTTTTTAATTTTTTTATTTTTCACTTATATATATATATATTCGAAAAGTCCTGTGCAAAAATCTTATATATATATATATTAAAAAAGGCCCACACTTTTATAAGTAGTATACATATATATAAATTATTCAAAAATCTTAATTATTACTAATTTATTATTTAGGGATATTTTGGGCATGAAATATCAATTTAGGAGTACTTTGGGCATAAAATATCAATTTCTAACGGCAATGGGGTGTTTGTTAACGGAATAATAACGGAATGGAGGTTGTGTGTAAGGTTAAAAAGGTATAGGGGGTTAGATGACACCTCGGGGGGTGTTTGTTAAAAGTTTGAAACCATAGGGCACTACAACAAAAATGGTTTCTAGTGACAAAACATTTTGTCAATAATTGTTAAATAATTGTCTCTAAATGTATTTAGTGACAAAGAAATTTTGTCACTCGTTTGTCCCTATGTAGCTGGAGCAATTGGTCAGTAGCAACAAAATATTTGTTTCGTCTCTAAAACTTATACTTCTAGTGACAAAATTAAGTAATTCCAAAAACTTGAACTTCTAGAGACGAAATTAAGATCGTCTCTAAATACATGTTTATAGTAACGAAACTTTTCATAACCATATCAAGTTATAATACGACGTCGTTTTGAAATTAGAGACGAAACATTTAGTAGATACCTTAAATATTTATTCTATTTGGATCTATAAATTTCGTCTCTGAAAATTAGTGCTCACAAAAGAGTATTATTTAGTAATGATCATATATCGTTGTTAATTATACCTTTTTATATTTTTGTGACGCAATTGTTTAGTCACTATTCGCCGTCCTGAAAAAACATTTACCCTATTTTATTTAATTTAATAATGAATTTTACTCATTTCAATACCAAAAACTGATCCAAAAGTGACAAAAATATTTCAAATGTCAAATTTCATTTAGAAAAATACAATACAATATCCAGCTTCATTCCAAAAATAAAATTCACAAACCAAGTTACTCTAAAAAATTTCAACAAATCCTAAAACTGAAAATTCCATTGTGCAAAATAAATTCAAATTAACAAATGGAAACACAAAGTACATAGTAAATCTTCATATATTGTCTTCCAGAACCTCAAAAAATTTTCTATTTTGTTTTTGATTTTACACTTTTTCTTGAACATGCATGCATCCCATAATGAAAACTCACTCCAATTACAAAACACAATATAGTTTTTTTAACAAATGGACTCAAACTTGAATTTTTGTCCATTTGTAATAACATTTACAAGAATCATTACCTCATCATTATATAAGAGTGCTCCAAGTGTCAGTCTATTACTGCATTTTTTCAGGCTAGTTATCCAAAGAAAAACATTGCTACTGTAAAGCAAAAAAAATAATCAAAATGAGGGAAATTGAACCATATTAAAAAACAGTCATAAACACAGGCATCAATACGATAGCAAGCTTTGTGAAATACATACATATATATTTATACATACATACATATATATATATATGTATGTATATATATATGTGAGATGCTTTCCTCCCAATATTCATAAGAAAACCTAACAGTGTACAAAGATCAGCACAAGAGAGCTGGAAATACAACCTAAAGGATAGGGACAAATTAATTACTTTTGCTCCTTCTGCAATTCCTTCTTGAATATGTTTGCTTTTAGAATTAATTTTAATAAACCCCCGTATGGTTCAAAAAAATCACTTTGCCCCCCTTCTATACAGAAAACCCCCCATGCTTATCAAAATGTATCAACTTGCCCCCCTCCCTATAATTTTTGACCAAAATAGCCCTGCAATTTAATTAAATTAAAAAAAACATAAAAAATTCAAAAATATATATATACATAATTCAAAAAATATATATAAATTAAAAAAATACATATAAAATTCGAAAATATATACATAAAATTGGTAAAAAATATATAAAATTCAAAAAAATATATAAAATTCGAAAATATATATAAAATTCGTAAAAAAAAACATATAAAATTCGTTCCAAAACATATAAAATTCGTAAAAAAATATATTAAATAAAATTAAAACATATAAAATTCAAAAAATATATATACATAATTCGTAAAAAATATATAAAAATTAAAAAATATATATATAAAATTAGTTAATATATATATAAAATTCGTAAAAATATATATAAAATTCGAAATAATATATCAAATTTGTAAAAAACATATAAAATTCGAAAACAAACATATAAAATTTGTAAAAATATATATATAATTCGTAAAAAATATATAAACTAAAATAAAAACATATAAAATTCATAAATATATATATATATTTCATAAAAAATATATATAATTCGTAAAAAAACATATAAAATTATAAAACATATAAAATTCGATATAAATATATATAATTCGTAAAAAACATATAAAATAAAAACAAATCATATAAAATTTGAAAAAAACATATGAAATTAAAAAAAAACAAATAAAATTCATAAAAAATATATAAAATTCAATATATATATATATATAATCCTTTGGCACACTACAATAGTATATTCAAACAAGATTATCCAAAAAACAAAAAGAGGTAGGAAAATCATAATATTTGATTTTTGGGAAAATCATAATACAATCCAAGAAAGTGCTCTTCCACTATATTAGATTTTTTTTTTCAAAAACATTTAGATGTCACAATAGAGTATAGTCATAGTTTTAAAATAATTTGTGGTGTTAAAAGTGTTTTTTTAGAAGTCAATTGCTTTTTCCCATTTCCATGCAATAAACAAAGTGCGGATTGAACTAACCCTTTTTTAATATGGAGGGTCCAATATAATCTACCTATTCATGTGATTTAATAATAAATTTATATGATTTTATTCCTAATTAAAATTAAAATGATATTTATGTTTCCGAGACATTTTATTTGATTGATAATATGGTTTTTTCGAATTTTATACGTTTTTTAAATTTTATACATTTTTTAAGAATTTTATATGTTTTTTTACAAATTTCATATGTTTTCTTTCGAATTTTATAAGTTGTTTTTACAAATTATATATATGTATTTGAATTTTATAATTTTTTTAGGAATTTTAAATATCTTTTTGAATTTTATATGTTTTTGAATTTTCTATATATTTTTTCAAATTTTATATATTTATTACGAATTATATATATATATATATATATATTGGAATTTTATATGTTTTTTTACGAATTTTATATATATTTTTACGAATTATATATATATTTTTCGAATTTTATATGTTTTTTTTTAATTTTTAAATATTTTTTTTACGAATTATGTATATATATTTTTTGAATTTTATATGTTTTTTTTAATTTAATTAAATTTCAGGGGTATTTTGGTCCAAAATTATAGGGATGGGGGCATATTGATACATTTTGGTAACCATAGGGAGGTTTTCTATATAGGAGGGGGGTAAAGTGATCTTTTTTGAAACCACGAGGGGTTTACTAAAATTAACTCTTGTTTTTAAAATGCTACTAGTAAAAATTTTGTGCCTGTAGATGCAGAAAAATACACAACGTATTAGGTAAAAATTAATTTTTTTATTCATCCTTTGGCCATGTATTTATACATAATTCGGTAGATGGGTCAAGCCCATCTACTCAAATTTATCAATCTCTTAAATCATGGGATTTAATAAACTCCTTTCTTTTTTGGGCTCTATCTTTCATAAGTGGGACAAATCCCTGACTTATGAATCACTATTTTTCTAGAGACTTCTATGGCCCATCAGTCCTACAGCCCATCAGTCCTATGACCCATCAGTTTTACGACCCATCTTTATTGGACCATATAATTTTTGGCTATTACACAGGCCCCTGGGGTTATGGGCCTATGATATATTTTTCATTAGGCCCATGACCGAATATCTACATATGTATACACATAGATGAGTATATATAAGGTTTCTTTTTGAAAAGTGGCGGCTACAAGTGTGATGTGGCACCCTACTTAATGTTGAGGTAGGTGAGCAATCATTTGCACTTCAAACGAACGGCCCATGCTCCCTCAATCTTTGCGCGTAGGGGCTGAATTTATGGCACACGTCCTTCGGACTTCGTGCATGACTCTTGGCTTGCCACTGATCCCTTATATAATCATCAATGCTTTCCTTTCCCCATCACTAGCAAGCCATTTTACACTCCATATTTCTCAATTCTCATCCTTGAAGCTCTCTCCTCTTTGATTTTTGTAACTCTCAGTCTAAATTCCCTAGGAATTTCCACCGGAGTAGTTTTTAACCCTTTCCGAAGTCCTCCCTGCCTCTGTTATCTAAACTGCATAAGTCAGATAGTACTTTATTTTTCTTTCAGTTTTCATCTCTACCCCCATCTGTCTCTTCTACCTTTCTGAAACCATGTCTGATAGTGATGATACTAGGTCAGTAGAGGAGGTCGTTCTATCCTCTGGAACCGACCCTGATTCAACTAGTATTGATAGTCCTTCCTCCATCTGTTAAGATGACCCTGTTCCCAAAATAGTTCCCCCGAATACTAACCTTCCGGGTTCATCAACGAATCCAGAAACACCCGCTGAAGGGGTTTCTCACGATAATGATGAGCCTATAAACCCCAACCCTCCTGAACTTTTCTCGGTTGCTCATCTTAAGAAAATAAGGCCTGAGGTGGATGTAAAACACATTCGGGCTGAAACTAATATACCCGGTGATGTTCATGTGGCCCCTTACCCAGGATATTTAAACTTCTCTAAAAGTGAGGGACTTCAACTAGGTAGCATTCTACTATCGGCGGTTCATCTCAAAGTATTAAGATTCCCTCTTCACCCTTTCTTTCATGCTAGGGTTACACCCTCTTTAGCTTAACCCGAATAGCTTTAGGATTCTGGCCATGCTTCTTCTATATAATAGAGATCTGGACCTTAATCTCGGTTTAGCCGACCTGCTTCTCTGTTATTTCTTCCAAAATGCCAAAGAAAGCAAGGGTAGGTACAACCTCTTTCCCTTCCAAGGTCGGGGCATATACTCTAATACGGAAAAATATGACAAAGGATGGAAGGAGAGAATGGTAATTGTTAGTGGCAATTGGTTTTACCCATTCTCCCTAACATTCCCGATCCCCAACACATTCGGTCCTATCCGTTTGCCTGTCTACCGTCCCCTTCATAAAGCTACTTATTTTTGTGAGTTATGTGACTTACATCGGGGAGAGTATGCGTATAGATTTCTCGGCTATGAAGATAGAGAAATTCCCTTATCCCTTATCAAAGAACAGTTTGCACTTTTGAAGGCCAAGATCTGGAGCAATGTCCGATCTGCCACTACTCTTCTGACTAAGGCTAATTTGGAGATGATTTCTAACTTGGGCACTACTGTTGACAGGATGGATTTGCCCTTGAGGTCCCTTTCTGCCAGACGCACTCAAGTTCCTAAAGGGCTTAATCTGGTTGATGCCATACCACTCTAGACAGCACCCCCGGCACCTCTGGTACCTTCGCCTGCACAAAGTCCTGCAGATCCACCTCAGCCTCCTCCTGCAAATGCTACAACCACCAGGTCTCGATCTAGTATGGGTGGTGGACCGGCCAATAAAAGACCCAGGACCCAAACTACTAATGCCTCAACGAGCGAAACTCCGTAGGCTCAGGATACCCCCCGTACCGCAATTCCCTGGGAGCTAAAGTTTCTCCTTCCAGATGGCTCTTTGGTCTGTGCTGACCATCTTACTATCTGTCATCCAGATGCTCTTCGGGCTATGGCAAAAGAAGTCTGGACTCCTGCTGACAAGGCTGCTCAGTCAAAGATTTCCAGGACTGAGCTTTTCTAGAAAGGCTCCTTGATGGCCATGGAGGTTGGTGCTTCGACTTTTCTTTTGTACTTTAGCTTTATTATTTCTACTTCATACTGCACTAATATGCATCCTTTTCCCTATCTATGTAGCTTCTTTATAGGATCCAGGCCTACAATCATGCCCTGGAGTCTGATGTCCGGGAAATGGCTAAGATGCAGGCTCAACTATAGCAGAATAATGAGCATCGTATCACTCTGGCCAGGGAGGATGATGGTCTTCGCCAGAGTGTATCTGAGCATAAGAGCCTTCTGAAGAGCGGAAAGTTGAAAAGAGGGCTTTAGCTGTTGAGCTTGTAGAGGCAAAGGCAACCTACCAAAAGATAGCTGCCAAAAAGGCGGAGTCAGATAATCTTCTGGTTCTTGAGCGATCTAAGGTAGAGATGTGCTGTTTGGGTGGTCTGGACATGCAAAAATGGTATGTCACAATCTGGGACATTCGATCGGTAAGGGCATGATAGGATAGGCACGAGATGGAGCACATTCCCCTGGCTGATCGGGAGTTTAAGACTGCTGAGGAGTTTGATGCTTTCATAGGAGTGCCCCTTCCTTATAAAGACCCACTAGCCTCTGAGAATGAGAAGCGGTTTGCGGCCCTTCTACGGGGAGAAGACTAGCTTTGCCCCTAAGTTAAAATAGAACTTAGGTTTTCCGCACTTCATTATGTATTACCCCTTTAGAAGGGTATTTTTGTATTTTTATATTTATTTTAATGAAAAGGATTTTCCCAATTTTTGTGGCATTTTGTTCTTGTTACTTCGGTTTAGCTATTGACTAGTCTGAGATAAACGTTCTTGAACTCAACACTTAGGAAATTTTTTCGTTTTGAGTATAGAGTTTTCGGGCATTTGGCCCCGGAGACTTGTTTATGTTATCTAGTTTAGTTCAAATCATGTTTGAACTCAACACTTAGGAAAATTTTCATTGTAGTATGGAGTCTTCGAGCATCTGGCCCCTTTTATGTCCTCTGGTTAGTTCAAATCAGGTTTGAACTCAACACTTAGGAAAATTTTTATTTTAGTGTGGAGTCTTTGGGCATCTGGCCCCTTTTATGTCCTCTGGTTAGTTCAAATCACGTTTTAACTCAACACTTAGGAAAATTTTCATTTTAATATGGCATCTTCACAAGGTATGATCACTCATATAGAATGTGATTTTTTATTAAAAACTTGGGAAACATGTAGCAGAGGTGTCGAGCATCGGGCACAGATGCTTTATTGTAATCAACAGAAGTGTCATGTGTAAGACACACTTTTATTTGACTGTTTTAAGGAAAAACTATCTAAGGATAATACCTCTTTAAACGGTAAGCGTTTTGAGAGTTGGGCTCGATGCGACCTGCCTCGTTCTTTCGTACCTGATAGGCACCGCGACCGATGACCTTAATTATTGTATAAGGTCCTTCCCATGTCTCCCGTAACTTGCCAATAATCCTAATTTTTCTTCTGAGCACCATATCGCCTAACTGAAACTCTCTTCTTTTAACCTTCTGATTAAACCGGACCCTGATTTATTGCTGGTAGGCAGCCAGCCTTATCCCGACAACTTCTCTTCTTTCTTCCAGTAGGTCCAGATCATGGGCCAGGTGCTGATTGTTTGGACCTTCTTCCCATGCCTGACTTCTTAGCGTAGGCACCTTCAATTCGTTTGGGATAACAACTTTGGTCCCGTAGGCCATGGCGAAAGGAGTCTCCCCCGTCGGTTATCTTGGAGTGGTCCCATAGGACCATAAGATCTCGGGTAATTTTTCCAACCAAGCTCCTTTTGCTTCTTCGAGGTTTTTCCCAAGTGTATTGAAAATTGTTTTGTTTGTTCTTTCGGCTTATCCATTTCCCTGTGGGTAATCAACGGAAGAAGTGTTCTGATTGATCCCATGCTTTGCCAGGAACGCTTGAACTTTTTTGTTATTCAGGTTGGTGCCATTATCCATCATTATAGTTCGAGGTAGACCAAATCTACAAATGATGTGACTCCAGATAAAATTTATAACGTGACTACTTTTAATAGTTGAGTATGCTTTGTCTTCCACCGATTTGGTAAAGTAATCCGTAGCCAGAAAAACATGTGTAATAGATCGTATGGCTTGGGGGAGAGGACCCACAATATCCATTCCCCATCGGGCAAAAGGGTGAGAGATAATTGTTGGATTTAATAGTTCCGGAGGTGGATGAATGACATCACCATGAAACTGACACTTTTTACAGTGTCGTGTGTATACCTCAGCGTCTCTTGACAGATAAGGCCAGAAGTACCCTTGGGTGAGGACTTTATGGACGAAAGACCTTTCCCCCTGAATGATTGCCACACGATCCAGCATGTATCTCTTCCATGACTGCAGAAGCTTCAGAGGGTGTGAGATATCTTAAATATGGCCCGGAGAATGACTTGCGGTAAAGTTGGCCATTGTATAGAGCGTTTCTTGCGGCTTTCATTCTTATCTTCCAGGCCTCTGGTTTTGACTCAGGTAACGCACCCATCCTTAGATAGTCTGCTATGGGGTCCATCTAGCTTGGCTCCCATGGAATGATCATCACGTCCTTGGAGGGCTCCAAGCTTGATCGGACGATGAAGTCCACAGGTGTTGTTCGAGTCATACTGTCTACTGCTGCGAAAACCTGATTAACCAAATGATCTGCCATGACATTGTCCTCTCTGGGGATTTGTTCAAAGGTCAACTGCTAGAATTCCTCGGCCTCCTTTAGTACCAAATTACCGTATGCTTCCATTTTAGGCTCTCGGGTTTCATACTCCCCATTAAACTATCATACGACCAATTGGGAATCACTTCGTATCTCTACTTTCTGTACTTGCAGACTTCGGGCCAACTGAATTCCTGCTAGAAGGGCCTCATACTCGGCTTTGTTGTTGGAGGCTGGAAACTCCAATCTAATGGGCTGCTAAATTTTAGTTCCATCGGGTGTTATGAGCTCTACACCAATCCCTACTCCGTTAATATTTGACGATCCGTCCACGAATACTACCCATAAGTCTGGTTCATTTTCTTTTGGAGCGTCCATAGTTTCTGTTTCTAACAGAAAGTCAGCTACCGCTTGTCCTTTGATGGTAGTTTGGGGGACATAGGTTATGTCATAGAGTCCCAGTTCTATTGCCCATTTGGATACTATCCCTGATAATTTGGGCTTCGCCATTATGGATCTGATTGGGGTTGAAGTTGGTACCATGATTGGATGTGCTTCAAAGTAATGTTGAAGACTTTGTTTTGCATTGATTAGTGATAGTACCAGCTTTTCATGTTTGGAATAACAGGTTTCTGCATCAGCAAAGGCTTTGCTGGTGTAGAAAACCGGCATCTGGTACCCCTTGCCCTCTTTGACCAGAGCGACTCTGGTAGATGTTGCAGATATGGCTAGATATAAGTGCAATGGCTCATCCGCTTCCGGGGTTGCCAGTATGGGAGGCTTTGTCATGTAGCTCTTGAGCTTTTTCAGAGCTTCTAATTGCTCCAGCCCCCAGACCTCTCATTTTGCTGCCTTTATAGAATGAAAAAATGGACGGCACCGATCAGTCAAGCAAGAGATGAAATGGCTGAGGGTTGCTACTCTCCCGGTTAGTACTTGGATCTCCTTCCGGGACTTCGGCTCTCCTAATTCGATGAGAGCTCTGACTTCTGTTGGGCTCGCCTGTATTCCCGTCCGATCAACTATGTGTCCCAAGAACTGGCCTGAGGACACTCCAAAGGAACATTTGGATGGGTTAAGCTTCATCTTGTACTTTCTGAGGGTGTCAAACACCTGTTGCAGATCAGTTAGGTGGTTACTTTTTGCCTTGTTTTTGACCACCGTGTCATCAATGTAGGCTTCTATGGTAGATCTCATCATGCCCTGGAAAACTTTGTTAACCAACCTCTGAAAGGTTGCACTTGCATTTTTTAGTTCGAAAAACATAACTGTATAACAATATGTACCTGGTTCAGTGATGAATGCGGTCTTTTCCTCGTCATCTGGGTTTATTCGTATCTGGTTATACCCAGAGTACGCATCTAGAAAACTCAAGCGCTCGAATCCTGCAGTGGCATCTACCATCTGATCGATCTTTGGTAAGGGGAAACAATCCTTTGAGCATGCTTTGATCAGATTAGTGAAGTCCACACACACCCTCCATTTCCCGTTCTTCTTCTGAACCATAACCACGTTTGCCAGCCAGGAAGGATATTGCACCTCTTTCCTGAATCCGGCTTGGAGAAATCGATCAACCTCTTCAGCTATAATCTGGTTTCGATGGGCCCCCATGCATCTTTGTTTCTGCCTGACGGGTTTTATGCCGGGGTTCACGTTGATGGAATGCTGGGCCACTAAAGGATTGATATCGGGCATATCCATATGGCCCCAAGGGAATACGTTAGCATTGGAGCGTAGGAGGGCCTCCAATTCTTCCTTTTCTTGTGTATTGAGGAGAGCCAATGTAAGTCGTCCTTTTAGGATGGTCGGGGCAAATATGAACTTATAGCAAAGGTTCAGCTACTATAGATGACCCCGCACCCTCGTCCAGTAATTGCTATTGATCATCGGGTACTACTTTGGATCGTGAATCTCGTTCTGGTTCTGTCCTCTTCCTCAGACCTTTCAAGGTGACGACATAACATTCTTTAGCTGCCACCTGATCTCCCCTGATGTCAATTACATCAATTCCGTTTGGATCGACGCATCACATGACTTGATGCAGGGTGGAAGGAACTCCATGTATCCGATGGATCCAACCCCTGCCCAGGAGGATATTATATGAGGGTTTGACATCTACCAGCACAAAAGTTTCTCTAAGCGTGCGCCTTGCTGCTATTACTGGCAGTTGGATCTCTCCCACTGGTTCCACTCTTTCGCCATCGAATCCTGCTATCGGGCTTCTGGATGAGACTATTTCCTGGGGGTTAATCTCTAGTTTCTCAAAAGTCCACTTGGTGATTATGTTGGCGCTGCTTCTTAGGTCGATCATTACTCTCTTGATCAAGCAGTTTGAGACCATGAGGGAGATCACCAAGGGATCGTCATGTGGTGATTGAATGTTTCGCATATCTGCAGAAGAGAAAGTTATCCGTGCATCCTCTTTCGGGCTTCAAAACTTACTGATTTCCCCAACCCTTCGCAGTCTCTAGGCTTGACGCATCTGGGATCTATGAGCTTCCTCCACTTCTGATCGAATTGACCCTCCGTGAACCATGTGAATGACTTTTACGGGCTGACCCGTTGTCCCCTTGACGAGCGTATGTGATGTTTGATCTGATCGAGTGCCCTCATTGGCAACGTATTCGGTCAATTCTCCTTTTGCTATCATGGCTTCTATTTACCTCACGAGGCTTCTGCACTTGTTGGCATGGTGTCCATACTCGTCGTGGAAGGCACAATGCCTTGACATGTCCCTTTGTTCCATTGGTTGTCTGATAGGTGGTGGTGATCGGAAGATCCCTTTACCCTTAGTCTCCTGATGAAGTTTGGTCAGGCTAACCTTTAATGGAGTGATCTTGTCTTTGAACCTTTGGCATTTCTCTAGGACTGGGGAGGGTGCAGGAGGAGCGCCTGGCCGCTTCCGATCTAGTGTCCGATCCTTAACTTTAGGTTCGGATGCTCTTGCCTCTACACTTGCAAAGGCTGCCCTTCTTTGGTATATGACTAGTTCTTCTTCTATCCGAAGATGCCCTTGTGCCCTATAATTGAGTTCCCCGATGTCTGTTGGTGGCCTTTTGATCAAAGACTAGTGGAACTTGGTTCCAGGAATCAAGGCCATCCTGAAGGCCTCGACGGTTGAGTGCTGATCACAATTGTCAATCGAGGACATCTTGACATTGAATCGCGAGACAAAGCTTTTCAGGGATTCACCTTTTTCCTGAATCATGGTAAATAGACTAGAGATGGTATTTTTCTATCTTTTATTGCCAAAGTATTGGGCGATGAATAACTCACAGAGTCTGAGCCAACTTCCAATAGATTGGGGTGGTTGCTTCTTGAACCATAGCAGGGCTGCCTCAGTCAGGCTGGTGGGAAAGACTTTGCAGAGTAAGGCTTCGTTTTTGTTGTAGACATTCATTTTTGTATGGACATGGTAGATGTGTTCCGTCGGATCTTTTGTGTCGTCAAACAGGATAAAAATACTCTGGGTAGGGCACGCTGGTGATCGACAGTGTGAATGGTGTCTGCACGGCGTCGATGGATGCCTCAAAGGCCAAATCATTGGGGGTTTGAATCTTCAGATCCTTAAGCACCTCCTTTTGGAATTTGATAATAATTTCCTCCAATGTTTTCATGGTCAGAGTTTCCTTGGGATTGTGCATCCCGAGCACTTGTAGGGATGACTCTACGTGTTCCTCCCGATCGTTGTTGGACTTTGCGTGGTGGTTGTCTCTTTCCGATTGGTGGCCTGCAGACCGCTCCTGCTGGTTGGATTGTTCGCCATTCTGGGCTTCTCAAGGGTTTTGCAGCAGGGCCAGTTTTGCCACCAACTCGGCGTTCTGCCTCTCCAACTCGGTGGTCCTATCCTCCAAGGCCCGCATGATCAGATCTTCGGTTTGCAAAGGTTGGCCTCCGTTCGAAGGTAACTCAGATTGTTGCGGCCGGGTGATAACATCAATGGATGATGTCAATCTAAGCTCCTAGTAGAGAGTGGGAAGTTGTCGAAAAAGATTTCAAGGACTAGATTCCCACAGACGGCGCCAATTGTATAGATGCACGAAAATACACAACGAATTAGGTAAAAATTGAATTTTTTATTCATCCTTTGGCTATGTATTTATACATAATTCGGTAGATGGGTCAAATCCATCTACCTAAGTTTATCAATCCCTTAAATCATGGGATTTGATATACTCATTTTTTTTGGGCTCTATCTTCCATAAGTGGGACAAATACCTGACTTATGGATCACTCTTTTTCTAGAGACTTCTATGGGCCAGGCCCATTCGTCCTGCCTATGGCCCATCAGTCCTACGACCCATCTTTATTGGGCCATATAATTTTTGGCTATTACAGTGCCACAAGAATCTAGACCATGGAACCTCCTAGTACACCATACAAGCAAACTAATGTAAATAAATGATGAAAGTGGTTAAATTCAGGGTTTACACAAACCTGGTTGGTCAATAAACCACTCATCTGACTAACCATCTATACTTTTTCGCTTTAGATGTCACTTCTTCTTAGAGATGGCAAAATTGTCCTATTCGGCCGGGTTCCGACCCGTCCCAACCCGATTGGGGCGGGTTTGGTAAAATTATAAACGGGCTTGGGACGGGTTTGATATAAAAAATTAAAACCTGAAGCGGGTTCGGGTCGGGATTGGGTTTTCTGGAAAACCTGTTGGTAACCCAATCCCGAGCCGTTTACGATTTTAATTTTTTTTTTTTTTATATATATATGTGCGTCTTTGTCTATATATAACTCATTAATCTAATTCTTGGTGTTGGCATCTATATATATATATTTTTGGAAGAATTTCAGTCAATATGCGTATATATACATTTGTTTGTCTAAATATGTGAGATATTTGGTTTATAACGTAAAGCATAATATATGCCTAGAATAAGAGAGAGATACTTGGTTTATAACTTAATTTGTCATCAAACGCATTATAACTTAATTTTTCATCAAATAATTTAGTAAATCAACTGTTCTTCTAGTTTATTAGAAATAATTTAGTACAACCGATGATAACCCAATGAAACCCGTTTATACCGACGGGGTGGTAATGGTATTACCGATTACAACCCGTCACGGGTTTGGGATGGATTTGGTATTCGTAATTTTTAAATAGGATGGTAATGGTATTAGCCAAACCCGACCCGTTGCCATCCCTACTTCTTCTTCTATAGCCCCCCTAAAAACCAATTATGCATATTAAAACAATTAGATCATGATGAGTGTTTGTTTTTGCACTTTATTTTGTAGAACTTTTTTACTTTTATTTTAATCATCTTTTCAGAGTGTCACAGACTTATGCAGTGCAACAATTATGAGGCTACAAAGAATGGTGGACATGAACCAACAATATCAAATGAGTCAATAAGACGTAAACTAACACTATCTAAGTTAAACCCATAGTTTGTTTATGCAACCAAGTAGCATATGTGTAATAGATTAATCTAAAACGTTATTTTTAACTAAAGTATCAACCAAAAATATGTAAAATGTCAATACAAAAAATATGAAATTAGGTCAACTGGAAACTCTTAAATGTCTATAATCGAACAATATCCAACATTATTGTCACGGGCTCAAGAAGTTCAATTCCCTGTCACCTTTAATACCTATAATTAATAACGAAGTTCCTAATTCTCTTTGTGGACAATACACAAACTATACAAACCTGGTAAGAAATAGAATTCTACGAGGTGTATCCTAACCTTGAAAGGCAATAAGATTATCGCATTGCTTAGCCATATCTATTTCCCTTTGATGCTACGATATTCACTTCCCCAACTTTCACCAGTTAACTTCAAAAGGGACGAATCAAAATTGAAAAAAAAAATTTATTCAAAAGTTTAAATTCAGATGCACACATATGAAAACAACTAAAACACCTTTGTATATTCAATACAAACATATGAAAACAACTAAAACACCTATGTAAGCATTAGACAACTAAAAAGAACAAAAATTCTCGTTCTTCACAATGAATACCATGATATATGTATATTAGAAGATCCTGAACATGAATGAGTCAAAGTAACACTTGTCTAGTAGGCAGCAACAACACAAAGTTGCAAGGTTACACCACAAACATGTATTAAAATGACGATTAGTATTTTATAAATAATAATGATCGCATTACAAATATGTGTACCAAAACATATATATGTATATGTAATTTAACATACCATTCTTCAAGAAAACTAAGTTGACTTCTTGGTGGTGGAGTACCATAGAGAGTATGTAAGGTCCTGAAAATTTTATTTTATTTAATTATTAATTTGTTTTTCAAATTGTATGTAAATTATATATACATATATACATATGTTTATGAAATTGTGAAATATATATATATATATATATATATATATATATATATATATTAAAAACAAAGAAAAATACACAAACCCAACTCCACGCACACAAGCGCACCTATGCAACTCTTCTCACCACATCTGTACTTCATCTTCTATTCTTCTTCATTTCACCAGATCGTGAGAGAGAGGGGGGGACTGGCGTGAGGGGAAAAAAGGAGGAAGAGGAGAGGGGTCTGCGGGAGAGAGGAGTTGTGGTTGAGGGATGTCGCCGGAGACTGAGGGCTCGACGATGATGACCATGGATGACAACGACATGCGCAAAGGGTGGCGGCGCACAGGAGGAGAGGTCGCACGGTGGTGGGCTCGGTTGCAGCCGTGTGCGACAGTGGCAGGGCCAGTTCTGTTGGGGTTTTGCGACACTGTTTTGGCGGCGATCGCTGCTTCGTTTCACATGTCCTTTGGAGGGTAGTTGTGCTTTGATATCGTACACGTCATATCCGATTTTGGGACGAATTCGTCAAACGGTTTGGCGTAGATCGTGATTTCAAGAGGTGGGTTGATTTTTTGGTTTTGTGTCGATTAGCATGTTTAAATGCCCATGAATTTTAATCATATTTTAGTATGATGTTCTAGGCGTTGTGGTGATTGTTTTGGCACATCGTGGGGTCCGATTGGATTAACGGTGTGAAAAGCTATTTTTCGGGAGTGCGGTTCGGGAATCGTTGTTGGTTCGTCGCTGTTTTTGTGCATGCTTCTAGAGGTAGGGAAATTGTTATTTTATTTCTTGAGTTCACGCACTATAGGGTGTTACAACATAGTATCAGGGCAATGTTCTTTAGCCTTGGGATGATGGGTTAGGGTCGATCTTGTGTTGGTGTTTGGACTTTCCGCTGTTTCATACGTTATGCGCTAGGACTCTATAGTGAGTTGGCTTGGTTTTTCATTTCCCCTTAGTGGACCAAAGTGTTGTTGTCCTATGTGTTAGGTGTTTTAAGTCATGACTGTTATCTGACTTTTCATCTTGTTGTAGTTCGATTTGGGTACACCATTGTGGTGGGTTTTTCCCGGAGGGTGCGAGGTCTGCCCTATGGCTCCAGTTAAGAGTGAACAATGTAATCGGAGGTTAAATGTTTTGACAATAGTGTTGGTTCGTGGCTTAGACCTTTTAGACTTTCATGGGTTTTTTTGTGATTTTCCCTGTTAGGGGTGTTAATTACTTAGTGCATCAGTTGACTTCTTTGGTTCTTGAGAGCTGTTGGCAGGGTATGGCCATTTCTTTTGGTTGGGTTCGTGGTCAACTTCCATTGTTTTGCATGTTGTATGCTAAGTGTTGTAGCATGAGCTGTCTTGGCATTGGTGTCTAGCTACGTGTAAGGCGTCTTACATTGTTATGTCTAATATATGTCATTTTCTAATTGTAGAGGCATGCCACCTTGGAGGGATCCTATGGAGGGCATGGGGTCCATGTTGGTTTCCGTGATTGAAAGTGGACTAATACTCAAAGTTCATGGGATATCCTCAGGACTTAGCGAATGTGTTGGATTCACCTGTTACATGGGATTTAGAGGGTTCCATTTGGTGGGGGTTTGAGTGTCCCTTTTTGTGGGGAGTTTGAGCATGATGAGCTTAGGTGTCCTTAGAGGAGAGAGGTCTGGTGTCACTCCTGTTGACAGTTGGTGGGCGTCAGGTGTGTGCAAAATATGTTGTTAAAAACGACACCTTAATGACACTTTAGGTTTTACCCTTCTGCAAGCGCACAAATAAATTGTAGAAAGTTTTGCTTGAGTAGAGGAATATCGATCCCACATAGACAAGGATTGTTCACTTCAATAGTCTAAAAACAATGAATTATATTTTTCTGAAAAGAGTTTGGTTTTGTGAATTATCTAATACTACTGAAAATAAAACATAAAGCAATAATAAATAATGGTTGTGATTCAGAGAGAGAGAAAATTAGGGTTTCCTCACTCACCACTAACCGCATAATATAGTCCAAATTTTATTTCAATTGCATGAGGGCGATCCATTGACTGTGAATCAGGTCGCACCGCGCCAGCAGTTTGACCCCAAAAAGGATTACTCTCAACCGGATCGTGACAACCCATCTCAAGACTAAACTGATTAGTGCATGCCAACTACTAACATAAAGTAAATGCAGAAAAGTAAATTAAAGAATGAAAATAAACTAAAGCAAGTCTATATCAGTTTATCAGGGCATGACCTGTGTCAACCTAGGGTTTCGAGTTTTATACCACCATTGTGTAGAAAATCACAGATTAAACATCCGAGTTCCAACCCATAGTGAATAATTATGATTATGTAAGATAAATACATTCGAAAAGTCTAAGACAATAATCAATTTAAATATATAAACTTGTATCACGAATAAAAACGGTCTCTCATCTAACACAATCATCACAGTATAGTCACAGTTTCCCCTCTCTACAATTGAATATAAAATTAGAACTACATTACTTGGCTAGGGTTTTGTGATAAAATCCTAGATATTGAATTAGTTTATCATGGCTGAGAGAATCTGCATTGTCGATGTAGAAACACTTTCCATCTTTTTCTTCTCCGGATCTCTAGGTCTTCAATGGTGGTTCTCTTCAATGGAAGCAAGTCTGAACTTTGAAAGTGAGAACTCTATGAATGAACGTGCGTGAAAATTAGAACTAGAACTAGCCTACTCTAAACCTAACACTTTCATGTTTATAGACAAGTGAGTGAAACCCTAATGGTTGCCCTTTTTTGTAATTTCGTAATACATGAGTAATATCTCTAAAATCTGTAAAAATGTGTATAAGCCTATATGTAGAGGTCTGGAATCATTGATCACTTAAAATATCGAAGTAGGGTCAAAACTAGAAAATTCTGAAACGACTCCGAAACAACTTTTGCACGTAAAGGGATCACGTGGCCACAAGATGGGACCTACGATCTTGACCTATGCTTGGGCGTAGGTCTAGGGCATACGGTCCCCCTTTGGCTCACAAACCAAAACGTAGCTCAGGTCCAGTTTGCCTCTTTTTCCCTCTTACGACGTAGGGTATGATGCATCTTTTGTTGTAAAAACTCATTTTTTCATATTTGAGCTAGACTGGTCACCTTTGATTACTGATGCTTTTGGGTGAAGTAATAATATCGGGAAATGACCATTTTTCCCTCTAGTAGCTTTTCTTTGCACTGACACACCTCTTGATTCCTTTCTCAAGATAGAAATGAACACAAACTTAGTTAATTCACTGAGATTAACTCTGTTTTTTCATTAAGCTCCTAAAACATGCTTACACACACAAACGGGATAAAATACCAAGTAATAGAATATAAAGACATAACAAATGCAAGATAGGGGCAAAAATGACCAATATAAAGCACCTATCAATAGTGTGGGCAGGATATGATTAGGTGCCATCAACGTCTAAATGACAGGGGGAGATTCCGTTATACCTATGATTGTTGTGGCGTTCAGGGGCATATCACTAGGGATTGTAGGTTGTCAAAGGAGTTTGTTCATGATGTGCGAGTGTGTACCTAGTACCATCACATCGGGCATATTAGGACTCGATGTTCGTGGTTGCTTTTGGTTTAGACTGGTTGGGCAAGGTGTCCTGATAGGTGGTTCTGTTGTGGCCAGTTGGGTCACAAATGAAGATAATGTGCTCTAAGATTTGTATTCCCTAGGGAAACACAAGGTGCATTACGGTATATGTTTTTTGGTAGGTTATTGGTTACCGGTTTGTCTCAGTGTCACCTAGGGTGCTAACTGTTTCTTTCCTTGAGGGAGATCATGAAATGTTGAGGGGTGTTAGTGATTGTGTGTGGGACTGATACACGATGGTTGTTATTCAGAAAAGGACGGATTGTTTACGCTCTCCCCTTTTCCTTTTAGAGACATATGTTAGTTTTTCTAACTGTCTTGTTATTGTCCTTATGAATTGTGACTGTGCAATAAATGGTACGCTAGAGAGCGATAATATCGGTTATGGGTAGTCAGAACGATGTTTGTCTTTTTCTTTCCGCATGACTCGTAAGGTTGCGTGTAGCCTAGCCTTTAAAGTGCTATGATTTTATCCAGTACAAGAGTATGCGGCTTGGTGGTTATGGCGAGGTTTGTCGGTGAAAGGGTTAATCGGAATGACTCGTTGGAGATAGGGCATTTCTTGATGTTGTGACTAGTCTCGATTGGGTTCTTTAGGCCTGCCTGATAGGCTTTTCGTGTTCGCGTGAGTTGTTGACCATCTTGGATGATGGGTAATGTGCATGTCTGAATTTTATGTCATTGATGTGTCACTTGGTTAGACTAGTTTGACCTGTATCGTACTGAGGATAACATATTTCGGAGTCGTATGTCCTTCTTAGCCCTTTTGAAGTTTTTGTTTCGCGTGTTAGTGATGACACCTATTGTTGTTAAGTCGAGACTTGGTATGGGTTGGTATCACATTGCACCATTCCAGTTATTACAGAAGTGCGATAGGTAGGATTATGGCAGTGTCATAGTTACTTGTCGTGAAGTGCTTTGGAACGTCGAGTCGTAGTGGTATGTTCTCATGGCGTGTGAGCTAGGACCGTGAGATTTAACCTTGGGTATCCTGTTGTTAGGAGTTGTAGAGTGGGCTGGAAATGTAATGTTTGGTAATTGTTTTTTATATATTTAAGTTAATTAAATGAAATTAATAAATAAGTATATATGTAGATATATATTAATATGTTATATACATATAATATAATGTTATATATGTATATGGTTAATTAAATGAAATGAGGAAATGAAATCAAGTAACATGATTTTGGGCATGGTCTAAGTTGTTTAGTCCTCACTTATGTACCATCACTTATTTTACTTGTACATTCTTTATCTATCAATTTGAGGTTTAAAGAATGGATTAGAGAATGAAAATTGAAAAGAGAAAAGAACCTGATAACACACTCATCCTCACACGCGCACCAGACCTCCTTTCCCCCTTTTTCTGCGACTTTAACTTATTCTTCTCCATCATCGTGATTCACAATAGGAGAGAGAGAGAGAGATTGGAAAGAGAGAGAGAGGAGGCTGCTCGCAAGTAGGGAGCATGAGGAAGATGGGAGGGTTTCGGCCGAAGGTAAAGGCTGGTCGCCGGAGGGCTGTAAGTAGTGACGGTGCAATGGCTGGTGGTGGTCGTGACTGCATGTGGTTGTCGTGGTTGTTGCAGTTTCGGCAGCGGGTGGGGCAGCCGGTTCGGCTTGGAGTTTTGGTATTATTTTGGTGCCTATTGGAGCTCTGTTTCGTGTGACCTTCAGAGTTGGTGGGCATCGACTACGAGCACATCATATCCAAAATTGGGACGATTTCGTTAAACGGTTTGGCGTAGATTGCATTTTCAAGAGGTGGGTCGAATTTTCATTTTGTATTGTTTTGCATACCTTATCGTGTAAAGATTTTAATCATATTTTAGTATGTTATTCTAGGCATTGTGGCGATCATTTTGGCGCGTCGTGAGGTCCGATTGGATTAACGGTGTGAAAAACAATTTTTTTCGAGATTTCGGTTTGGAAACCAGTGTTGGTTCATCGCTGTTTTTGTGCACGCTTCTAGAGGTAGGGAAACCGTTGTTTTATTTCTTGATTTCACACACTGTGGGACGTGTGAAACTATAGTTGCGTTAATTAGAAATTTCGGTGGCTTGAAAATTTATTTTAATTAAATTGAAAGGGGATGAAAAAAACTATGATTAAATGATTACTTAAAAAAAATAAAAATAAATTATATTAATTGATAAAATAAAGAAATAAATTAAATAAGGATTATTGAGAGTTTGATGTGTTTCGTGTTTATGTGATTTATTTAAAGCATGTTGCTACTTAAGAAAATGATTATATTATTTGAAAGGTGAATAAATAATAAGTTGGTATTATTAGAAACTAATGATAGGATGATGTGTTATGTTCCTATGTGATTTTAATTGTGCATCCAAAGTTGTGTATGTAATTAAATTTATTATTATTTCACGCCTATATGCCTATGGTGATAGCTATTGCATGATGTCATTTTGCTATGTCATTTCACGAGTATGTAGTCAGTAGGGATTGTGAGAGCATGCGTTGCATTGAAACACCGGACGTCGAGTTATGATTATCTTAGTGTAGGGGCTTTGGAGTTGGGCCATCCTGCTAATTTGGGACTCCGGAGTTGGACCATCCTACATTACTACAGGGACTTCGAAGTTGGGCCATCTCGCCTGTTCCTAGGACTTCGGAGTTGGGCCATCCTAGATGAGTCATCGTGCGTGTGCTTGCCACACTAGTGGACTATAGGGTAGCAGAGAGAGCTATGTCTGGTTGCGACTTGACACTGCAGTTGTAGTGAGGGTCAACATTATGAGTGTAGGGGGACATGGATGTGCATTTCATTCGCATATCATTACACGATATCTGCTTATTGAGATA
This sequence comes from Cornus suecica, assembly GCA_963922005.1. Lineage (NCBI taxonomy): Eukaryota > Viridiplantae > Streptophyta > Magnoliopsida > Cornales > Cornaceae > Cornus > Cornus suecica. Next base: position 45,473,169 of record OY998240.1, read on the forward strand.
TGTATATATGTTGTACAATCTTTTTACTGTTGTTATAGTTGGACTGATGAGTATTCAGTGTGTTGAGTTGTGGATTTCACGGGTACATTAGACCAAGATGAGATATATATTTTATATTTATTCAAGGATGGGATCCAATTTTGGTTTTGGGTCTCGCCAGCAAGGGTGGAGACAGATGACGTTTCCCTACTGAGCATTGTGAGCTCATTCCTCTTGTGTTTATTATTTTTAGCTTATGTGACCGGACAGGGTTCGATGTAGTTGTTGTGATGCTGTTGGCATGTTGGGACTTACTGTTATATTTTATTGTTTAGGTCATGTTTAGGGCTAGTTTGCGTTTACCTTGTCTTTTTGGATGACTGTATTATTCTTTTCGCACTCGAGGGTGTGGCAATCTGTATATTTTTCCGAGTTGGCTTGTATTTCCTTACTGTCCGTTGGCTGATGTATATTTTAGACCATGCTTATATTGTGGGGCTTGGAGGGGTGGCATCTCTGTTGTGTCGTCGATCCCGGTCCCTTGTTATGTATTGTAGATAGTTTATCCTATTATTTAGGATGTATATATTGCATTACAGGATGTATGAAGTGAACCTTATCCATCGGAGGGTTCCCGTACAGATGAAACTCTGCCCAATTTTTTTTAGATTAGCTAAGTGGCGCTCCAGTGATCCTAGACTCCAATACTGAAGGTCCTATAGATTTTGGGGTGTTACAACATGGTATCAGAGCAATGTTCTTTAACCTTGGGATGATGGGTTAGGTTCTATCTCGTGTTTGGTATTGGACTTCTACTATTTGATACGTTATGCATTAGGACTCTGGTGTGAATTTGCTTGGCTTTTCATTTCCCTTAGCGGACCGGAGTATTGTTGTCCTACGTGTTAGGTGTTTAAGTCATAACCGTTGTCTGACTTTTTCTTTTGTTGTAGCTAGTCTGAGTACACCTTCGTGGTGGGGTTTTACCGAAGGGTGCGAGGTTCGTACTGGTATCTCCAATTGAGGGTGAACAGGGTAACTTGATGTTAAATGTTTTGACAAAAATGTTGGTTTATGGCTTAGACCTTTAGACTTTCGTGGGTCTTTTGTGGTTTTCCTTGTTAGGGATGTTAGTACTTGGTACTTCTGTTAACGTCTTGGGAAAGGAGGGCAGCATATCCTTGGCTGGGGTTTTGTGCTTAACCTCTGTTGTTTTTCATGTTGTGTGTTAAGTGTTGTAGTATGGGCTGGCGTGTCATTTATATCTAGCTATGTGTACATTTTTGTTATGTCTAATGTGTACTTGCTTTCTGTGGAGGCATGCCTCCATGGAGGGATCCTTTGTAGGGTGTGGCGTCTACGCTGGTTTCCCTGATTGAGGGTGGATATGATACTCATAGTTCGAGAGTCGACATCAAGTAGTGGATATGATCATCAGGGCTTGACGGATGGGTTGGATTCACCTTTTGCATGGGATTTAGAGGGTTCCATTTGGTGGGGGTTTGAGTGTCCCTTTTTGTGGGGAGTTTGAGCACGATGAGATTAAGTGTCCTTAGAGGAGAGAGGTCTGGTGTCACTCCTGTTGACAGCGTGGGCACGATGTAATTAGGTGTTATTAGCGTTTGAATGACCGGGAGAGATCTCCGTTGTACCTATGGTCATTATGGCCTTCAGGGGAATATTGCTAGGGATTATCGGTTGTTAGAGTTTGTTCGTGATGTGTGAGTGTGCACCCAGTGCCATCATATCGGGCATGTCAGGACTCGATGTCCGTGGTTGCCGTCAGTTCAGATTGGTGGGGCAGGGTGTCCTGATTGGTTTTTTCTTCGTTGTGGCCAATTGGGTCAAATACGGAGATAGTGTCCTCTAAGATTTGTATTCCTTAGGGTAACGCTAGGTGTGTTGTAGTATTTGTTTTTTGGTAGGTTGTTACTTTCTGGTTTGTCTTAGTGTCACCTAGGGTGCTGATTGTTTCTTTCCTTGTGGGAGATCGTGAAATGCTGAAGGGTGTTAATGACTGTGTGTGGTACTAACGCACGACGGTTGCTATTCAGAAAAGAACGGGTTGTATACGTTCTCCCCTTTTCCTTTTAAAGACACATGTTAGTTTTTTAATTATCTTGCAGTTGCCCTTACGTAGTTGGACCGTGCAATAAATGGTACGCCAACGAGCGATAGTGTTGGTTGTGGGCAGTCAGAACGATGCCATCTTTTTTCTTTCCTGCTTTACTCGTAAAGTCACGTGTATCATAGCCTCTAAATTGCTAGACTTTTATCCAGTACAAGAGTATGCGGCTTAGCAGTTATACCAAGATTTACCAGTGATAGGGTTCGTCGGAGTGACTCATTGGAGACAAGGCATTTTTTGACGTTGTGACTAGTCTCGGTTAGGTTCTTTAGGCCTGCCAGATAGGCTTTTGGTGTTCGCATGGGTTGTTGACCATCTCGGGTGGTGAGTAGTGTGCTGGTCTGAGTTCTATGTCATTGATGTGTCACATGGTTTGACTAGTTTGACCTGTCTTGTACGGAGGTGTACATGTTTCAGAGTCGTATGTCTTTTTTAGCCCTTTTAAAGATTTCATTTCTTATGTCAGCTATGGCACCTACTATTGTAAGTTGAGACTCCGTTCGAGTCGTAGTGGTATGTTCTCACGGTGTGTGAGCTAAGACTGTGAGATTTAGCCTTGGATATCCTATTGTTAGGAGTTGTAGAGTAGGCTGACAAGTTGTGTGCCTTATCCACTGTAACGTGGATCCAAAAATGGGGAGTTAGAGGGTCTGACCATAGAGGTGAGGGTACACTAGTTCAATTAAGGATGGACTATGAAGTCGTAGAGCGAGTACCCTAGTCACTATAATATGTTTGTTAGTATTGGGGTGAGTGGTTAATGATCCATTAGGGTGTTAGGTCACCGTGTGGATGGAGGCCATAGTGTCTAGTGAAGTGTGTCATTTAGGTTAAGAATGGTTCCCTGACATAGGGAGTGTGAGTCGAAGGCCCAACTTTTGCCATGGGCCGAGCTATGAAACTGTAGGCTCAAGCTGGAACGGCGAGGACCCTTTCAGCTGTGAGGCTTGAGAATTTTAGGTAAAGGTAGTATGTTCCTCCTAGGTATGGTCTATGGACTCTAGTCATTGTTGAACTCATTTCTATGCCGAAGAGACGGTAGACCGAGGTGTGATGGTCTCCTTTAAGAGTTAAGTGTATTGTAGTGGTTTTGCTACCACGACTAGTTTGTGGACTCGCGGTTTAATGTGGTTACCTTTGGGACAATGAGTCATATTAGATGTATGATGGTGGTCTAATTCCACAGGGTGAGAGCTTATGATCTTAGAACCTAGTAAGAGGTTGTTTCTGTATTTAGAGTTATGGGTTCAAAGTTATGCTTTTAGCTAATCTTCGAGGTGGTAATCATAAAATAGAGTTAGATTTTTGCCATTTCTCCTTATGGAGTGTGTAGATATCACGAGCTTAGGTTTTAGTCCTTAGTATGTGCCTTGCATTGAGGGCAAGCACCGTGTTTTTCCTCTTCTGTGCACTAGCTGCACAATCGTGTGTGTTTTAGGCAGGCTAGTGGTTATTTCACTGGTTGAGTCTTTGTGGGCTTAGTGCTCATTGTTGATGAATTAGTTCGTTCCTTCTTCTATGGGTGTGTTGACCATGGATGTTGACCGGTGTGGTTCTCCCTTTGTGAGGTCATGGTCTTGTATTATTTCCTCACTTGCCGGTTGGGGTACGAGGTGCGTACTCAGGGTCTTGTTTGGCATGTATGTCAGGGTGTGTTTACGGGCTTGACTATGGTTAGCTGTTTGCATAGTGAGGTGTTAGCACATCATGTTGCGTTGAGGGACGAGGTAGTGGGAATTTCTTGTTGGGCACGTTTCAACTCGCTTCTTTTTCCTTCACCCTTTTTATAGGCAAGGAACCGGTTTCGAATGGTGGGTCGTGATGGTAGTTGTGAGGAGCCAACTTTTCCTCTTGAGTCATCCTATTTTTCGGTGCATCTATATTTTCGAGTTACGTGTCAATGACGGTCGACATTTTAGCCGAGTGTGACACATGGTAGTTTTCTTTTAGACCTTGGGCTATTGTGTTACGTATGTGTTTATCAATTTATTTATATTATGGCTTGTTGCCACCCTATGGTTTTCATTCACCCTAGAGGGTATGGGGCTTCAGTTCTAGAAAGTCCTAGAGGCATCAAGGCGTGATAATAGTATCATCGACTAGTTATGGCGCAGGATGGACGGATGGACTATGCGGATAGTATGATTCATCTTTTAGCCTTCGAGGTGGACAACCTCGTGTTATTTAGGGTCTCTCTGAGAGAAGAGAGGTTTCGTGCTGTTGGGGAGGAATGACAAGCTATCCCTATGTCCGGTTATCTGTTGTATCTCTGGATTGGATTAGGGGGCGACTTACCAGTTAGTTTTACCTCTGGTGTTAGCTGTTATCCACAGTGTATTATTTCCTTTTTCTATGTTGCTGGTGTATCAGTTAGATCCTTCGCATGTTCTGCAGTAGGTTGATATAGACGTATTGGAGGATGTGTTGTACGAGGGGTGACCTCTACATATCCTGGAGACACGCGATCAAGTACTGTGGGGTGGGATCTTTTCCTTGGCCAAGGTTCGCTAAGGGTTTCGCCACATCACAGAGGTGACTTGAGAGTGAGTAAGTTGATAGTTCAAGTGGGATTTGTTCACCATTACAGGTATGTTGTGATTTCAGGGACGATATCTTCTAAGGAGGGGAGATTGTAATGTTTGGTAATTTTTTTTATATATTTAATTTAATTTAATTAAATGAAATTAATAAATAAGTATATATGTATATATATTAATATATACATATAATATAATGTTATATATGTATATGTTTAATTAAATGAAACGAGGAAATGAAATCAAACAACATGATTTTGGGCATGGTCCAGGTTGTTTAGTCCTCACTTATGTACCATCACTTATTTTCCTTGTACATTTTGTATCTATAAATTTGAGGTTTAAAGAATGCATTAGAGAATGGAAATTGAATAAAAAAAAAGAACCTGATAACACACTCATCCTCACACGCGCACCAGACCTTATTTCCCCCTTTCTCTGCAATAGCTTATTCTTCTCCATTATCGTGATTCACAATAGGAGAGAGAGAGAGGAGGCTGTTCGCAAGCAGGGAGCATAAGGAAGAAGGGAGGGCTTCGGCTGGAGGTAAAGGCTAGTCGTCGGAGGGCTGCAGGCGGCGACGGTGCGACGACTGGTGGTAGTTGCGATTGCAGGTGGTAGTCGTGGCAGCTGCAGTTTTGGCTGCGGGTGGGGTAGCTGGTTCGGCTGGGAGTTTCAGTGCTGATTCGTGCTCTATTTCGCATGCCCTGCGAAGGGTTGGAGGGCATCAACTACGAGCACATCATATCCAAAATTGGGACAATTTCGTTGAACGGTTTGGTGTAGATCGCATTTTCAAAAGGTGATTTGATTTTTCGTTTTGTGTTATTTTGCATGCCTTAACTTGTAAAGATTTTAATCGTATTTTAGTATGTTGTTCAAGGAGTCGTGGAGATTGTTTCGGCGCATCGTGGGGTTCGATTGGATTAACAGTGTGAAAAGCTACTTTTTCGAGATTTCGATTCGGGAATCGGTGTTGGTTCGTCGCTATTTTTGTGCACGCTTCTAGATGTAGAGAAACCGTTGATTTAGTTCTTGAGTTCACACACTGTGGGGCGTGTGAAATTATAGTTGCGTTAATTGGAAATTTTAGTGGTTTGAAAATTTATTTTAATTAAATTGAAAAGGGATGGAAAAAAACTATGATTAAATGATTACTTGAAAAATAAATAAATAAATCACATTAATAGATAAAATAAAGAAATAAATTAAATAAGGATTATTGAGAGTTTGACGTGTTTCGTGTTTATGTGATTTATTTAAAGCATGTTGCGTACTTAAGAAAGTGAGTATATTATTTGAAAGAGGAATAAATAATCTGTTGGAATTATTGGAAACTAATATAGGATGATGTGTTACGTTCTTATGTGATTTTAATCGAGCATGCATGATGCGACGTCAGGTGTATAAAAATATGTGGTGAGAAATAATACATTAACGACTTTAGGTTTTACCATATGCAAGCGCACATATCAATTGTAAAATAACAAATGGCTTGAGTAAGGGATATTGATCCCACAGAGACTAAGATTGTTCATTTTAATAGTTCCAAAACACTGAATTATATTTTCTGAAATATGGTATGTTTGGGTGGTTAAAGACCAAATTATCTATTTTAACTAACAATTATATAGAAAACAAATTAAATTGATTGTGATTCATATGAGAAAGAAAAACTAGGGTTTTCATCACTCCACCATTAATCGCATAATATTGTTCCTCACGGTATCAATTGTACGAGAGCGATCCATAACTGTGAATCGGGTCGTACTGCAAATAGCTAAATACAACCCTTAAAACAAGTACCATAAATTGGATTGCGACAACCCATCTCATGACTGACATAACTAGTACATGCCAATTATGCTACTATAATCTACTCTTAATACATGAAAATAAATTAAAGCATGTCAATATTAAATCGCCAAGGCACGATATGTGTCAACCTAGGGTTTCAAGTTTTGATTACCACCATTGTGTAGAAAACCATAATTAAGCATCCGAGTTCCTGCTTATATTGAATAATCATAGTTGTGCAAAATAATACATTCATTCCATTTAAGACAAGAATTTAGAACAAACATATAATTTTATATTGCAAATCAGTACGGTCTCTTAACTACTACAATCATCACAGTATGGTTAACAGTTTCCCCTCGTTACAATTAAAAACAATGAAAAAACTACATTACTTGGCTAGGGTTTCATTAGAAAACCCTAGATACCGAGTTAGTTAGCTATGGTGGAAGGTGACTGCATTGTTTATGTGGAAATGCTCTTCATGGTCTTTTTCTCCGGATTTCTAGATTTGAATATGGCTTTCAACAGCAGCAAATCTAAATGAATGAACCTCTCTGAATGAACGTCTCACCGAAACCAACCCCAACGTGTATCAGAACAAGAACTAAAACCAGAACCAGAACCTTTGATATATGATTGTGTATATATAGGCAATGGTATAGAGAGACCCTTTTCAGTCTTTTCACTCTCCAGCTCATGCAAACCCTAACTTCTCATATATGTAAGTGTATATACATGTATATAGCGGTCTGGAGTCGCTGACATGTCTTCCAATCGAACCAGGGGTGAAACAGACAAAATCCATCAAAAAACCACAAAAAGTTGCTGCACTTACGCTTGAAGCGTACATGGCCTACGCTTTAAGCGTAGCTGGCCTACGCTTCAAGTGTAGGTCCCAAGCATACCTCCAAGCGTTGGTCCAAGCGTATAAATGTGATTTCCAGCCACTTTTTGAAACTGAAAGCGTAGGCAAAAACGTAGGTATTTTATGGAAAATCATTTTTCTCCGTGAATGCACTAAAACGATAGTCTTGAACCCACGATACTTTTTATGAGGATGACGACTTTTAGAAATGTCGTTTTTGCCCTCCGGGAGCCATTTTTGTCTCAGATTGCCTCTTTGACTCTCCTATTGGATATAAAGAACACACTATTCAGTTAATTAACTGAAGTTAACTCTATTTCTTCATTAAGCTACTGAAACATGCTTTAACACGCAAACAACATAAAAATACCAAATAATGGAATGAAAGAACGTAACAATAGTGAGTTAAGGGGTCAAAATAACTAATATTTGACACCTATCACACCCCCAAACTTACATATTGCTAGTCCCTTAACAATAAACTCAGGGAACTTTTCTTTTGATGATCTTTTTAATCTAACTACCCTAACTAATCTAACCTAATCCCTTGTTTTCATGAGGGTTGATGATTACACTTAATACGTGTAACAAGCCTTTTAATCCCCTAGGTTACCCCTAGTGGACGAGTGAAGTCTCGTGAAGGTTTCCAGTGATGGTACCCCCAAACATCTCAGTTCTCTATAGTCACGTAATCATGAGTTCACACATAAATTAATTAAGTCATGATACAATGCAAAAGACAACATGGATGCAAATACACCCACTCACTACCGAACAACAATTATATCGAGTTTCATGTCATGAATGGTTCTCACTAAAGTGAATGATTTTGCTACTTTCTACTCTCAATCAAGACAACCTTCCGTGTTTTTGTGAACACTCGACTACGATATTTCAGTATCTTTTCTCCTACTTCATTGATCAAACTTTGCCATTTTTAGTAAAAACGTACTCTTTTCCATCTTTCCACTTTTCAACCCTTTTTGTCTTTCTAAGTCTCCAGACTTTCTAGCGAGGATTTTTAGTCCCGACCAACTGGCCCGAGCTTCTTCCATGGGATTTATGCTCATTAGTTTTCACTCCTTTAAACACGAACATTGATATTTGTGATACCAAGGCCCGATTACTCAGATCGAAGAACTACTTTTTGCATTTTATTTTATTTTTCAAAATATTTTTTTCAATTTTTTCCATTTCAACCAAAACATCTCCCCATCTCCCCTTTTATTGTGGCAAAATTATTTTTCAACTACATAATAAAAAATCAACCTATTTCTTATAATGAATGTGTGCTTGTGGTTATAGGTTAAAGTTGTCCTTCTTAATTTCAATTTCACTCCTTCACTCACCCATGTAAAACCGCATCACTTCACTAACTCGATCTAATCATTACTCTCATGAATGAGAATATCACATCACATACTCATCTACACGAACTCAATCAAATTATAATGCAAAACATTCATGCGTGAAAACAATGAACTGCTCCAAAAATTTTCAAATTTGAAAATTTTCCAAAAATTTTCATTTCTTGTAAGACTATACCTTCACCCCCAAACTTAAATCAAACCATGTCCTCATGGTCAAAAATAATATAGGAAAACAGATACAGTTATCTTTGAAGCTCAATTCTGGATTCCAAAGCAAAGCATGAATCCCCTCCCACAAACTTGATTTGGATTACTTGTAAATATCATCAACAAAACACAAATACCCAATCATAGCAAGGGAAAAGAAATTTCATTATAAATATCCAGAAATCAACACATGTTTTCAAGGAATCAAAGAATTTTTTTTATATTTCAAAAAAAAAAAAAATTTGATTTGGCCTTAAGGGTCTACAATCCTATGAAATAAAATAAAATAAATAAAGACATGGCCTTAAGGGTCTACCGTCCCCAAAAACTAAATAGAACATAAATAAAAATCCTAAACCTAAATCTAAACCCTAATCTTCCTCCTCTTATTCATCACTTGACACAACGCTTTTCAACCATATCCGGCAATCTGCAGTCTCTTTCAACTTTTCCAAATCTTTCTCTGGATATATCTTCATAATCGTCCACCGCATCTCATCCAGCTCCTTCATCCTATCACCTAATTTCTTTGCAATGATCTTCGATAACAGAAACGGGTATGGAAGATTATGTTCAAATCTATCAGCACCCGTCCACTGTCTAATCACAATTGCTCGAGCAATCGACATCTTAGCCATGATGAATGTTGGAACACACACTTCATACCCATGAGTTAGGGCATCCAAAGTTCTAAGCATAGCGTGATCCCTTGCACTAGTCCGATTATTAGGCCGAAGTTGAGCCAAAATGACACAATCCAAATAAAGCAGATTCGACTTCAACCACCAACTATCACACGTCCTATCTCCTGGATCTAATACTGCACACAATTCCCAAACCATCTTTTCATTTGTATGTGGCCATACTTGAGGATGTTCCTTAAATATTCCTTGAAACTTTGTCGGAGTACCGATTGGTATATTCGACGCATCGGCAATACTTTTCCTTCTTATTACTATAGGAGCACTCCACTGAGTCACTTTAGCCTTCATAACCTCAAATCCTATTGGTCCCAAAATCGTCACATTTTCATAGAATTTTCGGACCAAGCCCGGATACACCTTTTCTCCTGCTGATTTTTCTAAATTTTTCAATCCTCGTTCCTTAAGGATTTTCCTCCTGGGTGCAATTAATACTCGGTTCATCCTCTCCAGATGAAATATTTCTTCAAATTGCAATCTGCACTGCAGAAACAATTTTGGTGTGGTTCGGCTTCCATTCCGACTTGTAGCTCCTTCATTCGAGCTCTTCATATCCACATATGGTTCTGTACCTTTTAGGAATTCCTCCGGGTTAGAACAATCTTCAATAGCATTATCCATACTAACACCCTTGAGATAGAATGAATAAAAGAAGAATAAAAGAAGACTATCTAACTTTAATGCTCAACTTTAGAGAATTGTGAATTGTAAATTGTGAATTGTGTCTATTATATGGATGTAGTAGAATCAGAGAATAAAAATGATTTAAAACCCTTGGCTGAATAGGAAAATAGAAGGAATGAATAATCCAACTTCGATTTGTACTTCTATTCATTTTCCTTGTCATATTCGGATTACTCTAAAAAGTCTACAAAAAATCCTAAAAATAACTTAAATAAATTATAATACAAGTACAAATACAAACTAGGTCAAAACACCCCGCAAATGGGTCAAATTTTAAAAATTCAAAATATTACCTCGTGATACCCTACGCTTCAACCGTAGGCTTGGCCTGAACAATTGTTTTTTAAATACACTCTTCCGATCAATCCAACACATATACACCCCTAAACTTAAACACACAAATGTCCACATAGTGCGATATAAAATTTTGAAAGAATTCAAACTATTAGCACATGTAAAATAAGCGTAAAAATTCGGGGATATATCCAACTCAATACCATTGATCATAAAAACTGTTATTTTATAAACTAAGAAAATAACAAAGACATCTAGAAAATAATCGTCCAAGCGGTCACATAAAGTCCTATACAAAACTATCCGCTCCATAATTTATCTCCAATGTATATAAAAAAATGAAATAAAAATAAAACAAAAACCTAACTAAAACTATATTAAGCCTCATTATCATAGGTCAGTGGTATGGGTGGAATCTGTACCCCCCATATCCTGACTCATACAGTCAAATCTATGAAATAACCGCCTCTGATCTCGCCGACGGTGCACTGTCTCCTGCTGCCGAACCTGTCTCTCCTCTGTCAATGTCTACTCTAGCCCCTGCATCAGTGCTATAAGAGCATCAAACTGAGCTTGGGACAGAGTAACAGTACCACCCGCAGGTGCCTCTAACAACACAACCTCCTCCTCAACAGCTAACATCTGTGGTATCTCAGCATCATCTGTAGCCTTAGTATCCTGAGCCATACCCGCGTCGGCCTAACCAACATCATCAGCCAGCTCCTGGGCCTGTGCATCTGGGGATGGTAATATATCGAACCCTGGTCTCTGCCTCATAATAGAATCTCCATGCAACCAAGTCTAGACACCAGTCCACATCCTTCTGGCATACGAGGTACCCTCTTTGAATCTATTCTGCTCACCAGAATCCATCTCAATCTAGGCATCCATCATAATCTTCATCACCAAGCATGGGAATTGAATGAGGAATAGACGATGAGCAACCTTGGTCTCCTTGCGCATATGAATATAATATGTATACAAGCCCTCCCATAAAATTTGTGGGATACAAATCCACCGCCCGAACTTGAAAGCATAGTAGAAGGCCGAAAATGGTGCATAACATAGGTAGTATGGCTGTGCGGAAGAATCTAGGATTGGACTATCACATCCCAAAACCAGAGCATCGGGTGATAGTTCGCCTTCTTCGTGCAGTTCCGATGTATATGAACCCACTGCTTCGTAGTATGAAGTACAACAATCTCAGAAATAGATGGGAGTATCTCAGGCATATGTGGGAACTCAGCAACTAGCTCGGGTGGACACTCATCCGGAATACCCCACGCCTCAGCAATAGTCTGGGGAGTAATCTCAATCTCAGTACCTCGGACCACTGTCCGTAGTCTCATTCCCCTATTGAAATGGCGCATCTGTAGCTAGAACTCCCGGATCATCTCCTCGCAAATATGAAAAGTATTTGGGGCAAGAATAGGTAATAAACATCGGGCCCTTAATCGGCCGATCATCCAGGCGGGGACAGGCTGTAATCCCTCAAATATCTACAATAAGTATGTATGCTTCGGATGATACCCCTTTTGGATCATTCGGTCTAATAAATCCTTCACCGATGTTGTCCGGGGCACATGTAAAAATGTAGTCAAAACTCTGGGGTCACCCTCCACAGGTGGCTTTGGTACCCTCTCATTCGCTCGATCATTGCCCTGATCGGCGTCATCCTCCTACTCGACATCATCCCCCTGCCTTACACTATCACTCTTCGTATACTTCTCCACCTCCTCAGCCTGTGGCTCAGGCACATGTGGCGGTGATGGTGCCCGAGGAACAACTGGATCAACAACAAGGCGACCATGGGTCAAAATGATGTCTCATCCCTGTATAGAGCTCTCTAGCATCTTCGCCTCAAAAGACGAGGAATATAAAGATGCGGAATAGACATACTTTGGTCTCCTAGCGCATGTACTCCAGCAGTGAATAGGGGACGGTGCAGGAGATGATGCTCTCGACCTCTGTCGCACCAATCGATCAGCCTCAACTACAGCCTGAGCCACTCGTCTCGCCGATAACTTGGTCCGTGCCATTCCTACAATAGGGAATTTTTGAAAAGTAAGTGATAAGGAACTGGACACCGAATCAAACTCAAACTATATCTAAATATACCCAATATGATGATTAAACAAGCCATCGTCCCAAAATGTTTGATATTTAAGCTGCTTTCGAAGTCGAAAAACTCAACTTTTAGAAAATGGATCAAAACATGATTTTGATCGGACTCGTTCATCAATACTAGTTTAGAATAGTTAAATAAGTCATATAAAATCAAAATAATGGAACAAAACTTATCGAATCAAAAGAAACGATGATTTTCCAAAAATTGAGTTTCAAAGACTTTTCGAGTTCTTCACGCGAATCCGGACAAATCACCAACTAATATGACGATCTGCTGGCAAGGAATGATGAGGAATCGAATGAATTAATGGTAGAAACAAACCTCGTAAGGATTAGTGGAGGATTGAGGAAGAGAGAGAAGTTTATATGAAATTGGGGGGAGGGGTGGGGGGGGGGGGGGGGGGGGAACTGCCTGACGGGTCTGTTTTATAACAGTCCCGTAGCTACGCTTGAAGCGTAGGTCCCTATGGCCCAAATTTATTTTTCTTCGTCTTTAAATTCCGTCTTCAACCCAGCCATTCTCAATGCTTCCTAGGCTAAATTTACACTTCCTACTCAAATGATGATGGTCTCGTGACTCAATTTTATAAACTCGATCTTAATTACCGAAATGATTAAATTACCTTCTACAAGTACAAACTAGGCTTAAAAGCTATTCTTCGTCACCTGGTACCAATATTTAACATCGTTGGTACGACGTTGCTACCTCTCAATACTTCGGATCAAACTTATCCAGCTCGGGTGGTGGTTCAGTTAGATTGATTGTTTCTACTACACACTCAGATGGTTGCACCTCTATGTAGTGCTTCAATCTCTGTCCATTCACGACAAACTTCTTTCCAATGTCAGAATCATCGAGCTTCATGGCTCCATGGGGAAAACCTTCATAATCTTGTATGACCCATCCCATCTCGATTGGAGCTTACCAGGAAACAACTTGAGTCTCGAATTAAACAGCCAGACCTTTTGGCCGGGCTCAAAAAATTTATTTCTAATATGTTTTTCATGAAATGATTTTGTTCAAGCCTTGAAAATCATAGAGTTTTCATACGCATTATTTCTCAACTCCTCAAGCTCTTGATGTTGGAGTTTTCGCTACGCACCGACTTTCTTTATATCAAAATTCAATCTTCGAACAACCCTATATGCTTGGTGTTCCAGCTCTACAGGGAGATGACACGCTTTACCATATGTAAGATGATATGGCGACTTGCCAATCGGTGTTTTAAACATAGTCCTGTACGCACAAAGTGCATTATTTAGCCATCGTGGCCAATCCTTCAAATTCAGATGCACAGTCTTTTCTAAAATATTTTTAATCTCCCTATTAGAAACCTCCACTTGACATTGTGATTGGGGGTGATATGGCATACCAATTCTATGAGTGACACCGTACTTCTCACACAGAGTATGAAGAAATTGGTTGTCAAAATGGCTTCCACCATCAGTGATTAAAACTCTTGGCATACCAAATTGTGAGAAAATGTTCGAATTCACAAATTCTTCCACCACGTCATGGTTAGCACGTTTGGTGTCCCACGAAATCAATACCCCACACATCAAACAATTCTACAATCAGAATTGGGGTTAAAGGCATTATGTCTCATCGAGATATGGATCCAAGCTTTTGACATAGCAGGCAGGACTTACAAAACTCAAAATTATCCTTGAATATGGAAGAACAATAAAATCAACTCTATAGCACCTTGTGGGTTGTCTTCTGAGCTCCGAAATGCCCTCCACACTCCAACGTGTGACAAAATGTCAGTATGCTTTGCACTTTACTCTCGCGGATGTATTTTTTGATAATATGATCAGAGCAATACTTGTACAAATGCGGATTATCCCAGATATATAATTTAACTTGGCTGAAGAATCGGTCTCTCTCATTCTTAGACTATTCTTTTGGGATTCGACCTATGGCTTTATAATTGACAATGTCAGCATACCACGGTATTTGTTTCACCATAGCCACATTGAACAAATGTTCATCTGGGAAAGAATCCTTAAGAGGAGTAATTTCCTTTGTGGATTCGATAATAATCCTTGACAAATGATTCGTAATAACATTATCTGAACCCTTATTATCTTTAATTTCCAGGTTGAATTCTTGTAGCAACAGAATCCACTGAATCAGTCAGGGCTTAAAGTCTTTCTTTGTCAGCAAATGCCTCAGAGCGGCATAATCGAAGTAAACAATAACCTTGACGCCAAATAAATATGATCGGAATTTATCCAAGGCAAAGACAACTGCCAGCAACTCCTTCTCGGTAGTTGTGTAGTTTATCTGAGCTTCATTAAAAGTCCTACTGGCATAGTAAATGACATACGACAACTTATCTTTTCTCTGAGCCAACACAACTCCTATAGCATAGTCAGAAGCATCACACACGAGCTTAAATGGTAGAGACCAATCTGGCGGACGAATAGTCGGGGCTGATGAAAGTTGAGAACGTAGCTCCTCAAAGGCATGAAGGCACTCTCCGTCAAAGATGAAAGTCGCAAACCCGGCGTGGCCCAGAAAAAAGCATATCTGCTTAATAGATATGGGAGGAGGCAGTTTTAAAATTAATTCAACTTTTGCTTTATCTAGTTTTATCCCTCGCTTAGATACAATATGGTTTAGTATTATTCCCTCTTGAACCATAAAATGACTTTTTTCCCAACTTAGGATCAGATTCGTCTCATTGCATCTCTTAAGTACCAGTTCTAGATGTTTTAAACAATCTTTAAAGGTTTCCCCAAAAATAGAAAAAGTCATCCATGAACACTTCAAGAAATTTTGCCACGATGTCAGAGAAGATAGACATCATACACCGTTGGAATATTGCTGGCGCATTACACAAACCAAACGACATCCGTCTATAAGCAAATGTTTTATATGGACAACTAAAAGTGGTTTTCTCCTAATCAACATGATCAATCGCCACCTGATTGTAGCCAGAATATCCATCCAGAAAGCAGTAGTAGCTCTGCCCAACTAACCTCTCCAGGATTTGATTAATGAATGGTAACGGAAAATGATCCTCCTGGTGTTCAGGTTGAGCTTTCTGTAATCAATACACACACGCCACCCAGTGGTCATTCGTTGTGGAATTAGCTCACCTTTCGAATTTGGCACCACTATGATGCCCGACTTCTTCGGCACCACCTAAGTTGGACATACCCATGTGCTATAAAAAATGGGGTAAATGAAACCACCTCTTTCACCACTTATTTCATCACCACTTCTTTCATATTTGGATTCATCCTTCGTTGCATTTCTCTTGATAGCTTTACATCCTCCTCAAGATGTATGATATGCATGCAAATTGAGGGGTTTATGCCTTTCAAATTCGCAACGCTCTTTCCTATTGCCTTTTTGTTCTCACTCAGAACTACGACTAGACTTGATTCCTATTTTTATGTCAATTTTGAAGATATAATCACAGGAAGAGTCTCACCAGGTCCAAAGAAAATATATTTCAGTTTTTTAGGCAGTTCCTTGAGTTCCAAGGTAAGAGGAGTAGTTAAGGAGGGAATTGATGGAATATTTGAAACTACTGGGAGCGGTTCAACCAGCTCTCACCATGTTTGAGTATATAAAGCAATCTCCATTGCATCCGGCTCTTCTTTTTACAGCTTCCAGTATGTCTCCCAATCAGCAACTTCCTCATCTGGCCATTCCCTAGTCATAAATGACTCTAGTTCATCTTTCTCCAGGATTTGAGTTGAAATGCTATGATATCATCGAGTTCATCGCACTCATTAATCTGAAAACATTCCCCAGATTCAGGTAATTGGTGGCTTCCTTCGAACACATTCATCCTAACCTTCATATTTCCAAAGGTCAGATCCATTACTCCAGTTCTACAATTAATACATGCATTTTCCGTAGCTAAGAATGGTCTTCACAGTATCACTGGAATGTGCTTCTTCGAGTCTGGGAAAGGTTCTGTATCCAAGACTATAAAATCAACCGAAAAATAAAACTTGCCCACTTGAGCAATGACATCTTCAAGCACTTCTCTTGCCTGCTTGATTGATCGATCGACGAATTGCAGTACAACCTTAGTGGGACTGAGCTCACCCAACCCTAGTTATTGGTAGATTGAATAAGGAAACAAGTTAATACTCGCACCTAGATCAAGAAGAGCTCTACCAATTTCCTGGTCACCGATGACACATGGAATAGTGGGAACACCGGGATATTTCCTCTTAGGTGGATTATCGCTTAAAAGCAATTAGCTCACTTGCTTAGTCAATAGTATTTTTATTCGATTATTCGCTCTACTCTTTCACTTCTGGGTGCAAAGATCCTTGAAAAACTTAGCGTAAGGCGGTATTTGGGCAATTACATCTAAGAGAGGTAAATTGATCTTGATTTGTCGGAATGTTTCCAACATGAAAGATTCTTTCAACTTTATGTACTTTGCTGGCTCTTTAAGACACTGAGGAAATGACGCTGCCTCCTCGTAACTTGCCCTGTCTGGTGCTTCAAGTAATATCTGATTGACATTGTCTTCTACTGATGGTTGGTCTTTCTGCACTCTTTTAGCCTCTTTCCTTGCAGCATCCTTCCTCTATTTTTCTTCAGCTTCCTTCCTCTGCTCTTGTTCTTCTTCCTTTATTTTCTGCAACCTCTCTTCATGCTCCGCCTCAACTCTACTCTCCACTTCCTTACCACTTCTTAGAGTCGTGATTACTTGAACCGTTTCATTAGGTTCATTGACAAATGATCCAAGCTCCAATGCTTGTTGTGGCTTTGGGTTGGCGACCGACTGATTAGGCAATCTTCCTGGTTCTCTTATATTCCTCTCATTAGCCATTTGGCCCATCTGCATATGTAGTTATGCCAATGATTGGGTATGAAGACCTAGCTTGTTATGAATGTCCAGTATAACTTGCTCTAAGCTATTAGTTTAGAAACCGGGTGGAGGAGTTTGGCTTCTTGGAGACCGGGTTTGGTAATTATATGGCTGCATAACTTGATTGTTATTGAATGGTTGAAGATCTTGGGAATTATTGAATGATTGGAGAGCTTGGGAATTATTGGATGTTCTGGGTTGGTAATTGGACTGAGAATTTCTAGCCATAATTTTTGGTTGTGAGTAGAATGATTGTTGACTCTGTTGGAACCTTGGTTGTTTGTTATATGATTGTTGTCTCTCAGTGAACCTCGGTTGTGGGTTATATGACTATTGTCTATTTGTGAATTTTGGTTGTTGATTGGATGATTGCCCTTGTTAGAACTTTGGTTGTGGATTATCTATATTGGTAGATTTGTAAGACATGAGTGGGTGATTTCTGGCATTAGAGGCATTATTGGAATAGTTCCATGATGCGTTGGCATCAACAACCATTATCTCTTGACACTCATTTTGGGAATACTCAGCTTCCACTTCAAACATCTCTCTAGGAGGGGAATTATTTCGCTACATAAAATTTTCAATTCTCTCCAACTTCTCTCTAAACAATGCCATGGTATCGCTCACATCATCATGATCTATAACATAAGATTTCTCAGATCTCCTATCATGTTGTCCACCTCTAGACCTCAGCTTAGATTGATATTGAATTGTTTTTTCACTGATATTATCAAATATCTCCAAAAGCTTTTTAGCTGGTTTCAAGATAAACTGACCTTGTGTTGCCGCATCTATCAAAGTCTTATGCGCCTCTCCAAGTCCCATGTAGTCCGCATCTATCAAAGTCTTATGATGGGGAAATTTATAAAAAATTTCATTATATCTTTCCCATGCATCATGAAAATGTTCACCAGGTAATTGCCTAAACTTTTTGATTGCATCTTGTGCTTTTGAGGTTTTTCCTATGGGATAATGCTTTTCTATGAATTCTCTCTTAAGGGTTTCGCAATCAATTTTAATTTCTTTTGCAAATTTGATGTACCATCTTTTAGCTATCTCTTTTAATGACCAAGGGAATAATCTCAGTCGCAAGTCATTTTTGGGCAAATTGTCATACCTAATAGTAAAGGCTACCTCTAGGAAATCATTGATGTGCTGGTATGGGTCTTCTATTCTAAGGCCTAAAAATTTTGGAAGCATATTGATCATGTTTGTCTTGATCTCGAAGTGTTTCACTCTTTCTTCCAAAAAATCAATATAGGAGTCGTACGCATCGGGCACGTAATATCCTTTCAGTGATGTCTCTGGTGCTCTTTGTTGGTAGCCTCTTTGGTCAGCCATTGCCTCTTCTTGCAGACAATGACGCTCTTCAATAGATTGAAGTAAACGACGGAGAGTCTTTTCAATCTCAGGACCGTACTCGACTAAAGCAGTGTTTGATAGGTGCTTAATATTAGTCATATTTCACCCTTATCTTGCATTTGTTATGTCTTTACATTCCGTTACTTTCTATTTTTATCATGTTTATGTGTGTAAACATGTTTTAGGAGCTTAATGAAGAAACATAGCTAATCTCGGTGAATTAACTGAGTTCGTGTTCATTTCTATCTCGAGAAAGGAATCAAGAGGTGTGCCAGAGCAAAGAAGAGCTACCAGAGGGAAAAATGGTCATTTCCAGACATCGTTATCTCACCGAAGGGAAAACATGTCATTTCCAAACATTATTACTTCACCCAAAAACATCAGAATTCAAAGGAGACCAGTCTGACTCAAATATGAAACAATGAGTTTTTACAGCAAAAGATGCATCATACCCAACGTCGTCAGAGGGAAAAAGAGGCAAACTGGACCTGAGCTACGCTTTGGATTGTGAGCCAAAGGGGGACCCTATGCCCTAGACCTATGCCCAAGCGTAGGTCAGGAGCGTATGTCCCACCTTGTGGGCACATGATCCCTTTACGTGCAGAAGTTGTTTCGGAATTTTTTCAATTTTGACCCTACTTTGATATTTTAAGTGATCAGTGATTCCAGACCTTTACATATAGGGTTATACACATATTTACATCTGATTTTATAGACATTATTCATGTATTATGAAATTACAGAAAAGGCAACCATTAGGGTTTCCCTCACTTGTCTATAAATATGAGAGGGTTAGGTTTAGAGTAGGGGTTCTGATTTTCACGCACGTTCATTCATAGAGTTCTCACATTCAAGGTTCAGACTTGCTTCCATTGAAGAAAACCACCATTGAAGACCTAGAGATCCGGAGAAGAAGGCTATGGATAACATTTCTACACCAACAATGCAGACTCTCTCCGCCATGATTAACTAACTCGGTATCTAGGGTTTTCTTGCAAAACCCTAGCCATATAATGTAGTTCTAATTTTATATTCAATTGTAGAGAGGGGAAACTGTGACTATACTGTGATGATTGTGTTAGATGAGAGACTGTTTTTATTCGAGATACAAGTTTATATATTCGAATTGATTCTTGTCTTAGACTTTTTGAATATATTTATCTTACACAATCACAATTATTCATTATGGGCTGGAACTCAGATGCTTAATATGTGATTTTCTAGACAATGGTGGTCATAAAACTTGAAACCCTAGGTTGACACAGGCCATGCCCTGCCAAACTGATATAGACATGCTTTAGTTTATTTTCATGCTTTAATTTACTTTTCTGCATTTACTTTCTATTAGTAGTTGGCATGCACTAATAAGTTTAGTCTTGAGATGGGTTCTCGTGATTCGGTTGAGAGTAATCCTTTTTGGGGTCAAACTGCTGGCACGGTGCGACCTGATTCACAGTCAATGGATCACCCTCATGCAATTGATATATAATCTAAACTATATTATGCGATTAGTGGTGGAGTGAGGAGACCCTAGTTTTCTCTCTTTCTGAATCACAACCATTATACATTATTGCTTTCTGTTTTATTTTCATTAGTATTAGATAATTTATAAAATCAATCTCTTTTAGAAAAAATATAATTCAGTGTTTTTATACTATTGAAGTGAACAATCCTCATCTCTATGGGATTGATATTCCCCTACTTAAGCAAAACTGTCTACAATTGATCTGTGCACTTGCAGAAGGGTAAAACCTAAAGTGTCTTTAAGATGTCATTTTTAACCACTTATTTTTCACACACCTGACGCGCACCAAGTTTTTGGCACCATTGCCAGGGACTTGCCATTGTTTAATAGCTTTAGTAGTTTATTTGCGTTGCGTTATTGTAGATTAAAGCTAAAGTTAAATTTTTTATGTGATTTTCAGGTACAATTGAAGAGCATGAAAGGAAAAGATAAAGCTGCTAAGTTGTGTCTGGATCCTTTATGAGTTTTAATTTTGCTTGGTTTTTGCATTTAATTTTTTACTTTGCTTTTTGTTCATAGTTTAGATAAGTACAAAAATAGTTTAGTTAATTTGCTTTATTTCAGAAAAACATTTCGGAAAAAAAAACTTTTTGTGAGTTCAATGTATGACCGATAGATTGACCCGTTCTAATCCAAGTACAGCGTTAGATGTTTACGACCCTGAGATCGAAAGAACTCTAAGTCGTTTAGGTCGAGATATTAAAGAGCGTCGTCGTTGAACATAAGAAAGCGTGATGGGTGACCAAAGAGTGAATCAACAAAGGGCACCAGAGATGTCGCTAAAAGGATACTACGCACCGGAGGCGAATGATTCCTATGCAGATTTCCTAGAAGAAGAAGACGCAAAACACTTCGAGATCAAGTCAAGTATGATCAATATGCTTCCAAAAGTTTTTGGGCTTAGGATAGAGGACCCATACCAGCATATTAAAGATTTCTTAGAGGTTGCGTTGACTGTTAGGTATGACAATTTGTCTAAAAATGATTTCCTTGGTTGTTGAGAGACAAAGCTAAAAGATGGTATATAAAATTAGCTAAGGCGATTAAAATAGATTGGGAAGCCCTTCAGAGAAAATTTATAGAAAAACACTACCCCATAGGAAATACCTTAGAAGCAGAAGATGCAATAAAGTTTTTTAGAGAATTGTCTAGTGAGCAGGTTTATGATGCTTAGGAGAGATATAGTGAAATCTTGTATAAGTGTGCCCACCATAGGTTCACTGAACAAGATGTGGCTAAGAATTTTTACATGGGATATGGAGATAAACATATGAATTTGATAGATGAGGCAACACAAGGGAAATTTATCTTGAAGCCAGCAAAAGAACTCTTAGTCTTGTTTGATAGTATTAGTTAAAATCCAATTCAATGTGAATTTGAGTTAAGGTCTAAAGGTGAACTAGATAAAAGATCAGAAAAGCTTTTGAGGTTAATCATGATGAAGGTAAAGATCTAGTGGCATTAATAGAGGAGAAATTAGAGAGATTTGAAAAGCTTCTTACCCAAAACAATCATTCCCCTAGAAGAGAAGTGTCAGAGGTAGAAGTTAATTATTCTCTCAATGAGTGTCAAAATTGTGAATTCATTGCTACCAATGCTAATGTAGATGAAATTACCCAAATAATGATCCTTTCACCAATTCATACACATCAAATGTCCAAAATTATCCCTCTCTGTCATCTCAATTGTCGAATGTGGAATCAAGGTTCCCTCTGGAACAACAATCATATAATCCATAGCCAAGGGTCCAACAGAGTCAACAATTATACCAATATCCACCAACAATCATGGCTTGAAATTATCTGTCAAATTACCAACCCAGACAACCATTCAATAATTCTCAGGCTCTCCAGCCATTCAATAATAATCAAGTTGTCCAGCCATATAACTACCAGACCTATCCTCAAGGAAACCAAACCTAAGAATTTAATCCAAATCAAGCTTACCCTACATATCCTCAAAACCATCTCCAATATCAAAATTCAACTCAAAATTCACCGCAAAGACCACCTGGATTTGAAGAAGAGGTGATGAGTGCTCTGAGGGAGGTTCAAAATCAATCTAATAATCATTCTCAATTCATTACTCAAATGGGAGCCCAAATGGTACAACTAGCGAATGTTATGGCTGGGATAAAAAGAATGTTGCCTATTTAGACAATGGATAACCCGAAGTAGCAACAAGCACTGGAGCATGGATCCTTTATTGAGACTCGTCATGAGATATTTCAAGCAGTTATAGTTTTGAGCAGTGGAAGAGAAATGGATATTAAAGCTGAGGAGCAGTTTGAGGAGAGAGCAAACAAGCGAAATACAACTGAAGAGGTTCAAAGAGATCTATCTCAAGAGGAGGAAGAGTTGGATAGGGTAGAATATAAGGAAGTAACACCTTACCCTTAACGTCTCCGAGAGTCAATTTCATATAAAGAGCAAAAGGAGAAGGACATGTTAGATCCATGTCGGCAAGTCGAGATCAATAAACCTCTTCTATATATTGTTGACCAAATACTACCCTATGCCAAATTTTTGAAGGATCTCTGTACTCAAAAGCATAAAAACAGAACTAAGGTCCCGAAAAAGATTTTGTTAACTGAACAAGTGAGTTCGATCTTACTAAGTGATAATCCACCTAAGAGGAAAGATCCTGGTGCTCCCATTATTTCTTCTTTCATTGGTGACAAGAAAAGTGGTAGAGCTCTTATTGATTTGGGTGCGAGTGTTAATTTATTACCTTACTCGGTCTATCAGTAGCTAGGGTTGGGCGATCTCAATACTACCTCGGTGGTGCTTCAATTAGCAGACATATCAACTAAACAACCGAGAGGAATTTTGGAGGATGTCATAGTGCAAGTGGGTAAGTTCTACTATCCTATAAACTTTGTAGTATTAGACATGGAACCTGACCATAGATCTATGAGACATATCCCTGTTATCTTAGGAAAACCATTTTTCGCTATGGTGAGTGCATGTGTTGATTGCAGAACAGGGGTTATAGATATATGTTTTGGGAATTTAAACATAAGGATGAATGTCTTTAATACCAACCATTAACTACCTGAACCAACTGAGTGTTTTAATATAGAGGGGATGGTTGAAGAAGTTGTACCTTATAGTAGTGTAAGAGATGATTTGGAGATTGTGATGAAAATGTCAGAGGTGAATTTTGGAGATCTAGTTGGAAAGATATTGTTGCGTTGGAATCTGCGTTGTATTCACCATCAGAGAGAGCATTAAGAGAGTCATTTGGACCTCAACTTGTGCCTACACAGAAGTTGGTGCCTGAAAGTAAGATTTTGAGATGGTGTTGCGTGTGGAAGATGATGAATTAAAAGATAAAACAGGTGTGAAGAATCCTATAGCTGATCATTTGCCACGAATTGTCAAAGAGCCTATCAAGGATGACACCCTTCTTAAGGACCCTTTTCCAGATGAGTGAGTGTCGAGCATAAATATGGTAGATAAGTTGTATTCCTGGGAAGATCTGCGATTAGGAACTGAGTGTGAGGGGATACAAAATTACGTATATGAGGATGTTCGATTAAAGAGACGTGGTCAGCGGTTGAAGATTTATGAGGAGATTGATCCAGGACCGGAATTTATGGCATCTGTCAGTTTACTGGAGAATGATGAGTTGGCGGAAGAACTGTTGTCTAGGGTGTTGGAGGTGGATTTGATGGACACACTGACCATACAGGGGCTGAAGTTAGAACAAGACAAATGAGGTACTTTATATGGTGATTACTGTTCTATATTCGATGTCATAAGTAATACTAATTGTCCATGGGTAAGAGCGCTTAAAGAGTCACCTCCTATATTTTGTCCTTTGATTAATGGAAGTATGGCATAGGGGAAATGTGTTGGATAGCCTTTTCTGGAACGTCGTGCCAAAGATGTTAAACATTGGTCCTAGGTTGTCTCGCATCGGTTTGTATAATAATAGGTAAGTTATTTATGCAATTTCAATTCTTAGAGATTATAGGCCCTTAAGGCCAAATCTTTTTTTATTTCATTTAAAAAAAAATCAATAAAATCTAAAAAGAGAATTTTCAAAAATTCCTTGAAAAATTGTGTGTCAATTTCTGGTAATTTTTGCAATTTATTTTCCCTTGCTATGATATTTGGGTATGTGTTTGTTGCATATATATATGTGATCCGAATCAAGTTTGTGGGAGGAGGTTGAGCATTTCAAAGAATCTAGAACTGCGTTTCAAGGGTAACTGTATCTTGTCTCATTCTTTATTTTTGACCATGAGGACATGGACTCATTTAAGTTTGGGGGTGAGGGTATAGTTGTAAGGAAGGAAATTATTTTTGAAAAATCTGAAAAAATTGACAATTTTGAAAAAGTTATTTATTTTTACGCATAAGTGTTTCGCATGATGAGATCATTAGGTTTATGTTTATGATACATAAGTAGTATGTGATGTGATGTTCCCGCTCATGAGAGTAATGATTATATTGAGTTAGTGAAGTAATGTGGTTTACATGGGTGAATGATTAGTGAAATTGAAATTAAGAAGGACGACTTTGATATAAAAGCACAAACACACATTCACTATGAGAAATAGGTTGATTTTTGACTATGTAGTTTAAATAATTTTGCCACAATAAAAGGGGAGTTATTATGGTTGAAATGGAGAAAATTGAAATTTTTTTGTTGAAAAATAAAATGCAAAAATCAATTCTTTGATCTGAGTAACCGGGCCTTGGTATCACCAATATCACTATTCGCGTATAAAAGGGAGAGGACTGATGAACATAAATCCCTTGGAAGAAGCTCGGGCCCAGTTGGTCAGGACTAAAAATCCTCGCTGGAAAGTCCGGAGACTTAGAAAGACAAAAAGGGATGAAAAGTGGAAAGATGAAAATAATACATTTTTACTAAAAATGACAAAGTTTGATAAATGAAGTAGGAGAAAAGAAACTGAAATATTGTAGTTGAATGTTCACAAAATCACGGAAGGTTGTCTGGATTTGAAGTAGAAAGTAGCAAAATCATTCACTTAAATGAGGACCATTCATGACACGAAGCTTAAGATAGTTATTGTTCAGTAGTGAGTGAGAGTATTTGCATTCATATTATCTTGTGTGTTGTATTATAGCTTATTTGACTTGTGTGCGTGAACTCATGAATGCGTAATTAAAAAAGAATTAAGATGTTTGTAGGTACCATAACTGAAAACCTTCATGAGACTTCACTCGTCCACTAGGGGTAACCTAGGGGTTGAAAAGGCTTGTTACACGTGCTAAGTGTAATCGTCGACCCTTACGAAAGCAAGAGATTAGTATGGAGTATTGTAGATTACTGTAGGTTAGTTAGAATAAAAATCATCCCAGATAGTTTCTCTGAGTTTATTCCTAAGGGACTAGCAATATGTAAGTTTGGGGGTCTGATAGGTACTCAATATTGGTCATTTTTTGCCCTTATCTTGCTTTTATTATGTCTTTACATTCTGTTACTTGATATTTTTATCCTGTTTGTGTGTGTAAGCATGTTTCAGGAGCTTAATGAAGAAACATAGCTAATCTCGGTGAATTAACTGAGTTCGTGTTCGTTTCTATCACGAGAAAGGAATCAAGAGGTGTGCCAGAGCAAAGAAGAGCTACTGGAGGGCAAATGGTCATTTCCCGACATCGTTATCTCACCGAAGGGCAAATATGTCATTTCCAAACATTATTACTTCACCCAAATGCATCGGGAGTCAAAGGCGACAAGTTTACCTTAAATGTTAAAAAATGTGTTTTTATAACGAAAAATGCATCATACCCTATGTCTTCAGAGGGAAAAAGAGGCAGACTGGACCTGACGCTTTGGATTGTGAGCCAAAGGGGGACCCTACGCCCTAGACCTACGCCCAAGCGTAGGTCCCACCTTGTGGGCACGTGATCCCTTTACGTGCAGAAGTTGTTTCAGAATTTTTTCAGTTTTAACCCTACTTTGATATTTTAAGTGATCGGTGATTCCAGACCTTTACATATAGGGTTATACACATATTTACATCAGATTTTATAGTCATTATTCATGTATTATGAAATTACAGAAAAGGGCAACAATTAGGGTTTCCCTCACTTGTCTATAAATATAGGGTTAGGTTTAGAGTGGGGGTTCTGATTTTCACGCACGTTCATTCATAGAGTTCTCATGTTTAAATTTCGGACTTGCTTCCATTGAAGAAAACCACCATTGAAGACCTAGAAATCCTGAGAGGAAGGCCATGGAGAGAGTTTCTACACCAACAATGAAGACTCTCTCCGCCATGATCAACTAACTCGGTATTTAGGGTTTTCTCGCAATACCCTAGCCAAGTAATGTAGTTCTAATTTTATATTCAATTGTAGAGAGGGGAAACTGTGACTATACTATGATGATTGTGTTAGATGAGAGACCATTTTTATTCGTGATACAAGTTTATATATTTGAATTGATTATTGTCTTAGACTTTTTGAATATATTTATCTTACACAATCACAATTATTCACTATGGGCTAGAACTTGGATGCTTAATCTCCGATTTTCTACACAATGGTGGTCATAAAACTCAAAACCGTAGGTTGACACAGGTCATGCCCTGCCAAACTGATATAGACATGCTTTAGTTTATTTTCATGCTTTAATTTATTTTTCTGCATTTACTTTATGTTAGTAGTTGGCATGCACTAATCAGTTTAGTCTTGAGATGGGTTGTCGCGATCCGGTTGAGAGTAATCCTTTTTGGGGTCAAACTGCTGGCGCGGTGCGACAAGATTCACAGTCAATGGATCGCCCTTATGTAATTGATATATAATCTGAACTATATTATGCGGTTAGTGGTGGAGTGAGGAAACCCTAGTGTTCTCTCTCTCTGAATCACAACCATTATTCATTATTGCTTTCTGTTTTATTTTCATTAGTATTAGATAATTTACAAAACAAAACTCTTTTCGGAAAAATATAATTCAGTGTTTTTATATTGTTGAAATGAACAATCCTCGTCTCTGTGGGATCAATATTCCCCTACTCAAGCAAAACTATCTACAATTGATCTATGCGCTTGCAGAAGGGTAAAAACTAAATTGTCGTTAAGGTGTCATTTTTAACCACATATTTTGTACACACCTGATGCCCACGAGTGTTTAAATTAGAACGGGTTAGTCTATCGGTCATACGCTACTTAAACAACTCTATTTTTTTCTTTTTGAATTTTTTTATGAAATAAATTATAATCTAAATTTTCAACTTCTTAATTACAGAAAATAAAGCATGAATTAATATGTGAAATTCTAGGTCACTAAAACTCATAGAAGTTCCAGAAACAACTTTAGAAGCTTCGTTTTTTCCTTTTCTGCTTTTCAGAGTACTTGTTAATCACACAATGATTAGTCCCCGGTAGTGGCGCCAAAAACTTCATGCGACATCAGGTGTATAAAAATATGTGGTTAAAAACAACAGCTTTATGACTCTAGGTTTCACCCTACGCAAGCGCACGTATCAGTTGTAGAATAGAAAATGACTTGAGTAAGGGATATCGATCCCACAGAGACTGAGATTGTTCACTTTAATAGTTCAAAAATACTGAATTATATTTTCTGAAATATGGTTTCTTTGGGTGGTCAAAGACTAAATTATCTATTTTAACTAACAATTATATAGAAAGCAAATTAAATTGATTGTGATTCAAATGAGAGAGAAAAACTAGGGTTTTCATCACTCCACCACTAACCACAAAATATAGTTCCTCACTGTATCAATTATACGAGGGTGATCCATAACTGTGAATCAGGTCATACCGCAAATAGCTAAATATGACCCTAAAAAGGAGTACCATCAACCGGATTGCGACAACCCATCTCATGACTAACCTAACTAGTACATGTCAATTATGTTACTCTAATCTACTCCTAATGCATGAAAAAAAACTAAAGCATGTCTATATTAAATCGCAAAGGTACGACCTGTGTCAACCTAGGGTTCCAAGTTTCATTCCCACCATTGTATAAAAAATCATAATTAAGCATCCGAGTTCCTGCTCATATTGAATAATCATAGTTGTGCAAAATAATACATTCATTCCATCTAAGACAAGAATTTAGAACAAACATATAATTTTATATTACAAATTAGTACGGTCTTTTAATTACTATAATCATCACAGTATGGTCAACAATTTCCCCTCGTTACAATTAAAAATAAAGAAATAACTACATTACTTGGCTAGGGTTTCACTAGAAAACCCTAGATACCGAGTTAGTTAGCCATGGTGGAAGGTGACAACATTGTTGATATAGAAACGCTCTCCATGGTCTTTTTCTACGGATCTCTAGGTTTGAATATGGCTCTCAACAGTAACAAGTCTAAATGAATGAACCTCTCTGAATGAACGTCTCACCAAAACCAACCCCAACATGTACCAGAACAAAAACCAGAACCAAAATCTCTGATATATGATCGTGTATATATAGGGAATGGTATAGAGAGGCCCTTTTCAATCTTTTCACTCTCCAGTTCATTCAAACCCTAACTTCTTATATCTATAAGTGTATATACATCTTTATAGAGGTATGGAGTCACAGAGACGTCTTCCAATCGAATCAGGGGTGAAACACACAAAATCCATCGAAAAACTACAAAAAGTTGTCACACTTACACTTGAAGCATACATGGCCTACGCTGGGAGCGTAGCTGGCCTATATTTCAAGCGTAGGTGTAATAATGAAAATTAATAGGCCCAATCCTGATTTTGTTAGGCCCAATGTTAGCCAAGCCCATGTGTATGTAAATGATTAATTAGTCCACGATATAAGGCACTTGTAATAGGCCCATCAAGGTTGAACCACTCCTTAAAAATAGGGATTAACAGCCCACTACCAAGAGGTGGTGGGTAGTTAATAACAAACTGGGTCATGACCCCATAAAATGAGAGGCACGATCCTACAAAGTTGGATGAGATCAAAAGCTCCTAAAATGTATATATAAGGCCATTAGAGCCCGAATAAAATCATCTTTTATGTGAGTAAATTTTTGATACTTACATTTGGCGCCGTCTGTGGGAAAGATATAAAAATTGTTTCCCATTTGCAACAGTTTCATTTCCATCTCTTTTTGATAAAACATGGTGTCCACACGGTCAATGAACAATGAAGCTAGATTCGAAGAAGTCATGAGGCGGTTGGAAGCTGTGGAGCAGAAAAATGCAGCCCTCGAGCAGCAGAATGCAGAGCTGCTCCATCGAGTGGCTCATGGCCCTTTCCCTTTCAAAAATTCCAACACAGCAGATGGTACAAGGAATGATGAGCCAGATCCTTCCAGCTCCTATCAAGAACGGAACGTGTCAACCACTTAAAGGAACAAAGTGCCGAGGGAGGAGGAAGAATCCTCTCATCCCATAACAAGGGAAGTACCAGCAATGCATGCCCCGACCCGGAACGACCTGCATGAAATGGCTGCCAAAATCCAAAGAGATGTGATGAAGGATTTGAAGATGCAGACCCCCGACGATATAGCGATTCATGCAACCACATATATGACCCAATCTCCATTCACAGAAGAAATTGAAGCAACAGAATTCCCGAAGAAGTTTGTACTCCCAGTTTTTACACTCTATGATGGTACGAAGGATCCACTCGATCATATCTACCAGGTGCAGACCAAAATGACCGTTTATGGGAGGAACCAAGCCCTTCTGTGCAAAGTCTTTTCGACAAGTCTGACAGAGGCACCACTTCTGTGGTTTAGGAAGCAATCCCCCGGATCCATCAGTAGCTGGAATGACCTCTGCAGATGTTTTATCGGGCAGTACTTCAGCAACCGGAGGCAAAGAAAAATGATATCAACCCTTTTTACCATGACCCAGGAAAAATGAGAGAGCCTCAAGAGTTTCTTATCCAGATTCAACGTGGAAATATCTTTTATTGATGACTGTGACCAGTTATCAGCAGTAGAAGCATTCCGTATGGCGGTCATCCCTGGCACAAAATTCCACTCTTCACTAGTAAAACGGCCCCCTGTCAACATCGGTGAGCTTAGCTCTAGAGCACAAGGGTATCTCAGAATAGAAGAAGAGGAAGCAGTCAGACAGAGAAGAGCCTCACTAGTAACGGTGGAGGCAAAATCTAAAGAAAGGATGAGGGACCAGAGGCCTCAACGACCTGATCCACCATGACAAATCTCATCATCCAGAAACTCAGACAAGCGTCAACGGACAGAAGAAAGAACCACTCCACTCAAAACCAGCCTTGGAAAGCTCTTCCAAGAAAACAAAAACAAAGGGATTTTCAGACCACCTCCACCGATCAGACAACCGATGGAGTTGAGGGACATGACCAAGCACTGCGTATTTCACAGTGAGTATGGTCATCATACGAATAACTGCAGGAATCTTCGAAGGCAGGTCGAAGCAATGATCGCCAAAGGTGAACTTGCAGACTACATAATGAAGGATCAGCCGAGACCGGACAAACCACACAGGACACAGCCGAATTATTCTGCAGCAGGACAACCAGTGAAGGTCATCCACATGGTCCAAGGAGGTGAAGAGGTATTGGAAGATGAAGGAAGCAGAAGGTCAAAGCTAAGAAAAACACATAATCTCAGGCGAATCGGCGAAGTTTGCCAAACAACCCTCATCCAAGGAGAATCAAGAATTATGTTTTCAAGAGCCGATATGCAGAATATTCAGATGCCCCATGAAGATCCTCTGGTAATCACTCTTCTGGTAGCTAATTGTCTGATCAAACGTGTGATGATTGATCCAGGAAGCAGCACCAACATCATGACGAAGTGGGCCTTCGACAAAATCGACATTGATGTATCACAGCTGTGCTCGGCTCGGATGCCTCTAGCAGGTTTTGACGAACGACGTGTTGAACCAATAGGTGTAGTCCATTTGTCAGTATCAGCGGCACGCCGAACCCTGAAAGAAGCTTTTATCATGGTGGACGTCAAGCCATCGTACAATTTACTGATAGGACGAGGCTGGATCCATCGGATGCAAGGCGTTCCTTCGACACTCCATCAGGTCATGCGGTGCCTCGATCCAAATGGGGTAGACGTGACAGAGATCCCTGGAGACCAGGTAGCAGCGAATGAGTGCTACTCAGTATCTGTGAAAGATCTGAATCCAAAAAACAAACAAGTGTTGGAAGCGCCAGAAAAGTCCCTGTACAACGAGAAATAACAATTACAGTCAGACCCTTCCTCAGAGGGTCAGGAGACACAGACAACCACGGAGCCCCTAGAAGAGGTGAATGACGAGTTGATTCATCAGTTCATACCTCCAGAAAGAAGAAAATGACGAGTTGATTCACTTCCTCCAGCTAAACTCAGACGTGTTCGCCTGGTCTCATCTTGATATGCCAGGCATAGATCCCTCGGTCGCTCAGCATAATCTAAATGTTGATCCAGATATAAGACCGGTGAGGCAGAAGCATAGGAGTTTCGGGATAGAAAGGAACCAGATCATATCCGAGGAGGTGGGAAAGCTGCTAGAAGTTGGATTCATAAGGGAAGTAAAATACCCGTCATTGTTGTCAAACGTGGTGGTAGTCAGAAAGAAGAACAGGAAATTGAGAGTCTGTGTGGACTTCACGAACTTAAACAAGGCTTGCTCGAAGGATTGCTTTCCCCTGCCGAAAATTGATCAGATGGTAGATGCCACTTCGGGATATGAAAGACTCTCTTTTCTTGATGCATACTCTGGCTACAACCAGATCCCAATGAATCAGGCTGATGAGGAAAAAACATCCTTCATTACCGTGGAAGGTACGTACTGCTACAGAGTAATGCCTTTCGGACTTAAAAATGCAGGTGCCACCTATCAAAGGCTTGTCAGAAGGATATTCAAAAGTCAGATGGGAAAAATGGTTGAAGCCTACATAGATGACACGGTGGTAAAAAGCAGAAGGAAAGACGACCATCTCAAGCACCTGGAAGAAGTGTTCGATGCACTCCAAAAGTACGGGATGAAGCTCAATCCAGCCAAGTGTTCGTTCGGAGTCTCATCCGGACAGTTCCTCAGGCATATCGTCAACCGAACAGGAATTGAAGCCAGCCCATCGCAAGTCAAGGCTCTGATAAGCTGCGAAGAGCCAAAAACGCAAAAGAAGGTCCAGATTCTGATAGGAAGGGTAGCCGTACTGAGCAGGTTCGTATCCCGACTGACAGACCGATGTAGACCATTTTTTCTGGCAATTAGAGGCAGAAAATGAAGCATATGGGGACCGGAACAAGCAGAGGCCCTCCAAAAATTGAAGTATTATCTCCAGAACACACCAATCCTCGCCTTACCGAATCCAGGAGAACCACTACATCTGTACCTTGCAATATCAACAGCCTCAACTAGCGCAATGCTTGTAAGAGAAGACAAAAAGTGCCAGAAGCCAGTCTTCTTCAGCAGCAAATCCCTATCTGATGCGGAAACCAGATACACTATGGCGGAGCAAGCTCTTCTTTCTCTAATCAACGCAAAGAGACGACTGAGGCACTATTTTGAAACCCATCCAATTATGGTGCCGACCACCATGCCTATAAGAGCTATCATGTACAAACCTGATCTGACGGGAAGAATAACCAGATATGCGTTGGAACTCGGGACATTTGACATCACATATGTGCCACGAACAGCCATAAAAGGTCAAGCCTTAACTGATTTTATTCTAGAAGCAGAGCCAGAGTCAATCCTACAGGACCCAGATGAGCCCGAATGGACGCTCTATGTAGACAGATCAGTTGGTTCGGCAGGTTCGGGAATTGGGCTCGAAATTATAACACCAGACAGGACCCGTATCCAACAATCAGTCCGTCTGGAGTTTTCTGCCACCAATAACAAAGCTGAATATGAGGCACTCCTGGCTGGGCTGCGACTAGCTCAGAGCCTCAGTATTAGAAGGCTCCGTATTTTCAGTGACTCACAACTGGTGGTGAAGCAAGTTCGAGGCGAGTACAACGCAGGGGAAAAGCTGCAACCTTATAAGAAGCTGGCTCAGATAGAGCTGGACAGATTGGAGCAGTACACCATCAGTCAGATCCCTAGGGAGGAAAATGAAATTGCATATCGGTTGGCCAACATGGCTTCAATCAATGATCAAGATTTGACCAGAGTCGCCCCGATTGACTATCTTGATGTCCCGAGCATCCACCAGCCAGATGTTGTGTGCGCAATACCGTGGGAGCCGAGTTGGATGGATCCCATAGCAGAATACCTCAGGTATGGCACACTTCCTGATAATAAAGCGGAGGCTCCGAAAATTCACATGAAGTCAGCCAGATATGCCTTGCTACACGGCCAGCTTTATAGAAGATCTTTTGGGGGTCCATACCTTCGATGCCTCACCCCTTCAGAGGCATCAACCATAATGAAGGAAATCCATGAAGGATCATGCGGAAATCACTCAGGGGGACGAGCGTTGGCCCATAAAATCCTAAGCCAAAGAAATTTTTGGCCTTATCTTTCCCAAGATACTGAAGCTTATGTTAGAAGGTGCAGAAAGTGTCAGTTCCATGGAGACTTCATCCATCCGCCACCAGAACTGCTTAACCCCATTTTCAGCCCATACCCATTTGCGTAATGGGGGATCGATGCAGTTGGACCACTTCCCATGGCTCTCAGATCAGTAAATCAAGCCCTGATAGCAACTGATTATTTCACAAAGTGGGTTGAGGCATAATCTTACTCCACCATCACTCACAGGCATGTAATCAAGTTCATATGGACCAATATCATCTACAGGTTCGGAGTGCCGAAGGTGATAGTGATCGACAATGGAACAAATCTGGATAATCAGTGGACCAGACAGTTCTGTAATGAACATGGAATTCAGTTAAGAACTTCATCAGTCGCATACCCTCAAGGAAATGGCCAGGCCGAAAGATCCAACAGAACCATATTGAATACCCTGTAGAAGAAATTAGAAGACCATAAGGGAGTGTGGCCAGACAAGCTTCCAGAGGTACTATGGTCTTACAGAACAACATCAAGAATCCCTACAGGAGAAACACCATTCTCAATGGCATATGGGACAGAAGCAGTCATTCCAACAGAGCAAATTATGCCAACAGCCAGAACAGAGTTGTATCAGGAGGAATTGAACGACCAACAACTGGTTGATGGACTGGATCTACTCAAAGAAAAACGAGACCAAGCCGCCATCAGGCTGGCAGCCTACCATCAGAGGGTCAGAAACGCCTTTAACAAAAAAGTTAGAAGACGAGAGTTCCAGGTGGGCGATATGGTATTAAGAAAGAAGATCGGGTTGATCGGAAAGCTCAGGGAGAATTGGGAAGGACCATACACAGTCACAGAGGTCATAGGGCGTGGGGCTTATCGCCTCAGGAATAATGACGGCAATATGGAACCCAATTCACAAAATGCCTCACGACTGAAGAGGTATTATCTATGACATTCATTTTGCTTTCAGAATAATGAAGCAGAGGCATTTGAGCCTAGCTTTACTGATATGTTTTAAACTTTTCTAAGTTTGTTATTCTGACTCAGTCAGATGTTGTTATCTTTGTAATTTCTTGATTATAATAAAAGATGGTTATCCTTCTTCCAATCAAGTAGCCTGATTCATGTAACATTTCCTAAAAGTAAGATGACAGAGGCATATAAGCCTGACTCACTCTTTCAGAGGAATAAAATAAAAATTTCCTAAGTAATGAGATGACAGAGGCATATAAGCCTAACTCACACTTGCAGAGGAATAAAATAAAAATTTCCTAAGTAATGAGATGATAGAGGGATATAAGCCTGACTTACTCTTTCAGAGGAATAAAATAAAAATTTCCTAAGTAATGAGATGACAGAGGCATATAAGCCTGACTCACTCTTTCAGAGGAATAAAATAAAAATTTCCTAAAAGTGAGATGACAGAGGCATATAAGCCTGACTCACTCTTTCAGAGGAATAAAATAAAAATTTCCTAAGTAATGAGATGACAGAGGCATATAAGCCTGACTCACTCTTTCAGAGGAATAAAATAAAAATTTCCTAAAAGTGAGATGACAGAGGCATATAAGCCTGATTCACACTTACAAAAAGAGTAAAGTACTAAAGTAGAGGCAAGTTAGTCTGGCTCACCTCGACAGAAGCAAATAAAAGTGCATATTCCATTTAAACATGAAAAATTGTTGTCTTGTATTACAAAAATTGCCCGAAGGGCATAGTACAAAAGTACAACGTTACAAAAATGAGTACAAAAAAGCCTAAGTATGGCTTGGACCACTGAAGTCCTTCTCTAAGGAGTCCACATGTGTGGTTGGAGGGAAGAACTCTATAGAGGAGTTGAGAGGGTCAGCAGGAAGATACCCTTTAAGGAATTCAGTAAAAAGGTTCTGAGCATAACTGGGCTCGGGGCTGGCATATGGCTTCTAAACCCTTAACTGCCTATCCATGGCATCAGAATCCTTAATCTTCCTCCTTACAGGATCCTTCTCTCCAGCAATGAAGCCATTCTGCCAGAATTCACCAGCCACTATCCTATTCATCCTTGAATAGTGCTGGTGCATCTCAAGCCCACCTTTCTTGCACATCTCCAGAGCAGACTGGGAGATGCCAAACTGGTGTTGAAAAGCCTCATGATTTGATGCAAGCTTCTCCTTCTCACTGGATAGCTTGGCATTTAACTCTTTTGCCTGAGTAAGTTCTCCTTCTAACTCAGCAACTCTAGAAGGAAGATCCCCCAGCTGAGCCGTCAACTCCTTCTCCTTATCATCCCTCTTAGCCAATTCTGTCATGAGGCGCTCGACTTCCTTTGCATATGCCTTGTGAGCAAGGCACAATGCATTGACGCTGAAGAGAGCCTAAAAGAAATTTTTTTAAGGCAAAGTGGATCATCATTAAATATAAGAGCAGGAATAAACATGAAATGAAACAGGCACATACCCCCAGTAATAACCCCGGAGTTCGATCCACAATGCGATCGGGGTCGGCCTCTCTCTGCATCTCAAGCTCCTCCGGCGTCCAGAGCCCGTTTTCTCGAGTCATCATGGCAGTCATTGATGTAAGGCTGGAGGCAGACTGGTCAGAAGAAGCAGAACTCCTCTCCTTACCCTTATGCTTCCTTTTCTTATTGGGCCTTTCTTCCCCCACTAGTCTGGTTCGGGCAGAAGAAATGTGGAGCAATTCAGGAATTGTGGTCTGTATAAGTGCAGACCTAGCAGTATCACCTGCCACAACAATAGTCACAGCCTGCTGTTTGGGATTTAGAGGCACTTCCTCTTGTCCTGCTGCTGGTACAGCTATCTCCTCTAACTCGTCATCATCATCCTCAATTACTAGTCTGATCGGATCCATCGTAATCTTGTATTTGGCTCCTAACCTTGATATACCCTACAAATTGGCAGGAGTAAGCAGGTCAGTACATGATTTACGGTCCGACCAGACCTTAGACTTCAATAAAGAAAAACGGGCCTCTACATCCTCAGCCACAATGTCTGTATCAGCATAACCTAAAACCTTACACACAAAATCCGCTCTGAGCTGGTCACACCCAGAGCAGAGGCACGACTCCTTATGGATAAAAGAAAAAGGAAGAAGGGCCAGACGCTTAAAGACACTTGGGATCGGCCATTTTCTAGAATATGGGTAAAACCAAGCCCCCTTTACTAGAACCATCTTCTCCTTCCAATACTTCTCCGTTTTTTCAGTCCCATGGCAGATCGCCTGACCCTTGTAAGGGTAAAAGTTGTACCTCCCTTCACAATTCTTCAAATCCACAATTTTATAGCAGAGGAGAAGATCTGCCAGACCCAAGGACAGCTTCCTTTCTCTATTTAACATGATCAGTATTGAAATTATCCGAAGGAAATTTGGGTTGACTTGCAGAGGGGCTATTCCTAAGGTGAAGAAAATGAAGTGAAAAAGAGGATGAAGAGGAAATCGAAGCATCTTTATCTGAAGAGCCGACATAAGCACTTCATCCGGACCCACTCCGTCGCCCATCCTGAAATCATGAGAAGGATCATATTCCATCAGGATCACCTCTTTTGGGATCTTACAGTCCCTCCTCAGACTTTTAATGTTCACAGACTTTCTTTTGTGAGCTTCAAGAGGCTCAACTATGAATGGGGCTGACTCAGTAGAAGCCCCAATCGAGATGCCTTCAGGAGCATCGGTCCCAATAGGATTAATTAGAACAGTAACCCCAATGGGCATAGTATCTAGAGCAGTTGCCTGATTATTCACCCCAAAAATGGTAGTTCCCTCCTGATTCTCCGATGCAAGAACTTCCAACCCGACGGGTTCAGACGACTGGGTATGGGCAAAGAAGGAGGTGGAGAGGATGAAGAAGATGGGTTTGCAAAAGGGGGGCTGGGAAAATCAGATCCCCCATATTCCTGAGTAATTGTCCCTTTGGTCGATCTTGTGGCACTACTATCAGACATGATGAAAAGAAAATGACAACTTACATAGAGAGAACCGACGGGAAGAAAGAAGAACCTCCGGGAACCTAAATACGATTGCTTACAAGATTTAAAAAAGATAAGGGTAAAAAATGAAGCCATACAGGGGTTTATATACACCCGGACATGCCAACAACCATCATTAAATGGTTGAGGAGGTGTGTCGATTCCCAATGCCTCAAATACCGTGAACAGCGAACCAACAGCCGTCTTTGTGAATTTTGAAAACCACTCGCCTCCTCACAATAATGACGCTGATGTCATCATGAACGGCTGTAAGTAATTATTCCAGTTGAATTCGGGTCAAGCCCACGGACCCGTATGCCAGACCCAAATGGGGCTAGTGTAATAATGAAAATTAATAGGCCCAATCCTGATTTTGTTAGGCCTAATGTTAGCCAAGCCCATGTGTATGTAAATGATTAATTAGTCCACGATATAAGGCCCTTGTAATAGGCCCATCAGGGTTGAACCATTCCCTAAAAATAGGGATTAACAACCCACTACCAAAAGGTGGTGGGTAGTTAATAACAAACTGGGTCATGACCCCATAACATGAGAGACACGATCCTACAAAGTGGGATGAGATCAAAAACTCCTAAAATGTATATATAAGGCCATTAGAGCCCGAATAAAATCATCTTTTATGTGAGTAAATTTTTGATACTTACAGTAGGTCCCAAGTTTACCTTCAAGTGTAGGTCCAAGCGTAAAAATGTGATTTCTAGCCACTTTTTTAAACTGAAAGCGTAGGCAAAAGTGTAGTTATTTTTATAGAAAATCACTTTTCTCCATGAATTCACCAAAATGACCATCTTGAACCCACGATAATTTTTGCTGAAGATGACGGCTTCTGGAAATGTGATTTTTGTCCTCCGGTAGCCATTTTTGTCTCAAACTGCCTCTTTTACTTTTCTCTTGGATAGAAAAAACACACTCTTCAATTAATTAACCGAATTTAACTCAATTTCTTCATTAAGCTCCTGAAAGATGCTTTAACACGAAAACAACATAAAAATACCAAATAAAGGAATGAAAGAACGTAACAATAGTGAGTTAAGGGGTCAAAATAACTAATATTTGACACCTATGAATGCTATGTTGTGTATGTAATTAAATTTATTATTATTTCACGCCTATATGCCTAGGGTGATAGCTATTGCATGATGTCATTTTTCTATGTCATTTCATGAGCAAGTAGTCAATAGGGATTGTTAGAGCATGCGTTGTATTGAAACACCGAACGTCAAATTACGACTATCTTGGTGAAGGGGCTTTGGAGTTGGGCGACCCCACTGATTTGGGACTTATGAGTTGGACCATCCTACATTACTACAGGGACTTCAGAGTTGGGCCATCACGCCTGTTCCTAGGACTTCGGAGTTGGTCCATCCTAGATGAGTCACCGTGTGTGTGCTTGCTGCACTGGTTGACTACAAAGTAGCGGAGAGAGCTACGCCTAGTTGCGACTCAACACTGCAGTTGTAATGAGGGTTAGCATTGTGAGTGTAGGTGGACATGGACGTGCATTTCATTTGCATATCATTGCACGATATTTGCTTATTGAGATATATATATATGTTTTACAATTTTTTTACTGTTGTTATAGCTGTACTGATGAGTATTTAGTGTGTTGAGTTGTCGATCTCATGGGTATGTAGACCGAGACGAGATGTATATTTTATCTTTATTCTAGGATGGGATCCAATTTTTGTTTTGGTTCTCGCCAGTTAGTTTTGCCAGTTAGGCTTGTGTTTATTATTTTCAGGTTATGTGACCAGACAGGGTTAGATGTAGTTGTTATGATGTTGTTGGCATGATGGGACTTACTATTATATTTTATTGTTTAGGGTTAGTTTGTGTTTACCTTGCCCTTTTGGTTGACTGTATTATTCTTTTGGCACTCGAGGGTGTGGCGGTCTGTATATTTTTTGGGGTTGGCTTGTATTTCCTTACTGTCCATTGGTTGATGTATATTTTAGACCATGCTTATGTTTTGGAGCTTGAAGGGGTGGCGACTCTATTGTGCCATCGATCCCGGTCCCTTGTTGTGTATTGTAGATAATTTCTCATATTGTTTAGGATGTATATATTGTATTACAAGGTGTATGAAGTGGACCTTATCCACCAGAGGGTTCCCGTACAGACAAAACTCTGCTCGATTTTGGTTAGATTTGTCAAGTGGTGCTCCAGTGATCCTAGACTCTAGTACTGGAGGTCTGATGGATTCTGGGGCGTTACAACATGGTATCAGAGCAATGTTCTTTAACCTTGGGACGACTGGTTAGGGTTGATCTCGTGTTTGGTATTCGACTTCCGCTGTTTCATACGTTATGAGTTAGGACTCTGGTGTGAATTGGCTTGGCTTTTCATTTCCCTTAGCGAACCGGAGTGTTGTTGTCCTACGTGTTAAGTGTTTAAGTCATGATCGTTGTCTAACGTTTTCTTTTGTTGTAGATAGTCTGAGTAAACCTTCATGGCAAGGTTTTCTTGGAGGGTGCGAGGTTCGTACTGGTTTCTTCAGTTGAGGGTGAACAGGGTAACCGAATGTTAAATGTTTTGACGACAATGTTGGTTTGTGGCTTAGAACTTTAGACTTTCGTTGGTCTTTCATGGTTTTACCTATTAGGGATGTTAGTATTTGGTACTTCTGTTAACGTCTTGGTTTCTCGAAAACTGTTAACAGGATGGGGAGCATATCCTTGGCCGGGGTTTCATGCTTAAGTTCTGTTGTTTTACATGTTGTGTGTTAAGTGTTGTAGCATGGGTTGGCGTGGCATTTGTGTCTAGCTATGTGTACATTTTTGTTATGTCTAACGTGCACTTAATTTTTGTGGAGGCATGCTTCCACGGAGGGATCAATTGTAGGGTGTGGTCTCTACGCTGGTTTCCCTGATTGAGGGTGGATAGGATACTTGTAGTTCGAGAGTCGACATCAGGCAGTGGCTATGATCATCAGGGCTTGGCGGATGGGTTGAATTCACCTTTTGCATGCGATTTAGAGGGTTCCATTTAGTGGGGGTTTGAGTGTCCGTTTTTGTGGGGAGTTTGAGAACCATGAGCTTAAGTGTCCTCGGAGGAGAGAGGTCTGGTGTCACTCCTATCGACAATGTGGGCATGATGTAATTAGGTGTCATTAGCGTTTGAATAACTGGGAGAGATCTTCATTGTACCTATGTTCGTTGTGGCCTTTAGGTGCATAGATGTTTTAGCTAGAGAGGTTGACTGTGGTGGTTCTTCCTTTATGAGGTCGTGGTTGTATGCTTTTGTCTCGTGTGCCGGTTGGGGTACGAAATGCGTACTCAGGGTCTTGTTGGCATTTGTGTCAGGTGATAGGTGTTAAATGTTAGACATTTTAATCCCTTAACTCACTATTGTTACGTCCTTTCATTTCATTATTTGGTATTTTTATGACATTTTTGTGTTAAAGCATATTTCAGGAGCTTAACAAAGAAATTGATCCAACTTTGGTGAATTAACCAAAGTACATGTTTTTTCTATCCAATATAAGAGTCAAAGAGGTATTTCGAGACAAAAATAGCTCCCGAAGGAAAAAAATGGCATTTTCCGAAGTCGTCACCTAAAACAAAAAGTCTCATGGAATCAAGATGACTATTTTGGCACAATTGCAGAGAAAAGTGATTTTCGTGAAGAATCTATGCTTAAGCCTACGCTTTTAGAAACAAAAAGTGGTCAGAAAATACATTTTTATGCTTGAACCTACGCTTAAAGCGTAGTGAACAGTGTTTTTAACACAAAATTTTAGTCAACTTCGGGAGCTGATATCTCAGTCACAAAAGGTCTAAATAGGGTGATTCTTAAGTCTATCATCAAGATCATGAAGTCATCTTTCCAAAGATATATTACATGCCTCCATCCAATGCGTGTAGCTGAAGATATGATCAAAAGAGTGAGAGGTGTCTTGCAGAAAAAGCTAGAAATTTTAGATTCGGGCCAAAATCATATTTTGACCCGGATTGATTCGTTTTGACCCGAATGACTTTAAGTTCGACCCCAACACCTCTATACATGTAATATACACATATTATACATCAGATATTAGGGTTTTGTTTGGTTGGATGTGAAATTACAAAAAATGGTAATCTTATTATCCAAGTTAGGGTTTCCCTCACCTTTGCCTATATATACCGAGGTCTGCTACAGATCTAAGAGACTTCTCTCTACATAATTTTGGGGACTTCTCTTTACATAATTTTGGGGACTTCTCTCCACATAATTTTGGAACTTCTTTTTACCCAAATTTCAGATTCATATCATTCAAAGGGAGAAGCCATTCAAGACCTAGAGATCCGGATAGAAAGATCATGGAGGGCGTTTCTACATCAACGATGTAGTCACCTTCTACCATGAGCAACTAATTATGTATCTAGGGTTTTCTAGCAAAACCCTACCCAAGTAATGTAGTTATTTTATTTGTTTCAATTGTAACGAGGGGAAACTGTGACCATACTGTGATGATTGTAGTAGATGATATACCGTTTTTATTCTTGATACAAATTTATATATTTATTATGATTCTTATCTTATACTGAATGAATATATTTATCTTACACAATCAAGGTTATTCATTATGGGCTGGAATTCGAATGCTTAACTTATGATTTTCTACACAATGGTGGTAATAAAACCTAAAACCCTAGGTTGACACAGGTCATGCCATGGCGATTTAAAATAGACATGTTTTAGTTTATTTTCATGCATTAGGAGTAGATTAGGGTAATGTAATTGACATGTACTAGTTAGGTCAATCATGAGATGGGTTGTTGCAATTCGGTTGATGGTAATCCTTTTTGGGGTCATATTTAGTTATTTGCGGTACGACCTGATTCACAGTTATGGATCACCCTCTTGCAATTGAGTGAATTGAGAATTATATTATGTGATTAGTGGTGGAGTATGAAAACCCTAGATTTTATTTGTATTGTTCTTGTCTTAATCTATTTTTACTTACTTTCTTAGTTAATTAGTTAATTAATTTTAGAATGACAAACCATATTTTTCAAACAATTTAAGAATATTATTTTATGAGAATTCAGAATACGACTTAGTCTCTGTGGGATCGATAAACAAGCTGAACTATACTACAGTAGGATTTGTGCACTTGCGATCGGTAAAACCTAAGCCGTCACAAGGGGCCATTTTAACATATATTTTTAGCACACCCAGACATATATCACCAGGGTGTAATTGCGGGCCTGACCATGGTTAGTTATTTGCACAGTGAGGTGTTAGCACATCATGTTGCGTCAGGGGACGAGGCAGTGGGATCTTCTTATTAAACACATTTCTGCTCGGTTTTTTTTCATTCACGCTTTTTCCTGGCAGTGAACCGATTTTGGACGGTGATCACGCAATGGCTGTTCTGAGGAGCCAACTTTTCCTCTTGAGTAGTCCTGTTTTTGGCGTGTTCATGTTTTAAATTTCGTATCTTGGATGTGTAACGTATCAGCCGAGCGTGTTACATTGTTGTATTGCTTTGAACATTGGGTTGTTGCGTTACGTATATGTTCATTAGGTTATTTCTATTTGTGTTTTGTTGCCACCCTTTGATTTTCGTTCACCCTTGAGGGTACGGGGTTTAGTTATGGGAAGTCCTTGAGGCATCGAGAAATGATAATTGTATTAGTGACTAGTTATGGTGCAGGACTAACAGATGGACTACGCAGATAGTATAAGTCGTCCTTCAGCCTTTGAGGTGGGCAACCTCATGTTCTTCTGGGTCTCTTCGAGAGAGAGAAGGTTCGAACAGTTTGGGGGAGGAACGACAAGCTATTCCCATGTCCGGTTATCTGTTATATCTCCGGATTGGATTAGGGAGGCGGCTTATTAGGTAGTTTTGCCTTTGGTGTAGTCGTTGTCTATAGTGTATTTCTTTTCATTTTTCTACACTACGGATGTTTTAACTAGATCATTCACTTGTTCTGCAGTGGTACGCTATCGATGTATCCGAGGGTGTGTTGTACGAGGGGCAACCTGTACGAATCTTGGAAACGCGAGAGTAGGTACTGCGTGGTAGGATTTTTCCCTCATCAAGATTCGCTAGTAGTTTTAGCACGTCACGGAGGTAACTCGAGA
Organism: Cornus suecica; assembly: GCA_963922005.1. Lineage (NCBI taxonomy): Eukaryota > Viridiplantae > Streptophyta > Magnoliopsida > Cornales > Cornaceae > Cornus > Cornus suecica. The sequence continues at coordinate 45,517,067 of OY998240.1, forward strand.
GGGAGTGAGTTGATAGTTCAGGTAGGATTCATTCACCGTTGTAGGTGTGTTGTGATTTTGGGGACGAAATCTCTTAAGGAGGGGATGTTGTAAGGTCCTGAAAATTTCTTTTATTTAATTATTAATTTTTTTAAAAATTTGTATGTAAATTATATATACATATATATATATATATATATATATATATATAAAAGAAAGAAAAATACACAGACCCAACTCCACGCACACAAGCGCACCTCTGCAACACTCCTCACCACATCTATGACTTCATCTTCTATTCTTTTTCGTTCCACCAGATCGTGAGAGAGAGAGAGAGAGAAAGAGAGAGAGGGACTGGGTCACGAGGGGAAGAAAAGGAAGAGGAAAAGGGTATGTGGGAGAAAAAAATTGTGGGAGAAAGGAGCTGCGGTTGAGGGATGTCGTCTGAGACTGAGGGCTCGACGGGGACGACCATGGACGGCGACGGTGCATCCAGGGGGTGGCGGTACGCAGGAGAAGTGGTCGCGCGGTGGTGGGCTCGGCTGCAGTCGTGCGCGACAGTAGCAGGGCCAGTTTGGCTGGGGTTTTACGATGCCGTTTCGGCGACGATCGCTGTTTCATTTCGCGTGTCCTTCGGAGGGTAGTTGTGCTTTGATATCATAAACGTCATATATGATTTGGGACGATTTTATCAAACGATTTGGTGTAGATCGCGATTTCAAGAGGTAGGTTAATTTTTTGGTTTTGTGTCGATTTGCGTTTTTAAATGTCCATGAATTTTAATCATATTTTAGTATGTTGTTCTAGGCATTGTGGTGATCGTTTCGGCATGTCACGGGGTCCGACTTGATTAACGGTGCGAAAATCTATTTTTCGGGAGTGTTGTTCGGGAATCGTTGTTGGTTCGTCGCTGTTTTTGTTCACGCTTCTAGAGGTAGGGAAATCGTTGTTTTATTTCTTGAGTTCACGCACTGTGGGGCGTGTGAAATTATAGTTGCGTTAAATGGAAATTTTTGTTGCTTGGAAATTTAATTTAATGTATTTAAATTGAAAGGGGGTGAAAACATTATGATTAAATGATTAATTAAAAATTAAATAAATAAATTATATTAATTGATAAATGAAGAAATAAATTAAATAAGGATTATTGAGAGTTTGATGTGTTTCGTGCTGATGTGATTTATTAAAGCATGTTGCGTACTTAAGAAATTGACTATATTATTTGAAAGGTGAATAAATAATAAGTTGGTATTATTGGAAACTAATGATAGGATGATGTGTTATGTTCCAATGTGATTTTACTCGAGCATGCTATGTGTGAATTAAATTAAATTGATTATGAAGATCATACTTGTATGCCTAGAGTGCTAGCGATAACATGATATTATTACTATAATTCATATTCATATCACGAGCATGTAATCGGTGGGAGACTAGAGAGCATGATTTCATTGAACACCAGACATCGGGGTATGACCATCCTAGTGTAAGGATTCCGAGGTACGGAGACCTGCCTGTTCCTAGGACTTCGGAGTTGGGCCATCCTAGATGAGCCATCGTACGTGTGTTTGTCGTATAGGGTGTGACTGCAGGGTAGCAGAGGGAGCTACGCCTGTTATTTGGTTTCTGGGATACGAGAGGGATTCCGGGGGACGGAGATGCCCATTTTTTCTTAGGACTTCGGGTTACGAACATCCTAGATGAGTCACGTACAAGATGATGACTGCAAGTTAGCAGTTGGTCGTACAAGATGACTACAGGGTAGCAAAGAGAGAGCTACGCCTGAGACTCGTGTCTGGAAATGTAGGTAGACATGAACATGCATCACATTCCCACATCATTTCATGATATCAGTTAGTTGAGGTGTTGTATATATATAAACTTGCTCTACGATTTTCTTACTATTATTATAGATGGACTAATGGGTATTTAGTGTGTCAAGTTGTGGATCTCACGGCTACGAAGACCGAGATGAGATGTATATTTTATTTGTGTTTATTATTTTTAGGTTATGTGACCGGACATGGTTGGATGTAGTTGCGGTGAAGCTGTGGGCATGTGGGTACCTACTATTACATTTTGTTGTTCAGGTCATGTTTAGGGCTATTTTGCGTTTACCTTGCCCTTTTGAATTAATGTATTATTCTTTTGGCACCTATGAGTATAGTGGTCTGTATCTATTACCGGGTTGACATGTACTTAATTTGTTTTTGTGTATTATCATGTATATTTTAGACTATGCTTATGTTGTGGGATTTGGAGGGGTGGCGGCTCTGTTGTGCCGTCAATCCCGGTCCCTTGTTAAGTATTTGAGATGATTTTTCCTATTGTTTAGAATGTTTATATTGCATTACAGGGTATATGGAGTGGACCTTATCCACTGGAGGGTTCCCATACAAACGGAACTCTACCCTATTTTTGTTAGATTTGTCAGGTGACGCTCCAGTGATCCTAGACTCTTGTACGATAGGTCCAATGAATTTTGGGACGTTACATAGGAGGTGCCAACACTACCCGAACAACTCTTCCTTCTCCTGGTCTGGTCTAAATTAAAAAATATATATTTATATATATCCATTAATACTGTAGCATAGTATTAAGAGTGAAACATTTAGATACATAGCCTACATGTAGAACAACGTAGCTCTCCTTGTCCCAACAACTCTTCCTTCTCTCAGTTCTTCTACTATTCGCTATAGCTGAGACGCCCAAAAACAAATTAATCCTATGAGAAACCAAAATTATACAACAATTAATCAGAATTAAAATTTGAAATGATTTAAAAAATTAAAAATACAAAACTTACCTCGAATCATGTAATCATAATGAAATTTATATGAACCATTCTCTATATTTAACCATTTTTCCTAAATAAGACTGCATCAAATTTTGCAAGTAAAATTGTCGCATACCTTCCAAGCTTGGACCACATGAAAAAGAGAAAATTTATACTGATATAAATTTATATAGCTACCTTACATATTTTTAGCAAATGGAAAGTTCTGTAAGTCGGATAAGGTTTCTAAAAAAATATATACCTACATATTATAAATATGTAGAATATAGAAGTAAGCATGTGAACAAAACAACAAGTTGAATATTTGAGGAGAAAGGGAATTATTGATGAAATGCATGTGAAGATGGATTTGCTATTGTACTGTCTCTGCCTGAGTGAGATTCTACTAAACTATCTACATCCACTTCTTTAGACTGATCATCCTCTGCCAAAGTTATTTCAATTAGAAGCTCTATATAGCAAAGAAGATAAATATACCAAGCTTTTACATATTTGGACCATTTTTGCATGTTTCCAGACTTAATAAAAGGACAAGAATTTTTATATACTGACCCGTCACACATCTCTCCAGCATTATGCAACCATTTCCCCCTAAGGTCACAATAAAAAATTTAATATTTGGCTACTTCAGAAGCATGGAAACAAGTCCACTTGGAATAGATGATGCCTCAGTCCATGCCTGGCAGACATAAAGTAAATAACCATGTCTCTCATAGAAATATTTATATAGCTATGAAATGAAAAGCTTGAAGCATAAAAACATACGAGGGCGATTCTCCAAGCAGAAAGCAGGTCGAAACGACGTTAAAGCACAAAAGTCCGAATTAAAGGAGTCTACAACATACTTGAAAACTATAAACCATCCTAAAATAACAAGTTCTTAACCTATTAGAGAAAAAAAAACTCAGATATCTTGATCAATTCTTACATATTTTTGTGAAACTTATAACTCAAGAGTAGGTGATGCATGCAGTGATGTAATATCATTGATGATGCATGGGATGACAATTAAGCTTGCAAGAAGTTTCCTCAATCTGCCAGCTCTCATGTAGTTGCAAAATGGTACACTCATGTGATGAGACATGCATGCCTTGGTTGTCAACAAAAGTTGTCAACTTGAAGTGATGATTTAGAAGTTCTCTTTCTCTATTTTCAGCCTATATATATGAGTATGTATATGTGGTAGAAGACTAAGCTCAATGAAGCTCAAGTGAGAGCTCTGAGAGAGCAATGTAAGGGTGGAGAGAAATTCCGGTAAATATATTGAGCTACCCCTCCGTGGACGTACCCGTTTTTGGGTAACCACGTATATATCATTGTCTCTATGTGTTTGTGTGTGTTTGGTTTGAGTAGATTGAAGTCGTAGGGCACAACAATTAGTATCAGAGCCTATTTAGTTCAAACTAGGGTGTTTCTTTCGACCCTATTTTGAACCATTTCAGTCACCAAAACACCAAGACAAACACTCCAAGGGTTTGCCCATCAAGAGAGGAAGCCACGCCCGTTGAAAATAGGTTCAACAACCTCCGCATGCGCCCTCACGCGTAGCCAGAAGGGAGGCACGTGAGAAAGCTCGGTGTCACGCGCCTCAGTCGTCTTCAACTTCTAGAGCGTGTGAGGTCCATGCGCAACATGCACCTTACGCGTTATCACGTCAACAACGACGTGGCCCTGCAGGGAGTTTGATACGTGTCCCACTCAAATAGTGCCATGTGTCTCCAATAAGAAGGTGAGATGTGTCACCAGTCGGAGATGACCACGTGGAAACAGTGAGCGACTACCATATGGCACTAGCTAGAGACAATCACGTGTCACAGCCTAAGGCTGACATGTGGCACCACTAGAGGATGCCTTGTGTCATGGCCAATGACCTGACACATGGCACATCCAGAAGCTTCCACGTGTCACGGTCAAGCGCTGACACGTGGCACCACCATATGCTGACACATGGCATGGCCAGGGGTTGCCATGTGGACCAACCAGAGACTGCCACATCATTAGTTTTGACCAAAATTACTAATTTGCCCTTCATCACTGTTTTGGACGTTTTGAGCTCGTTTAAGTCCAATTTGAGAAAACGAAAGGTCATTTCTAGCTAATTCGACCGTTCCAGATCTAACCATGAGCTCCATTTTTCCATATCAGCAATGGAAAATTTGAGTTTTGATTTCTATTACTCTTATTTGATGAGTCCAGTCATCAATTTATTGTTTCGGTGTTTCATACGACTGAAGCAACGGAGACCGAGCAATCTAAAGTTAGAAAAGCAGAGTTTGAAACCTGGTTAGATTAGTATTGTTCATGTTTGATAAGTGCATTCATCAATTAATTTTTCATGTGTTTCATACGGCTGAAACAAGGAGACCGAACAATCTATTCAAGAGAATCAGTGTTGTCAAATGTCAGGACGACTGGTTCTAAGAGGAGAATCATGATTTCAAATGTAAAGTTGACGTGGAGAAATAGTATGGCACAATAACTTTGGCATGTGACAATGTGAAGGTTCCAGATCTACAGCTTCGAGAAAGTAGAGGATAAGCCTTAGGGACCAAGCGCCAGGACTTCTCGTGCTCCGAGAAAGTAGATGATAAGGCTTGAAGACTAAGCGCCAGGACTTCTCAGATGAAGGAGAAAATGGAGGATAAGCCTTGAAGACTAAGCACCAGGACTTCTCGAATGAAGATTGGAAATTCGTAAATCGTCAAGCTTGCGGTACAATAAGACGATACTAAAGTTCAGCACAAGAGCTCAGGGGAGGTGGAGGATCAATGGTCCCATCTCCAGGGTAGGAAATCAGTTAGCATCTAAGGTATCATCAATAAAGACTAGTACAACCTAGTGCTTTTATTGAGGTTGAGATTTGCTCAGACATACCAGTTCCAGGAAGCCTAGTACGACCTAGCCTTCAATCAGCTTTACAATATGAATTGTATGATAGAGCAGTAACCAGAAGAGAAGATTCAACAAGAAGTTCAAGAAGGGACTATTCAGACGAGGTCTCCAGTAAGAGATCTCCAGTACCGGTATCCAGCAGCTAAAGTGGAGGTGAAAAGTGTTCCATCTCTAGTACTGATAATCATTATAGCGGTTGATCATCCTGAAGGTAGAAATGATAATCAGGAAGAGTCAATAGTTAGAGAGCTCGGTTGAGGTGGAGGATCAATGGTCTCATCTCAAATACAGGTAATCCAATCAGCAGCTGAGGTGAAGGTGAGAGAAGTGCCATATCCAGTACCGGTAGTCCACTCACCAGCTGAGGGGAGGTGAAGAAGTGTTTCATGTCCAGTACTAGGAAATGAGTCATACAACTAAGGTTGAGATGAAGAAAAGTTCCATCTCTAGTACCGGGAAATCTGTCAGCAGCTGAGGTTGAGATGAAGAAGTGTTCTATCTCTAATACCGAGAAATCTGTCTCCAGTACCGAGAAATTTGTCTCCAACACCGGTAATCCAGTCAACAACAAGACAACTTAGTTGAGAGAGAGGTCTCCAGTAAGAGATCCCCAACACTAGTAATCCAATCAACAACAAGGCAACTCAGTTGATAGAGAGGTCTCCAATTAGAGATCTCCAGTACTGGTAGTCAGTCAGCTGCTGAGGGAGATGAAGAGGAGTTCCATCTCAAGCACCGGTAGTCCAGTCACCAGCTGAGGGGAGGTGAAGAAGTGTTCCATCTCTAGTATCGGGAAATGAGTCAGCAGCTGAAGTTGAGATGAAAAAATGTTCCATCTCTAGTACCGGGAAATGAGTTAGCAGTTAAGGTTGAGGTGAATAGTGTCCCATCTCAAGTACCAGGAAATCTGTCAGCAGCTGAGGATGAGGTGGATAGAGTTCCATCTCCAGTATCGGTAATCAGTCAGTAACAGAATGGCTAGAAGAGATCTCCAGTAAGATAACTCAGTTGAGGTGGAGGATCCATGGTCCCATCTCTAGTACCGTGTGACCAGTGACTAATCAGACTGATCTAGAAGCATAAGTGACTCAACGGCAAGATGACTCAGTTGAGGTGGAGGATCCATCTCCTGAACCAATGATCAGTCAGTAGCCAGAAGCTATTTACACTAGCAGATCTAGAAGATAGATTATGGTAGCTTACGCACTTCCAGCGACATAAGATGATGTCACGTACACGAACAAAGAAGTAGTACATAGTACTGATGGTCCGAAGTGGAATGATGTAGTGAATGACGAGATGAAAGTTATCTCACCAGAATCAGACTTGGAAGCTAGTCCAACTTCCGACGGGAATGAAGGCTATCGGCTGCAAATATGTTTATGCTAAGAAGGAAGGAGTTCCCAGCATAAATAATATTTCTCGGGGGAATAGAGCGCCTAAGGGCGCATTGGGGTAGCGTCAATCAGTGGACTCGGTTAATAGACTCTTTCGTCATAGTGGAGATTTGTGAAACTTATGACTCAAGAGTAGGTGATGCATGCAGTCATGTAATACCATTGATGATGCATGGGATGACAATTAAGATTGCAAGAAGTTTCCTCAATCTGCCAGCTCTCTTGTAGTTGCAAAATGGTACACTCATGTGATGATGCATGCCTTGGTTGTCAACAAAAGTTGTCAACTTGAAGTGATGATTTAGAAGTTCTCTTTCTCTGTTTTCAACCTATATATTTGAGTATGTATATGTGGTAGAAGACTAAGCTCAATGAAGCTCAAGTGAGAGCTCTGAGAGAGCAGTGTGAGGGTGGAGAGAAACTCTGGTGAATATATTGAGCTACCCCTTCGTGGACGTACCCATTTTTGGGGAACCACATATATATCATTGTCTCTATGTGTTTGTGTGTGTTTGATTTGAGTAGATTCAAGTCATAGGGCATAACAATTTTTTCATAGCTTCCTCGACATTCTAATTATTCTTGATATTTGAAGTTGCATAAAATTCAATAAAGCTTCCATTGTCTTCATTTTCAGTGTTTTCCTATAAATACATCATAAATAAATGAGAAAACCAAACACTAGAAGCAACATGCCAAGATAATTAAAGATTGTTTAACCCATTATCCTAACCAATCATTTAGAAACAAGTATAATGTAATCTATACATATGACCTTTTGAAACTCTAAAACTTACAGAATTTATAAAATCTAACAAAAAATGAGTCTTGGTCCATTTTCATTACCATCTCATCCAAGTACTCAACATGTGCCTTTGAGACACCATAATTTTGAGTTTTCTTCAAACTCTTATTGTTTTTGTTCGTCTCACTGTGAGCCTGTATAAGATTTAATAAAATAAATTATGTATCAACATTTCTATGAAATGTAATATTAATTTTATAGTTTTAATATCGTTAAAAGGACATTTCATAACCTCACACTTATCGGACCCAAATTTGTTGCACAAAATACTCCAATCTTTAATTGAGATAGTGTAATGGTTGAAATATTTGGCCCAATTATAGATGGGCCACCAGACTGATGGGCCGACGACGGATGGGCCAAAGACCGATGGGCCGGAAGGCGGATGGGCTGAGAACAAGCAAGCCGAAAACAACGATGGGCCCATGGAAAAATCTAGAAGCTAAAGTGTGGTCCACAAGGCAAGGAGTAATCCAATTATAGAATAAAGAGTCCAAAAAGGGGTAGAGTTTATCAAATCCCTTGATTTGAGGGATTGATAAACCTGGGTACATGGGCTTGACCCATTTATCACAGTTGTGTATAAATAGAGGGTTTTGATTAATGAGAAAGGGTCCAAATTTTTTCCGATTTCTATTGTGTAACTTTTCTGCATTTACACAATTGGCGCCCTCTGTGGGAACACTTCCCTATTATTGAAATCTTTTTCAATAAGCTTCCCACCCTCTACAAAAAGCTAAGAACCGTACCATCAATGGCGATCACACGATCACAATAGACCGATTTGCCTCCAAACGGAGGCCAACAACCAGAAGATCCGATCAGGAGAGCCCTTGAGGAGAGGACTGCCGAATTAGAAAGGCAGAACGCTGAACTGGTAGCAAAATTAGCTCAACTGCAGAACCCACAGGAGGCCCATGATGATGAGCAGTCCGGCCAGCGCGAACAATCCATAGGCCGCCAGACAGACAAAGATGACCCACCCGCTAAGGCCCACAACGATCGCGAAGAACAGGCAGAGTCATCCCTACAGGTTCTTGGGGCACGAAACCCCGAGGAGGTCCTGACCATGAAAAAACTGGAGGAAATCATGTCAAGATTTCAGCGAGACGTGCTTCGGGATCTGAAGGTACAGACCCCAATTGATCTGGCATCCGAGGCATCCATAGACGCCGTTCAAACACCATTCACTATCTCGATCACCAGAGTGCCCTATCCAGAAAGGTTCAGATTACCGAAGTTCACCCTGTTCGATGGCACAAAAGATCCAACCGAACACATCTATCACATTCATACCAAGATGAATGTTTACAACGAGAACGAGGCCTTACTCTGCAAAGTTTTCCCCACCAGCCTGACCGAAGCAGCCCTCCTGTGGTTCAGAAAGCAACCGCCCCGATCGATCGGTAGCTGGCTCAGACTCTGCGAGTTATTTATTGCACAATACTTCGGCAATAAAAGGCAGAGGAAGACTATCTCCAGTCTGTTCACCATGATCCAAGAGAAGGGTGAATCCCTGAAAAGTTTTGTTTCACGGTTCAATGTGGAGATGTCTTCAATTGACAACTGCGATCAGCATTCAGCCGTCGAAGCCTTCAGAATGGCCCTGATTCCTGGAACCAAGTTCCACCAATCCCTAATCAAAAGGCCACCAGCCGATATTGGAGAGCTCAACTCCAGGGCACAGGGGCATCTCCGAATAGAAGAGGAGTTGGCCATACGACAAAGAAGGACTGCCTTTGCAACAGTAGAAGCCAGAGCATCCGAGCCTTCCAGGGTAAAGGATCGGGCATCAGAAAGGAAGAGACCGAGCGCACTTCCAGCACCATCCCCAGCCCCAGAGAAACGACCAAGGTTTGAGGAAAAGGTCACCCCCTTAAAAGTAACCTTGGCAAAGCTATACCAGGAAACAAAGAACAAAGGAATCTACCGGTCACCACCTCCCATTAGACAGCCGATGGACCAAAGGGATATGTCGAGGCACTGCGCCTTCCATGGCGAATACGGGCACCACGCTAACGAGTGCAGAAGCCTCAGAAGACAGGTGGAAGCCATGATTGCAAAAGGAGAACTAACCGAGTATGTTGCCAGGGAAGGAGCACGGCCAGATCAAGCGACGCATGCTCCTGCTAAGGGAGCTATGGGACAACTCGTGCGGGTCATTCACATGGTCCATGGAGGGCCCAGTCGGTCAGAAGTGGAAGAAGCCCGTAGATCACAGATGCGGCAAGCCCAGAAGTTACGAAGGGTTGGTGAAGTCACCGAATTCCGAAGCCCGAAAGAGGACTCCCGGATTACTTTCACATCTGCAGATATGCGGAATATTCAGACACCTCATGACGACCCCCTGGTTATCTCCCTCATGGTCTCCAACTGTCTGATCAAGAGGGTAATGGTCGATCCAGGAAGCAGTGCCAACATTATCACCAAATGGGCCTTTGAGAAATTGGAAATCAGCCCCCAGGAAATAGTCCCATCCAGAAGCCCGATAGCAGGATTCGACGGAAGGAGAGTGGAACCAGTGGGAGAAATCCAACTACCAGTAACGGCAGCAAGGCGCACACTCCGAGAGACTTTCGTGGTGGTGGATGTCAAACCTTCCTATAATCTCCTCATGGGAAGGGGATGGATCCATCGTATGCACGGAGTCCCTTCGACCATGCATCAGGTCATGCGGTGTATTGATCCAAACGGAGTTGACGTAATCGATATCAGGGGTGATCAGGTAGCAGCAAAGGAGTGTTACGCAGTCACTATGAAAAGTCTAAAAAGGAGAACGAAACCGGAACAAAAGTCGCAGTCCAAGACAGTACTTGATACCAAATAGCAATTACTGGAGGGCGGTTCGGGATCACCGGTAGCAGTTGAACCACTACTGGAAGTTCAAATTTGTCACGATCGCCCTGAAAGGTTTACCTATGTTGGTTCGGGCCTCAATCCACAGGAAAAAGAAGAAATGGAATCCCTTCTCCGATCCAATGATGACATATTTGCGTGGAGCCACATGGACATGACCGGTATTGATCCATCAGTTTCCCTGCATTCTCTCAATGTGGATCCCAGCGCGAAGCCCGTTAGACAGAAACAAAGACGAATGGGAGCCCATCGAAACCAGATTATAGCCGAAGAGGTTGATCGACTTCTGCAAGCAGGATTCATAAAAGAATTCCAGTATCCTTCCTGGTTGGCAAACGTGGTGGTGGTCCAGAAGAAAAATGGCAAATGGAGGGTATGTGTTGACTTCACTGATCTGAATAAAGCATGCCCAAAAGACTGTTTCCCTTTACCAAAGATCGACCAGATGGTAGATGCCACCGCAGGATTCGAACGCCTGAGCTTTTTGGATGCATACTCTGGCTATAACCAGATCCGAATGGATCCGGAGGACCAGGAAAAGACTGCGTTCATCACTGAATCAGGTACATTTTGTTATACAGTTATGCCTTTTGGACTAAAGAACGCAGGTGCTACCTATCAGAGGTTGGTCAGAAGGGTGTTCCAAGGGATGATGGGATCCACCATCGAAGCCTACATCGATGACACAGTGGTCAAAAGCAAGGAAAAAGGAGACCATCTAGCCGATCTGCAGCAGGTATTCAACACCCTCCGGAAGTACAATATGAAGCTCAATCCGGCCAAATGTTCTTTCGGAGTATCCTCAGGCCAGTTTTTGGGGTACATAGTTGATCGAACGGGAATACAAGCTAGCCCTGCACAAGTCAAAGCTCTCGTAGAGACAGCTGAGCCAAAGTCCCGGAAAGAAATCCAGGTGCTAACCGGGAGAATAGCGGCCCTCAGTCGTTTCATCTCTCGGTTAACCGATCGGTGCAGGCCGTTCTTTCAGGCAATAAGAGCGGCACAAGGAGAGGTCTGGGGTCCCGAGCAAGCGGAAGCCCTACACAAACTCAAAAGTTACATGGCGAAGCCCCCGATCCTGGCAACCCTTGAAGCCGATGAGCCGCTGCACCTGTATCTGGCCATTTCGGTAACATCTACCAGCGCCGCTCTGGTCAAGGAGGGCAAAGGGTACCAGACACCAGTCTTCTACACCAGCAAATCCCTTGCTGATGCAGAAACCCGTTATTCAAAGCAGGAGAAGCTGGTACTATCGCTGATCAATGCTAAACGACGTCTGCGGCATTATTTTGAAGCACACCCGATCATAGTACCTACTGTAACTCCAATCAGATCCATAATGGCGAAACTTGAGTTATCTGGGAGAGTATCAAAATGGGAGATTGAACTGGGGATTTTCGACATAACCTATGTCCCCCGAACGGCCATCAAAGGACAGGCAGTAGCTGACTTCCTGTTGGAAACAGAAACTATTAACTCCACAGAAGAAGGTGAACCTGGATTATGGGTCGTGTTCGTAGATGGATCATCCAACATCAACGGAGCATGGATTGGAGTAGTGCTCGTAACACCGGATGGTACTAAAATCCAACAATCCGTTAGAGTGGAATTTCCAGCCTCTAACAACGAAGCAGAATATGAAGCCATCCTTGCAGGAATTCGGTTAGCCCGAAGCCTTCAAGTCCAAAGAGCAGAGGTACGAAGTGACTCCCAGCTAATCGTGCGACAGTTAAATGGGGAGTATGAAACCCTAGAGCCGAAGATGGAAGCCTACAAGAAACTGGTTCTAAGGGAGGATGAAAAGTTCCAGCAAATAAACTTTGAACAGATTCCCAGAGGGGACAATTCTGCAGCAGATCATCTAGCTAACCAAGCCTATGGACTTCATCGCCCGATCCAGCTTGGAACCCCCCGAAGAGGTAATGGTTATCCCATGGGAACCAAGTTAGATGGATCCGATAGTAGATTATCTGAGATTTGGTACATTGCCTGAATCAAAGTCAGAAGCCCGGAAGATAAGAATGAAGGCAGCCAGATACGCCTTACACAACGGCCAGCTATACCGAAAGTCTTTTTCTGGACCATACTTGAGATGTCTCACCCCCTCCGAGGCATCGGCAGTTATGGAAGAGATTCATGCAGGAGCTTGTGGCAATCACTCCGGAGGAAGGTCCCTAGCTCATAAAGTCCTCACCCAGGGGTATTTCTGGCCCTACCTGGCAAGGGACGCTGAAATTTATGTCACACACTGTAAAAAATGTCAATTTCATGGGGACGCCATTCACCCACTGCCGGAGTTCTTAAACCCAACTATTATTCCTCACCCTTTTGCCCGATGGGGTATGGACATTGTAGGTCCTCTCCCTCAGGCAATACGATGTACCACACATGTTCTCCTGACTACGGATTATTTTACCAAATGGGTGGAAGCGGAGGCATACCCCACCATAACAGGCAGCCATGTTATAAAATTCATCTGGAGCCACATCATCTGTAGATTCAGCCTACCCCGAACCATAATGATGGACAATGGCACCAACCTGGACAATAGAAAGGTTCAAGCGTTCCTAGCAAAGCATGGGATCAATCAAAACACTTCTTCCGTTGGATACCCGCAGGGAAATGGGCAAGCCGAAAGGACGAATAGAACCATTTTTGACACACTGAGGAAAAAACTTGAAGATGCAAAAGGGGCATGGTTAGAGAAATTGCCTGAGGTGTTGTGGTCCTATCGGACTACTCCAAGACAGCCAACTGGAGAAACCCCTTTCGCCATGGCTTATGGGGCCGAAGCAGTTATCCCGACCGAGCTAAAAGTACCTACTTTAAGGAGTCAAGCATGGGAAGAAGGTCCAAACAATCAGCACCTAGCCCATGATCTTGACCTCCTGGAAGAAAGACGGGAAGCCGCTGGAATAAGACTAGCTGCCTATCAGCAGTAAGTCAGAGCACGGTTCAATCAGAAAGTCAAAAGAAGAGAGTTCCAAGTGGGCGATATGGTGCTCAGAAGGAAGATTGGTATTTTAGGCAAATTACGAGAGACATGGGAGGGACCTTACACAGTGGTTGAGATAATCGGACGTGGTGCTTATCGGGTTCGGAAGAACGAGACAGGTCGCCTCGAGTCCAACTCTCAGAATGCTTATCGCTTAAAGAGGTATTATCCTTAGATAGTTGTTTTTCTTGTTAAGAAATAAGACTTTGTCTTTCTATGACACCTTTGTTACGAAGCATCTGTGCCCGATGTCGGCACCTCTGCCTCATGATTTTCAAATTCATCTCAATAAAGATAGATTCTACTTTTATACAAGTACTTCATGATTGTTAAAATTTCCTAAGTGTTTGAGTTCAAACCTGATTTGAACTAACCAGAGGATGAAATCAAGCCTTACGGGCCAAATGCCCGAAGGCTTCATGATTGTTAAAATTTCCTAAGTGTTTGAGTTCAAACCTGATTTGAACTAACCAGAGGATGAAATCAAGCCTCAGGGGCCAAATGCCCGAAGGCTTCATGATTGTTAAAAATTTCCTAAGTGTTTGAGTTCAAACCTGATTTGAACTAACCAGAGGATGAAATCAAGCCTCAGGGGCCAAATGCCCGAAGGCTTCATGTTTGTTAAAATTTCCTAAAGTGTTTGAGTTCAAACCTGATTTGAACTAACTAGAGGATGAAATCAAGCCTCAGGGGCCAAATGCCCGAAGGCTTCATGATTGTTAAAAATTTCCTAAGTGTTTGAGTTCAAACCTGATTTGAACTAACCAGAGGATGAAATCAAGCCTCAGGGGCCAAATGCCCGAAGGCTTCATGTTTGTTAAAATTTCCTAAAGTGTTTGAGTTCAAACCTGATTTGAACTAACCAGAGGATGAAATCAAGCCTCAGGGGCCAAATGCCCTAAGGCTTCATGATTGTTAAAAATTTCCTAAGTGTTTGAGTTCAAACCTGATTTGAACTAACCAGAGGATGAAATCAAGCCTCAGGGGCCAAATGCCCGAAGGCTTCATGTTTGTTAAAATTTCCTAAAATGTTTGAGTTCAAACCTGATTTGAACTAACCAGAGGATGAAATCAAGCCTCAGGGGCCAAATGCCCGAAGGCTTCATGTCTGTTTAAAAAAAAAAAAAAAAAAACCAACACAAAAGACGAATAATCACTGGAAAAAGGAATAAAAAGTTCTTGTTCATTAAAAAAAGGAAGCTACAAGAAATTAGCCCATTGGGGGAAACTAAATATATGTAAAATTGCCCTAGCTACTGTTCAGGAGGATGGTACTCTTCCCCCTTCAGGATGGCGGCGAAGCGCTTCTCGTTCTCAGAGGCAGGAGGGTTTTCATAAGGAAAAGATACTCCCATATGGGCATCGAATTCCTCTGCAGTTTTGAATTCACGGGATTCCAGAGGGATATGCTCCAATTCATGCCTCCGCCGCCAGGCTCTGACCTCTCGGATGTCGCAGATGGCACTGTATCTTTTGAACATGTCAAGCCCTCCCAAACGGCATACTTCGACCTTTTCCCGCTCAAGGGACAGAAGCCTTCCGGATTCTGCCAAGAGTCTATCAGACTCAGCTTTTTCAGCCGCCATCTTCCTGGCAGCCTCCTTCGTTTTTTCCAGTTCGGCAACCAGAACAAACTTTTCGGCAGTCAGGGTTTGCCTTTCCGCTTCACCGGTTTCCAGAAGAGTCTTCTGTTCAGAAATGGTCTGTCGGAGACCGTCCGCCTCCTTAACCAGAGAAACCCGATAGATCTCATTCTGCTTTATTTGGGCCTTCATACCGGCCATTTCTTTGACATCAGTCTCAAGGAGGCTGTTGTAGGCCTGAACACCGTAAAGAAGCTGCACAACAAAGATTGGATTATTACATAAATAGCGATCAGACAAACGAAATAGAGAACACAAAGGTTAAACAAAGTCTTTTTACCTCCATAACCATTATCGAAGTCCTCTTAGCCAGATCAGTTCTGGTGATTTTTGTCTGAGCCACCCTATCAGCTGGTGTCCAGATCCCTTTGGCCATAGACCGAAGAGCTTCCGGATGATTAAGAGTGATTTAATCAGCACAGACTGGAGTCCCATCTGGCAGCAAAAACTTAGGCTCCCAAGGAACCAGAGCTTGGGATGATTCAGGGGCAGCAGGAGCTTTGCTTGAAGAAACATTTTCGGCTTGTGTCCTGGCCCTTTTAGTACCCACTCCACCAGTTGCACTGGATCGGGTCCTCACAGTCGGAGCATTAGCAGGAGGCGGAGGAGGAACCGATGGGTTCTGTACTGGTGGCGCAGTCGGGCTCTGAACAGGTTGAGGTACCGAAGTTGAAGGGGGTGCTGTTGACAATGGCACAACATCAACAAGCGTGATCCCTTCGGGAACTTGAGGAATTCTGGCAGACATTGGTTTATCGGGCAAGTCCATCCTGTCAACACCAGCGCCCACGTTAGAGATCGACTCAAGATTGTCCAAGGTCAGCAGGTCAGTAGCCGATCGGGTTTTGCCCCAGACATGGGTTTTCAAGAGGCCTATCCGGTGTTTTATAAAGGTAAGGGGAAGGTCCTTGTCTTCATAACCTAGAAATTTGAAGGCATAGTCCCCCCGATGAAGGTCACAGTGGTCACAGAGGCAGGAAGCCTTATGAAAGGGGCGGTAGACAGGCAGACGAAAAGGGGTATGACCAATTGCCACTCACTACTACCATTCGTTCTTTCCATCCCTTGTCCGATTTTTCAGTATCGGTGCATATGCTGCGGCCTTGAAAGGGGAAAAGGTTGTATCTACCCCTACTCGCTCTGGCATTTTGGAAAAAATAACAAAGGAGGAGGTCGGCTAGACCTAAGTTCAGATCCATATCCCTGTTATACAACAGGAGCATGGATATGATCCTAAAGCTGTTCGGGTTCAGTTGAAGAGGGTGCAACCCTAGCATGAAAAACACGTAGTGAAAAAAGGGATGTAGAGGAAACCTTAGAACCCTAAGATGAGATGCCGATAGCAGAATGCTACCGGGAGCTAGGCCCTGGCTCTGGGTAAAATCTAGGTAGCCAGGGTAAGGGGACACATCAACGTCCTTGGGAACTTGGGTCTCAGCCCGAAGATGTTTAACGTCCACTTCAGGTCGGGTCCTCTTAAGTGGGGCCACAACGAATGGTTCAGAAGGCTTAGATATCGCACGAGCGGTCGTTGAGGAACCCGGAAGGTCAGTACTTTGAGGAATGGTCTTTTTTGTTCTACTGGGAATGGGCTGGGGATTGTCACTGCTAGTGGGATCGGTGCCGGAGGTAGAAGATAAAACGACTTCCTCTACTGACCGGGTGTCGTCACTATCAGACATGATTCTAAAGAATGTAGAAGAGACAGAAGGGGGCAAAGATGAAAATTAAAAGAAAGGAGAAGAAGTGACTGGTCAACTTACTCGATTGGCGAACGGAGAATCACAGGAGCTTCGGGTAGCAGCAAGGTTCTGTCCTACTAAGTAAATCCGGAACGATTGACGGGAGGGATTGCGGCAAGAACAAGAAAACCCAAGGATGAAAAGCTAAGGAAGAAAGAGACTAGAGCAGAAAATTGCAAAGTGTGAAATAAGAAGTGAAATGGAGAAGTGTGGATTTTATAGAAGGGGAGAAGGAGGCCAAAGGGTTGCACGAAGCCCGAAGTCGCGCAACCCACGATGAGCCGTCATGGTGTGGCAATCAAGGGAATGGTGGCCGCACATTTCAAAATGCCAATAAATGCTCATAATTGGTTGACAACTCACCATACCTCATTTTCCCCTAAAAAGTGCATGAATGTATATATATATCTAGTATTGTTTGAAATTTTTCGGTCATGGGCTTTTTACAAAAACCCATAACCTCAGGGGCCTGTGTAATGGTTGAAATATTTGGCTCAATTATAGATGGGCCACCAGACTGATGGGCCGACGACGGATGGGCCAAAGACCGATGGGCTGGAAGGCGGATGGGCTGAGAACAAGCAGGCCGAAAACAACGATGGGCCCATGGAAAAATCTAGAAGCTAAAGTATGGTCCACAAGGCAAGGAGTAATCCAATTATAGAATAAATAGTCCAAAAAGGGGTAGAGTTTATCAAATCCCTTGATTTGAGGGATTGATAAACTTGGGTACATGGGCTTGACCCATTTATCACAGTTGTGTATAAATAGAGGGTTTTGATTAATGAGAAAGGGTCCAAATATTTTCCGATTTCTATTGTGTAACTTTTCTGCATTTACAGATAGCTTCAAATGGTTTCAGCGGAGCAACTCCATCATTGTTGAAGGAATCGTAGTATTTTTTTTCATTTTGTACCTGTGAGCCCTTAGACGTGTGGTCAATTGATTGTCAATTGTTTCATTATTGTGTTCTCATCAACATTAGAAGTAAACTTTTCCTGACAATAAAACGAATAGTTAACCAAAGAAATAATAAAAAAACTAAATATATAATTATTCAAATAATCATCTACATGTATATATATATAAGTAGATATTTTTACATATATGCGAGTATCACCTTAATTCTTCCACGAACTATTTGCTTCTCTTGCAAAGGTAAATTTTTATATTTTTTGCATAAATTCCAACTTTTGTGAAGGAATGAGCCAAATTTTGGAACCATCATTTTTTATAGTTCATGGTTTTGGTTTTGGTACCAACACTGTAACAAATTTATTTTTGATATTAATAAATTTCGAAAAATTAAATTCTGAAAAATTAAATATTTATGAAAAATAAATATTTCGAAAAATTAAATATATTAATATATTATAATATTAATATATTAAAAAATATTAATATTAATATATTTTAATATTATAATATTAATATATTTTAATATATTAATATTAATATTTATGAAAAATTAAATATTTCAAAAAATTAAATATATTAATATATTAAAAATATTAATATTAATATTAATATATTTTAATATATTAATATTAATATATTTTAATATTATAATATTAATATATTAATATTTTTTAATATATTAATATTAATATTTATGAAAAATTAAATATTTCGAAAAATTAAATATATTAATATATTATAATATTAATATTAATATATTTTAATATTATAATATTAATATATTAATATTTTTTAATATATTAATATTAATATTTTTTAATAAATAAAATGTGAAACCCATATATTAATATATATTAATATTTATTTAATAAATATTAATATATGTTAATATTTATTAATAAATAAAATGTGAAACTCATATATTAATATATTTTAATATATTAATATTAATATTTATTAATATATTAATATTCAGAATTTCAACCCATACCAACTCTTCCAAACATGGTTTGGTTTTTCAGCATTACTTTTTCTCACACCAAAACCATCTGCACCAAACATGGTTTGGAACCAAAATAAAACCACACCAACTCCAACCACTTCAACTCCAACCCAACTCCAACCAAACCAAAACCAAAAACCACCTACACACCCTCTACCAAACAAGCACTGTCTACCAAACAAGCACTGAATGTAACTTGTACAGGTTGCTTGTTATTGCTTTGTCACACTTTCTCCAATGCTTTGTTTGTGGTGGGACCACGTCACTTCACAAACCTTGTAGAACCTGCTCTGAAATTTATAAACATTACGAAAACTACATGATATAGTAATCGATGCCAATATATCACACAAGCAATGATTTGTATCCTATCCCATATAAAATCGATTTTCATAGAGTCAAAAATGATCCATAAATAAATGGGTAATTTGCACTCACACCCCTGAGGTATTGGTCAATTTCACTTATACGATCAGTCAACGCGATTATTATCCCAACAGCCCCTGATGTTTCACTTTTGTTGCACTTACATCCCCTCACACCTTGTAAAAAGACCAGAATACCCTTTAACTACTTAACAATGGCATCCAAATAATAGCATGAGCAAAAACATAATTGGTGTCAATAAATTTGGACCAAAATACCCTTCCATTCTAATCCTATAACAATAGACACCAGACATAAGAACATACAATATTTTTTTGCTAAATTTAATTTAATTAGTTAAAAACCCTAAATCACACCCCTCTAAACTAAAACCCTAAATTAAAAATTCTAAATTAAACCCCTAGATTAGACCTAAAATGAACCCCTAAATTAAACCCCAATTGGAATCCCCTAAATTGAAAGTCATCACCAAATACCCATCAAAGACCTATAAATCAGTTGATATAATTCAATATCAGATAAAAAAAAAAACAAAGAGGAAAATCATTTTGAACTACATGGCTGCCGCCCGCCGCCACAAGCTCCGGGAAGTTGACCCTGGCGGTGGACCCCCTGAAGTAGAACACTGTCGTGTCGTACGCACGCGCCGGCCCTACCGGCGTCGCGTATGAACCCAACCAGATTCCCCCACTTCCTCCTCCTTGTTCCACTTTAGTGTCTCTCCATCATCTATTTCTCTCTCAATAATATATATTTATATGTATGTATATACATACAGAGATCAAGAAGAAATTAGAAGAAAAATATAAAATAATAAAATATTTACAAAAACAAACTTAGAGAAAATGAGGTACAATGCAAATTCAGAAAATACTAGAAAAGAATAGAGATTACATACACAAGGAAAGATCTGTGCACTCTAGGGTTTACTCCTTGGAATCGGCCATAATTAGATTGAGAAGATCAAGGAGAAAACCCATTTTGTGTGGGTTTAGATGAGACAAACAGAGACAGAACCGGAAAAAATTGAGAGGAAACAAAATTTATGAGCTTCAGATCATAGAAATTCAATCACACACACCACAAGGAAGATGAAGAAGAACAACTCTAAAGCCATGGTTTGGGTTTAGATAAGAGAGATACAGAGCAACCAAAACCATGGGTTGGAGAATGTGATGTGGCCCTATGGGGTGACTTTTGGGATGGGGGTATATTAGACCATTCAAATGTCTGATATTTATTAATAAATAATATCAAAACAATAAAGGGTATTAGAGTCATTTCACGCCCAGGGGGTGTCATTGTCCAAAAACACGTTGACCGATCGCTGACTGTAATTGACCTAAACCTCAGGGGATGTCATTGCAAATTATTATAAATAAATTATAAAAAATAATTAACTTATAACATATTGATCACATTAAGTTTGTTTTATTTGGTTAAAAGGAATATGGAATCACATATTGAGAATCAAGAAAAATAGTAACATATTAACTGCCTAGAGATCAAACAAGTTCCACATACAATTAACAGACAATGTCACAAAAATAAAGTAACAATACATAATGTTTCTTTCTGAATATCAACAATAAAATGATTTCTTCTACCTTATCATAACTCAAATAATATTTGTATAAACTTTTCATATAGCCCAGTCAGTCATGAACTCTTATAGAAGAGACATATTCAAACCACAAATTTTCAAAAACGCTCTCATCCTCGCTTTTCAATATGTGTAATTTGACCTATCAAACAAAAGGGATCTAGATATGGAACCTCCTTCACGAGGCATCACCATCGTCTAAGTCCACATTCTAACCCTAGGTAGTTAACCTAAATCGGGGCAACTAGGCTCTGATACCAATTGAAATTACCTAGACGATAGTGAAAACAACCTAGAGGGGGTGTGAATAGGTTTTTTGTCGATTTTATGATCAATTAAAATTATTTAGCGGAAATTCAATTATAAACAGTCACAAACACTAATTCCCAATTCAAATCTCAAAACAGATCAATCAAGCAAATATGAATATAAGTGCATAAATTTAAATAATGAGAAGACAGAGATTTTTACGTGAAAAACCTCGGAAATACTCCAAGTAAAAACTACGGATACGCTTGGGTATCGATGCACTATGAATCAGAGACTTTATACAAACTCTATGAAAATAGAACTTACAACAGCTGTAATTTTTGTTCTTCACTCGACGTCTGAAAGTCTAGATTTACTCGCGCTCCACGAAGCTCTCGCTCCGATCTCCGCACTCTGACGGCTCTACTTCTCAACAGATAGAATAACCACGAAGCCTCCTACTCCGATCTCCGCACTTAGACGGCTCCGCTCTTCAATGGATCAAAGCAACCAAGTTGCAATCAGCAGTGTGTAAATTTTTCAGAATCTAGATGATTCAATCGTGCATAAGATCGTCGATGTAGAAGTATGATAGAATCAACTCTAAAACAGAGAGAACAAGAAGAATCATTCAAAGATATTTTTTCTCTATATAAATATATTTGTAGAAGAATATGAATGATAGAATATTGCATAAAATCTCTCTTCAAAGCCCCCTCAATTCTGCAGAAAATTCTCCTATTTGTAGAGAAAGATGATGGAAATCCTAATGTTGCCATTTCTCGTAATTTCACACCAAATTGAGTAAAACCCTTATATTATGGTGAATATAATGTATCTGGCATGTATCCCAATGTATAAAGTCATAGCCATAATGTAATTGGGGTAGATTGAACATCGCTACAAAAACATATAACAACTTGTCGCACCTAAACTTGAAGTGTAGGTCTAAGCATAGCTTGGAGCGTACCTTCAAGCGTACAAATCCACATTCCAACCACATTTTGAAACTGAAAGCGTAGGCTTAAGCGTAGACATTTTTTGTTAAAACAACTTTTCTCTGTAACTGCACCAAAATAACCCTCTTGACTTCCCGAGACTTTTTGCTTGAATTGACGACTTTGAGAAATATCATTTTTGCCCTCCGGGAGACATTTTTACTCAATATTGCACTTCTCTTGTATTTCACTTGTATTCTTCACTATTGCCTTTTATTATAGCTTGTAGATGTCGTTGAAACCAACGCAACCTATCTAACACTCAATATGGTTATTGTTTAGAACATACCATAAATAAACAATACACAAAAGTGTTCTTACAATCTCCCCCTTGGCATCTCTGAGACAAAACTATGTTTTACAATATAGTCTCACAAATAACAACATAACATCTATACCTATGAACACACACCAACAAACATAGATATAAACTGTCATCTTGCTTTCATGGCGACCAATCCTGTAATCACAACACTGAACAAACCATTAAACGTAAGTGTGAAAAACATATATAAACCAACATAATGATCATCATAAAATCATAACAACAATGCACACATAATGATCATCATTTCCCCCCCTAAGAATAAACTCCCCCTTGCTAAATACTTCTCCCTCTCTTGATCAAACAATCTCTCCCCTTCACTTAACAATTCTCCTCTTTTTTGTCACTGAAATGTCAAGCAAAAAGAGTATATGTCATAGCAACAATGTAGAGAGATGCAAGAAAGTACTCAAAGAGAAACACCAAGATACAGAACTCTATCAGATCATATCCAAATTCTTAAGGTAACAGAGATCTCTACCATGCATGATCTTACCACTAAAGGCATGAATGCAAAATGTCATGAATAAAAATAAATTTTTTTATTTTTTAGAAATCTGTGAGCAAGGCTATAGAGACATAAAACAAATCATTAACACATCATATTCTCATATTTAACTCGACCATTATACACACGGTATAGAAGAAAATCAGCACACATACATATGAAACTCAAGAATCTACAAGTCAAGTTTTGCAAATATATATTTATGAAGATTCTCATGTGCAAGCACTAAGGTAAGATGAAAACAGTACACACTAAAGCTGAAAATTTTCCCACCAATCGTGATGATAATTCAATCCAAGATCCAAACTAGAAGGCAAAAATAAAAGATACTTTCTCTTTGTCACACAATTTCCTTCATTCATCTTTTCAACTTTTTCACCATATCCCTTTTTATTTTTCTAGGCTCCGGACTACCCAGAGAGGATTTTTAGTCCTGACCAACTGGGCCCGAGCTTCTTCCATGGGATTTATGCTCATTAGTTATCTCTAATTTTTGGATTGAAGAATTGTTTTTTGCATTTTATTTTTTATCATCTTATCATTTCCTCTGCTTTCACCACAACATTCATACACATGTAAAAGATATTTCATGCATAGACCAATCTAGCATACCTTATGAACCTTCATAACACTTCGGGTTAAATAAAAAAAATTAACTGATTCAGTAAGCATTATAATCATCACCGAAGCAACTAGCACCTAAGATTAAAGTTTTGTAACATAAAATAATCATGCCAAGTGATCATCCAAAAATCATAGGTCAGACTGATACCTCTACTTCACATATGCATAATAAGACAAGTAAATGTGAAAATATAGTAAAATATGACCACTTGTGTACTCTAGCCAAACTCAACAGTCTCAAAAATTTAATTGTCATTTATTTCAAAATAAAATGCATGCAAGAATAAATATAATACAAATGCATGATTACCTATCAATTCTAGGAAAATAATGTAATGTGTTCCTAGAATGATAGATAATAAGATATCTATTCTAAAGAAAGCATACTAATAGATTTCCTAAGACTAACATGCTTTTGAAAATCTAATGGTTTTGTAAAGATATCTGCTAACTGAGAATCTGTGAATATAAACTCTAGAGACACTATACCATTTTCAACAAGATCACGAATGAAATGATGTCGAACATCTATATGCTTTGTCCTAGAATGTTGTATAGGATTTTTAGAAATATTTATCGCACTCGTGTTATCACAAAACACAGTCATCTTGCCTTGAGAAAAACCATAATCCTGCAACATCTAACGCATGCATAAAACCTGAGTACAACAACTATCAACTGCTATATACTCAGTCTCAGTAGTGGAAAGAGAAACTCAATTTTGCTTCTTACTATGCCGAGCAACTAAACAATTTCCGACATAAAAACACCTCTCACTGGTACTTTTTCTATCATCAACATTACCGGCCCAATCAGCATAAAAAAAAGATGCGATATTAGTATGAGTACCTGATGGATACCACAATCCATAATTCATTGTCCCTTTAACATACTTGATAATCCTTTTCACAGCAGTAATGTGAGACTCCTTAAAACTTGCTTGGTAATATGCACACAAACCAACACTAAAAACAATATTGGGTCTACTGGCAGTCAGGTATAACAAACTCTCAATCATACTCCTATAAAGTGTAGGATCAATATCTTTGCACTTAGTATCTATGCTAAGCTTGGCACTAGTACTCATAGGAGTGCGAGCATCCTTAGCCTTTTCCAAACCAAACTTCTCTACTAATTCCAAGGCATAACGCGTTTGAGAAACAAAAATCCTATCATTTAATTGCCTAACTTGAATCCTTTAAAAGAAGTTCAATTCACAAATCATGCTCATCTCAAATTCACGTTTCATTTGATCTCCAAAATAATGAGCAAGCTGATCAGAAGTGGAACCAAACACAATATCATCAACATAGATTTGAGCAACAACTGTATTACTCTCAATTTTCTGAATAAACAGTGTTTTGTCCACTCCCCCTCGATGAAAACCTGTTCCCAACAGGTAATCAGTCAACCTTTCATGCCAAGCTCTAGGAGCTTGCTTTAGCCCATACAAAGCTTTTTTTAGCCTGTAAACATGACCTGAACATTGAGGATCTTCAAATCCTTTGGGTTGTTCTACATATACTTCCTCATGAAAAATACCATTCAAAAATGCACACTTCACATCCATCTGATACAACTTGAATCCAAGATGACAAGCGATAACAAACTAAATCCAAATAGATTCAAGCCTAACAACTGGAGCAAAAGTCTCATCAAAATCAATACCCTCCATTTGAGTATATATTTGAGCAACAAGTTTAGCCTTATTCCTAACAACTATACCATGTTCATCCTTTTTATTCTTGAAAATCCACTTGGTACTAATCACATTTATCTCCTTCGGTCTAGGAACAGGATACCACACATCATTCTTAACAAACTGCTGAAGTTCTTCTTGCATAGCATTAATGCAATCACTATCTTAAAGATCTTCTTTGACATTTTTAGGTTCTAAAGAAGATGTATAACATGCATACGGGACTTCATTCCTTGTTTTTCTATGAGTCACTATCATCTGATCGACAGATGCAATGACCTTATCCAAATGATGATTCAACTTGACCCTTGCAGATGGTTTCTTAGAAGGTGTAGGTTGACCATCACCAATTTGATCATGTGATTCTGCAGGATTTGAAGTATCATCATTAACCACATTATCCTTGTTATCAATCTCAGAAGAATCATTATCCAATATAAAGAATGACTCACCATCTTCTTCTTCAGAAGACGTCGGAGACTCATCAGCACATGAGTCATCAACCACTACATTGGTAGATTCCAGCATAGTTTGAGTTCTAAGGTTAAACACCCTATATGCTCCACTAGTCAATGAATAACCCAAAAATATTCATTCATCACTCTTAGACTCGAACTTTCCAATAGATTCACGATCTCTAAGAATATAACATTTTGCTCCAAAAACTTTGAAATATTTCACATTGGGTTTCTTGTCATTCCACAGTTCATAAGGAGTTTTTAAGGTGTCAGGCCTAAGATAAACTTTGTTTGAGGTGTAACACATTGTGTTCACTGCCTCGCCCCAAAAATACCAAGGAACATTCCTATTTGAAGCATAACATTGGTCATTTTCTAAATAACCCTATTCTTCCTCTCAACTACTCCATTTTGTTGAGGAGTTTTAAGTGCTGGAAATTCATGTTTTATTCCTATTTCATCATAAAGCACTTCAATTTCTGAATTTTCAAACTCCCTTCCATAATCACTCCTCACTCTAGAAATGGAATAATTCTTCCCTATCTGAATTCTTAAACAAATCCTCTTAAAACTTTCAAAAGCTTCAGACTTTTCACTTAGAAATCCAACCCATGCAAACCTTGAGTAATCATCCACCATGACAAAAATATACTTATTTCCTCATTTGTTCATGGTCCAAGTGGGACTCATTAAATCAATATGCAACAACTCTAAAGGTCTAGAAGTACCAATGACATTTTTCTTTTTGTGTTGACATCTGACTTGTTTACCCTTCTGACATGATCCACACACAATCCCTTTGCATAACCAAGCTTAGGGACTCCCTTAACAATTTCACTCTTAGTAATTTTTGTTAATTCTCGAAAATTAACATGTCTCATCCACTAATACCAAATTTCAATTTCATTAAGTTTAACTCTATTGCGTAACAATTCAGAACTAAGAACAATGCAATAACAATTATTAGTTGAACGCATACCTTCCATCACGTAATTCCCAGAATAGTCAACGATCGAACACTTATCAGGTGAAAAAGTGACATTATGATTGTTATCACATATCTGACTTATACTCAACAAATTTGCTTTAAGACCCTCTACATAAAGCACATCTTCTAGTTTAGGTAGACCAGGAGTCACAATCGTACCTTTTCCCATAACCTTCGACTTCTTTCCATCACCAAAACTGACTATCCCACCATGACATTCCTCGAGAAATCCAAACAATGACTTATCTCCTATTATATGCCTCGAACATCCACTATCCAGATACCAAGAAGTAGACTTGCATGCTCTAACAGCGGTATGAACTACAAAATAGTGTAGCTCGCCTTTGTGAATTCATGCCTTCTTCATCTCCATGTTGGATTCTTTGTTCCTTCACTTACTTCAACACCTTCTCTCTTAGCTTCGAACACCTCGATCGAATGTAACCTCTAACACCACAGTAGTGACATATAGGAATGAACCTCTGAACTTGATCAGTCAACCTCCTATGATCTCTAGCGTTAAGAAAATGCTTGCTTTCAATAGGTCTTTTGACGTAGGCTTGAACACCAGGATTCCAATTTGAATTTCCTTGTGAAGAACTAGATGATACATGGGAGGCCTTTACAAATGTGGTTTTAGCAACAACATTTGAATTCAGCATTATTCCAACAAAACTTAAACCCTTTCTATTTTCAACAAAATTTTCCTTACTCAACATCTCGTCTAGCTTAAGGGTTCCTTCAGACCATCTACAAAGAGTTAATCTAGCATCTTTCAGCTCTTTTTCAAAATTCTCAATCTTAGTATATTTCTAAACTACGTCCTTATTGAGATCATCTACTAACTTCAAAACCTGAGTTCTTTCTATTTCAGATTTCTTCAACTCCTCAACCAACATGGCTTTTTGAGTCTATAGAAGATTTTGAGATTGAGAACTATTGACTAATTCATCTTTTAAAGAATGTAATTCTTTGTCCATGTTAAGACTCTTAGTCAATAGTTTTATGTCAGTTTTGTGAAGTTGTGAGGTCTTATCATGTAATTTGTCATAAGACTCTTGAAGAGTGTCATCACAACCTTCATCACTCTCAAAACTTTCTTCTTCAGACATTGTCCAACTTGTAGCAACTTCTCTAACCTCCTTGATTTGTGCAGCAAATACAGTAAAATTCTCAGAATCATCTCTTATATTCGAGTATGTCGCATCACTAGCTGATCCATTATCAGAGTCATCATCCCAACTGATAGCTAATCCTTTGGATTTCTTCAAAGTGTTTGCACATACTACAGCTATGTTACCAAATCCTTGACATTCAAAACATTGGGGTTTCTTCTTTTTAGGATCAGACTTGTCCTTCCTAGTTTGAGTCTTATTTCTACTTCTAGACTCACCCATCTTATTCCCAAATGTTTGTCCTTGGCCATTCTTTTAGCCCTAACAAATTTATTCAGCTAATCCTTTGGATTTTTGAATATCTCCATCTCATAAGATTTTAAATTTCCAGCCAATTCTTCAACCTTAATTTCTTTAAGACTCATGACCTCTGAGATGACAGTGACCTTAGATCGAAAACGTTCAGGAAGAGACCTAAGGGTTTTCTTTAATATCATAGTATCAAGAATAGGCTCACCTAGATTGTGACAGCTTGTCACAATATTAGTTAATCTAGTCTCAAAGTCGGCGAATACCTCATCCTTCTCCATTTTTAGTTGTTCAAATTGAGAATTCAAAATTTGAAGCTTTAATTGTTTCACATTCGACGTTCCTTCATGAGTGACTTGGAGAATGTCCCAAGCTTTTTTGGCAATTATGCACATAGAAATCCTCTTGAACTCACTCGGAGTAATAGCATTGTATAACGCATTCAACTCCTTCGAGTTCTAATTCACGTTATTCGTCTCAGCAGCAGTCCACTCACTTAACGGTTTTGCTTTCACTTTATTAGTCGCATCGTCTTTCACAGTGGGAGGTGAGTATCCTACTTTTATAGCATTCCACGCTCTCTCATCTAAAGATTTCAAAAACGCTCTCATTCTCGCTTCCAAATATGTGTTATTCAACCCATCAAACAAAGGGGATCTAGATATGAAACCTCCTTCACGAGGCATCTCCATCGTCTAAGTCCACAATCTAACCCTAGGTAGTTAACCTAAATCGGGGTAACCAGGCTCTGATACCAATTGAAATTACCTAGACGATAGTGAAAACAGCCTAGAGGGGATGTGAATAGCTTTTTTGTCGATTTTATGATCAATTAAAATTATTTATCAGAAATTCAATTTTAAATATTAATATAAGTGCAAAAATTTAAATCATGAGAAGACACAGAGATTTTTACATGGAAAACTTTGGAAAGACTCCAAGTAAAAACCACGGATACGCTCGGGTATCGATGCACTATGAATAGAAGAATTTGTACAGACTCTAAGAAAACAGAACTTACAACTGATGTAATTTGTTGTTCTTCACTCGACGTCTGAAAGTCTAGATTCACTCGCGCTCCACGAAACTCTTGCTCCGATCTTTGTACTCTGACAGCTCTGCTTCTCAACAGATCGAATAACCACGAAGTCTCCTACTTCGATCCCCGCACTCAGACGGCTTCGCTCTTCAACGTATCAAAGCAACCAAGTTGCAATCAACAGTGTATAGATTTTTTAGAATCTAGATGATTTAATCGTGCATGAGATCGCCGATGTAGAAGCAAGATATAATCAACTTCAAAATAGGAGAGAACAAGAAGAATCACTCAATGATATTTTTTCGCTATATATAAATATATCTGTAAAATAATATGAACAATAGAATACTGCAGAAAATATCTCTTCAAAGCCCCCCCCCCCCCCCCCCCTCCCCCCCCCCCCCCCCCAAATTCTGCAAAATGTTCTCCTATATATAAAGAAAGATAGTGGAAACCCTAATGTTGCCCTTTTTCATAATTTCACACCAAATTGAGTAAAACCCTTATATTTTGTTGAATATAATGTATATGACACGTATCCTAATATATAAAGTCATAGCCACAATGTAATTGGGGTAGATAGAACATCGCAGCAAAAACATATAACAACTTGCCGCACCTACGCTTGAAGCGTAGGCCCCCTACGCTTGAAGCGTAGATCCAAGCATAGCTTGGAGCGTACCTCCAAGCATACAAATCCACTTTCCAGTCACATTTTGAAACTGAAAGCGTACGCATTTTTGTTAAAACCACTTTTCTCCGTAACTGTGCCAAAATAACCCTCTTGACTCCCCGAGACTTTTTGTTTAAATTGACGACTTTGGAAAATGTCATTTTTGCCCTCCGGAAGACATTTTTACTCAATACTGCACTTCTCTTGTATTTCACTTGTATTCTTCACTGTTGCCTTTTGTTGTATCTTGTAGATGTCGTTGAAACCAACACAACCTATCAAACACTCAACATGGTTATTGTCTAGAATATGCCATAAATAAATAATACATAAAAGTGTTCTTACAAAAGCTGTTAAATTCTGGCTTTGCCCTCCATCAAAGTTTCTTTCTTCTCGATTGATACGTGTCTCCACACCTTGGAGATACATGGAACAAAATGTGAGACACTCATTATCCACATAAGCTTCTGCAATTGAACCTTCATGTCGTGCCTTATTACGAACATATGATTTCAATGTTCGTAAAAATATGTATTATAATCCTAATTTCAAAATATCAAATTCAGCAAACACAATTAATAAAAACTTGTATAAGAATCAAAATAAGTAAGAAAGAGTCCACACCTTTCAATAAGATACATCCAACAATATTATGTTGCCTAGGAATAATAGCCTCTCTGGGCAAATGAACTGCTAAATGAACCATTACATCAAAAAAAAATTGGGGGGGGGGGGGGGGGGGGGGGGTGGGGAGATCATCTCTAACTTGCATAGTAAGGATGAAATATCCCTATCAAGTGTTTTCAAGACTTCCAACTTCAATGTCTTACAACATAACTCTTTGAAAAATAATCCAAGCTCCACTAATGCATTACGCACGTTATCTGATAAGTGTCCACGTATAACAACTGGAAGAAGACGTTGTAGAAGAATGTGGCAATCATGACTTTTCAAACAAGATATAGTTCAATTATTTGTATTCACACAACGAGATATTTTTGAACCATATCTATCTGGCAACTTCACAACCTTCATCTATTCATAAATACTTCTTTTATTTTCAACAGATAATGTGTAACATACTAGAGGCATAAGATACTTATCACAACTGGAAATAAGATGCAACTCTTTTCTTATGCCTATCGATTTCAAATCTAATCGAGTCTTTACTGTGTCTTTTGTTTTACCTTCAATGTTTATTAGTGTCCCCAATACATTATCACATATATTTTTCTCTATATGCATAATATCGAGATTATGTCTCAACTTAAGGCCTTTCTAATAAGGTAACTCAAAAAATATTTTTTTCTTAGCCCAATTTAACTCCTCTTTACTACGTTTCCTCTTCTTGTAGGTGGATCCCTTTCCGAAGTCAACATTTTTTATTTGGAGTAATTGTTGAAGCACCTCATCACCAATCAATTCTTTAGGAGGTAGTTTGGTCTCCTTGTTTCCACTAAATTGTTTGTACCAATTTCGCCATCTATGATTTGCTGGTAGCCAACGACAATGACATAAGTAACAAATCTTTTTTCCATGCTCTAAACGCATTGAACATGCATCCATGTTGCAAATAGGACATGCCATATACCCTTTAGTGACCCACCCAGATAAATCTTCATAGGCATGAAAGTCATTTATAGTCCATTATAGTGATGCATGCAATCTGAAAACAGACTTAGAGGTAGCATCATAAGTACTTATACCATCCTCTCATAATTCTTTTAGCTCATCAATCAACGGCCTCAAGTACACATCTATTTATTTTCCAAGAAATTTTGGTCCAAGAATAAGCAATGACATAAACAAGTATGGTTCTTTCATTCATTTACAAGGTGGCATGTTGTATGGGATTACCATTACTAGCCATATGCTATATGAATTACTTATGTTACCAAATGGATTAAATCAGTCACTTGCTAAACCAAGTCGTACATTACGAGGATCCTCTGCAAACCAAGGGTGTCTTTCATCAAATTCTTCCAAAGTCAAAGAATCTGCTAGATGTCTAGATACATCAGTCTCCTTAATACGCTTATTTTTGTGCCACCTCATATTTGATGATGTTTTCCTTGACATGAACAAACCTTTGAAGCCTGGGTTTCAAGGGAAAATATCGAAGAATCTTCTACGGAATTTGTTTACCTTTAACTTCATAAGTTTTGTACCTAGATTCACCACAACGATGGCACACATCACTTTTCTGGTTTTCTTTCCAGAATAATTGGAAGTCATTTATACAAGCATGTATCACTTCATATCCAGGACCTAGTTCACGCAACATGCTTTTAGCTTCATAATGCAACTTTGGAATGTCAATTTTAGACAAAGACTCTTTAAGCATCTCTAGCAACATGTGATGTGTACGTCAGGTGTACAAAAATATGTGGTTAAAATCAACACCTTAACGACTATAGGTTTTACCCTACGCAAGCGCACGTATCAATTGTAGAATAGCAAAGCGGCTTGAGTAAGGGATGTCAATCCCACAGAGACTGAGATTGTTCACTTTAATAATTTAACAAATCTGAATTATATTTTTTGAAAGATGGTTTGGTTGGGTGGTCGAATACCAAGTTATCTATTTTACCAAAATTATCTACAAAGCAAATTAAATTGGTTCGTGATTCAGAAAAGAGAGAAAATTAGGGTTTTAATCACTCCACCACGAACTGTATAATATAGTTCATCAATGTATTAATTGTAAGAGAGCGATCCATAACTGTGAATCAGGTCGTATCGCAAATAGCTTAATACGACCCCAAAAATGAGTACTATCAACCGGATCGCGATAACCCGTCTCATGACTAACCTAACTAGTACATGCCAATTATATTATTCTAATCTACTCCTAATGCATGAAAATAAACTAAAGCATGTTTATATTAAATCGTCAAGGCACGACCTGTGTCAACCTAGGGTTTTAAGTTTCTATACCACCATAGTGTAGAAAATCATGATTAAGCATCCGAGTTCCAGCCCATAGTGAATAATCATAATTGTGCAAAACTATATATTCATTTCATCTAAGACAAGAATTTAGAATAAACATATACTTTTATATTGTAAATCAATACGATCTCTTAAATACTACAATCATCACAATATGGTCAACAATTTCCCCTCTTTACAATTAAAAATAATAAAAGAACCACATTACTTGGCTAGGGTTTTGCTAGAAAACCCTAGATACAGAGTTAGTTGGCCATGGAAGATGGTGACTGCATCGTTGATGTAGAAACGTTCTTCATAGTCTTTTTCTTTGGATCTCTAGGTTTGAATATGAATCTCAACAGCAACAAATCTAAATGAATTAACAGCCTCCAAAAACTCACATATGAACTCTCCAACCACCGAACACTCCAACTCTGATGTATGGTCTTATATATACAGATAATGGCATAGAGAGACCCTTTTCAGTCTTTTCACACTAAAACTCATGAAAATCCTAATTTCTCATATATATAAGTGTATATACATGCATACAGAGGTCTAGAGTCATAGGCATGTCTTCCAATTAAATCAGGGATGAGATAGGAAAATCCACGAAAAATCACCAAAACGTTGCCGCACCTACGCTACAAGCGTAGCAGGTCTTTGCTTTAAGCGTAGGTCCCAAGCGTACCTCCAAGCATAGGTCCAAGCGTAGAAATGTATTTTCTAGCAACTTTTTGAAACTGGAAGTGTAGGCAAAAGCGTAGGTATTTTGTGGAAAATCACTTTTCTCTGTAAATGCACCAAAATATCCGTCTCGAACCCACGATACTTTTTGCAGAAGATGATGACTTCTGAAAATGCCATTTTTGTCCTCTGGGGGCCATTTTTGTCTTCGATTGCCTCTTTGACTCTCCTCTTGGATAGAAAGAACATACTCTTTAGTTAATTCACCGAAATGAGCTCCATTTCTTCATTAAGCTCCGGAAACATGTCTTAACACGCAAACGCAATAAAAATACCAAATAATGGAATGAAATAACGTAATAATAGTGAGTTGAGCGGTCAAAATGACTAATATTTGCCACCTATTACACCCCCAAACTTACACATTGCTAGTCCCTTAGCAATAAACTCAGGGAATGTTTCTTATGATGATCTTCTTAATCTAACAACTCTAATTATTCTAACTAATCTAACATAATCTCTTGCTTTCGTGAGGGTCAACGATTACACTTAGCACGTGTAATAAGCCTTTTAAACCCCTAGTGGACGAGGGAAGTCTCGTGAAGGTTTCCAGTGATGGTACCTACAAATATCTCAGTTCTCTATAATCACGCAGTCATGAATTCACACACAAATTCAATTAAGTCATTATACAATGCAAAAGATAACATGGATGCAAATTCTCCCACTGACTACCGAGCAACAATTATATCAAGCTTCGTGTTATAAATGGTTCCCACTTAAGTGAATGATTTCGTTACTTTCTACTTAAAATTAAGACAACCTTCCGTGATTTTGTGAACACTCAACTATGATATTTCAGTTCCTCTTCTCTCACTACATTGATCAAGCTTTACCATTTTTAATAAAAACATATATTTTCATCTTTCCACTTTTCATCCCTTTTTGTATTTCTAAGTCTCCAAACTTTCCAGCGGGGACTTTTAGTCCCGACCAACTGGGCCCAAGCTTCTTCCATGGGATTTAAGCTCATTAGCTTTCTCCCCTTTTTACGCGAACAATGATATTGGTGATACGAAGGCCCGGTTACTCGGATCGAAGAACTACATTTTGCATTTTATTTTTCACAATAAATTTTCTTCTTTCTCCATTTCAACCAAAACAACTCCCCATCTCCCCTTTTATCGTGGAAAAATTATTTTTTTAACTACATAATAAAAAATCAACCTATTTCTCATAGTGAATGTGCGCTTGTGCTTATAGGTCAAAGTCATCCTTCTTAATTTCAATTTCACTCATTCACTCACCCATGTAAAACCACATCACTTCACAGACTTGATCTAATCATTACTCTCATGAATGGAAATATCACATCACATACTACTCATGCATCATATACACAAACTTAATCAAATTGTAATGCAAAACATTTATGCATGAAAACAAAGAATTGCTCCAAAATTTTAAAATTTCAATTTTTTTCTGAAAATTTTCATTCGTTGTAATTCTATACCCTTACCCCAAAACTTAAATCAAACCATGTCCTCATGGTCAAAAATAATATAGGAGAACAGATACAGTTACCCTTGAAGATCAATTCTGGATTCCAAAGCAAATCACAAATCCTCCCCCCCCCCCCCCAAACTTGAATTGGATTACCTGTAGATATATGCAACAAAGCACAAATACCCAATCATAGCAAGGGAAAAGAAATTTAAAAAATATCCAGAAATTTACACAAAATTTTCAAGGAATAAAAAATATATATATTTTTTTAGAGTAAACAGAATAATAAAAAAAACTGATTTGGCCTTAAGGGCCTACAATCCTAAAATGAGATAAAATATAGAAAGACAAGGGTCTACCATCCCCAAAAACAAAATAAAACATAAAAAAAATCCTAAACCTAAACCTAAACCCTAATTTTCCTCCTCTTCTTCATCACTTGACACGAAACTCTTCAACCATATCCGGCAATCTGCAGTCTCTTTCAACTTCTCTAAATCTTCATCCGGATATATTTTCATAATTGTCCACCGTATCTCATCCAACTTCTTCATCCTATCACCCAACTGTTCAGCAATGATCTTTGATAGCAAAAACGGGTATGGAAGAAAATTTTCAAATTTATCGGCACCCGCCCATTCTTTACTCACAATTGTTCGGGCAATCGACATCCTAGCTATAATCAATATAGGAACACACACTTCATACCCATGATTTAGGGCATACAAAGTTCTAAGCATAATGTGATCCCTTACACTAGTTCGATTATTGGGTCGAAGTTGAGCCGCAGTGACATAATCCAAATAAAGCAGATCCGACTTCAACCACCAATTATCACACGTCCTATCTCTCGGATCTGATACTGCACACAATTTCCGAACCATCTCCTGATCCTTATGTGGCCATACTATAGGAACTCCTTTCAATATTCCCTGTAACTTTGCCGGAATAGCAATTGGTATATTCCATGCATCGACAATACTTATTCTTCCAATCATAACATGAGCACTCCACTAAGTTACTTTAGCCTTCATCACCTCAAATCCCGACGGCCCCGAAATTGTCATATTTTCATAGAATTTTCGGACCAAGCCCACATACACCTTTTCACCTGCCGGTTTTCTAAACTTTTCAATCCTCGTTCTCGATTCATCCTCTCAAGATGAAATATCTCTTTAAATTGCAACCTACACTGCAAAAATGATTTTGGTGTGGTTCGGCTTCCATTCCGACTCATAGCTCCTTCATTCATGTTTTTCATATCCATATATGGTTATGTACTTTCCATGAATTTCTCTGGGTCAGAATAATCTTCATTAGCATTATCCATACTAACCCTCCTCGAAATAGAAATAATAAACTAAGAATAGAAGAAAAATATCTAATTTAATGTGATAGGTGCTCAAAATTATCTATTTTAAGCCCCTATCTTACTGTTGTTACATCTTTACAATCCATTATTTGGTATTTTATGTCATTTGTGTGTTTAAGCATGTTTCAGGAACTTAATGAAGATTACGAGCTAACTTTGGTGAATTAATTGGAGAAGTGTTTGTGTCTATCTAAAAGAGAGAGCAAAAGAGGTGTTTTCAAGAGAAAAGTGTCTCCCGGAGGGCAAAAATGTTATTTTTCGAAGCGACAACTTCAAGAATCATACCAAGGGAGTCGAAGGAGTTCAAACGGAGCAATTATCAAGAAAAGTGATTTCTGGGGGTTTTGCTACGCTTGACCTACGCTTTCAGTTACAAAAAGTGGCTAGAAAGTGAGTTTCTACGCTTGTCCCTACGCTTGAAACGTAGGTGCACAATGCTACAGTGTTTTCAGCATAAACTTTTAGTAAACTTCGGGAGCTCATATCTCAGTCAAAGCAGATCTAAATGGGATGATTCTTGAGCCTATCATGAAGATCTTGAAGTCAGCTTTCGAATGATATATTAGATGCCTCCATCAAATGTGTGTAGCTCCAAATATGATCAAAAGAGTGGGAGATGTCATGTAGAAAAAGCTGGAAATTTCAGATTCGGGCCAAAATCATATTTTGACCCGGATGACTTTAAGTTCGACCCCAACACCCCTATACATGTAATATACACATATTATACATTAGATATTAGGGTTTTGGTTTGTTGGGTGTGAAATTACCAAAAAGGGTAATCCTATTTTCCAGGTTAGGGTTTTCCACAGCTTTGCTACAGAATTTCGAACTCCTCTTCACCCAATTTTGGGAATTCTATACACATAATTTTCAGAATATTTTCTGGAGATTCATCTATCATTCCAAGGAGGAGCCATTCAAGACATATAGATCCGGAGAAGACGACCATGGAGGGCGATTCTACATCAACGATGCAGTCTCCTTTTACCATGAGCAACTAATTCGGTATCTAGGGTTTTCTAGAAAAACCCTAGCCATGTAAAGTAGTTATTTCATTGTTATTCAATTATAACGAGGGGAAACTGTTGACTATACTATGATCATTGTAGTAGTTAAAAGACTGTACTGATTTGCAATATAAAATTATATGTTTGTTCTAAATTCTTGTCTTAGATGGAATGAATGTATTATTTTGCAGAACTATGATTATTCAATATGAGTAGGAACTCGGATGCTTAAATGATTTTCTACACAATGGTGGTAATGAAACTTGAAACCTTAGGTTGACACAGGTCGTACCTTAGCAATTTAATATAGACATACTTTAGTTTATTTTCATGGTACTCCTTTTTTAGGTCATATTTAGCTATATGCGGTACGACCTGATTCACAGTTTATGAATCGCCCTCTTACAATTGTCACATTGACATAACTATGTTATGAGGTTAGTGGTGGAGTGATGAAAACCCTAGTTTTCTCTCTCATTTGAATCACAACCAATTTAATTTGCTTTCTAGATAATTTTAAGTAAAATAGAAAATTTGGTCTTTG
Organism: Cornus suecica; assembly: GCA_963922005.1. NCBI lineage: Eukaryota > Viridiplantae > Streptophyta > Magnoliopsida > Cornales > Cornaceae > Cornus > Cornus suecica. Next base: position 45,555,122 of record OY998240.1, read on the forward strand.
ACCACCTAAACAAACATTTTTCAAAAAATATAATTCAGTGTTTTTAAATTATTAAAATGAACAATCTTAGTGTCTGAGGGATCGATATACCTTACTCAAGCCATTTGTTATTCTACAACTGATACGTGCTCTTGCGTAGGGTAAAACTTAAAGTCGTTAAGGTGTTGTTTTTAACCACATATTTTTATACACCTGATGTCGTATCATAATGCTCACTCCATGAGAATTGTGAATTGTGAATTGTGTCTACCCTATGGATGTATTTATAGATGGATGTAGTAGAATTAGAAGAGAAAAGGAATTTAAAACCCTTAACTGGCTAGGAAAGGGGAAACAATAACTAATCCAACTCCAACTTGTATTTGCATTCCGTCTTCTTGTCAGATTAGGATTACTCTAAAAAGTCTATATAAATTCTACAAAAGATCCAATAAAAACTTAAACAAATCCTAATACAACTAAAAATACAAACCAGACCAAAACACCCCTCAAACAAGTCAATTTTGTAAAATTTTAAAACTCATCCCACTGTACCCTATGCTTTAAGCGTAGCTTGAAGTATAGGTTGGCCTGAAGAAAATTATTATTATTAATTTTTTTTATAATAATACACTCATCAATCCAACACATATACACCCCCAAACTTAAAAGAACAAATGTTTGCATAGTGCATTTTAAATTATTGAAGGAATTCAAACTATTAGTACATGTAAAATATGATTGATCAACAAATTTGTTTTAATTTTATACAATATGAAAATATCAAAAATATTTAGAAGATAATCGTTCAAGCAGTCACATCCAGCCCTATACGAAATTATCTTCTCGATAATTTATCTCTAATATATAAAAATAAATGAAATAAATATAAAAACAAAACAAAAACCTAACTAAAACTAAACTAAGACTCATCATTAGAGGGCAGTGGCGTAGGTGGAATCTGCACACCCATATGTTGACTCAAATAGGTAATCCTATGAAATAACCGCCTCTGATCAATCCGCCGGGCCTGTCTCTCCTTTGCTAAAGTCCACCCTATCCCCTACATCCGTGCAATCAGAGCATCAAACTGCGTCTGGGAAAGAGTAACAGTGTAAGAACACTTTTGTGTATTGTTTATTTATGGCATTTCTACACAATAATCATGTTAAGTGTTAGATAGGTTTATTTGGTTTCAATGATATTGATAAGCTTCGTCAAAGGCCGAATCAAGCATTGAAGTAATGATGAATACAAGTGAAGCACGAAAGTGAGCAAATTGAAGTAAAATGTCTCCTGGAGGGCGAAAATGACATTTTTCGAATTCGTCACTTCGAGCAAAAACTATCGTGGGTTCAAGAGGGTTATTTTGGCACAGTTGTGAAGAAAAGTGGTTTTGACAAAAATACCTACACTTTCAGTTTCAAAAAGTGGCTGGAAAACACATTTTTATGCTTTGAAGCGTAGGCCCCCTATGCTTGAAGCGTAGCTACGGCAAGATTTTGCCAGATTTTACCTGTGATGTCCAAATTGTTCGGGGGTAGTTTCATGATATGACCACGACTTATATACATCAAAGTGAGTTCTATATACATTATATTCACCAGAATATAGGGTTTAGATGTGAAATTATGAGAAAGGGCACTTTTAGGGTTTGGATGATCTTTGTCTATAAATACCCAAGTCTACAACAAGAGGAGGCGCGTCTTGAAGAATTCTCTGCAAGTTTTCTACAACTTCATCTTCTTCTATAGAGATATACGTATGGTGAAAGGATATTATTGAGTGATGAGAGATACACAAATTCTCTCTTGTTATTGGACGTCTTCAATCGTGCTTTTACATCGATAATTTCTATGCATAATTGAATGGTAGTTGCTGAAAAATTCACACATCATCTATTGCAATGTGGTTGCTTTGATCCGTTGAAGAATGGAGCCATCTGTGTGCAGAGATCGAAGTAGAGGCTTCATGGTGATTTTAATCTGTTGAGAAGTAGAGCCATCTGAGGCTTCGTGGAACGCGATTGAATATAGACTTTCAGACGTTGAGTGAAGAACAACAAACAACAGCGGTTGTAAGTTCTATTTTCATAGAGTCTGTACAAATTCTTTGATTCATAGTGCATCGATACCTAAGTGTATCTGTGGTTTTTACTTGGAGTCTTTCCAAGGTTTTCCACATAAAAAATCTCTGTGTCTTCTCATAATTTAATTTTCTACACTTATATTTATATTTTCTTGATTGATCTATTTTTGAGAACTAAATTGAGAATTAGGGTTTGTGACTAATTAAAATTGAATTTCTACTAAATAATTTTAATTGATCATAAAATTGACAAAAAACCTATTCACCCTCCCTCTAGGATGTTTTCACTATCGTCTAGGTAATTTCAATTGGTATCAGAGTGTGGTTGCCCTAATTTAGGTTAACTACCTAGGGTTAGATCGTGAACTTATATGATGGAGATGCCTCGTGAAGGAGGTTCCATATCTAGATCCCCTTTGTTTGATGGGTCGAATTACACATATTTGGAAGCGAGAATGAGAGCATTTTTGAAATCTTTAGATGAGAGAGCGTGGAATGCTATAAAAGTAGGATACTCACCTCCCACTGTGAAAGACGATACGACTAATAAAGTGAAAGCAAAACCGTTAAGTGAGTGGACTGCTGCTGAGACGAATAACGCAAATTAGAACTCAAAGGAGTTGAATACATTATACAATATTGTAAGTCCGATTGAGTTTAAGAGGATTGCTACGTTTGTATTGCCAAGGAAGCTTGGGACATACTCCAAGTCACTCATAAAGGAACGTCGAAGGTGAAACAATCAAAGCTTCAAATTTTGAATTCTTAATTTAAACAGCTGAAGTTGGAGGAGGATGAGGTCTTCATAGACTTTGAGGCTAGGTTAACTGATATTGTAATAGGTTGTCATAACCTAGGTGAGCCTATTCATGAGACTACCATATTAAAGAAAATCCTTAGGTCTCTTCCTAAACATTTTCGATCTAAGGTCACTGTCATCTCAGAGGTCATGAGTCTTAAAGAAATTAAGGTTGAAGAATTGGTTGGAAATTTAAAATCTTATGAGATGGAGATGCTCAAAAATCCCCCTAAAAAGGCTAGTGGCACAAAAGAGAAAATCATAGCTTTCAAAACCACTAGGGAGGATCATGTTGAGCTTGATGAAAAAAGTTAGTTGAGTCTGAATGATATTGTCATGTTTGCTAATAGGTTGAACAAATTTGTTAGGGCTAAACAAAATGGCCAAGGACAAATATTTGGGGATAAGTTGGGTGAGTCTAGAAGTAGAAATAAGACTCAAACTAGAAAGGACAAGTCTGATCCTAAAAAGAAAAAACCCAAATGTTTTTAATGTCAATGATATGGTCACATAGCTACAAATTGTGTAAACACTTTGAAAAAATCCAAAGGATTAGCTGTCAGTTGGGATGATGACTCTGACAATGGATCAACTAGTGATGCGACAGAATCAAAAGTAGGTGATGATTCTGAGAATTTCACTGTGTTTATTGTACAGAGCAAGGAGGTTAAAAAAGTTGCTTCAAGTTTGGCGATGTCTGAAGAAGAAGGTTCTGAGAGTGATGAAGATTGTGATGGAATGCTTCAAGAGTCTTATAATAAATTACTTGATAAGACCACACAACTTCACAAGAATCACATGAATCTGTTGACTAAAAGTCTTAACATGGATAAAGAATTGCATTCTTTAAAAGATGAATTACCCAATAGTTCTGAAACTCTAAATCTTCTACAGACCCAAAAGGCCAAGTTGATTGAGGATTTGAATAAGTCTGAACTTGAAAAGACTGAGGCTTTGAAGTTAGTAGATGCTCTAAATAAGGATTTGGTTGAGAAATCTAATAAGATGCTAACTCAACTATTCGGAAGTGGTCTAGTGGAACTTTTAAGCTTAATCATATGTTGAGTGTAGGAAAGTTTGCAGGAAATACAAAGGGTCTAGGTTTTGTTGGAGTATTGCAAAATTCGAATGTTGCTACCAAAACCACCTTTGTGAAAGCTACTCATGTAGCATCTAGCTCTTCTCATGGAAATTCAAATTGGAATCCTGTGGCTAAATCTTATGTCAAAGACCAGTTAAAAACAAGCCCTTCCTTACCCCTAGATATCCTAGGAGGTCAACTAATAGAGCTCGGAGGTTTGTTCCTATTTGTCACCACTATGGTGTCAGTGGTCACATTCAACCAAGGTGTTCGAAGTTGAGATGGAAGACTCTGCAATCAGTGAAGGAACAAAGAGTTCAGTATGGAGATCGTGTTCAAGATCAAATTTGAATGTTGAATGAAGAAATGAAGAATTTGTCAAGGTTGGCAAAAGGAGCTCCGAAGATGAAGAAGACTTGGGTGAGAAAAAGTGAGCTACACTGTCTTGTAGTTCATACTACACTAAAAGCAAGAAATTCTAGTTCTCGGTATCTGGATAGTGGATGTTCGAGGCATATAACTGGAGATAAGTCATTTTTTTAATTTCTCGAGGAATGTCATGGTGGGATAGTCACTTTTGGTGATGGAAAGAAGTCGAGGGTTATAGGAAAAGGTATGGTTGTGACTCCTGGTCTAATAGGGAGATCGTGTTCAAGATCAAATTTGAGTGTTGAATGAAGAAGTGAATAATTTATCAAGATTGGCAAATGGAGCTCTGAAGATGAAGAAGGCATGGATTTGCAAAGGCGAGCTACACTGTTTTGTAGTTCATACCGCTCTTAGGGGCATGCAAGTCTACTTCTAGGTATCTGGATAGTGAATTTTTGAGGCATATAACTAGAGATAAGTCATTGTTTGGATTTCTCGAGAAATGTCATGGTGGGATAGTCATTTTTAGCGATGAAAAGAAGTCAAAGGTTATAAGAAAAGGTACGGTTGTGACTCCTGGTCTACCTAAACTAGAAGATGTGCTTTATGTAGAGGGTCTTAAAGCAAATTTGTTGAGTATAAGTCAAATATGTAATAACAATCATAAGGTCACTTTTTCACCTGGTAAGTGTTCGATCGTTGACTCTTCTGGGAATTACGTGATGGAAGGGTATGCGTTCAACTAATAACTACTATTGCATTGTTCCTAGTTCGAAATTGTTATACAATAGAGTTAAACTTGATGAAGTTGAAATTTGACATCAGTGGATGGGACAAGTAAATTTTCGAGAATTAACAAAAATTACTAAGAGTGAAATTGTTAAGAGAGTCCCTAAGCTTGTTTATGCAACAGGGATTGTGTGTGGATCGTGTCAGAAGGGTAAACAAGTCAGATGTCAGCACAAAAACATAAATATCATCAGTACTTCTAGACTTTTAGAGCTGTTGCATATTGATTTAATGGGTCCCACTAGGACCATGAGAAAATGGGAAAATAAGTATATTTTTGTCATGGTGGATGATTACTCAAGGTTTGTATAGGTTGGATTTATAAGTGAAAAGTCTGAAGCTTTTCAAAGTTTTAAGAGAATTTGTGTAAGAATTCAGACCGAGTCTAAGAGTGATGAAGGAATATTTTTGCGTTATTCATTGACTAGTCGAGCATATAGGGTTTTTAACCTTAGAACTCCAACGATGATGGAATCTGCCAATGTAGTGGTTGATGACTCATGTGTTGATGAGTCTCCGATCTCTGCTGAGGAGGAAAATGGTGAACCATTCTTTATATTGGATAATGATTCTTCTGAGGTTGAAAAAGAGACCAATGTTGTTAATAATGATACTTCAAGTCCTACAGAATCACATGATCAAATTGGTGATGTTCAGGCTACTACTTTTAAAGAATCATCTGCAAGGGTAAAGTTGTATCATCCTTTGGATAATATTATAAGATCTGTTGATCAGATGATAGTGACACGGAGAAGGTTAGGAATAAGGTTTTGTATGCATGCTATACATCTTCCTTAGAACCTAAAAATGCCAAAGAAGCTCTTCAAGATAGTGAGTGCATAAATGTTATGCAATGAGAACTTCATCAATTTCTTAAAAATGATGTGCGGTATCTTGTGCCTAGACCGAAAGAGATAAACGTGATTGGTACCAAGTGGATTTTCAAGAATAATAACGATGAAAATGGTACAGTTGTTAGGAATAAGGCTAGGCTTGTTGCACAAGGATATACTCAGAATGAGGGTATTGATTTTGATGACACTTTCGCTCTGGTTGCTAAGCTTGAATCTATTCAGATTTTGTTTGATATCGCTTGTCATCTTGGATTCAAGTTATTTCAGAGGGATGTGAAGAGTGCATTTTTTAATGGTTTTCTTCATGAGGAAGTATATGTGGAGCAGCCCAAAGGATTTGAAGATCCTTATTGTCTAGATCATGTTTACAGGATGAAAAAGGCTTTGTACGGGCTAAAGCAATCTCCTAGAGCATGGCATGAAAGGTTGACTGATTACCTGTTGGGAATAGGTTTTGCTCTAGGGGGAGTGGACAAAATACTGTTTATTTAGAAAATTGAGAGTGATACAATTGTTGCTCAAATCTATGTTGATGATATTATGTTTGGTTCCACTTCTGATCAACTTGCTCATTATTTTGGAGATCAAATGAAACATGAATTTGAAATGAGCATCATTTTTTAATTGAACTTCTTTCTAGGGCTTCAAGTTAGGCAATTAAATGATGGGATTTTTGTGTCCCAAATTCGTTATGCCTTGGAATTAGTAAAGAAGTTTGGTTTGAAAAAGGATAAGGATGCTCGCACTCCTATGAGTACTAGTATTATGCTTAACATAGATACTAAAGGCAAATATGTTGACCCTATACTTTATAGAAGTATGATTGGGAGTTTATTGTATTTGACTGCTAGTCGACCTGACATAGCTTTTAGTGTTGGTTTGTGTGCACGTTACCAGGCAAGTCCTAAGGAGTCTCATATTACTACTGTAAAAAGGATAATCAAGTATGTTAAAGGGACAGTGAATTATGAACTGTGGTATCCATCAGGTACTAATACTGATATCGCATCTTTTTCTAATGCTGATTGGGCCGGTAATGTTGATGATAGAAAAATTACTAGTGGAGGGTGTTTTTATGTTGGAAATTGCTTAGTTACTTGGCAAAGCAAGAATCAAAATTGTGTTTCCCTTTCCAATGTTGAGGCTGAATATATAGCAGTTGGTAGTTTTATACTCAGTTTTTGTGGATGCATCAAATGTTGCAAGATTATGGTTTTTCTCAATGCACGATGATTGTGTTTTCTGATAACAAGAGTGCAATAAATATTTCTATAAATCCTGTTCAACATTTAAGGACAATGCATATAGATATTCGATATCATTTCATTCGTGATCTTGTTGAAGATGGTATAGTGTCTCCAGAGTTCATATCCACAGATTCTTGGTTGGCAGATATCTTTACAAGACCATTAGATTTTCAAAAACATGTTAGCTTAAGGAAATCTATTGGTATGCTTTCTTTAGAATAGATATCTTCTTATATGTCATTCTAGGAACAGTTTGCATTATTTTCCTAAAATTGATAGGTAATCATGCATCTGTATTATTTTTATTCATGCATGCATTTTATTTTGAAATAAATGACAATAAAAATTTTGAGACTGTTGAGCTTGGCTAGAGTACAAAAGTTGTCATATTTTACTCTATTTTCACATTTACTTGTCTCATTATGCATATGTGAAGTAGAGGTATCAGTCTGACCTAAGATTTTTGGATGATCACTTGTCATGATTATTTTATGTTACAAAACTTTAATCTTAGGTGCCAGTTGCTTCGGTGATGATTATAATGCCTGCTAAATCTGTTAATTTGTTTTTTATTTTACCCAAAGTGGTATGAAGGTTCATGAGTTATGCTATATTGGTCTATGCATGAAATATTTTTTGCATGTGTATGAATGTTGTGGTGATGTTAAAATAATGAGATGTTTAAAATATAAAAATGCAAAAAGTAATTCTTCAATCTGACTAATCGGGCCTCTTGCCTCAATAAGCATGTAGTGTTCGCGTAAAAAGGGGAGAAGACTAATGAGCATAAATCCCATAAGGCCTGTGATAGTAAGAGTTGTTTTTCGAGATTAGGTTACACGGAACACTAAAAACATCTCTATTAAAGAAGGACATCGTTGGTGCAACTCTTATTCTTCTCTGTGAAAAGCTATCACCATAACTATCAAAGCGGCATCCGGTCCTCGGGCACCACATGATCGGTCTTTTTGCGCTAAGAGTGACTACGCCCTATAAAACGGATTTGATCCATGGTTAGTTCGTCCCTGTGGTGTTGAAAGCACCCTCCTAGCTCCTTAGAAACTATGACGGAACGGCACTTGAATGTCAACTATTCTTAGATTTGAATATCTATGAAAACCTGTGTTCAAGGGTGTGAAAACACGACAAACAAAGACAAGCGAGTCTCTCACCTATTCTTACGAAAGGGAAGGACGAAAGCTTGGGCCCAGTAGGTCAGGACTAAAAATCCTCGCTGAAAAATCGGGAGCTTAGAAAGACAAAAAGGGATATGGTGAAAAAGTTGAAAAGATGAAAAGTAAGAACTTGTGTGACAAAGTGAAAGTATCTTTTATTTTTGCCTTCAAGTTTGGATCTTGGATTGAATTATCATCATGGTTAGTCGAGAGATTATCAACTTTAGTATGTATTGTTTTCATCTTACCTTAGTGCTTGTACATGAGAATTTTCATATATATATATATATTTGTAAAACTTGACTTGTGCACTCTAGAGTTTACAAGGTATGTATGCTGATTTTATTCTATACTAGGTGCATAATGGTTGAGTTAAATCTGAGAATATGATATGTTAATAATTGGTTTTGTGTCTCTACTGGCTTGCTCACAGATTTCTAAAAACAAAAATATTTTATTTATTTTTACTCATGACATTTTGCCTTCATGCATTAGTAGTAGAGTCATGCATAGTAGAGATTTCTGTTACTCTAAGAATTTGGATATGATCTGATAAGAGTTATGTATCTTGGTGTTTTTCCTTGAGTACTTCCTTGCATCTCTCTACATTGTTGTTATGGCATATACTATCTTTTCTTGACATTTCAGTGACAAAAAGGGGGAGAAGTATTAAGTAAGGGGGAGAGATTGTTTGATTAAGAGGGAGAAGTTTTAAGCAAGAGGGAGTTTATTCTCAAGGGGAGAATGATGATTATTATGTATGCATTGTTGTTATGATTTTCTGATGATCATTATGTTGGTTTATATCTGTTTTCCACACTTGCTTTTAATGGTTTTTTTAGTTTTGTTGTTACAAGATTGGTTGTCATGAAAGCAAGGTGACAGTTTCTATCTATGTTTGTTGGTGTGTCTTCATAGGTATAGATGTTATGTTGTTATTTGTGAGGTTATATTGTAAAACATGATTTTGTCTCAGAAATGCCAAGGGGGAGATTGTAAGAACACTTTTGTGTATTATTTATTTATGGCATGTTCTAGACAATAGCCATGTTAAATGTTAGATAGGTTTGTTTTGTTTCAATGACATTAATAAGCTTCGTCAAAGGCAGAATCAAGCGTTGAAGTAATGAAGAATACAAGTGAAGCACGAAAATGAGCAAATTGAAGTAAAATGTCTCTTGGAGGGCGAACACAACATTTTCTGAAGTCGCCACTTCAAGCAAAAAGTATCGTGGGTTCAAGAGGGTCATTTTTGGCACAATTGTGAAAATAAGTTGTTTTAAAAAAAAAATACCTACGCTTTCAGTTTCAAAAATTTGCTAGAAAACACATTTTTACGCTTGGAGGTACTCTTGAAGCGTAGGCTCTGCTACCCTTGAAGCGTAGCTGCTGCATGCTTTTGCCAGATTTTGCCTGCGATGTCCAAATTGTTCGGGGGTTGGTTTTATGATATGACCACGACTTATTTACATCAAAGTAAGTTCTATATACATTATATTGACCAGAATATATGGTTTGGATGTAAGATTACGAGAAATGGAACTCTTAGTGTTTGGATCATCTTTGACTATAAATACCCCAGTCTACAACAAGAGGAGGCACATCTTGAAGAATTCTCTGTAAGTTTTTTATAGCTTCATCTTCTTCTACAGAGATATACATATGGTGAGAGAATATTATTGAGTGATGAGAGATACACAAATTCTCTTTTGTTATTGGACATCTTCAATCGTGCTTCTACATCGATAATTTCTATGCATGATTGGATGGTATAATTGTTGAAAATTTCACACGCCATCTATTGCAACGTGGTTGTTTTAATCCGTTGAAGAAAGGAGCCGACTGTGTGCAAAGATCGAAATAGAGGCTTCGTGGTGGTTTTGATCTGTTGAGAAGCAGAGCCGTCTGAGTATGGAGATCGAAGGGAAGGCTTCGTGGAACGCGAGTGAATCTAGACTTTTAGACGTCGAGGGAAGAATAACAAACAGCAATGGTTGTAAGTTCTATTTTCATTGAGTCTGTACAAATTCTCTGATTCATAGTGCATCGATACCCGAACGTATCCATGGTTTTTACTTGGAGTCTTTCCAAGATTTTTTACATAAAAAATCTCTGTGTCTTCTCATGATTTAATTTTCTGTACTTATATTCATATTTGCTTGATTGATCTGTTTTGAGAACTAAATTGAGAATTAGGGTTTGTTACTAATTAAAATTGAATTTCCGATAAATAATTTTAATTGATCATAAAATTGACAAAAAGCCTATTCACCCCCCTCTAGGTTGTTTTCACTATCGTCTAGGTAATTTCAAACAGTAGCACCCGCAGGTATCTTCGGCAATACAACCTCCTCCTCAACAGCCGACATCTGTGGCATCTACACATCATCAGCAGCCTCAACCTCCTGAGCCATACCCATATCAGTCTGACCCGCATCAGCAGCCTTTTCCTGGGCCTATGCACATGGTAATACACCGAACACTGGTCAGCGTCGCATAATTTCATCTGCATGCAACTAGGACCAGACATCAGTCCACATCCCTCTGGCATACGGGGTACCCTCTTGGAATCTGTTTAGCTCACCCGCATCCATCTAGATCCCGACATCCAGCATAATCTTCATCACCAAGCATGGGAATCGAATCTAAAACAGACACAAACCAACCTTAGTCTCCTTGCGCATATGAATATAATGTGTATATAGGCCCTCCCATAAAATACGTGGGATAGAAATCCACCGCCCGAACTCAAATGCATAGTGGAGGGCCAAAAATGGCTTATAGCAAATGGTCATGTGGCTATGCAGAAGAATCTGAGATCGAACTATCACATCCTAAAACCATAGCATTGGATCATAGTTCGCCTTCTTTGTGCAGTTCCGATGATCATCGGCCGAGGTAATAATAGGCAGTAAATGTCGGGCCCTCAATTGGTTGATCATCCAGGAAGGCACTGGCTTTAAATCCTCAAATATATGTAATAAGTATGTCCGCTCTTGTTGATACCCCTTCCGGATCTCCGGGGCTAGTAAATCCTCCACTCACGATGTCCGGGGCACAGGTAAATATGTAGTCAAAACTCCGGGGTCACCATCCACAAGTGGCTCCGATACCCTCTCATCGGCTCTATCATCGCCATGTGCGGTGTCCTCTTCATGTTCCATTGTATCTCTCTTTGTATCCTCCTCAATCTCCTCAGCCTGCTGCTCCGACATAAGTGGTGGTGATGGTGCCCGTGGAGCAACTGGCTCAACCACTAAGCGACCTTGTGGTAATAAGATGTCGTGCCCCTGAGTAAAATTCTCCGGCACCTCTGCCTCAATAGACGAGGAAGATGAGGATATCAAGTTGACATACTGTGGTCTCCTGGCATGTGTGCTACGGCGGCGAATAGGGTACGGTGTAGGAGATAATGATCTAAATCTCTATCGCACCGGTGGATCAGCCGTAATGGTGGCCTGAGCCACTCGCCTCACCGATACCTTGGTCTGTGTTATGCCTATAATAGGGAATTTCTGAAAAATAAGCGATAATGAACCGGACACTGAATCAAATACGACGATTAAACAAGCCATCGTAAAACATGATTTTGATTGGAATCATTCGTCAATACTAGTTTAGAATAGTTAAATAAATCATATGAAATCAAAATAATGGAACAAAACTCACTAAATCGAAACAAACGATGGATTTCCAAAAATTAAGTTTCATAGATTTCTGAGTTCTTCACGTGAATCCGGACAAATCATAAACTAATATGATGATCCGCTGGCCATGAATGATGAGGAATTTGATGGGTAAATGGTAGGATCAAACCTCTCAAAGAATGGTGGAGAATTGAGATAGAGCAAAGAGTTTAAATGGAATGAGTGGGGGAAAACTGACAATGGGCCTGTTTATAATAGGCCCGCAACTGAAGCGTAGCTTGACCTACGCTTGAAGTGTAGGTCCCTGGCCCAAAAACCTAACTTTTTCTCTTTTGTTGTCATCTCATCCCGTCTTCAACTTAACACTTCTTAAATGTTTCCTAGGTTTCATTGACACTTCATACTTGAATGATAATGCCCTCGTGACTTGATTTTACGAACTCTATCTTAAATGCCAAAATAACTAAATTACCGTCTACAGATACACGTTTAAAAGCTACTCTTCTTTACCTAGTACCAATGTTTAACGTCATTGGTACAACACTGCCGCTTCTCAATACCTCGAATCAAGCTTATCCAGCTTTGGTGGTTGTTTAGTTAGATTGATCATTTCCACCACACACTCAACTGGTCGAACCTCTATATAATGCTTCAATCTCTGTCCATTCACTACAAACTTCTTTCCAATGTCAGGATCATTGAGCTCCACTACTCCATGGGGGAAAACCTTTAAGTTCTTTTTGAAAATTCAAGCAATATCAACAATTCACTGAATTTGATAGCTAAATAATTTTTCAATGAAAATTTTAATTTATCAAGCAAATTAACATAATAAAAAATATAGCATGCTAGATAACAAAATTAAAGAGATAGAGATAGAGATATTGACACCATAATTTTTTTAAGATTCGGTAACTCCTACTCCTCGGCTCAAGAACCCCTTCTTGAGACTTTTCTCGATCCTTTCATTATGGCCCTTCCTTCAGATGTGGAATGGCAAACATTTACACTCTTGAAGAAGATAAATGCTTATTGAAGATCAAAGAGCTTCACTCACTCATGGATCACAATCCTTTTATAAAAGAAAGGATTCACTCAATAAACACTCAAAACAAATTTAATTTGTTATCTAGATAATTTTAGTTAAAATAGATAATTTGGTCTTCGACCACCAAACCAAACCATCTTTCAAAAGATATAATTCAGTATTTTTAAATTATTAAAGCGAATAATCTCAGTCTCTGTGGGATTGATATGTGTGGTTGCGTAGGGTAAAATCTAAAGTCATTAAGGTGTTGTTTTTAACCACATATTTTGAACACACCTGACGCACATCAAGTTTTTGGCACCGTTGTCGGGGACTAAGCATTGTTCAATAGCTTTAGTAATTTATATGCATTGTGTTATTGTAGTTGTAGCTAAAGTGAGATTTTTGTTTTTTGATTGACAGGTACTCCGAAGAGCGTAAAAGAGAAGAGCGAAACTTCTAAAGTTGCGTCTGGAACTTTTGTGAGTTTTAGTTACCTAGATTTTTGCATATTAATTCTTGTTTTATTTTTTTTAATTTAGAAGTAGTTAATTTAGATTAGATTTTATTCCAGAAAATTTCAAAAAAAAACAAAAAATAAAATAAAATAAAATAATAATAAGTTTCGAAAAACAAATAGTAGTTTAAGTAGTGTAAGACCAATAGATCGACCCATTCTAATTTAAGCACTGCGTTAGTCGAATACGATCCTGAGATCGAAAAGTCTCTCCATCATTTACATCGATCTATTGAAGAACGTCATCGTCAGCAAGAAGAAGCAATGGTCGACTGAGGAGCCTACCAACAAAGGGCACCAGAGACATCACTGAAATTATATTACGCACCCGATGCATATGATTCCTATACTGATTTTCCAAAAGAAGAAGGAGCGAAACACTTCGAGATAAAGACAATCATGATCAATATGCTTCCAAAATTTTCAGGCCTTAGGATAGAGGACCCATACTATCACATAAATGATTTCCTAGAAGTAGCCTCTACTGTTAGGTTTGACAATTTGCCCAAAAATGACTTGCGAGTGAGATTATTCCCTTGGTCATTGAAAGAGAAAGCTAAGAGATGGTACATCAAATTAGCAAAAGAAATTAAAATTGATTGGGAAGCCCTTAAGAGAGAATTCATAGAAAAACATTATCCCATAAGAAAGACATTAGAAGCACAAGATGAGTTTATCTTAAAGCCAACTAAAGAACTTTTGGAGATATTTGATAATATCGGTAAAAACATAATTTAATATCAATCTGAGTTGAGGTCTAGAGGTGGACAACATGATAGGAGATCTAAAAAATATTGTGTTGTGGAGAATGATGATGTGGGAGATACTATGGCATTGTTTGGAGAGAAATTAGAAAGAATTGAAAATTTTATACAGCGAAGTCATTCCCCTCCTAGAGAGATGTTTAAAGTTGAACCTCAGTATTCCCCACATGAGTGTCGGGAAATAATGGTCGTTGATGCCAACGCATCGTGGGACTATTCCAATAATGCTCATTTCACCAATTCATACACCTCCAATGCCAGAAATCACCCACTTCTATCTTACAAATCTACCAATGTAGAGAATCCACCAAAAAAGTTCCAACAAGGGCAATCATCCAATCAACAGCCAAGATTCACTGACAGACAGCAGTCATATAACTCACAACCAAGGTTCACAGAAAGACAGCAATCATACAGCCAACGACCGAGGTTTCAACAGAGTCAAAAATCATTTGACTTCCAACCAACAATCATGGCAAAAAATTCTCAGTCCAACTACCAACCAAGAATATCTAATAATTCCCAAGCCTTCCATCCATTCAATAACAACCAAGCTTTATAGCCATCCAATAATTCCCAAGCTCTACAACCATTCAATAATTTCCAAGACCTTCAGCCATTCAATAATAATCAACCTGTGCAACCCTAAAACTACCAAGCCCAGCCACCAAGAAGCCAAACTCCTCCACCTGGTTTCCAGACTAATCAGTTATAGCAGGTCATAGTGGACATTCATAAAAAGCTAGGCATTCATGCTCAATCTTTAGCACAATTGCACATGCAGGTTAGCCAAATGGCTAATGAAAGAAATGTGAGAAAGGCAAGAAAATTGCGAAGTCAGCCAATAGTCAACCCTAAGCCACAATAAGCATTGGAGTTTGGATCTTTTGCTAATAATCCTCATGAGTCGGTTCAAGTCATCACGACTCTGAGAAGTGGGAAGGAAGTGGAGAGTCGAGTTGAGGCAGAGCATAAGGAAAGGTTGCAAAGAAGAAGAGAGACAGAACAAGAATAAAGGTAGGAACTGGAAGAAGAGCAGAGGAAAGAAGTTGAAAGAAAAGAGGTTGAAAGAGTGAAAAAAGACCAACCATCAATAGGAGACGATGTCGATCAGACACTACATGAGGAGCCAAACATGGCAAGTTACGAGGAGGCAGCGCCATTTCCTCAATGTCTTAGAGAGCCGTCCAAGTACGGAAAGATGAAAGAATCTGATATGTTGGATACATTCCGACAAATCAAGATCAATTTACCTCTCTTAGATGTAATCGCTCAAATACCACCTTATGTTAAGATCTTTACACTCAGAAGAGGAAAAGCAGAGGAAAGAATCCAATAAAAATACTCTAGACTGAGTAAGTGAGTTCATTGTTTTTAAGCGATTCTCCACCTAAGAGGAAAGATCCCGGTGCTCCTACTATACCATGTGTCATCGGTGACCAGGAAATTGATAGAGCTCTTCTTGATTTAGGTGCGAGTATTAACTTGCTTCCTTATTCAGGCTACCAACAACTAGGGTTAGGTGAGCTCAGCCCCACTGAGGTTGTACTTCAATTTGTTGATCGATCAATCAAACAGGCAAGAGGAGTGCTTGAAGATGTCATTGTTCAAGTGGGCAAGTTTTATTTTCCGGTTGACTTTGTAGTCTTGGATACAAAACATGTCCCTGATTTGAAGAAGCACATTCCAGTAATACTTAGGAGACCATTCTTAGCTACGGGAAATGCATGTATCAATTGCAGAACCGGAGCCATGGATCTGACATTTGGAAATATGAAGGTCAAGATGAATGTGTTCGAAGGAAACAACCAATTGCCTGAATCTGGGGAATGTTTTCAGATTAATAGATGATATCATAACATATTTTACAACTCAAATCTTGGAGGATGACGAGCTGGAGTCATTTATGACTAGAGAATGGTCGAATGATGAAGTTATTAATTGGGAGACATATTAGAAGTTGCAAATGAAGAGCTAGATGCAATGGAGACTACATTATACACTCAACCCTGGCGAGATCCGGTTAAACCACGCATGATAGTCTCAAATATTCCACCAATTTCATCTCTAACTACTCCTCCTACCTTAGAACTCAAGGAATTGCCTGAAAAATTGAAATATGTTTTCTTGGGACCCGGTGAGACTCTTCCTATGATTATATCTTCAAATTTGATAGAAAAATAGGAATCGAGTTTAGTCGCAGTTCTGAGTGAGAACAAAGAGGAAATAGGATGGAGTATTGCTGATTTGAAAGGTATAGACCCCTCGATTTGCATGCATTGCATACATCTTAAGGAAGATGCAAAACCATCAAGGGAAATGCAAAAAAGGCTAAATCTAAATATGAAAGAGATGGTGATGAAAGAAGTAGTGAAATTGCTAGATGCGGGTATTATTTACCCCATTTCTGATAATACATGGGTAAGTCCAACTCAGGTGGTGCCGAAGAAGTCGGGCATCACAGTGGTGCCAAACTCAAAAGGTGAGCTAATTCCACAGCACATGACCACTGGGTGGCGTGTGTGTATTGATTACAGAAAGCTCAACCTAAACACCTGGAAGAATCATTTTCCATTACCATTTATTGATCAAATCTTATAGAGGTTAGCCGGATAGAGCTATTACTGCTTTCTGGATGGGTATTCCGGCTATAATCAGGTGGCAATTGACCCTGTTTACCCGGAGAAAACCACATTTACTTGTCTGTATGGCACGTTTGCTTATAGACTGATGTCGTTTGGGTTATGTAATGCGTCAGCAACATTCCAACAGTGTATGATGTATATCTTCTCTAGCATGGTAGAGAAATTTCTTAAGGTATTTTTGGATGATTTTTTTAGTTTTTGGGAAAACCTTTGAGGATTGTTTGAAACATCTAGAACTGGTACTAAAGAGGTGCAAAGAGACGGATCTTATCCTAAGTTGGGAAAATAGCCATTTCACGGTTCAAGAGGGGATAGTACTGGGCCATATTGTATCAAAGCGAGGGATCGAGGTCGATAAAGAAAAAGTTGAAATAATTTCAAAACTACCTCCTCCCACATCTGTTAAGCAGATACGCTCTTTTCTAAGCCATGTTGGGTTTTACCGAAGTTTTATCAAAGAGTTCAGCAAAATTGTCCAGCCGCTATGCAACTTATTAGCTAAGGATGTTCCATTCGTCTTTGACGAAGAGTGCCTTTATGCCTTTGAGGAGTTGCGTGCTCAACTATCATCAACCCCAATTATTCATCTGCCAGACTAGTCTCTGTCATTTAAGCTCATGTTCGATGCTTCTGACTATGCCATAGGAGCTGTGTTGGGTCAGAGAAAAGATAAGTTGTCGTATGTTATTTATTATGCTAGTAGGACTCTGAATGAAGCTCATATGAAGTACACAACTACCGAGAAGGAGTTGTTAGCAGTTGTATTCGCTATGGATAAATTCCGATCATATTTATTAGGCACCAAGGTTGTCGTTTACTCGGATCATGCCGCTCTGAGGCATTTACTAACGAAGAAAGACTCTAAGCCCCGACTAATTTTGTGGATTCTGTTGTTACAATAATTTGACCTGGAAATCAAAGATAAAAAGGGTTTAGAGAATGTTGTTGCGGATCATTTGTCAAGGATTATTGTCGAATCCACAAAGGAAATTTATCATCTTAAGGATTTTTTCCCATATGAACATTTGTTCAGTGTGGTTGTGGTGGAACAAATACCGTGGTATGCTGACATTGTCAATTATAAAGCCACAGGTCGAATACCAAAAGGATGGTCTAAGAATGAGAAAGACCGATTCTTCCGCCAGGTTAAATTCTATGTCTGGGATAATCCGTATTTGTACAAGTATGACTCTGATCAGATTATCAAAAAATGCATCCCTGAGAGTGAGGTGCAAAGTATACTTACATTTTGTCACATGTTGGAGTGTGGAGGACACTTTGGAGCTCTGAAGATAGCCCATAAGGTGCTACAGAGTGGATTTTAATGGCCTTCCATATTCAAAAATGCTTTCGAGTTTTGCAAAACATGTTTGTGATGTCAAAATCTTGGATCCATATCTCGAAGAGACATGATGCCTTTAACCCCGATTCTGATTGTAGAATTATTTGATGTGTGGGGTATTGATTTTATGGGACCATTTTCGAAAGAAGATAAGAAGGAGTATATACTTGTGGGGGTTGATTATGTTTCTAAATGAGTAAAAGCGATAGCCACGAAACGTGTTGACCATGACGTAGTGGAATAATTTGTAAAATCGAACATTTTCTCACGATTTGGTATACTAAAAGTTTTGATCAATGATGGTGGAAGCCATTTTGACAATCAGTTTCTTTCCGCGCTTTATGAAAAGTACGGTGTCACTCACAGAATTGATATGCCATCTCACTCCTAATCACAAGGTCCAGTGGAGGTTTCTAATAGGGAGATTAAAAGTATTTTGGAAAAAACTATGCGTCCGAATTTGAAGGATTGACCTCGAAGGCTAAATGATGCACCTTGGGCGTATAAAATTGCGTTTAAGACACCAATTGGTATATCGCCATATGGTAAAGCGTTTCATCTCCCTGTAGAGCTTGAACAGCAAGCATATTGGGTTGTTTAAAGATTGAATTTTGATATAAATAAAGTCGGTGCACAGCAGAAACTCCAATTTCAAGAGCTTGAGGAGTTGAGAAATAATGCGTATAAAAAATCTCGGATTTATAAGGCTCGAACGAAAGCGTCTTATGATAAACATATTAGAAAGAAAGTTTTTGAGCCCAGGCAAAAATTCTGGATATTTAATTCTAGACTCAAGCTATTTCCTGGCAAGCTCCAATCGAGATGGGATGGGCCATACAAGATTGCAAAGGTTTTCCCTCATGGAGCAGTGGAGCTCGATGATCCTGACATTGGAAAGAAGTTTGTAGTGAATGGACAGAGATTGAAGCATTATATAGAAGTTCGACCAGTTGAGTGGGTGGTGGAAACGATTAATCTAACTAAACCACCACCCGAGCTGGATAAGCTTGATTCGGGGTATTGAGAAGCCGCAGTGTCGTAGCAACGATGTTAAACATTGGTACTAGGTAAATAAGAGTAGCTTTGAAACCAAGTTTGTATCTGTAGACGGTAATTTAGTTATTTCGGTATTTAAAATCGAGTCCGTAAAATTGAGTCGCGAGGCCATCATAATTCAAGTATAAAGTGTCAATGAAGCCTAGGAAGCATTTAAGAAGTGTGGAGTTGAAGATGGACGAGATGACGGCAAAAGAGCAAAAGTTAAGTTTTTGGGTCAGGGACCTACGCTTCAAGCATAGGTCAAGCTACGCTTGAAGCGTAACTGCAGGCCTGTTATAAACAAGCCCATCGTTAGTTTCCCCCCATTAAATTCCATTCAAACTCTTTGCTCTCTCTCAATTCTCCACCATTCTTCAAGAGGTTTGATCCTACCATTTACCCATCCAATTCCTCATCATTCTTTGCCAGCAGATCATTGGATTAGTTGGTGATTTGTCCGGATTCGAATGAAGAACTCGAAAAGTCTCTAAAACTCAATTTTTGGAAATCCGTCGTTTCTTTTGATTTGGTGAGTTTTGTTCCATTGTTTTGATTTCATATAACTTATTGAACTATTCTAAACTAGTATTGACAAACGAGTCCGATCAACATCGTGTTTGATCAGTTTTCTAAAAAGTTGAGTTTTTTTACTTCGCAAGCGGATTAAGTATCGAATTTTTTACGACGGCTTGTTTAATTATCGTATTAGATATATTTAGATATAGTTTGAGTTTGATTCAGTGTCAGGTTCATTATCACTTATTTTTCGGAAATTCCCTATTATAGGCATGGCACGGACCAAGGTGTTGGCAAGGCGAGTGGCTCAGGCCCCCGTTGCGGCTGATCCACCGGTGCGACAGAGGTCAAGATCATCATCACCAGCACCGTCCCCTATTCGCCATCATAACACACATGCCAGGAAACAACAATATGTCGACTCGGCATCCTCATCTTCCTCGTCAGTTGAGGCAGAGGTGTTAGAGAGCTCTACACAGGGGCGCGACATCTTATTACCACATGGTCTCTTAGTGGTTGAGCTAGTTGCTCCATGGGCACCATCACCACCACTTATGCCGGAGCAACAGGCTGAGGATATGGAGGAGGATACAGAGTATGCCATTGAGCAGGAGGATGACGCTGCGCAGGGCGATGATAGAGCCGATGAGAGGGTGCCGGAGCCACCTGTGGAGGGTGACCCCGGGGTTATGACTACATATTTACCTATTCCCCGGACAACATCAGTAGATGATTTACTAGCCGGGGCGATCCGGAAGGGGTATCAGCAAGAGCGGACATACTTATTACAGATATTTGAGGATTTACAACCAGTGCCTACCTGGACGATCGACCGATTGAGGGCCCGACGTCTACTGCCTATTCTTGCCCCGGCTACCCCACACATTTGCGAGGATATGATCTAGGAGTTCTAGTTGCATATGCACCATTTTAGCACGGGGTTGAGACTACGGACAGTGGTCCGAGGTACAGAGATCGAGATTACTCCCCAGACTATTGTTAAGGCTTGGGGTATTCCGGATGAGTGTCCACCCAAGCTCGTTGATGTGTTCACACCTATGCCCGAGATACTCCCATCTATTTCTGAGTTGGTTACACTTCAGACTGCTGGGCAGTGGGCCGATAATCATCGGAACTGCACGAAGAAGGCGAACTATCATCATATACTATGGTTCTGGGATGTGATAGTTCGATCTCAGATTCTTTCACACAGCCACGTGACCATGTCTTATGCGCCATTTACGGCCCTCCACTATGAACTTGAGTTTGGGCGGTGGATTTCTATCCCCCATATTTTGTAGGAGGGCTTATATACACATTATATTCATCTGCGCAAGGAGACCAAGGTTGGTCAGCGTTTATTTCAGATTTAATTCTCGTGTTTGGTGATGAAAATTATATTGGATGTCGGTATCGAGATGGATGCGGGTGAGCAGAACAAATTCCGAAAGGGTACCCCGTATGCCAGAGGGATTTGGATTGATGTCTGGACCCGGTTGCATGCAGATGATATTATGCGATACCGACCAGTGTTCGGTGTATCGCCAGGTGCACAGGCCCAGGAACAAGCTGTTGATATTGGTCAGGCTGATGTGGGTATGGTTCAGAAGGCTGAGGCTACTGATGATGTGGAGATGCCACAGATGCCAGCTGCTGAGGAGGAGGTTGTATTACCGGAGGCACCTGCGGGTGGTACTGTTACTCTGTCCCAGGCACAGTTTGATGCTCTAATTGCACAGATACAGGGGATAGAGCAGACTTTGCCAGAGGAGAGATAGGTCCGATGGAGAGATCAGAGGCGGTAATTTCATAGGATTACCTGTATAAGTCAGCATATGGGTGTGCAGATTCCACCTACGCTACCGCCCTCTGATGATGAGTCTTAGTTTAGTTTTAGTTAGGTTTTTGTTTTCTTTTTCTTTTTATTTCATTTATTTTTATACATTAGAGATAAATTATCGAGTAAATAGTTTCATATAGGGCAGGATGTGACTGCTTGAACGATTATCTTCTAAATGTTTTTGATATTTTCATATTGTATAAATTAAAAAATAATTGTTGATCAATCATATTGCTGGATAAATCCCCGGATCTTTACGCATATTTTACATGTGCTAATAGTTTAAATTATTTCAATAATTTAAAATGCACTATGCAGACATTTGTGCATTTAAGTTTAGGGGTGTATATGTGTTGGATTGATGAGTGTATTATTATAAAAAAATAATAATAATAATAATTTTCTTCAGGCCAACCTATGCTTCAAGCTACGCTTGGAGCGTAGGGTACAGTGGGATGAGTTTTAAAATTTTGCAAAATTGACCCGTTTGAGGGGTGTTTTGGCCTAGTTTGTACTTGTACTTGTATTAGGATTTGTTTAAGTTATTTCTAGGATCTTTAGTAGAATTTTTCTAGACTTTTTAGAGTAATCCTAATCTGACAAGGAGACGGAATGCAAATACAAGTTGGAGTTGGACTAGTTATTGCTTCCCCTTTCCTAGTCAGTTAAGGGTTTTTAATTATTTTTCTCTTCTAATTATACTACATCCATCTATATATACATCCATAGGGTAGACACAATTCACAATTCTCAAGGAGTGAGCATTAGATTAGATATTCTTCTTCTATTCTTCTTTTATTCTTTCTATTTCGAGAAGGGTTAGTATGGATAATGCTAATAAAGATTATTCTGACCCGGTGGAATTCATAGAAGGTACGAAACCATATGTGGATATGAAGAGCACTAATGAAGGAGCTAGGAGTCGGAATGGAAGTCGAACCACACCAAAATCATTTTTGCAGTGTAGGTTACAATTTGAAGAGATATTTCGTCCAGAGAGGATGAATCGAGTATTAGTTGCGCCAGGAAGGAAAATCCTTAGAGAATGAGGATCAAAAAGTTTAGAAAAATCGGCGAGTGAAAAGGTGTATCCAGGCTTGGTATGAAAATTCTATAAAAATATGACATTTTTGGGACCATCGGGATTTGAGGTGATGAAGTCTAAAGTGACTTAGTGGAGTGCTCCTGTTGTGATTGGAAGAAGAAGTATTGCCGATGCGTGGAATATACCAATCGGTACTCTGGCAAACTTACAAGGAATATTGAAGGAACTTCCTATAGTATGGCCACATAAAGATGAGGAGATGGTTCGGGAATTGTGTGCAGTATCATATCCGAGAGATAAGACGTGTGATAATTGGTGGTTGAAGTCGCATCTGCTTTATTTGGATTGTGTCGCTGCGGCTCAACTCCAGCCCAATAATCGAACTAGTGTAATGGATCACGTTCTGCTTAGAACTTTGTATGCCCTAACTCATGGGTATGAAGTGTGTGTTCCAACATTGATTATGGCTGAGATGTCGATTGCCCAAGCAATTATGAGTAGAGAATGGGCGGGTGCCGATAAATTTGAACATTATCTTCCATACCCGTTTTTACTATCAAAGATCATTGATGAGCAGTTGGGTGATATGATGAATGAGTTGGATGAGATATGTTGGACGATTATGAAAACATATCCGAAGGAAGATTTAGAGAAGTTGAAAGAGACTGCAGACTGCCGGATATGGTTGAAGAGTGTCGTGTCAAGTGATGAAGAAGAAGAAAAAGATTAGGGTTTAGGTTTAGGTTTAGGATTTTTATTTATGTTTTATTCTATTTTTAGGGATGGTAGACCCTTAAGGTCACGTCTTTGTTTATTTTATCTCATTTTAGGATTGTAGGCCCTTAAGGCCAAATCAGTTTTTTTATTATTATTTTGTTTACTCTAAAAATAAAAAAAAAAATTTATTCCTTAAAACTTTTGTGTGAATTTCTAGATATTTTTTAAATTTACTTTCCCTTGCTATGATTGGGTATTTTTGTTTTGTTGCATATATCTATAGGTAATCCAATTCAAGTTTGGGGGGGGGGGGGAGAGGATTTGTGTTTTGCATTGGAATCCAGAATTGAGCTTCAAGGGTAACTGTATATGTTCTCCTATATTATTTTTGA
Organism: Cornus suecica; assembly: GCA_963922005.1. Taxonomy (NCBI): domain Eukaryota; kingdom Viridiplantae; phylum Streptophyta; class Magnoliopsida; order Cornales; family Cornaceae; genus Cornus; species Cornus suecica. Next base: position 45,578,993 of record OY998240.1, read on the forward strand.
CCATGAGAACATGGTCTGATTTATGTTTGGGGGTAAAGGTATAGAATTACAAGGAATGAAAATTTTTGAAAAAAAAATTTTAATTTTAAAATTTTGGAGCAGTTCTTTGTTTTCACGCAAGAATTTTTTGCATTACAATTTGATTAAGTTTGTGTATATGATGCATGAGTAGTATGTGATGTGATATTCCCATTCATGAGAGTAATGATTAGACCAAGTTAGTGAAGTGATGTGGTTTTACATGGGTGAGTGAATGAGTGAAATTGAAATTAAGAATGATGACTTTGACCTATAAGCACAAGCACACATTCACTGTGAGAAATAGGTTGATTTTTTATTATGTAGTTAAAAATATAATTTTGCCACAATAAAAGGGGAGATGGGGAGTTGTTTTGGTTGAAATGGAAAAAGTTGAAAATTTATTATGAAAAATAAAATGCAAAAAGTAGTTCTTCGATCTGAGTAATTGGGTCTTGGTATCACCAATATCATTGTTCGTGTAAAAAGGGGAGAAAGCTAATGAGCATAAATCTCATGGAAAAAGCTCGGGTCCAGTTGGTCGGGACTAAAAATCCCCGCTGGAAAGTCTGGAGATTTAGAAATACAAAAAGGGATGAAAAGTGAAAAGATGGAAAGATATGTTTTTATTAAAAATGACAAAGTTCGATCAATGAAGTAAGAGAAGAGAAATTGAAATATCATAGTTGAGTGTTCATAAAATCACGGAAGGTTGTCTTAATTATAAGTAGAAAGTAACGAAATCATTCACTTAAGTGGGAACCATTTATAACACGAAGCTTGATATAATTATTGTTCGGTAGTGAATGGGAGTATTTGCATCCATGTTGTCTTTTGCATTATATCATGACTTAATTGAATTTTTGTGTGAATTCATGACTGCGTGATTATAGAGAACTGAGATGTTTGTAGATACCATCACTTAAAACCTTCACGAGACTTCCCTCTTCCACTAGGCGTAACCTAGGGGTTTAAAAGGCTTCTTACACGTGCTAAGTGTAATCGTTGACCCTCACGAAAGCAAGGTATTAGGTTAGATTAGTTAGAATAATTAAAGTAGTTAGATTAAGAAGATCATCACAAGAAAAGTTCCCTGAGTTTATTGCTAAGGGACTAGCAATATGTAAGTTTGGGGTGTGATAGGTGTCAAATATTAGTCATTTTAATCCCTTAACTTACTATTGTTACGTTCTTTCATTCCATTATTTGATATTTTTATTGTGTTTGCGTGTTAAGACATGTTTCGGGAGCTTAATGAAGAAATGAAGCTAATTTCGGTGAATTAACTGAAGAGTATGTTCTTTCTATCCAAGAGGAGAGTCAAAGAGGCAGTCCAAGACCAAAATGGCTCCTGGAGGGCAAAAACGGAATTTTTAAAAGCCGTCATCTTCAGCAAAAAGTATTGTGGGTTTGAGACGGACGTTTTCGTGCATTTACGGAGAAAGGTGATTTTCCACAAAATACCTACGCTTTTGCCTACGCTTCCAGTTTCAAAACATGGCTAGAAAACACATTTCTACGCTTGGACCTATGCTTGGAGGTACGCTTGGGACCTACGATTGAAGCGTAGGTGCGGCTACTTTTTGGTGATTTTTTGTGGATTTTCCCGGTTTCAACCTCAGCTTAATTGGAAGACGTGCCTACGACTCTAGATCTCTATATACATGTATATGCACTTATATATATGAGAAATTAGGGTTTGCATGAGTTTTGGTGTAAAAATATTGAAAAGGGTTTCTCTATGCCATTGCCTATATATACAAAACCATACATCATAGTTGGAGAGTTCGGTGGTTGGAGAGTTCATACGTGAGTTTTTGGAGGTTGTTCATTCATTCAGATTTATTGATGTCGAGATCTATATTCGAACCTAGATATCCAAAGAAGAAGACTATGGAGAATGTTTATACATCAACGATGCAGTCATCATCTTCCATGACCAACTAACTCGGTATCTAGGGTTTTCTAGCAAAACCCTAGCCAAGTAATGTAGTTCTATTATTATTTTTAATTGTAAAGAGGGGAAATTGTTAACCATATTATGATGATTGTAGTAGTTAAGAGACCGTACTGATTTACAATATAAAAGTATATGTTTATTCTAAATTCTTGTCTTAGATGGAATAAATATATAGTTTTGCACAATTATGATTATTCACTATGGGCTGGAACTCGGATACTGTGATACACCCTAATTTTCATGCATAGGTTGGTCAGACCTATACCGAAAATTAGGGCGCATAAACACCCGATAATAAACAAACACGGAATCAAAAGATATAATGAATAAATAAATGAGTCTCAAAAGTTTAATTCTCTTAAATAAATAAATCAAGAAATCCAATTTTCCCAAAGATACAACTTGGGAATCCATATCTATGGACCCCTAAACATAAATGAAAACAAGAGTCTAAAAAATGTTTATGAATTGAATCCCACACTGAATTAAAGTGAAAAGCTGAACAACTTGAAAATGAGTGACCAAATGTGATGAGTCCTCAACCCTGTGGCAGATATTGTTGAGGACTTGAAACAATAACGGTGGGTCAAACCCACGAGCAAAGTAGATTTTATATGATCCCAAATAGAGTACCAATAATCCCATCATCTACCCCCTATAAAATAAGAGTAATATTATAATTCCTACATCTTTAAGTCCACACTTAAATATATATCCTCCAGAAAATAGGCAAAATAAATATGGTGCAATCATAATTAAATAACAAGTCAATAAATAAAACAAATAAAGCGCAACCAAAATCAAATCACAAGTTAATAGGCAAAGCAAATAAAATAATACAATAACTAAACCACAAGTCGATAGGCAACTAAACCATGCCAAACCATAACCATATACCCGATCTCCATGTCAGGGAATAGATGAAACTGCCTTAATAGTCAGTCCATCGTGGTTCCCTCCATTCCACAATAAAATAACAATACCAATACCAATAAAATAAATAACACTATTTATGTCGTGTGAGAGTATTTACATTATTTTATGTCACATAATGCACTAGGTCACTATTTCAAGATCACATTATTTTATCTTTGAAGATTGAACACATGACACCTATCTATAATAATATGTGCACACCTTATGACACTCATTAGATGATATATATATATATATATATATATATATATATATATATATTGTTTCATTACATTCTGTTTTATTTTATAATTATAATTATAATAATTATTGTTATTTTATTTTATTACTATCAATGATATATATATATATATATATATATATTTAATATATATTTTTTATTTTACCTTTAACAACACACATGATACATGCATTCCTCTATTAGTATATATATTTATATATACAGTAAGACATAATGGTCAAATTACACTATATTTAAGTACCAAAACACCTAAACCAATTCTCAGCCGCCACACCTAGATTGATCTCTTATTTAAATATTAATATTGTTTCCTTAATACTTTGGGTAATAGCTCCAAAGTCCACCTCCTCAGTTCACACCCATATAGCTTTATATATATATATATATATATATATATATATATATATAAATATACAACAACCTAATCTAATGAAAATTTAAATAAGATGATTAACAACAATCCATCCCCAAAACTAGCAAAACGTGTCCAATTGCACGCCCCATTACATGTTTACCAAAAATCATAAAGCAAACATGGTCATATGTACAGTATCATGGAAACAAACATGGTTTATATATCTACCGTAGCATCACACCGATTTTTCTGTAGCATTCATAGTAACACAATATGTATATATATATATATAATTACACGGATCTATAGATATATGTATAAGCTCTCCAAGAAAGATTCGAATATAAATATATATATTCACACATGTTTTTAGAAAAATATACAATATATAGAAGATGTGATTAACGGTTCAAAGGGAAAGAAAAGAACATTCTACTTGCCTGATTTTAGAATCTAGAACGTTAGAACGACGGATTGATCTTTGTTTCTTTTACTCTTTTCTACACGTGTATCTTCTCTCCCTCTATTCTGATACCGAACGTAATACGAGTCTCCTAGGCTTTCTTTTATTATATAAATATATAATTAATTATTCCAATGGGCCCAAAATATATAATAGCCCATTGGCTAATAAGCCCAACTAAATAATTTATATTTAATTAATTAATTAAATTAAATATATATAAATTAAAATGCATAAAAATAATGGGGTATTACAGATACTTAATCATGGTTTCCTACACAATGGTGGTAATGAAACTTGAAACCCTAAGTTGACACAGGTCGTGCCTTGGCGATTTAATATAGACATGCTTTAGTTTATTTTCATGCATTAGGAGTAGATTAAAGTAACATAATTGGCATGTACTAGTTAGGTCAGTCACGAGATGGGTTGTCGCAATCCGGTTGATGGTACTCTTTTTTGGGATCGTATTTAGCTATTTATGATACGACCTGATTCACAGTTATGGATCGCCCTTTTACAATTAATACATTGATGAACTATATTATGCGGTTAGTGGTGGAATGATGAAAACCCTAGTTTTCTTTCTCATCTGAATCACAAACCAATTTAATTTTTTTTCTAGATAATTTTAATTAAAATAGATAATTTGGTCTTCGACCACCCAACCGAACCATCTTTCAGAAAATATAATTCAGTGTTTTTAAATTATTAAAACGAACAATCTCAGTCTCTGTGGGATCGATATCCCTTACTCAAGTCGCTTTGCTATTCTACAATTGATACGTGCGCTTACGTAGGGTAAAACCTAAAGTCGTTAAGGTGTTGTTTTTAATCACATATTTTGTACACACCTGACGCACATCAACATCATACACCGTTGGAATGTTGTTGGCTCATTAAATAATCCAAACAACATCCGTCTATAAGCAAACATTCCATACAGACAAGTAAAAGTTGTTTTCTCCTATCAACAGGATCAATTGCCACATGATTGTAGCCGGAATACCCATCTAGAAAGTAGTAATAGTTTTATGATGCTAACCTCTCCAGGATTTGATCGATAAATGGTAATGGAAAATGATCATTCCTGGTGTTTAGGTTGAGCTTTCTGTAATCAATACACACACGCCACCCAGTGGTCATGCGCTGTGGAATTAGCTCACCTTTTGAGATTGGCACCACTGTGATGCCCGACTTCTTCGATACCACCTGAGTTGGACTTACCCATGTACTATCAGAAATGGGGTAAATAATACCTGCATCCAGCAATTTCACTACTTCTTTCATCACCGCCTCTTTCATATTTGAATTCAGCCTTCTTTGTATTTCCCTTGATGGTTTTGCATCCTCCTCAAGATGTATGTGATGCATGCAAATCGAGGGGTCTATACCTTTCAAATCATCAACACTTCATCCTATTGCCTTTTTGTTATCACTCAGAACCGCGACTAAACTCGATTCCTGTTTTTCTGTTAATTTTGAAGATATAAATCACAGGAAGAGTCTCACCGGGTCCCTAGAAAACATATTTCAATTTTTCAGGCAATTCCTTGAGTTCCAAGGTAATAGGAGTAGTTAAAGATGGAATTGGTGAAATATTTGAGACTATCAGAAGTGGTTCAACCGGCTCCCGCCAGGTTTGAATGTATAATGCAGTCTCCATTGCATCCAGCTCTTCATTTTACAACTTCCAATATGTCTCCTAATCAGCAACTTCCTCATTCGGCCATTCTCTAGTCATAAAAGACTCCAGCTCGTCCTCCTCCAAGATTTGAGTTGCAAAATTTGTTATGATATCATCCAGCTCATTGTACTCATTAATCTGAAAACATTCCCCTGATTCAGGAAATTGGTGGCTTCCTTCGAACACATTAATCCTAACCTTCATATTTCCAAATGTCAGATCCATGGCTCCGGTTCTACAATTGATACATGCATTTGTCGTAGCTAAGAATGGTCTCCCAACTATTACTAGAATATGTTTCTTCGAATCAGGGACAGGTTCTGTATCCAAGACTACAAAGTCAACCGAAAAATAAAACTTGCCTACTTGAACAATGACATCTTCAAGCACTCATCTTGCCTATTTGATTGATCGATCAACAAATTGAAGTATAACCTCAGTGGGGCTTAGCTTACCCAACCCTTGTTGTTGGTAGACTAAATAAGAAAGCAAGTTAATACTCACACCTAGATCAAAAAGAGCTCTACCAATTTCCTGTTCATCGATGACACATGGAATAGTGGAAGCACCAGGATCTTTCCTCTTAGGTGGAGTATCGCTTAAAAACTATGAACTCACTTGCTTAGTCAAGAGTATTTTCGTTGGATTCTTTCCTCTGTTTTTCCTTTTCTGAGTGCAAAGATCCTTGAAAAACATAGCATAAGGTGGTATTTGGGCGATTATATCTAAGAGAGGTAAATTGATCTTGATTTGTCAGAATGTATCCAACATATCAAATTCTTTCATCTTTCCGTACTTGGCCGGCTCTCTAAGACGTTGAGGAAATGGCGTTGCCTCCTCGTAACTTGCCTTGTTTGGCTCCTCATGTAGTATCTGATCGACATCGTCTTCTACTGATGGTTGGTTTTTCTTCACTCTTTCAGCCTCTTTCCTTTTAACTTCTTTCCTCTGCTCTTCTTTCGTTTCCTTCATTTGTTCTTGTTCTGCCTCCCTTCTTCTTTGCAACCTTTCCTCATGCTCTACCTCAACTCGACTCTCCACTTCCTTCCCACTTCTCAAAGTCGTCATGGCTTGAACCAACTCATGAGGATTATTAGTAAAAGATCCAAGCTCTAATACTTGTTGTGGCTTAGGGTTACCTATTAGCTAACTTGGCAATTTTCTTAGCTCTCTCACATTCCTCCCATTAGCCATTTGGCCAACCTACATGTGCAGTTGTGCTAAAGATTGAGTATGAATGCCTAGCTTGTTATGAATGTCCATTATGACCTACTCTAGCTGATTAGTCTGGAAACCAGGTGGAGGATTTTGGCTTCTCTGTGGTTGGGCTTGGTAGTTATAGGGTTACATAGCCTGATTATTACTGAATGGCTGAAGCTCTTGGGAATTATTGAATGGTTGTAGAGCTTGGGAATTATTGGATGGATGTAAAGCTTGGTTGTTATTGAATGGCTAGAAGGCTTAGGAATTATTAGATGTTCTTGGTTGGTAGTTGGACTGAGAATTTTAGGCCATGATTATTGGTTGGGAGTCAAATGATTGTTGACTCTGTTGAAACCTCGGTTGTTGGCTATATGATTGTTGTCTTTCTGTGAACCTTGGTTGTGAGTTATATGACTGTTGTCTGTCAGTGAATCTTGGTTGTTGATTGGATGATTGCCCTTGTTGGAACTTTGGTGGTGGATTCTCTACATTGGTAGATTTGTAAGACAGGAGTGGGTGATTTCTAGTATTAAAGGTGTATGAATTGGTGAAAGGAGCATTATTGGAATAGTTTCACGATGCGTTGGCATCAGCGACCATTATCTCCTAACACTCATGTGGGGAATACTCAGCTTCAACTTCAAACATCTCTCTAGGAGGGGAATGACTTCATTGCATAAATTTTTGAATTCTTTCTAATTTCTCTTCAAACAATGCCATGGTATCTCTCACATCAATATGCTCCACAACATAGGATTTTTCAGATCTCCTATCATATTGTCCACCTCTAGACCTCAACTCATATTGATATTGAATTATGTTTTCATTGATATTATCAAATATCTCCAAAAGTTCTTTAGCTGGCTTTAAGATAAACTGACCTTGTGTGGCTGGATCTATCAAAGTCTTATGCGCCTCTCCAAGTCCCATGTAGAAATTTTTAGCAATATCTTGATCAGAAAACCTATGGTGGGGACACTTATACATAATTTTACTATACATTTCCCATGCATCATGAAAATGCTCACTAGGTAATTGCCTAAATCTTTTGATTGCATCTTGTGCTTCTGAGGTCTTTCCTATGGGATAATGTTTTTCTATAAATTCTCTCTTAAGGGCTTCCCAATCAATCTTAATTTTTTTGTCTAATTTGATGTACCATCTCTTAGCTCTCTCTTTCAATGACCAAGGGAATAATCTCACTCGCAAGTCATTTTTGGGCAAATTGTCAAACCTAACAGTAAAGGCTTGGAATTCATTTATGTGCTGGTATGGGTCCTCTATCCTAAGGCCTGAAAATTTTGGAAGCATATTGATCTTGCTTGTCTTGATCTCGAAATGGTTCGCCCCTTCTTCTTCTGGAAAATCAGCATAGGAATCGTACGCATCGGGTGCGTAATATCCTTTCAGTGATGTCTCTAGTGCTCTTTGTTGGTAGGCTCCTCAGTCGGCCATTGCTTCTTCTTGTTGACAATGACGTTCTTCAATAGATCGACGTAAACGATGGAGAGTCTTTTCGATCTCAGGATCGTACTCGACTAACGCAGTGCTTAAATTAGGATGGGTCAGTCTATCGGTCATACACTACTTAAACAACTAATTTTTTTTCAAAATTTATTATTATTTTATATTTTTTTTTATGAAATAAAATCTAATCTAAATTAACTACTTCTAAATTACAAAAAATAAAGCAATAATTAATATGCAAAAAACTAAGTAACTAAAACTCACAAAAGTTTCAGACGCAACTTTAGCAGTTCCGCTCTTTCCTTTTACGCTCTTCAGAGTACCTGTCAATCACACAAAAATCTCACTTTAGCTACAGCTACAATAACGCAATGCAAATAAATTACTAAAGCTATTGAACAATGCTTAGTCCCTGGCAATAGCACCAAAAACTTCATGTGTACGCCAGGTGTATAAAAATATGTGGTTAAAAACAACACCTTAATGACTTTAGGTTTTACCCTACACAAGCGCACGTATCATTTATAGAATAGCAAAGTGACTTGAGTAAGGGATGTCGATCCCACAGAGACTGAGATTGTTCACTTTAATAATTTAAAAACACTGAATTATATTTTCTGAAAGATGGTTTGGTTGGGTGCTCGAAGACCAAATTATCTATTTTAATTAAAATTATCTAGAAAGCAAATTGAATTGATTTGTGATTCAGATGAGAGAGAAAACTAGGGTTTTCATCACTCCATCACTAACCGCATAATATAGTTCATCAATGTATTAATTGTAAGAGGGCGATCCATAATTGTGAATCAAGTTGTATCGCAAATAGTTAAATATGACCCCAAAAAGGAGTACCATCAACCGGAGCGACAACCCGTCTTCTGACTGACCTAACTAGTACATGTCAATTATGCTACTCTAATCTACTCATAATGCATGAAAATAAACTAAAGCATGTCTATATTAAATCACCAAGGCACGGCCTGTGTCAACCTAGGGTTTCAAGTTTCATTATCACCATTGTGTAGAAAACCATGATTAAACATCCGAGTTCCAGCCCATAGTGAATAATCATAATTGTACAAAACTATATATTAATTCCATCTAAGACAAGAATTTAGAATAAACATATACTTTTATACAGTACGGTCTCTTAACTACTATAATCATCACAGTATGGTCAACAGTTTCCCCTCTTTACAATTAAAAATAATAAAATAACTACATTACTTGGCTAGGGTTTTGCTAGAAAACCCTAGATACCGATTTAGTTGGCCATGGAAGATGGCGACTGCATCGTTGATGTAGAAACGTTCTCCATAGTCTTCTTCTTCGAATCTCTAGGTTTGAATATGGATCTCAACAACAGCAAATCTGAATGAATGAATAGCCTCCAAAAACTCACGTATGAACTCTCCAACCACAGAACTTTCCAACTTTGATGTATGGTCTTATATATATATATATGCAATGGAATAAAGAGGTCATTTTCAGTCTTTTCACATTAAAACTTATGCAAACCCTAATTTATCATATATATAAATGCATATACATGTATACAGAAGTCTAGAGTCGTAGACACGTCTTCCAATTAAGTCGGGGGTGAAACAGGAAAATTACAAAAAAAAATACCAAAAAGTTGTCGCACCTACACTTCAAGCGTAAGGGTCCTATGCTTCAAGCATAACGGGCCTACACTTCAAGCGTAGGTTTCAAGCATACCTCCAAGCATAGAAATGTGTTTTCTAGCCACTTTTTGAAATTGGAAGCGTAGGTATTTTGTGAAAAATCATTTTTCTCCGTAAATGCACCAAAACGTCCGTCTCAAACCCACAATACTTTTTGCTGAAGATGATAGCTTCTGAAAATGCCAGTTTTGCCCTCCGAGAGCCATTTTTGTCTCAGACTGCCTCTTTGACTCTCCTCTTTGATGGAAAGAACATACTCTTTAGTTAATTCACCGAAGTTAGCTCCATATCTTCATTAAGCTCTTAATACATGTCTTAACACGCAAACACAATAAAAATACCAAATAATGGAGTGAAAGAACGTAACAATAGTGAGTTAAGGAGTCAACATGACTAGTATTTGACACCTATCAACATGTTGAATGATTTGTTACTCAATCTATTAATAACCTTTAGATGCAATAACTTCAAAAGGAATGATAGTTTAGAACAATTCTCTCCTGGATATAACTTTTGTGTTGCATGTCGATGTAAATCATGCAACCCACCATCTCCCATGCTAGGATCTGGCAAGTCATCACACATCCTTTCTTGACCATCCTGCATTTCTGACTGCAGAAATTGTCCCATACATATGTCTTCTAATAATTCAGGTACCACGTCATTATCTTCTTCTTCATGAGCATCTTCCTCTAAATTTTCATTACTACTCAAATCAAAATTTTCTCCATGGCATTCCCAACAAATATACTCCTTGTGTATCTCGTTTTGATACAAGTGTCCTTTAACCTCTAGGAATGGCAAGGGATGGCAATGGGCAGTTTTTTCAATCCCCATAATCAAAATTGCGAAATTTTTTATCCCCCATAACCGCCACGAACCGTCACTCCGTCCCCCATAACTACCCCATTAAACCGATTTCCCCCCCTCAAAATAAACAAAATATAAATACATTAATATTTTGCTAAAATCTATATACAAAAACCAATTATTCAATTAATTTAATCAAAATAATTTTTAAAACAAAAACAAAAAGCACCGGCATCGTAGTCGCGACAGTGGGAGGCCTTAGTTTCGCCGACAAAGTTGTGGGGAAAAGCCCTAGTTTTGCCGACAAAGTAAAAGGCGAGGACGATGAGAGGCAATAAAGACGACCGGAGGTCACGATGGTGATGGTAGGAGGCCGAGTTGCAGCTTAGGCCCTTGGTTGCGTCGAATTGATGGAGAAATGAGAACATAGATCTTTCTTTTTATTAGATTTAGAAATTAGGGTTTGCTCTCTCTCTATATATATAGACTATATAAGAAAATGTTTATTTTGTTTAAGGATATTAATGTAATTTTAATCGAAAAATATTAAATAAATATATAATTATGTAAGTTTAATATAAAATAATTAAATATTAATAATGCAGTTTGGGCAGGGCGGTTCCCCAATGGGGGAACCCCTCAAACCGTCCCCCGCCCTATAACAGTCAGTTTGTTTCTTTAAATCACATAACCACCCCATTTTTTAATAGGACGGTTAAAAATGGAAGGTTCTGGGTGATTCCCCGCGGGGTGGCTTTTTCTGCCATCCCTTGGAATGGCTTATATACAGAGTTTCGACATTTCGAACAAGGAAACCTAGTCTTATTCATAACTTCTACACGCGTTTCAACTACCTTGATGAAGTCTCTAATGCCCTTCACGTATCTCGGGTCAATTCTAGACTCTAGTTGCATCCAACTTTTATCCAACTACATTTGAAATAACATAACAATGAACATCAGAATGTTAGTTTTCATCTATTGGGGTGTTGAGGGGGCTGAGGATTAGGGCAATAGTTTGGGGGAAAGGAAGGAGTAAGGCCCAGGTTGATTCGTGGTATTGGGGAAAGAGAAGGAATAAGTTTTATTACACTTCGTCAATCTTTGGATCTTTCTTTTTTCCTTTTTTTTGGATTTTGCCCTAATTTATTTGGTTAAGAAGCCTAACTCAATACCCATATATATTATAATATATACCCATATATAATAAGATACCTTGAGAGAATTGTACCTATATATATTATAGTATATCCTTTAATATATATATAATAGATACTCAATACCCACATGGGCCACATATATTATAATATACCTTTTAATATATATAATAGGTCAAAGTCCAGCCATTAAACATAAGCATAATTGCAACTATGCTTGTACCCACAAATATTAAGTTTTATAAATTGGAAGATTTCAAAAACTACATCAAATTTAAGAAATTTGAGTAGAGTATTCTAAACTAGATCATTTGCAACATATCATAGCCATTCGCTGAGAATAATGATGCTTATATATACATGCATATGTTATTGAATCGGAAAATTGGATAAAAAAAACTAATTATTGAAAAAAATCTTATCTTACATTGTATAGAAATGTGATAAATTCACTTACCTTCCGAATGAGATCAATTATTTTTTGATAACAAAGCTATTCCAAATTGCGAAACAAAGGAGTTTGAGAGTTGATATGGAATGGGTGGGCGAGAAAATAGAGTTAGTGGGAAACTGGTTTCTTACCCACTACATATGACTCGTAAATAGTTAAAATTGAAAGTGTCACAATAAGTTAAACGATGTCGTAATATAGAAAATTAATAACACCGGACCTGTTTCAAGAGGCGCCAAAAGAACGCGCCAACTTCCCGCCAAACTTTTAAAAATGAATTATCCAAATTATTTCTAAAAGATATACTAACACAAACAAAGTAATATTTTATCACTAATCCCCACACTTTTATCCACAATTTTAAAAATTATAACCAAAATTTTGTCACAACAAATCACATTTGTTGGAGTGGGGGTTGTTTGTTAATAACCCTATTAAAAAATATATATTTATACTACTATTAAAATTTTAATGAGTTTCCTACTCCATTTTTATTTTTTTATTTCAAATATAATTATAATTAAATTCTACCTCTACCATATTCATCTGTTACACTTAAAATTAAAAACCTAAGGGCCCGTTTGGGAAATGATTATGATTCCTGATTCCAAAGAAAAGGAAAGCGAAGCAAGTGTTGGAGTTTTTTTCTGAAGCGGAAGCATATTTGTTGCTGATGATTTTGATCTGAGAAAAATAAAAGCTGAAACAAGCAAAATATTTTTTTGTGGAACTGTTGATTCCACAAAATTTGAAAGCAAAACATGTTTGGTGACTTCAAATGATCCGAGATTCTGTTTTTTTCGTTAATACAATGAATAGAAGCAAATTTTCTCTACAAATTAAAAAAATTGTATATTATAAATAAATTATTATTTTTTTCTAAACTATAATATTGGATAAAAATAAATTGTAAGACGTGTGATTTTGTAAAGTGTCAATATTATACAACACCGATACTTATTTGTAAGACCAATATTGTTCTTTTCTTATTAACATAGATTCTTGAATAATTGGTACTATTTTGATGATAATTATTCATTTTAATTTGTGTATATTTGCATATAATTTTTAGGATTAATTAATTAAATAATACATTTAAGTTGTTTAAATAAAGATGAAGGAAAAATAAAAAAAAATGATTAACTAATTACCCAACACTATTTCCACATATAACATGATAAAAATAACAAGTGTTTCTTATTAATTTATTACTAAATTCTTTTTAAATATATCTTATGAAAAGAGGTTATTATTTTAGCATAAAGAAATTTTTAACTTAGAAGAACAAGTTTTATTATTTAAATCAGGCTAACACGTAATTCCTTTATTTTTTAATAAAAATGAAGCAATATAATTCTTTTTATTTTTATTTGTAAAAAATGGTTAATTTAATAGAAAAATATAAACACGTGTCAAGTGCATGTTACATAATTCACTTTGGTTTTGTTTGCCCACGGGAGCAGTAACATGCCCTTTCAATGATGGAGGCAGATTTTGGGAAAATGCTCTCAAATTTATTAGAGCAATTCTCAAATTATGGAGCAAATTTCTTGGTGGGCCTACACATACAGTCCAATGAGCAACTAGAATCAACTTGAGGCCTGCTCTCCAATTCGTGTTTTTGCTCTTGCCTGATCCTATATTTCTGGGACCAAAAGAATTTAACCAAACAAGCCGTGATGGAAATGGGAGCAAAAGTGGGCTCCCAAATAGGTCATAAGGCCCTGTTTGGTAACCCGACCTGAGTCCAGTTGGTTTTAATCTTAATCTAGTCTGGATTTTTAGAGACAATACCATGTTTAGTAAGACATAATCTCACTTTTTTTACCCAGCCCAATTGTGACCAAAGGCTTTTTTTTTTACCCAAAATAATGATGGGTCCAATTGGTCCCAACTCATAATGAATAAATAAAAAATAAAAAATAATGAAAAATATATTAAATATTTTTACAAATTAAATATAAATAAATTAATAAAAAAGTGAAAAATAAATTAAATATTTTTACAAATTAAATAAAAATAAATGAATAAATAATAATATAAATAATATATATTTATAAATATAATAAAAATAAATGAATAAATAATAAATTAAATAAATTATATTTATAAATTAATAAAAATAAATGAATAAAAACAAAATGATGAATAATAAATATAAATATAAATAAATAAATAAATATTATAATAAATAATAAATAAATAGTAAATAATTTTTATTTTTATTTTTATTTTTATTTTTTAAAGCAAAATATCAGACCAGACCACTTTATCAAACATGGTCAAGTTTCATTTTTCTCATACCGAGACCATCAGACCAGACCGCTTATCAAATAAACTTTCAGTTCAAGAACTAAACCAGACCAGAATAGGACTGAACCAGACCAAACTAGACTGATTACCAAACAGGGCCTAAGTGTTCCTGAACACTAAAATTTTTAATTCTCCCATAATTATAGTTCACCTAGTTGGATTTGAACTCCACCACTAAGATCTATCTATATCTACACTATTATTAAATAACGTGTACGACAATAAATCATTTGTTGCATTATTTATTTTGGAGATGGCTAATAAACTTTGTGATAAATTAGTTAATGGGAAGGACGAGCATGACATAGCAAGCATAGTTTTGTGGACAAATGTTTGTGAAGTCACAATCTGTTACAGCCGTCTCTTTGAAATTGAAAAATGGTATAACTGATATAGTAAGTTCTCTTTGAACATTAATTCATTGCAGTAATATTTTCTCTTTGAAATATTTTATTACGTATTAAATTTCCATGCAAAATTCAATTTTAATTATTCTCTACTCAAATTAATTCAATTTTAACTCTTCCTCATCTATTCATTTATATGTTGAAATTAAAAAAATTGTATTAGATTTGATCCTCACAAAGAGGAAGCCACTGAATTGCTTCGAAGAGGTGGATTCAATTGCGAAGGTAATTGTTGAACTCAATTTTTTGATGATACTATTCTCCTCATATATTTTATACCATTTACTCTTTTTGTTTGTTTTTGTGTTCAATATTTTTTTATTTTAAGAAGTACTAATGATTTTTTTAGGCATACAATTGCTACATTGAGGCTCTCCGCCTTCAACCATTAACGAGTTGGTGAATGTAGGCAATTTGAGCCGTTAATACAAAAGTATTTTGCAGTATTGGAAAGCATGTTAGGCATGGTAAATCACTTATCCAATGAACCATAATTCAGTTCTCTATATTTATTTTTGTGATGCAGATGTATTATATTTGTTCTGTTCTAGTTTAACGAGTGAATTATATTTTGAGTTAATTTCAGTAAACTTTCATGTGGTTTTAAAAAAATCATTTTGCCTTCTCTTATACAAAAAAACCCTATATGATTACTGTTAGTCACTAATTAATTTGCACTTAATTTGATTTCAATAGTTTAAGTTAAACAAAATGTGAGCAATAAACACTTTTGAATAATAATAGATTCTTGACCTATGAAAGTAATAATCAAAGGGCTCGTTTGGGAACTTGGTTTTGGTTTTCGTCTTGTGATTTTGGTCTTGGTGATCTTGTCTGGTCTTGGGTGGTTTTAGGTAAATCTAAAATCATGTTTGGTCTTGGTGATCTTGTCTGTTCTTGGTCCAAATATTATTATATATATATATTAATATGTATTAAAAATATATAAATTTGAAAAATATCTATATATAAAATTGGAAAAAAATATTAAAATGAAAAAATATATATAAAATTCCCTAAAACAATATTTAAATTTCTATTTTTTTTAATTCAGAAATATATATATATAATTGAAAAAAATATTTTAAAATGTGAAAATTATATATAAAATTTAAATAATATATATTAAATTCGAAAAATATATATATAATTCAAAACAAATATAAAATTCTGAAAAATTATATTAAATTTTGAAAAAAATTAAAAATTTAGGGGAAAAATATATAAAATGGCGAAAAATATATAGGTTCGAAATATATATATAAAATTCAAAGATCATATAACATTATAAAATTCCAAAATAATATATAAAATTTGAAAGAAATATTAATGATTCAAAAAAATTATATTAAATTCGGAAAAATATAAAAAAATCAAAAAAAAATTACAATTTGAAAATAAAATATATAAAATTTGAAAATAAATAAAAAATTAGAAAATAATATATAAAATTTGAAAAAACTATTTTAAATAAGAAAAAATATATATAAAATTTGAAAAAATATATATAAAATTCGAGAAAACAATATTTAAATATCTACTCTCTTTTTTCAAAAAATATATAAATAATTGAAAACAATATTTTAAAATGTGAAAATTATATATAAAATTCAAAAAATATATATTAAAGTCAAAAATATATATATATTTCAAAAATCATATAAAATTATTAAATTACAAAATAATATATAAAATTTGAAAGAAATATTTAAAATAAGAAAAAAATATATAAAATTTGAACAAAATATATAAAATTCGAGAAAATAATATTTAAATTTATATATATTTTTTAAATTAAAAATATATATATATATATATATAGTTGAAAAAAATATTTTACAATGTGAAAATTATATATAAAATTCAAATAATATATATTAAAGTCGAAAAAATATATATAATTCAAAAAAATATAAAATTCTGAAAAATTATATTAAATTCGGAAAAATATAAAATTCAAAAAAATTATATTAAATTAGGAAAAATATAAAAAATTCAAAAAAAAATTAAATATTATTAAATTCAAAAAATATATATTACATAAATAAATAAATAGATTTTAAAAATACATAAAAAATAATGAATATATATAAATTTATTAACTTATATATATATATATAGAGAGAGAGAGAGAGAGAGAAGTCAACAATGGTAGGTCGTGTATATATAGAGAGAGAGAGAGAAAAAAAAAAAAAAGGAAAAAGTCAACAATGATGGCTGGGCAAGACCAGAAAATGCATGGTTTTGAATAGTTTTTGTCTTAAAATTAAAAACCAACACTAGATAAACAAGGTTTGGTCTTCAAATTTGGAACCAAAACCAAAACCAGCCCCTAAAACCATTACCCAAACATGCCCAAAACAATTATGTAAGTCAAGATAAGGCAAGTATGCAAGTAATCAAATGAAAAAGCAAGAGAAAGAGAGAGAGATGACACCATGATTTTTACGAGGTTCGATAACTCCTACTCCTCGGCTTAAGGATCCCCCCTTAAGACTTTCTCAATCTCACACTATGGTTTTTCCTTGCAGGTGGAATAACAAACATTTACGCACGAGCTAACGAGCCTGTCACGCAAACAAGAGAACAAACCCCTCTTGAGGATCAATGAGCTTCACTCACTCAAGGATCTCTATCATTTTATAAATAAATGATACACTCAATAAACACTCAAAATCCTTAGGGTTTATAAAGGATACACAATGTATTAGCTCAAGTGTTTAATGTGATGTGTTTGGTTCTCTCAAGATCTTACACACTCTTAGCAATAAATGACTCAAGAGTTGGAACAAAGATCTTTTCTAAGTAGCTTCTCACAAATGATTGGAATTGAATGAGAAGAGTCTAGCTTTTAATGCTCAAGCTTTTCTTGTTATATATTTGGATAGGAATGAAGAAGAAGATCAGCTTTTTGTGCAAATGAGTAAAGATGGATATTTTCTACAAAAGCTATCTCATTATATATATAGCTAGGGCAAGAGTTAAGAGAGTGAGACTCACTTTAGGAGAGTGAGCTGAGAGTGGTGGTAGTTGGGGGTAGTTGAGAGCACTGAAAAAGTCATTTTTAGCTCCGTCAGTCGACTGATTTCAATATGTCAGTCGTCTGATGGCTGTCTGTCGGTCGACTAGCAAATAACTCAAAAACTCTGTCGTGGTTGGTCGACTAGCAAACAACTGTCGGTCGACTGGTGAATAGTTGTCGGTCGACTAACACCACTATGTCGGTTGATTAGCAAATAGCCATGATAAAACTCAAAAATTCTCTATCGTGGTCGGTCAACTGACAAATAACTGTCGATCGACTGGCAGGTCTGTGAGTTAACTGATTTGAAGGGTCAATTACCTGATAGTGCAGTTTTCATTTCTTTTGATTTTTAGGATGAGCTTATACGTGTGAAAACTTCACATAAACCCTTTGATACAAGTCATTCACCATCTTTATCTACCCTAAGTCTTGATTCTTCAATCTTCTGAAGCATTTCAAAAGTAAAATGACATTTATGTCATTCCTTTAAGCTTTTTGTTTTCGATAAAAATCTTGTTACTCTGTAATGCTCAACTTAGTAAACACATTAGTACTAAACACATACTTAACATTTTGTTATCATCAGAATGGATAATTATTCTTTGATTGACCCTCAGACCAACAGTTACCAAAATGTATCAACTTGCCCTCCTTCCTATAATTTTGGACCAAAATATAAAGAAAGAGCATCTTCCTACGGGTCAACACGAACCTCTGAAATTTAATTAAATTAAAAAAACTATATAAAATTCAAAAAATATATATACATAATTCGTAAAAAATATATAAAAATTCAAAAAAACATATAAAATTCAAAAAATATATATAAATTTCGTAAAAAAATATATATAAAATTTGAAAAAATATATACAATTCGTAAAAAACATATAAAATTCCAAAAAATATATAATTTTTTTAAAAATATATATAAAATTTGCAATAAATATATAAAATTTGAAAAAAATATATAAAATTAAAAAACATATAAAATTCGAAAAAATATTTCTTTTAACATATAAGACTCGGATATATTTTCTTTTAATTTCTTTTATTTTTTACCATTACATATTTATTTCTCTTATTTTTTGTTTGAATGAATATCTTGTAATTTCTATATTAATTTATTATTTATTTGTTATCAACACCTTATCAATCAGTCTTCCCAACATTTTATGTATTATTCATTTTTTTTCTTTTGGTTTCAATAGTTGAATATATCTATGATATATATGTATATTAATTTTGATTAATAACTCACCATTTATGTACTTTGAAATTAATAATTGTTTCTCTTCAATTTCTGTTTTTTAATGGCCCTTTTGTCATCATGTATTTCACTTTTATGTATACTAAATAATTACCTCATATTTTTTTCATAAGATTTGATTTTTTCACTTTTGTCTTCAACATATGTCTACACTTTTTATATATAATGGTTACTATTTCAATTTGTATTTTATTTCTATACTTTTGGTGTAGTCATATTTTTATTCACTTTTTCTTTTAAGTTTTAATAATACATTGTAAATCAATATTTCACTATTTTTCAATGTCTAAATTTATATAAATTTTCATTAAACTATTATTTACTAATTAAGTTTGATATATATGTATTTCTCTTAAGGTATTATTATCTTTAATATTATTACTTCGAATATTCCCTTTCTTTTTGGAATTTGTATTATAATTAAATCTATTTTTATATTATTTTTTATATTCTTGGGTAAAAATTATTAGTATAAAATTATTAGTACTTAGTGCAATACATGTGCTTTTTACTAGTGTATATATATATATATATATTAGTAACCCAACCGCATTTTTATTTCAAAAGTTTAGGGTGAATAACCCAACCGCATGGGAACCGGAACTGAAGAACCGGTACAGCGTGGTTCAGTTCGATTCTTCAATTCTCGCAGTTCTTTGTGCAGCTCTAAACATGATGGAGTAGAGATAAGAAAGATGAGAACATCTATCATTTTCCATAGTTACATAAGTAAAAACCCTTTTGGATATTTATTGGGCCCCTAAAGCCCAATTCATTGGTCAAAGCCCTTGAATCTTAGACCTCAGACCAAGCTCCTTTGGTTTCCTTTGTTTATTAATCTCGTTGTCACTTGTTAGTTGTTGGATCGAAATAAAAAGCAAAATCCCTTCTTTTTGTGTCATTAAGGGCTCGTTTGATAACCGTTTTTGTTTATTATTTATCGATTAAGTTAAACATAAATAGTCCTTATGTTTATTTTTTGGTTGTCGATAAACAAATACATTGTTTGATAACGTAAAAATATTTAGCTATTTTTAAAAACAATAAAGAAAAAAACATGTTTGTTTATAATTTATCCATGAATAAAATTAAAATTATGTTGTATTTGAATTTATAATTACATAAATAATAATAATAATAAACTACATAAATCTAGTATAAAATATAGATTAAAATCACATTGTAGCTTAAAGTATATGAAGCAATCCTTCTCCCAAGCTTTTCTGCACATCAGTAGCATGGATGTCCGTGAGAACACCTATTAGTATTTGTTTAAATTTGGCATGTTCTAAATAATAATCATGATAAGTCAATTGTAAGATCGGGTAGGTTTAGGAAAATTAAAGTAGCCGTGTAAATACGTCAAAAGGTATCGACAAGCTTCGTCAAACTCAAATTAAGCTTAAAGTAGCAAATAATATAAGATAAATGAAGAGGAAGCAAATTTGAAGATGAAACGCATCGCGAAGGGCGAAATGGACATTATACAAGTCTTATATATTGATAGTTGTGCCACAGGAACAAACGGCGTTCGAAAATATCAAGAATTGAAAAAAAAAATCAAAATTTGGTATTTCAGGTTGAATTTGGGCGCATACAACAAGCAAAAAGTGGCTAGAAAATGAATTTTGACACAAACCACTGTGCAAAGCAAGGCGCATATACGTAGTGACCTGAGCGCATATGCGTAGCCAGTTGTGCCAGTTGCAGACTTACAATACCCGAATTCTTGTGTTTGGTGGGTTCCACTTGTTATGACTTGGATTACACTCCAACACATCATAGCACGTATATAAGATATATTTACATCAAAATTGGGTAGATTCACTCCCAATTAGAAGATGAATACTCAAGGAAGAATCCTAGTTCAAAAATGATACAAGTCTACTCAAAGTAGGATTTCTCTCTCTATAAATAAGAGGGATTACTATAGATTTTGACGTGGCTTTTGTGAGATATTTGCAATTCTATCATAGATCAAATCCATTTGCAGACGGAGAGAAAAATAGATTGTTTGATCATCCTATATCAAGGTTTATCTAGTTTTTGGCGGTTATTCAATTGTGCTTCAACATTTGAGATCTGTATACACAATTGAATGATCCGGTTACTGAAAAATCATCACACCACCAATTGCAACGTATTTTCATTGATATATTGAGAAGCGGAGCCGTCAGAGTACGGAGATCGAAGTGAGAAGCTTTGTGAAAAATTGATCCGTTGAGAAGCGGAGCCGTTAGAGTACGGAGATTGGAGTGAGAGCTTCGTGGAGCGCAAGTTGATCAAGACTTTCAGACGTCAAGTGGAGAACGACAAATCATAGCTATTGTAAGTCATGTCTTCATAGAGTCTGTACAACTTATTCGATTCATAGTGCATCGGTATCGGTGATATCCGTGGTTTTTTACTTGGAAAGTTTTCAAGGTTTTTCCACGTATAAATCTTTGTGTTTGATCGGTTCCCAAACCTTGATAGATTTAGGATACTAGGCTGGGATAATAAATAATTATAATAATAATAGTGTGTGCAAATAAACCCTTAAAGTTGACATAGTTTTCCCTATCGCAAGTGCACAAATCAATTATAGTATAGTTTATATGAGATAGGGTATATCATATCCACAGAGACTAATGAATTCACAACTTCTTCTATAATTATTGTAAATAAATTATGAAAGATAGTTTGTTTGTTTTGTTTTCTATAACTAATTTGACATGAAATAAAATAACATAAGTGTAAAGATAGATTTTGAATTTTGTGGTTGAAAACAGTGGAAATAAAGATTTAGGGTATTTCTAACTTCACCACTAACTGCATAATATATCTTCCTAATTATTTAATTGTAAATGGTGGTCCATCATATGTGAATCAGATATAGGGTCGCAAGCATTGGCAAACCCTAATCCCAAAAAAGGAACAATTAACCTAACATAGCTACAACCCATCTTCAAATAAATATAACTAGTGCATGCATCTACTCTAAACTACTCCTACTAACATAAATTAAAAGCATGTCTATATTATCTCTTCTTAGCATGGTCTGTCTAAGTCTAGATTGCATGTTAATTACCACAATTGTATAAAAAATCATGAATTAAGCATCCGAGTTCTAGCCCATATTGTATAACCATGATTGTGTAAGATAAAACATTTATTCAAGTTAAGACAAGATATAGAATAAACAAAGAATCTTATATAAAATCAAACGTAATCATTCATCTACACAATCATCACATACATGTCCTTCAGTTTTCCCTTATACAATTAAAATAAGAAAGAGACTACATTACTTGCCTAGGGTAGAAACATGTTTAGTTATTCATGGTCATGGATGTCTGCATTGTTGATGTAGAAACGCCCGCCATGGTTGTTCCTCTATAAATATCTTGCTCAAATCTCCAAGACAATATGCAAAAATCCCACCCCTCAACTGTAGGGGAGACCCCTATCTTTTATAGAAAAAAGAGGCATCTTTATTTGGTAAATTAATTGCTTCACGGTCAAGTCAGGATTTGTCACAATTTTAATATTCAAGAATGGCGTTAAATCTTATCAACTATGGTCAATATTGTGTCCAAAATAACCTAGAAGTCATTCCATGTTGAGTCTGGCCGAAATGGGTCCTACCAGTGCATATAAAAGTTGCTGATTTAAAGTTGGCGAATCAGGTTTACCGAGTACTCGGTGAAGATTCCACCGAGTATTCGGTGGCTTCAAAATGCCTCGCAATTATGCGAAAGTTCGCAATACGTTATGACCATTTTTCCCTTACGTGCGCAAGTTCGCACACTTACTCACTTACCGAGTACTCGGTAGTTTTTTACCTTGTTTTTCACTTTTCATCTTCTTTGCTCCGTTTCTCTTATCGGCTTCATTCCTTTTCACTTCTTTTGCATCCTTGACTTATTTTTTGTCCTTCATAGGTTTTTTATCCATGGTTTTAGCTCTCGAACAATCTCGAGTCACAAATCCAGTTATTTCACCGAATTAAACTCGTTTTACATGACATAGTCCTGAAACGTCTTAAACACATGAAAATTGTATAAAAATACCAATATAATGATAAACATAAATATAACAATGTATAATTAGGAACCTTAAATGTTTGATATTTGGCTCCTATCAGTGTCGTCTCGTGATTTATTTTTCACACTCATATTCATCATTGCTTGATTAATCTTGTTAGAGAATTAGGGTTTCGTGACTAATTAAGATTGAAAATTTCATAATTAATTTTAATTGATCATTAAATTGATAAAGAGTCTATTTACCCCCTCTAGGCTTATTCCATTATCTCCTACATAATTTCAACATCAACCCACCATGAAGAGAACAAAATCTATCAATGCAAAGACCAATAGAAATAAAAATACATTTGAGACCCCATGCAACACACTGAACACCAGCTCCAACCATATTAACACTCAGCAATTCAAATTACAAGCAATTACAAGATATTACTAATATACAAAACTCTCAAAAAGTAATTAAAAACATAAACCTGGAGCAGATTAGAGATTATGATCAATCCATATTTCATCCGCAATCAAATCACGAAATTCATTCATTTGTCGGAGTTCACTTTGATTAATATTGACCTCAATGGAACTTGAGAACTACTTGTTCATATATCCTCAAGTTCCACGTCTTCTTCTCCATACATTTCAAACAGAGTATCTAAACGTGTTTGTCTCTAAATAAAATTATGAATTGCACATCACTTAATCACAATATCTGTTTGCACATCTACGTCATACAGTGGCATTACTTTTAATATAGGAAATCTCACCTTTAAAATTCCAAAGCAACGCTCAATAACATTTTGAAGAGACGAATGCCTAAAGTTATAAAGCTCATCACGGCGCATCGGTGCTCTATGACTTTTCCTATTTCCTTGAAAATGATACGTCTCCCCACGATAGAGTGATAGGAACCCCGACATGTTGCTATAACCAGAGTCGACCAAATAATATTTATCAACATCCAGAGTACAACAACATCATCTTAATTTGTCTTTACACTTACGTATCATAGAACATAATAAAATTTTAATTACCTTCGGATGGTAGCGGAAATTGATTTTCTTCATCACTAAGACATTACATTAACACATATGAATCATAGGTACTACCTTCCCAACCTGCCATCATAAAAGTGAACATCATGTCGAAAGAACATGCCACCTACATATATAATCCATGGATACATGTCCATCTAAATAAAGTACAAATAGTGGTTTAAGGAGTACAAACCAAAAACATAAATAAAAGGTTTTTCAAGACACGTAGCATTAAAAGTATCAATAGATAGAATGCAAATAAAGTCATATAGAGTTGAATATTTTTCAACCCACATATATCAAATAATGTTTATCCAACCCTTCTTTATGCCCTCATTCATATTAAGGAACATGGTCCTCCACAACGATTCCTCAACCATTACAGTCAAAACCTTTGAGTAATGTTCATCATCAATCCTCTCAAGGGAGTCTAGGGCCTGTATGCATTTAAGAATCATTTTACCATTAGATGTACTCCTTTGACCAGACTCACTATCACCACTCAAGCCTGCAAAAGCAGGCCCAACATAAATAGAAGTTGGCATAAGTACTGCCTTCTCATATGCTTCTATTTTCCTCATGTTACTTTCAGACATAAATTTTCATAGCTGATGTTATGCTAGATGTGAATGTCTCCTTTTTGTGCCTAGGTATTATTCTTGGAGACTATCTAAGTCACCGAACTCTCTCATCATCCTCATCCTCCTCCTCATCGTCATTCAAATTATATCTTGGATAGACAACGTCTTTTCCATTTTCACTTTGAGCACATAAGGGAACTCTCAAAGATGGACGTGCATGTGAGCCAATTGCCATAGTCTCATCAAAGATGTAAGACTGTTTGTCATAGTGTTTGCATGACTTCTTCTTGAATCCTTTTCAATTCTTAATTACCTACAAGGTTATAAATATTTAGCTTTAACACTGATTACAATAATTATATGTATTATATGTACGTATATTTTATTTAAATTGATTAGTAAATGGTACTAACATTTGATAACCTTTCTCATATCTCATCACTTAAAATTACCATCCTACTAGTTTGATTAAACCTGACATCCGACACCCGTCTCACGCAAAAGTTTTTTGAATCTTATGTTCAGTCCTTATAAGATTGAAAGTTGCACCATATCCCAATTATTTTTAGTTCTTTTAACCATCTCATCAAGTATGTTCTTCCACCCCCGCGGTGTGAAGGTAGTTGTATTCTGTCTTCCATTTTTCACTTCCTCCTCGAGTATAAAAATAAATGTTTCTTCATATAGTTCATTCCATAATATATTTCCACATTTACCTAACCGAGTAGGTTCCTACTCAACCTCATCAAAATTTTGAGTGTTGGGATGTTGAGATTTTTATAATTATAATCCATCTAAGTTGCAATATATTAATTAGTAAGAATTAACAAAATAATAATAAACAAGCAAAAAAAAATGTAACATACTGATTTCAAGACCTAAAGCTAATACATACAAATTTTATAATTAAAATTTAACATAAAGAGAGAAATAAATTCTTAGAAAATTAACTCCCTTTCTACAGATCTAGTTAACGAAAATATAAAACCCAAAAATTAGAGAATAATTTGTGTATGGTAAGAAAAAGGATTATATATATGTAATAGTTAAAAATATCTAGCCCAGCCAAGATGGGCCAGGGGACTGATGGACCGAAGACAGATGGGCCGAAGGTGGATGGGCTAAAAACAAATGGGCCTATGGAAAATTCGAGAAGATAAGTGATCCACAAGTCAAGGAGTAGTCCAATTATAGAATAAAGAGTCCAAAAAAGGATAGGGTTTATCAAGTCCCCTGATTTTAGGGATTGATAAACTTGGGTAAACGGGCTTGACCCATTTACCGTAATTGTGTATAAATAGATGGCTTTGATGAATGAAAAAGGATGGAATTTTTACCCTAATTATTATTGTGTAATTTTTCTGCATCTACATAATTGGCGTCGTCTGTGGGAAACACCTATTATTGAAATGTTTTTCAATAAGCTTCCCACTCTCTACAAAAAGCTAAGATTCATACTATCAATGGCGGTGATCACACGTTCACAACAAACCGAATTACCTCTAAACGGAGGGCAGCAACCTGAAGATCCGATCAGACGAGCCTTAGAGGAGAGGACTGCGGAATTGGAGAGACAAAATGCCGAACTGGTGGCAAAATTGGCTCAACTGCATAACCCACAGGAGGTCCATAACGACGAGCAGTCCGGCCAGCATGAACGATCTATAGGCCTCCAGACGGACAAGGTCAACCTCCTCGTTAGATCCCACAATGATCGGGAAGAGCACGCGGAGTCATCTCTACAGGTTCTCGGGGTAGTAACCCCGAGGAGGTCCTAACCATGAGAAAACTGGAGGAAATCATGTCCAGATTCCAGCGGGAAGTGCTCAAGGATCTAAAGGTACAGACCCCTATTGATCTGTCATCCGAGGCATCAATCGACGCCGTCCAGACACCGTTCACCATCTCGATCACCAGTGTGCCCTATCCGAAGAGGTTCAGATTACCAAAGTTCACCCTGTTCGATGGTACAAAAGATCCAACAGAACACATCTACCACGTTCATACCAAGATGAATGTTTACAACGAAAACGAGGCCTTACTCTACAAGGTTTTCCCCACCAGCTTGACCGAAGCAGCCCTCATGTGGTTCAGAAAGCAACTGCCCTGATCGATTGGAAGTTGGCTCAGACTCTGCAAATTATTTATTGCCCAGTACTTCGGCAACAAAAGGCAGAGGAAGACTATCTCCAGTCTGTTCACCATGATCCAGGAGAAAGGCGAACCCTGAAGAGTTTCGTCTCACAATTCAACGTGGAGATGTCTTCAATTGACAATTGCGATCAGCATTCAGCTGTCGAAGCCTTCAGAATGGCCCTGATCCCTGGAACCAAGTTCCATCAGTCCCTGGTCAAGAGGCCACTAGCAGACATTGGAGAACTCAATTCCAGGGCACAAGGGCACCTCCGAATAGAGGAGGAGTTGGCCATACGACAAAGAAGGACCGCCTTTGAAATAGTAGAGGCAAGGGTATCCGAACCTTCCAGGGTAAAGGATCAGGCATCAGACTGAAAGCGACTGAGCTCTCCTCCTGCACCCTCCCCAGTCCCAGAGAAATGCCCGAGGTTTGAGGACAAAGTCACCCCCTTAAAGGTGACCCTGGCCAAGCTGTACCAGGAAACAAAGGGTAAAGGAATCTATCGGTCACCGCCACCCATTAGATAGTCGATGGACCAGAGAGATATGTCGAGGCACTGTGCCTTCCATGGTGAGTACGGGCATCACGCCAACGAATGCAGAAGTCTCAGGAGACAGGTGGAAGCCATGATAACAAAAGGAGAGTTGACTGAGTATGTTGCCAAGGAAAGAGTCTGATCAGACCAAGCGTCACATGTACCTACCAAGGGATCTATGGGACAGCCCGTACGGGTCATCCATATGGTCCATGGAGGACCAAGTCGATCAGAGATAGAGGAGGCCTGGAGGTCCCAGATGCGACAAGCTCAGAAATTGCGAAGGGTTGGGGAGGTTAGTGAGTTCAGGGGCCCGAAAGAGGATGCCGGGATAATTTTCACTTCTGCAGATATGCGGAGCATTCAGACGCCACACGATGACCCTTTGGTGATCTCCCTCATGGTCTCGAACTACTTGATCAAGAGGGTGATGGTTGACCCTGGGAGCAGCGCTAACATTATCACCAAATGGGCCTTTGAGAAGTTAGAAATCAACCCTCAGGAGATTGTACCGTCCAGAAGCCTGATAGCAGGATTTGATGGCAGAAGAGTGGAACCAGTGGGAGAGATCCAACTGCCAGTAACAGCAACAAGGCGCACGCTTCGGGAGACTTTTGTGGTGGTAGATGTCAAACCTTCCTATAATCTTCTCATGGGAAGGGGGTGGATCCACCGGATGCACGGAGTCCCTTCAACCATGCATCAAGTCATGCGGTGTATCGACCCGAACGGAGTTGACGTGATTGACATCAGGGGCGATCAGGTAGCAGCAAAGGAGTGTTACGTTGTCACCATGAAAAGTCTAAAAAGAAAGGCGGAACCAAAACGAAGAGCACAATCCAAGGTGGTACCTGATGACAAATAGCAATTACAGGAGGGCGGTTCGGGGTCACCAGTAGCAGCTGAACCTCTGCTGGAAGTTCAAATTTGCCCCGATCATCCCGAAAGGTTTACTTATGTTGGTTCAGACCTCAGTCCACAAAAAAAAAAAGGAAATGGAGTCCCTTCTCCGATCTAATGCTGACATATTTGCATGGAGCCATATGGACATGACCGACATCGACCCATCAGTAGCCCAACATTCCCTCAATGTGGATCCCAGTGCAAGGCCCGTCAGACATAAACAAAGGCGAATGGGGGCCCATCGAAACCAAATCA
Source organism: Cornus suecica (assembly GCA_963922005.1). Taxonomy (NCBI): domain Eukaryota; kingdom Viridiplantae; phylum Streptophyta; class Magnoliopsida; order Cornales; family Cornaceae; genus Cornus; species Cornus suecica. Next base: position 45,607,907 of record OY998240.1, read on the forward strand.
TAGCTGAAGAGGTTGATCGACTTCTTCGAGCAGGATTCATAAAGGAGGTCCACTATCCTTCTTGGTTGGCGAACGTTGTGGTGGTCCAAAAGAAAAATGGCAAATGGAGGGTATGCGTAGACTTCACAGATCTGAATAAAGCCTGCCCGAAAGACTGTTTCCTTTTACCAAAGATCGATCAGATGGTAGATGCCACCGCAGATTTCGAACATATGAGTTTTCTGGATGCATACTCTGGGTATAACCAGATACGAATGAACCCAGAGGACCAGGAAAAAACTGCCTTCATCACTGAGTCAGGTACATTTTGTTACACAGTTATGCCTTTCGGACTAAAGAATGCAGGTGCTACCTATCAAAGGCTGGTCAGAAAGGTGTTCCAGGGAATGATGGGATCTACCATAGAAGCCTATATCGATGACACGGTGGTTAAAAGCAAGGCTAAAACAGACCACCTGATCGATCTGCAGCAGGTGTTCGACACCTTCAGGAAGTACAATATGAAGCTCAACTCGTCCAAATATTCTTTCGGAGTGTCCTCAGGCCAGTTTTTGGGGCACATAGTTGATCGAACATGAATACAAGCTAGCCCGGCACAAGTCAAAGCTCTCATAGAGTCAGCAGAGCCAAGGACCTGGAAGGAGATCTAGGTGCTTACCGGGAGGATAGCAGCCCTCAGTCGCTTCATCTCTCAATTAACCGATTGGTGTAAGCCGTTCTTTCAAGCAATAAAGGCGACAAAAGGAGAAGTCTGGGGGCCAGAGCAAGCAGAAGCCCTGAAAAAACTCAAAAGTTACATGCCAAAGCCTCCGATACTGGCAACCCCAGATGCGGATGAGCTACTACACCTGTATCTGGCAATATCAACATCGTCAACCAGCGCCGCTCTGGTCAAGGAGGGCAAGGGGTATCAGACACCAGTCTTCTACACCAGCAAAGCCCTTGCTGATGCAGAAACCCATTATTCGAAGCAGGAGAAACTGGTACTATCATTGATCAATGCAAAACAACGTCTTCGGCATTATTTTGAGGCACACCCAATCATAGTGCCGACGGTCACCCCGATCAGATCTATAATGGCAAAACCGGAGTTGTTAGGAAGGGTGTCCAAATGGGCAATAGAGCTCGGCGTGTTCGACATAACCTATGTCCCCCGAACGGCCATCAAAGGACAGGCAGTAGCTGACTTCTTGTTGGAAACAGAAACTACAGACTCCGAAGAAGAATGTGAGTCAGGATTATGGGTCGTGTTCGTGGACGGATCATCAAATATCAATGGAGCAGGGATCGGAGTTGAGCTCATAACACCAGATGATACTAAAATCCAACAGTCCATTCGATTGGAGTTTCCTGCCTCCAACAACAAAGCCGAATATGAAGCCCTTCTTTTAGGAATTCGGTTGGCCCAAAGCCTTCAAGTACAGAAAGTAGAGATTCGAAGTGACTCCCAGTTGGTCGTACGCCAGTTAAATGGGGAGTATGAAACCTGAGAGCCAAAAATGGAGGCGTACAGGAATTTGGTTCTAAAAGAAGCCGAAGGGTTCCAACAAATAACCTTTGAACAGATTCCCAGATGAGATAATTCCGTAGTAGATCATCTGGCTAACCAGGCCTCCACGGCAGGAGAAAGCATGACTCGCACTGTACCGATAAAATTCATCGCCCGGTCCAGCTTGGAGCCCCTTGAAGAAGTAATGGTCATTCCATGGGAGCCGAGTTGGATGGATCCTATAGCAGATTATTTGAGAACTGGTGCATTGCCTGAGTCAAAATCAGAAGCCCGGAAGATAAGAATAAAGGCAGCCAGTTATGCTCTCTACAACGACCAACTATATCGCAAGTCTTTCTCCGGACCATATTTAAGATGTCTTACGCCCTCCGAAGCTATGACGGTCATGGAAGAGATTCATGCCGGAGCCTGTGGTAATCATTCCGGAGGAAGATCCTTAGCTCATAAAGTTCTCTCCCAAGGATACTTCTGGCCCTATCTGGCAAGGGACACTGAAATCTACACCCGACACTGCAAAAAGTGCCAATTTCATGGAGATGCCATTCACCCACCGCCGGAATTATTGAACCCCACAGTCATCCCTCACCCCTTTGCCCGATGGGGTATGTATATTGTGGGTCCTCTTCCACAGGCTATACGGTCAACCACTCATGTTCTTCTGGCTACAGACTATTTTACCAAATGGGTAGAGGCCGAGGCATATCCCACTATAACAGGCAACCATGTTATAAAGTTCATCTGGAGCCATATCATCTGTAGGTTCGGAATACCCCGAACTACAATGATGGATAATGGCACCAATCTTGATAACAAGAGGGTCCAAGCATTCTTGACAAAGCATGGGATCAATTAGAACACTTCCTCCGTCGGCTATCCGCAAGGAAATGGGCAAGCTGAAAGGACACATAGAACCATCTTTGATACACTGAGGAAAAAACTTGAAAAAGAAAAAGGGGCATGGTTGGAGAAATTGCCTGAGGTGTTATGGTCCTATCGGACTACTCCTAGGCAGCCAACGGGAGAGACACCTTTCGCTATGGCTTATGGGGCCGAGGCCGTTATCCCGACTGAATTAAGGGTACCAACTTTAAGGATTCAGGCATGGGAAGAAGGCCCAAACAATCAACACCTAGCTCATGATCTGGACCTCCTAGAAGAAAGAATGGAAGTTGTTGGGGTAAGACTGGCTGCCTATCAGCAACAAATCAGGGCACGGTTCAATCAGAAAGTCAAAAGGAGAGAGTTTCAGGTTGGTGATATGGTGCTCAGAAGAAATATTGGACTTGTGGGAAAATTACAAGAGACATGGGAAAGACCATACACCGTAATTGAGGTCATCGGGTGTGGAGCTTATCGTATTCGGAAGAACGAGACTGGCCGCATTGAGTCTAACTCTCAGAATGCTTATCGGTTGAAGAGGTATTATCCTTAAATAAGTTTATTTTCTTGTTAAAGACGAAATAAAAGAGTGCCTTACGTACGACACCTTCTCTGATTATAATAAAGCATCTGTGACCGGTATCCGGCACCTCTGCTTCATGATTCTCCTTTCAATAAAGATACATTTTGTTTTTATACGAGTGTTCCACATTCTTTATTAAAATTTTCCTAAGTGTTTGAGTTCAAACCTGATTTGAACTAACCTGAGGATAAAAACGAGCCTTAGGGGCCAGACGCCCGAAGGCTCAATTCTTTGTTAAAAATTTTCCTAAGTGTTTGAGTTCAAACCTGATTTGAACTAACCAGAGGATGAAAACAAGCCTTAGGGGCCAGATGCCCGAAGACTCAATTCTTTGTTAAAAATTTTCCTAAGTGTTTGAGTTCAAACCTGATTTGAACTAACTAGAGGATGAAAACAAGCCTTAGGGGCCAGACGCCCGAAGGCTCAATTCTTTGTTAAAATTTTCCTAAGTGTTTAAGTTCAAACCTGATTTGAACTAACCAGAGGATAAAATCCGGCCTTTGGGGCCAGATGCCCGAAGGCTCCATTTCATTAAAAGTTTTCCTAAGTGTTTGAGTTCAAACCTGATTTGAACTAGCCAGAGGATAAAACCCAGTCTCAGGGGCCAAATGCCCGAAGGCTTAAATCAAATTCATAAATAAATTAAGTTCAAAGATATGGACTGACCAGGTGACAAGAAGTAAAGTATCAAGGGTTATATGCCCGAAAGATAAACATCGCAGGAGATCAAAAAACAGGATAAGCACTAAGGTGAGAAATAAAATTCTTTATTCATTGATAAAAAAGAGGTTACAAAATTACCCTTCTAAGGGAAGTAAGTACATTTGAAGTTATAAAAAACATAAATTACTGATCGGGAGGATGATATTCTTCTCCCTTCAAGATGGCAGCGAACTTCTTCTTATTTTCAGAGGCAGGAGGGTTTTCGTAGGGCATCAACACTCCCATATGGGCATCAAATTCATCTGCGGTCTTGAACTCCCGAGCCTCCAAAGGAATATGTTCCATTTTGTGCCTCCTCCGCCAAGCTCTGGCCGATCGAAGATCACAGATGACGCAGTATCGATTATACATGTCAAGACCCCCTAAGCGGCACACTTCCACTTTGGCCCGTTTAAGATCCAGCAACTTTGCTGATTCAGCCACAAGTTTCTCTGACTCTGCCTTTTCAGCTGCCAGCTTTTTGTTAGTTGCTCTCGCTTCTTCTAGCTCAGCAGCCAAGGCCAACTTTTCAGTAGTCAGGGCCCGCTTCTCTGCCTCACCGGTTTCCAAAAGAATTTTCTGTTCTGAAATGGTCTGGCGAAGGCCATCTGCCTCCTTGACTAGAGAAACCCGGTGGGTGTCATTTTGCTTGATCTGGGCCTTCATGCCAGCCATTTCCTTAACATCGGTCTCCAGGATATGGTTGTATGCCTGGACGCCGTAAAGAAGCTGCAAATAAAGAAGTGATTAGTGCATAAAGTAGCAAAAACTGCAAGTAAACCAAATACAAAGAGGATAAAACAATTTTTACCTCCATGACCATTATTGAAGTTTTCTTGGCCAAGTCAGTCCTGGATATTTTCGATTAGGCAGCCCTATCGTCCGGAGTCCAGATCCCTTTGGCTATAGCCCGAAGAGCGTCTGGTTGATTAAGGGTGATTTGATCGGCGCAGACCAGAGTCCCGTCTGGCAAAAGGAATTTCGGCTCCCAGGGAATCAAAGTTTGGGATGATTCAGGAGCAGTAGGAGTTGTGCTTGTAGAAAAATTGTCAACTTGAGTTCTGGCCCTTTTATTGGCCACTCCACCTGCTCTACTGGATCGGGTCCTGATAGCTGGAGGATTTACAGGAGGTGGGGGTGGAGCTACTGGGTTCTGTGCTGGAGGCACTGCCGGGTTCTGAGCAGGAGGAGGTACCGAAGCCGCAGGCGGTGCTGTTGATAATGGCACAATGTCAACAGGGGTGACCCCTTTAGGAACCTGAGGAATTTTGGCAGAAAGGGGTTTGTCAGGCAAGTCCATCATGTCAACAGCAGCGCCCAAATTAGAAATCGACTCTAGATTTTCCAAAGTCAGTAGGTCAGTAGCAGATCGGGCTTTGCCCCAAATATGGGTTTTCAGGAGGCCTATACGTTGTTTTATGAAAGTAAGAGGAATGTCCTTATCTTCATAACCCAGGAATTTATAGGCATAGTCTCCCCGATGAATATCGCAACGTTCGCAAAGGCAGGAGACTTTATGAAGGGGACGGTAGATGGGCAGACGGATGGCACCAAAAACTCTTGGGATCGGGAATATACGCGAGAAAGGGTAAGACCAGTTTTCGCTCACTACCACCATTCTTTCCTTCCATCCCTTATCAGATTTTTCGGTGTCGGTACATATGCTACGGCCTTGGAAAGGAAAAAGATTGTATCTACCTTTACTCGCTCGGGCGTTCTGAAAAAAGTAACAAAGAAGTAGATCTGCTAAACCTAAGTTGAGATCTAAGCCCCTGTTGTACAACAGAAGCATAGATATGATCCTAAGGCTGTTCGGGTTTAGCTAAAGGGGATGCACGCCCATCATAAAGAACGCATAGTGAAAGAAAGGGTGAAGGGGGAACCTTAGAACCCTAAGGTGGGATGCCGATAGTAGGATGCTACCGGGAGCTAATCCATGGCTCTGGGTAAAGTCTAAGTAGCCTGGGGAATGGGAGATATCAACGTCCCCAGGTACCTGGGTTTCTGCCCGAAGGTGTTTAACGTTTACTTCAGGTCGGACTCTTTTTAATGGGGCCACTACAAACGGTTCGGAGGGCTTGGGATTTACAAGTTCGTTTGTTGATGAACCCGGAAGGTCAGTATTTTTGGGAGTTGTTTTTTGACGATTGGACTGGGGACTGTCACTACTGGCGGGATCAGTGCCCGTAAAGGAGGACATAACGACCTCCTCTACTGACCTGGTATCATCACTGTCGGACATGGTGTCAAGAAAGGTAGAAGAGACAGAAGGGGGTAGAGGTGAAAATTAAAGAAAGAAAGAAGAATAAATGACCGATCGACTTACTCAGCTGGTGAATGAAGAGTCACAGAAGCTTCGGGTAACAGCCGGTTTCTGTTCTACTGATAGGTCTGAACTGACCGATGGAAAGAATTGCGGCGATAACGAAGAAATAAATTCCAGAAATGAAAAGCTGAGGAAGAGAGAGGCGAGAGCAAAATTTTTCAAAGTGAGAGTGAAGAAAGGAAATGCATAGAGTGGGTTTTTATAGAAGAGGCATACCAAGAGACTACACAAAACCCGGAGGATGCGCAGCCCATGAAGTGCCATCGTGGTGCAAGAATTGAGGAGGTAGTGGCCATTCAATTTGAGCTGACATTAAAAGCTCATCAATGATTGACAACTCACTAAACCCCTATTTCCCATAAAGTACATGTATGTATATATATATGTATAGCTGTGTTTAAAATTTTCGGTCATGGGCTTTTCACAAAGCCCATATACTCAGGGGCCTGTGTAATAGTTAAAAATATCTGGCCCAGCCAAGATGGGCCAGGGGACTGATGGGCCGACGACTGATGGACCGAAGACAGATGGGCCGAAGGCGGATGGGCTAAAAACAAATGGGCCTATGGAAAATTCTAGAAGATAAGTGATCCACAAGTCAAGGAGTAGTCCAATTATAGAATAAAGAGTCCAAAAAAGGATAGGGTTTATCAAGTCCCCTGATTTTAGGATTGATAAACTTGGGTAAATGGGCTTGACCCATTTACCGTAATTGTGTATAAATACATGGCTTTGATGAATGAAAAAGGATGGAATTTTTACCCTAATTATTATTGTGTAATTTTTCTGCATCTACAATATAGCATTTTATTAATAATTATTTTTGAAAAAACATACATCGATAATTTTGTCGGAAGGAAATCAAGGTACGTAGGGAAGCAAATCAATTCGATATATATTTGTGTGATTATGTTTATATGTATATATATATATATATATATATATATATATATTGAGAGAGAGAGATTCATTGAAAAAGGAAAAAAATTGAAAAAGAGGAGAAGAAATCATATAGAGAAAGTAAGGGCCCGTTTGGTAGGTGGTCCGGTCTGGTCTTATCTGGTCCGGTCCGGTCTGGTCTTATATGGGTGGTGTTCTGAAAGTCTGTTTGGTAAAGTTGTCTGGTCTTATGGTCTTATTCAAGCTGTTTGGTCTTATGTTTGAAAAATAATACAAGAAATTCAAAAATAATATATTAATTTTCAAATTTTATATATTATTTTGGAATTTTATACATTATTTTTTATTTTTTCTATTATCCCAAATTTTAAATATATTTTTTGCATTTTATATATTAATTTTGAATTTTATATATATATTTCAAATTTTATACATTATTTCAAATTTTTTATATTAATTTTTTAATTTTATATATTATTTTCAAATTATATCTATTTTTTAATTTTATATATATTTTTCAAATTTTATGGTCCCATGTGTTAAGACAATTGTATATAAGACCACTTGAGACTATCATTTTTGGTTGTCTCAAATTACCCCTTTTGGTCCCTAGTGGTCCTTGTTTTTTTGGAACCGTGTTGCGAAACAGTGTCCGGTCCCAAAAAAGTCATTATGAGACCAAACCACATGGGACCGGACCGCGAACGAAACAGGGCCTAAAGAGAAGTTGTGCAATTGAAAAAGAAATTGAGAGAACAAACCTTGTGGAGGAGATTGACGACGGAGTCTGAAGGAGAAGGCCACAGATTGGTTCGCAAGAGAACTTGTACGACGTTCTTTCTGCTCTCTCACCCAACTTCAATTTCCTAGGGCTAGGGTTACATTATATTTTGTATATAAACCCAACTACAATTCTTTTTTTAATTGGAAGTGACCAAAACGCGACCACAACAAAATTGTAAACAAAAATTGATAAATAAGGATTCGGTGTTTATAAAAGCTAAGCTTAGCTACAATATATTTTTATACTTGTTTATATAATTGATAAACATAATAAAAACTAACAAACATATTTTTGGGTTAAATCTGCTTATACAAATAATAAATAGTAAACAAAAATAATTAACAAATGCCCCCTAAGTATCATAATTTCTACTTTTTTCAAAATATAAATCGAGTTTGATAAATTCTATGTTTTTACTATTGTCTTTCTGTTCGCTCCGAAAAATAATATTCACCGGTCGAATAACATGACCGATAATAATCATGATTTTCGTAGGATTCCAAAAAATAATAATCATCGGACGAATAGTAGGGCCGATGATATTCTTTATATCCGTAGGGTGCGGGCGTGCCAGAACTGGTGACGGAGTTCAACCGGTTCAAAAGGAACGACTCTTCATCTCTTTTGAACATGTGGAATAGAATCAGACGATTTGTGCGAGAGAGAACTTAACTCGTACGAATGGGTTTTGATTGCCTCAACAAAGAGAACTTTTGGGTAACCGAAAGAAATCGCAAAAAGAAATGAAAGAACGAATGCTGAGAAATTAAATTGCATGATAGTAAAGATTTGCAAGGAATTGAAAGAAACTGGTAATGTAAAGATTGATTAGAAAATAAAGTTGAAGGTGTAAGGAATTGAAAGTAGACGATAAAAAAATAAAATATAATGAAAAACTGCTATTGTAACAGTAACATTTTATATTTGGTCGTGAACCTCTGTACCAGAGGTATACGTATATTATTTATAACCTAAAGGATATCATAGATAACCCATAGATAAATAACTAATAAAATAAAAGATAAATAACCTAAATCTAGTCCTACCTAAACACTAATACCAACTTTAATTTAAACTCTTCAAAATGTATCCAACAATTCAAAACTCCTTGGTCGGCAAGAAATTCTTCAAACTTGTGTTCGCTAAACTTCAATTTGTTATACGGGGTATCCGTTGGGCCGAAACTCCAATCGGTCAGTGGACCATTTTATCAATTTACGTGTTGGCTCATTTAGGGTGTCAATAGTTTCTTACCCAATTCTATATTATCTTATTTAGTAAATTAAGCGATAGTATGCACCATGTCTTTTTTTTTTTTTTTAAAGTTGTATTTTATTAAAGTCATTGTATGTCCCATGTCTTCTTTTTTAGTGCTATATTTTATTAAAGTCATTTTTAGTTAATCAGTTACTTAAGTTTATCAAATTTTGTGCTTTGGGAGAAATCTAAGAAAGGGACTGAGAGGAAAATGCAAGCATATGAAGTTTGACAAAAGACGGAGAAGTAAAAGAGGATACAAGGAGAAGCCCATGTCCTTGTTTCGATCAAAGAGAAGAGGAATATAACTTTCAAGAAAAGAGAAGGGGAAAATAGTTCCTTTGTACTCGTTAACATTCTAAATTGATAACCAAGTGAAAAAAATTGAGAGTGAAGATAACGGTTATGGAACCAAAGATCTAATGGTCAAGTGGTACCGGATGCTAATATTTAAATGAGAGGTTCAGGGTTTAAGTCTCAGTGGAGGTAATGTGTGTGATATGCTTAACTTTGAAAAATGAAAAAAATAAAAATAAATAACAATTAAGGATAGTGAGTTGGATCGAGAATAGCTGGGTCAACTAAAAGCCGAGTCATAAGAGTGCTGGTATGGACCAAGCATGTCCGTTTTGATTTCACTTGCTATGAAACCCTCTTCAGTTAGTCGACCATCAAAAGTATGTTAAATTTGTAAACTTAAATACCGAAAGTACCCTTCAATATTTCAAGCACGCTTTTACATTTCTACTCTTTAGATATTGGACCTTTAGGGCCTATTTGGAAACTGGTCTGATCTTGTTCTTCTGGTCTTCTCCTAGATCTAAACTCTGTTTGGTAACGATTTGGTCTGGTTCCAAAATTTATTAAATATATATATATGAAAATATATCTACACTTAATTCGAAAAAATATTTAAAATTCAAAATATATATATATAATTCAAAAAAATGTATAAAATTTGTAAAAAATATATAAAATTCGTAAAAAATATATAAAATTCAAAATATATATATAAAATTCAAGAAATATATAAAATTTGAAAAAATATTTAAAATTCGGAAAAAATATATAAAATTCGAAAAAACATATAAAATTCGTAAAAAAATATATAAAATTCAAAACAATATATATAAAATTAAAAAAAACATATAAAATTCGAAAAAAATATATAAAATTTGTAAAAATATATATAATTTGAAATATATATATATATATATATAATTAAAAATATATATAAATTTTTGATAATCTTGTATGATTTTCCTACCCCTTTTGTTTTTTTGGATGATCTTGTATGAATATAATATTTTATATATATATATATATATTTTTTTTTTTTTTTGAATTTTATAAATAATTTTTGAATTTTATATATTTTTTCAAATTTTATATTATTTTTTATTTTTATATATATTTTTTGAATTTTATAAAAAAATTCGAAATTTATATATTTTTCAAATTTTATATTATTTTCAAATTTTATATATTTTTTCGAATTTTATATATTTATTTCAAAATTTATATTATTTTTTCAAAATATTGTGTGTGCGTGTGTGAGATAGAGTATGATGAGTAAAAAATGACCGCACAAAACCTGATCTTATAAACACATGCAGACCAAACCAACCCCTTAACCAAAAAATCGCTCTTATACTCCTGGTATATTCTTTCCTTCCATATCAACTATGAGATTTCGTTTCGTCTCTATACCTTAGATCACCCAATCTTTAATTTACAATATTTCAATTGTGAATTTCTCTCTTTACCCTCTTTAAGATACCATCTTTACCTCCAAATCACCCTTCAAATTTCGGATTTCACTTTCGACTGATCCAAAAATGCAACTACATCACAATGAACAATTATTGTTCTCCCTCCATCCCAATTTCGTTGTCTACTTTGTCTATTTTACTTGTCTCAAATTAGTTGTCCAGTTTCGAATTCCAATATAATATTATCATATATTTATCTCACTTCATTAACTTAAAAAATGAATAGCATCCAATAAAAACTACAATCATACTACATTATCAAAGGGAAAAATATGACAAACAAAATATCAAAAAAATTATTAAAAAATCAAACGTGGACAACTAAATTGGAACAAAGGGAGTAGTACCAAATACAAAAAGTTATAAACCAAAAAAAAAACAAATTTGAAGGCTGACGGGATGCAAGATTCGGAATATAACATCTTAACAAAAATTAATAATCTACCCATCCATATATTTAGAATTTTTTTATAGGACAATACTTACTTCCTACCCCATAAGGAGGAACTTCCTCCTATCCCATAATGTGATTTAATAAAATGTGGACACGTATTCTATATTCAAACATGAATTAGATATGTTTTTAAAGTTAATTGGATTATTATTGTATATTAACTTTCTGTATTAAAATTTAACGAATAGACATTTTTTCCCTTATATTTTTTATTTAAATCAAATAAAATATTTATTACATATCCAAATTAACCAAACCGCCCTCCATAATTTATTTTCCAATTAATCATTTGCAATCAGTGTAATTCAAAATTAAAATCTTAATAACACATTTTGGTCAATTAATAAGTTGATTTCATAAGGTTTGAAGTGTACCTCTGAATATATATATATATATATATCAAAAGTTACCACCATTGAATTATTTTTTCTAAATTCATCGAATCAACGGAATAAAATCCATGTCAATTTTTGATCTAAAATGTCCATCTGTTCTAATAAAACATCAACGACTCTGATGATATCAAAATAAAACAATGTAAATGTCATGCCCCAAATTTTCTAGGATTCCAAAACCTGAGCCTAAGAGCTAAGGAAGTGAATGCGGAAGTAATAAAAATGAAATAAAATCTATTTAAGTCGTCAAATACCCGTACAGGGTAAAATAGACATACAACATCTCAAAGATGTCAAAGATCACACGAGATCAAAAAGAAGGTAAACTGAAACAATCGATACATTAACCTAAATGTTGGGACACCCTATGATCAACCAAGGGTAAAATGGTCATTTCAAAGGTAAAATAGTAATTTTCAACTACAACAATAAAGTTTGGACCTAGCATAATTCATAGGAACAAACGGAACCAAATTCGAAAGTGTGAGGTGAAAACCACAACATTTTGAAAATCGGCATCGCTACATTTAAAGTTCAAAATATACTACCAACTTCAAACAACCATTACGCACTAAAAAATGACTCAAATAAAGTGATTCAAAATCCCAAACACAATAGCTTGAAGTCAGCGTTCTAAAAAGCTAAAGAACACCTCCATCCGATAGTCGTAGCTCGAAATATGACCGAAATAGTAAACAGTGGTCGAAATGTGCGCGAGTTGTAGTCGACTACAAGAAACCTTGAGTCAGTAAGGAGGCCTATAGTTGACTACACAAGGTCGAAGATAAGAGAAAAATGTGCTGAAATGGAATTTTGAGGGCTCAGTTGACTACCTAAGGCTCCAGTCGACTACAGGGGTTTGAAAAAAATGGAAAAATCACTTTAAACCACCTTGAACTCTTATGGAATATGGGGAATAGCCTCAAAACTATTAGGAAACTTTTAGGTTGCTAATAATATTCCCGGAATACAAAAATTATAGAGAAACAATATTTTTTGTCAAAATCTCTTCCTTGAATTTTCGTAAAAGATATCCGTCTTGCCCCCGATCTCTGTTTTTAATAAACCACCGATTTTAAAATCTCAAATTCTTTTCAAACAACTTCAAATAATTTCAAAACACAAAGTTTTAGTTGGGGTTACGGGGGTAGGCGAAAACGGGTTTTTTCATCCAAAACGAAAATGATTGGTTTGAAAACCTAGAATAGAAAAATGTCGTTTTCGGCCAAACACCTAATAATCACATTTCATGGCAAATAATCCATTTCACGGCAAATAATCCATTTCACATTCACAACTCAAAATGAAAGGATTCAATATTTATATTATAGCACTCTCAAGCAGAACATGTTATAGTTTGTTCAAAATACATATTTGCACAATCCAGCATCGAAGTACACCAAAAGAATATAATCCCCGCGTATAGCACTCCAAGGGATATACATCGATAATAACACGTCGACTAACATGCTAGCTGGATCAAAATAAAATAGTTTAACACGTTTGATTTACATGGACAAAAGGAACATATTGATACATGTTTGTCCACTTAATGCCCAACAAAATATAAGTATGGTCCGCCACCCATGCACAAAAGGCAAATATAATGCCACACATCCACGGAGAGACTACGGAACTCTCCCCATGGAATCATCGCCTGAAAAATATATAAGTCGTGGGGTGAGCTCACTAGCTCAGTAGAGGAAGCGTCATCGCCTTAATCCCGGTAGTCCGAGTGGTTTAACCCAACTAAGGTTCATGCCACTAACCCTAGGTCAGTATCTTGTTCCACATGGCTCTCACGCCAATCCAGAACCCCATCGAACCCAACAAACAAGTCCCCCAACACGCTCACATTATAATTATTCACAACTATAACATGTTTCAATATCAATATCATAATCGCACATATATGATAGTTCAAGTGAAATATGACTCAACATACCTCATATTACACACTTTGCTCAATTCATGTTAATGAATACACACTCTACCCATTCACAACGAGAAAGAGTATCGCACCGATTCTTCCCAAGTGATTTTCACACTTCTCACTTTAAACAAGGAAGACGGTTGCACGAGACGACCTATGACTAAAGATTCGTATATCGAATGCACGAGACGACTCGCGACTTTAAGAAAGAAATGACTCACCCTGTACCCCATTCCCGGACACATTCATTCCATAGGTTGGGAACACCCCCTGGCCAGTTGTTGCGACGATTCGGCATAAGACTACTCACACATGAGTACTCAACCCGTATAAACCGACACCCATATTTTTGACACTACATGGTGCACCCCAAAATGCATGAAGGTTCTCAATCACAACCATATGCCATCACAATACATGCTTCTATCAATTAGAATTATATTGGATCCAAATTATCACAAGGCTTACAATTTCACATTTAATAAGCAAGTTCACATTTATAGCAATTCTTCTCAACATGCTCATTTATTAGACCATATATTGCACTCACATCATCACAATGCTTACAATTTCATATTTAATAAGCAATAAACCACAACATGAATTTATATCACAAAATCATGTTTCCAATGGCCTAATTCATCGTCTAAGTTGTCAATACTCAATTTGTATATATATTTACGGCATATATACACATAGACGCACACATCCTTGTACAAATACGAACACAATTTATTTTCCCCCTACCTTAATTTCAAGTAAGCTTATTCAAGAATGCCCAAAAGAGGTCCAACTCAAACTACCACTCCAAGGGTTCAATAGAATAGTTCCCAACTATTAACACACCATATGAACAACAAGATTTACTATGATGTCACAAGAAAACCAAAAATTATACAAAAGTGGCTCCAACCACAAGAATCAATTCAAACTCTAATGATTTCTATTTTAGGGTTTTATGGAGAAATAGAATCTTAAGAGTATAAGTTATGGAACTCACCACTAGCTTCTTCACAAGGTGAAAATCAAGAGTTATGGTAGATGAAAGCAACTCAACATTCCATAAATGTGAATAAGAGAAGACTCAAATCAATATCAACTCAAGAACTCAAAAACATGAGAACTAAGGTTCTTGCAACAAAACCCTAGAGTGAATTAGAAGACTTACTAAAGTTTTTCAAGAACACCACCAAGAACTATCCCCAACTTAGCAAGAAGATGAAGAGAGAACAAGAGTTTGTGAGATTAGTGAAGTCTTACAAGTGGCTAACCCTAAAGGGTTGTAGAGATTTTGCACTCACCTTGTCACCATCCAAGGGTTGAGAATAAGTCAAGAAAAATGAGGAGATGATCCAAGGGTAGACATGAAGTCTTGCCAAATGAAAGACCAAGAATAATAGATTATTGCATTTGAGTGCCAACCAAACAAGGCATTATGTTCTAAGGGTTGAGAACAAAGATGGAAGAAGAAGATCAAGGGCTAGAAATGAGACACCACTCCAAAAGTGTAAAATGACCAATATTTTCCCAACTTAGGGTTATTCACAAGAGTGCCATCAAGACTCTTGAATACCCTTCTACCCCTTGTCATCCTCTCTAATTACCAATATGTCATTCATGCCCCAACACTTAGCCAAAATCTCTACACTTTCCACTAAGTGCTCAAAATGTGAAATTACTCATTTATCTTTCGGCCATTTCATTCCCGAAATTGTTTTCAATAATTTTCATTATTCTCAAAATGAAAATATAACATGCAACTTACAATTTTTATATCACATAAAACATGTAAGTCATGCTAAACACACAAACACATTAAGCACATAATCACATAAACACTTAATTGTTAAAATAAAATTTTAATTAACACGTAAAAATACCGGATGTTATAGTAAAAACACACACGCAAATATACCACACGTACACCCACACATACCTTTATGATGCAGAAGATGGTGCCATCGTAATTCGGGAAGTTCAATATGGCCGTGACGATGTTGGCAGTGTTAAAAATTTTAATTTGATTAATAGTCTATTTCCTTTGGTCAATTTGAGTATGTTATAAATATTTGTATTGGATTTAGATAAGAGAAGTGAATACGTAATAATAAATCAATTAACTTTTAAAAGGATATTTGAATCATGTTTAAATGTAGAACACGTGTCCACACATTATTGAGTCACGTAGGAGGAAGTTTCTCTTTATGGGATAAGAGGCAAGTATCGTCTTTTTTCATATGCTAAATCTTGCGATCAATAATTAATAATCTACCCACACATATTTTGATATTTTTTATATGCTAAATCTTGTGATCAATTGTTTGCCAATATTTAGATAAAAAATAAGGCCCAAAGATAATTTGTATTTCTCATGTCCCAAATTAGTTGTCCAAATCTGATTTTTCAATATTTTTTTAATTATTTTGTGTTTGCAAATTTTCATTATTTTGTGTTTTTAATTTTGCCCTTACAGTTTTAGTTTTTAGTGGGGTCATTGCTTTTGAAATTAGGTATAATTTGAAAAAGTATAAGATTATATTATATTGAAATTCGAAAGCATTTTGAGACAGGTAAAGTTGAGAAAGTGAATAATCATTTTGGATAAGTAAAGTTGAGAAAGTAGACAAAGATCCATTTTGGGACAAGTAAATTTGAAAAAGTGAACAATTAATATGGAACGGAGGGAGTATTAATTTTTTTTGGATCAATTTCAACTAGTCTTATCCATATAACCCCGTGGTTTATCCTAGGGTCAAATTAGACATTAGAACCAAAGACCTTGTAGCATGATGATATCACATTTCTTCCCCAAAAGGGGAGGTTAGGGGTTCGAGCTCCATGGGACTCGTGTAGGTGTGTGTGTTTTTTACCATTAAAAAAAATAATAATAAATAAATAAATTAGACATTAGATTATTTAGAGAATTTTTATGTATTACAAATATTTAAATGGCACCAAATTGGAATGGTTTCTTAATTGTAAAAACATTATGATTTCTATATTGTGTTTGTTTGAGAGAGATTTAGTGTTAATTAATCAAATGAGAGTAAAAACGAATTCTTACATTTGGACTTGCATTTCCTTAATGGCATAAACTCATTTTAAAGTGAAGTCATGAGTAAAGGGTAAATTGACAAAAAAAAAAAAATTGGTTCAAAATGGAATGTACATTTAATCTCATAGGAGGTGTCAATGCAATAAAAGGTCTAATTGAATTTACGAGTAATAAGCCAAAAATTAAAAGGATGTCCGAGGAAATGAGAATGGGACTCTTTAATAGAGGTTCTCAACCAAACATATACGCTACCCAACATTGATGCCTTCTCTCTCTCAAACATCGCTTGTTCTTCTCATCTAAATATACAATATTAGTTTCTTTTTGAACCACGTCCCGCGTTCACTATATAAGCAGATCGACTAGCCCAGTTGATACAGGGGGCCAACATATCCAGATCCGACATACTCGTTCCTCTCCATGGAAGAATAAATTTGTAAAACAATGTTCTTTCTCCACGGATATTACCTTTGTGAGGGACTCCTTAATTAGTTTAAAAGAAAAATAGTCAAATTATGAACACCTGCCCTTCATTATCCTTTCCATTTCAGAAGTATGATCCTTTAATGAACACCAAAGAATGAACAATCCCTAACAGAGATTTATAATATAGTCAACAGCCTTCAACCATTTGACAACTTCTCTCAAAATTCTGCAGTGCCTGCCCAAACTCATCTTGTCACTTTAGGTAGAAAGTTAATTTTAAGGATTCAACTTCCAAAAGAAGTCATGCACAAATAAGCCTGCAACCAAACAGCCACTAACCCTTATTGTGCATCTATAATAGAAACTCCATCTGAAATCCCATAGAATTGCTTATCAATCGGCATTCCGTCCACTATAAATTATCATATGTATAATAAATTTCTCCAAAAAACGATTAATTGTATAACATCACTTTCACAAACATGACGCAATTTTTTTTTTGAGATTAAACAATCTTTTAATGCGTCCTCAAGGGATGGAGTGAAAAGACAAGAAGGCTAACTCATTTCCCACTATCACAACAAATGGAATTGACCCAGTTGCAGAAATGATGCCATCAGCATTGATTTCGTAAGTTGAATTGCTTTTATCACATTAAACAAGCTTTTTTCATGCATCAAACAACTCAGTTGGCCTATATATAATGTTCTTTTATTTTCATAACACAAGCATCAAACCACTACATTACCCTATATATAAATGTTTTCACTCCTCTTATTTTCATAACACATAAGTTGGTACCCAAGGATGATTTGTTCAATCTTGACGCATATGCCAAAAGGAACCAGTGAATACTAACCCGTCTTGTTTTCTGGTATGAATCGAGGAGAGTCACCGGAGTATATGGCAACCCTGTGCATATTTACCTTTTACTGCTTAAACTAGAACTAAGGAATGAGGGAAAGTTGGAGGCGTTTCAGGACCTAAATGAGGGAGCCGAGCCATTCCTGTGCAACCTTGGTACTTGACATATGAAAGGATCAGTTTCAAAGGAGAAGAAATCATAAAAAGCATTTGACAATAGAATCTCACCGGAACAGTCGAGGAGATTTTTGCATCATTTGATCCTCACTTCTATATCTATTGTCCAAACTTTCAGCTGACATTTGGAAGATCATAACGGCAGAGGTCGAATTTCAACTAAACCAAATACCACACCCAAAATCAAATTAAACCAACTGCTTATAACTTCTTTTCTTTTTTATGTAACTTCAGAAAAGGAAATACAATCTGGAAAAGAACAGCTGACAAGAGACAATATAGAACCATAGGGAACACAATGATATCTCTCTGTTTTGGTATGCAACCTATGCATACTCCAACAATTTAACCACTTCTACCAGACAAAAGATTTCTTCTGCATTCAAAGATGGGTTACACCAGAAAGAAAATCAAAATAAAAAAATAAACACAAAGATAAAAAAAAAAGATCAGCAAAATAAATAAATTAAGATGCGAGAACAATAACTAGATTTGAAAAAGTATGTGTGACTTGTGCTCAAGACACGTCTTCGGCTGCTACAAGCCCTAGGGGACTAAACCTAACAAAAAACATTGCTCAAGACATGTCTTCGGCTGCTACAAGCCCTAGGGGACTAAACCTAACAAAAAACTTTGTATTACTTCCCGGCATGTAAAAACATTGTATTTCTTCCCACCTTAATCGACTTATCCAAAAAACCTTACGCAAGTTGCACCAAATTTATCTCGTGACTCTCAGGATGGCTTGGTTGTCTTTGATGTATTTTTCAGTTACTGCCTTTGTATGAGAGGGCAGGCCTCGACACAATGGTGACTTCCATTGTGACCTAGAGCTCACAAGTTGGAAACAAGAAAACTACCTCTACACTTCAAGAGGTAAGGTTTATACACATACCTCAGAATGACAGGAACCTTGTGGTCTTCCTTTTTTTGTTTCTCATTACCTTCCTAGATTACCGGGCTACCAGTGCATCGTATGACGGAGCATATCAAAGATTACTCAATCTTTTGGATAGCCCATGGAGATTAGTCAATGTATGAACTCCAAATTTAATGTCAATCAATGACACGACCCTTACAGAGATGATATTGAACAACAAAGTGGATTCCACCAATTGCATAACCTCATAAACATACTTAGTATCTCGTGAACCACGGAATGGTCATTTTCCTTTGAAGTTCCGAATAACATAATTTCATCTCCACATTTATAGTGAATTACTGAAGTTCAAGAAATAAATTTATACCCCTATATGTTACTGCATCAGATTGGATGAGCTTTAATCGCCTAATAATGCTAACTACCAAGTACCAACCACAATGTGGCTCTCTCTCCAAGAGGCCTGAAGAAGAGTAGAAAGGGATCAAAGATAAGATATGGAGAAGTTG
Organism: Cornus suecica; assembly: GCA_963922005.1. Classification (NCBI taxonomy): domain Eukaryota; kingdom Viridiplantae; phylum Streptophyta; class Magnoliopsida; order Cornales; family Cornaceae; genus Cornus; species Cornus suecica. The sequence goes on from OY998240.1 coordinate 45,627,313, forward strand.
GGGCTGTGGGTAGGGTTGGGTGGTGGCATATTAAAAAACGTAAAAATAGTGATAAATTAATGAATAGGCAAAAAAAATTTGCATTTCTAAGCGAATCCAATAATACTTACGGAAAAATCTATCCAACAAAAGTCTGCCTTGTGCAATCACCTCAAAGAGAATATAAAATGAGAAGGATGGAGTGTTCTATTTTGCTAAATTTTAACATTAAGAAGAAACATCCCCTTGTCTCAAATTATTCAAATTTGAATTTACCTTCAACTACAATAAATCTGGCACTTCCTTCAGTAATTTTCGATTAGACACATGGGAAATCAGGGTAACCGCTGAGAACACTGGGAACACATGGAGGATGCGGAGAGGGTACATGGCCGGGTTTTATTTTATTATTATTAAAATAACTGCGATAATATAATATAATTTTGAAAATTGAAACAGTAATAGCAAAAAAAGAAAAATGTCAAACCAAATAGTGAGCCCAACTTTTCAAATAAAACTCGTTTGCCTGTCCAAAGCCAAACTATCGGGCGTTATGGCAAACACAACCAATGATGACTCTCTCTTTCTCCCCCCTCCCTCCAGTATCTATTACCAGCGACTCCAATAGTTAGGTTTCTTTTCTTTCAACTCTCTCCAACTCTAGGCTGTACAGATTTTATTTCTTTTAAAGTTTCTTGAATATCTCTATACAAAACTTTGTGCAATAGTTAACCAGTATGCATGTGTTAAATGTTAATGGGATTTTTGGTGTCACGTTTAAATTCAAATATTTGTGTACAGTATATATATTAGTTTCGAGTTACTTCTATGGTATTGTGAATTTGTAATATATAAGAATATATAAGTATGCTTCTTTATATATTATTACTTCATAAACATACTCTCCGTTGGGTCATGTTCTATGTTTTTCTTGGGATTTGCCGTGTCACCGTCCGTGTTCTGTGTTGTTTGTAATGTCCTGTATTCGTGTCCAAACTTCATTCATAGGATGTAATACTAACCTGTTTGCCAAAAGCAATCTGAAAATTCCAGGAAAGGCATCACAAAGGTTCTTGAGGACATACACAAAATCCCTCCCTCCCTCTCATCCATTACAAAGCTAGGAAACTCGAACTCTCTCCATGTTCAACACCATAAGTGGCCACTCCTACCTCGAGCTTCACAGCCTATATCCACTCCCATATTCACCACCACAGTCCTTGTCCATAAACCATTGTAGGGATAGAGAGGCTTGCACCATGAGATGTACATCTTACTTGACATGAAACCTCGAGGCAAAGGATGGGGATTGCCTCCTCGGGACCTCTGGGAGCCAGCGAAGAGAATGGATTGGAGGATCGGACATCAGATTGAGCCTCAAAGGCCTCGCCAAGATACATGATGAACAAGCAAACCCAACCTACAAGGATTCAGACCTCTAAGATTAGTCAAAGATGCCTAAGGGGTGAATTGATGAAGCCTATAGCTGACCTGGCCAAAAGCAGACCACGCGCAATGACAATTAAGAGGATGGATTGGAGGATTGGATGCCTATAAGGCGCAATTAATGCACAGCCCCGAGTTGTCATGTTTGCTGAACTTGGGCCAGGAATATGCACGTCACATCAAGCACACAACCCGAGGAAGGGTTAATGCACTATATATAGAGGCCTATCTCGATCAGGAAAAGTGACTTGGAACCATATTCATCAGAAGTACTTGGCTTGTCTGAATGTTCTCCCTCTTCTCTACTTTCTCTCCCATGGTTTCTTCATATTTGTGACTAAAGACTGCCCTAAGAATTGAATCTTACAGTTAATACCCATAGTAATACCTATCACCACCTACAACCATGCACGCACATCTCTAGATAAATTTCAATAAATATGCTTAATTAAACAGCTTGAGCTTTGATGCTCCTAATCGACAAATCACACCCTGAATAGGAGCCACACATCCTCCCATGCAACCAAATGGTACTCAAGTTGAGACCCTTAGAGTGATGTTAAAAAATGGTACGGTAACAAAGTTTCTATATCATATATGCCTTTCACCAAAAAGCCACAACATCATTGACTCATTGACCTCTTGATCCTTCAAAAGAGGAAAGATGTAAGTTAACCTAGTGCATTAACATCTACTATACAAATATAGACAGATCTTAAAAGCAAGAAAGGTACTAAGTGACATTATAGATATAAAAGAAAATTCTCATCCTTAATGCACATGAGATTAAATATGTTCTTCTCCTAGTTTGTACTGCATGGCTCAAGACAAGGTATGGATGCATTTACAGAGTGAATACAGACAAGAAAGTTAAACAACAGTTATAAATTATACAACAATATGTGCATATATGCAAGTAACATAGAGTTTAAGTTTGTAACCCCTCATTTCCTTCTTCTACCACCCACCCCCACCCACCACAACACACACACACTACTACTCTGTCCACAATCCATCTAAATCACTTCAATCATCAACTTATAGACCAATACAGGTCAGTTATACTTTTGGTGAGACACATCTCCGGAAGTATGAAAGAAGTGTTGATACAAAATGCAACTTCAGTGTCCACATAAAAGCACACTTGCCATTTCGAAATATAACTGATATTTGAACAAAGAAGAACAAATTGTCCTATATCCATGTATGAACTGGATACCTTAACAAAATGCCATTGCATCAAAGTAACACCAAGTGTAAATGCTACATATCTCACCGTCATCAACACAAAGCCTCGGAAACTGAGGTTTATGAATCTCATTTGAACCTTTCAAAATCCCTTCCCCACATTTTTAACCTCTAAAGTAACTCAAAAAGTACAGTTGGGAGTAAATCTGAGCAGCTTCTAATATCTGAAGATGACTCAAATTTCAAAATAAAATCAATCGTGCATATAAAATCTTATTTGTGTTAAATTCAATAAAATGGAAGCATTTTTTTTTAAAGAAAGAACATATTTATGGTCATTTAGTTTTTCCCCAGAAATTGTTGGTAATTTAGATTTTAGACTTATCAATACATTCTGAAAAGTTGAGCTAATCAATGGTCTTACCCATAATTAAGTAGATTCACAAACACCCATGAACAAAGCTAAAAAACAAACAAGAAAAAGGGGCTTATCAACATAGCAACACACCGACAAGAAGAAGAAACAAAGTAGTACGTAGAATAAAAGCAGGAAGGGCCAAATAACAGCTACTAATAGCCAGTTCTAATTTCTAACGCCAAGGGAAGTTGCTGCTACATCAGCTAAACCCATCATCCAAAAAGAAAGAAAAACCCAACATAGATATCAAGTTTTAAGAACCATATGCATATCATCTGAGCCTAGAAAAATTACCCAGAAAGACAAAAGTGCCAAAGCCTGCTTCACTCCTGATCCAAGACACCAACTGATGAGCAAAAGCCCATCATTGCCTCTCCTCCCTCTCACGGTTCCACTGCTCAATCCTTGCCCTGCGCTCCTCACTCACTTCCCTAATCGGGCTCCGGCTCCGCCTAGGACTCCCAAGTCTCCTCCTTCCCCCATCACTGTCATACCTCCTCTCACTGCTCCGTCGCCCACCGCTCCGATACTCCCCCCGGTCCCGGTCCCGAGACCCTCCCCTCTTATCATACTCCCGCCGGTAATGCGGACTCGCACTCCGGCTCCGGCTCCGAGTTCCCCTAAAATGCCTGTACCTCCCAAACAGCTTCCTAGTCAAATCCCTCCCAATCAGCTTCACATGCATAAAATTACAATACCCCCCTCGATTACAGTTATTCTCCTCAAATTGCCGGCATGTCGCTTCCCGGAAATCAGTCACCGGCGAGAAATCGGCAATAATGGGGCGGCCGGAGTAGTACCGCCCCTGCATAGCCTGCAACACCGAAGCAGCCTGATCTTCCTCTTTGAATTGGACATAGACGTTGCCGATCATGTGATCGGCGAGGTTGTCGCAGACGTTGAGGCTCTCGATCTCGCCGAACTTGTTGAGCTCTTCGAAGATGTCCTCGTAGAAGTCTTCGAAGTGTTCTTGGATCTTTAGCGGGTCGATGGGGTTGCCCTGGGCGTCGACGCCGGGGGTGATCATGTCGGGACGCTGGTACATGTTGGAGAGGAGGAGGGTGGGGGAGATGGTGGGGCGGTTGTGGAGGCGCGAGCAGCGGTCGCCGTGGCGGCAAGCGCCGATCTTGAAATAGAAGGGACAGTTTACGCGGTCCTTCTCGGTGCCGAAGATCGATGCGAGGTGCTCCGCCATTGACGGTGCTTCCGAGCTTCCTAGGGTTTTGGCAACAATTTGCAGAGATGAGGAAAGTGAAGAACTTTATATAATGTATATGTATAGGTATGTGTGTATATATATATATATATGTATAGGAGAAGTTTCTAGTATCACTGAACTGAACTTATATCGCTGTATTGGTGCATTAGTTAATTGTGTACTCGTGGCAAAAATTGTGCGCTTTTCCACCTGTTTTAATTAAATAATGACGATTCCACCATTGTTTAACAATCATTAATAGATTAAAGAAAGTGTTTTTGAGAGTGTCACTCAAATCTTTTCATTTGAAAACATAAAATCTGTGTGTTGTTTTCCAAGTTTCTCCTTAGACAAAATTAATTGTGGGGTACACATTTGGTTCGGCACCATTTTAAATTAAAACGAAATCGAAAGAATTCTAAGAATCTAAAAAGTCTAGAAGCTAGAATTGGATCCATATCGCTTCGCTTCGTTCCGGATCATGATTTTTTTTTTCTTTCCATTTTAACTTGGAAGATGAAGGCAATATTTGAAATACCACCTTTCAACCACTTCGAAACAATTAAAGTCTCATGTGCAAGATATCCTTCATTCGCTGATTTATTCCAAACCTCTCTATTTTCAAAAATATAGTACCGATCTTCTTCTATCCTAGCATTAGTATTGTAAACCATTTGATTCTAGTTGTCTTTGCGTGAAAGGAGCCGATGACAGAAACTTTTATTTTCTAATTTTTCAATATATACGATTTATTAATCTTGTAACCAACCATGTGGATGTGGTTTGTAAACACTAATGCTACATATGTGACTAAATATATAAGTAATAATAAACTTCTCAACCAATAATATAAAAAAAAACATTTATGATTTAAAAACAAGTGAACTTATGTTGGAGCAAAAAATGCTGGTATAAAAAAGAAATGATGAATAGTGGCTTTGAGATGTTTAGTTACTTTCCTTAAAATATTATTTGCTTACACTCTCAAGAGTTTGTTATGCGATTGCATGGCAAAACATTCCAGGGATATAACAAAGCCAAAATCTACGTTAGCAAATACGTAAGTCTCTTAAACAATTGGTGAAACTATCTATAACTATGACATGGTATAACCATAGAGGAGGAAAGACTTGCATAATTATTTTTTTCTCATCATTTTTAGGCAAAAGTACATAATAACCCCCTATTCTTTGGTTCAGTTGCAAAATACCCCATTATGCTATTTTTTGCCCCAAATCATTACTCTGTGTTTTTCAAAAGTTGCAAAATACTCTATTGTGCTTTGCTTAGCTCCAAAGCATTATCTTGTACTTTTCAAAAGTTGCAAAATACCCCCTTGGTTATGTTTAACACAAAAATATTGATCATTTTGCCCCCTTATCTTGTAATAACTCATTTTTAGTATTTTGTTTACTTTTTTTTTTTTTTCTCTTTCTCAATAATATAATTAATAATTCAAAACTTCACACACATATATTTATTTACAGGAGTGTTCAAAACCGGTTTGGTTCCTGAAAAATAGGATTTGGTACCGAACCGAACCTGATCCAAAATTTCAGTTCCGGTTTCGGTTAGCACTATCATTTTTAAAAAAAAAATAAAAAACACCAATCAAAAGATAATATAATTTTACATATGTTAATATTTTGGTTTTTAGACAAAATGATAAAAAAAATGGAGAGAAAGAAATGAGGAGTAGAGCTAAGATTTAGTGAAATACGTAATTCAATATAATGTTACTTATAATTTAACAAATTTATATATATTTTTTTCGTAGCTATTCATGAAATACTTTTGGTAGCTCTTTTACTTATATTTTTGGTAGCTTTTTCTTGGTAGCTTTAAATAGCTTTTCATGAATTATATATATTTTTTCACGAATTAAATATAGAAACATATATATAATTATATATATATTTTTATATTTGGTGTGTTTTACTTTTTTAAAAAAATGATAGTACGAATCGGAATCGGAATTGAAATTTTGGTTCTGGTTCGATTCGGTTCCGATCCCTATTTTTAAGGAACCGAACCGGTTTGAACACCCCTGTAAATAAATATATACGTGTGGAGTTTTGAATTATTAAGTATATTATTGAAGAAGAGAAAAAAAAAAGTAAACAAAATACTAAAAATGATTTATTACAGAATAAGGGGGCAAAATGGTTAATATTTTTGTGTAAAACATAACAGATGGGAGTATTTTGCAACTTTTGAAAAGCATAAGGTAGTGATTTGGAGCTAAGCAAAGCACATGGGGTTTTTTTTACAACTTTTGAAAAACATAAAGTAGTGATTTTGGGCAAAAAATAGCACAGGGGTATTTTGCAACTGAATCAAAGCACCGGGAGTATTATGCACTTTTGCCCATCATTTATTTGATAACCAAACCACCCTATTTATAGAGTACGAATGGTTCCCAATTTGAATCCAAAAGTCGCCACTTGTAATAGCCAAAAAATATATGGCCCAATAAAGATGGGCCATAGGCAAGGACTGTTGGATCTGGTTCATAAAAGTATCTAGAAAATGAGTAATCCATAGGTTAGATACTTGTCCCAAGAATGGAATATAGAGCCCAAGAAAGAAAGGAGTTTATCAAATCTCATGAGTTAATGGATTGATAAATTTGGGTAGATGTGTCTGACCCATCTACCGAATTATATATAAATAGATGGCCAAAGGATGAATAAAGGGATTTCAATTTTTAACCTAATTCATTGTGTATTTTTTTGCATCTACACACTAAATAGACACATTCTTCTATTAGTGAATTATTTGATAACTACTTGAACTCAATTGTGTCTCTCAGGCATTACGTGATCCTAAATGGCGTTTTGACATGTCTGGTGAGTTCAACGCATTGGTACAAAATTATAAGAGAAAAACAATCTATATTATGAATAATGTTTTCTGTATGTGTGTATTGATTCTGTAAGAATATATATACAGAGTTTTGCATTATGAAAGGAATAAAAATCTAGCTAATTAAGCCTAAAATCATGGGATACATAAAAACCCTAAAAGGATAATTATAATCAAATAAAGTCTATCAATTATACAATCTAAATATAATAGGAAGGTAGAGCTGTTATGATACGGGTTCCTCAATATGCCCCTGCAAGATGTGGCTACAATTGGAGACACCAATCTTGGACCGAAGAAGAGAGAACCGAGGCTTGGCAAGCGGCTTTGTGAGAATATCGGCCAACTGATTGTGAGTGGAGACATGAGAGACAGTAAGCAAACCATGAGAAACTTTTTCACGAACAAAATGGTAATCCAAAGCAATGTGCTTCATGCGGGAATGAAAAACCGGATTAACACAAAGATAAGTGGCACCAAGGTTGTCGCAGAGTAACTTTGGAGCATGTGGAATGGAGATTTGAAGTTCAAGTAGGAGGTTGGTGACCCAAGCTAGTTCGGCAACGATAGAAGCAACTGAACGATACTCAGCCTCAGTAGAAGACCGAGCAACAGTTCGTTGTTTGCGAGAGCACCAAGAAATAGGATTAGAGCCAAGGAATATGATGTAGGCAGAGATAAAAGTGCAGTCATCTCTATTACCGGCCCAATCGGCATCGGAGTAAGCAAGAAGATCAAGTGACGACTTCTGATGTAAATAAAGGCCATGATGGATTGTGTGCTTAAGGTACCGAAGTAAACGCTTGGCGGCAACCCAATGTGTGAGAGTAGGAGCATGCATGAATTGTGCAAGCTTATTGACGGAGTAAGCAATATCGGGTTGGGTGAGAGAGAGATATTGTAGTCCCCCAATAAGACTGTGGTAAAGAGTTGCATCAGTCGAAGCGGAACCATCATGAAGCATGAGTTTTGTGGAAACACTCATAGGAGTGGTAGCCTCCTTGGTACCAGACATTTGAAAACGATCAAGAAGATCCCGAATGTATTTGTGTTGGCACAAAAAAAGACCATCGACTTGAGGAATGACCTCAACACCCAAGAAAAAATGGAGGTCACCAAGATCCTTAATTGAGAACCGTTTAGAGAGAGAGGCAATGACTGTCTCGATGAAGGATGGAGAGTTTCCTGTAATCAATAAGTCATCCACATAGACAAGAAAATAAACAGTGAGAGAGCCGTTAGCATAGATAAATAGAGAAGTATCCGATTTGGAATTAATGAATCCCAAGGTGAGGATAAAATTTTTGAGCTCTTGAAACCAGGCACAAGGTGCTTGTTTGAGGCCATACAAAGACTTTCGAAGGCGACAAACATGAGAAGGGTGAGACGGGTCAATGAAACCAGGAGGTTGGGACATAAAGACTTCCTCAGTGAGATGGCCATGAAGGAAGGCATTATTAACGTCGAGTTGATGAATGGGCCATTGATTTATAACGGCTAAGCTAAGGGCAACTCGAATGGTGGTGGGTTTCACTACCGGACTAAAGGTTTCATGATAGTCCACACCTGGACGTTGATGGAAACCTTTGGCAACGAGGCGGGCTTTATACCGAGCAATGCTACCATCTGGATTGCGTTTGACTCGAAACACCCATTTACACCCAATAAGGTTATGGTGAGGTTGGCGAGGAACCAGTTCCTAAGTATCATTACGGGTCAAGGCATCAAATTCATCACACATGACATTCTTCCATTTGGGGTTAGCTAGGGCTTGGGTAAAGGTGGAAGGTTCAATGATAGTTGGTAGTGGATGTTTGGTGGCTAAAAGGGAAAGTTTGGTTAGAGGTTTAACAATGTTGTTCTTAGAGCGGGTTGTCATGGGATGGAGGTTGGGTTGAGAAGATGAAGGAGAAGAAGGATGTGAGGAATCATACCTGGGAGAAGTCGCACCCGAGAGTGAAGCAAGAGCATTGTCATTCGAGATGGCCGTCGGTAAAGTGGTAGAGGATAGAGTTTGATCATCAGAGGAAAACGTTGACTCGATTGGAGTAGAAGAGAGAGATTGACGTTGAGTAAATGGAGATTGCCCTGAGTGTGGGGATGAGGAGGAATCAGTGGAGTGATTTGAATTTGACAGGTGAGTGAATGAGGGAGTTGACTCATGAGGGGAGGGCTGCTATAAAGGAAAATGGATCACATGTTGATGTTTAGGAAAATATTGAGGAGATTGTGAAATCATGGATTGAGATAAAATTGGAATGGAAGAGATGGTGGGGAGTGGATGAGGTGTAACATTTGAGGTTGATATTTTAGGAAGAGCGGGGGGCGGATTTTGTGGGTGAGACGAGTATGACAAATCTAAATTTTGAAAAGAGTGGATTTTTAAAAATGGAAAAAAGGAATCAGGTGAGGAAGTTTTTGATGAGTCACGACCAGGCCAATTTTTAAGGGAAAAATCATTGATTTTATCATTTGAATTTTGGGTTAAAAAAGATGGAAATTGGTCCTCAATAAAATTAACATGTCTAGAATAGTAAATACGACAAGTGGTAGGTTCAAGGCAAATGTAGGCATTGTGACGATTTGAATAACCCAGAAAAGGCACGGTTTAGACCGTTGCTCAAGTTTGTGACGATTATAAGGTCGTAACCATGGATAACTGAAACACCCAAAAATTCGTAATTTGGAATAATTAGGCAGAGATAGGAATAAAGATTTGAAAGGTGACTTATTGTCAAGGATAGGAGTTGGAAGGCGATTAATAAGGTAAACAACAACATCGAATGCAAAGGACCAGAAGGATAAAGGAAGAGAAGCACGATGAAGTAAGGTGAGACCTGTTTCGACGATGTGTCGGTGACGACGCTCGGCAGATACAACATGTTGAGGGGTGTATGGGGTGAGATAAGATGTTGGATGCCATGTTGTTCAAATAAAGTTTTTAATCCTTGATATTCGGTACCATCATCAGTATACATGGTTTGTATGGTGTTGTTGACAAAAATTTTGACCATTAATTTGAATTCTGAAAAAATGCTATATATGTCAGATTTGTGAGTCATGGTAAAAAGCCAAGAATATTTGGTAAAATGATCAACAAATATAACATAAAAAGAGAAACCATTTATTGATCGAACAGGTGAGGGTCCCCACACATCGGAATAAATAAGTTATAATGGACGATGACTCTTTAGACTAGAAATACCAAAAGGATGTTTATGACTTTTATTACATTGACAAGAATCACAAAATGATAATGAGGAGGAACTAGAGTGGACTGGAAGTTGATGAGACGACATAATGTGTGAGAGAATTTTTGAAGACGGATGACCAAGTCTATCATGCCAACGATCAAGTGTTGTTTTAATGCTAACAAATGCGTGTTTCTTTACTGGCGGGATTTCCTTGATGCTGGACCATTCATAGACATTATCCTTGCTCCGGCCTCGGGCGAGAGGTGCCCCCGTAGTAAGATCCTTAACACAAAAAGAAAATGGGTCAAATTCAATTGATGTGTTATTGGTTTTGCAAAATTGATAAATAGAGATAAGGTTTTGTTTCATATTTGGAGCACATAACACATTTTTAAGTAAAAAGGAATTGGGAGGAAAAGAAATGAAAGAAGTGCCAGTGTGGGTGATTTTGACACCTGTACCGTCACCGATAACTATTGCATCTGGTCCCTCATAAGGTTCGCGGATAGAAAGGTTACCCATATCAGAAGTGACATGATGAGAGGCTCCGCTGTCTAGGATCCAACTTGGGCCTATGGTGCGGTTGTTTGCGGAAGTAGTGGTGTTGTTTACCCTGGGTGGTATGGGAAGGCCCATCATGCGTTTTATAGTATGGCAATCGCGGGCAACATGACCTCGCTTGTCACAAAATTGACAAACAAGGTAGGAGTTTTTGCCTCCATTGTTGCTTTGACTGTTGGTGCGTTGCCCATTCTGACCAGTTTTAGTGGACTGGTAATTCGGTTGATAATTCTTCTTCCTTTGGTAGCCATGGTTTGTATTCTTGGATGAAGAATGAAGCTTGCTAGAGTTCACAGTAATGCCACCAGTAGTGGCCTGATTTTCTTCTTGCTTGAAAAAAAGCTCATACTCCACTAGCTTGTCATAGAGTTCTTCAAAGGAGATGACTTTATCACGGGCTCTTACTACAGCAATGAGTTCCTTAAACTCCGGTCCAAGTCCGTTGAGAGTGTGGTTGATGAGATGGGAAAGAGGAACAGGGGTGTCAATAAGTGCAAGTTCATCAGCAAAGCCTCGAATGGTACCAAGGTATTCAATGACAGATTGGTTACCTCTTCGTATGTTCGACAATTGATCGGTGAGGCCCATGGTACGAGAGGATGAGGCATTTGCATACAATTTATTGAGCTGGCTCCACGCTTCTGCAGATGTTTGAGAGGAGCTGATCAAGGGTCTCACACGGTCCGACAATGAGACGAGAATTCCATGGAAGAGAAGCTTATCTTGTCTTTTCCATAGAAGTGCTTCAGGATTGGAGACTTCCTTGTTGTCCACCATAATCGTACTTGGAGGGCATGGTTTGGTTCCATCAACGAAACCGATAAGATCGTAGCCAAAAAGAAGTGCATCTATTTGAGCTTTCCATGAAGGATAATTTGATGGTGTGAGTTTGTCAGGGAGTTGAGAGGAGTTTATAGCTATTAAGGTGTTGGTGTTGACTGGAGAAGTGATAGATTCATTGTTGGTTTGTTTGATGATGGAGGTGGCTGTGGATTCCGCCATTGCTTTGAGTGCAGGTGTGAAACAAATCAAATGGGATGGAAAATGCCAGAAACTTTTTGGGCTCGTTGGAGCTATAACAACTCTGATACCATATAAGAGAAAGACAATCTATATTATGAATAATGTTTTCTTTATGTGTGTATTGATTCTGTAAGAATATATATACAGAGTTTTGCAGTATGAAAGGAATAAAAATCTAGCTAATTAAGCCTAGAATCATGGGATACATAAAAGCCCTAAAAGGATAATTACAATCAAATAAAGTCTATCAATTATACAATCTAAATATAATAGGAAGGTAGAGCTGTTATGATACCGGTTCCTCAATAAAAATGAAACCTTGTTCGTATGTTTCGTCCGTTCAAATTACACAAAAGAACGTAATTTTTACCAACGGTCACTCTAACCATACACTTCCACTCCTCTTAATACCTTATATTTCAATATATCCAAGAATTTGTGCAAGTATTTTAAAAGTTTAATAAAGAACAATATTAGCCGCAGCTTAAACCAAGTCTCCTTAGTATTAAAACTGCAAATACCACACACATAATTCTTCATAATTGACTTTGTGCTCATCCCGATTCATGAATATTTACTATAGTAAACACAAATAACCCTTGTTGAAAGCGGCACCACTTCCTACATTTTATTCTAAGAAACCAGACACTATTGGGGACAGAATACAGATAAGTGAAAATAAAACCGTCCCTGTTGCATCTTTGCCTCCAATGTTGCTACAAAAGCGTAATTAATTTAAATTTATGCTCAACCATCTTCCCAGGTTAGAAAAACTTCAGGGTTGCAACCGTCCAAAAAGACTCGACCATTGTCCATGAACAATTTAATACCAAACAGAGACCTCTTTTCTCAACCATGGATTATACAAAGAAATTTCACTAAATTCATAGTTCCATATGGCATATCGAGGTAATAAAACATTAGAATAAGATCCTTGTCTGTCAAGTAAGAAGGAGAGGAGATTCAAAACATTATAAAGATTAAGTCCACCAAAATTAACTTGCTTCTACAATTATTGCTAGTTTCATATATAAACCAACGGTTGGTACATTGTATTCATGCTACAATATGACAAATTTAAGTTTTCTACAACAATGGATAATGTACCAAAGTTGTCATCTATGAATGGGGAAACCACCCAGCATCAAGACAGCAAAAACATAAGTTCAACTGAAACCGAACATGGTAGGCATGGCACAAAGCATGCTAGCTCGCGAATAATGAAGTTTTCACAAGGAAACAAGAAATTATAAAGTTTTTGGAACAACTAAGATAGAGAAATACTGATCAAGCTTTAAAAGATTAAAAGCTGATCATGTATTTCTTGGTACAACACAATATACATGGGTACACATGTATCTGATCATCTAGGGAGAGAACTGGGAAAATTGCGTAATGGATTTTCCCTCAATAACTCCGTTTCTCTGCACATAGCAAAATCAAGAAAAGTGGTTACTTGTATGAAAACCAATTTATGTTAAGCAAGGCCCCATATATACTCTAATACATTCATGCTTACTTTTTAAGGTCTCGACCATCTCCATGTCTGAGCTGTAAAATTGAAGAATTTTCACCAACTCTGACTTCTTTGTGAATTCTGGAAACGTAATCAATGATGATAGTCAGCAATCAAGTAATGAACATCAACAATGAGAATATGCTTATCTGGTAGAACAGCTTAAAACCATAATAACAGGATGCTTTCGTGCATTTCTACTAAAAAAAGTGGCATTGGTCAAATTCTATTTGAAACTTAGAAGTTAGAACTCTCTACCAAGGATTGCATTATTTGTAGGCTAGGTCATGCTTGATGCAATGCTCACCAATATTATTGTCACCTTCTTCCCGAACAGAAAAATGGAGGGAAAGAAACACGGATTACTCTTCAATTTGGGGAATGGAATGGAATAGAAAATGACGGAAGAATCTGACCTAAAAGATTACCCTCGGACCACCAAGACAAGATAAACTTCCTTCCCAATTGAAATCTTATTTTCTGGTTTTCAGTATAATTGGATCCATACAGTTCTAGGTCATGGTCCAAGCAACCCGAAGAAAAAATTCACAAATAAAAATATCTTCTAGAATGAAATTGAATTCAGTAAATAAGGGGGAGCAATCTCATAAAAAGGTTGTCTCGACAAAAGACTCATTATTCCATTGTCTACATAAATATACATAATTCTACAGGTTCCACGAGTTTTTTTTTTTGTTTTATTTATTTTCTTCATCTTCGAAGAGCCAATCACTTATTAGAATAAGCGGGAAGGTGTGTGGTCCGCATTACCAAATGCCTAATGGCCAAACGGTACCTACCAGGTCAAGGGTTCAAGCATCAGTGAAGGCAGTGTGTGCGAATTTCTTACCTTTCAAAAAAAAAAGTGTGGTCCACATTTTGTCAGTGAGGAAAATATGCCAGCACATAATTTGACTTAGGTTATGGTCCTAGTAGAGCAAAATGAAGAAACATGATTCTCATAACTCTACTCAAATAGTTGTAACAATACTTCGTTGAGATGAGTTTCAACAATTGTTAACAAAAATAACCTGAATAGGTGAAAATACTTGCAATTATGGTCACATTTGAGATCCTAACACCAACCTATAGGGAACTCTTGTTCAACAAAGCAGCCTAACATTCGTTCTAAAACACAGATATAAAACTGGCTTCAGCTTTTCCTATTTAACATACTATGTGTGTCCATTTGGACCTTACTACCGTCATTGGTAGATCCTAACACCATCATAGAGGGAATACTATTTTCAACAAAGCAACCTAACTTTTAGTTCTAGTTCCAGAAAAAAAATACAAAGTGGCTTCCGCTTTAAGCCATTTAACATTATTTGGTGTGTGCATTTGAGCTAACACTGAAACCAATGCTTATTATAATATAGGCCAAACTGGTAGAAGGTGTGCTGTTACTCACTCTGCACATTCCTCATCAACAAAAACTTCAATACAGGCACTGGGAGTTGCAGCTCCAATAGTATACCCAGATCTCTGTGGAATCTGAAAGGAAGTAGAAAGTGTTGGATACTATTGGAGAACGGCACCATGAAGCCACAAAACAAGTGAACAAGAGAAGGATAAAACATGACAAGGAGTTTAAAACTAACCTTATTTGATTTCCACTTGGTAGGGACTGCATTATTCTCTTTATTTCTCTCAGCTCGAGCACCAAGAGTGTGCCAGGACTTCTGGTCTGTCTTCGATGTCTCTGATTGATGCCCCAAGGTGGTATCGGTGCTGGTATCTTTGTATATGGTCAGAGCCCCATGAACCCTAGTATGGAATTGCAGCAAAAACAGTGGAAAAAAAAAACATGTGAAATATTAGTCGAAGGACATTCCAGATGAAATCCTTTAAGGTATACAGATTTTGGACTTTGGAATTTGTGATTCATTCCAAACAAGTTTCTTATTTTCCTAAGGCTTCCTCCATCAACTCCAACCCGTTTAGCTTTTCTGCCATTAAGCATTCCTATATTCTACACAAACTTAATCATGAGGTTGAACAGATTTTGATGAGCTATTCTCATCCAATTTCCTTCTCAAAAATGATATAGTAGTAAATATTTATATAAATAGGAGTTAACTAACTAAACAATGTTTTGAAAGAAAGAATCCATATGCTCACCTGTCTTGCTTCAATTTTTTTCTAGCAAGATCAGAACTTGTACTCTGGGTCCCTGCAGTAGAGGGAGAAGATTAGCAATGCAAGCATTTCTGATGTCACAAATACAAAAATTAGAACTTACGATTTTCTCCCCTAGCCAAGACGGTTCCAAAGCTTCGAACTGGTAAGCTGCTGGTGTTCTCTGTTAAATCCTCCTAAGATTGGGAAAAAGAAATCATGTATGACAACATGCCCGAGAAAGAAAAAAAGAAAGGTGGGATAGAAAAGGAAATCCATTGCAGCAAATTACATACATCAGTGGCTTTTGGTCTTGTCATCGAGCGTGCAATAAATTTCCTATAAGCTGCATTCAACTTTTCAATGGGTTGAGCATTCCTGTGTACAAACAAGTTAATAAGAAACAAAAACTCATAGCTAAATTGCAACTATTCATCGAACTTCACAAGTGAAGAATGCTGAAATAATCTTCTGAAAATAAGATTATTCACATGATAAAGTATGAAACTTATTAAAAATTCAGATAAATACAATCTTCGAAAAAGGATACATCCACGACAAGTTCATTAGTGATAGATATATCCAACTTAAGCTCTATAAACTTAAGAAACAATAAGTCCCATTTACCCCCGCCTTGGTGGGGAAGGGGGAAAAGAAAACTAGACTCCCTTAGAAATGTTGGGTCTATCGTCATGCAAAATAAATAGAGAGAAGCAATCTTTTCCAAACAAAGTACAATCTACCAAAAGAGCGATCCTCCAAAATATTAGTGTTTGAATAACAGTTCATCAGCTTATTGCCGTTTTGGTTCAGACACGGTCCATACTTGTGTCCCCGATATTTTTGACAAGGAAATAAAGGTCAGTCTTGGACTAAACCAACTATGCAAGAGAACCTGTCCATTTGAATCTATCTTTAAGGGTGGTTGTCAACTATATTATACTACGGCGAGGCTAAGTGGATTGCAGAGGTTATCTCGCTTGGTCTTACAGTCAACCTCCAAATGCTAGAACCATTTGAATGTTGCTTGTTATGACTATAAAAATTTACAAATTCTTGAATCAGTGATGTCACATATAACACAGCCTCCCCGGACCCTACTTATATAGATAAAGAAAGATAAAAGACTTTCGAAAACAAACAAAACTAAGAGAAGAAGATAGCCAAGACGAGCAACTAATCATAGAGAAAATAGAAACACAATGCCTAAAATACACAGCAAAACAAATACACACCATTCTCCCGACCCATATGAAAGATTAATAAAAACAAACAAATCCACGAAAAAGTAAAGGATAACCCAGATGGACCCATACAGAAAGCTAACCAATTTAAAATTGGTTAGCATAACACCAAAACTTCCGATGCATTGGTAACTCAACAAGAAAATCATAATTATATATCTATATTCTCAACACAGCAAATATGTATGTCATGGCCTCCTATATAACTCTACTGTATAACCCAGCTCATTTCTATATGTATAAGTCAAATAAGCAACATAATCATCTGGATAATAAATGATTACATGAAACTATAACTACTAGATAAAAACACAACAGAATCACCTGGATATTCCTCTATTAAATATGTCATTTGCAGTTCTGATCTTGTTCTTGGATTCCATGTGCAAAGCATATGAGATGAAGAAAATAGAATGTGTCTGCCCAATTTTGTTAGCATCCAGAAAATTATATATGACTTCAGCATCATCACAATTTTCAGCCTGCAGTGCCATTTTAAAATAAATTTCCATTTTCAAAGGGCACCATGAATATGAATTAAGTTGTCTTAATAATTGAATCACCAAAAACAAAGTGATGATAAGAAGACAAACATATTCCAGCCACACTTTCAGGTAGCGGAGATCATCTTTGTAGCATTCTTCATGCCAAAAAGTGCGGACACATTGTTCATAAATCAGAACTAGTCCTGAGCAGTCTCCACCAGAAGGGAAAGCCTCCTGAACCCATTTTATGCACCTTTGAAATTGGAAAAGAGAATTTCGTACAGCAGCACTAATCAAATTAATAATTGAGAAAACATCAAATGATCAGAGAAATAAAAAACCAGATACATTTTGGTTGGTGAAAAAGGAAAAGAAAACCACATAAAACTAAGATTTTTCATTATTAAAAACCAATCTCTTCACCACTTGGCTAAATACAACTATGTTACCTTTTTCTTTTTACCCCATGTTAACAACCATCTACTCTAAAAGCCTAAGTTGTTAGAGAGGGTGTAACTTAAATATTTAATCCTTCACCCCTCACGTGTGACCTTCTTTTTGGTCCAACACGTGAAACAACAATTTTTCAAATACGGGTGATGGTGAGGTTTGAACACTGGACTTCCTGCTTTGATACCATATTAACAACCAACTACTCTAAAAGCTTAAGCTGTTAGAGAGGGTGTAACTTAAATATTTAATCATTCAACACCCCACAAATGTTTCACTTAGTTTGAGGCCTTGAAGCAGTCTTTATTTATTTTTTTCCTTTTTGAACATGAGCTACTTTGTTTGTCTAGTTCACTAAAAGCTTGAGCTTTTGGAGTAATTGACATTCTAACATGCTATTAAAGCTCTGACTATCTTAGCTCCTGGGTTTATGTCTACATCTCCAATGTACAATTTTTCACTTGTCATGAACTTAGTTTGGTACGTTTGTTTCACCGTGCTAGGCACGTCTATTCTGAGATCGCCAGGAACAAGGCGAAAACCAACAGAAATTACTCTAAATAACTTGGTAAAAAATGATATAACTGTCATGGATGGTCCTATACTGAATAAACTAGGATCTCCAATAGATGGAAGAAGAGAGTTCGCAAAGAACCAGCTTATTCAAGTTCAGCACAAGGGTTGATGACAAAGCTTAACAGACATTTTTGGGTCCATCATGAAACAGTTTAAGCTTTTTATTTCATTTTTTTAGTTTGTTCGCCACAGTTTCAACAGCTACTAAAAATAGAGCAGCAAAATATATATGATAGAAAATCAAAATGTAACCGACACGCTAACAAATCAAAGAAAAATTTCACACTGTTCCAAAATTCGTTCAGGAAGAAAAATATACCCATATACATATTTATATATATATATATATATATATACACACATATATATGCAGCTTCAAGAAAGGGGAAATGCAGAAAAACATATCTAGGTCAATCGGTGAAAACCCTTGATACCGAAACAACAACAACAAGAACAAATGTATGAAAAAATTGAATGCGAGGACGTACTCTAGCCATGGTTGTAGAGGATCATCGCCTTTATACTCATCAATTGCTTCAATCAACCTCCTAAATCCCAAAAAAAAAATAAAAAAATAAAAAATATCAGAAATTTTCCGATTTTCAGAGGAGTTAGAAAAATTAGGGTTTGGTTTAGGACCTTCGATGGTGGAGGAGAGAATTCTTGAGATGGTTGTCCGTTTGGGACTTGAGGGCGTGGTTGAGAAGGGTGACGTGTCGGCCTCGCTTCAAGGGCCGAACATTTTCCTTGAAGAGTTCCCATTCATGGCCGCTCTCGTGCTTCGAGTAGAGCAACTCCGTCTCCGGATCCAGACTCTCAACGGTCTCCATACTTGTTTGGAAGGAAGAGGGAGTGTTTTCAAATTTTGAATTTGTGTGTTAGGAAATTTTCCTAGCCGTTGAAGAGATAAAGAGGGAAGAGAATGTAATGGGCTGATGGGCCTACGTCTTAGGTCTTCGGTAGTATAGGCTTATAGCCCACATATGAAGAGTGTGAGACCCATCCACCACAAACTACCGTGGTATAGGCCTTAGGCCCAGTTTGTTTATTGATTATGGTCCCATTTTTTTGCTTTAATCATAATTTTTTGAGACCAGATTATATTTGTTTTGCATTGATCTCAAAAAATATAACCAGACCAAGTTGGACCAACTTGAACCAAAATGAATTTTTTTAGAACCAAAATTTTTGGTGGTTCTATTTGGTCTGGTTATAAAATTTATCCAAAATTTAACCAAAATGTCCTCCAATAATTAAACCACATCAAACCAATATATAACCAAAACACAAAAATAAAATAATGAATAATAAATAAAATGAATTAAATAATACATAAAAATAAAAAATAAATAAATAAAAATAATAATAAATAAATGAATAAATAATAAATTAATAAAATATATTTATAAATTAATAAAAATAATGAATAAATACAAATAAAATATGTTTATGAATAAAATAATAATATAAATAATAAATGAATAAATAAAATAAAATATATTTATGAATAAAATAATAATATAAATGATAAATTAAATAAAATAAATTTAAAAATTAATATAAATAAATGAATAAAAAATAAACAAAATAATGAATAATAAAATATATTTATAACAAATATATATAATAAAAAATAATAATATAAATAATAAATAAATAAAATATATTTATAAATTAATTAAACGAATAAATTAATAATAATAAATGATAAATTAATAATATAAATAATAAATGAAATAAAGCATATTTATAAATAAAATAAAAATAATTAATAATAAACAAAATGAATTAAATAATACATAAAAAATAATAAATAATAAGCAAAATCAATTAAATAATTCAACAATAATAATAATAAATAATTAAATATAATAATAAATAATAATAATAATAATATAAATAATAAATTAATAAATTAATAAAATCTATTTATAAATTAATTAAAATAAACGAATAAATAATAATACAAATAATGAATTAAATGAATTATATTTATAAAAAAATGAATAATAAAAAAAATGAAATAAATAATACACAATAATAATTAATAAATTAAATGAATTAAATAATGAACAAAATAAATAAAATAAAATGAATTAAGTAATAATAATAATAATAAATATATAAATAAATATATAAATAAATAATAATATAATTAATAAATTAATAAAAATAATTTTAGAGACAAATAAAAATAAATGAATAAATAGTAATAAATAATAAAGAAAATGAATTAAATAATATATAAAAATAAGAATAAATAAATAAATAATATGAAAAATGAATTAAATAATACTTAAAATAATAATAAATTAATGAATATAATAATAAAATAAAATAAATGAATAAATAATAATATAAATAATAAATGAATAAAGTATATTTATAAATTAATTAAAATAAATGAATAAATAATAATATAAATAATAAATTAAATAAATTATATTTATAAAAAAATGAATAATAAACAAAATTAATTAAATAATACATAATAATAATTGATAAATTAAATGAATTAAATAATAAACAAACTAAATGAAATAAAATGAATTAAATAATACATAAAAATAATAATAAATAACTACAATAATAAAGAATAAATTAATAAAATATATTTATAAACAAATAAAAATAAATGAATAAATAATAAACAAAATGAATTAAATAATATATAACCAGTTTGCCAAACAAACTCTGGTTCAAAGATGTTTGGAACGAGACAGTTTGTCAAACATGGTCTGGTTCCAGTTTCCTCAGACCAAGACCATCAGACCAGACCGCTTACTAAATAGAATTTCAGAACATCACCCAGACTAGACCAGACCGGACCAGACCAAACCATACCAGATATAACCTGACCAGACCGGTTACCAAACGGGGCCTACGGCCATGTTTGGTAGGCGGTCTTTCTGGTTTGGTTTGGTTTGGTTCGGTCTAGTCCGGTCCGGTCCAATCTGGTTTGGTCTAATCTTATCTCGATCCTAAACTTAAAAGTCTGTTTGGTAGGCGGTCCGGTTTTACTATTTTTTATAATATTTATTTATGTATTATTTCTTTCTTTATTTATTATTTCTTAACTTTATAATATATTTTATTATTTATATTATTAAATTATTATTTATTAATTAATTTATTATTATTTAATTATTTAATTCATTTTATTTATAAATTATTTATTCATTTCTAATTATTTAAAAATATATTTTATTAATTTAATATTATTATACTCATTTTTTATTTTTATTATGAAGTATTTATTTATTACTATATTTACTTATTATTTATTATTATATTTATTTATTATTATATCTATTTATTATTTTTTATTATATTTATTTATTTCAGTTTATTTATTATTTATTATTTTTATTATATTTTTAAATATGTTTTATGTAATTTATTATTTATTTTATTAATTTATTATTATTATTTATTATTTAGTCAATTTTTTATTATTATATTTATTTTTTATTATTGTATTCAGTTTTTACTATTATTATTATTTATTTAATTTATTATTAATTATTCATTTTTAATTATTTATAAATATATTTTATTATTTATTTATTTATTTATTATTATATTTATTTATTATTATTATATTCATTTTTTATTATTATTAGGTATTATTTATTCATTTTTAATTATTTATAAATATATTATATTAATAAGACCAGACCGGACCAGGTTGAACCATCAAAAAATCTAGTTCCAAAAACACCCCCTTTGGTTCAATTTTTGTCTCATTTAGTCTGGTTCCAAATTTTGAGATCAAGGCCAAACAAACATTGTCTGGTCCTTGAAAACAAGGACCAGACCAGACCAGGTGGAACCAGACAGCCTACCAAACAGGGCCTAAATATAAGGTAATCGGGATTCTAGTAGAATTGTTTTGGGATCCGTATAATCAGAATCGTAAGATTATATCAACTCATATTAATTTTTTTAAAAATATATTAATAATTAAATATTTAATTTAATTATTTTAAACATTTTCTAATATATTGGCCCTTTAAATATTTTCTCATAAATTTAGGCCATATATTAGGATATTGGACTAAATTATAAAGTTTTTTGGGCATTTCATATGAAGGGAAAAATCGTCAAATCATTATAAAAACGTAGTAGTTACATAGTAAAATCGTACAGAATCGTAGCAGAAGCGTAAGATTTTTTTAAGTATAATCGGGATTCTGACTACCTTGACTAAACCACTATTTTAGCAATAGTGCGTAATTTATTAATTTTTAATTTCTTTTTTTGTTACTAAACACATTTTTCAATTTTCTGCTTTCATAAAATTCCACAATTGATATATATTACCAAACATGTTTTGCTTTCAATTAAAATCACAACAAAGCAAATCACAACTTCCAATTTCATGAAAAATAAAATCGCAGCAAAAAGGAAAAATCACAGCGTTACCAAACCGGGCCTAAAGTGTCTAGATTTTGATTATTTTCGTATATTTATTCATATTCTTAACAGAAAACAATCATTAATGATTTTTTATAAAGTTATTAAATATTTATATATCTTTTTATTCACTAGACTATATATGTACATATTTATCTTACTTATAAACATTATTTATTTAACTGCCACAACTTTTCAATTTAATATAATAATTAGTGTTAAATTTATATATGTCGTAGACACTAAATATTTGTGGGTCCAAACCCATAACAAACAAGAACCAACACAAAAAGTTGGGTGGTAAATTAATTTAATTAGCACAATTCTTATTGGACTAATTTAAATTATTTGACTAAGTTCAGGACCACTTAGTTAAATAAATAATCATAATAATAATTATTTCCAAGAGAAATAATTATTATTTAATTATTAACAAAGAATAATTACTGAAATATAATATTATTTTAATATTAAATTTAGATTTTATAAAGAAAGGACACATGTCAGCATCCTATTCATCCAGGTTGTCTATAAATAGAGGCAAGATGGATAATGAAAAGGGTTGGAGAAAAAGTTTACATGAAAATCACATAGGTTCTTGTTGGGGTTCGATTTAAATGATTGTAGAAATAGTTTCCACACAAGTGAGTCAGTCAAATAATGATGGTTTTGCTTTTATTACTTTTTGTTTGCTTTACAAAGAAATGGAAGAGAAAATAGAAGAGAAAATGTAAGAGAAAACCATAGCTAACAACAACTAACAATGATGTGAAATATTTTCTCTCTCTAGAAATTTCTCTCCCTTCGTCTCCAAAAAAATCCCCCAAACTGAATCATTGACCCTTTATTTATAGGAGCGAGTTTAGGCATAAATTATTGCCACGTCACCATGTCTATCCGCGAGGTAGATCCGCGGTTAAGCTTCCATAATATTATCAAAGTCGCGGTGTTCAATTCGCGACAACTCCAACCCGCGATCAAGTACGTTACTGATCCGCGGATTCCTTTATTTGCTTGTCATAGTTTTCCTGGGTCATGTCCTTTTATGCATATTTTCCATTTACATGACCCTGAGCATTACTTGACGCATTCTAGGTACTTTACTTTGAGTGATTTTGATGAATAAGGTCGTGACCCACTATTCACCATCCCAAAGCATTTCCCTAGGTCAGTCAAAATAACACTCCCTACGCGATAAGCTTATAGGGTCCCGAAGATTGAATTTTGACTATGACCCCCTTTGTCAATCCTCAACGATCACCTCTTCGTAGAGTGTTTATCGCTTGTCTGATCTCTTTCAGAGATACCCTGGAGTCGCGGAATATAACCCGCGACTCCCCTGTTGGCCTTTTCCATTTTTCCCTTGTTGTACCATTTGGATTCGCGGATTAAATCAACGCGAACCCCCCTTTACATTTTTCCCTTTTACACTTTAGTACTTAGTTAAGTACTAAAGAGTAAACCATAAAGACAAACATTGTTTTCGCGGATTATATCAACGGGGTAGTATATGCGTATTTTTTCCATACCTTATTTCCGTATTTTGGACCTTTTGTATGATTCCTCCCATTTTTCCATGTTAAAATCTATCACTGATTTATCAGTAATCATCCCTTATTGTGATCCGCGACATTTGAACTTGCAGCAACCTTGGTATCGGTTCGGCTTCTGCGGATATTAATTGCACCTCCTAGGTTCTCGTGCCCCTTCCCTATATAAACCTCCCTTGTCCATTTCATTTCATTTTCCCTTCTTTCCTCCATATTTTCTGCTTCCCTGCTCCCTGACTTTCTTTGTGTCATTCCTTCTTCATTGTTTTATCCTCAGACCTCCTTTTTCTTCGCGGTCTTAGTTTCAAGTCCTTACTTCCCTATTTCCCTATTTTAAATGGCCAAGTCTTCAACCCCCAAGCTCTTAGTTCCTCCATCTGGGACTGTCCCATCTGTTCCCCTGCCAACAAAATGGAAGAAGGCTCCATTTTTCGAGGCTTCTCACGACCATTTTTTGAGTTCTATTGAAAACCTTCCTCCCGCGGGAGACATTACTGATGAACCCATGCTTATCCATTCTGACGGTGAACCCCCCTTTAGCCAATATTCCACCCACTACTCTTCTTCGCTTACTTATCGAAAGAGGCGATGTCCCCTATTCTTTTATAGAATATGAAGGGAATGTTGCTCCCATCACTCATTGGAGGATGTGGTCAAGTCACATACTCAGCCAAGACAGACACCGCGAGACTCTTTGAAAAGCAGGCCTGCTAGACTCTATAGAGTTATTTTTAGAGTTGTCCGTCCGTCGGGACGCGGATGCTCTCAATCTTCTGGTGTCACGGTGGAGCTCTTTCTCCCATACTTTTATAACATCTTGGGGAGAGTTTACCCCCTTGGAAGATGTCTATGTGCTGTTCAGGCTCCCAGTTTTTGATTCGCGGCCCTTCGATGCGCTTCCTTTCAATGAAGAAGACTAGGCGATTCACTCACTCCCATCTCCAGTCTTGTACGACCTATGCCGCGAAAAGGGGTAATCGCTTTAAAGATGGTGCCATACTTGATAAGGCTCCTATTGTAAGAAGCGCAAAGCTTAAGTACTCAAACTGGTGCCATCACTTCTTTAGGGAGTATGAGCCGAAACTGCCTCTTTTAGGCGGTCAAGACCGCGGATCTGTACCTGGCCCCGAATTCAATGGTGACTATGAACTGGCAGGCTTTTTAGCCTATTGGTTTGACCGGTACATATTCCAAGGACGTCCCGAAGATGGGCCAAACAAACTAGTGTTTTTGATGGCTTCTATAGCGTCACGGGGTATCCGTCTTCCCTTAGCTCCTCTCTTTTTGGGTACTCTTTATTCCCAATTAGATACTCTATCCAACGATTTTTCAAGATCAGTCGGTAGATATGATATTAGCACCCACATTCCTTGCCTTTTTCCTATGTTATTTATTTTTGAAAGATTCCCAAAATATGCCCCCAAACCTCTCAATTTTCCTTCATCCTCAAATACTGATACCATTAGTCTCGTTGGTCTGGCCTTCTTTCCACCAAACGCCTTGAAGATTTTATCGAGTTTAGTCTCAATTTTTCCTGGAGACCCTATTCAGTGCCTCTGGATGGCATTTATTTCCCTTCTTTTTACCCCATGGAGGAGCAGACCACTTATGGTTATCAACACCATGAAGAACTCATCTTTGCTTCTTTTTCATTTGAGTGTTGCCTACCTATTTTTAACGAGTCTTTCTCGCGGACCACAGTCTACAATCCTTCGCGTGTGGCTCATCAACTGGGTTTTGAGTAGGTTGTTCCAGTTTACGTTGTTCCTCCTTCAGGAAGTTCCCCTGATAGTTATGACACGACCCTAGTGAGGTACCGCGAGGAGTATGAGAAGAAACATCAGGAGTTCTCTTTTGCTATCTTTATTCCCGTGAGATCTCAGGCAGGTGGCCGGACCGCGGCTTATGTAGATTTTTGGCTCCAAGTCACGACAGACTTCCAAACATTCATGATGGGTCCTCCTAGGCCAGTTGCTCCTATAAATGTCCTCGCGGGAGACTCCTCTCTGAAACTACACAAACCTCATGGCTCTTGTGGCTTCTATAACAAGCTGGCCCTTCATGCTTCTGATAGTCAAGCACCAACCAGTTCAACTCTGGTTTTTAAAAAACAGAAAACCTTCAAGGACAAAAAAGGAAAAACCAAGGTTCCTTCTTCCGCGCCTAAACGAAAACGTTCTGAGCGTGTTGAAGTTCCCACCGCCATTCCGGTTTGCGAGGAACCTATTTCAAAACGCTTGGTAATGATTCTTATAACTTTGTATTTTCTTATCTTCAGTCGTACCAACTGATTTAAGCTTACTTATTATTTTTTATTGGTTTTCAGAGATCCGCGAGCTCCACTATTACATCACCGAACGTTCGGGTTCCTCCTCCCGTAGATCCCATACTCGCGGTTAATTCTTTCAACAGAGGTTCACGGATCGAGACTTCCGCGAGTGATTCCTTGGACTATATCCCATTATCTCAAAGAAGAAGAGACCAAAGAGCTCAGATTCTGGAAACTGCTACTCATACTTCTGAAGATGACGAGGTAGATACTATTCCTTTGATTCGCAGAAGGTCGAATCCTTCTGCTTTGGTCCCCTCTCTTGACAGCTTCGGAGTTGAATCTCTTGCTTTTCAGTCACCTCAAGGCAAATATGAGACTGTCGATGTTAATCAAGGTGAAGCCAAATCCTCCCCTCTGTGAGTGGAAGAGTCTTCTCCGCGAGTGGAGAGGCCCTCTCCGTGAGTGACAACGAACTCTTTGCTGGATACAGTTGCACAGGCCGTGGAGGATATTCATGCTTCAGATCCCCTATTCTCAAGTAGCTTCTAACTGATAAAGCCAACCCAACCTCCATCCTTCCGCGCTTCTTTCATACTTATAGTTTTTACTTACAATTTTTCAGGTCACGAGACTGGGAAGGGTATGGATCAAGAAGCTGATCTTTCCCTTGATGCTTCTGATCGTGAGGTGGCTGTGATCCTCTCGGATTTCCCAGATCAGGGACAGGAGAAGGCACAAACAATTTCTAATGTCGCGAGAAGGGTTTTGCTACCCTTTTATGCGATGCTGCTCAGCCATAAAAAACGAACCTACTCTCTGATGATCAAACCGCAGACCCAACAAATCTTGGTTCTGCGGAACTGAATGAACCTGCGAAGCTACCAGAGATACTTGAAGGAAATGATGCCAACCTTGTTCCAGAAGGAGATGTCGCGGCAGTGACTGATCCTCAAGTTTCTAATTCTGGTACAGATGTTCGGCACATTGAACCTCTTGTTTGTGATATTGCTGCTGAGATAGCTGCCACTTTGCAAGACGAGCCACAAATTCAAAGGTCACTTTTTGGGGGCCTTGTTGCAGATATAGAGACCACTGCTGAATCTTCCGTTGGCGCGGATCATGTTCCGCATGATCCTCCCGCGAATGAAGGTAAAATATTTTTCTGTAGTATTTCTGAATAGAATTTTCTGTACTCATGGTGCTGATTCGTTGATAATTCCATCTTTTTTTGCAGATAAGTCGAACAGAAGTCCTGACTCCTTGTTTCCTGAATCCGCGTTCCAGGATCAGAAATACTTCTCAATGAATTCCCCTCACCCCCAAACACTTTACAAAACCTCACATTCCCTAATTCTGAGTCCTTTTTCCTTCCCATTCACCCTCAGCAACCACATATGCGACCTCATCAGCCCCCTCTTCCACAAACTCATTCATCCATCCCTAACACCATATCCGCGCAACATATGGAACCTCATCAACCTCCTCCACAAGCCCATACATCCATCCTTGACCCCATTCCCGCGCCATTAATTCAAAATGCCCCCTCAGCAGCATCAAGTCTACTGACGTAATTTCTTATGTTACTCAGGCGATATGGCCATTTTGGACCGCATTTACAGTAGCCATCCAGAGACGTTTGCTACTATGGAGCTTTACGACCCACTTCTCTAACCAACATTCCTGCACATTATCGCGGATACCTTTGCTTCGTTGACGACCACTTGTATACGAGATCTTACCTCCACAACTTTTCCTTTTTATCGCGCTCGTATCAAAGACTGGAAGAACATGAAAATGGACGTGACTTGGTGGGAAGTTCATCTGGAAAAGGTTGAGCGCTTATACGCAAAACATTGTGCTGAAGTCAAAGCTTTTACTGAGTACCAAGCCAGTGTATTAAGAGTGGAGGAAGCCCGCGCTCTTTTAGCTGCTGCAGAACAAGATACCCTTAGGCTTAAGGAATCCGCGGAACATTCCATACGTTATCGCGAGCTACAAGAGGAACATGAAAATATCCATATCTCCTCTCTTGTTAGCCGCGATTTGTACTAGTGATTGGTTTTGATGTATTCATACACATTTTGTTATATATAAAATCTTTATATACATTGTGCTTAGATCGTACTTTATCATTTATCATCATTTTTGTACTTATTTCCATGTACATGTATCTATGATTGGTATAACTTAATCCATTTCACATTAAGAAGTCCAACCCTCTCACGAGTAACCTCATGTTCCATTCTATAGTACCCACTGCCGCCTTCACTTATAATCATATATGGACCTTCCCACTTAGCTTCAAACATTCTTACCCTTTGTCCCCTCATGATCGCTGGTACCACTTTCAATACTCTGTCTCCTTCTTTGAACCATCTGTACCATACTTTTTTATTGTAGTTCCTTGCTTGTCGTTTATTGTACTCTCTTTGATTCGCAAATGCTTTTGCTTTTGTTTCTTCCAATTTTTCTATCTCCAGTAGCCTATCTTCCAAATTGCTTTTGCATGCTAGAATTTTAGCAGCCACCTCTAGCTCCGCAGGTAGCACAACGTCTACTCCATAGACCAGTGCATAAGGGGTCATGTTTGTCACACTCCGGTATGCGGTTCGATGGGCCCATAGTGCTATTGGAAGTTCCTCTGCCCATTTCTTCTGATTATCATGCACCAACCTGGACATGATTTGAATTAACGCTTTATTAGAGGCTTCAGCTTGTCCATTTCCTTTTTGGATAGTAAGGCGTGGACTTGTGATGAATTACTGAGTATCTCCCCAATAAATCCGCGACTTTACTATTAACAAAAGGAGTCCTATTGTCCGACAATATCACCTTCCGTATCCCAAATCGACAGATGTGTTTTCCTTTATGAATCGAACCACATTGTCTGCTGTTATCCATCGCAGCGGGATAACTTCCACCCACTTTGTGAACAATTCAGTTGCTACTAAAACCCACGCATGTCCCTGAGCCTGCGGCATGATTGGTCCAATTATGTCCAACACTTAAGTGTGGAAGGGCCAGGGGGTAGCCAAACTATGTAATTCAGTTCCTGGAGCATGAATAAGATCCCCGTGCACCTGACATACATGACATTTTTTGATAAAATCATTGCAATCCCTTTCCATTGTTGGTCAGTAACACCCGGATGATAGTAGCTGTTGAAACATTTTTCTAGGGCCTTGGTGACCAAACTCGTGAGTGTGTTCCAATACTTCCCCTGCCTCCTCTTCGCATACACATCTCATCAGCTTTCCTTTAAAACTTTTGCGGAATAATTTTCCCTCATGTAGGACAGATCGCGAGGCCAATTTTATGAACTGCGGTTGATCTCTTTCAGGTAAAACCCCTTCTTTCAGATAACACACATATTTGTCCCGCCAGTCTATCATATCTGCCACATTACCTTCGTTCGCGGTGGGATGTGCATTACAGTTCTGACAGCTATTTTGCAACTTCACTACATCACCCTTCATACTTGGCCAAAAGAAACCTTCTCGTTGCAAAACTCGATAGAGACTGACAACCGCTTGACCACATATTTTCTCGTGGGATTTTCGTAATAGTTCTCCTATCTCATTTATTTCCACGCATCTGACTAGAATTCCTCCGGTCACTCTGTAATATAACACACCTTTTATAATCTGGTATTCTCGTCTCAAGGCATTGTTATCATTTTTTAGTAGAGCTTGTACTATCTGTGCTCTCCAATCATGATTTTCATACTCCTCTAATTCCTTCCCGCTACTGACCACAGAGTGGGTTCTTCGCACTATTTGCACAGAAGATTTTATTCCTTGGAAATGTAGTCGCGAACCCAATGTCACCAGTGTATCGGATCGTCGGTTGCCCTCTCGGGGTTCGTGCTGAAAACTCACAGTCTCAAATCTTTCTATCATCTGTCGGATAGCGGTTATGTAAGACACCAGATGGGGTTCTTTGACAACATAATCCCCTTTAACCTACTTAATAACCACTTTGGAGTCTCCTCTTACATGAAGTACTTTTGCCTTCAACTGCTGGGCCATCATCAATCCCAGCACCAACCATTCATACTCTGTAATGTTATTGGTACAAAGAAAATCAAGCTTGTAAGCCATGACTAATTCTTCTTTAGTTTCCTCATTCCTTAATACGAAACCGGCCCCGCCTCCTTTTTCTGTGGATGAACCATCGAATTCTAAAGTAAATTCCGCGCTTTGTGCCATACTTACTACTCCCACCTCCTCCACTTTGGGCTCAGCTCCCTCAGGAAATAAAGCTAGCAAATCTGACAGGGCTTGAATTTTTACTGCTTTCGATCTAGAGCATGTGATCTTATATTTAGATAGTGCTAACAACCATCGAGCAGTTCTTCCACTGAGTATGGGCTTTGTGAGCAGATACCGTATGGGGTCACTTTTGGTGATTAGCTCCAACGAAAGTGCCAGTAAATAATGTCTGAATTTCTGAGCTGCGAATACTAAAGCGAGGTAATGCTTTTCCAATGATGTGTATCGCGACTCTGGTCCCTTGAGTACCCGACTGATATAGTAAACATGCTTCTCTTCTCCTTCATGTTCCTGGGCCAACAAAGCTCCTACAGATTTATTGGTGGAAATAAGATACATTATCAACGGTTTCCCTGACTCTGGCGCTACCATTGTTTTTGGTGATGCCAAAATCCTCTTAATTTTTTCAAAGGCCTCCTGCTATTTTTCTCCCCAGCTATATACAACCTTTTCTTTCAATAAAGGCATGAGTGGGTGAGTTACCTCTGCCAGTGCTGTGATGAACCTCCTCAGATAGGATATATTTCCCATAAAAGTTTTCAACATTTTGCGAGTTGTGGGTGGAGCCATTTCCAATACTGCCTTAGCCTTTGTTGGCTCCATATCAATCCCCTGCCGATGGACGACATACCCGAAGAACTTTCCTTCTGGTACTCCAAAAGCGCATTTCAGGGGATTCATCTTTAAATTATATTCACGACACCGTTGCAGTACTTTTCTCAAATCACCCACGTGATCCCGCACAACTTTAGATTTTACCACCAAATCATCAACATAGTCCTCCACAGTTTTATGCTTCAAGTCATGAAATATAGATGTCATGGCACGTTGATATATAGCCCCGACATTTTTAAGTCCAAATGGCATGACCGTATAATGGAAATTCCCCATTGGGGTGCGAAAAATAGTTTTCTCAGCATCTTTCAGTGCTATCTTAATCTGGTTATAGCCGCTGAATCCGTCCATTAGTGACAAAATTTCATGTCCTGAGGTTGCATCCACCATGGTGTCAATGTTGGGTAGAGGGAAATCATCCTTTGGGCAGGCTTTATTAAGATCACGATAGTCTACACATAAGCGGATTTGACCAGTCTTCTTTCTTACAGGTACAATGTTTACGAGCCATGTCGGATGTTGGGTTGGCTTGATGAACCCTGCTTTCAGTAACTTTCCCACCTCTGCCTTAATCTGCACTTCCAGTTCTGAATGAAATACTCGTTGCTTTTGCTTATTTGGTTCTGATGCGGCATGCACATGGAGGTGGTGGCTTACTAATCCCATATTGAGTCCTGGCATTTGACTATAGTCCCAAGCTAAGACATCCCGAAATACCTTGATCAATTCTACTAGAGAGTTCCTAGTTTCGTCGGGCAGTATACTACTTATGAAGGTAGGTTGCGAAGCTGTGCCGTCGCCTATGTCCACTTCACACAACCCATGCTCCGGTTGCGGATTCATTTTTAATTTTTCAGGATCAGTGCCAAGTTTTCTTTGTTCAGCCTTGTCTGTCCCGGGGTCATTGCCAACTATGCAAGCTTCTGACCCCCAATCCCATCACAACTTGTACACCACTCGCCCGTTGGGCATTTTGACTCGCGACTAGCTTACTTCTTTGAGCTTTCGCTTGGTCGAACCTCCATCCTCCAGTTCTTCCCATTTAGGTAATGGTGTAGCAAAAACGCCGGGTCCGTCTTCTTCACTGT
The DNA here is from genome assembly GCA_963922005.1 of Cornus suecica. Classification (NCBI taxonomy): domain Eukaryota; kingdom Viridiplantae; phylum Streptophyta; class Magnoliopsida; order Cornales; family Cornaceae; genus Cornus; species Cornus suecica. The sequence goes on from OY998240.1 coordinate 45,659,786, forward strand.
ATTCTGAGAAATAGAATGCATCTGCAAAATGGGCCTCAGATGCGTAAAAAGGGCTTTTAGATGCCTTCACAGTCATTATTCCCTCTCCCCAATTGGCCTTCATCACCTGATGATAGGAAGATGGTAATACACCATATGCATGTAACCACGGTCTTCCCTGCAACAACTGATACGAGGGTTCCCCTTTGATGACATGGAATTTGGTAGGCCCCCTGATTTTCCTGACTTTAAGATCCAGTGTCGCGAATCCCATAGTGGCCTGCTGGTCTCCATTAAAATCAGTAATTGCAATGGTATGATTCACGATCTTGCTTTCAGGAAAATTGATCATCCGTAAAGTGGCCAGCGGGATTAAATTGACTGACGCTCCTCCATCCAAGAAAGCTCATTTCATCTCCTGACCGTTCACAGTAGCTGGTACATATAGAGGTCGATTGTGAAAGAATGGCACTTGTCTGTCTGCTTCAGAAAATGTAATCTTGCTGGAGGCTTTCTCATGCTGTTGAATCACAACGGTATGATTAAGAGTGGCAACTGTTTGCTCTTTCAAGAACTCTTTCACATGTTCCTGTATGGGGAACTTGTTGAAGAAAACATCTATCTTAGCATTCTCCTTTGCCTCACGCACTGGCGGGCAATCATACTTGACGACATTTATTGCATCCTCAGTATTGTCTCTGGCGGCCACTACAGCCACATGTATAGGGAAAGGCTCATGAACTACATTCTTTGCCACTTTCAAGTCACCTGATGCTATGTTTTGGTGTACCAATCCGCGAAATGCCCAACATCCAATCAGGGAATGCCGAGCGGACCTGTGATAAGGGCAGTAGTTGCTCTTCATCCTTTCCTCTTTTGTCAGCAGTGTTTGTACTGGTGGTAGCAATATGACATGATCTGCAATCCACTGATTTAGCAATGCAATTGCTTCCTTTTCGCTGAAAGGTAAATGAGGTGGTTCAGATCTCTTAGCACGCTCTTCTCGTGGCCTTTCGTTCTGCATTGCTGCTACCATTACCACTTGCCTAGTACTAATATTTGGTCATGTTGGGGGAGCCAAAACTTCTCCCAATTTTCGTGCATTGTCAACAAGTGCAAAAAAAGTTTTGAACTCGTGATTGACCAAATGCACCCTGTATTCTCGCAGCATCCCTTCTATACAAATTTTGATTAATTGAAGCTCGGAAATTGGCTCATGGCACTGTAAAGCAGCCTCACGAAATCTCCTGACATAAATTGCCACCTCTTCCCTAAAACGTTGCCTTTGCCTTGTAAGTGAAATCATTGAGACCTTTTCGTCTACCTGGAAGAAATTGGTATAGAACTTGGTCACCATGTCTGTCCAACTGGATACTGAAGCTGGAGCGAGGCCAGTATACCATGTGTATGCAGTTCCTGTTAAAGACTTAGAGAATTCTTTTAGTTTCAGGTACTCATCATTTCTGTGGGGTCCAAGAGCATCCGCGAATTTGGATATGTGCTCTCTTGCATTTCCCTTTTTGCCATCAAATTGATCGAAGCTTGGTGTTCCATAGTCTTCAGGATAAGGTAAAGCCATAATACTAGGATGGTATGGTGGGGCAGTTTCCACTCTTTCTATTTCAGCTTTTTCGTTCAAGATAGCCCGCAACCTCTCTTTGGTGATATATGACTCTTTCTCCAGTGGCTCAGTTCTCGTTCGCGGTGCCTCCCGAACAAGCTCTTGTGCTGGTACTTCTAGTAAGGTTTGATGATCTGTCCGTGGTGATTCAAGATTTGGTACTGAAACGCGCGAGGCCTCCATGAAGTGAAGTATGGCCTTTTGTGTTTCCTGAATGCTGAGAAGAGTTTGCAGCAGAGCTGATGGCAATTCTGCTGAATTCTATATTGGATCCACCATCGGAGGAGTTTCTACCAGATCCATACTAGCATTCGCGCGACGACGTTATTTCTGCACTGGTGGGACTGGCTCACCTCCTTGCATCTGTGCTGCTGTTTCTTCTTCCACTTGCTCGATGTGCCGGGTCGGTGGATGACCTCTCCGACGAGTCTGACGAGGTTCAGCTTGTGCAGAAGACATCTCTATCCCCAGTGAAGTCGCCTTTAATGTTGGGGTTCGATTTAAATGATTGTAGAAATAGTTTCCACACAAGTGAGTCAGTTAAATAATGATGGTTTTGCTTTTATTGCTTTTTTCTTGCTTTACAAAGAAATGGAAGAGAAAATAGAAGAGAAAACCACAGCTAACAACAACTAACAATGATGTGAAATATTTTCTCTCTCTGGAAATTTCTCTGCCTTTGTCTCCAAAAAAGTCCTCCAAACTGAATCATTGACCCTCTATTTATAGGCGCGGGTCCAGGCATAAATTATTGCCATGTCACCATGTCTATCCGCGAGGTAGATCCGCGGTTAAGCTTCCATAATATTATCAAAATCGCGGTGTTCAATCCGCGACAACTCCAATCCGCGATCAAGTACGTTATTGATCCTCGGATTCCTTTATTTGCTTGTCATAGTTTTCCTGGGTCATGTCCTTTTATGCATATTTTCCATTTACATGACCCTGAGCGTTACTTGACGCATTCTAGGTACTTTACTTTGAGTGATTTTGATGAATAAGGTCGCGACCCACTATTCACCATCCCAAAGTATTTCCCTAGGTCAGTCAAAATAACACTCCCTACGCGATAAGCTTATAGGGTCACGAAGATTGACTTTTGGCTATGACCCCCTTTGTCAATCCTCAATGATCACCTCTTCGTAGAATGTTTATCGCGTGCCTGATATCTTTCAGAGATACCCTGGAGTCGCGGAATATAACCCGTGACTCCCTTATTGGCCTTTTCCATCTTTCCCTTATTGTACCCTTTGGATTTGCGGATTAAATCAACGCGAATCCCCCTTTACAGTTCTCCCCGAACAAAATCACATAGAATAAAACAGAGATCACCAAACACTTTTCTCCCCCAAAAAAAGAAAATCAAGAACGGAAAAGAACAACAACCACATCCAAATCGTGTCGCTCTTTTTCCATGATTTAATAAATTCGAAGAATTGCATAAATCAAATCCTGAAGAGGAAGAACAACATACACATCAAAATATGTGTCATTCTTCCTCAATAATTCAAGAAATCAAATAAAAATGTTCGATCGAGGTCAAGCTTCATCGACACTCGATAAGAATTTAAAGAAAATGATTTAAGATCAAGCACCGATGGCCCTTGACGTTCTCTCAAAACAAGATTCAAGATCAAGCTTAAACCGCCCTTGATCCACTCCACACAGAAGAATAGTTATCTCTTTTAACGCATTCTGCAATTCCTTCGTTCTCAAGTTCGTTATCATTCTCCATCGCAAAACTGCAAAAAAAAAAATACAACTTAATAATAATATTATAAAAATTAACTAATAATATTTAAATCTATCATTGTCTATATCTATATATAAAAAAAAAACACATTACAACAATGTAATAAATTACTATTATTTCATCCATGTCCGAAAGATCACTATTACATTCCAAAATCAACGCGTATCCAAAATCATGTTCAACGTAATTCATGTTTAAAAAACCTATTATGTATCCAAAATATAATATCTCAATATCACAGATCTATGTCTGAAAATTAAAAACATTTAACAAAAATATAATAATACTCTAAAAACCATATCCCACAAGTAAGACATTATTCTTAACCAACATTGCTTGACTTTATATTTTGAGCCTTGCACCATGTAAGTTGACTTTCTGGATCCTCCAAATCTACAAAAACCTCGCGACGTGCTTGGCTCATAAATAAATCAATCCAAAAATTGAAAAGTTGATTCCCTTTATCGCAACCTGGAAACATTACTAGTGTATTAAGGACCTCCTTAATTAAACAACTAGGTGGATCAATTCGAATATAGAAAATCTTATTTTTAACGGCTTCACAAAGTTCATCTAGTTGTCTAGATAACTTCTTAGACATTTGCTTCTTTCTCTTCTTCAATACTTTTTTTTGTTTGAATTTAAGGTTTTTCCATGTTTAACTCCGCAATCTATTTCCCCACGTTTAGTTTCTTTAGAATGTGTTCATTCTTCTACATTATTATCAACACTGAGAGATTGGTTGTACAGATTGGTGGTTGTGACATCACGAAATATCTCATATAACTCCAATGCATAATCAAGACTCTACACACGAAAAATTTCCGCATCTGGAAACTTCTGCATTTTTATTTTAGAAGTTAGAAATATAATGTTTCAATGAATTTACATTCAAATAATAAAAAATATAGATACATACTTGCAACTTTGTCTCCAATCATTCATTCGAAGCAACTTTGTCTCCAATACATCCCGCCCAATTCCAATTTCCCCTTTTATTAATGCCTCCCAAAGCTGCCAATCTTTTCTTACATTGTCCCAATAATGTTTTAGTTGTTTCCTCTCATAATTTTTATTGTTGGCCTTATTAAAATTTGCAATGAAATTCTTCCAAACCTCTTTGTTTAAATGTGTTATGTTTCTATTATCAGCTCTCACTAGTTGTACAACAAGATTAACAAAAATCTCATGTGTCCTTGAGTCCTATACAACTTTCATTTTAAGCTTTTCACCCTCAGTCGTTATCTAATTTACAAACAAAATTGAATTATTATTAAATGAAAAAATATTTGTAAATTCAATGAATCACACAACAACAAATAAAATTAAAAAGTTTTACATTCCTCCTATAAATGGCATTGCACTAGATTTACTTCAATTGTTAAAACAACAAGATACAATGGCGTTCTGCCTGTGGCATATGTTATAATGGGTTAAAGTACATCATTAATAATGTATTATGAAATTAAATAAGTCGATTCAGATATTAGCTTCAAACTCCAAATTCTATTTTTTGTCAAAGCTAGAAAAGATTAAAATTTATCAAAATTCAAAATTTTAAGGTCTTTCATGATTCTCGGAAGGAACAATAGAAAAGAAAAGAACATGTTTTGAAAATGGTTTCTTCATAGAATATTCTCAAGAATTTTTTACTCATAATTCTTCTCAATGTCCTTGGAAAGCTAGTGGCTCGAAATTAAAGAAAGTAAACTCCTTAAGCAGAGACGAAACGTCCTTTGTAGGGTAGCTATTTTAATCAAAGCAAGAGAAATTTGAAATTTGGCCAAAACAAAATTTCACTCTCGCTTTTGGTTCCTATGAAGGATAGTGGAAATTAAACTATTATAATAATTCTTTTGTACCATATACACTTTACAATACTCTACGCTATTGTCTTATATTGGAACAATTCATTTCATATGTTATAGAAACAAATAGGTTATTCTAATAAATATTTTGTACCACACCCTTTACAACATTCGATACCTTTTGTATTTAATAAAAGGTCAGGAGAGTTTAACACCCTACAGTATCAATATTGTGCGTATAACACCCTCCTTGTTCTTTGGGACTCCAATAGTTTAAATAAGCTGCGTATAGACCTTATTTGGTATTTTTTGGTGACCGAAGTTGCAAAATGTCCAAAATGTCCTAAATATATATTTTTTTTTAAAAAAGAAATTATGAAATGACCATAAGGCGATCTTCTTTTTCTTCCCCAATTTAGAAATCTAACCCTAATTTCAATCTCTAAACATAAGACCATCTCTTTTATAACTATTTGAACTAGATTTTGATTTTGGTTTCATCTATTGATTTCGAATTTGATTTCACCCAATTAGTTTGGATTTTGATAATCTTACTCTCTAAATCTACATATATAAGTGTGTGTGTATATATATATATATGTCACGCCCCCAAATTCCTAAGACTCTCGAGTCGGGACATCCGAGGACTCCGAGGTGTGATCCATATATATAGTGACCAACTAAGAACATCAACATCAATAAACCAAATGGAATAATGCTAATAACAATGATTCCATACAAGTGAGCGAAAGCTAATACCAATTGATACACAAGGCTCATCGAAATGTCAAATGAATACCTCTCTACAACGATGGAAGAAAATCCAAGTATAAGGAAGGGATATGCCAACAGACTGGGTTTCGAGAAATATAGTACAGTCTAAAGACAAGGGGACAAGTAAAGGAAAAACTAATAAAAGCAACACTACGCGTAAGCGTCCCAGTCCCACAACAGTATCCGCGCCATAAGCCATCCTGTAAGAAGAACCTGGAACCTGTAACTGGAGAGAGAGGGAAAGGGGTGATCTCAACAGCCCAGTAGGAGAAACCTTAAACTGCCACATCCCCGACCATCCAAGTAGTGTTAACCAACCCGTGTGCATGCATTTATCCTAGGTCGTCCAATCGTCCCACATGACACTAACACCAATACGAGACCCATGAAATATATCCCTCTAGTCCCCTACCATGCATCAACAGACAAGGTAACTAACACATAATGAAACCATAACATAACATCTCATGGCAAACGCACACCTATATATATATATATGTAGATATATAGAGATAGATAAATAAGTACAAGGCACATAATACAAACCATACAAGAGATCACTATGACTCATACCTGTCAATCCAACACTAGTATTCTACACTACTAACATGAACGTACACCAAGTACACAATACCCTAGTTCAACGTAACCAAACACTCTAATGGCCACAATGATAAATATCAGGTCCAAAAAGGACTAAGATCACTACAATATCCTAGGAAGAATACATCCATAACCGGTACCAAGGGAAGCTCTCACATCCTTGCGTTGGTATAAGCATTGTCAATGTATATATATACAAATATACATACGAATCGTCAATCCATTCCTAAAGAGAGATCCACTCCCACATCAATGCCACTAATCACATCACCTCATCAACCTCATAACACTATCCACAAGAAGATTAATCAAATCACCAACGCTCTCACTAAAGATGGAGAAAACTACCCGATCAACCACTGAGAGTTCATGAACTCTAATCTCAAGAACGACCACATAAGGGCCATGAAACCAAGCAAGGGAGAAGAGTCCCAATGCTAAATAAATGAATAACCGTAATATCAAGTCAAGGTGAAAGACATCCATTCGTGACTAGGAATGCACCTAGATAAAAGAAACCAAAGCGGATGGCTTAGAGTAAAACTCGTAAAAAGATGAATCACAAAGATTTAATAATTTTTTTGAAAAAAGGTTTTAATGCTTGAGCCAATTCGTTCGATATCCATGTCCTTAACATGTGAAAGAACCTAGAACACCTACATGGAAACACCAAACAACCAAGAAGAAACAGAAAGGCAATATTATGTATGTGCACTAAACCACATATCTTATACCCGAGACCTAGAAAGGAAAGAAGGTATGAAACAATCATACTGAGAGAACACACTTTCAAGGCAACCAAAACGACAACTCAAGGACTCCTATAACGTCCAACAAGAAGATAAACGAAGAGTAACGCGTTGGATCCATGAAACACAACTGATCGGTTCCAGACGTGTGAAAATAATTATGTTAAAAATAAGGAATTAACATGATCTAGTTTTAACCTCTCAGTCACAAGTACGCGAGTATTATATAGTATAGTTGTGTAGAGATGGTATCAAACCATAGAGATCAAAGTCGTATTTCAAATAATTATAAAGTAGCAAATTGAATTATATTTATAAAAGTTGTTTGATTGGTTTATTTGATTAAACTACTAACCATAAAATAAAATAAAGATAATTGTTTTTGGTTTCAGTCAAGATAAACAAGTCTAGGGTTGAATTCCAACTCCACCACTAGCCTTATAATGTATTCCTTTAATTATATTATTGGAAGATGGCAGTATAGCTTAAATGAATCAGACTAGTAACGCTACAATCAGTTTCCTAGTCCCAAAAAGGATGCAACCGGTCCGTATTCGCTACAATCCATCTGCAATTAGTATGACTATTGTATGCATTTATACTACAACTACTCCTAAAATATGAAATTAAAAGGCACGCTAACAATCATCTTCTCTAAGCATGGACTGTGTAAACCTAAGATTTTATCATGCCAAATAAGTACCATCATGTAGAAATTGTTATAAAATCACAAAGGTTCTTGCTCCGTTTGATAAAACACAGTTGTTCAAGATAAATCATTAATTCAATCTCAGCTTAAGAATAGAATCAATAAATAAATCTTATTTAGGTTATTTGTTTGGTCTCTCACTACATAATTATCATATAAGTGCCCTTCATCATATCCCCCCCTTTGCAATAAAAATAAATAAAATACTACATTACTCGGCTAGGATTTTATTGGAAATCCAAGATACCGACTAGCCGCTCATGGAAAGAGGAGATTCCATTGTTGATGTAGCTGCCATCTTCATGATTGGATGACTGGTTCTTGAGTTCTTGAGGAAGGGAGCCTCTTTCTTTTTATGAACAATGATATTCTGGAATATATGAAAAGATATCAAAAGGCATTCCAGAGATCTCTTCTCTTCATGAAATTGATAGGTGCTCAATATTGGTTATTTTTCACCCCTATCTTGCGTTTGTTATGTCTTTAATTTCCATTACTTAGTATTTTTATATTGTTTGTGTGTGTAAGTATGTTTCAGGAGCTTAATGAATAAACATAGCTAATCTCGGTAAATTAACAGAGTTTATGTTCGTTTTTATCTCAAGAAAGGAATCAAGAGGTGCGCTAGAGTAAAGAAGAGCTACCGGAGGGCAAAATGGTCATTTCACGACATAATTATCTCACCGGAAGGGCAAAAATGTCATTTTCAGACATTATTACTTCACCGAAAAACATCGGGAGTCAAAGGCTACCAGTTTAGCTCAAATACAAAAAGACGGGTTTTTATATCAAAAGTGCATAATACTTACGTCACTAGAGAGAAAAATGGGCAAATTGGACCCAACCTACGCTCCTAAGCTACACTGTGGTTTTGTACCCTACGCTCTAGACCTACGCCCAAGCGTAGGTCCCATATGAGGGTCCCGTGATCCCTCGACGTGCTGAAGTTGTTTCAGAATTGTTTCAAAATTTTCCAGTTTTGTCCCTACTTCGATATTTCAAGTGATCGGTGATTCCAGACCTATACGTACAAGCTTATACACATATTTACATATGATTTTATGAGAATATTAATGTATTATGAAATTATAGAAAATGGAAACCATTAGGGTTTCCCTCACTTGTCTATAAATATAAGAGGATTAGGGTTTAGAAATGGGGCTTTTTAGGATTGCTTTTAGTTCTGTTTTGGAGATACACGTTCACACATAGAGTTCTCTTCCATTGAAGAGAACCACCATTAGAGATCCGGAGAAGAAGGCCATGGAGAGCGTTTCTACACCAACAATGCAGACTCCCTCAGCCATGATCAACTAATTCAGTATCTAGGGTTTTCTCGCAAAACCCTAGCCAAGTAATGTAGTTCTGATTTTGTTTTCAATTGTAGAGAGGGGAAGCTGTGACTATACTGTGATGATTGTGTTTGATGAGAGACCATTTTTATTCGTGATACAAGTTTATATATTTGAATTAATTCTTGTCTTAGTCTTTTTGAATATATTTATCTTACACAATCACAATTATTCACTATGGGCTGGAACTCGGATGCTTAATCTATGATTTTTTACACAATGGTGGTCATAAAACTCGAAACCTTAGGTTGACACAGGCCATGCCCTGACAAACTGATATAGACATGCCTTAGTTTATTTTCATGCTTTAATTTACTACTTTAATTTATTACTTTTATTTAGTTTTCTGTTAGTAATCGGCATGCACTAATCAGTTTAGTCTTGAGATAGGTTGTCGTGATCCGATTGAGAGTAATCCTTTTTGGGGTCAAGCTACTGGCGCATTGCCCTCATGCAATTGAAATTAGAATTTGAACTATGTTATGTGGTTAGTGGTGGAGTGAGGAAACCCTAGTTTTTCTCTCCCTCTAAATCACAAACCAATTTACTTTGCTATTTAGTTTAATTTAAGTAATATTAGATAATTTACAAAAATCAACTCTTTTTGAAAAAACTATAATTCAGTGTTTTAAATTATTTAAGTGAAAAATCCTCGTCTCTGTGAGATTGATATTTCCCTACTCAAGAAAAAACTATACACAATTGATCTATGCGCTTGCAGAAGGGTAAAACCTAAAGTGTCGTTAAGGTACTATTTTTTACCACATATTTTGCACACACCTGACGGCCATCAAGTTTTTGGCGCCGTTGCCGGGGACGCGTCATTGTTCAATAGCTTTAGTAGTTTATTTACATCGTGTTATTGTAGATTAAAGCTAAATTTGAAATTTTTGTGTAATTTTTAGGTACAATTGAAGAGCGTGAAAGGAAAAGACAAAGCTGTTGAAGTTGTGTCTGGACCCTTTGTGAGTTTTAATTTTGCTTGGTTTTTGCATTTAATTTTTAGCTTTGCTTTTTGTTTATAGTTTAGATTAGTTTAGAAGTAGTTTAGTTAATTTGCTTTAATCATTAAAAAAAAGATAAAAAAAAAGATAAAGGAAATTTCGAAAAATAATAATAATAATAATTTCTTTTTAGTATATGTCCGATAGACCGACGCGTTCAAATTCAAATTCCCCGTTAGTAGTATACGACCCGGAGATCGAAAGAATTCTAAGGCGGTTACGAAAATTTATTGAAGAGCATTGTCAGACATAAGAGGTCGAGATGGGTGATGAGAGAGTCAATCCATGGAGAGGACTGGACACCTCATTGAAGGGATTCTACACACTGGACATGTATGAATCGTATGCTGAATTTCCAGAAGAGGAAGGTGCGAAGCATTTCAAGATCAAGACGAGTGTGATCAACATGCTCCCAAAGTTCTCTGGTCTCAGGATAGAAGATCCGTACCAGCATGTCTATGAATTCTTAGAGGTTGCATCAACTGTTGGGTATGATGGTTTAACTAAAAATGATCTAAGAGTGCGTCTATTCCCATGGTCTTTAAAAGAGAAAGCAAAAAGATGGTACATTAAATTGACTCAAGCAACTAAACTTGATCGAGAAACACTTAAGCAAGAATTCTTAGAGAAACATTTTCCCATAGGAAAGACTTCAGAAGCCCAAGATGTGATTAAGCGATTCAGGCAATTGTCAGGAGAGCAATTTCAAGATGCGTGGGAGAGGTACAATGAGATTTTGTATAAATGTCCCCACCATAGGTTTTCTGATCAAGATGTTGCTAGAAATTTTTACATGGATCTAGGTGAAAAACACAAAAATCTGATAGATGCCTCTACACAAGGTCAGTAAACCTTGAAATCCTCAAGAGAGCTGTTAGAGATGTTTGATAACATCAGTGAAAATACCCTTTAGTATGAATCTGATCTGAGGTCTAAAGGTGAACTGGATAGGTGATCAAAAAAACATTTGAGGTCAATCATGATATGAAAAATCCAGTGACACTAATAGAGGAGGGCTTAGAGCGATTTGAAAAACTTCTTACCCGAAGAAGTCATTCCCCTAAAAGAGAAGTTTTTGAGGTTGAACCAGATTATTCTCAAAATGAGTGTGAGGATGTAATAGCCACTGATGTCAATGCAGCATGGAATTACTCCAATAATGCCCCGTTCTCCAACTCATATTTTCTAAATAATAGAAATCATCGATTCCTGTCCTATAAGTCCACAAATGTGGAGATTCCTCCAAAAAAAGTTCAACAAGGACAGTGGTCCAATTCTCAATCCAATTTTCAACCAAGGCAGTAATTTACCTTGCAGCCAAGGTTCCAACAGAGTCATCAATCATTCGAATCTCAACCAAGAATAATGACTCAAAATTCCCAATCAAATTACCAACCCAGACAGCCATCTAATAATTCTCTAGCTCCTCAGCCATTCAATAACAACTAGGCTATCCAACCATTCCAATATCAACTCTAGCCTCAAAGAAACCAATCTCTAGAACCTGGTTTTCAAAATAACAGGATAGAGCAGACCTTGGTGGACCTCCAAAATCAGATGGGGGTACATACTCAAGCACTGGCCCAAATCACCATGCAGTTAGGACAAATGGAAAATTAGAGGAACACTAGAGAGCCAGGTCAGTTGCCCAGTCAGCCTATCGCTAACCCAAAGATCCAACAAGTGCAAGAGCTTGGATCATTTACCAATACTAATCATGAGTCTGTTTAAGCAATAATGACTTTGAGAAGTGGATGGGTAGTGGAAAGCAGAGTAGAGGAAGAACATGAGGAGAAAATGCATAAAAGAAAATAAACTGAGCAAGCTCAAAGGAAGGAAGTGAAAGAAACACAACAGAAAGAGGTTGAGAGCGGAGAGGCTGAAGTTCAGAAAGATAAATTGCCAGTAAATAAGAGTGTGGATGAAACATTGCTTAAAGAGCCAGATAGGGTGAACTACGATGAGGCACCACCATTTCATCAACGTCTTAGAAAACCGGCTAAGTATGGGAAGATGAAAGAATCTGATATATTGGATACATTCTATCAAGTCAAGATTAATATGCCGCTCTTAGACGTAATTGCCTAAATCCCACCTTATGCTAAAATTTTCAAGGATCTCTGTACACAGAAAAGGAAAAGTAGAACAAAGAATCCAAAAAATTTACTCTTGACTGAGCAAGTGAGTTCACTGTTGTTAAACAATACTCCTCCAAAGAGGAAAGATACCGATAGGGATGGCAATGGGGCGGGTATCACCTGCCCCGTCCCCGAGCCCGATTATTTTTCCCCGCCCCGTCCCAGATTAATTTTTTATTTTCCCGACCCGCCCCGCCCCGTACCCGACAACTCCCCGTCCTGCCCCCGCCCCGCCCCGCCCCAATTACGTATTATTTTCCCCCCAAATAACAATAAAATCCCAAAATCAAACATAACTATAAGAGATCAAAATCAAACAATAAATCTATATGAAATCAAAATCAAAGATTTCAAAAGCATAATAAATAACCCATCAATACATGTTTATTCATATATATATATAAATATATATAGCTAATCGGGGCGGGTTTGAGGCGGGGCGAGGGTGCCCCATACCCGCCCCGATTATAATCGGGGAATTGTTTTTGCCCCATACCCGCCCCGGTTAGCTAAACGGGGCGGGGCGGGATAAACGGGGCGGGTTCGGGGCGGGGCGGGTTTTTTTTCCATCCTTAGTTCCCGGTGTTCCCACTATTTCTTGTGTTATTGGGGACCAATAAATTAGTAGAGCCCTTCTTGATCTAGGTGTGAGTATTAACTTGCTTCCTTATTCAGTCTATAAACAGTTAGGGTTGGGAGAGCTCAGTCCCACAGAGGTTGTACTGCAGTTTACTGATCGATCTATCAAGCAGGCGAAAGGTATTTTGGAAGACGTCATAGTTCAAGTGGGCAAGTTTTACTTTCCAGTTGATTTTGTAATCCTAAAAACAGAACCTGTCCCGGAATCAAACAAACATATCCCAGTGATCTTAGGTAGACCATTTCTGGCCACGGAAAATGCGTGCATAAATTGCCGAACCGGAGCCATGAATTTGACCTTTGGGAACATGAAAGTCAGGATGAATGTATTTGAGGGAAACCATCAATTACCTGAGTCAATGGATTGTTTCCAGATAGTTGAGTGCAAAGAGCTAGATGATATTATATGTGATTTTGTGATTCAAATTCTGGAGAAAGACGAGATTGAAGAATTTATGGCAAATGAAGTGCCGAATGAAGAAATCGATAATTGGGATGCATATGTGGAAAGGCAGAACAAAGAATTGGATAAAATTAAGACTTCATTATACGCATAACCTTGGAAGCAAGAGCCAGTGAAACCACTCCCAATAATTTAAAGTATTCCCCCAGTTCCATCACTTACAACTCCGCCTATTTTAGAACTTAAAGAGTTGCCAGAAAAGTTGAAGTATGTTTTCTTGGGACCGGATGAATCTCTTCTTGTAATTATTTCATCAAAGTTGACAACAAAACTGGAATCGAGTCTGATTAAAGTTTTGACCAAGAATAAAGAAGCAATTGGGTGGAGTGTGGTTGATTTAAAAGGGGTTGATCCATCAATTTGCATGCATCGGATTTATTTGGAAGATGAGGCGAAACCGTCAAGGGAGATGCAACGAAGATTGAATCCGAACATGATGGAGGTAGTAAAGAAAGGATGTAGTGAAGTTGCTGGATGCGGGAATCATTTACCTGCTCTCTAATAGTAAGTGGGTAAGCCCAACTCAAGTGGTCCCGAAGAAGTCGGGAATCACAGTGGTGCCCAATGAAAAGGGTGAGCTAATTCTTCAATGCAAGACCAGGGGGTGGCATGTGTGTATCGACTACAGAAAGCTCAACTTTAATATCAGGAAGGATCATTTTCCATTACCATTCATCGATTAAATCCTGGAAATACTAGCCGGACAAAGCTACTACTACTTTGTGGATGGTTATTCTGGCTATAATCAAGTGGCAATTGATCCTGCGGATTAGAAGAAAACCACTTTCACTTGTCTAGATGGCACATTCGCGTACAGACGGATGCCTGTTGGGTTATGTAATGAGCCAACAACATTCCAGAGGTATATGATGTCTATCTTCTCTGAAATGATAGAAATGTTTCTGGAAGTGTTAATGGATGACTTCTCAGTCTTTGGGGCAACCTTTGAAGACTATTTAAGGCATTTAACACTAGTACTTGAAAGGTGTAAAGAGACCAACTTAATTCTTAGTTGGGAGAAGAACCATTTTATGGTTCAAGAGGGAATAGTACTTGGCCACATTATATCTAAGCAGGGGATTGAGGTTGATAAAGCAAAAGTCGAGCTGATTTCAAAATTACCTCCTCCCATATCTGTGAAGCTGATACGCTCTTTTCTAGGCCATGCTGGGTTTTATAGAAGGTTTATCAAAGATTTTAGCAAAATTGCCTGGCCATTATGCAATTTACTGGCTAAAGATGTAGTCTTTATCTTTGACAAAGAATGTCTTCATGCCTTTTAGTAATTGGGTACTAAACTCTCATCTGCCCTAATAATTTGTCCACCGAATTGGTCTCTACCATTTAGCAGATATGTGACACTTCAGATTCTGCAATCGGAGTTGTGTGATTGGTGCTCAATATTGGTCATTTTTTGCCCCTATCTTGCGTTTGTTATGTCTTTACATTCCATTACTTGGTATTTTTTTTATCTCGTTTGTGTGTGTAAGCATGTTTTAGGAGCTTAATGAAGAAACATAGCTAATCTCGGTGAATTAACTGAGCTCGTGTTCGTTTCCATCTCAAGAAAGGAATCAAGAGGTGCGCTAGAGGAAAGAAGAGCTACCGGAGGGCAAAATGGTCATTTCACGACATCATTATCTCACCGGAAGGGCAAAAATGTCATTTTCAGACATTCTTACTTCACCGAAAAGCATAGGGAGTCAAAGGCGATCAGTTTAGCTCAAATACAAAAAGACAAGTTTTTATATCAAAAATGCATAATACTTACTTCACTAGTGAGAAAAATGGGCAAATTAGACCCAACCGACGCTCCTAAGCTACACTATGGTTTTGGACCCTATGCTCTAGACCTACGCCCAAGCGTAGGTTAGGAGCATAGGTCCCATATGATGGTCACGTGATCCCTCGACGTACTAAAGTTGTTTTCAGAAATTTCCAGTTTTGTCCCAACTTCGATATTTCAAGTGATTGGTGATTCCAGATCTATACGTACAAGCTTATACACATATTTACATAAGATTTTATGAGAATATTAATGTATTATGAAATTACAGAAAAGGAAAACCATTAGATTCCCTCACTTATCTGTAAATATGAGAGGATTAGAGTTTAGGAAGAAGAGCTTTTTGGAGGATTGTTTTTAGTTATGTTTTGGAGATTCACGTTCATTCATAGAGTTTTCTTCCATTGAAGAGAACCACCATTAAAGACCTAGAGATACGGAGAAGAAGGCCATGGAGAGCGTTTCTACACCAACAATGTAGACTCCCTCAGCCATGATCAACAAATTCGGTATCTAGGGTTTTCTCGCAAAACCCTAGCCAAGTAATGTAGTTTTGATTTTGTTTTTAATTTTAGAGAGGGGAAGCTTTGACTATACTGTGATGATTGTGTTTGATGAGAGACCGTTTTTATTCATGATACATGTTTATATATTTTAATTGATTTTTGTCTTAGACTTTTCGAATATATTTATCTTACACAATCACAATTATTCACTATGGGCTAGAACTCGAATGATTAATTTATGATTTTTTACACAATGGTGGTCATAAAATTCGAAACCTTAGGTTGACACAGGCTATGCCCTGACAAACTGATATAGACATGCCTTAGTTTATTTTCAGGCTTTAATTTCATGCTTTAATTTACTACTTTAATTACTGCTTTAATTTAGTTTTCTATTAGTAGTCGACATGCACTAATCAGTTTAATCTTGAGAAGGGTTGTCGCGATCCGGTTGAGAGTAATCCATTTTGGGGTCAAGTTGTTGGCGCGGTGCAACCTGATTCACAGTCATTAGATCGCCCTCATGCAATTGAAATTAGAATTTGAACTATGTTATGTGGTTAGTGATGGAGTGAGGAAACCCTAGTTTTTCTCTCCCTCTGAATCACAAACCAATTTACTTTGCTATTTAGTTGAATTTAAGTAATATTAGATAATTTACAAAAATCAACTCTTTTTGGAAAAACTATAATTCAGTGTTTTTAAATTATTAAAGTGAACAATCCTCGTCTCTGTGGGATCGATATTCCCTTACTCAAGCAAAACTATACACAATTGATCTGTGCGCTTGCAGAAGGGTAAAACCTAAAGTGTCGTTAAGGTGCTATTTTTAACCACATATTTTGCACACACCTAACGCCCATCACTGTGCTAGGGCTGAGAAAGAAAAATTTGCTATATATGATTTACTATGCCTGTAGAACTCTGAATGAAGCTCAGATGAATTACATAACTACCGAGAAGGAGTTGCTGGCAGTGGTGTTCGCCTTGGACAAATTCAGGTCGTATTTGTTAGGAACCAATGTGGTTGTATACTCAGATCATGATACACTGAGGCATTTACTAACCAAGAAAGACTCAAATCCCAGACTGATTCGATGGATTCTGTTGTTATAGAAATTCGATTTGGAGATCAAAGATAAGAAGGGTACAGAGAATGTTGTAGTTGATCATTTGTCAAGAATTGTCGTTGAGTCCACAAAGGATGACATTCCTCTTAAGGATGAGTTCCTGGATGAACATCTGTTCAGTATGACTGTTATGGAACAGATACCATGGTATGGATATATTGTCAACTATAAAGCCACATGTAGAATTCCTAATGGATGGTTTAAGCATGAGAAAGATCATTTCTTTAGCCAAATAAAATTTTATATCTGGGACAATCCGTGACTGTACAAATATTGCCCGGATCAGATAATTCATAAATGTGTTCCAAAAAGTGAAGTCCAAGACATACTGACATTTTGATATACGATAGAATGTGGAGGACATTTTGGTGCTCAGAAAATAGCTCACAAAGTTCTTCAGAGCGGTTTTTATTGGCCCACCATATTCCAAGATGCGTTCAAGTTTTGAAAATCTTGTCTAAGATGTCAAAAGTTGGGATCCATATCTCGACGGGACATGGTGCCACTAAATCCTATTTTGGTGGTTAAGTTGTTTGACGTCTGGGGCATTGACTTTATGGGACCGTTTCCAAAAGCCGGCGATAAACAATACATATTAGTGGGAGTTGATTACGTTTCTAAATCTATAGAGGTTGTTGCCACATTGCATGCGAATCATATTGTGGTTGAGGAATTTGTTCAATCCAATATCATTTCTAGATTTGGTATGCCACGAGTGTTGATCAGCGACAACGGTAGCCACTTCGGCAACCAGTTTCTTCCGGCCTTGTGCAAGAAATATAGTGTCACTCATAGAATTGGAACGTCATATCACCCACAGATGAGTGGTCAAGTGGAGATTTTGAACAGGGAGATCAAGAACATAATTAAAAATACAGTGGATCCTGATTTGAAGAATTGGCCGAGAAGGCTGAATGATGCATTGTGGGCATACAAGATCGCTTACAAGACATTGATTGGTATGTCACCATATAGATTGGTCTATGGTAAGGCGTGTCATCTCCCTGTGGAACTCGAGTATAGAGCATATTGGGCGATCAGAAGATTGAATTTTGATATCAAAAGATCGGGTGCTCAGAGGAAACTCCAACTCGCAGAGCTTGAGGAGTTGAGGAACAACGCATATGAGAATTCTATAATATATAAAGCCCGAACCAAAGCATTCCATGATAGACATATTAGAAAGAAAATATTTGAGGTCGACCAGAAAATATGGTTGTTTAATTCAAGACTCAAATTGTTTCCCGGTAAGTTCCAGTCAAGATGGGACGGGCCATACAAAATTACTAAGGTTTACCCCCATGGAGCAGTGGAACTTGATGACCCTGACAACAGAAAGCGATTTGTGGTGAATGGTCAGCGTTTAAAGCATTATATAGAAGTTGTGCCGACAGAGAGTGTCATTGAAATAGTGGATTTAATAGAACCGGCACCAGAGCCGGATGATTTTAATCCTGAATATTGAGAGGCGGCAACGTCGAGCCAACGACGTTAAACATTGGTACTAAGTGATGAAGATTAGCTTTTGATCTTAGTTTGTAGTTGTAAAATAGTAGTTTAATTTGGTTTTTTTGAAATTTTTAAGATCGAGTCTGAAATAGTCGTCATCAGTTGGAGGGGTATTTTCATCCACGAAGCACCGAATTTTGACAAATTGAGGTCACTCATGTCAATAGGTGTGTATAAGGGAGGTTCAAGTGTTTGAGAATTGTGAACGAGCAACAAAGTGGCCGAAGCAAAAAATCCACCTTTGGTACCTACGCCCAATCGTAGGTCACGGGGATTGTATAGAACAGTCCCGCGACTTTTCATTTTCAAATTTTATTTTGCCGTTTCTCAAAATTCAGTAAGTTTTGATCCATTCTTTTGGTTTCGATTACTTAATATAACTATTCTAAACTAGTATTGACAAACGAGACCGATCGAAATCGTGTTTTAATCCGTTTTCAAAAAGTTGGGTTTCCGGCTTCAGATATGGGTTGAATATCAACTTTTTGAGATGAGGTCTTGTTTGGTCATCATATTAGAGTACTTTAGATATAGTTTTGAGTTTGATTCAGTGTCCAGACAGTTTTTCGCTTATTTTTTGTAAAAATCCGAATTCTATAGGAATGACTAGTGTAAAAGAAGCGAGGAAGGTGGATGAGGGAACATCTATATCAGGGATGGAAATGCAGAGAGATAGATCATGGTCATCGCCCCTGGAGAGTACGCGGCCTGTATGTCATAGTACCCGGGCACCGAGATCGGTGTATGTTGCTCCAGATTCGTCCGATGAGGAGTTTGAGAGGCCGGTTGCACCGACGGAGGGCATTGAGTTAGATTTGAGATTTGGCTGGATGATAGTTCCACCTGTTGCATCAAGGGCTCCATCACGACCCCAGGCATAGGCTCCAATCCCTAAGCCATCACCACTACCACATGAGTCAGAGTCATCCGATGAGCAGACTTCTGAGAGTGGTGATAGTGAGGATGGGGAGGCGGAGTTAGAGGATGCTGAGCATGGTAAAGTGCCGTATCCCGAGATGGCAGTTGACGGTGATAAGGGTGATCTCATTTCTTATAGATGGAAGCATTCCACAGTCTCCAAGGAGACGTTGATGACTCAGGCGTTGAAGAAGGGGTTCCGACATGAGATCACTTTTGCTATTGCACCACTTGAGCGGATAGAGCCAGTTCCACATTGGACTATAGGCATATTGAAGGAGCACAGATTATTGCCGATCCTAGCCCCAGCTATACCACATATTTGCGCTGACATGATTAGTGAGTTCTGGCTTCATATGAGGCATTATAGCAGAGGGACTCAGCTAGTGACAGTGATGCAAGGGTGGGAGTTTGAGATTACTCCAGAGAGTATTGTTGTTGCATGGGGTATTCCACATGAGTGCCCTGCGGAGTTAGGAGAGTGGTTTCCATATATGCCAGACCCACTTGTGCCACTTTATGATATGGTGCGACTACAGACTGAGGGACAGTGGGCCAATAATAGGCATAATGGGACCAAAACGTCCAACTATCATCCGATGCTATAGCTTTGGGATGTGATAGTCCGGTCCAATGTATTACCACATAGCCATGAGACCATCTGTTACCCGCCATTTACGGCATTGCACTATGCTTTTGAGTTTGGTCACTAGTACTCTATTCCTTTTGCTCTTTGGCAGACTTTATTCCGGCATTATATTCACTTGCGTCAGGAGAACAAGGTCGGGACTGCCAAGTTTCAGATGATTCTTCCTTGCCTTGTGATGAAGTTTATATTTGATTAGGGATTACAGATGGATGTCGAGGATATGTTTCCCCCGTAAGTTGCGTATGGAAAGGGAGCGTAGAACAAGGGGTGGCTCAAGAAGGGTTCAGAGATATTTGCTCGCTGGCCCAGGTTTAGAGGAGTTTTACTGCCTGGAGCACAGGAGGATGATGTGGAGATGCCGCAGGCTGAAGATGAGATACCTGTGGTAGAGGTGCCACAAGTTGAGGTGGCTGTTATAGGCGATGATGTGCCACAGGCCCCGACTGGGGGTTCTATTATGATGACTCAGACTCAGTATGACCAGTTGATTAGCCGTATTGAGGGATTAGAACGATCATTCGCAGAGGAGAGACAGGTCCGACGACGTAAGCATCGTGAGTTGATGGATATTTTGATGAGACATATGGGAGTGACCGTTCCATCACCACAGCCACCTCCGGATGATGCTTAGTAGTTGTAGTTTAGTTTTGATTATTTTATTTTGTTTTTTTTAGGATTTTCTTATTTTAGTTATTCAGAGTAGAGATTAATCGTAGAGCGGAGAGGCATGTTCGATCTTTTGTGACCGCTTTAATGATCATATTTAACTGTTTGTGATATTTTTATTTTTATATAAAATGACAGTTTTGACCACTTTTACTGATATGCGTGCCTTACTATGTTTATTACGTTGAGTATGTGTTATTCTATTTTTGCACTATGAGGACATGTGTGTGTTTAATTTTGGGGGTACGTTGGTTATAAGGAAGCATGTCATGACGTGATTGAAAAAAAAAAGAAACAAATATATATTTTTGCCTTACCCTACGCCCAAACGTAGGGTAGTTGGTGGTTGGGCCTAAAAATTTGAAAAAAATGACCCTTTTTGGGATGTTTTGGCCTGATTTGTACTTAAACTCGTATTTAGATTTGTTTAAGTTATTTTTAGAAATTTGTGTAGAATTTTTGTAGAATTGTTTAGAGTAATCCTAATCTGACAAGGAAACTGCAAATAGAAGTTATATTAGTTATTGATTCTCCTTTCCTAGTCAATTAGGGATTTTGAATCATTTTCCTCTTCTAATTATACTCCATTTATCTATAAATACATCCATAGGGTAGATACAATTCATAATTCACAATTCTCAAGGAGTGAGCATTAGATTGAGTATTCTTCTTCTATTCTTCTTTTATTCTTTTCTATTTCGAGGAGGGTTAGTATGGATAATGCTAATGAAGATTATTATGACCCGAAAGAGTTCATAGAGGAGATGAAAGCATATATGGTTATGAAGAGCACAAATAACAAAGCTACGAGTCGGAAGGGAAACCGAACTACACCAAAATCGTTTTTGCAGTGTCGGTTACAATTTGAGGAGATATTTCGTCTGGAGAGGATGAATCTATTTTTATTTACACCCGGATGAAAAATCCTTAGGGAATGAGGATTAAAGAGTCTAGAAAAACTGGTGGGTGAAAAGGTGTATCCGGGCTTGGTCCGAAAATTCTATGAAAATATGATAGTTTCGGGATCACCTGGATTTGAGATGATAAGGGATAAAGTGACTCAGTGGAGTGCTCTTGTTGTGATTGGAAGAAGAAGTATTGTCGATCATGGAATGTACCAATCGGTACTCCGACAAACTTTCATGGAATTTTGAAGGAGCATCCGGTAGTATGGCCACATAAGGATGAAGATATGGTGAAGGAATTGTGTGTGGTTTTAGATTCGGGGGATAAAACGTGTGAAAATTGGTGGTTGAAGTCTGATCTACTGTATTTGGATTGTGTTGTTGTGACTCAACTTCGGCCTAATAATCGAACAAGTGCAAGAGATCACACTATGCTTCAAACTTTGTATGCCATAACTCATGGGTATGAAGTGTGTGTTCCAACTGTGATTATGGCTGAGATGTTATATGCTCGAGCAATTGTGAGTCGAGAATGGGCGGGGGCTAATAAATATGACTATTATCTTCCATACCCGTTTTTACTATAAAAAATCATTGCTGAGCAGTTGTGTGATAGAGTGAAGGAATTGGAGGAGATGCGGTGGACATTCATGAAAATATATTCGAAGAAAGATTTAGTGAAGTTGAAAGGGACTGCAGATTGCCAGATATGGTTGAAGAGTGCCGTGTCGAGTGATGAAGAAAAAAAGGCGGACTAGGAATTAAGGTTAGGATTTTTAGGTTATTCTATTTGTAGAGACGGTAGACCCTTAAGTCAATGTCTTTGTTTTTTTTATTTTTATTTTTATTATTTTAGAATTGTAGGCCCTTAAGGCCAAATTTTTTTTTTATTATTGTCATTAATAATAGTAATAATAAAATAAAATAAAAACTTTGTTCCTTAACAACATGTGTCGATGTCTGGATTTTATGCTGCAATTTCTTTTCCATTGTTATGATTGGGTGTGTGTGCTTTGCTAATGATATCTCTAGGTGATCCAATTCAAGTTTGGGGGAGAGGATTTATGCTTTGCTTTGGAATCCAGAATTAAGCTTCAAGGGTAACTGTATTTGTTCTCTTATTGTATTTTTGACCATGGGGACTTGGTCTGATTTAAGTTTGGGGGTAAGTGTATAGTATTTCAAAGAATAAAGATTTTTGAGTAAAATAAAAAAAATTTGAAACAATTCTTTGATTTTATGCATGAGTGTTTCGCATTATGAGTTGATTGAGTTTATGTTTATAATGTATAAGTAGTATGTGATGTGATGTTCCCGCTCATGAGAATTATTATTAAATCAAGTTAGTAAAGTGATGTGGTTTACATGGGTGAGTGAATGAGTGAAATTGAAATTAAGAAAGACAACTTTGACCTATAAACACAAGCATACATTCACTATGAGAAATAGGTTGATTTTTTACTATGAAGTTGAAAAATAATTTTGCTACAATTAAAGGGGAGAAGGGGAGTTGTTTTGGTTGAAATAGAGAAAATTGAAAAAATTGAAAATAAAATGCAAAAAATAGTTCTTTGATCTGAGTAACCGGGCTTTGGTATCACCAATATCATTGTTCACGTTTAAAGGGGAGAAGACTGATGAGAATAAATCCCATGGAAGAAGCTCAGGCCCAGTTGGTTGGGACTGAAAAGCCACATTGGAAAGTCCGGAGCTTAGAAAGACAAAAAGGGATGAAAAGTGGAAAGTTGAAAAGTTACGTTTTAATGAAAAATAGCAAATTTTGAATAATGAAGTAGGAGAAAAGAAACTAAAATATTGTAGTTGAATGTTCACAAAATCACGGAAGGTTATCTGGATTTTAAGTAAAAAGTAGCAAAATCATTCACTTAAGTGGGGACCATTCATAACACGAAGCTTGATATAATTGTTGTTTGATAGTTAGTGGGAATATTTGCATTCATATTATCTTGTGTGTTGTATTATAGCTTATTTGACTTGTATGTGTGAATTTATGAATGCATAATTACAAAAGAGTTGAGATGTTTGTAGGTACCATAACTGGAAACCTTCACGAGATTTCACTCGTCCACTAGGGGTAACCTAGGGGTTTAAAAGGCTTGTTACACGTGCTAAGTGTAATCGTCGACCCTCACAAAAGTAAGGGATTAAGTTAAAATAGACTAGGTTAGATATAATAAGAATCATCACAGTCAGTTTTCTCTGAGTTTATTGCTAAGGGACTAGCATTATGTAAGTTTGGGGGTGTGATAGGTGCTCAATATTGGTAATTTTTTGCCCCTATCTTGCGTTTGTTATGTCTTTACATTCCATTACTTGGTATTTTTATCTCGTTTGTGTGTGTAAACATGTTTTAGGAGCTTAATGAAGAAACAAAGCTAATCTCGGTGAATTAACTGAGTTCGTGTTCGTTTCTATCTTAAGAAAGGAATTAAGAGGTGCGCTAGAGCAAAAAAGAGCTACCGGAGGGCAAAATGGTCATTTTACGACATCATTATCTCATCGTAATGGCAAAAATGTCATTTTCAGACATTATTACTTGACCGAAAAGCATCGGGAGTCAAAGACGACCATTTTAGCTCAAATACAAAAAGACGGGTTTTTACATCAAAAGTGCATAATACCTATGTCACCAGAGAGAAAAATGGGCAAATTAGACCTAACCTACGCTCCTAAGCTACGGTGTGGTTTTGGACCCTACGCTCTAGACCTACGCCCAAGCGTAGATCAGGAGCGTAGGTCCCATATGATGGTCACGTGATCCCTCGACGTGCTGAAGTTGAAGAGAACCACCATTAAAGACCTAGAGATCCGGAGAAGAAGGCCATGGAGAGCGTTTCTACACCAATAATACAGACTCCCTCAGCCATGATCAACTAATTCGGTATCTAGGGTTTTCTCGCAAAACCATAGCCAAGTAATGTAGTTCTGATTTTGTTTTCAATTGTAGAGAGGGGAAGCTGTGACTATACTGTGATGATTGTGTTAGATGAGAGACCATTTTTATTCGTGATACAAGTTTACATATTTGAATTGATTATTGTCTTAGACTTTTCGAATATATTTATCTTACACAATCACAATTATTCACTATGGGCTGGAACTCGGATGCTTAATCTGTGATTTTTTACACAATGGTGGTCATAAAACTCGAAACCCTAGGTTGATACAGGGCATGCCCTGACAAACTGATATAGACATGCCTTAGTTTATTTTCATGCTTTAATTTACTTCTTTCATTTAATTTTCTATTAGTAGTCGACATGCACTAATCAGTTTAGTCTTGATATGGGTTATCGCGATCTGGTTGAGAGTAATCCTTTTTGGGGTCAAGCTGTTGGCGCGGTGCGACCTGATTCACAGTCAATGGATCACCCTCATGCAATTGAAATTAGAATTTGAATTATGTTATGCTATTAGTGGTGGAGTGAGGAAACCCTAGTTTTCCCACCCTCTGAATCACAAATCAATTTACTTTGCTATTTAGTTTAACTTAAGTAATATTAGATAATTTACAAAAATCAACTATTTTTGGAAAAACTATAATTCAGTGTTTTTAAATTATTAAAGTGAACTTAGGGACTAAGAAATGGTGTTGAATAGACGATTCTGCCCCTTGATATACTTGTAAACAAAGTCAGAATTCTGTAATATAGTTTTGCATAAATTCCAAGAAAGCGATTTCCGAACGATCGATCAGTGGCTCCTGAATTTTATTATTTATTTAATCCGCAATTTCCTTGCTTCTTCCACTTGTACTCTGCTTTACTGAATTTTACCTTGCTGATTTGAGTGCGAATATCTTATAGGTGTTGCTCCGAATCATACAAAATTGCTAAAGACTCAGAATTAACTCATTTTTACATTAAGGCCCTGAAAAGATGCTTAACACACAACTCGGATAAAAATACCAAAATTAATAGAATAAACAGAGTAAAAAATGTATATTAACGCCCAAAATATCAAGTATTATGGTCTCATCAAGCCCCCAAACTTAAACATTGCTAGTCCCTTAACAATAAAGAATAAAAAGAAATCATGAAGAATAATTAAATCTAAAAATAAAAACTAACCCCTTTCTTTTGTGAGGGTGAACGATTACACTTAGAACGTGTAATAAACCTTTTAAATCCCTAGGAAAAATCCTAGTGGACGAGTGAAGTCTCGTGAGGGTTAAATAGACTACCCACAACTTTTTTATAATATTTAATTTGTACATATTCATGAATATTCTTGTTCATTAACTAGGAATGATATAATCTATAGAATAAATGCAAAAAAATAAATCCTACTTATACAAAATAATAATTATCTCAGATTAGCGTCAAGAATGGTCTACACTAGTGACTAAACTTAGTTAATCTTTACTTCTAGAGCCAACAATCCTTCGTGTTCTGTGAACTTTCTCTATAACACATTTACTCACATTTATAGTATATCTCCATATATATATATATATATATTTCTGGAGTGGGTGTTCCTCTCTCTTTTTGCTTTTTCCTCTCATACATATTTTTTTCCTTTCTTTTCTTGGAGAAGACTTTCTTCTCCTATTTGCTTTTTCCACTATATCTTTTCTTTTTAGTACGTCATTCTCCACTTTTTCATTTTTGAGTGTGTATTGAGGAGAATGTTTACATACTTGTATATATATATATATTTTAGAGATAATACCTTTTATGCTCATAAATGAAACTATAGAGATCATGTGTATGTGCTTATAGGTCAAGATTGTCTTTTCTATTTTCAATTTCACCAAATTTACTCACCTATGGAGAACCATATGTTTCCACCTTTATGATTTAACTATTATTCAGAAAAGCAGAAAATAATCACATACATCTATTTTCTAGACTAGTCTCATGTCCTATTAACTCACAAATCTAATCAAGAATATGTTTAAATATAGATAAAAATAAAATTAAGAATAATAAATATTTATTTTACATAGATATCTGTATTTATATAAGTTAGTAAGAAAAAATACAATTTTTTTTCCATTTTTTATGTGCCGAACGATCGCAGAAATGATCGATCGTTCAACCTACGTTTTACACGATTTTAATAGTAACCACCTGTAGATGCAGAAAAATATACAACGAATTAGGTTAAAATTTGAATCCATTTATTCATCCTTTGACCATGTATTTATATATAATTCAGTAGATGGGTCAGGCCCATCTACCCAAGTTTATCAAATCCCTTAAATCATGGCATTTGATAAACTCTTTTCTTTCTTGGGATATATCTTCCATATTTGGGACAAATCCCTAACTTATGGATCACTCATTTTCTAGAGACTTCTATGGGCCAGACCCATCAGCCCTTGCCTAGGGCCCATCTTTATTAGGCCATATAATTTTTGGCTATTACACAGGCCCCTGAGCTCATGGGCCAATTCATGGCCCATGAACGAATTATATACACATATACATTCAATGTATTTCATGGGAAATGATGGTGGTGATGTGGCAAGTCATTTGAATTCAAAATGTGAGGCCACAATTGCCTCATTCTTCGCACCATAATGGCTTGTCGTGTAACGTGCGACCTTCGGGCTTCGTGCGGGCTATTGGCTTGCCCCTCTCTCACTATAAAACCATACTCAAATCATTTGATTTCCTCATTCTTAGCAAACTTCTACCTTTCAATTCACTTCCTTGGAGCTCCTTCCTCTTTGACTCCTACAACTTTCAGCCGATATTTTATAGGAACCTCCACCGGAGCAGTCCCTTAACCCTTTCTGAAGTTCTTCCTGTCTCTATTCTCTAAACTATGTAAGTCAGATAGTACTTTATTTTTCTTTCAATTTTCATCTCTACCCCCCAGCTGTCTCTTCTACCTTTCTGAAACCATGTTTGATAGTGATGATACTGGGTCAATAGAGGAGGTTGTTTTATCCTTTGGAACCGACCCTCATTCAACCAGTAGCGCTAGTCCTTCCTCCGTCCGTCAACAGGCCCCTGTTCCCAAAATAGTTCCCCCGAATACTGACCTTCCGGGTTCATCAACGAATCTAGAAACACCCGCTACAAGGGGTTCTCATGATAATGATGAGACTATAAACCCCAACCCTCCTGAACCTTTCTCGGTTGCTCCTCTTAAGAAAACAAGGCCTGAGGTGGATGTAAACACCTTTGGGCTGAAACTAATGTACCCGGTGATGTTCGTCTGGCCCCTTACCCAGGCTATTTAGACTTCTCTAAGAGCGAGAGACTTCAACCAGGTAGTATTCTGCTATCGGCGGTTCATCTCAAAGTATTAAGATTGCCTCTTACCCTTTATTTCATTATGTCTTTTTTATGCTAGGGTTACAACCTCTCCAGCTTAACCCGAACAACTTTAGGATTCCGGTCATGCTTCTTCTATACAATAGGGATCTGGACCTTAATCTAGGTTTAGCCGACCCGCTTCTCTGTTATTTCTTATAAAATGCCAGAGAAAGCAAGGGTAGGTACAACCTCTTTCCCTTCCAAGGTCAGGGCATATGCTCTGATACGGAAAAATATGATAAATGATGGAAATAGAGAATTGTAATTGTTAGTGGCAACTAGTTTTACCCATTCTCTTTGACATTCCCGATCCCTAGAACCTTTGGCCCTATTCATTTGCCTGTCTACCGTCCCCTCCATAAAGCTACTTGTTTTTATGAGTTCTGTGACTTACATCGTGGAGAGTACGCATATAGATTTATCTGCTATGAGGATAGAGAAATACCCTTATCCCTTATAAAAGAACGGTTTGCACTTCTGAAGGCCAAGATCTGGAGCAACGTCCGATCTACCATTACTCTTCTAACTAAGGCCAATCTGGAGATGATTTCTAATTTGGGCACTGCTGTTGACAAGATGGATTTGCCCCTCAGGCCCCTTTCTACCAGACGTACCTAGGTCCCTGAAGGATTGAATCTGGTTGATGCCATACCTCTCTCGACAGCACCCCCGACACCTCCGCCTGCACAAAGTCCTTTAGATCCACCTCAACCTCCTCTTACAAATGCTGCAACTACCAGGTCTCGATCTGGCATAGGTAGTAAAGTAGCCAATAAAAGACCTAGGACCCAGACTACTGATGCCTCAACGAGCGATATTCCTCAGGCTCAGGATACTCCCCGTACCGCAATTCCCTGGGAGCTAAAGTTTTTCCTTTCGGATGGCTCTCCGGTCTGTGCTGACCATCTTAATATATGTTAGCCAGATGCTCTTCGGGCTATGGCAAAAGGAGTCTGGACTCCTACTAACAGGGCTCCTCAATCGAAGATTTCCAGGACTGAGCATTTTTAGAAAGGCTCCTTGATGGCCATGGAGGTTGGTGATTTAACATTTATTTTGTACCTTAAGCTTATTATTTACTTTGTTCTGCATTAATATGAACCATTTTCCCTATTTGTGTAGCTGATTTATGGGATCCAACCTTACAATCATGCCCTAGAGTCCGATGTCAGGGAAATGGCCAAGATGCAGGCTCAACTACAGTAGAATAATGAGCATTGTATCACTCTGGCCAGGGAGGCGGATGGTATTCGTCAGAGTGTATCTGAGCACAAGAGCCTTCTGGAGAGCGGAGAGGCTGAGAAGAAGGCCTTAGCTGCTGAACTAGCAGAGGCAAAGGCAGCCTACAAAAAGATAGTTGCCGAAAAGGCGGAGTCAGATAATCTTCTGGCTCTTGAGCGATCTAAGGTAGAGATGTGCTGTTTGGGTGGTCTGGACATGCACAGATGGTACGTCATAATCTGTGATGTTCGATTGGTCAGGGCATGGCGGGATAGGCACGAGATGGAGCACATTCCCCTGGCTGATCGAGAGTTTCAGACTGCTGAGGAGTTTGATGCTTTCATGGGAGTGCCCCTTCCTTATAAAGACCCACCGACCTCTGAGAATGAGAAACGGTTTGCTGCCCTTCTGAAGGGAGAAGACTAGTTTTACCCCTGAGTTGAAATATGACTTAGGTTTTCTGCACTTCATTATGTATTACCCTTTAGAAGGGTATTTTTGTATTTTGTATTTATATTAATGAAAGGATTTTCCCAATTTTTTTGGCATTTTGTTCTTGTTGCTTCAGTTTAGCTATTGACTAGCTCGAGATACACGTTTTTGAACTTAACACTTAGGAAAATTTTCATTTTAGTATGGAGTCTTCGGGCATCTAGCCCTTGAGACTTGTTTATGTCCTCTGGTTAGTTCAAATTAGGTTAGAACTCAACACTTAGGAATTTGTTTTGTTAATACGGAGTCTTCAGGCATCTGGCCCCTGAGACTTGTTTATGTCCTCTAGTTAGTTCAAAATTTGTTTGAACTCAACACTAAAGAAAATTTTCTATTAATATGGAGTCTTCGGGCATCTGGCCCCTGAGACTTGTTTATGTCCTTTGGTTAGCTCAAATCAGGTTTGAACTCAACTCTTAGGAAAATTTTCTATTAATATGGAGTCTTCGGGCATCTGGCCCCTGAGACTTATTTATGTCCTCTAGTTAGTTCAAATCAGGTTTGAACTCAACACTTAGGAAAATTTTCTGTTAATATGGCATTTTCATAAAGTATGATCACTCATATAGAATGTGATATTCTATTAAAAAAACTTGAGAAACATGTAGCAGAGGTGCCGAACATTAGGCACATATGCTTTATTATAATCAGCAGAAGTGTCATGTATAAGACACATTGTTATTTTACTGTTTAAGGAAAGACTACCTAAGGATAATACCTCTTCAAACGGTAAGCGTTCTGAGAGTTGGGCTCAATGCGGCCTGTCTCGTTCTTCCAAACCCGATATGCACCATGACCGATGGCCTCAATTATTGTATAAAGTCCTTCCCATGTTTCCCGTAACTTGCTAATAATCCCAATTTTTCTTCTGAGCACCATATCGCCTACCTGAAACTCTCTACTTTTGACCTTCTCATTAAACCGGTCCCTGACTTGTTACCGGTAGGCAGCCAGCCTTTTCCCGACAACTTATCTTTTTTCTTCTAGTAGGTCCAAATCATGGGCCAAGTGCTGATTGTTTAGACCTTCTTCCTAGGCCTGACTTCTTAGCATAAGCACCTTCAATTGGGTTAAGATAATGGCTTCGGTCCCATAGGCCATGGCGAAAGGGGTCTCTCCCATTAGTTGTCTTGGAGTGGTCCGATAGAACCATAAGATCTCGGGTAATTTTTCCAACCAAGCTCCTTTTGCTTCTTCGAGCTTTTTTCTAAGTGTATCAAAAATTGTTCTGTTTGTCCTTTCGGCCTGTATATTTCCCTGTGGGTAACCAACGGAAGAAGTGTTCTGATTGATCCCATGCTTTGCCAGGAATGCTTGAACTTTTCTGTTATCCAGGTTGGTGCCATTATCCATCATTATAGTTTGAGGTAGACCAAATCTATAAATGATGTGACTCCAGATGAACTTTATAATGTGGCTACTTTTGATTGTTGAGTATGCCTCAGCTTCAACCCATTTGGTAAAGTAATTTGTAGCCAGAAGAACATGTGTAGTAGATCGTATGGCTTACGGGAGAGGACCCATAATATCCATTCCCCATCGAGCAAAGGGGTAAGGGATAATTGTTGGATTTAATAGTTCCAGAAGTGGATAAATGGAATCACCATGAAATTGGCGCATTTTACAATGTCGGGTGTATACCTCAACGTCTCTTGACAAATAAGGCCATAAGTACCCCTGGGTGAGGACTTTATGGGCTAAAGACCTTCCTCCGGAATGATTTCCACACGATCCAACATGTATCTCTTCCATTACTATAGAATCTTTGGAGGGTGTGAGAAATCTTAAATATGGTCTGGAGAATGACTTATGGTAAAGTTGGCTGTTGTATAGAGCGTATCTTGTGGCTTTCATTCTTATCTTCCAGGCCTCTAGTTTTAACTCAGGTAACGCATCCGTCCTCAAATAGTTTGTTATGGGGTCCATCTAGCTTGGCTCCCATGGAATGACCATCACATCATCAGAGGGCTCCAAGCTTGACCGGACAATGAAGTCCACTGGTGCTACTCGAATCATACATTCTCCTGTTGCGGAGGCTTGATTAGCCAAACGATCTGCCATGACATTGTCCCTTATGGGAATCTGTTCAAAGGTTAACTGCTGGAATTCCTCGGCCTCTTTTAGTACCAAATTCTAGTATGCTTCCATTTTAGGCTCTCAGGGTTCATACTCCCCATTCAACTGTTGTACGACAAATTAAGAATCACTTCATATCTCTGCTTTCTGTACTTGCAGGCTTCGGGCTAACCGAATTCCTACTAGAAGGGCCTTGTACTTGGCTTCGTTATTGGAGGCTGGAAACTCCAATTGAACGGACTGCTGAATTTTAGTTCCATCGGGTGTTACGAGCTCTATACCGATCCCTGCTCCGTTGATATTTGACGATCCGTCCACAAATATTACCCATAAGCTCGATTCATTTTCTTCTGAAGAGTTTGCAGTTTATGTTTCTAATAGAAAGTTAGCTACCGCTTGTCCTTTGATGGCAGTTCGGGGGACATAGGTTATGTCATAGATTCCCAGTTTTATTGCCCATTTGGATACTCTCCCTGACAATTTTGGCTTTGCCATTATGGATTTGATCGGCGTTGAAGTTGGTACCATGATCGGATGTGCTTCAAAGTAATGCCGAAGATGTCATTTTGTATTGATCAGTGATAGTACCAGCTTTTCATGTTTGGAATAACGGGTTTCTGCATCAATAATGGCTTTGCTGGTGTAGAAAACCGGCATCTCGTACCCCTTGCCCTCCTTGACAAGAGTGGCGCTGATAGATGTTGCAGATATGGCTAGATATAAGTGTAACGACTCGTCTGCTTCCGGGGTTGTCAGTATGGGAGGCTTTGTCATGTAGCTCTTGAGCTTTTTCATAGCTTCTGATTGCTCCGGCCCCCAGACCTCTCATTTTGCTACCTTTATAGAATGAAAAAATGGCCGGCATCGATCAGTTAAGCGAGAGATGAAACGGTTGAGGGCTGCTACTCTCCCGGTTAGTACTTGGATCTCCTTCCGGGACATCGGCTCTCCTAATTCCATGAGAGCTTTGACTTGTGCTGGGCTCGCCTGTATTCCCGTCCGATCAACTATGTGTCCTAAGAACTGGCCCAAGGACACTCCGAAGGAACATTTGGATGCTTGAGCTTCATCTTGTACTTTTTGAGGGTATCAAACACCTGCTGCAGATCAGTCAGGTGGTCACTTTTCGCCTTGATTTTGACCATTGTGTCATCAATCTAGGCTTCTATAGTAGATCTCATCATGCCCTGGAAAACTTTGCTAACTAACCTCTGAAAGGTTGCACCTGTATTTTTTAGTCCGAAAGGCATAACTGTATAACAATATGTACTTGATTTAGTGATGAATGCAGTCTTTTCCTCATCATCTAGGTTCATTCGTATCTGGTTATACCCAGAGTACGCGTCCAAAAAACTCAAGTGTTGGAATCCTGTAGTGGCATTTACCATCTGATTGATCTTTGGTAAGGGGAAACAATCCTTCGGGCATGCTCTGTTTAAATTAGTGAAATCCACGCACACCCTCCATTTCCCATTCTTCTTCTGAACCACGGCTACGTTTGCCTACCAGGAAGGATATTGTACCTCTTTAATGAATTTAGCTTGGAGAAGTCGATCAACCTCTTTAGCTATAATCTGATTTTGGTGGGCCCCCATGCTTCTCTATTTCTGCCTGATGGGTTTCATGTCAACATTGAGGGAATGCTGGGCCACTGAAGGATCGATGCCGGGGATATCCATATGGCCCCAAGCAAATACGTCAGCATTGGAGCATAGGACGGCCTCCAATTCTTCCTTTTCTTATGTATTGAGTCCAGAGCTAATGTAAGTCATCCTTTCAGGGTGGTCGGGGCAAATTTGAACCTCTAGCAGAGGGTCAGCTACTATAGATGACCCGACACCCTCGTCCTGTAATTGCTATTGATCATCGGGTACTGCCTTGGATCATGAATCTCGTTCCGGTTCTGTCCTCTTCCTCAGACCTTTTAAGGTGATGACATAACATTCTTTGGCGGCCACTTGATCTCCCGTGATGTTAATCACATCAATTCCATTTGGATTGACGCATAATATGACTTGATGAAGGGTGGAAGGAACTCCGTGCATCCGATAGATCGAACCCATGTCCATGAGGAGATTATATGAGGGTTTGACATCTACCACCATAAACATTTCTCTGAGCATGCACCTTGCTGCTATTATTGGTAGTTGGATCTCTCCCACTGGTTCCACTCTTCTACCATCAAATCTGGCTATCGGGCTTCTGGAAGGGACTATCTCCTGGGGTTAATCTCTAGCTTCTCAAAAGCCCACTTGGTGATTATGTTGGTGCTGCTTCTTGGGTCTATCATTACTCTCTTGATCAAGCAGTTTAAGACCATGAGGGAGATCACCAAGGGATCGTCATGTGGTGATTGAATGTTTCACATATCTGTAGAAGAGAAAGTTATCCGTGCATCCTTTTTCGGGCTTCAAAACTCGCTAATTTCCCCAACCCTTCGTAGTCTCAGGGCTTAACGCATCTGGGATCTACGAGCTTTCTCCACTTTTGATCAGCTTGGCCCTCCGTGAACCATGTGAATGAATTTTACGGGCTGACTCGTTGTCCCCTTGACGAGCGTATGTGATGTTTGATCTGATCGGGTACCCTCCTTGGCAACGTATTCGTTCGATTCTCCTTTTGCTATCATGGCTTCTACTTGCCTCCTGTGTCTTTTGCACTCGTTGGCGTGGTGTCCATACTCACCATGGAAGGCACAGTGTGTTAACATGTCCCTCTATTCCATTGGTTGTCTGATAGGCGGTGGTAACCGGAAGATCCCTTTACCCTTAGTCTTCTGATATAGTTTGGCCAGGCTAACCTTTAATGTAGTGATCTTGTCTTCAAACCTTTGGCATTTCTCTAGGACTAGGGAGGGTATAGGAGGAGCGTCTAGCCGCTTCCGATCTTGTGCCCGATCTTTAACTTTAGGTTCGGATGCTCTTACCTCTACTCTTGCAAAGGCTGCTATTCTTTAGCGTATGACAGTTCTTCTTCTATCCAGAGATGGCCTTGTGCTCTGGAATTGAGTTGCCCGATGTCTGCTGGTGGCCTCTTGACCAAAGACTAGTGGAACTTGGTTCCAGGAATCAAGGCCATCCTAAAGGCCTCGACGAGTGAGTGCTGATCACAATTGTCAATCGATGAAATCTCGATATTGAATCGTGAGATAAAGATTTTCAGGGATTCACCTTTTTCTTGGATCATGGTAAATAAACGGGATATGGTCTTTTTTTGTCTTTTATTACCGAAGTACTGGGCAATGAATAACTTATAGAGTCTGACCTAGCTTCCAATAGATCACGGTGGTTGCTTCCTGAACCATAACAGGGCTACTTTGGTTAGTTTGGTGGGAAATACTATGCATAGTAAGGCTTTGTTTTCATTATAGACATTCATTTTTGTATGGACATGGTAGATGTGTTCCGTCGGATCTTTTGTGCTATCAAATAAGGTAAACTTCGGTAGCCTGAACCTCTCCAGGTAGGGCACGCTGGTGATCGCTAGTGTGAATGGTGTCTTCAAGGCATCGATGGATGCCTCAGAGGCCAGATCATTAGGGGTCTGAATCTTTAGATCCTTAAGCACCACCTTTGGAATCTGATCATAATTTCCTTGGGATTGTGCATCCCGAGCACTTGTAGGGATGACTCTGCGTGTTCCTCCTGATTGTTGTTGGACTTTATGTGGTGGTTGTCCCTTTCCGATTGGTGGCCCGCAGATCGCTCCTACTAGTTGGACTGTTCGCCATTCTAGGCTTCTCGAGGGTTTTGCAGCAGGGCCATTTTTGCCACCAACTCGGAATTCTGCCTCTCCAACTCAGTGGTTCTATCCTCCAAGGCCCGCTTGATCAGATCTTTGGTTTGCGAAGGTTGGCCTCCGTTCGGAGGTAACTCAGATTGTTGCGATCGAGTGATAATCGCCATGGATGATGTCAATCTAAACTCCTAGTAGAGAGTGGGAAGCTGTTGAAAAAGATTTCAAGGAGTCTTTCCCATAGACGACGCCAATTATGTAGATGTAGAAAAATACACAATGAATTAGGTTAAAATTTGAATCCCTTTATTCAACCTTTGGCCATGTATTTATACATAATTCAGTAGATGGGTCAGGCCCATCTACCCAAGTTTATCAAATCCCTTAAATCATGAGATTTGATAAACTCCTTTCTTTGTTGGGCTCTATCTTCCATATTTGGGACAAATTCCTAAATTATGGATCACTCATTTTCTAGAGACTTCTATTGGCCAGGCCCATCAGTCCTTGCCTATAGCCCATCAGCCCTTGCCTAGGGCCCATATTTATTGGGCCATATAATTTTTGGCTATTACACCACTAGTAGCTACTGCAGTTTTTTTCTTTCTTTCTTTAAACATTGAAAAATAAATAAATTTGTATTCCTTATATTTATGTCTAATACTATTACACCCCCCCAAACTTGAATTGAACCATGTCCTCATGGTTATAATAAACATAAAAACGTTGGTATAAAACAATATTACCACTTAATTGAGCAAGATTTCCAAATGGTGACGAAACCTCCCCCAAACTTGTTGTGTACCATAATCTACATTTTAGTCAAGACTAAAACCAAGATCAGGGTATATTTATTGCATTCAGACAAGGAATATAAAGGAATGAAATTTTTATTAATGACATAAAATTAAAGATAGTTTGGCCAAAGGCCTACAATGAATTTAAAATTATAAGAAAATAAAAACAACCTAATTCTAGAACTTGAAATAATGCAAGAAAAAAACAAGCCTATTTCAGTCCTAGCAATAAGCATCATTCTTTTATTCTAAACCATTCTCTTCTGCATAAAGAGATATCACATACTTAGTCCACCTTCCTATTTCCTGTTCGTATGGATCATTCTCTTCAATTACCATGAAAAATTTAAATTCATCATACTCTTTGGGATGCTTCCAACTAGGTTTGATGTAAGGCCCATCTTCTCCCAACTGATCCATAACCAATGCATAAATCAAGAATGGATAAAGTAACTTAATATTGTCAGGACTTACCCCCTCATTCTTAATCATATTCCAAGTTGCCCTAATATTATCAAAATAATTTTTGGAAAAGAGATCCAATACCCATTCTTAAGACAATAGACCAACTTCACAAGTGTATAGTCACATATATCTTTTAGCATATTTGGACAAACTTATCTCCCCAATAAATTCAAAGTTAACCAAAAACAAGGATCAACTTTAGCCCTAGGAATAGTAAAAATTCCAGGCCCTACCATGAAACCATCACAAATATCTTGGACCATGATTTGAAAAGAAGGATACGATTGAGGAAGATACCTTTCACCACCCATCGGTTCATTAGGAATATTCCAAGCCCTCGCAATTGATGCAACTGACACTTGAATGATTTGATTATGGACATTCGTTTACAACTCACCATATAGACGTCTATCAATATGATCTAGGTGACGATATAAAGCATAAACTAGTGAAGGGTTCGTGGAACGTACAATCGGAACAAATAGTGAGGCAATACCTCTTTCTTGAAATAGCTTATTAACTTTCTCAATGGTAGATTCCCTATACTCATCTTGAAAGAAATCACACTCATGTTTAATTATGGTGGAAGTTAAAGTAGAAGACAAAGAATTTACTACCATGGCTGCTAGAGGGTTGTTGTAAGGGATGAAGAATCAATAACCCTTAGAGTAGTATTTATAAGAAAAATCAAGGTTTGCT
The DNA here is from genome assembly GCA_963922005.1 of Cornus suecica. NCBI lineage: Eukaryota > Viridiplantae > Streptophyta > Magnoliopsida > Cornales > Cornaceae > Cornus > Cornus suecica. The sequence goes on from OY998240.1 coordinate 45,697,222, forward strand.
ATTACTAGGAAATGTTCAAAAAGGTAAGTTTATAACTTAGATACCAAGTAAATATATATTATAGAATACATTTATAGGGATATATAAAGTTAGATAGAAAAAAAATCAATCCTTCCCAAACCAATTATTTCATAATTTTCGTAACTTGTACTAGGATTTTGATCATATTGGTCCCAAAAAGAAAAAAATCAATATTTTCCTGAAAATATAAAATTCTGCAAAATAGTAATCCGCCGATCGATCGCTAGGATGCTCGATCGATTGGTCACTAATAATTTTCCTTTTATATTAAAAAGACATAATAAATATATGACTATATATATATATATATATATATATATATATATATATATATAATATGGATTAAAATACTAAATTTAATTATACTTATAACTCCCTCCCCCAAACTTATTTAAAGAAGAGAGTAAATACATAAATATAATTCTAGATGTAATAAACAATATGTATATATTATTATATATATTAATTTTCTTTTAATATGAATAAAAATAAAATTTAAAATTTTATATGAATAACCAAAATTTCAAAGATATGCCTTTGATAATATAGTTCTTTTTAAATACAAAATAACACCAAAATGTAAAACATTTTTGGTTAATACAAAATGGATGACACGGGCGAAGACAAAAATTTATATAATAACCACTCACTCTCATGATTTCCGCTCCTACCTACTAATCCCCTGACGCGTCATCCTGAGTAGGTCTAGGTTGCACACCTTTAAGTATACGTACATCCTCTATAAGTACCGCTATCCTCTACATGACAATAACCAAATAACCTCGAAACCTTATGAGACCAGAATAGTTGGTATTTTGGGCGTTTATTTACCTCTTGTTAGTCTCTTTATTATATTAATTTGCTATTTTTATGATAGTTGTGTGTTAAGTGTGTTTTCAGGGCCTGAAAGCAAAAATGTATTAATTCAGGTTTTTTAGCAATTATGGGGAATTTAGAGCAACACTTAGAAGATATTTGTACTAAAATCAACAAGGTACAAGTCAGTAAAGTAGAGTATAAGTGGATGAAGCACAATTTCGTAGAATAAATAAATATTAAATTTTAGGGGGCACCGATCGATCGGTGGAACCCGCGATCGATCGGTCGTTGCCGCCTTGGAATCTGTGCGAATATATATTACAGAATTCTAACTTTGTGTACCATTACTTAGTCCCTAAGTTCTCTTGGATTGCAAACAAAGACATACCATATCTGCACCAACTTTTGTCTATAAATACAGGTGGAATTCATGAAGAAAGATATCTTTCATTCTTTCAATACAGAATATAGAATACAATTAAAGTCTCTCTCTCCATTCCTCAAGAACTCAAGAACCAACCATTCAATCACTAAGACGGTGGCTTCATCAACAATGGAATCTCCCATTTCCATGAGCGGCTAGTCGGTATCTAGGGAGAGAGGCTCTATATGATGATTATGTAGTGAGAGAACAAACAAGACCACCTAAATAAGATTTATTTATTAATTCTTTACTTAAGCTGAGACTGAATTAATGATTTATCTTGAACAACTGTGTTTTATCAACGGGAAAAGAAATTCTGTGATTTAGTAACAGTTTTTACATAATGGTACTTATTTGGCATGATAAAGTCTTAAGTTTACACAGTCCATGCCTAGAGAAGATGATTGTTAGTGTACTTTTTAATTTCATGTTTTAGGAGTAGTTGTAGTATAGATGCATACAACAGTCATACTAATCGAAGATGGATTGTAGTGAATACGGACCATTGCATCCTTTTTGGGACTAGGCAACTGTTTGTAGTGTTACAAGTCTGATTCATATGAGCTTTACCGCCCTCTTGCAAAAATATAATTAAAGGACATGTTATAAGGCTAGTGGTGGAGTTGGAATTCAACCCTAGACTTGTTTATCTTCAATGAAACCAAAAATATTTATCTTTATCTTTATTTTATGTCTAGTAGTTTAATACAATAAACCAATCAAACAACTTTTATAAATATAATTCAATTTATTACTTTATAATTATTTGAAATACGACTTTGATATCTGTGGTTCGATACTCTCTCTACCCAACTATAGTATATACTACTCGCGTTTTTGCGACTAAGAGGTTAAAAGTAGATCGTGCTAATTCCTTATTTTTAACACTATTATTTTCACACGTTTGGAACCTATCACAAGTTTTTGGTGTCGTTCTGGGGATCAAAAGGATATTTCAGATTATTATATTGCAATTCTTTGAATTATTGTATCAATTTTATTTTTCTTTTTAATTTTTAATTTTTTTCTTATTGCAGAGACAACTTACTGCCGAAACTGCAGATTTCCAAAAAACTGACGGACTCCAGTTTCCGATCGATCGACATCATCAACAATCGTTCGGTAAGTTTCCTCGATCGTTCGTGAGCTTCTTTGATCGATCGGGATTCATTCCGATCGTTCTGGTTGCTTTGCGATCGTTCGTGTTGGCTTTGAAATTTACTTTCGGCAAACAATTCCAAAATTGATGATAACAAACCATTAAAGAGTTTTTGATACTAATGACTTATCAAGTTCATGTTTTCAGCAAAAGACAGGTGAACGATTTGGAAAACAAGCTCGGAAAGAAGGCTCGAATAAAAGCGAAAAGCCGAGAAAGAAATTGAAGCGCGAAAATGGAATATCAAATAATTCAACGACAAAGGCAAAAGTCAAAGACTCAAGATTCGGGCTAGATAGGTCGGGGAGCGATCATTGTAACAAGGTAAATTTATGAGTCGATAGTATCATATAAGCTCAAGTATAAAATGAACCGAACTCAAATGGAAAGAAAAACGTTTTACCAAACTTAAACGAAAAGAAAAATATTTGTATCAAATGTTTTTCAAGCTATAGTCGACTAGAAGAATCCTTTATATTCTCTAGTAGTCGATTAAATGAATCAGGAGCGACATGTTTTTCATCCAAAATTATGTAGTTGAGTAAAAGAATGAAGTAGTCGACTAGACCCTTCAATCTAGTCGACTAAGCATCATGTAGTCGACTAGACTATAGCAAGTAGTCGACTAGAGCTTCATCTAGTGGACTAAGAGCATGCACCTAGTCAACTAAAGCATTGCATGTAGTCGACTAAATGGTCCATGTTTTCTGCAGATTCGACATAAAACATTTTCCATGTTTTGTGCATTATGTTTAATGGTTTTCAAACGTCTCTTGACTCCTATAATTTAATACTTACTCTCATAACCCCAATGAATTGATATATATAGAATGAGATGTGTATATTGTAGCCAAGAGATTGAAAAACAAAGAAAAAGAAAAGCTTCATCTTCAACAGAAATTTTCTCTGCAAAAAGCCATTGAAACCAAGCTTTGAAAATCTGATTTTCTGCAAAATTATTTGAAAATCAAAACCTCTAGTATCTCTTTTTATTCTCCAATTATTGTTCGTTGATCATATCCTTTGGGAATAAATTTCTAGAGCGATTGAAAATCACCAAAAACACTTGAGCTTATATTGATTTATCTTCCATAAAAACCTTTGGGTTTTGAGTGTTTTTCTTCTTGAGTGATTTTATTGATTACATACAAATTTGTGATCTTGGAGAAGTGAAGTCCAACGATTGTTCAAGAGAGGGTTGTTCTCTTGATTGAGAGACAAACTCGAGAGGCTTGTGCTGTAAAGGTTTGCCATTCCACCTGTTAAGGAAGGGCCATAGTGAAAGGATCGGGAAAAGTCTCAAGAAGGGGTTCTTGAGCCGAGGAGTAGGAGTTACCGAACCTCGAAAAAATCACGGTGTCAACCTCTCTATCTCTTTCTCTTTATTTCATTAATTTGTATGCTATATTTACTTGAATATCTTGTATGCTAATTAGTCTTGTGATTAGTCGTTAGATAAATTGAATTAAAATTATTCACTTGTCTATTGAAGAAATTGAGTTTGATTATTGATTGTTCATATTTCGAAAAGAGGTAGAAATATTTTTGATCATCTTATTCACCCACCCTCTAGGGTAAATTAGTGACTAACAGTTCGGTATAGCTCTGTTCGTACAAAAATAAATATAGACAGAAAAGATATTGTTCAATCACTTCCTAACAGTATCAGAAAAAAATAAAAATATAATATTTCCTAAAAATATATATATATATTTACAAATTTGTTTACTTATATAACTATACCTTATTTTATAACTATATCCTATTATAGTAAAAATCTAATCTTTTCCAAAAAAATAAAAAATAAAAAAATACATATTTGCATAACATATATATATATATATATATATATATATATATATATATCTTATTACTATATATATAATATATATATATATATATATGTAGATATGTATATTTATATACTAAAAAATAAATATATATTTTTAAAAAAATATATATAAATAAATAAATATAAAAATATTTATAAAAAATAATAAAAATAATAATAAATACTATAATAAAATAAAAAAATAATATTTATTTATTTATTTTAATATATATTATTATTGAATTGTTCATTTATTGCATGTTATTATTTTATTTAAATATTATTTATTGTTTATGCTTGGACGTCGATCAGTTAATTGTCCCTTTGAAACATTTGATCCTGAAATTGACCGAACATACCAATATAGTGATTTAAGTAACTTTATTAAATCATAAATATCATAATAGTAAAAATAAAATTAAAAATAATAATAAAACAATTCTGCAGTTTTTGTGTAAATTGTGAGAAAGTCTGATTTTAGTAGAAGAGGACAGGTTTTTGAGTGGAAAATGACCAATAAACAAGACTCACTGTTATAGCCTAGACGAATTTAGGCCAAAATACGTCGTTTAGGATCTCAAAACCACGATTTTATGATTATTAGGAAAAATCAGATAATAATTCGAGTAGAAAGAATCTACCGATAGGAGACATGACTGATCATAATAATTCATATAATTTGGCGAGTGTTCCATATTATAATTCATACAAACCGGATTGGAGAAATCATCCCAATTTTCAATACCAACAATTAGGTATAGGAAATTCATACCAAAGCTTTAATGAAGATCCACGATATTTCGATTACGAATTAGGTTATCAATCGTATAGTCAAGATTATTATCGTCAAATATCTAATCAATTCCAATTTGAAGAGTCAAATGCATATTCATGTCCGGAGTCATTATCTTTTGAAGATGAATTCTTAGCAACTTTTAGAAGAATCAGAGTAACTACCCGTCTGAAGTTATTGTCTTCTGATGAAAAACTATTCTTAGCATCTTTGAGCAAAATAGAAGTAACACCTCAAAATTGTGATAAGATAACATACAATAGAGACTCTTCATACTTTCTGAACACTGAAAATTTTGAACCAAGTTTCAATAGAAGTCAACAACTATTCAATACCTAGGATTTTCAGTATAATAATACCCAATTGTTCCAACCTTTAAACCAAAATCCACTATAGTTTCAAAATTAAAATATGCTACATAGACCAACTAGTGTGGATGATGAACTAATGAGTGCATTGAGAGAGTTTTAAAAAATTGTCTAATTGAATTCTCAAGCCTTATCTAGCTTAAAAACCCAAATGAGGCAACTAGCTGATAATTCCAATGGGAAAAAGGAGGAACTGTCAAATCAAGTGGTAGATAATTTTGAAACCGAGAACGACATTTCACAGGACTAGTGTGCACAAACCATTCCTTTACTAGATGAGCCAAAAGAGACCCCATATGAACTTGAAGCGATATTTACCCAATGTCTCGATGAGTTACGTCTTGAAGATAAACAAGGAGGGGGTGAACACTATGTAATTGATGGGATTGATAAGGTGATAAAGGACTCATTACCTTATTCGTTGATAGAAGAATTGTTGGACATAAGTGCTAAACATGGGATGAATGTAGAGCGTGACAAATGAGAGAAAATATTTGATAATTATTATATGCTTGAGGTCTTGCTCGTTACTGAATGTTCACAATGGACATCGTGGATTGATTTACTTCCCACACTTGGAGTTATCCAGTGTCGTTTCGGGATCCTTGAACTCTCCTTTAGGATTTTTTGTGATTTTTGTTCACCGAGTACTCAAAGATCCTTTTATCAAGTACTCGAGGTCTTGATGCACTGATGCCGTGCCTTTCCCTCTGTTTCACGAGCCATGGCTTCCGCCATGGCGTAAGGTCCCTCAAACTCGAGATATTCCATCTCGAGTTCTCGACCTCTGTGTATACCAAGTACTCGAAGTATTTTTACCGAGTACTCGAAGTGCTACTGCTGCTTTATTTATCGTGCTTCGTTCATTCTTCTATGCATATTTTTCACTCTCCTTTGTACATTAGTATATGTTCATGGCTTATATGTCGCTTATTGAGCTGTTGGTTGTGGCATGGTGCTGAACCACTTTCTTGTGTTATCATTTGATTTCGTGGGGTTGGAAATGGACGGTTGTGTTCCGTGGATCCATTGTCTTACTCTCCCTTCATTGTCTACTTGGAAATAATTGGGATCCTTGAATTGTTGTTTTGGTTGGTTTTAGAGTGTTTTCTCTCGGTATGATTGTTTCATACCTTCTTTCATTTCTCTGTCACGAGTATGAGACATGTTGTTCAGTGCACACACCTAGTGTTTCACTTCTCCTTCTTCTTGGTTGCCTTGATGTCTCCATCTAGGTGTTCTAGGTTCTTTAACATGTTAGGGACATGGTTACTGAACGGATTGGTTCGAGCATTAAAACCTTTTTCTTAAAAACTATTGAATCTCTGGGATTCATCTTTTTACGAATTTTACTCTTGGCTTTCCACTATTGGTTTCTTTTGTCTAGGTGTCTTCCTAGTCACGTGTGGATGTTTTTCACCTTGATGTTTTGTTTCGGTTATGCGTTGTTTTGCATTGGAGCCACTTTTCCCTTGCTTTGTTTCTCGGCCCTTTTGTGGTCGTTCATGAGAGTAGTGTCTTTGTGCTCTCCATGCTTGATCAGATAGCTTTCCTCATCTATAGTGAGAGTGTTGGTGATTTGATTGATCTTATTATGGATAGTATTACGAGATTGATGTGGTGATGTAATCAGTGGTATTTATGTGAGAGTGAATCTCCCTTTAAGAATAGATTGACAGTTCATATGTATATATGTATATATATACATTGGTGATGGTTATGTTAGTACGCAAGGATGTGATAGATTTCCTTCGTACCGGTTATGGATGTTTCCTTCCTATGGATATTGTAGTGATCTTAGTCCTTTTTGGACCCTATGTTTATTATTGTGGCCACTAGAGAGATTAGCTATGTTGGACTACAGTATTATATACTTGGTGTACATTCATGGGAGTAGTGTAGACTACCGACGTTGGATTGATAGGTACAAGTCATAGTGACCTCTTGTATTGCCATATTACGTGCCTTGTACTTATTTATTTGTCTATCTATATAACGTATATTTATAGGTATACGTTTGCCATGCGTTATTATATTATGGTTTCATTATGTGCTAGTGTCCTTGTTTGCTGATGCATGGTAGGGGACTAGAGGGATGTGTTTCAGGGGTCCCGTATTGGTGTGTGTCATGTGGGATGATTGATCGACCTAGGATAGATTTATGTACATGGGTTGGTTAGCAGTACTTGGACGGTCGGGGGATGTGGCAATTTAGGGTTTCTCCTGCTGTACCATCGTGCTCACTCCTTTCCCCCTTCCCGAGTTGCAGGTTCCAGGTTCTTCTTCCAAGTTGGCTTGCGGCATGGGTGGTATTGTGGGATTGGGACATTTATGCATAGTGTTGTATCTTTTAGTTTTCCTTTGCTTGTCCCCTTATTTTGGGACTGTTATTGTATTTCTTAGGAGCCAATCTATTGGCGTATCCCTTCCTTGTATTTGGTATCCTTTCATCATTGTAGAGATGTATTCTTTCGGTGTCTCGATGTGCTTTGTGTATCATTTGGTTTTAGCTTCTGCTCAGTTGTATGGAATCATTGTTATTAGCTTGATTCCATTCATTTTATTGATGTTGATGTTCTTAGTTGGTCAGTCTATAAATGGATCACACCCCGGAGTCCTCGGATATCCCGGTTCCTGATTTTTAAGAATTTAGGGGCATGATATCATGGTATTAAAGCTCTAGGTTTTACAGTCTTAGGGACGATGGGTGAGGGTCGATGGTACGGTTAACATTTGACGTTATCTACAATTTTGATGTGCGTTCTTAGCGTGCTTCTATGTTTCTGTGTCTTTCCTTATGTGGTGTCGAAGACATGTCTTGCTAGATGCATCCCATTGTAATTTATGCTCAGCGAAGTACGACCATTCCTCAGTCACTTCCTTCTTTTTGTACCCTTGTCATTGTGATAACTACCGAGGAATGTGAGTAAATCATTTGGCCTGATCAAATGGATGTGGCTCGCGGACTGAGGTACGCCAGGATTTCGGGGATGAAATCTCTTAAGGTGGGAAGGTTGTAAGGCCCCATGTTTCCTTTCCCTTTTATGGAATTTTTTCCACTTTTTAATGGTTTGTGACATCACTTATTCATGAGGTGTTGTGTATTCTTGGTATGTATTGATTTTTCGCGTTTATATTTCGGGCTTAGCGGGATGACTTCATGGACTTTCATTTCTGGCTTCGTGGATTTGATTCGTTGGTGACTATGTGGGTTCGTTGTAACGTTTTCTCGTTGGTGCTTCAGCGATCATGCTCCGTACTCGAACGTGTTACCTTACTTTATTATCGACATTCTGGTGTAGCATTGCTTATGCGATTATGTGTTTATGTTTATCTTTGGAACTTTTATGAGTGAGGGGTATTTTTTGTATTGCACTAATGTGAAAAGTTGGTAAGGAAGTATGAGAATCTTCCTAAGTGTTTCGATGTGTTCCGGATTGTTTCGGAGTCTTCCGATGTCATCTTAGGGCCTTTGGCCCCTCTATTCACTTTGTTGATCCAGGGGTTACCGAGTACTCGAGATTTGTTTTACCGAATACTACCTATTTGTTTTACCGAGTACTCGAGATTTGTTTTATCGAGTACTTGAGTACTGTTTCAACGAGTACTCAAGGATTGTTTTACCAAGTACTTGAGATTGTTTACAGATTTGTATATAAATGGGTTTTGACCTAGAAATGTTTCATTTTCGTTATATCTTTTCCCCAATTCGGGATTCCTCTCTCTCTCACTCATTTCTCTTTATCTTTGCCCTATATAATCACTTGGTGCTTGGATTTTTATGATGGTTCCAACATGAAAGTTGTTCATGGTGTTATCCTCTTCATTAGGAGCCATAGATGGGTAAGTGTTCTTCCCTCCTTATGGGTTTCTCTTTCAAAGCCTAGTTTTATTTTTTCTTGATGAACCATCTTTTGATTCTTGATTTCTTCTTGTATTGGGTTTTGATTAATTGTTAGGAGGCTATGGTGAACCTTTCCACCGATTGGTCCTTCAATTTTGGTGTTGGGTGGAGGCTAGGGTTTCCTTGAGCTTACTTTGTGGTTTATCTTGGTTCTCCATTTGAGGTAGGGGAAATTTCTATTCTCCCTCATCCTTTAGTACGTGAGTGTGCGATTTTCATTCTAGGGTTTCCTAGCCCTAGATGTGCATGAGAAAGTGTATTCTTCAAAATGTGAAATTAGGGTTTATATAAGTTTATGTGATATAACCCATGTTTAAAGTGTACTTGATGATTATATTGGTAGGACTATGATGTATGCTAGTTAGATTATAGTTTTTGGGATTTTGATATAAAAAGTGTGCTTGTATGCCTATATATATATTTATATATGTATGGTAGTGTATATGTATAAGTATAACTATACATACATGTTTAGGCGCTAGTGATGTAGCCTTGATAGTGTGATTAGGCTAGCTCCATTGGTTAGTGAGTTAGAGTGTGTAATTATGTACTTTGTGTAACGTGACATCTCAATTTAGAACAACTATCTATTTCCCTTCTTCTTGGATTATTGATAGGAGCTTAATGTCATACATTCTAGGCCCCTAATTATGTATTGTTAAGTCTACATACATCATTATCTTAGTACTTTTATCCAGTTTGCGTGTTTTAAAACGTTTCAGGTTCATGTTATGTAGAGCGAGTCAATTTCAATAAAATACCTTGAATAATGATTTAAGATCGTTCGATAGCCGAAACCAAGGATAAATGACCCACAATAGACCTAAATGAAGTTAAAGGTATAGTATATGTGAAGTGGAATGAATCCAAGCGGAGAAACGGAGCAAATAAGTCAAGACAGAAATATATGAATGAAGAACTACCGAGTACTCGGTAAACTATACTTCGAGTACTCGGTAGATCTGCACCTTAGCGTTAATGATAGCGCATAAATAGGAACTTTCCCATGCCACTTTCGCACCATGGTGTGCCAACATACTTTTACTGAGTACTCGAAGTCGTGTTCGAGTACTCGAAGTTAGCCGACTTCAGCTTATCAGATTGGACCCACTTCGACTAGAATTGACTTGATAGGAACTCCAAACTATTTTGGGACATATTATTGACTATAATTGATTTGATTTGACATTCCTCTTCAAAGAATACATGCATGGAAAGCCTTTACTTTGTGGTGAAGCATTCAGTATACCAAATAAAGACGCTCCTTCTTCTATAAAAGAAAATGGGACTCTTTACAGAAAATGGGGATTTTGGAGGAGTTTTGAAAAAGAGCTTTTGGAGAACTCTTGAACACCAATCCGGTGCAGAATTGTGCATCAATCCATAGAAGAACCATCAACCATGGAGGTGGTGTGTATATCAATAATGCAAAGAACCACAACCATAAGCGTCTAAACTGGTATCTACAAAACCCTAGCCAAGTAATGTAGACCTTTTATTTATTTCAATTGTAAAAGGGGAAACTTAATGACACATATGTGATGATTATGTAGATGAGTGAACACGTTTGATTTAATATAAGATTCTTTATTTATTCTATTTCTTGTCTTACTTTGAATGAATGTTTAATCTTACCCAATCATGATTATTAAATATGGGCTAGAACTCGGATGCTTAATTCATGATTTTTTACACAATGGTGGTCATTAATATGCAATCTAGGTTTGGACAGGCCATGCTAAGGGGAGGTGAAATTGACATGCTTTAGTTTATTTTATTGCACTGTAGGAGTAGTTTAGAGTAATATAGATAGCATGCACAAGTCACGCTCTTTCGAAGATGGGTTGTAGTCAATTTAGATGAATTGTTTCCTTTTGGGATTAAGGTTTGTCAATGTTACAACCCTATATCTGATTCACATATGATGGACCGCCCTTTACAATTGAAAGAATATAAGACTATATTATGTGGCTACTGGTGGCATTAGAAATACCTTAGACCTTATCTTTACTATTATTCTGAAAACCAAAAATCTATCTTTACTTTCTGTTATTTTAATTACCTGTCAAAGTACTTATAGAAAACAATCCCGCAAAATATTTCTTCATAATTTAGTTCTAATAATTATATATATAGTTGTGAATACTTAGTCCTGTGGATTCGATAACCTTGTCCCAAGAACATACTATACTATAATACAATTCGTGCGCTTGCGATGGGGAAAACTAAGTCAACTTTAAGGCTTATTCTTACTGTTATTTTTTAATCATTATTCTAGCCTTGCTCTAGAACCGATCAAATGTTTTGACGCCGTTGTCGGGGATTAAACGGATTTTCTATACTTTTGAATAGTTATTTTAGCTAAGTTATTTATTTGCTCTATTTTTATTTTCTTCTTTTAAAAGATGAGATTGTGTGACTTTTGATAGGTACATTAAAATTAAGCAGAAGGAGAACCAGAGAAGCAGTGACGATTGCTTTGCTCGACCATTTGTAAGTTTTAATCGTATTTTGAATCTTTACGTAATCTCATCTTTAATTTTATTACTTAATTTTCCTTTTATTTTCTTTTATTTATTTTTCTGTTGATTATTAGTTAGTTTAGTTAATTTCTATAAAATTTTCATCGTTGTATGAGTGGATTGCATTCAGCATTTGAAGAACTATCTCCCTTTGATTTTGAAGTTGATAGAACTTATCATAAAAACTTAAGAACTAACAAACAAAAGATTTTAAAGGCTAAAGTAGATTCTGACGATATGGGCGACCCTTACGTACAACCAGTAGGTTCTTTAAAAGACTATTACACACCATCTGATTTCGAATCCCCAATGGACATTATAATACCAGGAGAAATAACATCCCATTATGAAATTAAAGCTAGTATTTATAAATATGTTACTTAAATTCTATGGACATAAGCATGGAGACCCTTATGATCATATTACTGAGTTTATAGAAATTAGTGTGACAACTAAGATGAATGCGATGACTACCAATGCCTTGTGTGTGCGATTATTCCCCTTCTCGCTTAAAAGAAAAAGCTAAACGATGGTATAACAGTTTGAATGAAAGAGTGATAACTAATTAGGAGAATATTAAAAAAGAATTTCTACATAAGTATTACCCAATGGGAAAGACACACAAAGCACAAGCAACCATAGTGAATTTTGCCCAACTTCCTGGTGAGCAATTCTATGAGATTTGGGAATGTTATAAAGAGATCTTGGCTAAATGTCGTCATTATAAATTTTCAAAGTTTGATTTGGTGCATAATTTCTATCATAGCCTAGGAGAGATACAACAACATGGTATAGATGCAGCTTGTGGAGGAATGTTTGCACTTGAACTGGTAGAAGATATATGGAATTTATTCGAAAGATTTAGTGAGAACTCACAACAAAATGCGTCGGAAGCTAGGGCTAGGTCGATTCTTAGTAACCCTAGAAGAATGGAAACTGTCAAAGAAATCAAAAAAACTGACGATGTTACGGCACATGTAGCTAAAATAAGTAGAAAATTAGACAAATTCTTAAATCTCACTCAAAATACTCCTAGAGAAGTCTGTTCGGTTTGTTCAGATCCCTCCCACTTAGCTAGCGGATGTCCAATGATATACTTAGAAGAGATAGTACCACAAGATGTTAACGCAACCTTTACAAACCCGAATAATAATCCTTTTTCAAATTCTTTTAATCAAGGCTGGAGGAGCCATCCATATCTATCCTATTGTTCTAAAAACGTAGAAAATCCAGTCCAACCTCAAAATTTCAATCAAAATCCAAGACCATTCAATAATCCCCAAAATTTCTAAAATAATGCACAAGGTTTTAGACCTTTTCAACCAAATCAACCTCAATTTAAAAATCAAAATCAAAACCCTAATCCACCACCTAGATCATCCGGTTTTGAAGATAAAGTCTTAGCTGCCCTTGGGAATTTAAAAGCTAATACCTAACTGCTCCATACACAATCACAAGTTAGAAACGCAGATGGGATAAATAGCTAATACGCTGAATAAAAAAGAAGAGGGTAGACTTACAAGCCATCTGGTAATGAACCCTAAGGGACAACATATGATAAAGTTAGGATCTTTGCAAAAATCTATGCATGAGACTATTCAAGCAGTTACAACCCTCAGGAGGGGTAGGATAGTGGATAATAAGGTTGAGGATAAGTTTGAGGAAAGGATAATGAGAGAAGAAGTTTTGGAAAACATTCCTAAAGAGACATCACATCCAGATGATGAACCTATAAAGGAAACACCTTAAGAGCCTACGGAGAAAGAATATGAGCCGAAAGCGCCATTACCTCAACGTCTTCGTGATTCAAACTATTATGGAAAACAAGGAGATAAGACAAATAAGATTTTAGAAATATTTAGACAAGTAAAGATCAACTTGCCTTTATTAGATGCCATAGCTCAAATCCCACCTTACGCTAAGTTTTTAAAAGACATATGTACACAAAAGCATAAAAGTAAAACTAAGGTTCCTAAAAAGATAATGCTAACTGAGCAAGTGAGTTCCTTACTATTGAGTGACACTCTACCCAAATACAAGGATCCAGGAGCGCCCACTATATCATGTGTAATTGGAGATCAAGAAGTTGGTCGAGCCCTCCTTGATTTAGGTGTTAGTGTTAATCTACTACCTTATTCAGTTTATCAACAGTTGGGATTGGTTGAATTAAACCCTATGAAGGTTGTGCTTCAATTAGCAGATAGATCAATCAAGCAACCAAGAGGAATAGTTGAGGATGTGATAGTTCAAGTGGACAAGTTCTATTTCCCTGTTGACTTTATAATCTTAGAATCAAAACATGTCCATAGTCCAAAGAAACACATACCCGTAATCCTAGGAAGACCATTCTTAGCTATGACTAATGCTTGCATTAATTGTATAACATGGATTAAGGATATATCATTTGGGAATATGAAATTAAGATTGAATGTGTTCAATACCAACAGCCAACTTCCAGAAACTAATGAATGCTTTAACATAGATGAAATGGATGAACTAGTGGAAGATGTGGCATAATAAATGTTATTAAAGGATAATTTGGAAGCAATAATGATTGGAGTGAAGAAAGACTTCACAAATACAGATTGGGATGAGGAATTACAATCCAACATTGAGGACATCACGGCTATAGAAGTCGTACTATACATTGAACCTCAAAAACAACCCCATGAGTCAGTGCCTATTATCTCGAGTACACCACCAATTCCTTCGGTTACAACTCCACCAAAGCTAGAACTTAAGAAGTTACCTAAGCATATTAAGAGTGATATTTTAGATCTTATATTTAGTGTTGATGTAATAGATCATTTATCGTAGTATGCTGATATAGTTAATTATTTAGCCACGTGTAAAATACCAAAAGGATGGTCCAAACTAGAGAGAAACCGATTCTTCAGCCAAGTTAAGTATTATATATGGGAAGACCTTCAATTATTTAAGTACTGCTCTCACCAAATCACTAGGAAATGCTTTCTCGAGAATAAGACACAAAGCATTTTGAAAATTTGTCACACACTAACATGCGGATGACACATTAGAGCTAAAAATATGGCAACTAAGATGTTGTAAAACAGATTTTATTGGCCCTCCTTATTCAAATACTCTTATGAATATTGTAAGACATGTGACATATGTCAAAGATTAGGTTCGATTTCTTGGAGAGATATGATGCCACTATCCCCGATTTTGATAGTTGATATATAGTTGATGTGTGGGGGATAGACTTTATGGGACCATTTCCAGTATCGAATAAGAGGTTATATATACTTGTTGGGGTGGATTATGTCTCAAAAATGGATAGAAGTTGTAGCTAAAAAAAATGTGGACCACCAGACCGTGATTCATTTCCTACAGTCTAATATTTTATCTTGATTTGGTATACCACGTGCAATAATCAGTGATAATGGAAAACACTTTTGTAATCAATACATGAATAGGTTATGTCTTAAGTACTCCATTACTCATAAAGTTGGTATGTCATATCACCCCCAAACAAGTGGTCAGAAATAGGTTTCCTATAGAGAGGTCAAACGAATCTTAGAGAAAACATTACGTATCGATAGAAAAGATTGGTCAACTAGGTTAGGCGATGCACTATGGATATATAGAATAGCCTATAAGACACCAATAGGAACTACACCATACCGGCTAGTTTATGGAAAAACTTGTCATCTTCCTGTCGAATTAGAGCATAAAGTGTATTGGGCGATAAAGAGGTTAAATTTTGATTTACAAGAGGCTAGCTCTAATCGGAAACTCCAACTTAATGAACTTGAGGTAATTCGTATTGATGCATACGAGAATGCACAATATACAAGGCAAGAACGAAAGCATTTCATGACAAATATATTCGAGGTAAGTCGTTAGAGCCTAGTCATAATGTATGGTTGTTCAACACTAGACTTAATTTATTTCCTGGAAAACTCTGTTCACGTTGGGATGGACCGTATAATGTAATAACAATTTTCCCTTACGGAGTGGTAGAGCTCTAAGACCTAAAGAAAGGTAAGTGATTCAAGGTAAATGGTCAACAACTCAAGCGATGGGTAGAATTTAATCCCAAGTTAGGATGTGTGGAATCTATCGATTTGTTAGATCCCACTTATGACAAGGATTAATAAGACTATGACCGTCTGGCCAACAATGTTAAAAAGAGGCACCGGATAAGAGAGTTTGTGTTCTCTTGAATGGGTATGTATTATTAGAATTTTTATTTTTTATTTTATTAATTTTGGAATTTAGGAAGTTAGAGTAGGTTGGGATGCCTTTCGGAGCTAAAAGAACGGGTAAAGGGTTCAAAAAGAGGAGATTTAAAGAAACTTAACATCTTCGAGTTCTCGAAGTAATATTATTGAGTACTCGATCAATTATGAACTACCGAGTACTCGATCACTTAAACTGCAAACTAAACCGGGTAAGAACTCGGTAGTTCATATTAGGGCTCACTTTCCTCTCTCACAAATCATTCTAAACTCTCATTTTCTCTCCAAATCTTTAAACCTAAGACTCATATACTCTCTACTCACTTGATCCCACATAAATCACACCTCAAATCTCTCCATACACACAAATATCTTTCCATATATCATATATATATACCTTTGTTTCTCTTTCAAAATCCATCATTTTTGTTCATTTTAACCCAAATCAATCACAGATTCTAACTCCCCTCATTAATCCGACCAAAACCCACCTATTACCCAACCCGATTCAAACCAAAAATCTCTCTCCCTCTTATTTTTGAACCTGTACATATATATGCATATATATATATACACACTTGTGTGCATTGATGGCACCAAGAAAGAGAGGGACTGAACTGATTAGTACATGCCAATTAAATTACTCTAATTTACTCCTAAAGCATGAAAATAAACTAAAGCATGTCTATTCCAATTAGCTAAGGCATGACTTGTGTCAACCTAGGGTTTCAAGTTTTCTTACTACCATTGCGTAGAAAACCATAAATTAAGCATCTGAGTTCTAACCCATAGTGAATAACCATGGTTGTGCAAGATAAACATATTTATTAAGTCTAAGACAAGAATCAAAATAAATATGTAAACTTGTTTCAAGAATACAACTAGTTTCTCATCTACTACAATCATCACAGTACGGTCACAGTTTTCCCTCGTTACAATTGAAACCAAGATAAAATCTACATTACTTGGCTAGGGTTTTACAAGAAAATCCTAGATACCGAGTTAGTTAGCCATGGAAGATGAAGACTGTATCTTTGGTGTAGAATCGATCGTCATGTCTTACTTTTACGGATCTCTAAGTCTAAATATGGTTCTTCTTCTCAACAACAGCAAGTTTGAAATGTGAGAAAACCCAATGAACGAATCCCCAACCTCTGATGTATAACTCTGTATTTATAGACAAGTCGAGGGAAACCCTAATGGGTGCCCTTTTCGATAATTTCACACTAAACTTAATACAACCCCTAAGTTATGATATATATGTGTATATACATGTATGTAGAGGTCTAAAGTAACAGATGTATCATGGACTTGAAGTTGACCAAAAATTGGCCGAAGTTCTTGGCCAAAATGGCCCTATCGTGCGAACTACTTCATCGCACGCCACTAACAGCGTCGCCACTTGTGCTGCCGGTGACCTCCTCCCAAGTCACGCCCCTTGCCACAGCTATTACTGGCGAACTCTAGCTCACTAGTTGCGACGCTCTCTTTCTCTCCACACCGGTTCTCTCATCCCAACCACTCTTTCTCTCTCTATTTGCATCGGCGATGAGCTACTGGCCGGGGAAGAAGATGATGGTGTTGATGCGGGGATGAAGAAACGAAGTCGCAACCATTCAAGAGAAGAAGAAGAAGGATCGGTCATTTCTCTCTCCTTCAATAGATATATCTATATATCATATATATATATTTATCTAAAATAAAAATATATTTTAACACCCACATATATATAATTTCCCATTAATAATATATATGTCCAATAAATCCTAAAAATATATCGGGAGCCTCCAAATAAAATCACGTGATCCCAAAAATCCATGGGATACCAAATAACTAAAATAGTCGAAAATAAATACATCGGGGTATAAAACCCAATCATCGGAACACCTAACAAGTCTGATCAATTAAAACATGTCATCACCCAGTCGAAGCACTAAATGCTAAATGTCAAAATGAACCAGCGTAATCGACAATAGAAAGTCCACGAAGTTGTCAAGGAGAAATTGTAAAGTCGTCTAGTCGAATTTAAACAAAAATGCAAAACATTTACACGCGAAATACCAAGAATAACCAAGACGTCATTAACAAGTGATGTCATAACCGAATTGTTTTTTCAGGAAATAGAAAAATAAAACGGGGTGTTACATATTATAAAAATGCCCTCGCCATGGATTTCCAACACATTAGCTAGTCTATAGTTTCTATATAGGACTAGGGGAAGGACATAAAAATATAGTTGATGCAACTTGTGGAGGTACCTTTACACAGAAACCTGTAGACTTTCTATGGAATCTTTTCCAAAATCTCAGTGAAGATTCCTGTCAAAATATGTCGGACATTAGAGCACCACGAATTATCCTGGCTAATCCTAAAAGAATGGATAGTGCATTTGAAATTAGTTAAATAAACGAAGTAACCTCAAAAGTAAATGAGCTAAATAAAAAGTTTGATCTATTAATGAGAAATACTCAACCCAATCCTATCCAAGAAGTCTGCTCGGTGTGCATTAATCCTTCACATCTTGCTAATACTTGTCCTTATATACAACAAGAGTGACAGTTTATCACTAAGGATGTTAACGCTACTTTCACCAATCCGAATAATAATCTGTTCTCAAATACTTATAATCCAGGTTGGCGAAACCATCCTAACTTCTCATACAAGACTCAAAATAATATCTTTAACCAAAGTCCTAATCAACCATCTAACCAATTCTGCCCATTTAACCAAAACCCTACACAACAACCAAATCAATTTCACCCATTTAACCTAAACTCTAACCAACCACCCTTTAGAAACCCAAATAATACACAACCTATGAGGGTTTGAACAAGAAATCAAGAGTGCCTTAAACGAATTCAAAAATGTTGCACAACTCCTATATACACATTCCCAATCTATTTCTAAACAAGAAACCCAAATTGGGCAAATAACTAATTTTATGAATAAAAGGGAAGAAGGAAAATTGCCAAGTCAACCATTAACAAACCTTAAAGGGAAACATATGATAGAGCATGTAATTCCTGTAGGAGAACCAACCATTAAAACTATTCAAGCAATAAGCACTCTTAGAATGGAAAAGTCATAGATAATAAGGCTGAAGAGCAAATTCAAGAAAGGACGAAGAAATAAAATAATAATGAAGAAATAAATAAAGAAAAAGAAAAAGAACCTGTGATTGATGAATTAATCTCTAAAGTAAAATAACCTATTAAAGAAACACAGAATAATTCTATACCACTCAAAGAAACAGGAGAAATAAGCTATGAACAAAAAACACCTTTTCCACAATGCTTAAGAGATCATGTTCCTTATGGTAAACAAGGAGAAGAGATTCAAGAAATGTTCAGAACTTTCCAACAACTAAAAATAAATCTTCCTCTTCTTGATGTTATTAAGCAAGTTCCTGGTTGTGTTAAATTTTTAAAAGATTTATGTACACAAAAAAGGAAGAATCGAACTCACAATACTAAGAAAATAGTATTAACCAACCATGTGAGTTCAATAATATCAAGCACTACTCCTCCAAAACATAAAGATCCTGGAGCCCCAACTATTTCCTGTATAATAGGAGATCAAGAAATTGGAAAACCTCTTCTTGATTTAGGAGCTAGTGTTAATCTACTACCTTACTCAGTTTATCAGCAACTAGGCTTAGTTGATTTAACTCTCATACCTGTTATTCTACAACTTACTGATAGATCATTTAAAACACCTAGAGGAATTGTAGAGGATGTTATTGTTCAAATTGGTAAATTCTACTTTCCTGTGGATTTCGTTGTTCAAGATATCGAACCTGTGTACGATCCTACTAAGCAAATACCCGTAATCCTAGGAAGACCTTTCTTAGCAATTGTTAATGCATCTATCAACTGTAGAATTGGGGTTATGGATCTATCCTTTGGAAACATGAAGGTGCAGAAGAATGTTTTTGAATCCGGTTACCAGTTAAATAGTAATTCTCATGCCCAAAATTTCTTAGGACTCTGAAACTCGAGCCTAAGAGCTAAAGGAGTGAATGCGGAAGTGAAAAAAATAAAATAAAATTTCATATAGTTGTTAAATACTCGTTTAAGGGTAAAATAGTCATTTCAAGTTCCAAAGATGTCAAAAAGATCACTCGGGATCGAAAAGGAAATGAAACGACTCAAACGACACTGTAAACAGATCATTCCAACACCTCATGTTTACCCAAGGGTAAAATGATCAATTCAGGGTTAAAATGATAATTTCCACATACAACTACAAATTTTGGACCTAGCACAAGCCTTAGGAATAAACGGAACCTAAATTAAAGCCACGAGGCAAGAGATATGAATTTTTGAAAATGGTATCGGACAGCGCCGACCGAAATAGAAAGTTGGAGTACCCCACTTTCACCAAGGGTAAAACAGTCATTTCAAGTGCAATAAATGATTTCAAATTTTATATCAAACATTTGGACATAAGACAAACCATAGAAACAAACGGGATTCCATTCGGAGTAATGAAACACAAAATATGGAAGTTGGAAAACGGTGTTGGACAGTAACAACCAAAACCGAACGAAATGGGTAAAATGCGAGTTCGGTCGCCAAAATCGAGGCGCTTGGACCAAAACACAAAAACTGAAGATATACATAATAAATGAGACTCTAAGAAGTCCATAGAAAGAAACGAAAATGAATTTGAGTAAACGAGCCGAAAAATATAAATTTCTAAAAAAATGTCGCGACATGTAAAAGTTTAAAATATACCATCACCTTCAAATGAACATAAATTACTAAAAAATACGTTAACTCGAGTGATTCAAAATTCTAAACATAAGTTCAAGATATCAGCATTCCAACGCAACAAAATTCGCCTCGATCTGATATACAGAAAAGGAGATGAGGTTTTGAAAACGATCGTGCGCTCTGGACTGCGCCCAACTCCTTAGGTTCGGAAATACTACAGTGATTACTTTTCCAAACACCTAAAAACACCACATTCTGCCAAAATTTGACCTTTAGAAAATTACCTTCAACCCCTATAGACTGATTTGATACTACACTAATAAGCTTAGAAATGTTTCGTTTCATGAAAATTTGCGATAAATGACCGTTTTGCCCCCGGTCTCCGTTTTAGCATCTTACAGACTGTTTAAGTGCCAAAATCTTTTCAAACAACTTAGAATCATTTTCTAAGGCCCAAAGTTTTATTTGAGGTCACGGGGGTAGGCGAAAACGGGTTTTTCCATTCAAAACTAATGGGTTTGTTTGAAAATTTAGAAAAACATTGTTTTCGGCCAAACTCCTAATAACAACATTAAAGAGCAATAATCCACTTCAAACATCAAAATGAAAGGATCCAAATTTACACACTTTACTATTAAAATGCCTCATGGCAATACAACATCATAGTTTTACAAAATAAGGCGTTAACTAGCATTCCGACACCGAAGTACACCAAAAGAGTTAAGTTCTCGCGCATAGCGCTCCGAGGGACGTACATAAAAAGTAATCTACCTATCTAACAACCTAACCATTAAAAGAAAGTAATACATCGTTTGGATTTCAAGTTAACAGAAGAAGGCATGTGAATACACGTATCACGTATACATCACAAAATATTAAAGTCCATCTCTATAAGTACAAAAAGACGGACAAGATGCCATAATCCATCCGGCTATGAACCTTCCGTAATGGAATGATCACTTGAAAAATATAATAAGTCGTTGGGTGAGCTCACTAGCCCAGTAGAAGAAGCGTCATTGCCTCAGTCTCGGTAGTCCGAGTGGTACAACCGACCCAAGGCTCATTCTACTAATCCTAGGTCGGTCTCTTGTCCCACATGGCTCTCACGTCAATTCGGAACCCCATCGAACCCAACAAGAAATGTTTCCCAACATTTTCACATTATAGTCATTCAAACATAACATGCTTCAACATCGAAATCATAATCACATATATGATATTTTAAATGCAATATGACTCAACACACCTCATGTTATACCTTATTCGCCCAACACAGGTTAACAGATACATACTCTTGTCATTTAATTTTGAGGATACAAGCTCATCAAGTAATGTATAGTACCACACTGATTCTTTCCAAGTGCTTTTGACACTTCACACTTTCAACAAAGAAGAGCGGTTACACGAGAGCCCAACTTGCAACTCCGTGCCCCAAGACCACAAAGGTTAAGAATATGAGCCCCTCCTACGACCCCCAAACCATTATCATGTTCTCCTACTTACTAGTTTGGTAGGGGTGAAACACCTCTTGGCTAGTTGTTACGACGATCCGACACAAGACTATCCACACATGATTTTGACACTACACGATGTACTCAATATGCATTAAGGTTTTCAATAACAATCATGTTCCATCACAATATATGTTTTTCTCATTTGCAATATATTGTGCACAATATAACCATCATGCTTACAATTTCACACTTATAAGCAATGGTTCACAACATGCTCCATCAGAATACATGCTCTTCTCATTAGGCAATATATTGTACTCCATTTATCACAATGCTTACAAGTTCACATTTATAAGCAATAAACCACAACAAACATTTATATCACACAATCATGCTTTCAAGGGCCTAATTCATCATTTAAGTTGTCAAAACTAAACTCGTATATATATATATATATATATATATACGGCATATATACACACATGCACACACCCTCATACAAAAACTAAAATAACTCATTTTTCCCCTATCTCAATCCAAGCAAGCCAACACAAGGATGCTAAAGAGGTCCAAGCAAGGTCACCAATGTCAAGTGTGCCTCCAAGAATAAGTTGGTTGCACAACATTCATAATTCTATTCAGTATACCATATAATGGAAATAAAATTACTATGGTGTTAAGAATAAGCCTACAATTAACAAAAGTAGCTCAAACCACAAGAATCAACCAAAACCCTAATGATAGCTAAACTAGGGTTTCATGAATGGAATACTCAAAAGGAAAGAGATAGATATGACACTTACCACAATCTCCAACCCAAAAGTGATCTCAAAACATAAGATGAACTCCAAGCTTCCAATAACCAAAAATTGGTGAAAAGGTTCAACTTATGGTCCTTGACAAGATTCAAGAGAAAAGGAAACCAAAAATCAATTGTTGAACATAATACCTCAAGACTGAAAAAAATCTAGGGTTTAAAGTTCAAAACCTCAAGAGAACTAGAAGCTTACCATAATACTTAGAGAAAATTGAAGAGGAGAGCAATCCAAGCAATTCCCATGTTGAACACTTCTTCAAACTCCAAGTGGAAGGAGATGAAATCAATGAAGAAGTGATGAAGGAGAAGAGGGAAAAGAGAAAGGTAGAGAGGAAATGGTCTTGTAGAGAATGAGAGAAGTCTTGCAATGAAAGACTTATGAGTTATAGAGATTCTCCACTCACACCTCTCACAATCCAATGGTGCACATTAAAACTAGGAAAATGAATAAAGGATCTAAGGGTTGAAATGAAGTCTTGTAAATAAAAGACCAAAAATAATGCATTCTTGCATTTCTGTTCTATCCAAACAAGACCCTATGATCCAAGGGTTGAGATTAAAGATGGGAGAAGAAGATCAATGGTTGGAATTGAGACAACACATAAAAGTGGGAAATGACCAAATAAGGGTTAATTACAAGAGTGTCATCAAGATTCTCAATTACCCCTTTACCCCTTGTCATCCTCTTTATTTATCACCATGTCACTCATACACCAACACTAAGCCAAATTCCTACAGTTTCCATTAAGTCCTCTTAATATGAAAATATCAATTTACCCTTTGGTTATTTATTTCCCGAAATCGTTCTCAACATTTTTTATTATTCTCAAAATAAAAATACAACATGCAACTTACAAATTAAATCTCACATAAAACATGTAAGTCATGATAAGCTAAACACATTAAGCACAAAATCAAATTAAAAACATAATCACGTATGCATTTAATCATTAATAATGTTTTTTTAATTAGCACGTAAAAATACCGGACGTTACAGTAACGGAGAATGTTTTGTGATTAACACGCATGATAAAACACTACCAAAGCTGATACCTCATCCAGTAGATAGACCGCCTAGAAATTACCTAGCATATCAACTAGACATATCGAAAGATAAACAATTGATAAAAGATTCAAGGTAACAAATAAACCTATACCTGAGTCCTTGAGTGTTTTAGATTTCTATTTTCAGACGGTACGAAATCAACACATAGCTGAAATAGAAGAAACAAATAGGAAGGAAGTGGTGAATCTAGAACCTACTTTACCAAAATTACATCCGTAGCCTACAAAAGACAATGATTTGGCGAATTATTCCTTAAAATATGAATGCATTTTCTTTGAGGATGAACATTCAGAATTAGCAATCGAGAAAGTTATAGCAGAACTTAAGAAACAAAGAGTAGAAAATATTTTACAACCTGTTTCAACTATTGCTTATCTTAATTTAGTTCGAGAGTTCTATCAAAATATATATTTAAAAGATCCTGAGATGTGTAAAGTATTCCATACTAAAGTGCAGGGGCACGAGATAGAAATATCCCCTGGCACTATTGCAAGAGCATGGAGAATTCCCAATAAAATACCCTCGGATTTAGAAAATGTTTTTCCAAAAATATTCACTCCCAATCCTACAACTCTTACTATGACTAGAAGAATATATGGAAATAATAACATAAAATTAACTATGGGAAGGATTACAAAAGCCAAAATTAAACCGGAGCTTTGGTTCTTAGATACG
Source organism: Cornus suecica (assembly GCA_963922005.1). Classification (NCBI taxonomy): domain Eukaryota; kingdom Viridiplantae; phylum Streptophyta; class Magnoliopsida; order Cornales; family Cornaceae; genus Cornus; species Cornus suecica. The sequence continues at coordinate 45,721,992 of OY998240.1, forward strand.
ATTATTTCAAGACAAGTTGGTCTAAAATTTGGTAATATACGAGGGCAATAACTTATTAAAATGCTTTATTATTTCAACAAGGGATATTGGATTTCAATCTCGGAGATTATTTACGATCATATCGAAACATTTTGGGAAGCTGTAATAGATTGTGAAATTCCTTTCGATTAGAAATGGAAAATTCATTTTCCTTTCTTAATTCAAGCTATGATAAGAGATCAGTTATAACTAAACTTTGAAATCCCATCAGAAACCGGCATTCTTTTTAGTAAATAATATGACCATTGGAAAATTTTCAATACACTAAGTTACGAAGAGATGGATCAATGGTGGGAATTTCAAGTAAAACTGATTAAACAAAACAAAAATCGTGTTAAGGAAATTAAATTAAATGCTCGAGGTACTATCACATCTATCAATATGATAAATGTCATGGATAACTTGGTTAGACATGATAAAGTTGTCGTGCCATTGACATTAAATAATGGTTTTGGTCTAAAAGTTACCTAAGATTTTAGCCGAGTGTATTAAATTAGGATTTTAATTTACTATTCTTTATTTATTCATTTCGAAATTTTTATTTCACCGATCAATCAGTGATCTTCCTCGATCGATCGAGGTAGGTAGTTAGCAAAAATTAAATCCCTATATTTATTAGGTTATTAAAGAAATTCACTTTATATAGAAAAATGTGCCTCATTTAAGAAAAATAAAAAACACAAAAATACTAGTCAAATCTGAGCCATTCATCGTGAGCCACATATTACAAATTTAAAATTACCCTTTTTACATATTTTAGATAGTTTTGGGATCGATCGAATATTTATTCAAAAGAAGAGTTAGTAATCGATCGACCATTGTTCGTAGATCTGTCTTGTGATTAATTTCCCTTTCCTTCGATTGTTCCCTAGTATCACGTGATCGATCGATCTTTCGCCCCTTCGTTCGACAAGTTACTAGTGATCGATCGTTATCCATGCGATCGTTCGATTTCCCTTCTCCAGCTCTCTGAACCCTAATCATATATTTTTTTCTACTAATGGCCCCACACCGTAAGCAAGTAACCGATGCGGGCCCATGCCGTAAAAAGAATTGGGCCGCAACATTAGAGGAGGCACGGGCTACGGTAGCTAGGGCTGTCAGGAAGCCGTTACGACACGAGCACGTTTACGATTTTGAGTATTTTCTGATAGAGCCTACCACTTCATGGGTCATAGGTGAGATTATTGCACATAGATTGCGATCCATATTATTATGCCATGCGCCAATTATTTATGGAGAGCTACTCCGACAGTTTTAGTTAGAGATGGAGTTGAGGATAGAGAAGGATCGAATATTACTGCATACGAGTAACCGAGGCTGACAGTTTGAGATCACCCCTCTGATGATATCTTTAGCATGGGGGTTGCCTATTGACTATCCTCCAAAAGGTACGAGAGAGGTACCCGGAATTGCCGACAGCTTTGCTATCCACTCGGACAGTGGTAAAGGCATGTTGTGGTGGGAGATATGGGTCACCTTCTTGAACCACCAAGGTGGATTATCGGGAGTGCCTATGGTTCATTGACGAGGTGCTTCAGGCACAAGTACACCAGATAGGGCACAACACTGAGACAAACAGACTCTTTCAGACAACACTATGTTTTTTAAAGGGGGTACTAGATTTCTCTCCCCCATATTATATTCGATCAAATACATTGGGCAATGGGGCGAATGACGAGTCCAGGGGAGGTGGACAATTTTTTGTAAAAGATCTCATTTCCTACTTTGGCAATGAAGCTTATCTTTCAAGAGGGTATCCGACCTACCCCGGATGATTCTTGCACAAAGGCGGGAGTTTTCTTTATATAGATCGATTGGACACATTCCTACACCCACCTCATCCCTCGTAAAGCAGAGCGTATAGCAGCCCAGGTCGATGCACGCGCTGCCACGTTAGCTGCTACCCAGCCACTTACATCAACCCCTATAGATACAGTCATTATTCCCAGGGCTGAGTGGGATAGTTTTTGATTGGTTCCAGACGTGTGAAAATAATAGTGTTAAAAATAAGGAATTAACACGATGATTGGTGTCAAATATTAGTCATTTTGACTCCTTAACTCACTATTGTTACGTTCTTTCATTCCATTATTTGGTATTTTTATTGTGTTTGCATGTTAAGACATGTTTCAAGAGCTTAATGAAGAAATGAAGCTAACTTCGGTGAATTAACTAAAGAGTATGATCTTTCCATCCAAGAGGAAAGTCAAAGAGGAAGTCCGAGACAAAAATGGCATTTCAAAAAGCCATCATCTTCAACAAAAAGTATCGTGGGTTCAAGATGGTCGTTTTTGTGCATTCACAGAGAAAAGTGATTTTTCACAAAATACCTAAGCTTTTGCCTACGCTTCCAGTTTCAAAAAGTGGTTGGAAATCACATTTCTATGCTTGGACCTACACTTGGAGGTACGCTTGGGACCTACGCTTGAAGTGTAGGCCCCCTACGCTTAAAGCATAAGTGCGACAACTTTTTGGTAGTTTTTCATGGATTTTTCCTGTTTCACCCCGACTTAATTGGAAGACGTGCCTGTAACTCCAGACATATATATACATATATATACACATATATATATATATGTGTGTATATATATATATATATATATATATAAGAAGTTACGGTTTACATGAGTTTTAGAGTGAAAATACTAAAAAAGGCCTTTTTATACCATTGCCTATATATACAAAGAGAAGAGTTCTGATATAGATAGATAGAGATTCAGAAGGTTGGTTTTTGTGAGACGTTCATTCATTTAGACTTGTTGTTATTAAGAGCCGTATTCAAACCTAGAGATCCGGAGAAGAAGACTACGGAGAGCATTTCTACATCAATGATGCAGTCACCATCTTTCATGGCCAACTAAATCGGTATCTAGGGTTTTCTAGCAAAACCCTAGCCAAGTAATGTAGTTCTTTCATTGTTTTTAATTGTAAAGAAGGGAAACTGTTGACCATACTGTGATGATTGTAGTAGTTAAAAGACCGTACTGATTTGCAATATAAAATTCTATATTTGTTCTAAATTCTTGTCTTAGATGGAATGAATATATTATTGTGCACAACTATGATTATTCAATATGAGCAGGAACTCTGATGCATAATTATTGTTTTCTACATAATGGTGGTAGTGAAACTTAAAATCCTAGGTTAACACATTTCGTGCCTTGGCGATTTAATATAAACATGCTTTAGTTTATTTTTATGCATTAGAAGTATATTAGAGTAGCATAATTGACATGTACTAGTTAGGTCAGTCATGAGACGGGTTATCGCGATCCGGATGATGGTACTCCTTTTTGGGGTCGTATTTAGCTATTTCCGATAAGATTTAATTCACAGTTATGGATCGCCCTCTTACAATTGATACAATGAGGAACTATATTATGCGATTAGTGGTGAACTGATGAAAACCCTAGTTTTCTATCTCATATGAATCACAAACCAATTTACTTTGCTTTTTAGTTACTTTAGTTAAAATTGATAATTTGGTCTTTGACTATCCAAAGCAAACAATTTTTAGAAATATAATTCAGTGTTTTTGAATTGCTAAAGTGAACAATCACAGTCTCTGTGGGATCAATATCCCTTACTCAAGCCGTTTGCTATTCTATACTTGATACGTGCGCTTGCAGAGGGTAAAACCTAGAGTCGTTAAGGTGTTGTTTTTAACCACATATTTTTATACACCTGACGTCCCATCACACGATCTAGTTTTAACCTCTCAGTCGCAAGTATTCGAGTAGTATATAGTATAGTTCAGTAGAGAGAGTATCAAACCACAGAGATCAAAGTCGTATTTCAAATAATTATAAAGTAGCAAATTGAATTATATTTATAAAAGTTGTTTGATTGGTTTATTGTATTAAACTACTAAACTAAAATAAAATAAAGATAAATATTTTTGGTTTCACTCAAGATAAACAAGTCTAATGTTTAATTCCAACTCCACCACTAGCCTTATAACATAGTGATGCGACGTTAGGTGTGTAAAAATATGTGGTTAAAAATAACACCTTAACGACTCTAGGTTTTACCCTACGCAAGCGCATGTATCAATTGTAGAATAGAAAATGGCTTGAGTAAGGGGTATCGATCCCACAGAGATTAAGATTGTTCACTTTAGCAATTCAAAAACACTGAATTATATTTTTCTGAAAATGATTTGTTTGGGTTGTCAAAGACCAAATTATCTATTTTAACTAAAATTATCTAGAAAGCAAATTAAATTTGTTGTGATTCAGATGAGAGAGAAAATTATGGTTTACATCGTTCTACCACTAACCGCATAATAAAGTTTCTCACTGTATCAACTGTAAGAGGGCTATCCATAACTGTGAATTAGGTCATACCGCAAATAGCTAAATATGACCCCAAAAAGGAGTACCATCAACCAGATTGCGACAACCCATCTCATGACTGACCTAGCCAGTGCATGCCAATTATATTACTCTAATATACTCCTAATGCATGAAAATAAACTAAAGCATGTCTATATTAAATCGCCAAGGCACGGCCTATGTCAACCTAGAGTTTCAAGTTTCATTACCACCATTGTGTAAAAAATCATAATTAAGCATCCGAATTCCTGCTCATATTCAATAATCATAGTTGTACAAAATAATACATTCATTTCATCTAAGACAAGAATTTAGAACAAACATATAATTTTATATTGAAAATCAGTACGGTCTCTTAACTACTACAATCATCATAGGATGGTCAATAGTTTCCCTTCGTTACAATTGAAAACACTGAAAGAACTACATTACTTGGCCCTAGATACCGAGTTAGTTGGCCATAGTGGAAGGTGACTTCATCAGTGATGTAGAAACAATCTCCATGGTCTTCTTATCCGGATCTATGGTTTGAATACGACTCTCAATAGTAACAAGTCTGAATGAATGAACCTCCCAAACTTACGAATGAACAACCTCTAATGAACTCTAATGATAGTCTCCCCTCTTTTTGATATATGATCGTGTATATATAGGCAATGGTATAAAGATGTCCTTTTTAGTCTTTTCACTCCTCACTTCATGCAAACCTTAACTTCTGATATATATAGGTGTATATACATGTATATAAAGGTCTGGAGTCACAGGCACGTCTTCTAATTGAACTGGAGGTAGAACGGACAAAACCAATTAAAAAACCACAAAACTTGCCACGCATACGGTTCAAGCGTACCTAGCTTACGCTTCAAGCGTAGGTCCAAGCGTACCCTCAAGTGTAAAAATGTGTTTTCCAGCCACTTTTTGAAACTGAAAGCGTAGGTATTTTATGGAAAACCACTTTTCTCCGTTCATGCACCAAAATGACCACCTTGAACCCACGATACTTTTTGCTGAAGAGGACGAGTTCTGGAAATGCCATTTTTGCCCTCTGGGAGCCATTTTGTTTCGGATTGCCTCTTTGACTCTCCTCTTTGAATAGAAAGGACATGTACTTTGGTTAATTCACCAAAGTTAGCTCCATTTCTTTGTTAAGCTTCTAAACATGCTTTAACACACAAACAACATAAAAATACCGAATAATGGAATGAAAGGACATAACAATAGTGAGTTAAGGAGTTAAAATGTCTAATATTTGACACCTATCAGACCCCCAAACTTACATATTGCTAGTCCCTTAGCAATAAACTCTGGGAACTTTCTTCTGATTATTTGTAATCTATCTACTCTAACTAATCTAACCTACTCCCTTGCTTTCGTGAGGGTCAACGATTACACTTAGCACATGTAACAAGCCTTTTAAACCCCTAGGTTACCCCAGTGGACGAGTGAAGTCTCGTGAAGGTTTCCAGTGATGGTACCTACAAACATTTAAGTTCTCTGTAAATCACGTAGTCATGAGTTCACACACAAGTTCAATTAAGTCATATGCAAAAGATAGCATGGATGCAAATACTCCCATTCACTACCGAACAATAATTATATCAAACTTCGTGTCATGAATGGTACCCACTTAAGTGAATGATTTCGCTACTTTCTACTCTAAATTCAAACAACCTTTTGTGATCTTGTGAACACTCGACTATGATATTTTAGTTTCTCTTATCCTATTTCATTTATCAAACTTTATCATTTTTTAAAAAAACACATCTTTCCATTTTTTCACTTTTCATCCCTTTGTTTCTTTCCAAGTCTCTGGACTTTCTAGCGATGATTTTTAGTCTTGACCAACTGAGCCCGAGCTTCTTCCATAGGATTTATGCTCATTAGTTTTCTCCCTTTTTTACGTGAACAATGATATTGGTGATATCAAGGACCAGTTACTCAGATCGAAGAACTAATTTTCGCATTTTATTTTCCCAAAATAATTTTTTCAATTTTTTCATTTCAACTATAACATCTCCCCTTTTCTCCTTTTATTTTGGCAAATTATTTTTTCAACTACATAGTCAAAGATTAGCCTATTTCCCATAGTGAATGTGTCTTGTGCTTATAGGTCAAGGTCATCTTTCTTAATTTCAATTTCACTCATTCACTCACCCATGTAAAATTACATCACTTCACTAACTCGATCTAACTATTACTCTAATGAATGGAAATATCACAACACATACTACTCATACATCATAAACATGAACTCAATCAAATTTTAATGTAAAACATTCATGCGTGAAAACAAAGAACTGGTCCAAAATTTTAAAATTTCAAATTTATCCAAAAATTTCATTCCTTGTAATCCTATACCCTCACCCCCAAACATAAATGAGACCATGTCCCCATGGTAAAAAATAAAGTATAAGAACAGATACAGTTACCCTTAAAGCTCAATTCTGGATTCAACATCGAAGCACTTGATCTCCTCCCCCAAACTTGATTTCGAGCACCTGTAAATATGATCAACAAAGCATAAATACCCAATCATAGCAAGGGAAAGGAAATTTTCAAAAATATCCAGAAATTCACAAACAAATTTCAAGGAATTAAAAATTCTCCTATATTTTTTTATTGATTTTTTTTTTATGATTTGACCTTAAGGGTCTACAATCCTATAAGATTAAAAGAAAAATAAAAATAAAAACAAAGACAAAGACGTGGCCTTAAGGATCTACCGTCTCTAAGAATTAAAATTACATCAATTAAATGATATCCTATTCTACAAACTAACTTTCATAACCTAGGACCAATGTTTAATGTCGTTGGCACGACAGCTCCTCAAAGGATTATCCAACACTATTCCTCTCTGCAACACTTCTCATACTCATAGGACAAAATGTAAGAAGTAACTCCCTCAGTGCTCTCACCTGTGACCAATTAGTATTATCCATGACATCAAATATAGACCAATAATCACCATATAAAGTACATTCTCTATCACGTTCTAACTTCACCCCATAAACGGTCAATGTGTCCAACATATCCTCCTTCAATACCTGATGTAATGTTCCCTTCGCCGATTCACCACTTTCAATTAAACTGATAAATGCTATAAATTCCGGTCCCGGATCAATCTCCTCATAACATCTCACTCTCTGTAGATGTATCTCGAACATTTTATCAAATCCTACTTCTCCATGGGGGTAAACCGATCTAACTCTGTGTGGTCCATCACATCTTTGTTGAAATTTACCTAGAAACACTTTCAGCTTTGGATTACATTGCCATTTTCGGCAAAGCTTAAGGAACTTAAGACAAACATGCTTAACATGATATATTATTGTTCGAGCTATGTATCTTCGAGCATCCTTATACGCACAACTCCGTATCCCCTTACACTTATCTCTCAATCGCGGATCTTCCAAGGTAGATAGCATGTATACCATGTGTATACCTAACATTGGTTCATCTATAAAGGTGTCCTTAAGAGGGGGGGGGGGGGTCATCCTTAGTAGGTTCTTTAAAAGTTCGTGACAATTGATCATCTCTAACAGCCTCCACATCTTGTTTATTTATCATTAAGCTCTTCTCTCTACCTTCAATGTCGTCATACAACCCAATCTTATAAAGTCAGTTGTCGAGCACCAATGTCGCTGGTGACACAAATGGAGATTCAGGCGAATCTCTTGGCTCCTCCCACATGTCAAACTTTGCATTCGACCTTTCAATCATAGCATCCAAGTCATTCCTTGCTCGACTCCTCTGAGGTACCACTTCCTCAACCATCTTATCAATATTAAAATACTCGGCTAGTTCTGATAATTGATGGTTGATATCAAATACATTCATCCTCATCTCTAGATTCCCGAAATATATACCCATAACCCATGTTCTGCAATCAACGTATGCATTTTCCTTAGCCAAAAATGGTCTTCCTAGGATAACAGGGATATGTATCCTTGGTCTATGGTCAGGTTCCATGTATAACACCACAAAGTCCATAGGATAGTAGAACTAACCCACTTGAACAATGATATCCTCTAGAATTCCTCTCGGTTGTTTAGTTGATCTATTTACCAATTGAAGCACCGCCGATGTAGGATTGAGCTCTCCCAACCCTAGCTGTTGATAGACTGTGTGAGGTAATAAATTAACACTCGCACTGAGGTTAAGAAGAGCTCTAGTAATCTTTAGGTCACCAATGATACAAGAAATAATGGGAATACCGGGATCTTTCCTCTTAGGTGGAGTATCACTGAGTAAGATCAAACTTGCTTATTGAGTCAACTAAATCTTCTTCAGGACCTTAGTTCTGCTTTTACACTTTTGGGAACAGAGGTCCTTCAAAAACTTAGCATAAGGTGGTATTTGATTTATAATATATAAGAGAGGCAAATTAATCTTGACTTGTTGGAATGTATCCAACATGTCTGACTCTTTATTCTCACCATTTCTGGTTGGCTCTCTAAGACGTTGAGGGAATGGTGTTGTCTTCTCATAGTATGCCCTATCCGATTCTCTTGATATTGTCTCATCCTGTTCTTTCTCCTCTTGAGGTTGATATTTCTGAACTTTCTTAGTCTCTTTCTTCTGAGCTTCTTCTTCTGCCTTTCTTTGAACTTCTTGGGCCTTTTAATTCTTCAACCTTTCCTCATGCTGCTCCTCAGCCCTATTTTCCACCTCCTTTTCACTTCTCAAAATTGTGACCGCTTGGACTGTCCCATGACAAGTCTCAACAAAGGATTCAAGCTCCAGTTCTTGTTGCGGCTTTGGGTTAGCCACTGGCTGACTAAGCAATATTATCTCTATCCTATCCACAACATTCGCAAGTTATACCATTTGAGCTCCCATTTGAGCAAGGACATGGGAATGAAAGTTCACTGTTTGGATGGTTTCCTAAGAATTATTAGATTGATTTTTTAACTCCTTCATGGCACTCATCACCTCTTTTTCAAATCCAGGTGGTCTCGATGATGGATTTTGAATTAAATTTTGATGTTGGAGATGGTTTTGAGGATATGGAGGGTAAGCTTGATTTGCATTGAATCATTGGGTTTGGTTTCCTTAAGGCTGAGTTTGATAATTATTTGGTTGGACAGCCTGATTATTATTTAATGGTTGGATAGCCTAAGAATTAGTTGATGATTGTCTGGGTTGGTGATTTAACTAAGAGTTTCAAGCCATGATTGTTGGTGGGGATTGATATGATTGTTGACTCTGTTAAAACCTTGGCTATGAATTATATGATTTTTGTTCCTGAGGGAACATTGATTCAACATTCGAAGATTAAGATGAAAGAGGGGGATAATTCTTGACATTTAGTGTGTATGAATTGGTGAAAGGAGCATTATTTGGGTAGTTTCATGCTACATTAGCATTGACAACAACGAATTCACCACTTTCACACTCGTTATGGGAATAATCGACTTCTACCTCTGACACTTCTCTTTTAGGGGAATGATTTCTCTGGAGAGGCTTTTCAAATCTTTCTAATTTCTCTTTTATCAATGCCATTGAATATCTCAGATCATCGTGATTCACAACTTAAGCTTTCTCAGATATTTTATCCAGTGCACCTTTAGACATCAACTCAAATTCATATTGAATTGTATTCTCACTAATACTGTCAAATAGGTCTAAGAGTTCTTTTGTTGGACTCAGGATAAATTGCCATTGTGTTGCGGCTTCTATCAAATTCTTATGTTTATCTCCCAGTCCCATGTAAAAATTCTTAGCTATATCCTGTTCAGCGAACCTATGATGGGGACACTTATACAAGATTTCACTATATCTCTCCCAAGCATTACGGAACTTCTCACCAGACAATTCTCTAAAACTTTTAATAGCATCTTGTGCCTCTAAGGTCTTTCGTATGGGATAATGCTTCTCTATGAAATCAGATTTAATGGTTTCCCAATCAATTTTAATTGCCTTATCTATTTGACGTACCATCTTTTAGCTTTTTCGTTCAACGATCAAGGAAATAGAAGCACTCGTAAATCCTTCTTAGATAAATTATCATCCTTAACAGTCGAGGCAACCTCTCAGAAATCATTAATATGCTGGTATGGGTCTTCTATCATAAGGCCAGAAAATTTTGGAATCATATTGATAATGCTCATTTTGATATCGAAGTGCTTCGCACCTTCTTCTTCTGGAAAATCAACAAATTAATTTCTAAGGGACTAGCAATATTTAAGTTTGAGATCTTGATAGGAGCTAAATGTCATATATTCTAGCCCCCTAATTAGGTATTGTTAAGTCTACATACATCATTATTTTGGTACTTTTATCCGATTTGCGTGTTTTAAGACGTTTCAGGTTCATATTATGTAAAACGAATTAATTTCGGTGAAATAACTGAAATAATAATTCAAGATCATTCGAGAGCCAAAAATGAGGATAAGTGACCCATAATAGACCTAAATCAAGTTAAAGATGTAGTACATGTGAAGTGGAATGAAGCCAAGTGGAGAAACGGAGCAAAGAAGTCAAGACAGACAAATATGAATGAAGAACTACCGAGTACTTGGTAGATTCGCGCCTTAGCGCCAATAATAGCACGGAAACAGGAACTTTCCCACACCACTTCCATGCCATGGTGCGACATCATACTTTTACCGAGTACTCGAATTTTTTACCTTCGAGTAGTCGAGATTGCAGCTTCGAGAACTCGAAGTCAGCTTCGAGTTCTCGAAGTTAGCCGACTTCAACTTATTAGATGGGACCCGGTTTGACCAACATCAACTTGATAGGCACTCCTAATTGATTATTTTGGGACACTTGATATTTTGACAATAATTGATTAGATTTTACATTCCTCTTCAAAGAATACACGCATGGAAAACCCTTAATTGGTGGTGAAGCAATCGACATATAAAATAAAGACGCCTATTCTTCTATAAAATAAAAGAGGTCTCTTTACAGAAAAAGGGATTTTGGAGGGGTTTTGAAAGAGAGCTTTGAGAGCTTTAGAATAACTGTTGAAGACCAATCCAGTGCAGAATTGTACATCAGTCCATAGAAGAACAATTAACCATGGAGGTGGTGTCTACATATACAATGCAAACAATCACAACCATGAGCCGTAAAACCGTTATCCCTAGCAAAGTAATGTAGACCTTTTATTTCTTTTAATTGTAAAAGGGCAAACTGAATGGACTCCTATGTGATGATTGTGTAGATGGGTGAACATGTTTGATTTAATATAATATTCTCTATTTATTATATGTCTTGTCTTAGCTTGAATGAATATTTAATCTTACTCAATCATGATTATTCAATATGAGCTAAAACTCTGATGCTTAATTCACGATTTTCTACATAATGGTGGTCATTAACATGCAATCTAGGTTTGGACAGGCCAGACTAAGAGGAGGTGAAATTGACATGCTTTATTTTATTTTATCGCACTATAGGAGTAGTTTAGAGCAATATAGATATCATGCACAAGTCATACTCTTCCGAAGATGGGTTGTAGCCGAGTCAGATAAATTGTTCCTATTTTGGGATTAGGGTTTACCAATATTGCAACCTTATATCTGATTCACATATGATGGACCACCTTTTACAATTGAATGAATATAAGACTATATTATGCAGCTAGTGGTGGAATTAGCAATACCCTAGACCTTATCTCTACTGTTCTTCTCAAAACCAAAAATCTATATTTACTGTCTGTGATTTTAATTACATATAAAAGTGGTTAGAGAAAATAATCTCAAAAAATATTGCTTCATAATTTAGTTATAATAATTATATATAGAGTTGTGATATACTTAGTCCCGTGGATTCGATAACACTGTCCTGAGAACATACTATACTATAATATGATTCGTACGCGTGTGACGGGTAAAACTAGCTCAACTTTAAGGGCGTATTCTTACTATTATTTTTTAATCATTATTCAAGCCTTGCCCTATAACCGATCAATTATATTACTATCTTGGAGCTAGATATTGTGTTTGAGATGTGATTTGTGGAAACTTGCTTTAATTGAACTAAGAGCATGTTTGAAGGAATGAAGTTGTTATCCTTGTGAATTAAAGGAAAACTTATTGATTTAGAACATGAATTATGCACGAGACGGTATCCTTGTGAATTATTTCTTTATTATGATTTAAAAACATGTTAAAGGATTGATGGCATTCATGTTGGCATTCTTGAGAATATTTTTCATAAATATAATGAAGTACATAATTGTGTTGATGCATGATTCAAATGAGACTTAGTTGCATATTGAGTACACCTTTTGCATTATAATCCAATTGGTGTCGGTTTATACCCGGTTGTGTAACCATGTCGGATCATAGCAACAACTAACCAGGAGGTGTTTCCACAACCTATAGAACTAATGAGTCTGGAAACTACGATATAGGGAAGAATTGTTCCACCCTCTTAGTCACAGATCGTCTCGTGCACACGAATCATCTCGTGCACACAAATCGTCTCGTGCTTCTTTTGATCTTCCTTGTTGCGTGTATACATCCTCTCAAGTGAATGATATATGCGACACTTTATATCCCTTACCTTAGTGCATAGTGTGTGTATGATAGGTGTCAAATATTAGACATTTAACCCCTTAACTCAATATTGTTACGTCCTTTCATTCCATTATTTGGTATTTTTATGTTGTTTGTGTGTTAAAGCATATTTCAGGAGCTTAACGAAGAAATGGAGCTAACTTCGGTAAATTATCTAAAGTGCATGTTTTTCTATTCAAAGAGGAGAGTTAAAGAGGCAGTTCGAGAAAAAATGGCTCCCGGAGGCTAAAACCGACATTTTCAGAAGTCGTCATCTTTAGAAAAAAGTATCGTGGGTTTAAGGTGGTCATTTCGATGCATTTACGAAGAACAATGGCTTTGGCAAAAAGTATCGTGGGTAAAATCGGCATTTTCAGAAGCTGCCATTTTCAGAACACATACGTTTGTGCCTAAGGTTTCAGTTTCAAAAAGTGGCTGGTAATCACATTTTTATGCTTGGACCTACACTTAGGATTTATGTTTTGACCTAAGCTTGAAGCGTAGTCCAGCTACACTTGAAGGGTAGGACAGGTACGCTTGAAGCGTATCTGCGACAAGTTTTTGTGCGTTTCGATGGTTTCTGCCTGTTCTACCCCTGATTCGATTCGAAGACGTGTCTGTGACTCCAGACCTCTATATAAATGTATATACATTTATATATATCATATTTTAGGATTTGTATGAGGATGAGAGTGAAAATACTGTAAAGGACCTCTCTATACCATTATCTATATATACACGATCATATATCACTGTAAGGGGTCGTTGGTTTTGGTTCGGAAGTTCAGAGACGTTCATTCAGAGGTTGGTTGGTTCATGCGTAGAGTTTTCTCATGTTCAGACTTGCTGTTGTTGAAAGCCATATTTAAACCTAGAGATTTGGAAAAGAAGACCATGGAGATAGTTTCTACATCACCGATGCAGTCACCTTCCACCATGGCCAACTAACTCGATATCTAGGGTTTTGTAGCAAAATCCTAGCCCAGTAATGTTGTTCTTTCACTATTTTCAATTGTAACGAGGGGAATTGTTGACCATACTGTGATGATTGTAGTAGTCAAGAGACTGTATTGATTTACAATATAAAATTATATGTATGTTCTAAATTCTTTTCTTAGATGGAATGAATGTATTATTTTGCACAACTATGATTATTCACTATAGGCTGGAACTCGGATGCTTAGTTATGGTTTTCTACACAATAGTGGTAATGAAACTTGAAACCTAGGTTGACACAGGCCATGCCTTGGCGATTTATATAGACATGCTTTAGTTTATTTTCATGCATTAGGAGTATTTAGCTATTTGCAGTACGACCTGATTCACAGTTATGGATCGCCCTCTTAAAGTTGATATAGTGAGGCACTATATTATGCGGTTAGTGGTGGAGCGATGAAAACCCTAGTTTTCTCTCTCATCTGAATCATAACCAATTTACATTGCTTTCTAGATAATTGTAGTTAAAATAGATAATTTGGTCTTTGACCACCCAAACAAACCATTTTCAGAAAGTATAATTCAGTATTTTTGAATTGCTAAAGTGAACAATCTTAATCTTTGTGGTATCTATATCCCTTACTCAAGCCATTGCTATTTTATAATTGATACATGTGCTTGCGTAGGGTAAAACCTAGCACTGTCATAAGAGGTTGTTTTTAACAACTATTTTTACCCCCTCTAGACAAACATCAAGTTTTTGGAGCCATTGTTGAGGACTGAGCATTGTGTTATTGTAGTTGTAGCTAAAGTTAGATTTTTGTGTGATTACAGGTACTCTGAAGAACATAGACTGGAAAAGCGGAGCTTCTGAAGTTGGGTCTGAAACTTTTATAAGTTTTAGAGTTGCCTTGATTTTTGTATATTCATTCTAGCTTTATTTTCTATTGATAGTTAAAGTAGCTTAGAAGTAGTTCATATTAGTTAGATTTTATTTCATAGAAAAAAATAGTTGTTTGAGTAGCATATGACCGATAGATCGACCCATTGTAATTTTAGCAATGCGTTAGTCGAGTACAATTCTGAGAGTGAAATGACTCTTCGTTGTTTACATTGAGCTATTAAAGAACGTCAGTTTCAGTCAGAAGAAGAAGCAACGGGGGACCAAAGTGCCAACTCGCCAAAGGCACCAAATACATCACTGAAAGGATATTACGCGCCTGATGCATACGACTCCTATGTTGATTTTCCGAAGAAAGAAGGAGAAAAGTACTTCGAGATCAAGACAAGCGTGATTAATATGCTTCCAAAAATTTTAGGTCTTAGAATAAATGACCCATACCAGCACATCAATGATTTCCTAGAGGTAGCCTTTACTGTTAGGTACGACAATCTGTCCAAAAATGACTTGCGAGTGAGATTATTCCCTTGGTCATTGAAAGAGAGAGCTAAAAGATGGTACATCAAATTAGCAAAAGAAATAAAAATTGATTGGGAAGCCCTTAAGAAAGTATTCATTGAAAAACATTATCCCATAGGAAAGACCTCAGAAGCACAAGATGCAATAAAAAAACTTTCGGCAGTTACCTGGTGAACATTTTCATGATGCTTGAGAGAGATATAATGAAATTTTGTATAAGTGTCCCCACCATAGGTTTTCTTAACTGGATACTGCTAAAAATTTATACACGGGACTTTGATAGATGCAGCAACACAGGGTTAGTTTATCTTGAAGCCAGCTAAAACAAATTTGGAGATATTTGATAATATCAGTGAAAACACATTTCAATATCAATTTGAGTTTAGATTTAGAGGTGGATAACAGGATAGGAGATCTCAGAAATCTTATGTTGTAGAGCATGATGATGTGAGAGATACCATGACATTGTTTGGAGAGAAATTAGAGATAATTGAAAAGCTTATGCAGCGAAGTCATTCCCCTCCGAGAGAGATGTTTGAAGTAGAAGCTGAGTACTCTCAAAATGAGTGTCAGGAGATAATGGTTGTTGATGCAAAAACATCGTGGAACTGTTCCAATAATGCTCATTTCACTAATTCATACACCTCCAATACCAGAAATCATCCACTCCTTTCTTATAAATCCACAAATGTGGAGAATCCACCATTAAGGTCCCAACAAGTACAATCATCCAATCAACAACCAAGGTTCATAGATAGACAACAGTCATATAACCTATAACCAAGGTTGACTGAGAGACAACAATCATACAACCAATAGTCAAGGTTCCAACAGAGTCAACAATCATTCGACTCATAACCAACAATCATGGCTAGAAATTCTTAGTCGAATTACCAACTCAAAAAACCCAATAATTCCCAAGCTTTCCAATCATTTAATAATTCCCAAGCTCTTCAGCCATTCAATAATTCCCAAGAGCTTCAGCCATTCAATATTAATCAGGTTGTGCAATAAATATAGCTACCAAACCCATCCTCCAAGAAGCAAAACTCCTCCACCCGGTTTCCGGACTAGTAGTCTAGAGTAGGTCATACTGGACATTGATAACAAGCTAGGAATTCATACTTAATCATTGGTACAATTGCACATGCAGATGGGTCAAATGGCTAATGAAAGGAATGTAAGAGAACCAGGAAAACTGTCGAGTCAGCCGATAGTTAACTCAAGGCCACAATAAGCACCGGAGCTTTGATAATTTGTTAATAATAATCATCATGAGTCAGTCCAAATAGTCATAATTTTGAGAAGTGGACAATAAGGCTGAGGGGTAGCATTAGGAAAGGCTGAGGAAGCAACAGGCCAAAGAAGTTCAAAGAAAGACAGAAGAAGAAACTTAGAAGAAAGACGTTGAGAAAGTTCGAAAAGAGCCACCTCAAGTGGAGGAGGATGAAGAACTAGAAAGGGCATCATATGAGGAGGAAACACCATTCCCTCAATGTCTTAGAAAGCTAACTAGAAGTGGTAAGAATAAAAAGTCAGATATGTAGGAAACATTCCGATAAGTCAAAATTAATCTGCCTCTCTTAAACATTATAGATCAAATACCACCTTATGCTAAGTTCTTTAAGGATCTCTGTACACAAAATCAAAAAAATAGAGTGAAGACTCTAAAGAAGATCATGATGACTGAACAAGTGAGTTCATTGCTTCTAATTAACATACCACCTAAGAAGAAAGATCCTGATGCTCCCACTGTTCAATGTGTCATTGGTGACCAGGAAATTGGTAGAGCTCTTCTTGATCTGGGTGCGAGTGTTAACTTACTACCCTATTCAGTTTATTAACAGCTAGGGTTGGGCGAGCTCAGTCCTACCTCGATGGGGCTCCAATTTGCAGACAGGTCGATCAAGTAAGCGAGAGGAGTGTTGGAAGATGTCATCGTTCAAGTGTACAAGTTCTACTTCCCGGTGGATTTCATAATTCTCGATACAGAACTGGTGCAAGACTCAAAGAAGCACATTCCGGTGATATTGGGAAGACCATTCTTGGCTATAGCCAATACGCATATCGATTGTAGGACAAGAGCGATGGATCTATCTTTCAGGAATATGAAAGTGAGGATGAATGTTTTTTATATAGGTCATCCAATTAATACACCGGTCGATTGCTTTAATGTCGAAGAAGTCAATGTGGCTTGTAAAGAACTGGTACCTCAGAGTAGAACAAGAAATGACCTAGAAGTTGTGATTGAAAGGTCAAATAAAAAGTTTGACACGTGGGAGGATCAATATTGTTCTAATTTAGACGTGATCACTGCATTTGAAACAACTCTAGATTTGCAACTAGGGGAGGAGCCAAGAGATTTGTCTAAATCTCCAGTTGTGTCACCAGTAGCATTGGTGCCTGATAATTCACTTTATAAGATTGGATTGTACGATGACACTGAAGGTCGAGAGAAGAGCTTAGTGGCGAATAAGTGAGATGTAGATGCTGTTAGAGAAGAACAATGGTCACGAACCTTTAGAGAACCTACTAAGGATAATCCCTCTCTTTAAGACACATTTTTAAATGAACTAGTGTTAGGTATACACATAGTAGAAGAGCAATATGCCTGGGAGGATCCACAATTGAGAGGATACGGAGTTATGCGTATAAGGATGCTTGGAGTTACATAGCTCGAACAAGAGTACATCATGGTAAGCATGTTCGTCTTAAGTTCTTTGAGCTTAGCCGGAAACGGCAATGTAATTCAAAGTTGAAAGTGTCTCTAAGTAAACTCCGACAAAGATGGGACGGACCACACATAGTTAAATCGGTTTACCCCCGCGGAGAAGTAGGATTCGATAAAAGGTTCGGGATACATGGGTAGAGCCTGAGATATTATGAAGAGATTAATCCAGGACTGAAATTGAAAGCATTGGTTGGATTGTCATATCGTGACGATGTAGGTTGAGAGGTAGCAACGTCGCACCAACAACGTTAAATATTGGTACTAGGTGATTGAGAGTAGTTTTCGATCTTAGTTTGTACTTGTAGAAGGTAATTTAGTTGTTTATGTATTTAAGATCGAGTCACAAAACCATCGTCATCTGAGATGGAAGGGTAAATTGAGCCAATATGATAGATATTTTTGGGCTATGTGGGCCTATACTTCAAGCATAGGCCCAGCTACGCTTCAAACGTAGCGATGGGCCTATTATAAAAAAATCCGTCAGGCCATTCCTCCAATTTTTATTTTAAACTCCTCTTTTTCCCTCATTTCTCCATCGATTCTCCCGCGGTTTGTTTCTACCGTCTACTCATCCGATTCCTAATCACTCATTGACGCCGGATCATCAGATTCGATGAGTTTTGTTCCATTATTTTGATTTAATATGAGTTATTTAACTATTCTAAACTAGTGTTGATGAACGAGTCCGATCAAAATCGTGTTATGATTCGTTTTCCACAAAGTTGTGTTTTCAACTTTGAAAGCGGGTTGAATATCGAATTTTTGGGATGAAGACTTGTTTAATCGTCATATTGGATATATTTGGATATAGTTTGAGCTTGATTCCATGTCTGGCACATTATCACTTACTTTTCGATAATTCCATATTATAGGCATGGCTAGAGTGAAGGGTGCGATAAGGCGGCCATACCAGTAGAGTAAGATGTTCGGTAGAGATCGAGATCATCATCTCCCAATAGAGCACCTATTCATCGCTGGAGTAAACGTGCCTCGATACCATAGTATATCGACACGGTGTCATCATCTTCATCATCTTTTGAGGTAGAGGTGCCCGAGTCCACCACACGGGGTTGTGATCTTCACCTACCCTATGGGAGGCTTACAATAGGGCCAGTTACCCCACACACACCATCACTGCCACTTATGCCTGAGCCATAGGCTAAGCAGATAGATGAGGATACCGAGAGTGATAGTGGTGCATAGGAGGATGATGTTGATTAGGGAGATGATGCCGGTCATCAGTCATGAGACGGGTTGTCGCAATTCGGTTGATGGTACTCCATTTTGGGGTCGTATTTAGCTATTTACAGTACGACCTGATTCACATTTATGGATCGCCCTCTTAGAGTGGATATAGTGAGGAACTATATTGTGCGGTTACTTGTGGAGCGATGAAAACCCTAACTTTTTCTCTCATCTGAATCACAACCAATTTACTCTGCTTTCTAGATAATTGTAGTTAAAATAGATAATTTGGTCTTTGACCACCCAAACAAACCATTTTCAGAAAATATAATTCAGTGTTTTTGAATTGCTAAAGTGAAAAATCTTAGTCTCTGTGGGATCGATATCCCTTACTCAAGTCATTGCTATTTTACAATCGATACGTGCATTTGCGTAAGGTAAAACCTAGCGCTGTCATTAGAGTTTTTTTTAATAACTATTTTTACCCCCTCTGGATAGACATGAGTGTACCATGAGGTGTGTTGAATCACATTGCATTTAAGTTACCATTATGTGATTTAACTCTACATGTGAATCATGATGTTATTCAATGTGGTTGTGGATCATGCTTAGTATGGATTTTGATACTTGAATTCATATGTCATTATAATGCTCAAATGAAATGAAATAATGTGAGAATATGATTTACATGCCTTGCTTTTAAAGTATAAGGAGAGATGAATTTTTATACTTATTGTTATGTACTTATATGCCCTTAAGTGGTGATGTAAGTTAGTTTAGTGGCTTTGTTTCGATAAGTTAAAGTCAGTGATGGACTATAGATTTGATTATGGGTTGAGGCCTTAGGGAAGGTTGGTGATTATGGGTTGAGGCCTTAGGGAAGGTTGGTGATAGTTTTGTTACTGTGGTTGGTTGTGTAATAATGACCATTTGATGTTTTTTTCACACTTTGAGAAATGTATCATCAACCGTACTTTTAAGGTTTTGGATTGAGTTAGACAAGGTTATGATTAAACCTAGTGGATTGTGTGGCAACGGTCTCTTGATTCAAGTTTCCAGGTAGGTGTTGACCTATGCTAGATTAGCTTCCTCCGTTCCCTTTGGGGTGTTGTTGTTCTCGGTCTCTATTTCCTTTCCTCCATTTATAGTTGTCATTTCAGATGTTGAATCATTCCGTATATTGTTTTGGGTGTTTCGGTGTACCCGGGGATAGTTCAGAGGTTTCTAGTGTCGTTTTGGGATCTTCGAACTCTCCTTAGGAAGTTTTTTTATTTTTGTTCACCGAGTAATCAAAGATCCTTTTGTCGAGTACTCGAGGTCCCAGCGCACTGATGACAAGCCTTTCCATCTGTTTCATGCTCCATGGTTAGCGCCTTGGCATAGGGTCCCAGGAACTCAAGATATTCTATCTCAAGTACTCGATCTCTATGTATGCCGAGTACTCGAAGTGTTTTTACCGAGTACTCAAACTGCTGCAGGTTTATAGCTTTATTTCTCGTGCTTCATTCTTTCATCTATGCATCTCTTTTACTCTCCTTTGTACATTAGTATTTGTTCATGGCTTATATGTCGCTTCTTGAGCCGTTGGTTGCGGCGTCATGCCGAACGACTTCCTTGTGTTGTCATTTGATTTCGTGGTGTTGGAAATGGATGGTTGTGTTATGTGGATCTAATGCGTTACTCTCCCTTCATCGACCTCTTGGACGTTATAGAGATCCTTGAGTTATTGTTTTGGTTGGTTTGAGAGTGTGTTCTCTCGGTATGATTGTTTCATGTCTTCTTTCATTTATGGGTTTCGAGTATGAGACATGTTATTCAGTGCACACACATAGTGTTGCCCTCCTCTTCTTCTTGGTTGCTTTGATGTCTCCATCTAGTTGTTCTAGGTTATTGCATATGTTAGGGACATGGATACCGAACGGATTGGCTCGAGCATTAAAACCTTTTTCTTAAAAACTATTGAATCTCTGGGATTCATCTTTTTACGACTTTTACTCTCGACCTTCCGCTTTTGGTTTCTTTTATCTAGGTGAATTCATAGTCACGGGTGGATGTCTTTCAACTTGACATTTTGTTTTTGTTATCCATTGTTTAGCATTCGAACCACTTTTCCATTGCCTTGTTTCATGGCCCTTATGTGGTCATTCATGAGATTAGTGCCTTTGTGCTTTCCGTGCTTAATCAGTTAGCTTTCCTCATCTATAGTGAGAGAGTTGGTGATTTGATTGATCTTATTGGGGATAGTATTACGAGATTGATGTGGTGATGTAATTATTAGTATTGATGTGAGAGTGGATCTCTCTGTAAGAATGAATTGATGGTTCATATGTATATATATGTACGTTGGTGATGGTTATGTTAGTACGCAAGGATGTGATAGCTTTCCTTGGTATTGGTTATGGATGTTTTCTTCCTATGGATATTATAGTGATCTTAGTCCTTTCTGGACACTATGTTTATTGTTGTGGCCACTAGAGGGATTCGCTATGTTTAACTAGGGTATTGTGTACTTGGTGTACGTTCATGGGAGTAGTGTAGACTATTGGCATTGGATTGATAGGTACGAGTCATAGTGATCTCTTGTATTGTCCGTATTACGTGTCTTGTACTTATTTATCTATCTCTCTCTCTATTTATGTATTATATACCTATATATTTACGTATATATATACCTATATATTTACGTATATATATACCTATATATATAGGTGTGCGTTTACCATACATTATTATGTTATGGTTTCATTATATGCTAGTTTCCATGTTTGTTGATGCATGGTAGGGGACTAGAAAGATGTGTTTCAGGGGTCTCGTATTGGTTTGAGTGTCATGTGGGACGATCCGACCAAGGAAAGATTTATATACACGGGTTGGTTAGCACTACTTGGATGGTCGGGGGATATGGCAGTTTAGGGTTTCTCTTGCTATGCCGTCATGCTCACCCCTTTCCCCCTTCCCTAGTTACAGGTTCCAGGTTCTTCTTACAGGTTGGCTTGTGGCACGGGTGTTGTTGCGGGATTGGGATGTTTATACGTAGTGTTGTATCTTTTAGTTTTCCTTTGCGTGTCCCCTTGTTTTGGGACTTTTATTGTATTTCTTAGGAGCCAGTCTGTTGGCGTATCCCTTCCTTATTTTTAGTATCCTTACATCGTTATAGAGATGTATTCTTTCGGTACCTCGATGTGCCTTGTGTATCATTTAGTTTTAGCTTCCGCTCAATTGTATGGAATCATTATTATTAACATGATTCCATTCATTTTATTCATGTTGATGTTCTTAGTTGGTCATTTTAAGAATGGATCACACCCCAGAGTCATCGGATGTCCCTGTTCGGGAGTCTTAGGATTTTAGGGGCCTGACAACCACCACCACCACCACCACCCTATTCTCCGTCACCGCCAACCACCCTTCACCCTCCTTACCCTAACCTTGACCCCTTCCCCCAACTCCTTCGCCTTCATCAATGAACTCCTTCACCTACACACATATATAAATATATATAAGTATATATATCTATAAATATATTTATATATATACATGTATATATACAATGTATATATATGTATATGTCGTGAGAGAGAGAAGGAAATGGGAAGAGGAAATAGGGGTATTTTGGTAACACAAGAAGGGTATTTTGGAGTTTTCATATTTTTCATATGTCATGTGCAAGTCACATGATATTTTTCCGGCCAAATGTCGCCGTCCGGTGACCGATAGGGGTCTAAATGCAACATTTTTTAAAACGGTTGGATTTATACACACAAAATTAAACCTTTGAGGTTTAAGTGCATATATTTACAAACTAGGGGGTTTTTCACAAAAAGCCCTTTAATAAATAGAATAATATATTCCAGTGTACTTCCTATATAAATATTTTGTTACAACAATTCATTGTAATTCATATGATATTGAAATAAAAATACGCACACACCTTACCACACTTGCTCTACCCATTTTGTATATAATAAATAGAATAACATATGACTAATCTACTTCATATTCTACTTCCTATACACTGATATTTTATTAGAACAATTTTCATATTCATAGTTATTTATTTGCTAATATTATATCAATCAATGACTTTCCGAAAGAAATAATAAAAAAAAACTATTGCACAAATCTACCATATTTTAACTCATAAAATACATGTAAAATAAAAAGAAAGCAAACTTGCTTACATCATTGAATCATGAATAATGAATGTGAACGAACCAGATTATCGTGTCTAGTTGTAGGAATAATTATCATCGTTGTTTGAGTTATTGAAATTAGGGTTTATAGAACAAATACAGCTACAATGGCATACGATGTAATTATATATTTTCACTCTTTAAACAAAAAGGGTATGCTCGGTAATATGAAAAATTCATTAAAATATAAAACTGCTTCTCGTATTTTTTCAAAAGATCGTGTAGGAGAAAGCTGAGGGTCCCTACCTTCACCTAAATGCTCTTCTAATCGCCAAAGCCCTCCTTGAAAAAATAGCCAAACACCGTGTTTTTCAGCTTCTTGATTTCAAAACACAAAAGCCGCGTTTCAAAAGCAATTCAAAAGAGGTCCTAAACCAGTATGGTTGAAAGGCTCACACACCATGGTAAGGATTGATTCAGGAATGATTATATTATATTGTATTATAATAATAATAAAGTATCAAGCTTTTGATTATTTTAGTATATTTGTTCATATTCTTAACAAAAAAACACAATCATTAATGATTTTTATAAAGTTATTAAATATTTATAATATCTTTTTATTCAATTGACTATTTATATACATATGTATATTACTTATAAAAATTACTTATTTAACTATCACAACGTTTCAATTCAATATAATAATTAGTGTCAAATTAATATATGTTGTAGATACTAAAATTTTATGGGTCCAAGCTCATTACAAACAAGGTCCAAATGTTGGGCCGCAAAAAACATTAATTAGCACAATTCTTATTGGGGTAGTTTAAATTATTTAATTAAGGCTCTGTTTGGCATAACTTTTGCTTCTGATTTGTTTTAGAAGAAAAAGATAAGCAAAAGTTCTTTTGAGAATCTGGTACCCCTACCTTATAATAAACGTTCTTCCAAAGCTGAAAAGCCCTTCTAAAATTTTTGTCAAACATTGCTCAAAACAACTTTTCCTTCCAGGAAGCCAAAAACAGCATTTGAAAAGTCAATCCAAACAGGGCCTAAGTCCATGACCACTTAGTTAAATATAAAATAATAATAATAATAATTTAAGGGAAAATAACTGGAAGATAATTATTATCAAAAAATATTATTGAATTATAATATTATTTCAATATAATAATTTAGAAATTACAAAAAAGG